>JABSTQ010009660.1:207500-1443984 GCA_013358835.2 Ixodes persulcatus | reverse complement strand
TTTTTTTATGCTTGCTACACATGTTTGTGGGAAGTTTCTTGTGCTGTGCATGTAAGCATCTGTATTTTTTTATGCTTGCTATGGGTCTGTGAGAAGCCCATTTTCTTGTGCTCTGCCTGAGGCCTCTGAATTTTTTTTACGCTTGCTATGGGTCTTTGTGGGACGCTTTTTTCCTTCGGCTCTGCTTGTAAACCTGTGTGAAGCCTCTGAACTGTTTTTACGCTCACTAGAGATGTCTGTGGGAAACTCTTTTTCTTATGCTCTACATGCAAGCCTGTGTGAAGCCTCTGGATTTTTTTCACGCTTGCTTCCGATGTTTGTGGGAAGCCTTTCTTTTTCTTGTGCTCTGCGTGTAAGCCTGCGTGAAGCCTCTAGATTTTTTTCACGCTTGCTTCAGATGTTTGTGGGAAGCCTTTCTTTTTCTGGTGCTCTGCATGTAAGCCTGCATGAAGGCCTCTGCATTTTTTTCACACTTGCTTCAGCTCTTTGTGAGAAGCTCTTTTCTTATGCTCTGCGTGTAAGCCTGCGTGAAGTCTCAGAATATTTGTTTTACTTTTACGCTTGCTTCAGATGTTTGTGGGAAGCCTTTCTTTTTATTGTGCTCTGTGCGTATGGCTGCATGAAGCGTCTGAATTTTTTTACGCTTGCTACGGTTCTTTGTGGGAGCACTTTTTCTGCTGCTCTGCATGTAGGCCTATGTGAAGCTTTCGCTGTCATGCAAACTTGCTCTTCTGTATCATGTTTTTTTTTCTTGTCTTCCTTCTTGTGCTCTGCACTGCTTATGTTTCACTCATCTCTTTTGCTTCATGTGGATGTTTGTAGCCTACCCTTTCTTTCCTGGTGCCTTGCATGGAAGCCTATGCAGACTTCCTGCCCATGTTAGCTTGTCTTTTCCCCTGTCACTCTTCTGTTCGCTTTCCTCGTGTCATTCGCATACCTCGAAATATGCACTCTCTCTGTATCTGCAAGTTTTTCACTTCTGCACTTGCTTAAGACATTTGCAGGCTATCGCTTTGCTTCATGAGCTTTCCATGTGAGCCTTCACCATGCAGCACCTTTACGCTTCTGGGAGCCTGTGCTTTGCCTCCGACCATTTTGGTTTATCCACTTGCCTATTTTAATTTTGCAGTTTCGGTGTTTTTTCTTGCAGAGGCACGAGACCCATGTCCCCTCCATGGTCATCACTTGCAGCTTTTGGGTCTGTCTCGTTTTATTTCATTGTGTTGCCGACTTAATTATTGTCAGGTATCTGTGTGTTAGTTCGTTTACAGTAGACCTAACTGCCGCCATTTCCTTTCCGTGAGTTAGTTTTGTCGGACGCTTGTACTCAGTGTAACAGGTGCAAGGGCTGGGTTTTGTTGCTGTGTCCAGGATGTTGCAAGGAGACTGCTGGTCAATTGTGTGCATGCATCAAGAATAGTTGTGTGTCAGAAGTTCTTTTATTTCCCTAATTTTTGACTCCATACAGACCAATGTTGAAATTGTTGGTGGCTGCTTCATTCATGGAGTGCAAGGAACATACCTATTTGTTTATTACGGAATAATTGACATGGCCGTGTCATACGTGTTGTACATGGTCACTGCAAAGTGGGGGAAAAGAGAGAAACCCACGGCCGTTGCACAGGACAATTCCCGGAAACACTGACCCCTGGTGGTGGCCTGATCCAACACTTGCCGCACAAGCTAAAGGTTAATCTTGGTTGGTGTCCTCCGTGCCTGAGCGAGGCATCCTTGCACTGCTTAAAGTGCCTGCTCTGTTCCTGGTCCATAGCCTGGTTCTTTCACTCGTTAACTGCCAATCAAGCTAGTGCCCAGTGGTAATTTCATCATCTGACTAAGTATGAGTTGCGTTAAAGCGTCTGGGGCACAACTGGTCCAGGTGGTGCTTCATTGTGCCATGGTGGATTTTACCAAAGTCACGCAGTTTTCCACAGCCTGGAAGGTACCCATTGTTCTACAGCTCCCATGTTTTTTTCAAAAACAGGGTTGCTTTCTTTGAGGTTGCTAGGTCTTTCCAGGTCTACCTTTGGCTCCTGGGTCCTCAGTGATGAGGTCCATGCAGCGAACTCTAAGACAAAAGTTGAACACAAGCTCTGTTGGAGATTGTCCTCCTGTGGTAGGCGGTGTGCAACGGTACACAAGCAGCCATCTTGCCAAGTATGCGGCCAAAGAACCACCCGAGAGTTTCTTTAGACTGTCCTTGATCGTTCTTACAGCTCTCTTGGGAAGTCTGTTTGGCTGTGGATAGTTACGTGCAGTCCTTAGGTGACCAATTCTATTCTGAGTAATGAACTCTGTAAACAGCGTGCCGGGGAATGGTGTTCCATTATTGGACACCAAGCAAACAGGAAGTCCTAACCAGGCGAAGGTGTTCCTGAGATATTCGACTGTTGTAGTGGAGTTGGCTGGCTGCTGATGCCAGTGGTTTTATTTCAATCTTGGTAACTGTTTACCACAATTAGCACCGTTTTACCTTCCATAGCTGCAGTGCAGTCCACATAAATTTTGTCTATGGAGCCGTGGGTTCTGGCCAAGCTTGTGGCTCCGCTTCTGGTGGCATTAATGCAGCCTGTTGGCATATTGTTCAAGGTTGTACGGCATCATCCATTGCCTTGCCTTATTGCACTGATACCCATGCGTGTGTCATGGAATTCTTGGAAGAAGGTTAACCTCCTATGGGGCTTGTGACTCCGTGGATGTTGTGTGGCGACACTGGTCCAACTGCCTCTGGAGATGTGGCACATTCAGGATCCTCAGTGTAGTTGCCGTACACCAGGAGACCCGACGCAGCAGTGTCTGCTTTGCCTTGTTAAAGCCGTCATCTTCCTCTAATACACACCTCTATTTCACATTTTTCGAGAGCAGGTGGTTGAATGCAGCAAATAGCTGAAACATTTGAGGCAGGCAGCTTGCATGCTATAGATGGTGAATCCTCAGAAGTACCGGCCCTCTGGTAGCCGGACCCATCAGTGACATTGCCTTTAGCTTTCGTAATTAGGTGAAGCTTGGTAAGTTACTCAGGTGGACAAATATCAGATTTCTGTCATTTCACATCGTTCATGCTATCTGCCTGACCAAAGCAGCTATTTCCTGTGGTAATGTGTTATGAATGTTTCGTGCTCACATGCATTGAAACTGATGTCAGCATGCCTCCGATGTCTGCCTGTGTTATATCGACACCAAAAAAGGTTTTCCTATGACAAATTAGTATCTTACAGCCATGTCTCATTAATAGGCTTGTGCAAATAGTTGATTTTGGGTTCAAAGCGAATAGCAAATCGAGCCGAACAATTTCGAATCCAATATCGAATAGTTGCTCTGCCTTTTTCCAAGCCTGTTACTGCCATCACGCCTAGCCTCAGCCGGCTCAAAATTTTGCACTCCCTCGGTTACTTCAGTACATTTTTGAAATGTACTGAAGTAACTGCTCTTTAAGCACTTACGTGATTAAAGAGCATGAAGATGTGCTAATAGCCTAATAGTAATTTTAGGTATGAAAGAAGGGTATCAGATCTAAAATAGCTAATATATGAAGAAGAAAATACTATTCCGCTGAGGTGAGAAGAGTTATTCTGATTGCCACATTGAATTTTGTTCAAATTCTCAAGGATGTGCTGAAATTGTGCAGTTCTTAATTAATTGAAGCAACAAACAAAGCTTGTTATTTAATTATGCTTGTCAACGGCACTTTGCATGGAGAGACACTTCTTTGAGCATACAGAATGAGCATGTGAGCAATGAATATACAGTTGAACCTCGATTTAACGAAGTCACCGGGACCCGCTAATTATTTCGTTTAATCGGAAACTTTGTAAAATCGTGAAAGTGAGACCTGCGCGGGGAATCCGAATTTGTTCGTTAAATTGGAAAATTCGTAAAATCGGGTTTCGTAGAATCGAGGTTCAACTGTACTTTTTATGCAAAGATCCAGCTGAGATCCAGCTGAGACCAAAAAGTTTGAGAACCCCTAATGTAGGCCTTGACATATTCAAAGCCAGAGTCATTAAATAATTTAGATCAAAATTAACTGTACTTTGGCAGTGGATAGACAGATAATTGCAATTAACTTCACTGAGATCCACCTGATCTCAGTGAAGTTAATTGCAATTATCTGTCTATCCACTGCCAAAGTACAGTTAATTTTGATCTAAATTATTTAATGACTCTGGCTTTGAATGTGTCAAGGCCTACATTAGGGGTTCTCAAACTTTTTGGTCTCACGGAACCCCAGGAAGCCTCAAAAACTGCTGCGGAACCCTCCCTCCCCCCCCCCCCCCCAACTCCATATTTGCCGACCGAGAAGCAACAGATGCACAATTGTAGGCAATTTCCCTTGTGCTACTTTTCATATATCCCCACCATATCAATTGCGATGTCAGTACAAAGTGAGATGAAGGCGCTCTGCATGGTCCTGCCGCGCAGCCTGCGGCATGGGGGGGGTGGGGGGGGTTGCAATTGGGGTGTTCGCGGAACTCATGAGACCAGCTCGTGGAACCCCTGTGTTCCCCGGAACCCAGTTTGAGAACCCCTGGCCTACTTAAAGGCTGTAAGTAAATTGAAGATGTAACAATCTTCTCACCATACTCAAATATCCTTTTTAAAATATCAGACTAACAGAAATGATGACCAGTGGTGTACAGAGCTTGTCAGGAAATCAACTGAAGCCTAAGACAGAGAGAGAGAGAGAATAAACTTTTATTTTGAGCTTTTTGGCATGGTGTCCCGGGCCGGATGGAAGTGGTTCCCTCTTCATGAGATCCCATATGCTGTCTTGGCCACCTGGCTCCTGGTGACCAACCGAAGTTGGTTCTCCAGGGCGGGGCTAGACAGCAAGTTCTCCCATCGCTCTACAAGGGGTAGGGGGGTAGTGGTGGGAGGTAGGGGTGGCGGGTGTTCCTGATTAAATCTGCACTCCCCTACCATGTGTTGGAGGATTCCTATCTCTTGACACACTGGGCAGTTCCCCCGGTATTGATTGGGGAACATGCGACTGAGTAAAAGGGGGTGGGGGAAGGACCCTGACTGAATTTGCCTGTATGCTACTTGTTGCCCCTGCGTTAACTGAGGATGCGGGGCCGGCAGTTTTTGCCTTTCCTTGTGGTAGAACGTGACCATGTTCTTGTAAGTCACCACGGGTTGATCCGGGACCTCTTTCATGGCTGTGGCCTGGTAGGTCAGCGCGCAGGCCTATTGGTGAGCAAGTTTGTTGCCCTCCACCACGTAGTGGACAGGTACCCATACGAGTTCTATGAGCTCCTTGGGGGTCTCTTGTTTTTGAGCACCCGCAGCACCTTTCAGGACACCCAGCCCGACTGGAAGCTCCTGTATGCTTGCTGTGAGTCGATGATTATCATGGTTTTGCCTGGCAGGGTGAGGGCCAGGGCGATCACCACTTCTTCCGCCTGTTTCACATCTCTTATTTCCACCGACACGCTCATCAGCATCTTCTCCTTGGTTGTCACTACGGCTGTAGCACTAGTAGTTTCCTGGTCTTAGGAGGCATCCGTGTAGATGGCCTCCTCCTCGTTCTCCAGTTCTCGGCTCAGTGCCCGAGCCCTGGCCTCTCTTCTGCCGCCATGGTGAGCAGGATTCATGTTCTTTGGGAGGGGCTTAGTCTTGATCTTTTCCTGTCATTCACCTGCCAGTTGTTCTCTCTGTTCCAGGTCTACAGCACTCCATCCTATTTTTCATAGGATCTGTCTTCCTGCTTCCATCTGACTCAGCCATTGCCTTTGGTTGGATAGGTGTCCCTCGATCAATTCGTTTTCCGTGTTGTATTCCCGTGTCCAAAAGTTTGTTTGTCGAGGCGCTCATGAAGACTCCAATGGTCTGCTTGACTGCCTTCCGGATGATTGTGTCCGCTTGCTTTGTGTCCCCTTTGCTAAGTAAGAGGTACGGAGTTGCATATGTGACTTTCGAGATTATGAAGGCTTGCATATATTCTTGGTAATAACCATAGATGTTTACCTTGAATTTCACTTCAAGCTAAACACCTACTTCCATCAGAAATACGAACCATCATCACACCACATTACAATTTTTTTTCTGAATTCCTCGCCTGCGTGCGTGAACCGTTCTGCTGTGGAGGTGTGCTTTCCTCCTAAAGCAGGAGACTGTACTGCGGCTAAGCCGCAGTGAAGCCTCGTTGCATTCCGCGCGATCGCGTTATCTGCGAGATCCTTGCGACTGCGGTGTCAGCTCTGCGAGTGTGGCTTTTCCGCAGCGCACCGGTGCATGCTGAGAAGCACAGTCAACGGGGCTAACTTTCCGCAATCATGACTGCCAGCACCTATAAATTCCGAATTCATTTTGAAGCCAGTGTCTAATACCGCATTATTTTTAACTGATATTCTAAATTTCGAAGCTTACTCATTAATATAAAATTTTAGGGTTGGATGAGGCATCATACAATTCTGCAGTCTGGACAATACACACCTGTTTTGGGGAACGAGCTGGACAAATGTATGCATTCTTGTGTGGGTATTATGAAAAGAAACTCCCAGAAAAAAGATAAAAATAAAGCAATAGTGAATCCGTGAGGTCACAATGCGCATCCATAATTCACTATAGCACGTTGATCGTTGATTGTCTGGACATAACGCCTGTGCACCTAAAAACGGTTTCGTTCTTCAGGGCTTTTATGCCAAATGGTTCACTTGCCCCTCCCTCCCTATTTTTGTTTATGGTAGTAAATGAGAAACCTAAAGCCACACATTTCTCTTTTTTTTTTGTTAAATTACTTGAGACAGAAATATAGAAAAGAAACATGCAGGTAGGAAAAAACAGGAAGACGGCATTCAGACGCTAACTCCCTGTCTTGTCTTTTTGCTTGTACGTGGATGTTTCTTATCTTCTGCACCTCAGTCTCACATAATTTTTACATAATGGTAAACTTAGTCCATCTCGCCTGCACCTCACTGTTTTTTGCAGTCATTTGCAACCTTTTTCATAAAAGGCAAGGCAGGGTCAGATAGGAGGCCATGTCAAACAAGAAATGGAAGCGAGTAGAGATAATGGAAAGTGTAAAACATATGCACACTGAGCTTTCTGCTCAGGTGGAAAAAGAACTATGCAAATCCCAAAGCCTGAGGCCCTTGGCACCTGTGCGGTATGAGCTGGAGAGGAGAAAAAGTATGTTGATGTTTATAATCTTTATGGTTGACAGTGCGTGCAGTTTTACAAGACTCTGGTAAATGAATGAGCGTGGCAGCAGCCAGGTTGTGTTCTTCCTTTGGGCCGAGAGATACGTTTGTCTAATATTTGTATTTTAGACCCTAATTTGTTAATGTGGACAATTTGCATTACAGATGATTTTTCCGGGGAACGGAGAAGTTCATATTAATGAGACATGACTGTATGTGCATTTTCCATGCGACGGCGTATTGGTCCAAGCTCTCTTCCTTTTTAATTGATGCATGGTTCCTCTTCTATTCATCGATGGTTCTTTGTGTGCAAACAGCATTTATTTTAATTTGCTTTTTAGAGATGTTTGCTGCAAACATTTTGTGGATTCCGGGTTCATACTGGGGTGCCAACAGGCTGCAATTGTGTTGCTACCTTGTTAATCCCATCATGAGTGAGGGCAGGTGTGGTCTTGGGATTTTATTCTCATCTTCATTTGGTTCAAATCTTATTTGCTTGGTGTACAGCTCACGTTATAGACAGATTTCCAATACTGATGCAATGTTTTTGAGCCATCGTGTGACTAAGGCCACTAAAGTATTGGTTGTGCGATGGCTTCTTAAATTTGTTTCTAAGCTGGCAGTTATCTGCTCGTTGTTTATGTCTGGTGCACACAAACCTGAAGAATTATTTCACCTCCATTCCTGCTTTTGAAATTTAAAGTTTGTGGATAACACTAACTACCTTAGGAGTAGAGTTGGTTCTCAGGTTGTGCCAGGTAGGCGCTGGTCCACATGCTTGGTTGTGAATAGGAGATGACTAATCCAGAAGTATGGAAATATGTTTCTGACAGACTGACTGCATTCAAACAGGCACTTTTATACAATCGGTTGTCACTTCGTTTTTCCACGACCCGAGATAAACTTGGAGGTATGTCTCATACTCCTTCTGGCGTGCACCTTTCTTCTAGGGTTCGTTCGAATGCGATACGTCATCCACGGTTGAGTGTTGCTTGCTCCATCGAATTTTCGCTCGGCGTATAGGGGGTTTACCTCCACTTCATATGACCGTGTGGTTAATAATCTACTTTATTCATTTTATTTACAGCCAATGCGGTAAAGAGCGTTTGCTGATGTAAGAGCAGCCACTCGTGCTGCAGGGAGAGTTTGGCTGGAGCTAAGTACCACAGTTGTCGTTAGGAGTCTGCTGCTGGGGCAGTACATAGTGACATTGTATTTGGATCATGAGTAGACCTTTGGGTAAAATGCTGAAGGTAAGAGGTCTTTTCTGGACCCTTCACTTTTATCTAGTATCTTGACCGATATAAGTAGGGTTCTGCATTTTAGGATAAATCCGATAAAATCTGAAAAACACTCGCCGGTAAATATTTTGCAGATTCGGATTTATCCGAAAAACTCGCGATTTTCGGAACTGCCAGTTGTACAAAACCCGCGGTCTTCATATTTTCCTGTGTCTCCTGGGAACGTTTTGCTTTTCTCTTTATTTTTAGTGTCAACTATTGTTTCTAAAAGTCACAAAAACGCATCTCGGCCTCTTATCAGAACAACAAGGTATCGTCCCTACGACAATAGTTGAACAAGTCTCACCTATGGTGCACTAAATTAGTAAACTGCTGTTTTTAGTTTTCGTTCCCTTCATAGAGAAACCCCGAATTTGACGTCTCACTAAAAAAAAGCTCAGAAAAACTCTGAATTTGTAGTAAAAGATAAACTCTGAAAAACAGCCTCAGATTCTGTCCAGAAATGAACTCCGAAAATGCAGAACCCTAAATATAAGCTAGAATGCCAGGAAGCATAGTGTGCAGTGCTATTGGAGCCGCCTGTTGTATAGTTTCGCAAACTTTGATGCACACTGAAGCGGAGGCAATCGGCTCTCCTCTGCGTCGTCTGCTAGCAAGATGTCAGTAGTGTTGGGATCAGCTTCTCATTCGTCAGGTTGCTCAGATTTTGTGCCAACTGGAAAGTGTTCAGCGATAGTTTCAACAAGCTCGTGGTCCCACCTGTCCACTGTATCTTAAGGACGCCTTATGCCTGGTGCATCCACAGGCCGACTTTAGTCTCTAGGCCTGAATTATGCGATCCACATTCACTAAGAACCGTCCTGTCATGGCTGCTGTTGCCCTCTGCAAATATCCTTTCAAGCTGAGCTCTACTATGTTCCTTAACAGTGTCAACTGCATACCTGCTGAATATGGCGACGCATCTGGTTCGATTGCAGAATGCTTATAGCAAGTTTTAGGCTGGTGTGGAGAAAAAAAAACTTTTCGAAAAATGCTCTATCAGTTTGTGTGCTGAGTAATTAATTCATTCAATCATGCTTTATTGTGTTCCCAAACAGCTGGAAGGCCTCAGTAGGGTGCATATATAGGATGTTACCTCTACTTGCAATACAGAGACATATCATCAGGCGCAACTGAGCGAAAATGCACAAAACCCCTGTCAAACAGTATGCAAGAGAAGTTGAATATAGAAAAGAAATATACGGGGTTTATGCGCCACAGCAACGGAGGCTATGTGAGATGCCCCAAAGAGACATTAGCGATCTATATGCAGGCCATATGGGGATACTTAAAGGGCAGCCTTGATCTCGGTCGTATTATTTAGTTAAACATGCAAATGTTTGATACTGATACATCATGTAACAACCACCCTACACAAAAGTTTGAATTAAGTTGATGGCACAAGTAAAACCTTCCACTGTATAAGTCTCTATGTATTGCAACTCTGCCTTATGCTTGGCATAAATTATCGGTAACTATAAAGTGTAAGTAAGTTACCTGGCCTATTTTCCTAATGGTGGCAAGGAACCTGAAACTACAGGAGTAGTTAGGAGTATTTTAGAAAGCTGGATTACATGTTTATATCGTTGTAGTAGTTATTGTGGTAAAGGCGACTACTTAGGTTGAAATTCCGAACCGCTTAGAGTAGCTTCGGTAACAAAAATTGTGCTGTACTGACCACAGTGATGCAGAGGGCCTGTTGAAAGCGGTATAATGCCGTAGAGTTTATTGGATAGTTGTGGCGTTCCTGAGGAACAAAATTTAATTTTTACATGAAGCCCACACATCTGACAATTAAGTTTCCATTAGCTATGCTGCAGACAAACGTGGTGCTAACATATTTAATCTTCAAAATTTGGGGCAAAATGCATTTGAACCGCAAGTACAACGCATGAAGATGCGTTAATGGGAAGCTTTCTTTTTACATCGAAACCAATAGAGAAGCCAACTCTTTTTGAGACTGCCTTGTTGTTATGAAATAGTCTTAAAATCGTACTCGGCTTTGTCAGTCATATCTAATTAAACGCACCGCAAGGCCTGGAACTACGATGTCAAAGGCACATTGACTAATCGTTCAGACGTTTGCATGGTAGCACTCAAAAAGGATTTGCAGTTCATAAAATATGTTTCCCGACACAGTGTGTGATAGTGAGAGAGCAAAAGTGTGGTACATGAGAATGCATTTTATAGTTTGTTGCTCTTGCAAAACACATGCAAATCAGATAATCATAGGGTGAGGCCTCGCACATAGCACCATGCAAGCATACAGCTGCACGGTGCACTCACTGTGAAATGGTTTTGCCGACCGATGTTCTCTAGCAGACGACCCAGCAGTGTAGAGTGGCGTGACAAGTGCAGGTGAAGATAGGAGAGACTCGTCAGCCTCAGCGCGCATCAATGTTTGCGGAGTATTGCAGCAGGCAAACCTGATAGTACCCCGCACACGCTTTGTGGCGTTTCAGCTCATATTGGAGTGACAGTACAGGATAGTGGGAATGTTCAGTAAGAGAAGTGGGTACATCTTGTAGTATGCTTTGCATGTTATATTTCTCAATTTAGAAATGACTAAGTCTTGATATATTGATTGGAACATGTCATAGCATCAGTAAACCTGAGATGCAAGGGGACAGAGAGGAGATAAAAAAAAGAGGGACAACACATACACCATCTCGTTCAGTGTTGTCACTCTTTTTTTGTGTGTCTTCTCTTTTCTGTCTTCCTGCGCCTAAGATTTAGTAATGTTTGAAATTCACGGTCTTGCCTGTGCCCTGATATGTTACAATATCTGCTATGTTACAAGTGAAGAGAGATGCCTAAATTGTTGCCATAGCACCCTATTTACAATGGCACACGATAGCGTTTTAAATGTTTGGGATGTGCATGTATGTTGCCGTGACGAAAATTGTATAAATTATAGGAGGCATGTTGTCTCTGAAATGTTGTTTTATAAACTTTACTGTAACTTATTTAATGCAGCATAAAATACCCCAGGTTAACTTCTTTGCCTTCCTTCTTCCTTCTAATGCAGCAGTAATCACTACTAACCATTCATGTTAACTTTCTGGGACACATGACACATCATTTCGATGCATTTCTACTACCCGCCATTGTGATAGGCAAAATATTGGCCTTACTTTTTTATCTCTGCCATTCTATGTGCCATAAAATGCTGAGCATGTGCTCATATCGCAATAGGTGCCCACCCCCCACTTTTGAACATTTAAAAAGTGATTAAGAACATAAGAACATATCAAGCACCCAGGCCAGCAATCTTCTGAATGTATTGAGTGAAACAAGGCACTCCTCCGCATCAACCCCATTTCCCAGTGCGCTGGTGCAGAGCGTTGAAGCTTTTCATGCACACCCCGGTAAGAAGCAATGAAGCTTCCCACGAGAGTGCCAGCACAAAGCTGGCTGGATGCAAGCGGTGCAACTGCTTTCAGAAAATCCCACCAGACCACAAGACTGCTCCTGCACCGTTCTGTTGCACCTTTTTGACTTTCAGCTCTGGAACCTGCAAAATGCCCATTCCATATTTTTTACAATTATCTCCAACCATTTGATGAGCGCTTTCTCAATATTTCACGGCACATAGCTTCTGGTAGGAATGCCAGTTTCTTTGTCTTAAAAACCAGCTAGTTGAGTACCTGCAAAACTCTTGAAAACCCATGGAAACTTGGGGATTATGATTCTAACCCATAGTTCATAAAGCAGTTGTGGTAAGATTTGTTTGTTATACCAAGAGCACAATAACACTGATCTTGGGAAGCTGCCCTTAACCACATATTTTGATTTCATACATGCATGACATGCCATTTACTGCAAAATTAACAGGACACCTGAGCATGGTAAGTCATCTTGAGTATTTATCATTCTTCTGTTCTTTTTGGGATGAGTTTTGAGTGGAATCCCCTTGCTTGAAAGGGAACAATATAAGGCTTAAAAGTTCACTGTTAATTATTTTTCAGTAAGTTTTAATACATTTTAAATAAAATTTTTATTACTAATAAAAGACACAGGACTTGTTTATACTAACACTTCTTTTTACTGTAGGCTGCAAGTCTGCAAGCAAATATCAAAACTTACCAATTTTAAATTAAGGAGTGCACAAATCATTCTTCTTTAAGAAGCTTAAAGGCTTTACTGAAGATTGGTACTCGGATAACTGAAACTGCCTCACACTCTTTATAATAAAATGTCATGCTTTTGCTTTAACATTTGTGGTACTCAGTTTTCCCCTCTAATCTGTGGTACATGCCTTAATGCTTTCTATAACTCTAAGGGAATGTCTGGATCACCAAGGGGAGAAAGGTAATGTACTCCAAAATTTGTAAACAGACAACAGGCTCTCAGAATTTATTGTTAAAGGTTTGCCTCTTGTCGCCAGATTTAAAAAAAAAAAAAAGAAATGTGCACAAGAAGTTGTGCCGATAATGGTAGAAGGGTGGCGTAGTAATTCCGTAAACACAATATTTAGTTGGTGCATCCACCAAGGACAGGCTGTCGACATAATTGAGCATCCAAAAGAACAGTGTTATTCTTCTATGTATCATCATTGGTGCAGTTTCCTGCGCTCTTTCCGGCTCGCCATTTGACCGTTCACCAACAAAGTTGCTCTGCTCTCTCTCTGAAAGCATGTTTTATACCTTTTGTGAGTGACTCTCGAAATAAATTTGCATACTGGTAGCTGTGTGTGTTTCTTTTAATGTAGCACCACATTATAATTCGTTGGGAGTAGTTTATAGTAGACTCCGTGACTAATGAAAGAGAAGTTTAGGCATACTAAGATGTGATTCTCGATATAGTGGGCACACCTCTGTAAGGCAGATTTTTTTTAAAAGCCAGGAGTGCAAGTTTTATGGAGGTGCTAATAAAACATTTGGCACTATGCATGTGTTGCTGAAAAATTACCCGCCCATTCACCTCGTTTGGACAGAAGGTAAACATAAAAGGTAAATAAAAAATGATCACACTGACGGACTGCCAGCAAAGCAAAAGTTTTGCAGCAGGTGAGTAAGGCACGGGCACAAAAAAGGTATGTGGACACGAAACTTTGCGCACATGCCTGTCTGCCCGAACATAACTACATTTTAGGTCTCGTATGGAAAGATTTATGCTCTGCTCATATAAATACGTATTTCACCAAAGTGCCTTTCTACTTGATTGCAAACAATGAGCTACAACAGCCTTTTTTGCTTCTTTGCCAGAGTAGGGCTGGAATACGAATTTTCAGTCCCAAATTCTCTACTCCGAGAAATTCAGAGATCGCATGTGAAAATAGCAGCAGTACCGAAAAGCCAGATTGAGTGTTGTAGCTCGTAGAGCCTGGGATGGTACTCATTTGACCACATAGGCAACTGCAGACGAGAGAGACATCCAACTAAATATGATAACTATTCAGGTAAAGCTCCAATAGGACTTTTTTTATTACAGAAAAAAATTGAGATACATATTCCAGTGCTTGCATCACCTATAAGTATTTCTCTTCCTATAATTAAACCTGTAACCAATCTAGTGTAAATACACTATGACAGCCACCTGGTTCGGGCCTCCGGCCTACATGCTCTACCCCCGTCTCTCCTGAGCAAAAGAAATTACATTTTCAAATTAACTGATGTCACCCAGATGTTAAAGTAGTGGTTCGAAAATATTTACTGGTGCTCTGCTTCCTCTATGCCCTGGTCCAAATGAAAGTTGTCTTTGTCCTAAAAGATCGAGTGACTTTACATGACGCGAACTTGGTGTAAAAGGCAACCTCCACTGGACAAAACCGCAACACCCGGGGAGCTTCATCTCGATCTAGCTTCTTTACTCCCGGTGTGGTAGCGGAGTCCGCTAAGCATACTTCCTGGGCAGAAATGATTAAAGTGGTGGAGAAACCAGATGTTCCCTCGCCCCCTTCAAAGGTTACGGTATCAAACAAGCCGCTTGTGTGGCTCAGAGGTGTAACTTCTTTTCCGGCGCCGCTCATCGAGGCTCTGATCGATGCGTCCACCACTTCGGTTCACGACGAACACTCGAGCAGCACAGGTGGGTACAAAAGCGAGGTGCTCGCCCTCGCAGGATAGCATGATACCGCTAGCTTCCGCCGGTTGCGAGCAGAGCCGTATAGGCTCTGGTTGCGAGTTGCTTTTCACTGCGCACTCCGACACCGGGCGGGATGTTGTACAGTCCACTCTGGTGCATAAAGGTTCTGGCAGTTCTGGTACATGCAGCTTGTAAGCAAGGCGCTGCACAGAGCCCTTCGGTGTCAGCGGAAATCCCGATGACTTCTCTCCTCGATTAGATTGGCGCTCACTCACCTGTTATTGACAAACAAGGAAGTCTAATTTCCACGGAAGAGAGACTACCGTCTCGATTATGGGAGCGTTTTCTTATCAGTTTCTTCGTAGCCTCAGTCACGCCACACTCAATCGGCGACCACCATTGCTCGGTTGTGTCGTTGCGTCACCAACCGCTGCACCGACTGAAGACTGAACCAGATTGAACGCTTCACTTACACGTGTTCAATGTCGTTTTCAATGTTGTGACGTAACGGTTTGCTGATTGGCGCAAATGGCTTACCTCGAGTTCGCGCTATAACCGCTTGGGGAATAATTGGCACTGGCGGCGGCCCTTGCTCCTCCCAATGGCCCAACTCTCTCAATATACGGCTCTGCTCTGGTTTAAGAAGTTTTAAGGAACCCAGGTTTAAGAGGTCGCAAGAGTGTGAACGGGCCTTTAAACCTGGGTTCCTTAAAACTTCTTAAACCAGAGGACACACTGGCGCCATCTATTGGGTAGCAGTGTAAACTCGGCGGTCCGGCATATTTTTTTTTTTCTCTCGCGCATTATCCTTTCTTTCTTGGCTCGAAAAACTTTTGTCAATGTTATAAACGAGCCTTTCTATGGGTATTACGCACATTTGACCTCGGAAATCCCGCTAAACCTTCGCTCTTGTGAAATGCAGTTCCAGGGTCACCGCATAGATGGCGCCAGTCTGTTCCCTCGTTCTAAAAAAATTTAAGAAGTTTTAAGAGATCTCGTCTCTCTCAGTCGTACTCGGTCGCAAGAGTGTGAACGGGCCTTCAGACTTGCCCAGAATTTGCTATTCTCATTCTCCTCTAGAAGATAACCCTTCATTTAAAATTGGTACAAAAGCAGCTTTCCCCTCTCTTCAATTGTGGTGCAAAATGGATCATGTGACGTGACGTCAGTGCAAAGTTTCCAGCTCTTCTAATGCCGGAAGCAATAGACCCCTTTCGAAATACTGCCCTCTATTGGCAGCTATGAAATCGCTGCACAATGGCGGACTAAACCGCAACGCCACGGTACACTTTATGCGTTTGGTTGGATTCGAAGAAAAAACACACCCACAGAAAAAGATGTTGAGCGCAGTGACTTTGCACTTTTGACGCTGTTGGATTGGCTCTCCGACGCTCGCTATCCCATGGAATGATTCCTCATGATCTACAGGGGGAACAGCGCACCAGACATTCACTTGACGTCACTCGCTAGGTTCGCTGGCATCGCCCACCACGGTCGCCATCTTCGAGGTGTCTTTCTATCGCGGGTGTCGTCTGGCCGGACGTTTTGAGCGTGGTTTAGCAGTATTTTACAACTTTAAAGGGTCTTTTTGATCGAAACTAGGGGTTATTCTTATACTTTGGTGCTTTTGAAGCGCCGTAGGAGTATTTGTTGTGTGTTTTAGTTCGTTTTTGTCTCTATCGGACAGATTCGGACTCGTTCACCGCGGCCGCGTTGCTCCCTCGGCTTCCGTGTCGCGCGCTGTGCCCACGGCGGTAGCTCTTGCATCTGATTTTTCTACGTTGGTGCTTGGTGCTTTTGTAGCACGGTGTGATTACTCTTTGTTTTATTTTGCTAGTTTCTTTATTGTTTTTCTCTAGCGGATTTTCTGCACTACGGCCGTGTAAAGGCTGAACTCCATGGAACGAATTATGTGACGAATAACTAGCGAACGCCGCCCGACGGCACGCTCGTTTTGCGCGCGACGTAGCAGCCACTGTGTTGATTCCACGCGCAGAGCAAAAGCCGCCGGCCAAAAGTCGTCGGTTATTCGCAGCATATTCGTCCCATGGAGTTCAGCCTTAACCGTGTTGTTCCATCGCCTCTGTGTTGTACATACGTCGTGCCTTCGGTGTTCGTTCCTGTGCAGAAACATTCCGTGCGGCTCACAGAGTGCGCAGCTTATGAAAAATGCGGCGCATTTTTCATTAGCCCAAGCGATTTAAAAACCGCATATAAGCGATTTGGCGAGCGGCGAGACAAGCGACGAGGCAAACCGCATGAAACCGATTTTGCGAGCGACGGCGACAGCGACGGGAGTCGGTGACGAGCGACGAAGATTTCTCACGGTCGGTCGTCGCGTCGCTCGGCTTTTGTATTTCTAGACAACGTCGCTAATCGCCTTGGTTGCTTGCTCCCGTCGTTTTCATGCGGTTTGCCTCGTCGCGCGAGTGATTGAGCAACGGTGAAGCGGGTCGTCGTCGCAGAGTAGCGCAATCTAGAACGCCGTCTCTCGGCGACTAGCGGCGAACGCCCGGAGGTTCCAACTCCGGTCAGAAATGCATAGGGAACGTGAGAAAATCGTTGTTTCTTCAATGTTGTGGAGATGTACGGAACGACAATAGTTTTTGACATAATAAAGGAACATTTTAGAATCATTTGCGCTTAGTTTTGTGCCAAGTAAGGACGTAATTTGTTTTTAAAAATTGCACGAGCGGCATCATGCAGCAGACGACGCGGCGACGTCACAGCGTCCACGTGACCCGCTCCGGCCAACCCAAAGAGCCCATCTCCGCTGCGTGCAAAAATCGTCTGCTTCAAACGCCATTGCCTTGGAAATTGCCTTCTCAAAATTTGCACACGCATCCGATATTATTAAAACTTTGATAAAGTGTTTAGTGCATTACCAACTTCACGACAGACTAGTTTTGAAAAGTGTGAACTCGCCGTTTATTTTTTAATTAGCCGTGTTGCGTCGATCTCCATGTATTCTCCCATAGGGCGGGCCGCCTCCTGGAACCCTGAGTACCACGTGACTCGCGCCGAGCTGCTCTGTCGGCCATGTTGTCGGCAAAACACGCGGATCAAAGGATTGCGCTACTCTGCTCCGTAGGAGCTATATAGTGCTCTAGTCGGAGCAGAGTAGCGCAATCCTTTGATCCGCGTGTTTTGCCGACAACATGGCCGAAAGAGCAGCTCGGCGCGAGTCACGTGGTACTCAGGGTTCCAGGAGGCGGCCCGCCCTATGGGAGAATACATGGAGATCGACGCAACACGGCTGATTAAAAAATAAACGGCGAGTTCACACTTTTCAAAACTAGTCTGTCGTGAAGTTAGTAAAGCACCAAACACTTTATCAAAGTTTTAATAATATCGGATGCGTGTGCAAATTTTGAGAAGGCAATTTCCAAGGCAATGGTGTTTGAAGCAGACGATTCTTGCTCGCAGCGGAGATGGGCTTTTTGGGTTGGCTGGAGCGGGTCACGTGAACGCTGTGACGTCGCCGCGTCGTCTGCTGCATGATGCCGCTCATGCAATTTTTAAGAAAAAATTACGTCCTTATTTGGCACACAACTCAGCGCAAATTATTCTAAAATGTTCCTTTATTATGTCAAAAACTATTGTCGTTCCGTACATCTCCACAATATTGAAGAAACAACGATTTTCTCACGTTCCCCATGCATTTCTGACCGGCGTTGGAACCTCCGGGCGTTCGCCGCTAGTCGCCAAGAGATGGCGTTCAGGATTGCGCTACTCTGCTGCGAAGGAGTCGTCGCTTGTCTCGTTGCTGTCGCTGTCGCTCGTCTCGTCCCGTCGCTCGCTAAATTGCTTACATGCGGTTCAGCCTTTACACACGGTACTCGGCGGCAACAAGGAAACTAAAACGGCCCGCCCCCGGGATATAACTTTTTCTCTTTTTTGTTCAACGAAGCTTCTTGAAATTAGCACACACTACCAACGAACGACCGCTACCCAAGCCAGTCAAACCGCGACCTCGAAGATGGCGGATCGACGGTGGCGCTCCCTGGCAAAATCGAACCTGCAGGCTCGGTGAATACCACCTATACAGTCACTCAAGTCAAGACACATACAAAAGAAAGAGACACTTACACAGCGCTGACTGTCAACTCTCGGGTGTATTTACACTTCTTCGTCCTTTTCTAATTTGTATTATAGGCTAGGGCATGGGATAATAACTGGTCTTTTTTCTTTTCTTTCGATATGAAGCTAAATTTAAAGCTAACTAAATTGAAATTAATGTAGGGCTAGGTAGTCTAATTCTTTTTGCGATAAGGTTATTGAGGGAGTACTAACACATCTGTTGTTAAGTTTAGCGATTATCGAGGCAGAGAAAATCGCTAAACTTAACGACAGATGTGTTAGTACTCCCTCAATAACCTTATCGCAAAAAGAATTAGACTACCTAGCCCTACATTAATTTCAATTTAGTTAGCTTTAAATTTAGCTTCATATCGAAAGAAAAGAAAAAAGACCAGTTATTATCTTATGCCCTAGCCTATAATACAAATTAGAAAAGGACGAAGAAGTGTAAATACACCCGAGAGTTGACAGTCAGCGCTGTGTAAGTGTCTCTTTCTTTTGTATGTGTGTTGACTTGAGTGACTGTATTGCTGGTGCGCTGTTCCCCCTGTAGATCATGGAATGACTTGCACGTTCCACGATGTCAGTTGCTCCGCCATTGTGCAGAAGTTCCTGACCTCCTAATAGTCGGCACGCGAATTTCGAAAGGGGTCTATACAGCATTCACCATTCACTTGTTTTCAAAGCACCTACAGCCACAGGCATCATGACTTTGGTGTTTTGCGTGTGTGTGTTTAATCTGACTCATCATTTCATCCTTGTGTACAAATGTGTGTGCATATGTATTTTTTTTTTTCTTTTTAACGTAGAATTGCGTTGTTTTTTTCTTTGTGCTTGGAAGGGGGTACAAAGCTGGGAGGTCAACTGGGAGGAACTTGGTCACAGGAGTAACGTCGGCGCGTCGCACAGATAACACCACGGACTACCGCGCAGTGCTTGCTCGCTTCAACGCGACGCGTTGGTGTCTGATTGAAACGGCGATAGACTCCGCTCCGGCAGCCGTGATTGAACAATCTTCGCTCATCGCTGTGGACAGCGGCCAATCGATCTTGCATGCTCTGCGGCACAGGCAGTTCACGCGACTTTCGCACGACATCGCCGATGAGTTAACAAAGTATTAGCATTATCCCCTCTCATTTCTTCTGCCACCTAAAGTCACTGGATCCTGGAAAAGTAGCGCCAAGCTCCCCGTACGGTCGCCATTCCGGCTCATGACCTCTCCGTTCTTGTTGAGCCAGTCTAAATTTGCTGGTGATGGGTAACTTTGGCAAATCGGCAAACTGGCGATTTGTTTCGGAGCTGGGAGTGTAACCAGTGTAACTCCAGAAAACAACAGCGGCATAAGCTGCCAGAGTGAGCCGGTAGATGACGCATACACTCTCTCCGGCCACTGCTTCCGCGTTAACAGTGGAGTGCACTGTACTATCGCGGACAATATGAGCTGAAACAGCGCTCCGGCCGGCGCACGGTACTACCTGCGCCGCCTGTCGGCTTGCTCCGCACACATGACGCACCCTGAGTCCAAGATAAATTCTCTCACTTGCGCTCGCTGCACCACTGCGGTCTTCCGGCTGTCTGCAAGCGAGACGGCGGGTGCGACAGCGGGAATGTGTGATAGGGTAGCGGGGGAACAAAAGATTACACTTGACTTGTCGTCCCTCTTTTGGAATTGATTTACTTTACTCTATCGCGCAGAATCCCGTAGAAGAAAACGCTGACTGGTGAAGAAAAAAATATTGGAAGTGTCTTAAATTTCAGCTGCGATTATCATTTGCGAAAGTCACATCAAAAGACGTTGCAGGTTGTTTTTGTTTGATTATAGGTGCATGCACGAAGTAGGACATCGTAAAATATAGGCCAAAATCTGTATGCCGGATTTATTTGTCTAGCTCCAAGGTTTTTTTTTCTTTTTCATTGATCACATATTTAAAAAAAAAAAAAACGGTAAGCATACATGTTACTGAGAAGGTTTTGTAACCTTGATTGGTATGAAAAGGTTCAAAAATATTATTTCTTTATTACTGGGCCCACGTGTTTGTTTCAAACAAACAAGACACCAGTTTTTTGTTAACAAATTTTTAGTCTTATTAAGGTGGGACAAACGGTCATATATTTGTCAGGAGAAGGAGATTTAAAGTTATTCGAAAAAATATTTGCAGAGGACAATGTCTAAAACTTCAACTTGAAACTCTAACCAAGCTTTAATAAAAGCGAAACTTCCGACGTTTCGGAACCAACTCGGTCCCTTGGTCACGGGTGTCGCTTTTCAAAAGTGTGCCTGTGCCTCTGGCAGTGTCTGTGACGCGGGCGGCCCTCTCGTCTGACACAAGACTCTCGGAGAGAACGTGCCTTGAGGTGAACGAGATTTGCCGTCTACTGGAAAACCAGCACTTTTCTTTTGCTGGCCGCTTCTACAGACAAACCAGTGGTACGGCTATGGGTGCTGCGGTCTCCGTCACTGTGGCAAACCTCGTAATGGAGGCGATCGAGAGAAAAGCCCTGGACACTTTCTCCCCAGTACCCGTGTGTTTTCTGCGGTATGTCGATGACTGCTTTTGTGTTGTAAAAACCAGTGAGATCGACCACCTCCACACACATCTAAACTCCATCGAGCCAGCGATTCAATTCACGATTGAGCACGAATCAGATGGCTGTCTCCCCTTCCTAGACGTCTGCGCAGAGAGAAAGTCCGGCCGCCTGAACTTCCATGTGTATAGGAAGCCGACACACACAGGCCGATATACCTGGACTTTTCATCGAACCACCCTAGGACACAAAAGTCTTCCGTGGCTTCGGCACTCTTCAGACGGGCGATCACGGTCTGCACTTCAGAGGAGACGCTTCGAAAAGAGATCGAAACAATCAAACAAGACCTGCGGAAGAATGGCTACCCAGCTAGATTTATAAAAAGCACAATCAAGAAACTTGGACGCACCCCTTCAACTCAAGACGCCGCCCCTCCCTCCACCCGCGTGTGTGTACCCTACATCAAGGGCACAAGGGAGGTTCTCGCCCGAGTACTACGACAGTACGGCATAGCGGTATCCCACAAGCCAGTCTCGACCATCGGCGGCCTTCTCCCCCTACCAAAGGATCGCCCCCCGAGGGAGAGGGCTCAGGGACTGGTTTACAAAATTCCCTGCGGTGACTGCCCCGCGTCGTACGTTGGGGAAACGAAAAACTATCCGGAGCGCCTGCGGCGCCACCGCTACGACATCGTGAAGAAGAATGTGGAGGGAAGCGCGCTGGCTGAACACGTCGAGAAGACAAACCACTCCATTGACCTCGACAACAGCTCCATCCTCGGAATGGAGAAAAACTGGCGAAGGCGTCTTCTGTTAGAGTCGTGGCATATCCAATGCACACGTGGCAATGTAAACCGGTCGACGGGGACCCTTCCCAGCAGCTACGTTTCGGGGTTAAGAGGGATAATCCGGAAAGCACCCGGGGGTGTTCGGGTTCGTGGGCAGGCCGTTCCGCGGGACAAAAAACAGTCACCCGTGACCAAGGGACCGAGTTGGTTCCGAAACGTCGGGATTTTCGAAGCTTGGTTAGAGTTTCAAGTTGAAGTTTTATATATCATTCCTAACCAGACGGATGTCCGTCGAAAATGTTTACATTTAAGGACAATGTCAGACACAAAATATTAATAGTCGGCGTGGAAGTTCAACTGCACTATACAAGGAGATAGGGATGAAGGAGGCATCCCACAAAAGTATGCGTGATTAACGGCGTCAAACAGTGTGTCGCCACCGTAGCATCAAGCTTTGTTCTAATCGGCAGAAGTCCGGTTCAGGGGGTCCTGGGGCGCAGTAAAACTTGCAAAAATAATTTAATTCCGCGTCATTCTCCCCTGACCCGCGACCACGGCTCTCATAATGTCTGGTAAGAAATCATAGAGTGCGACCACGAAGTCTGGCTCAGCCCGAAGCCACTCCCATTCACCTCCGATTGCTTTCCACGATTTGTGGGCTGTGGCGCGGTGGAGAGACGCCGTGCCATGGCTACCTTGATGCGCCTCCAGACGTGTTCGATTATATTTAGATCGGCTCCTTTTGGAGGCCAAGGCAGCTTCGTCAGGCAGCCCTCCTCGAGAAAATATGAGCGTGACAGCGAATTTTTTACTTCGTCGCTTTCTTGAAATGCGCTGAAAGGCATGCTAGCTGAAAACGTGCCCATTGGGCTACACGGCACACGCATCTTGATGGTGGTTCCGTCGGCCAATATTTTCGCTAGCAGACGGCCGGAAGAGCGCAGCGGCGCAGTGAGCGCAAGTGAGAATTTATCTCGCCAGGGTGCGCCGTGTTTAGGGAGCGATGCGACAGGCGGCAAAGGTAGTACCGTGCACAGGCCGGAGCGCCGTTTCAGCTCATATTGTCCGCGATAGTACGTTAGTTCTCGCTCCGGGAAGAACGTGAGGTCGGAGATAGCTCTGGATTTTCACGGAGGCGATGCGGGGAGTGTACCTGAGTTGTTTGCAGCTCACTTTAGTTCCGTTTATAAAAAAAAAAAAAAAAAAAAAGCGGCTCCGGCTGCGCGTCACTTACGTTGCCTTACTTGGCTGGGTTCGGCGATCCTACTAAGTAGCATTCATGTTGTATGAAGATAATGTTGGGTTATGTGTTAAACAAATGAGAGCCACATTTTCTGCGGGAAATGACACTCAGCAATTCTTAAATTTTATCATAAAATATTCACACCCATTTTGTGCGCTGTATTTAATAACTCCTTGAGGTCAGGGATATTTCCAGAAACGTGGAAAATAGCCGCTGTAGTTCCAATGTTGAAGGCAGGAAATAGGACTGATGTTCTTAACTATGGACCTATCTCTGTTCTCCCTTCGTTTTCCAAGCTCTATTTTGTGCGCTGCATTTAATAACTCCTTGAGGTCAGGGATATTTCCAGAAACGTGGAAAATAGCCGCTGTAGTTCCAATGTTGAAGGCAGGAAATAGGACTGATGTTCTTAACTATGGACCTATCTCTGTTCTCCCTTCGTTTTCCAAGCTCTATTTTGTGCGCTGTATTTAATAACTCCTTGAGGTCAGGGATATTTCCAGAAACGTGGAAAATAGCCGCTGTAGTTCCAATGTTGAAGGCAGGAAATAGGACTGATGTTCTTAACTATGGACCTATCTCTGTTCTCCCTTCGTTTTCCAAGCTCTATTTTGTGCGCTGCATTTAATAACTCCTTGAGGTCAGGGATATTTCCAGAAACGTGGAAAATAGCCGCTGTAGTTCCAATGTTGAAGGCAGGAAATAGGACTGATGTTCTTAACTATGGACCTATCTCTGTTCTCCCTTCGTTTTCCAAGCTCTATTTTGTGCGCTGCATTTAATAACTCCTTGAGGTCAGGGATATTTCCAGAAACGTGGAAAATAGCCGCTGTAGTTCCAATGTTGAAGGCAGGAAATAGGACTGATGTTCTTAACTATGGACCTATCTCTGTTCTCCCTTCGTTTTCCAAGCTCTATTTTGTGCGCTGCATTTAATAACTCCTTGAGGTCAGGGATATTTCCAGAAACGTGGAAAATAGCCGCTGTAGTTCCAATGTTGAAGGCAGGAAATAGGACTGATGTTCTTAACTATGGACCTATCTCTGTTCTCCCTTCGTTTTCCAAGCTCTATTTTGTGCGCTGCATTTAATAACTCCTTGAGGTCAGGGATATTTCCAGAAACGTGGAAAATAGCCGCTGTAGTTCCAATGTTGAAGGCAGGAAATAGGACTGATGTTCTTAACTATGGACCTATCTCTGTTCTCCCTTCGTTTTCCAAGCTCTATTTTGTGCGCTGCATTTAATAACTCCTTGAGGTCAGGGATATTTCCAGAAACGTGGAAATAGCCGCTGTAGTTCCAATGTTGAAGGCGGTAAATAGGACTGATGTTCTTAACTATGGACCTATCTCTGTTCTCCCTTCGTTTTCCAAGCTCTATTTTGTGCGCTGCATTTAATAACTCCTTGAGGTCAGGGATATTTCCAGAAACGTGGAAAATAGCCGCTGTAGTTCCAATGTTGAAGGCAGGAAATAGGACTGATGTTCTTAACTATGGACCTATCTCTGTTCTCCCTTCGTTTTCCAAGCTCTTTGAAATTGTCATACACCAATTCTTATAAGTTTCGTAACATAGCCATCTTTAACCAACACGGCTTTATGTCTGGCAGGCCAACAGCTGCAAATCTTGCGGCTTTTATGTCCGCCGCTTCTCGGGTCGTTTGTAGAAAAGGGCAGCTGGACGTTATCTACTTTGACTTTAGCAAGGTTTTCTACGTTGTTAAAGGGATACTGAACTGAAATTTCGAGCTCACAAAACAGGGCTGGATAGATAGGCGGGACGCTGCAAAACCCAAAAACATCAGCGATATCTCCAACGGATCGCCGTATTTATGGAAAAGAAGTTTGCGATTGAACACGGCCGACGAGGCCGACGAGACAAGGCACGTCACGATTCCCATTCCCTCTCATCCTCGCTTCATCCCGTCGAGCTGGTGAACCGAAGCGAGGAGGAGAGAAGCGAGGCCGCTTCCCCTCATTCTCAAATTCTCCCGGAGGACAGTGACGTCAGAGACCTCGCTTCATCGCGCCCTTCTTTTCCAAAAGTACGGCCATCCGTTTGAGATATCGATGTATGAGTGATGCTTTGGAGTTCGTAGCGTCCCGTTCAACGCTTCTACGGCCTTATTTTGCGAAATCCAAATTTCGGTTCAGTATCCCTTTAACCACACTATTCTCTTAACAAAGCTTTCCGCAGTGTGTAGCCCAGTTCTTGACTGAATTAAAAACTACTGTCTGACAAACAGAATCGCCTACGCCCGGGTTACCAATATCGCCTCTTCATTTTACGGGGCTTCTTGCGTTCCTCAGGAATCTGCTTTAGGTCCCCTCCTGATTTCTATTTTCGTAAACGACGTTTCCTCCGTTTTGTCCAAGTCGTCATGTCTGCATATATGCAGATGACATAAAACTCTACAAACCTAGTTAGCATTGATGATTGCATTAGGCTTCAAGAGGACACATGTTCCTTTTACAATTGATGCTCGGGTAATGGCCTTAACCGATCGAAAACCAAAGTTATGACATTTTCATGGAAGACATCGAATAACATTTTCGCTTGTAGCATCTGTAGGCAGTTGTTACCGCGTGCGTCTGAGATGAAGGACCTGGGGGTTACGTTTGATTCAAGCTGGACGTTTGATTAACACATAACAAGAGTTGTAAACTCGTCTCTCCGCACGTTATGCGCCACATGTCGCACAATATAGGAATTTAAAAATCCTTTTACGTTTGTGACACTGTGCCTCTCGTTAGTGAGATGGGAATTTGAGTACGCCTCAGTTGTGTGGAACAACATTTCTAAAACTAACTCCTTGGCAAAACTAACTCCGAGCCTGCATCAGTGTCGGGCTAAGGCGGATTTGTTGTTTTTATTTAAAGTTCTTAACGGTTTTATTAACTCTCCCAGCCTCTTGTTAGAAGTGAGCCTTAGAGTTGAATGTGTGCCATCACTCATCGTTTATACCTCTCGAAATTTTAATCAATTAAGCCCTATCCTTAGATCGGCAGAGTGCTACAACAAGAGCTCTGATATGCACTCGATATTTTTGGTTCGTGTTGGTTTGCTAGCAGTTGATGCTTAAAAAGGGTTGACAAGTACTTGTGTGTCGATACGTTATTACGTACACATCGCGACACTGTTAGCGCGAACACGACATCGGCGCATTTTCGCATTTTACTTCTAAACAGTATTAGCGAGCACGATATTTCATTGCTTACATTATAGAACTAAATGAGCTCTTTTCGTAGCAATAAGAACTTGGGTGACATCCTTTGGTTTCAAAGAAAAAAACTGGAAAAACCGGCGATCGCTTGTTCGCGCTAACAGTGTCGCGCTCTGTACTTGTCTTTGTTTAGAATATGCAAGCTTTGGTGTAACTTCTAATCTACGTTGTTCTTCTGCTTGTTTCTACTGCTCGAACTGTCTTCAAATTTGCGACTGTTCTAGTGTCAATTGGGTGGACTGCGTTCCACCACTGCCCTGGTCTTTCCGTTTTAATCATTTTTTTTTTCTTCTCACAAGTGTGCCAGCACTACACTCTTAGAAAAAAGGGTATCGATAGTCCTCCCTTAGGGGAGGAACGGTCTTGTAACCTATGTTCCTTTAGAAAGGGAGAAACTTTCGTCCCTGAAGCAGGGGAGCAAATAGTTCCTCTGTCGCCTGCATCTCATTATGACGGCCCTGAATCGAGCAAATCGAGCTCAATAAGGCTTAACGAGGATGCTACGTCTCTTGTACGGGACGAGAGGTGCAGCAAATAAAAGCGTAACACGAGCTTTCCGCGAACGGTGTTTATTTCCGAAGCCAGATTCCCCACGCAGGTACAGAAACTTGCGTTTCGAAAGCAGTTACTCAGTCTTTTCGTCGTCAGCACTGCGATGTTAAACGGAGACAACTGATACCCAGGGGTATGTCTTACCTTCGCTGTTCCTCGAGTCACAATTCCGTCGTCAATCGCACATCACGGAGGAATGGCAAACCAATCCGAGAAACCAAAAGCCACTCTCAAAAGAACAAACTCGAAGCCGCTCGCGTAGCGTGAAAGGTTAAATCGCTTGCCACCAGATGGCAGGGTCAAGCAGAGTAATTGCAAGTAGCTAGGCTAGGTGGCGCTAAGTACTGCCCAATTCATGTTCTACAAAAAAATGTTTATTTTCTGATGACACTATTTCGCTTCGGGATTACGCGCACAACAAGCATTAGGTGAACATACACTGGGCGCATTCACATACATGGCACATACAGACATCAGTACAACGGCACACTTGAACCGACTGAACCGAACAGTACACCCGAGCTCGGAGTTTCCGTCTTTTATACTGGTCGTTTTGAACGTGCGGAATTTCTCGGTGACTGCCTAAGCAATAAAAAATATTCCCAGCATGGTGATATTTTCCAGCAATGTCATACCTCTGAGAGTATTTTGAATGGCTCAGGGGATGAATCTCTTATTAAAAAGTAAACGCTCGATCATGCAGTAATTTTTTGAAAGCCAATAAATCAAGCCGCTCCAATGCGGTTCGAAGCCGTGAGTTTGTTTCCTCGCACGGTACATCTTAGCCTCTATTTCTATTGTAGTGTTCGTTTTTCTATTTGTGCTGTTCGCGCACGGCTGCAATTGCCGCCTTGAATTAATCTCTGCAGTGCGGATATTCACTCAGCTGGAAGTGATTCTTCACGGGCAGAGAAATCGCTTTTCGATCAACTTGAATGCAGTCAAAGCCACGACTTGCGGCAGGTGTACGGAGCTACGCCGTGGCGAGCTCGAAAACGTCTCGCGTAGTCTAGCGCTCATCCCAGCGCGCCACTTGGAGGGAAGTTTCCCCAGGAACCGTAGTATATTTAAACTCAAAATAAAGGGTAGCTTTTTTTTTCGATTTTGCCTACTATTCTTTTTTAATGCTAAAATTCCACATTGTTAATATACCTACTTTCCATCAAAATTTCGTACTCTTCAGTCCTTTCCCCAGAGCGCAATCGCTCTCGGGGAGGAGACAACCGACGGTCACATTGGCCACTGTACGATAGGAGCTTACTGTTCAGACCAGCGTTCCAACATGACTATCCGCACGTCGATCGATTGCACCTAATCCCTCAAGTGGTCTTAAACTTTTTAATGTAAAGCGGAACGTCAACCTGCGACACCCCACCCCCTCCGATCACGGCCCGACCAGCGGCATCAATGCCCGACAGTTTACGTCACCTCATCTTGTTGTTACACCACTGATACGAGAACACACGGTCACATCGCCGATAATTCCAGTCTTCCGTTCACAACCCACAACACTGCCATCACGATGTTGCTGACACGCAGAAATACTGAACGCCGGTTGGCACTCGGCATTGGAAAACAGAACCGAACTCAGCACGGAAGGCACCCAGGCAGCAGGCAGCAAAACCTGCCTGCCTTGGACGCAGTTCCTGCGATTTCCATAACGTCGAAAACGTCGACACAGTTCCGCGTGGTTCCGCTACTGTAGGTCTGTAGTTCCGCCAGTTCCGCGTGGGTAAAGTGAACTAGAGGAGGGGTAGTGAGATCAGGCGCCGAGGCGCGCCATGCACTGCTGTGAAGCGGCGCGTGTGGAAAGGTCCCGGATATACGCGGTGGCGCTGCGGACGTAGTGGCTGTAGGATCCGACCGCTTCCGAGCGTTCCGAAGGCCCTGGGCGAGCAGAGTTGGCTTGCGTTTTTGGCAGCTCGAAGTGGCCCCCATTCTGAACCGCTTTTCACCTCGTGTTACCCGTGTCTGCTGTGGTTTATGGTCATTGAAGTGCCATGCCGAATCGACGTCGACAACGCCACTGCTTCGCTCCGGGGTGCCAGAGGGGCTATCAGTGGCGGAAAGGTGAGCAGCCGTCGCTGTTCTCAGTACCTTAGGAGGAAGAACAAAGAAAAGTTTGGGAACGGAACTTGCATCGCCAGGATAAGTTCCTGGACGAAACGTGTTCGGTGTGTGAGCTTCATTTTGAGCCATCGTTTATAACGCGAGACTTCGTTCACATTATAAACGATGAAGAGGTGCGCATTCCGCGTGGAAAGCCGCAGCTCTTGCTGGGCGCTTTGCCGACGTTGCTTCCGAATGCTCCGAGCTATCGATCGAAGAAAGCGTCGCAGCCAAGGACCACGAGAGAGCGAAAAAACGTCGATGCTTCCTCAGTTGACGGTAAAAAAAAGGCCAAACACTGCCTCTCCAACTGCCTGCAGCAGCACCGGCAGCACCACACCGGCTGCAGCCGATACCGGGGCGTTTGATGAAGCCTGTATGCCCGAAGAATACTCCACGC
The DNA here is from genome assembly GCA_013358835.2 of Ixodes persulcatus. Classification (NCBI taxonomy): domain Eukaryota; kingdom Metazoa; phylum Arthropoda; class Arachnida; order Ixodida; family Ixodidae; genus Ixodes; species Ixodes persulcatus. Next base: position 1,414,616 of record JABSTQ010009660.1, on the reverse strand, counting down.
TGCGTGTCCCCTCCGAGTACTGGAGCCGTCACCGAGTTCCGAGCCTCAGTGGTTTCGTGTATTGTAAACTTAAAATGTGTGACAATGAAGTTTTATCCGAGAGAGTAGTGATTTTTTCGCGAGGTAGCATGCCTGGTGTTGTATACAGTGTTGATCTTTGTGTCCGCATGGCTGAAGGAGGACGCGTCGTCAGCTGCGAGGAAGCGGAGGTTCTTCTCCGAGACGTCGACTCCTATCATCTCTGTGGAGGTGCCGTGCCGACGAAAAATAGGTCCCGAACAATTCCGGTAAAATGTAAACACATTGGAACCTATAGTGCACGAGATCCCACCGCGTCGCGAAAATTAGAACCCGCGAATTATTTCAAAACTTTAGCTTCGACCTAAGTCGCGAAATATTGAGCCCGCGAAAAATAAGTCGTTTACAGTATCGTGTTTTTGCTGAGTTTAACTAATAAAAAGTTTATTCACGTATAAACAACAGGGTTTGCTGTCACACGAGTTCTTTTTGTCCAGCAGGATTTACCGGTTTCTTTGAAAATGGCTTAACGAGACACATAATGGTGAATCAATAAAGGAGACCTTGGGGGTAGCTATGCACGGTTTCAATACTATAGCCGGTGACAGGTCAAGAACGAAGTGGAAGCCCCTCCCACCCCTTTCCACTTTAGTAGAGCGAACGGTGGAGAGGAGGTCGCCTCCTCTCCAGCGTTCGCTCTACTAAAGTGGAAAGAGGTGGGAGGGGCTTCCACTTCGTTCTTGACCTGTCACCGACTATAGGTATAAAAGGAATGCCTCGTTAAAACGATTGCATGCCATTCTTGAGGATTGAGCCGTGATTGTTTAAATGTCTAGGAAACATCAACATGATCCTGTCTCAATATTAAAACTGGTCATTTGTGCGCGCGAGTGAAGGACTTCTTGCCCATTAAATAGCTTCACCCTGTTCCTAATGAGAGACTCCTAACAAGACCACCTGCCATAAAAAAAAAAAATTGCACGAACATTTTGGTTTCGAAACGCCGCCCAGGAAATTGAACTGGCGGTGTTCGCCTTCCACGTCGCGCATTTCTGCTTCGTACCCCGCGCAAAGCGAACACGGCCTGACGAATGGTGTCAATTTTGTGTCGCGTATTTCTTTCATGGGGTTCGGACCTAAAACGGCAAACATTTCGAGCCGAAAAGCTTCATCGAAGAGTGTTTAGTCGCGCAGCAAATGCAAATGCGAGCCGCCCTGGTCACCCGCTTCATCCAGCCCATGCATTCGCGGCGCCCTCTCGAGCCGTCGACACGAAGTGCGGCCGCCGTCAGCGCTCGCTGAACTTACTACCCCTCCTCTAGTTCACTTTAGCGTGGGTCCCACAATCCGGAGACGGCCCAGTGTACGTAGCACCGCTGGCACTGCCCCGGAACTTGGCTGTTTCTAGCGGCTTCGTTTTCTCGTTTCATAAATTTAGTGATAAAAACATCAATGCAACCGAAATGTTCTGCACGTTTGGACTAGAAGACGGAATTACAGGCGGCCTTCGCTGCCGCTGAAGCTCAATCAACTCAACAACATTAATTAAACAACGTCCGCGACGTGCTCAAAAAACGAAACCGAAAGAAGATGAGTCGGGAGGGCGAAAGCTTTCTCCCGTCTGCCTGGAGAAGGAGAAAAACGTCTCGTTCCTCCCTTTTTCTCGTGTCCGCTTGGGGGCGCATCAGTAGAAGGGAGGAAGACGCGCCGTTGCTACCTTTTTCCTCCATCTTTTCTTAGAGTGCTATATGTCCCAAGAGGTTGTTCCTAGTCACTCAAATAAACACTGATTGATTGGTTATTATTATTATTAGCAGCAGCAGCAAACTGGCCCTGGAGCGTTTGAGACGGTAATAAATAATTATCGATGCTGGGTTGGCAGGACGGCCTTTCACCTGGTTCATTTATACTTTTCAATTGCAATCGGGGATGAGTGCCATCAACAACCACCAGTCGTTCATTGTAACATCGTACGTACCACTTGTAACGTGCCGAATTCCGGTTAGGCGGACCTCGGCCAGTCGGCTTTTCACTTGCGGCGCGAAGGGCGAGTGCCGCCCACGCGGTATGACCTCCTGCTCGGCTAAGTGACTCGGCACGAATTGTTCACCGGGGGTCTCGGATGGCCAGATTAGCCAGATTGAAAAACACGCTTACACACACGGCGTTGAACAAACACCTCCTACCGACCTGCTATTGGGGTCGAGGTTGTTGGCATAGAGTTCTGAGCTGTCTACGCTTTTCTTTCTTTTTTTTGACCCTGGACGGAGCAATGAATCGTCCAAAAGAGGTTTCGTCTTTCCTTGTTTTCAATCGAATTATTTTAAGTAGTAACGTGCACGGTATACAGACACCCAACACAGTATAGCATCATTTGTTTCGTCTATCGTACGACCCAAAATAAAACAAATTTATATGTAAAGAAAATCACCTGATATAGTCTCGCCTAGCAGCGCCGGAGTCGATGGATGAAGGTGAGTGTAATGAGTCGGAAGGCCATAGTTCAAACTTGTTCCGTTTTTCAGGTATAGCGTCTTAAAGGAACGACGCGACGATTTTTGTACTTCACGTAACTACCGCTTAGAACGATTCCCTGACGTTAATATGAAACGGTTCGTTTTTCACCACACGCAATAGAAGTTGGGAAAAAAATGAAAAAAAAAAACTAGCCGCGTTCACCCCCCCCAACTCGCTGCCCGAACAAGCGGCCACGTGATCTGGAGCCGATTATATGCCGCCAATGTTGAACATATATCCACGCGCTGGGGCCAGAGCCGTTTATGGCTGGGGCTGGCAAAGCACAGGACACGCGTCGAGTTTCAGACATTGTTATGGTTCGGCTGTTGTCGCCATTGTGACAATTGGCCACGGGCCACTACCCGAATGTTGGTCGAGCTATTGATATCAATCGAATGCTCACGCAATGCTCGGGTTCAATCTATGAGCCGCATTCAAATACGCGTGGTGCACGTTGTCGAAATCATTGAGCCGAAGCGCTGATGACTACAAGAAAAAACACTACTCAGCTCGAGAACGCAAGGGACCATAACGACGCTGCCATGGATAGGCTGAAACAGAAGCGAAAAGCCCTGCGTTCACAGGTAACAAGCTGCTGACGGAAATTGATACAGCTACCCAAACCGAAGTGCCGATTGAGGAAGAGCTCAACATCTTACTGACTCGTCTCAACGCGCTACATGGTCAGCTTACCGAAACGGACTCTGCCCTCGAACCATTGTTGGCAGCGAGTGACATCGAACAAGAGTATGCTCGGACCGTCGAGTACAACGATCGCATCGTCACCTACTCGGCAAGACTGACCTTCAGGGTGCGGACCCTACGCTAAAGAGCGAGTACAAGCGGTCAAGAAATCGCAACAAACCACCGTAGTCCCACTTTGTCAGTCAAGGTCAGGCTACCAAAACTTGAACTCTTGAAATTCAACGGACAACGTCAACAATGGCAGCCCTTCTGGGAGCAGTTCGAGCAGGTCATCCAGCCGAGAAGTTCCACTACCTCAGATCAGCGTTGTCGGGAGAGGCTGCTGCAGCGATTGTCGGATTGCCACCAACAGCCAGCTGTTATGAAGATGCGCGGGAGATCATGAAGTCCCGTTACGGCGACGAGGCGCTGCTAGTTGATGACCACATGATGAAACTAGCAGAACGGCAGCCAGTTCGGACATCGCAAGACGTCCGAGGACTACGACGACTACACGATGACCTCCAAGCGCATATAAGAGGACTCAAGTCTCTAGGGGTTAACGAAGATTCTTATTTGACTCTCCTTTGCCCCCTTGTACTTCGGCTGATTCCAGAAGATCTTGTGTTAACCTTCAACAGAAAAGTCGTTCGGAAGAAAGAACAGCGTCGCCCGGAAGATGTGGCTGTAAACGCGGCTGGCGAAGGAAACCAACACGCTCTAGAACAGTCCCAGCTAAGGCAACTGCCATCACTTATGCAATTTCTGAGAATTGAAGTTGAAAGTAGAGAAAGAACGACAGTCACAAAAAAAAAAACAACAGAATCAGGAGGCACAAGAAGTAAAGCAGGAAAAGAGAGTGGAGTAGCATCTCGTGCGGCAAAGCACAATTCAAAACCATGGACAAAAGGAACGGCCGCGACACTTCTACAGAAGAGTGACAAGCTGGGCTGTGTTTTCTGCAAGTCAGCAGACCACGAGACAGAGCTGTGCACGACAACGATAGGTCTTCCCGAGAAGAGGAAGATTTTAACGAGCTCGGGAAGATGCTTCAGGTGCACGAAGAAAAACCACCTGGCCAAACAATGCAGGAAAAACATTTCTTGCTCCAACTGCCAAGGAGTCATGTGTGACCCAACGTTCTTGTCAAGCTCAAGAGACGACCAAGGCAGACAAGAGGAAAAACTGACTTCTGTTGGTCCAGTGGCCCTGCAATCTACGATTAAAGACGGGGTCAACAAAATCGTCCTCCTACAAACAGCGACAGTGTGGAGCTTGGGACTGAAACAGCGCATCCTTGTAAGAGTGCTATTCGACGGCGGAAGCCAGAGGTCTTTTGTCACAGAACTACTCTCACGAAAGCTCAGATGCAAGCACCTGGGAAACGAAAGACTGACGGTAGGAGCATTTGGCGACCACACGACAGAACGAAACTTCCGCAGAGTTCTTGTGACTCTTGAAAATCAGAGAGGTGAAGTTTTCCGTCTGGAAGCACTTGAAACAAGCCGTATTTGTGGTCAACGATTGCCCTATCCAAGAGAAGAATTGCGTCGCCAACTAAAACGAATGGGATACACGGCCGCAGACTTCTGCGAAGCTGAGGGATCCAACGGCGTGGACATACTGATTGGAGGCGATTGCTATTGGAACTTCGTCACGGGCCAAGTTAGGAGACTTGACGGAAAACTTCGAGCATTCGAGACGTCGCTTGGCTGGACCGTACACGGTCCAACAGAACTTTCCGCATCGGTCATTGAGAGCTCACAGATGGTCGTTCTCAACGCAATGACAAACAACATGAATGCATCTGAAATCATGCAAAGGTTTTGGAACCTTGAATCGATTGGTGTAACCGACGAACCTCATCCAGAGACAGAACCCGTGATCGCATCCTACAAAGAAACAGTTAAGAAGATTGGTCTTCGGTACGAGGTGGCCCTTCCGTGGAAACCCGTAGTGAATTTAGACGATAACAAACAAGTTGCGGAGAGGAGGCTTCAGCAGCTAACAAGGAAGTTAACTCAGAACCCTAAGTTGATGAGGGACTATGACGCCGTGATCCGGAAGTACACCGAAGGTGTAATTGCAGAACAAGTGTCAGATGAGCGGACTGGATCTCGGAAGTTCTACATGCCGCACCAATCAGTTTGTCGTGAAAGGAGCACCACCACAAAATTGCGAGTGGTATTTGACGCTTCTTCCCATAACAAAAGCTCGAAGTCGTTGAACGACTGTTTGGAAAGTGGCCCCAACCTGAACCCGGATATTGTGGCGTTGCTTCTGAGCTTCAGAAGACATTGTATCGCGATAGTTGCCGACATCGAGAAGGCGTTTCTTCAGATAAGTATACAAGAAGATGATCGTGATGCGTTACGCTTCCTGTGGTATGAAACTACCCCACAGGTCGGAAGACCACTTCCTCCAATTCTCATCTGGAGGATGACGAGAGTTCCTTTTGGAACTACATCGAGCCCATTTTTATTGTCTGCAACGATAAAACATCACCTGGACACAATGAAGAACGAGTATCCAGACACCGCGGTGCTGCTGCAAGATTCCATTTACGTGGATGACATTCTTACCGGTGCATCCAGTGAAGAAGAAGCCACTAAGATCTTCAAGGAATCGACAGCAATTTTTGAGCAAGCGTCAATGAAGCTGCACAAGTGGGTGTCTAACTCGAAAACTCTCTTAAATGAGGTCGACGCGAATCACCACGAGGAACAACCATTGGGGCCAGTTGCGGGAGTTTTCAAAGTGCTGGGACTAACGTGGAACCCTGCCACAGACCTCTTAACATTTGCACCAGACGATGTTCTGAACTTCGTGGAGAAGCACTCAGACACAAAAAGGTTTGTCCTACAGACTACAGCCAGACTCTACGATCCCCTAGGATTCATCGCGCCATTTGTCGTGCGAGCAAAGATCCTATTTCAACAAATCTGGAAACAGAAGATGGAGTGGGACGACCTACTGCCCCATGACCTGCGCAATGAATGGCACCGATGGAGTGCCGATCTTCCATTGCTATGTGACGTCATGGTGCCACGTTTCAACAGACAGGGAATACAGGGAGCGGCGATCAAGACAAACCTGCACATCTTTGCCGATGCAAGTCCTCAGGCGTATGGAGCCGTAGCATACGTAACTATGACGAATGATAGCGGCGCCACGACATCTACGATACTGCTTTGCAAGTCTCGAGTGGCACCTCTAAAAGAAATTTCTGTAGCGAGGCTAGAACTTTTGGGATGTCTTTCGGCAACAGCAGACCAAACGATGGTTCCAGAAATTGAGCGGTTTAGCACAGCTATGCGACTTCGGCGAACAATGGCGTGGGTACTCCGCTTTATAATGAAGTCTAAAAGAATTAGCGCTCAAACGGGACCCCTAACCGCGGAAGAATTGAACAGAGCCGAAAGATATATAATAAAGAATGTACAACGTACATTCTTTATACAACAACAGCGTTGATGTAACGAGGCTACAGGACAAGACACCATCCAGCTCGAGAACGCAAGGGACCATAACGACGCTACCATGGATAGGCTGAAACAGAAGCGAAAAGCCCTGCGTTCACAGGTAACTGCATTACTCACACTTCCCAGTTCCAAACGTAAAATCCCCGATAGAAAAAGCAGCTCGCGCTCGGGCCCAGTCCCCCAACGTCCTCGTCTTCTACTCGCTCCGCTGAAGGGTTTCTTCATCCACCCCCCAAAAAGGGAACAAAGTTCATTTTTAACCACTTTCTAGCCCGTACACAAGTTGTATTGGTCGTTTTACAACCGCACCAGCTGGAAGTCGGATCTCGTAGCCTCGTTACATCAACGCTTGCGGCACCTTCTCATCTGGCCCATCGTACAGTCCGGATCCCGGGTTTCGGCACCAAAATGTCAAAACCATTGAGCCGAAGCGCTGATGCATGACTACAAGAAAAAACACTACTTTAATCACAGGTAACTGCGTTACTCACACTTCCCAGTTCCAAACGTAAAATCCCTGATAGAAAAAGTAGCTCGCGCTCGGGCCCAGTCCCCCAACGTCCTCGTCTTCTACTCGCTCCGCTGAAGGGTTTCTTCACACGTTAAAGACCCCCAGTCTAGCGGTTGTACTGTACTGGCTAAGTTGCCCATCTACAGCTGGGAGACAAGTCGCCAGTTGAGGCAGACTAACTTCAGGCTGTATAAACATACACACGAAAGACACTTATGCGTCATCAAGTTTTGCGAAGGGGAGATAGAAAGTAAACGATCGCTTTTGTCCTTGACATTCTTGGTCAGTGGCGTTGCGTGCGAGTATACTAGTGCCAGTAAGCTAGTGTGAAGTGAAAAACATTCCAAGCGAATATCGTTTCACGGCCTATTAAAAGGAGTGTAGCGATCCTTCCACGAAACACTCAGTGGAATGCTCTCTTAATAGGTGGTATTCACTGAGCCTGCAGGTTCGATTATGCCAGGGGGCGCCACCGTCGATCCGCCATCTTCGAGGTCGTGGTTTGACTGGCTTGGGTATGCGGTCGTCCGTTGGTAGTGTGTGCTAATTTTATATCGTTGAAGAAGCTTCGTTGAACAAAAGAGAGAAAAAGGTTTATCTCGGGGCGGGCCGTTTTAATTTCCTTGTTGCCGCCGAGTACCGTGTGTAAAGGCTAAACCGCACGTAAGCAATTTAGCGAGCGACGAGACGAGACGAGCGACAGCGACGAGACAAGCGGCGACGACCCGCTTCGCTGCCGCTCGGTCACTCGCGCGACGAGGCAAACCGCATGCATGAAAGTGACGGGAGCAAGCGACCAAGGCGATAAGCGACGTTTTCTAGAAATCCAAAAACCGAGCGACGCGACGTGCGACCGTGAGAAATCTCCGTCGCTCGTTGCCGACTCCCGCCGCTGTCGCCGTTGCTCGCTAAATCGCTTACATGCGGTTCACCCTTCACTGTCGCTCGTCGCGTAGCTCGGTTTTTGGATTTCTAGAAAACTTAGCGCTCATCGCCTTGATCGTTTGCACCCGTCGCTTTCATGCGGTTTGCCTCGTCGCGCGAGTGACCGAGCGAAAGCGAAGCGGGTAGCCGTCGCTTGTCTCGTCGCTCGCCAAATCGCTTACATGCGGTTTTTAAATCGCTTGGGCTAATGAAAAATGCGCCGCATTTTTCATTAGCTGCGCACTCGGTGACACGCACGGTATGTTTCTGCACAGGAACGAACGCCGAAGGCACGACGAGGCGATGGAGCAACACGGTTACACTGCCGTAGTACAGAAAATCCGCTAGAGAAGAACAATAAAGAAACTAGCACAACAAAGAGTAATCACACCGTGCTACAAAAGCACCACAGTAGAAAAATCACAGTTCTTGCCAAAGAGCTACCGACGTGGGCACGGCGCGCGACACGGAGCGCTGCATGGAGCCGAGGGAGCAACGCGGGCGCGGTGGCCAAGTCCGAGAGCAACAGAAACGAACTTAAAAACACACACACACAATATTCCTACGTCGCTTAAGAAGCACCAAAGTATAAGAATAACCCCTAGTTTCGGCCAAAAAGACCCTTTAAACTTGTAAAATGCTGCTAAACCACGCTGACAGGTCCGGCCAGACGACACCTACGTGCGATAGAAAGATGCCTCGAAGATGGCGACCGTGGGGGCCGATGCCAGCGCACCTAGTGAGTGATGTCAAGTGAATGTCACCTAGCACTTGGTATTTATATTGTTTACTTACCCAAACAAAAAACAGTGACTTCTTCCGAATGGTGGAAGGGTCATCCGACGCCTTGACTCAGACCTTAGAAAATATCTTCTCAGAACGTTAGTTCGCTAAAGTTTATCTTTTTTTTCTTCTTTTTTTTCGTTTTTGGACGCGCGCAAGTTTCTCGAAGGTGGACATGTTTTCGTTGTGGAAGATATCCGAAGAGTGGCGGCTGTTCGCAAATGTCGCGATTGACATACAATTCGTGAAATATCAGACGGGAAACCTTGCGCCCCTGTTTTTTTGTGTGTTTTTTTATTACATAAGTAAGTAGACTAAGGTGCTAGTTTGTGTTCTAATCATTTTGTTTTTGTAATGCCCAATGCATTTCACTGTAAGGTGGCCTAGGTCTTGTCAAGCTGCCTTTATGTATGCAACCTTTTCCCCCTATCCTCGTGGGTAAGTGAAAAAAAATTATCATTCGTATTATAGTCGTGTCGAGTCCTTGCCATCTTCTGCTAATTGCTCCGAAGCCCGTGGGATTGCGGTATTTGCCGCTCAGGATTAATGCCAACGAACCAATCACGAAGTAAGAGGCCTGAACACGTGCCAAGTTTCGTGTTTCTTGAGCTTCTAGCGATTTTAATATATTTTAGCGTACGAGTGTGTTGAATCATCGTGAGTTGCTTATGTGGCTTACTTTTTATACGCCATAACTTTGGGGTCCCTTTGTGCTGCGCAAATGTCTACAATTAATTTGAACCCTTCTGGTACACGGGATATTTCAGAAACATTCCGACCTGCGTGCACGTCGCCAATAATTTTCATTTGGTATCGCCGCGCACGTCTGGGAGGTTGCATGCGTCTTTAACGAGGTTTGTACGAAGGGCGTGAATCGGTGGAATCCCGGAGGAAAAAAGCTCACTGGGAAAAGCTCGCCCACTTTTGTGCGGATCCGGAGAGAAGTTGACCAGTCCTTCGACCGACCCGGAGAAAAGCTCACCTTGAATTCAATTCCCATTCCATGTGGTCGTTATCATTTTCGAGCAATAGAGCGACCAAAGCTCCATGCGCCTCCCACGGGTTAAGAGCAGGGCGATCTGCTGCAGCCCTCGTTCTCTTCCACCCTTTTCATGCGCGCGCGGTATTGAATTCTCGCTTGGCGGGGATGGAGCAAGTATAATCATTATTATTTATTGACCCGATTGGAAGCACTTAGAATTGAAAGCATGCCCTCATAAACAAATCGCGCAAGTGTAAAGATTTTGTACAGCTTATGCACAATACGGGGTGGGTACTCTTCTTATCCCATATGGAACTCCCCAAAACTGCATTTGGACGTTCAGTCCATTGTCGTCGAGCTAGCGATACCAACTTTTACGAGCGGCTTGATAGCTGTTGGATATAACCTACTATATGGGCCCGTTCACACTCTTGCGACCGAGTAAGACCGAGAGAGACGAGACCGGTTTTTAAGCCTCTTGCGACTTCTCAGGACCAGCTCCGCTGCAGCGCATCCGGTCCTAAGAAGTCGCAAAAGGCTTAAAAACCGGTCTGGTCCCTCTCGGTCTTACTCGGTCGCAAGAGTGTGAACGGCGCTTAATGTGCGTATCGAAGACTAAAAAAAAACAACAAAAAAACCACTGAGGTTTTGCAGCAGGGCCAAGAAAACCTTGATTGTATTACTGTAGCCTTTAATGCGTACAAAACCGCTTTTGAAAGCAGGTCGTGCGACGTCTGTGGACTGAACGTCAACTTGTTGTTTTGGGGAGTTACATATGGGACAAGGGGTGTCCCCCTATACAGCCCCCGTTTCTTGAGTGTATAGTGTCGGCTACTGCGTGAATGTTAATTCAATAGATACAGGTCGGGTACTACGCAAGCGGCAGCATACTACGATGGTTATATTTCCCCCTTCTATAATTTAATGACCTTATAGAAGATGTTTATCGTATTGTCGTCGCTCAGACGTGTGTGACGCATATACCAGAAAAAGAAAAGAGTCAGCGTTTATAAGTGTGTTTTTTTCCGCACTTATCAAAAGGTTTTTGAGCTTTTATTCATAATCGATGGTTTTGCGGTGAGCCTTTGTCCGGCGAACTTTTCTGCGGTGAGCTTTCCTCGACCGCCCGGATCAACGTAGCTAAAAAGAAAAACTCTCGACATTACCCTATAGCGTTCAATAAATCCGTTCAATTCGCTTTCGCCGGTGTTCCCCGCCCCGCTCCAATTTCCAAACGAACCGGAATCCTCAAGATCATCTGTGCAACGGAGGGTCATGTATGAAGCGCACTCGACCTCATTCTTCAAAGCCCACGCTCTGTACAGCCGGATCAATTATATCGATTGGGGTGCTCTTTACAAATCTAAGAGCCCTTCTTAACTGACTGGAGAGACGGTATGAAATATACGTCCCCCCCCCCTCTTTACCGCATCTCGTTCGCTCGAACATGAAAGATGGTTCCTCCTTTACGTTCCTCTTCTGATCTACTTCTCGTTTTGTCTTTCCTTTTTTTTGGCTTCGCGATTCCCCCGCTCCATTTCCGTTCGATAGAGGCTCACGATTCTCCATTTAAATCAATTGTTTCTCCGTTTGTACCCACAGATGGCGCTGGTGCTTGTCTCCCACCGTGCGCTTTTTGGGTGGGTCTTTGAGTACCTGAGGAGCGCGGCAATCTTCGATACTCCCTTCATCTTCTAAAGTGGACCGTGGGGCGTTACCGCCAGCCAATCAGGGGCCCGAACCGTCCCACGCGATCTTGCTGTTGTACGCGATAGTATGCGTGGCGCATGGTCACTTGCAAGTTCTCTTGTGTCTCATTGGTAGCTATAGAGCCTGGTGCAGTCTTCTCTTACACAGGGAAGAGTAAAATGGAGTATTTTTTCTTCTTTTTCTGTTTTTGTTTTTTGTTTGGTGAGGTTTGTTTTTGCGGCCATATGGTGGGGACGTAGTCACTGTGTGAATTTGTGCAACAGGCTTTTGCTACGTTTGACTGTTCGTTTTTTTCTAATTATCCGTGATTAACTTGCATTGTATATCTTGTACGGGACTCGCTCTCTTATTTTTTGTCGTTCCCTGCAGTTTGTAATAAATGAATGAATGTGGTGGCAGTGGCGGTTTTCCTTTGCTCCGATTCCCGATGCGTCTTATAGATACGGACGTTAAATAGACCAGCATGATAGGCGAGCAGTTATCGTCGAATGGGGCATTCCGGGGCCTCTTCTTCAATGGGCTGGATGCGTGACGGTGAATGCGCACGTGACGTGAGCGTACGTGCACGCATACCAGAGGGACCAGTCGTGGCGTTGTATGTGAGAGACCGATTGCAAGAACGATAGTATCCACGTAGTAAGCCCCCCCCAATGCAATTTTGCGGCTGCTTTTTTTTTTTGACAGTCGAGATTTTGGCATAAGTGAACTATTGTTCACAACTGAACGTTATGGTTTTGCCTGTAACCAACGCTGACCACTCACCATTATGGTTCTCAAATGCCATGGACCAAAGTCGTATTTGTATTTGTATAATTGTATTCGTTACTTAACTTTGTAAAGTAAGGTCGCCACAGAAGGTTGCAGGCCCCGTAGGTGCGTGACCACTTGTACTCGGCCAATAAATACACTTATGCCAGGAAGAAAGAATAAAGAAGATAGACGAGGGTGCAGTTTAAGATCGGTGAATGAAACGTGTCGTTCCACAACTCTTTAACAGTTGTATGTCACTCCCTAGGGGACTAGCGTCAGTTCGTTTGGCTGCGAGGCGAGCGCCAGAGCATGGACAGTTCAGGTTAAGAATGACTGCCGGTGGCGTTCAGTCCCGGCAAACGGGCTGGAATGCATCAGCCTTTGTGGTGTGTCTCAGCTCAAGAGATGGGGGACAATGATAAGGGCGAGGAACATTGGCAAGCAGCCGGAGAGAAACCACTTGTCGTGGAAGGGCATGCACATGCGCTCCGAAGTCTCGACACCAAGGGGGACCTTTGCATAAGATGGCACACGCGGCACCGCGCTGCACCTTCTCCAAGGCCGCGGTGAGGTCGGCGGGTTGAAGGCCTCAAATTAAAAAAAAAAAGAAGCAGTCTTCAAGCTAAAACAGAACAACCACAGTAAAAAAAAAAAAAGCTTACGAGGGCGCAGGGCTGGGCAGTATCGCGATGGTATTTCAAAAATACATTTCGGATCTGTATTTCTCGAGATATTTTTTTTTTTCACCAGTATCTGTATTCCTGTATCGAAATACATTTGGAATGCTTCTTTGTATCGCGATACAATCAGGGTGAAATGTATTTCGTTACATTTCTTGAGAAATACTCCCCGCCCCCCCCCTCCCCCCTTTTCAAAAAAACAAAACAAAAACAAAACAAGTCCGAACGCATTTTTTTTTTTTTACTTCTGAGGGCATTAGGGTCAAGGTGTACTGGGGCATTGTTGCTATGCTGACCAAGGTTCCTTTCGGTTCTCCAAACTATTTTTCTATGCGTCCTCTTTTCTCTTCTGAGAAGTGTTGCGTAGTCGGGGACTCGAACCAGGTGGCGTGCCAGGAGTGGAGTCAGAGCATCTTCTGCCGCAGGTCCTTAAATAGGGATCTCTTGTCTCATTGTTTGCCGGCGTCCTATGCCCGCTGCTAACCGCCTTTCTTGCCTTAGCGTACACAGTACACCCAGCGGGAAAATCTGAGTCACAGTTCATTCCGGCAGGAGCCGGGCGGTGGTTGAAATAGCAGGATGACTCACGCAGTGAAGTTCAACACATATTCGAATGCGCCCGCGCCCGCGCCCGTAAAATCACCAGAACAGCGTGACCCGCTGTTCTGGTGATTTGAAACCCAGGAAGGAGGCCAGACGTGGCCTCGCGGTGCCGACCCAGACTTCGTACACCTGCGAGTCGACTCGTCTCGAGCGCGCTGTTTCTCGGAGAACTCGCACCTGTGCCGGCAATATCAGGTCGCAATCCACGAGGTCTCTGTTTGGATGATGCTAGGCGAAACTTGAGAACTGCAATTCATGCGTCGGTGGCGGAGGGTCGGCAGGAAGGACTTTCAAAACAGGGATGCCACCGTATCGATTTTTCAACCGTAACAGAAGATAAGACATGTGCTCCAGGATGCTTCAGGCGGTCCACTATTCTCGAAAATTCCAAATGACACAGCCTGCACGATCTTCAACGAGGTAACCTACAACGAAAGTACGTATTGTCCTTTCATACAGCAGCCTGGTAAAGTTTCATGTTTATGGCCACGCCTACAGGTAAAGAAAACCAGGTCGTTCCACTGTGACGTCATGTGATCGATGTTGACAGGGGCTTCCTTATGGGACAGGGGCGTGGTGACGTTTTAATAGGATTTAGAGTGACATCGAGTTTATTTAGAGGTCCAAGTCTTTTCGCATTCCTCGTCAGACAGACAAGATATCAGAGAAGGGATCGCCGTCAGTCCTATAGATGGAACGTTTTTTTGAGCGCATTGAAGACTCCTCGTCGTCCGAAACTAAGGCATAGTGCCAAGCCTACGGGAAAGTAATTTCGGGATCAAAAACTTGCCCCCACTTCAAACTTCAACTTCATCTGAGTTGGCGTCCCAAACCAATTTGAAAAATGTACTGCAGTATCAGTATTTCTGTATTTGTATTTCTGCCCTTCCTAAAATGTATTCCTGTATTTGTATTTCCAAATACTTTTTGCCTCTATTTAAAATGTATTTCGGATACGTATCGCGATACATTTTACAGATATATTTTAGTATCACTATTTTAGCTGCTATTTGAATGTATTCCAGTATTTGTATTTCCAAATACATTTTTGAGTGTTTCTGCCCAACCCTGCGTGGGCGTCAGCCTCTGCGTCCTCGAAGATCCGAATGTCAAACCTCAGCATCCGCCTGACCTGGCTTACTACTTCGCTGATATGTGGCATTTGGCGGCGGCTATACACTGCTAATATATTGGGTCCGGACATTTCGTCGAACGCCGTTTCATCGAACGCCATTTCATCGAAGCCGTTTCATCGAATACCGTTTCATCGAACGCTGTTTCATCGAACGCCGTTTCATCGAAGCCGTTTCATCGAACGCCTTTTCATCGAACGCCGTTACAGCCTGCAATTTATTTTAATTTTTATACACAATGTCATCTAATTCTCCCTTTTTTAGATCACAGGACGCAGTAACGAGATAAGTTCCATGATGAACATATCCTGCTTCGAGAAGAAAGCGTGCATGAAACAATGATCCCCTCCATGTCATATGAAACAATTAAAAATGAGACAAAAACAGAAAGCTCGATGTGCCTTCTGGGAAACGGGTAGGGTTTTCTTGTCTGAGAGCGTGTGCGTGTGACCTGGGTTATGTGAGGATCCGGGAGGGTTCAGTCTTCTTGGGTGACAGAGTGCACGCAGGGCTTTACTATTGTCTGGTGCGGGTTGGCCTTCCTAAGAAAGCGCCCTGAAAAACATTCATGGGCAAAAGGGTCGGCGATAAAGATGACAGTGAAGGGTAGGTGGCTCCAGTCTGGGTGTAGCACGAAACAATGTTGGCAAACCCTTTCTGGAGCTTTTGTCTCTATAAAATTTAAAAACTATAAAAACATTAAAATAAAGCAGAAAAGTTTAATTTGAGCATAAAGTTGATAATCAGAGTATCGTTATATTTTATTTCGCGTGCTCTCCTGGCAGGGTATCGTTATATTATACGAGTGCTGTCCTGGCACTTAAATGCTCTTCGCGAATAAACCTTGAACTAAGCGTAAGGGTGCAGACGAGCTGGTGTGAATAGCACATTACTGAAACCCCGAGACAGCAGGTAAAAAACGACACTTAAAAGTCTTTTAAGTGTCGGTCCCTTACCTGCAGTGTCATGGTTTCAGTCATATGCATGAGTAAAGCTTTTCAGTAAGTCGCATACCCATTTGTTTTTATATATCTTTATACCAATTGTTTTTATTTCTAGTAATTTGACACCACCTTCGATACAATTTCACCAGTGACTACAACAAATGCAGGGTAAAACGTCTATAAAGCACTGTTATGCCCCAAAACTCGGTACAGAGAAATTCGATGAAACGGCCCTTAGCGATTCGATGAAACGGCGTTCGATGAAATGGCGTTCGATGAAATGTCTATTCATTCGATGAAACGGCGTTCGATGAAATGTCCGCTACCCCTAATATATCATATAGAAAAGTCTGCCTTAGCAGCGTTTCTTCCTTGTAAGACGCTTCTGCCACCTTAGTCATGCAAGAACTGTCTGTAGACATGCTCGGCGGATACGTACGTGCATGAAGAAACCCTATTTGGAACATTCTTACGGCGTGTCCGCAGACAATTTTGTCGTCATGTTGGCAGCCAACACTTTCTCTTTTGTGCATGATTTACGAGCAGTCGGGGACTGCGGCTTTGACGTCAATCCAAGGGGGAGGCCGTTGCGGTGTCTCATCCTTCGTCGTGCTAGCGGCGAGCGATGACGTCACGTCATCGATTGCTAGAGAGGTCTGTATTCGGCAGCAGATAGAAACCAGTTCAGCTTCGGAGAACATATTTTGGGGATACGGACCCGGATGCTTCGGTATAGTTAACATATTTTAAGCCGAACCTATAGGGAAAACAAAATTACGCGAGAAAATTAAAAGAAGAAAAAGAAAAAAACTTTAGCCTTTCCACTCTGGTGAAAAAGGAAGACCAGCAGAGCTGTACAATGGAAAGTAATGGCCGGCCGCAAGTCGGCAAGCCAGAGTGGAACGGCTGCCGCCATCTATGAGCGACGGAGGCAACCAGATACGTGGATAGCGGCCGTCGCTCATAGATGGC
This sequence comes from Ixodes persulcatus, assembly GCA_013358835.2. Classification (NCBI taxonomy): domain Eukaryota; kingdom Metazoa; phylum Arthropoda; class Arachnida; order Ixodida; family Ixodidae; genus Ixodes; species Ixodes persulcatus. The sequence continues at coordinate 1,397,923 of JABSTQ010009660.1, read as the reverse complement.
GGTAGGTGCCCAGAGTGTCTTCATTTGTTTGCGGGGGACACGATCCTGGGGAAACTAGCCCTTAACAGCTCCCCCGTAAAAAGAACGGTTTTGAATTATGCCGTTATTCGACGTTCGTTGTCTCGAAAGAATTGTATGCCCGGAGAACGTTTTGACAACGTCTCTATTTTTGGCTCCGGTGGAGGCGGCTCGTTGAAACAAAAGAAGGCTTCAAATACGGCCGAGTATTTTCGGTGACCCTCCAAGCCCGCGCCGGGAAGTCCTAGTAGCTAATGGCCCGGATGGCTGAGTGCTCGCGAAGGTACATGGACGACGTCGGGAGCTTCTCCGCTGAAAGATCGTAATATTGATCCGCTCAATTTCAAGATTAAATTCCAGAGAGAAACGGAACGTTTTACTCTCGTTTGTACGAGTAGTCTGCTTTGTTTTCCTTTTTTTCCCGGTTTTTGTTTTCTTCTGCAAAGTTTCCTTATTTTCTACGCTACATTGCATGCCAGAACGGAGACTTCGCTCGAGTATATATTTTATTTTAAAGCATTGCCGTTTTCGGCGGAACCCCCAATCCCCAAATACTGTCCGTCCACCCGTCCGTCCGTCCATTTGTCCACGCATTTCCCGCTAAATTTAGCGGGCAAATTGACGTCACGTGACCTAAGCACCATTTCAGTTTCCCCCCTAAATTTGACGAGTAAACGGACGTGACATGACCTACACAAATTCTGTTTTCCCGTTAATTTTGGCGCGGAAATCGATGTCACGCGTGACCTACGACACCGATTAATTTTCCCTTCTAAATTTAGGGGGAAAAATCCCGTGACCTATGCACCAAGTCAGTTTGCCCGCTAAATTAATTCGGAAAATTGATAACAATATAAGTTATTCATTTCCTGAAACGAATTTCAATGCATTCTAAACAAATTTCAACGGTTGCTCCTTAAATATTGCTTTCATGCATTATAGCACTTTAGAAAAAAAAAGGTCGCTGCCAATATTTTTTTTTTCCTTTTACGTCGCAAGTTGTAAGTGCGCACTGTAGGGGCAGCTATCAATGCAGGCCAATTGGAGAGTGGTCATCATAATAGATATTTTTTGTTGCGTGATAAAAAAAAAAAAACAGTCCAAATAATTTCGAATTTTTTTTTTTAATAAGGCTCTTCTGGAAGCTATGCGTATAAAATGCCCAGGTCTACGGAAGCTATGCGTATAAAGAGCCCAGCATAAACAGCCCAAATCCATTAATAAGGCCGATCGCGTTCGAAGCCTGAACTCTACACGACGAGGCCGACGAGGCGCGCATGCGTCCTCGGCGCGGCAGCCATTAGACCCTTTCCGGAATCCAACGCCATCTGGTGACTCAAATGGCAGTTTAACTTTTACCGTACTAATGACGGCAATGAACCTGTGGTCTGCAGCATTTGATGGAGCACCGCCACTTTTGCGAGTCAACGGTAAACGAGAAAGTGCTCTTCACTGTTCAGTTCTTTTTCGATCTCTTTCGGTTTCGATGGCGAAGAAGATGCAACCAGTCAGACCGAAGCGCCAACCCGCATAGACGCCTTGACGAAGTTCTATACTTTAAGGGGGCTTTGAAGCCGAGTGTGTGCTACTAACAGATGGACTGGGCCCGAGTTAGAAATGATTGCTGACGCAGCTCTCGCGTCCAATTCCTGCTTCACGACGCGCTAACGTCTAGAATGTGTAGGCCTCGAATCATCTGCTTAGGTGCATCTTCAACTTATTCCTTCATCAGTAAACAGAAGGCCGCCATTAGTATAACACATATGCCATTTTTCAGATGATGATAGTGATCAAAGTGGCCAGACTGAATTCCGGAAAGGGCTTCGCTCCAACCCTCTAATCATTTAATTTTGCCGGCTGGAGTGAAAATTTGTTGCTTCTTTTTGCAATTTTAATTTGTTTATAACTCCCAAAATCACTAGAATTAAAGAAGAAATCTTTATGTTTGTATGTTTGATGAGGTTTGTTTCGCGCAAATTTCAAACCAGTTCAAGAATCGTTGGAGGGCCCCTTGAAGAGGTATAAGCCGAATGTCGTTATGTAACTATGAACTAGAGTTCCCGTATAGACCTTTTTCGCATAACCTCAAACCAGCCAGTAACTGACGTACCTTCGACCTGGTGAATTTTTGGATTGCCCGCTGACACAGGGTATGCAACCGCCAAGGGTATGGGCGAAAAGGCTTAAAAACGGACGTCGTGCATGAGGTAGTTCCGAGTGCTCCTTTTTACCGTGCTGCGATTTCCGAAAATCTACGGTTGTCTGGCTACCACGGCGTGGTCGTCGGATGGATAAATAATTTTAAAACGCATAAGAACAATAGCAGAAAGTGTGCCATGAGCACAAGAAGCTGCAGCGCGAGTGTGGCTGCAATGTTATCGAGCTTCGCATTTTCCCCAAGAATCCTTATTAGAGAGTTTTAGTAGATCGTTCCGATACCTCCGATACTGCCGATCACGATACTCCACCACTGCCTCCCTTGTGCATGCATAGTATCGTTATCGGGGCTATCGGAGGTATCGGAACGATCTACTAAAACTCTCTATTATTGAAGTCAGACGATTGCGAGCGTGAATCGCGAGAGATTCGTATCTGACTCAACGTCACGTTTAAGCTCACGACCACTTCGTCTACGACAAGATGACTCATTTTAATTCCCGGTGCAGGTGGTCCAATTATGTTATCACTGCAAGCCCCATGGTATGTGAAAGGTATGAAAAAGTCTACATGGCCACCACTCAAGATGGAGCTATCAAATGCCGAGAGCTTACCTGCATAGACTACATTAAACTGCTCATATATACTTCGCTGTGGAAACTCAATCAAAACACCCCACCGTCTTCGTCCTCGTTCTCTCGATGAGGCAAGGTGATGGCCTGTGAGTAGCCAGCTGGATTCAACCGGACAAACTCTAACCAAGTTATTGCAGCCCACCATTGCCAAGTCTAGCCAAGTTCCCCCCATACCCACACCGTTGCCTACCCAGATAGCTGTGCTTCCAGAACTAGCCGGTATTTATTTTTCTAAGCCGCTAGACGGCGTCGTCGGCGCCGCAATTCTCAAGATGGCGGCGCTGTTAAAGAAAAGGTCTATAGGCTCCCTACGGGAGCCAGAGTTGCGCGTTCATCCCCGTAGCGCCGTCTTTCCTGCATGTCATGTTGATCCAGCTCCTCACGTGACTGAATACGGCGAATAGCAGCGCCGCGCGTTCGAGGCGCGCGGCACGCTCAAAAGCAGCTGGGGAACGTTCAGCGGGGCGCGCGCAACGTCTACTTTCCTGCACGGCACTTGATCCGGCTCATCACGTGAACGCGCAACTCTGCCTCCCGTAGTGAACTTAAAAGCAGCGCCACCCCGCGGAAGCACGGCGGCAAGCTGCGTGCGCGCGAGCCCATGTCGAACCGGAGTTTCCCTTCTCTCCCTGCCTATTCAACTCCCTCGGGGGAGCGGGAAGGGGAAAGTTTAAACGGCCAGATTGTAACGCGTTGACGACACCAAGTGGCGGAGCTCATAACCACGCCAGCCCCCAAGCAGCTTTGCCCATGCTGGGACAGTTGACGTCACGTCTCTCGCGATGCATCGCGCTCTCCAATGGCTGACCTTTGAGCGTTCGCTGGAATCGGTCCTTTGGAAGGAAAAATATGGCCCTCCGTTCAAAATACGAGCGTGCGATTGTCATTAGCAGCAAGAGTCGATCATGTTTATGTGTATTTCGAACGTGGGAGGTATATTTCAAGTTTCGACTCAGTATGCCTTTTAAGGAGTTCAAGGAGATCGTTTGGCTGTGAAGCCTTGATAAGGCGCTCGCACCTTCGCACTCAGCGGCGTCCCAAAGAAAGCATTTCCCGTCCACGGTGGCCAGACTAGCTTTTGAAGTGTCGCTGCTTGCAAACGTCTCTAGGACGTGGAAAGACTGAGGCTGCCAGTCGACTTCACGGCATCCCAAGAAGCTTTTAGCAGATGCTTCGGCTGCCATCCTCCCATGAGGCTCCCCAAGGGCCGGAGCGTGTTGTTGGCGTACTGAGCGTGTGTCACGAGTGCGTGCGGATATTACTTGTCCAAGTTGTTTTTGTTCGTCCGTATAAAGTCGGGTGTCTGAGCGAGAACGAGGCCGACGTCTTTGGGCTGTCCGGATCTAAGTACGATGCATGGTGGACACTCACTTCCTTAATTTGATAGACAAATTGACGTGCGTTTGGGGAACGACTCAACCGCAGCCTGTTCATAGTAGTATAACCTTGCAAGGTGGCCCCGGAGAGAGTGGTCTGCGACAGATTTTGAATGAAATAAATCGCCGGCAACATTTTATTTGTTGCTTGATAAAGCGGCTACCACTGTGCGTGAACGTGGACATGCTAAAGATAAAATCTTGGCGCAAAAATATGACTCAACTGCATTCGAATGCAGTGACTTTTACAATTTATAGGTTTATGGGCTAGGTTATAGGTTACGTAAGTTATATAAAAATAATGCTGGAGTAAATTACTCTTTAAAGGAGCAGTGCAACGATATTCAATTGGAATGTTTTTCGCTTTCCACGAGCTTACTGGCACTGGTGGGACTCAAGGATACTCGCACGCAACGCCACTGGCCAAGAAACTCCTTTGTTGCTGGTGTAATTTCATGGACAAAAGCGATCATTTTCATTCAATCTCTCCTTTGCAAAATTTGATGACGTAACGTGGGGATCGCAGTACACTCCAATGACGATATTTGAATGCGGTTCATAGATTGGACCCGAGCATTGCGTGGGAACTCGATTTGGGCTCGTGATAATTACTAGCTCGAGAAGCATTCGGGTAGGAGGCCCGTGTCCAATCGCTGCAACGACGATAATAGCCGAGCCATAACAATGTCTGGAACTCAGCGCGTGTCCTGTGCTTTGCCAACCCCAGCGCGTGACTATGATCAACATTGGCGGCATATAATCGGCTCCAGTTCACGTGGCTGCTTGTTCTGGCTGCGAGTTGAGGGGGTGAACGCTGCTCGTTTTTCTTTAATTTTTTTCCTGGGACTTCTATTGCGGGGGGTGAAAAACGAACGCGTGTTTCATAGCTCATTCACGTCAGGGATCCGTTCTAAGTGGTATTTGTGCAAAGTACAAAAATTGTTGCATCGCCCCTTTAAGCACTTTTGGCGGTACCTCGTTACCAGCAACGAAACTTAACCGGTAACGCACTACCTTTTGCGGTAACGTAATAATGTGCTCGTTACTTCTTCGAGACAGTATACCGGATAACGTATTAACGTTACTTATTTCGAGTAAGGCGTAACGTAGTTACCTTACTCGACACATCTTATTTCTAGGCGCTTTGGCATATACGTTCTGGAGTTTTGTTTTTGTCTTCGTCTTTTCTTTGTGAGTATTGATGTGGAAAGGTAGAAAAGATTACTATGTTTACATGGACATAATGTTTCTTAAAAATGGCGCGCATACCTGTAACGTCAACAGAGTAAAATGTTTTAATTCAAAAATAAGAAGTAAAGCGTTATTTATTATTAGCAACTGTAACGCGTTCCTTTAATATTGAAGTAACGTAGGTCCTTAACGCGTTACTCTTATTTGTATGTAACGAGTAAACTATTTCCTTGCTTTCTTTTTTCGGTAACGCATTTAACGTAATTTACTCCAGCATTGCATTCAAGTAAAGACGGCGGGCAATAATATTGCCAGGGAAGGCATGGAAAGGAGCTAGATCCGATCGTCGCGCACCTACAGGCTGAGTTGAGGACTATACCCATGGGACAGCCAGAACAAAAAGGATTTGTTTATGTTTGTGACGCGGTGTTCGGCTGGATCTCGTGTCCGATCAGTGAAGCACCGATTGAAGATGAGTTTCAACCGATCGCTCACGCAGCACTCTCGTGTCTAATCAGCGCTCGTTTGAAATGACACGACAAATCCAATCGACAGGCCTTGTTCCGAGTAAACACCGAGCTCTGCGGGGAAACAAACTGGACAAAGCGGCCCCTATGTATTTTGGTCTCCTCGCCAATGCAGCATGTACCGCGGCATGGGAACGGCATGTAACACAAATACGATAGCATGATTGGCTCCTGCGTTGCATACATATGTGCTTGCCGGACCATAAGAGTACACCAGCCAGGCTTCACGTATAAGAAGACTTGACGTAAAAGACTTCATCCAGAGGTTCTCAGGAGTTCCAGGAGCCGCGATTCTATACCGAAAGCCATAAGAAAGTTAACACTCTGAAAAGATCCCCACCCTCTCTCTCTACTCTCTATCTCTTTTTTCCCCTATTTTCCTTTCCCATTGACAGTGACATGTGCGCGCAAAGCGCAAGTAACAACAACGTCGATTTTCTAATAAACATCGCTTCAACAACGACAACTTAAAGGGATGGTGAACCGAAATTTGAATTTCAGAAAAACAATGCAGGAGATGTAGGCGGGACGCTACAATCCCTACAACACCACTCGTAAGGCGATATCTCGAATGGACGGCCGTATTTTGAGAAAACGAGGTCGAGATTGAACAAGGCCGACGAGACGCGTGACGTCAAGGTACCTAGTTTCCTCCTCTTTTCGCTTCGTTCCCTCAAGGCATGCGAGGCGGAGAAGACGCGAGGCCGTTCCCTCTCCTTCTCGGAGAAACATGACGTCAACAAACCTGTCAATTGCGCCTCCTTTTCTTGAAAAATACGGTCATCCGTTCGAGATATTGCTGTATGAGTGATGTTTTGGTGTTTGTAGCATACCGTTGCACGCTTTTGCCGCGTGTTTTGTGGAATTCATATTTCGGTTCAGCATCCCTTTAATGTATCATCAAGGTCCACTGAGATCTTTCGGAGTCTTCTATGTTGGTGGACTATCGAAGCTCTTCTGTAATAGGTATCTGTTTATGCCTTTTAATGATAAAGAAAAGTATTATTATGCAATATGTGCATTGCACGTTTATTGCTGTCGCACGATTCTTGCAGTGCTGAACATTTGCGTTGTTTCTTGGTATATTACCGGAAAAACGTAAAGCTTTCGGTGCTCATCTTGCAAACTTAATGTATCATCAAGGTCCACTGAGATCTTTCGGAGTCTTCTATGTTGGTGGACTATCGAAGCTCTTCTGTAATAGGTATCTGTTTATGCCTTTTAATGATAAAGAAAAGTATCATTATGCAATATGTGCATTGCACGTTTATTGCTGTCGCACGATTCTTGCAGTGCTGAACATTTGCGTTGTTTCTTGGTATATTACCGGAAAAACGTAAAGCTTTCGGTGCTCATCTTGCAAACTTAATGTATCATCAAGGTCCACTGAGATCTTTCGGAGTCTTCTATGTTGGTGGACTATCGAAGCTCTTCTGTAATAGGTATCTGTTTATGCCTTTTAATGATAAAGAAAAGTATCATTATGCAATATGTGCATTGCACGTTTATTGCTGTCGCACGATTCTTGCAGTGCTGAACATTTGCGTTGTTTCTTGGTATATTACCGGAAAAACGTAAAGCTTTCGGTGCTCATCTTGCAAACTTAATGTATCATCAAGGTCCACTGAGATCTTTCGGAGTCTTCTATGTTGGTGGACTATCGAAGCTCTTCTGTAATAGGTATCTGTTTATGCCTTTTAATGATAAAGAAAAGTATCATTATGCAATATGTGCATTGCACGTTTATTGCTGTCGCACGATTCTTGCAGTGCTGAACATTTGCGTTGTTTCTTGGTATATTACCGGAAAAACGTAAAGCTTTCGGTGCTCATCTTGCAAACTTAATGTATCATCAAGGTCCACTGAGATCTTTCGGAGTCTTCTATGTTGGTGGACTATCGAAGCTCTTCTGTAATAGGTATCTGTTTATGCCTTTTAATGATAAAGAAAAGTATCATTATGCAATATGTGCATTGCACGTTTATTGCTGTCGCACGATTCTTGCAGTGCTGAACATTTGCGTTGTTTCTTGGTATATTACCGGAAAAACGTAAAGCTTTCGGTGCTCATCTTGCAAACTTAATGTATCATCAAGGTCCACTGAGATCTTTCGGAGTCTTCTATGTTGGTGGACTATCGAAGCTCTTCTGTAATAGGTATCTGTTTATGCCTTTTAATGATAAAGAAAAGTATCATTATGCAATATGTGCATTGCACGTTTATTGCTGTCGCACGATTCTTGCAGTGCTGAACATTTGCGTTGTTTCTTGGTATATTACCGGAAAAACGTAAAGCTTTCGGTGCTCATCTTGCAAACTTAATGTATCATCAAGGTCCACTGAGATCTTTCGGAGTCTTCTATGTTGGTGGACTATCGAAGCTCTTCTGTAATAGGTATCTGTTTATGCCTTTTAATGATAAAGAAAAGTATCATTATGCAATGTGTGCATTGCACGTTATGTGCTGGTCGCACGATTCTTGCAGTGCTGCACATTTGCGTTGTTTCTTGGTATATTACCGGAAAAACGTACAAGCTTTCGGTGCTCATCTTGCAAACTTATGTATCATCAAGGTCCACTGGAGATATTTCGGGAGTCTTCTATGTTGGTGGACTATCGAAGCTCTTCTGTAATAGGTATCTGTTTATGCCTGTTAATGATAAAGAAAGTACATTATTATGCAAATGTGGCAATCACACTGAAGATAATCTGCAAACACGAGTCACCGCAAAATCCGTGCTTCAATTCCCTTATAAAAATTATCAATGAGTTTCAATTGAGTTTCTACTTCTTATAGGATACACTAGAAACTCAATTGAAGCTCATTGATAATTTTTATAAGGGAATTGAACCCCGGATATTGCGGTGATTCGTGTTTGCAGACTGTCTTTTCTATGATGTGTGAGCAGTATGACCCCAGCTTAAAGCACGCTGCTCATACATCACACAAAAAGACCATCACACTGAAGATGATCTGCAAACACGAGTCACCGCAAAATCCGTGCTTCAATTCCCTTATAAAAATTATCAATGAGTTTCAATTGAGTTTCTACTTCTTATAGGATACACTAGAAACTCAATTGAAGCTCATTGATAATTTTTATAAGGGAATTGAACCCCGGATATTGCGGTGATTCGTGTTTGCAGACTGTCTTTTCTATGATGTGTGAGCAGTATGACCCCAGCTTAAAGCGTTTAATGTCTTATCGGTTGGTGCAGATTCTTGCATGCTGAACCTGTTCTTGGTAATTACCGGAAAAACGTAGCTTCGGTGTCTGCAAATTAATGTACTCAAGGTCCTGGATCTTTCGAAGTTGGTGGACTATCGAGCTCTCTGTAATAGGTATCGTTTATGCTTTATGATAAGAAAAGTATCATTTGCATTGGCATTGCACCGTTTATTGCTGTCGCACGATTCTTGCAGTGCTGAACATTTGCGTTGTTTCTTGGTATATTACCGGAAAAACGTAAAGCTTTCGGTGCTCATCTTGCAAACTTAATGTATCATCAAGGTCCACTGAGATCTTTCGGAGTCTTCTATGTTGGTGGACTATCGAAGCTCTTCTGTAATAGGTATCTGTTTATGCCTTTTAATGATTAAGAAACGTATCATTATGCAATGTGTGCATTGCACGTTTATTGCTGTCGCACGATTCTTGCAGTGCTGAACATTTGCGTTGTTTCTTGGTATATTACCGGAAAAACGTAAAGCTTTCGGTGCTCATCTTGCAAACTTAATGTATCATCAAGGTCCACTGAGATCTTTCGGAGTCTTCTATGTTGGTGGACTATCGAAGCTCTTCTGTAATAGGTATCTGTTTATGCCTTTTAATGATAAAGAAAAGTATTATTATGCAATATGTGCATTGCACGTTTATTGCTGTCGCACGATTCTTGCAGTGCTGAACATTTGCGTTGTTTCTTGGTATATTACCGGAAAAACGTAAAGCTTTCGGTGCTCATCTTGCAAACTAACGAACGAAATGAATGTATGAAATAATTATTTAATAATAAAATACTTTCCGGTGTCAGAGCTCGAGCTGAGTTCTGTGAGGAACATCGCGAAACAAAAGCTGGATTTTGTTTGCTTAAACTCTTCCGTAAAACATCGAGTTCTCATCTCATACAATGAAACCAGTTTTGCTTTTGCAACACAACGAGCGCCCTTGGCCAGCGAATCTGCCGCTTCATTTCAGAAGACAGCAATACGTCCTGGAAGTATTGGAAGGTAACGTACGTAGCTGGCCCGATTGTTCTTCAGGCACCTCTCCAGAGCCTAAAGACGGGGTCACACTGCTTATAGACCCTTTTCATGGCAAACGCCACCAGGCGTTAATCCAGTCTTTGACGTCCCAGAGAACTTCCGGTTCAATAAAAGGATGAACAAGGGCTTCCTTGACACCGCTGCTTGAAGTATCGATTAACCGTTTAACCACCAATTCTCCAAGTGAACGCCGAAAGAACTTAGAAGGGGGATATTCGGTAAACTTTTCCGAATATTCTTGTAAACCAGCCGGAGGCCCTCGTTATTACTGCAACTTTGTTGTCCTTGTAGCATTTATGCTTTCTAGCACTTGTGACATAAGCAAGCTCAACAGGCTTGCAAAGACGGTGCGACCGGAAGTCGCTTGAAACGCAAGCGATGGTTCACGTTTGGGAACAAAAGGACAGTCTGCATGCAGATTCGAACGCGAGTTCCCGCGAGATCCGCATGTCGCATGACATTGAGTTCAAGGAGAAACTCGGCACGCGGCATTCGAACCTTGAATATTGCGGTGATTCGTGTTTGGAGACTGTCTTTTCTATGATGTGTGAGCAGTATGACCCCAGCTTAAAGCACGCTGCTCATACATCACACAAAAAGACCATCACACTGAAGATAATCTGCAAACACGAGTCACCGCAAAATCCGTGCTTCAATTCCCTTATAAAAATTATCAATGAGTTTTAATTGAGTTTCTACTTCTTATAGGATACACTAGAAACTCAATTGAAGCTCATTGATAATTTTTATAAGGGAATTGAACCCCGGATATTGCGGTGATTCGTGTTTGCAGACTGTCTTTTCTATGATGTGTGAGCAGTATGACCCCAGCTTAAAGCACGCTGCTCATACATCACACAAAAAGACCATCACACTGAAGATAATCTGCAAACACGAGTCACCGCAAAATCCGTGCTTCAATTCCCTTATAAAAATTATCAATGAGTTTCAATTGAGTTTCTACTTCTTATAGGATACACTAGAAACTCAATTGAAGCTCATTGATAATTTTTATAAGGGAATTGAACCCCGGATATTGCGGTGATTCGTGTTTGCAGACTGTCTTTTCTATGATGTGTGAGCAGTATGACCCCAGCTTAAAGCACGCTGCTCATACATCACACAAAAAGACCATCACACTGAAGATGATCTGCAAACACGAGTCACCGCAAAATCCGTGCTTCAATTCCCTTATAAAATTATCAATGAGTTTCAATTGAGTTTCTACTTCTTATAGGAATACACTAGAAACTCAATTGAAGCTCATTGATAATTTTAAGGATGGCAAACGAGGGTTTGACGAGGGGCATTCTGGAGGGGAGGGGGAGAAAGGGCAGGGGCATGAGCGCCATGTTCGGGGAGAGGGGGGAAGTGTGCCACTGGCGGCCCCGGCGTGTTTAACAGGGGCGCTTGACCTCCGTGGCTTCTAGCCTGACCCCGGATCGAAGTGACCCGACCAATCCGCCTTTGATCGGTGCCGCGGATGAAAGGAGCCGCTTTCGGGGGGTTATCGGGGGCTGTCGGAGGTTAGAGGCAAGGCGAGCGTCGCACCGCCACCACCCCCTCGGGCCTAATTGCGGAGACGGCCGTTCGTTTTAATCAACAAGTTGTTTCTTGCGGCAGCCCCGTGTCTCTGGGGGCGGCTGCCGTGCTGTGGGCGGCTGCGGCTTTGTGCTTGCTCCTGTGGTTGTAGTCAGCATTGTAAACTTCCCTACTCTGTTTCACTTTACTGTGGACCACAGGGGACGCTACGAGCCATCGAAGCCATGCAATCCAACATACACAAGACCATCACACTGAAGATGATCTGCAAACACGAGTCACCGCAAATCCGTGCTTCAATTCCCTTATAAAAATTATCAATGAGTTTCAATTGAGTTTCTACTTCTTATAGGATACACTAGAAACTCAATTGAAGCTCATTGATAATTTTTATAAGGGAATTGAACCCCGGATATTGCGGTGATTCGTGTTTGCAGACTGTCTTTTCTATGATGTGTGAGCAGTATGACCCCAGCTTAAAGCACGCTGCTCACACATCACACAAAAAGACCATCACACTGAAGATAATCTGTAAGCACGAGTCACCGAAAAATCCGTGCTTCAATTCCCTTATAAAAATTATCAATGAGTTTCAATTGAGTTTCTACTTCTTATAGGATACACTAGAAACCCAATTGAAGCTCATTGATAATTTTTATAAGGGAATTGAACCCCGGATAATGACCCCAGCTTAAAGCACGCTGCTCATACATCACACAAAAAGACCATCACAATGAAGATGATCTGCAAACACGAGTCATCGCAAAATCCGTGCTTCAATTCCCTTATAAAAATTATCAATGAGTTTCAATTGAGTTTCTACTTCTTATAGGATACACTTGAAACTCAATTGAAACTCATTGATAATTTTTGAAAGGGCGAATTCCGCATGCCAAGTTTCTCCTTGAACTTCCCTCGAATTCCCTCGAAGGTTTGGTCAAATCCGAGAACAAATAACTTTTTTTGCGAGAGTAAGCTGCTGCCTGACTCGCGACGTCCGCACTGCCGGGAAGTCGTCTCAAACAGCAAACTGCCAGCATATCAAAACAAAAGCAAAACAAAAGCAACAAAAGCGGTTAGGGGGGGGGGGGGGGGGGCTCATTTTCAATTTTCCAGTGGGCGCGCGCGGCAAGCCAGACACCTTCTCAAGATTCTCAAGACCGGTGTCTCCCGGGGGTTTAGGTAGGCTAGGGAGCCATCATGTGCGGGCACTCTAAGGTAGGCAGGCCTAACGGTAGACTGAAACCGTGAGGATGCTTTTCGAATAGAGAAGGATGGCAAACGAGGGTTTGACGAGGGGCATTCTGGAGGGGAGGGGGAGAAAGGGCAGGGGCATGAGCGCCATGTTCGGGGAGAGGGGGGAAGTGTGCCACTGGCGGCCCCGGCGTGTTTAACAGGGGCGCTTGACCTCCGTGGCTTCTAGCCTGACCCCGGATCGAAGTGACCCGACCAATCCGCCTTTGATCGGTGCCGCGGATGAAAGGAGCCGCTTTCGGGGGGTTATCGGGGGCTGTCGGAGGTTAGAGGCAAGGCGAGCGTCGCACCGCCACCACCCCCTCGGGCCTAATTGCGGAGACGGCCGTTCGTTTTAATCAACAAGTTGTTTCTTGCGGCAGCCCCGTGTCTCTGGGGGCGGCTGCCGTGCTGTGGGCGGCTGCGGCTTTGTGCTTGCTCCTGTGGTTGTAGTCAGCATTGTAAACTTCCCTACTCTGTTTCACTTTACTGTGGACCACAGGGGACGCTACGAGCCATCGAAGCCATGCAATCCAACGCCGTGTGAGCATCACGTGACATTCGGAAGGGGCGCAACTACTCTGGGGGATGCGTGGTCACGTGCTATGTTTAGAGCTCACAATTGGGTAGGGTGGCTCGAAGCGTGTGCTGTGGTCTATCGTGAAGTGAAACGAAGTACGGTATACCTCGATTATCCGACTGCTCCTCTTCACTGTCAACCCGGTTAGCACAATAGCCAGTGACCCGGTTAATTGAACGAGAATTAGCCAGGTTTCCATGGACATAAGCCTTTTGGTTAATGGGACATTCGTGTTACACTGTGTGTTTTGTGGTGTGCGTGTACTGTGTGTTCGAGAGTATATGTAGAGTATGAGTATAAGCGAAGTGGTAGTCTAACTTTGAAATAGCTATAACTATAAACGTAAAAATCGTGACTATATAATCCGATTTGTAACCATATACAAACCGGCCTGACTGTAACACGATGTGCATATTAAATGCTTGATTGAGTTTTGGGTCTAGCCTCTTGGCAGCGAGCGCGCTTATATAAAAAGTAGAAACTTCTAAAGTTGAGCTGTACTATTTTTTCTTCTTTTCGGTCGGGTGTTTTATTTCAAGCGACGAAGCTACTGGCGGCGCTGGTCGAACTCAAGAAACTCTGCGCGCGGTCTTGCGTTTCATTATGCATGCTTTGCAATCTGCAGACTTGGTAATTTATGCGCACGCTGGAAATGAGGGTGCGTGTGCAAAACTTCGTTTGCATTTTGTTTGCTTTTGCTTTTGCTGCATTGCCGGCTGCGCAGTTTTTGGACAGGGTTCTCCCTGGGACGTCTCTGGATACGCAGCTGCTCATAGCGTGGAATAACAAAAGCAGTGGTGTAAAGGTGTTGGTCCACATTAATGCGCAAGTTAATTGAGATCGATGAAGCGGGTAACTTCGCAAGCTAGATACATTTGTTTTCCTCTTCTTGAAGAGTGGGCAGGGAATGTCCAGGCTTTCTCTGGGAAAACGTAAAATTGATACAGTAGGAAGCGTAAAACTGCTGGGGATAATATTTTATCAGTACAATCAGGGCGAAACAGCACAACAAACATGCCAGGTCAGAAACTCTTAAGAGTTCGGGCATTAGCTTCAAATAGCGCACTATAATCCCACTTTCTACAATTTCCTTTTTTACTCACATTATGACTATTGTTTTAGTATAGGGGAATTACGGCTTCTACAAATCTTAATAGAATGCATGCTGTACTGAAAGGGAAAAAAAGAAACAGTCCGTAAATGCCACGCTTCATGTGACACTCATACACAGCCGTTATTTATAAACTCGATAGTGGACAAATGCCAAATCCCTATAACTATAAACTTTTTGTTTTCACGCGTACAAAACATATTTACAATAAAACTGTTTTGATATCCATTTCGAACCTAAAACAGAAGAAATGGTCGATAACACTCGCTGTCTAGACACGTGGTTAGTGCTGCACTCCAAGACTAACGATGGTAATCCGATTGTGAGATGTATAGTACCCCGTTTGTTTTATAATCTGGCTGAATTGCATATAAATATCTGAAGCAAATGCAAAAAAAAAAAAAGTGCGTTTAGTACTTGTTAAAGACTATGACCGTCGTGAACAGCACAAATTTGGATTAACTGACTGCTTTGAAGTTTTCTCTAACACCTCTGCATTACTTTATAGGTTCGTTTATGTTTGTATTTTTATTTTGAATATGGTGTATTTTCATGCTGTTTCTTGTTTGCTGTGGGGGACACACAAGCTTTAAGCAACGGAGTTGCTTTTGTTTTCTGCCTCCCCTGTCCAAACGGAGAAGAATGAAGACTTTGTATTTGAGTTTGAAAGTAAGTCTTTCAACGGAGGAGGAAAGGAGATCCTTGAGAAGCGCAATAATTTTGCGCTTTTCAACAAAGCTTGCAAATATGCTTGTTTGTTTTGTCTGATGTTTGTTAAACTGCGGTACTATGCTATACATTAAACGAAATTGAAACGCAGGATTGGCGTATACAATGTGGTAAAATATCCGAAAGATGGCAATACATATGGCTATTAGCTTAGAGGCGAGGGTAAAAGTGGTTTGTTACTTTTCCGTTGCACATATCTGGTATATTCCTGTGATACATAAATAAGTCCCTGTACTTTAACAAGCAGGTAATTGAGATAAAAAAAAGAAGATAATGCATTCAGTTTTTAGTTTTGTTTTTAACATACGGAAACATGCTGAAGACGTTTTGAATGCACTTTCCAAACGAAAATTGTTTAACTTCAACGCATGTTAGGCTGGCTGCGTTTTGCACAATTAACGAACCATTAGGTAAGTTACTTAATCTTTTTGCGTTTACTGAATGCGGTGTCACGCTTTCGATACATCACGAAGCGTTCCTGCAGTAATCGATGTGAAACGGCGTGCTGCAGGGACGGAATCTCCTAATAGTAGAAAATATTGAAAAAAAGAAAAAAAAGTTCAGAATCACCACAAGGGCCGAACCCCTTACTTGCACGCGTAAATTTCACTGATTTCGCTTTGATGACCTCGTATAGTGCCTTACAAAAATGCAATAACATTATATCCTTTCGTCGGAGGAATCAGTGAAAAATGGTCATATCTGTGAGAACGGTTACGCAGCACTGCACAAAGTGCTGCGCAATGGCTCAGCTTCGTTCGTAGCAAGTGAACTTTAAAAATACGACCGCCAAGTGCAGGAAGATTTTCGATGCCACCTTATTGCGTGAAATAGCGCTCCAAGCTATCATGGAGTCATCCCAGTTTTCCACTGGAAGCTTTGGCACTGGAAGAGGCTTCTAACCTTGGTATTCTTTTTATGCTTTTTACAGGGATAACTTTTGTGGGCTCTTCCCACGATTGTGAGTGACGTCCGTTATTGTGCAGCATGGAAACTAACGCCTCGACGGTATTTCATATGGCCCGAAAAAATTGGTTTCTCAACGTATCGCGCTGCAATTTACTCCAGAGGTGCAATTAGGTAGTAGAAGTTTACAGTGAAAAAAAATCTAAGAATAAACTTACCTCGTCAAACAAAAAAAGAAACTGTTTTGGGCAATTTAATTTGCAGACGATGCACGCGTAGAGAAAAGTGCAGCCGAAAAACAGCGTACTTTACATCGAGGGAGCGCCGACCGATTCAGTTTTAAAGACAATCTCGCAAAAGAACCCGAATCGGCGGGAGCTCCCTCGACGCGGAGTACGCCATCTGTTGGCAGCACTTCTCTGTACGCGTGCATCGTCTGCGGTGTGGCGGCGTAAATTGCCAAGAACAGTTATTTTTTTCTTTTTTTTACAGAGGTAAGTTTATTTTTTGATTTGTTCACTGTAAACATCCACCACCCGCTTGCACCTCTGTGGTAAATCGCAGTGGGGTACGTTGAGAAACCGATTTTTTTTCGGACCGTCTTAAGTGCCCTAGAAAAGTTAGTCATGCTGTAGTTGTTGTAGCTGATGTCTTAGTTGGTAGTTTATGTTGTAGTGAAGGTCGCTGTTGCATAGTTGGCGTTGTTGTCTAGTTGGCCTTGTAGGACGTCCGTCGTCGATGTTGCCAAATCCTCGAAAAAGAGATTGTCCGCCGCCCGCCGGAATCGAACCTGGGTATTCTGTGTCCGAATAGGAGGCGTTACCACTGACCTACGCCACAACGTTAACAACCCGCTTTATAGTTAGGGTTTTTGTAGTGCCCCATGCCCACTGAAAGTTCTGGCTGGGGGAAAAAAATAGTCGATAACAAAATGCCGTTGCAGTACTGTCAGATGCCCCAACGAATTCATCGTGACTTGTCGCTGCTATCGCTGTGACTGTGCTGCGGATGAACACAAGACTGCTGAATTTGTTGTTGTTGTTGATGGTCTGCTTTACATTAGCGTTGACCTTGACCCCCTCGAATCTTAGTGTATACGTATTAGGGTAAACGGGGCATTTCGCCGCTTACATAGACTTTTTTTTTTTGTTTAAATACGCACTAAATTAGTGGAAGTTCATTTTTTTTTGTATTATATATTCTGATTATCAAGAATAAAGGTAAAAAAAAAACACACAACGTTCACCTTACAACAAAATCTGTTGTTCTTTGCTCCATTAAAAAGTATAGCAACACGCGCGTGCGCCCTGCGTCGTAAAAAAAGGTTAAAACGTTTAGTGAATTTTACCA
Source organism: Ixodes persulcatus (assembly GCA_013358835.2). Taxonomy (NCBI): domain Eukaryota; kingdom Metazoa; phylum Arthropoda; class Arachnida; order Ixodida; family Ixodidae; genus Ixodes; species Ixodes persulcatus. Next base: position 1,380,305 of record JABSTQ010009660.1, on the reverse strand, counting down.
TAAAGATTGAGAGCCTTGATTGCTGACGAGGAGCGGATCTTTGTAGAAATGATTCCTTTCATTTCACATGTGTTGCTTCTTTTTTTCCAAATTTACCGCGAAACAAGCAGAGTACGTTAGAAAGCTCCCAGTTAGCATTTCCCAGAGGGGCCATATACTCAAAGAGCGAGTCCCAGGGCCACTGTCGTAGTCGTTGCCTGCCGTTTTGTTTTCTTCGTCTAGTCTCTGGCTCCTCTCGTCGCTCCAGCCTGCTCCCCTATCGACCGGAACGAGTCAGTCAAGACTCAAGACCCCCAAAAAACAGTTGGCTTCCGTCGTTCGCAAGCAAATCACTCGCGTTCGGATCCCCATAAACTCGTGTCTTGACGCGTAAAACAATCAAAATAAAAACAATGGAATAGAGAGAGAAAAACAGAAAGAAAAGGCGTATTCACAGCCGTCGCTCGACATACTCGTTAAGCAACTTTCACTTTCTGACGTGCTTGAGCCGGAAGGGGCGAAGCAGTTCGTTAGCGCTTACGCTTTCCGCCCTTCTGCACAAAGCGACGTGCCGGGTGTATACATACAGTCGACTCCGCGCACTGTCACTCCCGTTTTTGTCACCGTTTGGTTATAGTGGCCGCTGGATAACGACCTCTTTACCTAATGTAGTGCAATACGCGTTACAGCTTAGAGATTAATTCTGTAACTGAGTTGCTCCATTTTTCGTAGAATAAGCGTGCACGTGTAATTAGTAGACACGAGCTAGAAATACGTAAATAACAAAACACCTTTGGATTTCCTTCACCAGCTACGTTTGGTGAAAGTCAGTAAACGTAACCAGACGAAAATAAGAAGCGATATCACTTCAAGAGTTCCAAGTGATTCTAATGTGACATCAATTAGAACACTGGAATGGCCAAGTAATTCTAAAGTTACATCCTCCAGATCACTGCAAGTGTCAGGTAACCGCAAATGGATGTCAACAAAATCACATTGAGTCCATAACACTTCAAAGTTATATTATTTGAGCCAGTTGAAATCCCCAGTGATGTTGATGTAATATTACATGAACTGCAAAAAAGACTAAGTGATATCACTTTGGGTGTCAAGAGTGGTTCCAAAAGATACGAGTTGTACCTTTGTGGAATACAGATATGCACGTACATACTAGGTACATATAGGTTGAAAGTAGGAAGCAGTTCCGTTGTGTCTCTCTTTCGTTAAAGTATATTCGTTTACCGACATGCTCGTCTTTCTAAATATAATTACTGCTTTTCGAGGTGAAATCTATTACTTATGACTCCTTTTAGACGCCGGTAGCTGCCACGGTCAAAATCGACTTTTCAAACTGGAGTGGTCGTGATGATTATAAAAGGATTTCGGCGCCGTGCCGCCGCCTGCTAACGGGGCAAAGATAAATGGACGCGTCCCACGAGACATCTCCCTTTCGGTGGCACGCGAGCACAAAAGTGAACCGCTTCAATTAACTGCCGCTGTCGGACTAATGGCCTGCTCGTGATGCTAATTTTGAGCGCCACGTCGTGGGTTCTATCATAGCCTACGACGCTTCCAGCTCGCGAGTCTGCGGGGGGGCGGCCGATTGGCTTCGTCCGCGAGCCGGAGTTGCAAAATGTTCTGGAGTTAGCCAGGTAGGTACCCACAGCGCAAGCGCGCCGCGTGAGTCGACGTGTAACTCGATATATTATTTAGGCGAATGAGTTTGGACCGTATAGAGGCGCTTGCGTGCAGCCACGCTTTGAAAGCTAGTCTGGCCACCGTGGAGGAAAGCTGCTTTGTTTGGGCGCCTGTCTGGCAACAGTGGGCACTCCTTTGTAAGACGTGGCTATCGGACGATCTACACACGCCGGCAGCAAGCAAGATGGCGGAGCCCAGAGGTCGTACTTGCAGACGTCTTTCTTGTCCGCTTCCGGGTTGCCATGATGCTTTGTAGCCCGTGGTATACGGAGGCACCGTGCACGGAGGCCGAGTGTGTGTCCAAAAGTGTTGGGAGCGTTGAGCCCACCCAGGTATCGGCTGGAAGCTATATATGCAGCCAGGTGGGGGACTATGCCAAAGCTCGGGACAGGAAGGAGATGAGGAAAGTGAAAGGGCCGCGATTTATGTCTCGTCACATGGGCCCTCTCTCAGTAACGAATGGTACTCGACATGGAGGCGGGTACACGCGTGCATTTCGAGGAAATATCTCTTCACCATTTCCCGTCGCCCGCACAAAGTATCCTATGCGGGACGCGAGTTCGTCTGCTTCTTTTGCAGGAGTTATGGTGACGTCCGAACGCCGAGCTCTGATTCGCTCTGATCGAAGGACATGTGGGCAGACCTCAACGCGAGCATGCCTTGAGGTCTACCCATTATCCTTTAATCAAAACCAATCAGAACTCGGCGTCGTTCTGACGTCACCACAACCCCTGCAAAAGAAGCAGACGAACATGCTCTCCGCTCTAGCGGAGAGCAAGTCGGCTGCTTCTCGCGCAGGAGTTGCGCTGACGTCAGAGTGACGGTGAACTCTGATTGGCTTTGATCGAAAGTGTAATGGGTAGTCCTCGATGCAGTGTAGTCCTTAGGGTCTACCGACTGATTTTTCAATCAGCCAATAAGAGCTCGGCGTTCTGACATCATCGCAACCCCTGGGAAAGAAGCAGACGAACTTGAGGTCCGCATCGTATAGTCTCTAGATCCTGGGAAATCAGCGACATTTCCTTCTCTGCCTGCTAGCAGGACACAGACAGATAGCAATATACGGAAGGTTAAGGCCCAAACCTCGCACAGCGATTAGTTGATCGGTCTCTTGTTGAAATGGCAATGGCCGTTTCGATCCTTTCGAGTCTTCGAAGCTTCGAAAAGCTTGTTCGAAACGAGGCGCGCCATATCGTCAGGGCGCTTCGTCGTACTGAAAATTTTCCTCGCCGATAGAAGCGTTTTTGGCACTGTGCATGCATTCAACTTATTCAACATGCTCATTTCCACAAATCTCTCACATTGATGTTGTTCTCACCGAGTATTTCGATTAACTGTATTAATGAACGAGTCTTCACCAAGAAAGTCGTAAACGTAGAAAAATGTTTGAACAGCAGTAGAGGCTTTATTACACGACGTTTGGGGAAGAGACTTCCTTTCTTCAAGTGTGCAGAAAATACAGTTGCAAAGCGTTTTTAGAGAGACCAAAGGAGAGGAGGAACATTGGAAAAAGCGAAAGAAAAAAGTCAGATATATAATAGTACAAGTAAAAACACTTGAGCATGAAAAAAACTACATTCCAACAAAACACACATATAAAAAAATAATAAAAAAAATAAAGTGGTAGTTTTAAGGGGAACACGGACGCGGTACTCGTTAGCGAAACCAAGAAAATATATCACAGGCAACGGCCTCCGTCACGTTAGAGTCAGAGCTCCAGATCCAGAAAAACCACAACATACAGGAGTCAAGTCGAGTGAGCCTAAGCCAGTATAACGCCTAAGGAAACGAAGGTCATAAATAAGCCCGAAGTGTGTGTAAACGGACACCAGAAATGTCACATGTGGGTGGAAGACAGGAAAGGTATTTTCCAATGCCGCCAAGCGCCGATTCTGCATTCGGTGATGGTGCGAAGATGTCCGCTTGTTTCGCATGGTGTGCGGACAACAAAATATTGGTACGCAGGAAAGTGTCTTTATTATGCGATGTGTCAATACGAATTTGGACCGGCTCACCAAGAGGAGAAGTGCCAAGGAGAAACTGCTCATTCCACGGACCAAGATGGCGGCCAAAGGCGAGCTGGAACAATTTTCCCAGGATCCAGCGACTTTATAGCTCTTAGCAAGCCGTGACTTGTGTCCGTGTCGGGTTCAAAATGCAGCGGAAGGTCCCTTCCAGCACGTGCTCCTTTTCTTCCGTCGTACTTTAGCTGATGAGATGCAGAAGTGTTATCGAAGTTTGGAAGCGCATGCACTAGAGACGGAGCTTTTACTGAATTTATAGCATGTCGCCGACTGTGGTCACTAGCTGTGCTCACTGCCTGGATAAAAACGGCGGTGAGGAACTTGAGTTGTTCCGCCAGCTTCTCCTACGGAAATACTTCGGTGCCTCATACCTTCAGGCATGCGTGCGCAGTCAAAACATCACAAAAGGCGGCCCACTAACTCGTTTTCCCATAAGAAAGAGGAAATTCCGCGCATTATTTACGAAGTACGAAGTTGTTCTTACAAGGTTTTGTCGTCGGAAGAAGAGACAATGCTTATGGCGTTCAAAACGTGTACTTCTTGGTAAAATAACGATAAGCGAACCTAAAATTCACTATCATATATACCTTGATTCACCACACAGAAGAGTAAATCAGTAATGCCTCGCGATTAGTTGGTATATTTTTTACTACGGTTGTTGAGGCAGATACGAGTATAGATGGGTTTTTCTTTGTCTTATGCAGATAGAAACAAGCCTGTCCCCTTGGCAGAAAATGGCGGCGCAGCACTCGCTCGTGGAAAGTGTCTCGCGCGTTCGCACTCTGCCAACGGACGTCATTCAAAGAAGACACCACGCGCTTCTTGTTTTGTGAATGACCACCGGCTGGTAATGCATCATACAAAAGGCGTTCTGCAGACAGTGTATGGAGCGTATTTCTTTTTAGCACGGCGGTTCTGTGACATTGTCCATACATAACCTCTCTGCACACATGTTTGAACATGTTTCAGGCGTGTCCGCGGAATATTCTCTCACAAATATCCGCGGAGAGCGCCATCTCTTATGTTATGTAAGAGCAGTGAGACTGGCTTTAAGGCCTGTTCACACGTACAGCACTGAGCGCCGCAACGGAGGTAAGTCACGTGCAAGTCATGAGCCGCATCAGCGCCGTTTTCATGCGCCGATTCGGCGCATGCGCTGTATGTGCGAATCTTCCTTTACTGTTGTCATACTAATGGCGTTAATGAAAATGCTGCGTTATTTCGTCGGCCGTCATCACTTTTCTGCGCCAGCGGTGGACCATGGACTGCTTTCTTTGTTTCTCGATTCGTTTCTGTTTCGATGATGAAGATTTCGCGTTTGTACACAGTATGTAAGGTCTCCCATAATACCGTCTAAAAGCATTGCACAAACGGGCTACTTTCCCAACGCCCAATTGTATCACGCGTATAAGATTAGCAAAAATACAGAGATTAGCAAAATACAGTGAGCGTGAGGGCGAGCTGGTGAGTGTTGGTCATGTTGAAGATTCCCGAGACTGTGGTAAAAGATGGGAAACTTGGTCGAAGAAAACCAACACAGGAAAGGAACGTCTCAACTTGAGACGTTTCTTTCTCGTGGCCTTTTTCTTCGACCAAGTTTCTCATCTTTTTACCACAGTCTCGCGTAATTTTCAACGTGATCAACGTATAGGATGGTACAGCTGCACAACATACTTAGCGGGAACTCGACAGTCACGGGTTTTCGTACTTTGCACAGGGTATTGACGAGCGCCATATTGCACCTCCTAAATGAATGCCCCAGGATGAGCAGACTCGAATAACCTTGTAATTTTAATGTCAGTCTTCTTGTTCTCAGAGAAGAATAGGAGACACGGTGTTTATTTGGTTTTACTAACTGTGTCGCGCTCTGTACGTGAATAATAATGCCCAGCGTTTTTGGCATTGAATCTGTAAGCTGGACGTCGAGAGTGAATTTCCGTGGCCCAAAGAGTTTAATTACATAACTGAATCAGCTCGCTGGTGGTCTACGTGGTACCCTCTAAATATTACGTATAACTGCTGTGAGTAATTAGCTGCAGAAATATATGTTGGGATTTGCGGACCAGCAAAGGGCATATTGTTGTTAACTATGTTGACTAGCTGAATAGAAAATGCATATTAGCCCTGCAGCTCAAGATACCTGAAAGGCAATATTACGAGTGTTGGGAAAATATAAAAGTTCAGCGAAAGGTAGTTAGTCTTCTTCGGTTTTGCGGAATTCCTAAAATTAAGAACGCTGCTCGTTTGTTCTGTATTTATTTCCTAAAAGTACGTTTTGTAGTTGTAATCTGAATATTTAAAGCACAAACACAAGTGACCCGGGAGTAAAGAGTCGGGAATAATAAGTTTGTTTAATAAAATCTTGAAACAACTCTCCCGTATATTCAATCGCTTAAACATAGATAAACATACATATATATTTATAACATCCAGCCATTAACAAATTGGCTGTGTGAAATTATAAAAAAGAAACAGCGGCGGCGGTTGCTAGTGATTGATCAACGTAAACATGGCTATCGTCCCTTTTTAAGTGTCTGAGGATGATGAAGTCATCGTCGTCAGCAAACATGCACACACCCCTGAAGAACTCTTCGTGAAGTCTTATGCGATGCGTCCCTTCTGCCGCTGCACCTCGCAGAGAGACGTCGGCAGTGCCGCTACTACACAAGCCACGGCTGGCAGAACTCTATGAGTTGAGAATCGTCCGTCCCACAGTAACACTCCAGCTGGTTCACAGACGCCTGCGAAGACATGGTCGGCTGTTCATCGGGCGGTGAAAGCAAGCTGTCTGCGTCACATGCCAGGTAAAAACTGTCTGTCTCCTTGAGAAGTTGCTGACGATCTTCAGCGCTGTTAAAGGCTGACGAGTCGTCCTCGTCGTGGTCGACCATCCTCTCCGAACGCTGACGTTGACTTCCATGATCGAGGAGGTCTTGGAGAGACTTGATGTAGTCGACGGCGGATCGCAGCGTGTCTACTTTGCTCATTTTTTTGTTCTGTGTGAAGTTGGGCACGTGTTGCCTCAGAGCAGCAAAGCCCATGTTGACCAGCCTGACTCTGTTGCGTTCGCGCTCGTTGCGACGAGCCACAGCTTGAGTGTAGCCCGATGCGATGATGTGAGGTTGCTGGTATCGCTGTCGCCGTGGGAACCTCAGCGGGTCGTTTCCCTTGACGTGTTGTCCTGCCGGAGTCCTCAGCATCCGGTAGGAATTCATTCTGGTAACTCAGCTGTCTTTTTAAACAATTTTCCAACAGTGGCAGGAATCTTAAGAATCAATTAGAGTCAAGAAAGCTTTTGTTAGTACTACTCGAGCCGAGCTTAGGCTTTTTTGTTTGTTTGTTAGATAGCAGTGACAAGTTAGCAGGTGAATACTCTAGGAGGCATGATCTTGCAAACTTACTTTACTTCGCGGTGCAGCCAATGAAGAACCACTGTAGGTGTAAGGTCCTTGTCTTGACAAAAGAGGACAGGCGTCTTTGTGTAGCAAGATCCGGGTTGCTAATGAAGTCCTGCCACCTTCATTTCACTGGCACAAACTCCTACTCACTTAACCACAAGTTGTCCGAGGATATTTTCACAGGCTGAAAACGTTGTATGGACACTGTCTCACGCACTGGATGTTCTCACATGACGGCACCAAAGGTAATTTTACTTAAAGTTCAAGGAAGGCTCGGATTCTCAGTAGTTTGTCATTCGCCGTAGTTACCGGAAATGCTCTCTCAAACAACTTGAAGCGTCACGTGTGCACATCTTTCTAGTCGTTCACAAACGAAAGTTCCACCGAGAATGTGATGTCCAGTCACCGGAAAAGCAAGGGATTGTTGGCTTTTTCACTTATGTTTTACTTATCAATTTCTTTTCTTCGTATTCCTCGAACGTCCTTTTCAGCGCTTCTGAACTCTTCGGGACTCTTTAGGTTTCCGTGCTCATGCAGATTCTTGACTCATCTCCAGTCTGCAACAAAACTCATCACTGGCACTGCGGTTTGAAGCTTGGAGCGCAATAATCTTCCAGCTCTTCAGACTTTACGAAATTCTTCGCCGGCGATCCGCTTAAAACTGCTTTCATCAACGTAACTCTTCAGCAAATATCACAATGCAGGATTCCACGGCTCTCTTCAGTAAATTATAGCTCATTTTCAGCCTTCTTGATAACACAAGGAGCACCAAGGCCTCCGTCTGCACACATGCATGACGTGCGTCCGCGCACCTTTATGCTTGAGACCCCACACAGCTCGTCAGCACTCTTCTGCAAGCGAATGCACCATAGTTAGTTTCTGTGTCTGCTTACCAGACGTCGTTAAGAATTCTTCTGCACTCTTCAAGTACACCTCATCACTGGATGAATCTTGACACTCTACGCAGCTCATCAGCATTCTTCAGCAAGCAGCTGCAGCCTGGTCATCTTTTGTCAAGTTGGGTATTCCTGAGCACCAGCCCTCTTAGCCGGTCCTTCCGCACTTTTTCAAGTACAGCTGGTCACTCGTGGAACTTTGAGACTCCAGGACGCTTGTCAGCACTCTTTAGCAAGCGGCTGAATTATGGTCCTCTTCCGTCAGGCCGGGTTGTCATGAACACCAGATCTCTTAAATGGTCCTTCCGCACTCTTCAAATACACCACATCACTTGTCGAATCTTTACAGTCCACTCATCTCGTCAGCAATTTTCAGCAACCGTCTGCACCATGCTTCTCTTCCGTCAAGCCCGGCTGACCTGAGCACCAGATGTCTTGAATGATCCTTCCGCACCCTTCAAGTACACCTCATCACTCGTCGAATCTCGCAAGTCTGCAACGTGAAGCGTGCTTTAGCGCACGGTAGTCTCCGCCCCGCTTCGGCTAGTGGAAAGGTAAGGCACGTCTTGACGTTAGTAGCTGGCCATGGCCAAGTGACGGGAGTCGTCGTGGTGAGGCCGTTCTCGGGGTGGCCTGTTGCACTCCCCTCCCTGCCTCTGGGTGGCCAATGGAAGCCGATCACGGAGACGATTGAACAGGAGGTGGGCACTGCGGGGAAGCCCCCTCCCCTCCCTCCCCCCCACTCCATTCTTCAAGTTGCGTGCGCGATTGTTTCTCATCGGGACGCGTGACTCGCGTGTGTTCGCGTCTCTGGGGAAGGAGAACGGTGGGAGAGAAAGAGGGGTAAGAAACACACTAGGAGGAGAAAAAGAGGGGTATAGCTACGTGGGGATGGAAACATGGAAAGAGGGGGAAGGGGGAGCTGCTGATTTCTTTCTCCTAATGGTCTTCGAAGGATAGTTGGTTTTCATAAGCGGCGTAGTAAAAGTAGTTTTTTTTTTTTTTGCTAGTTCTTCTTTCCGACCAGCTGGTTTTCTTGGAGCGAGGCCCATGAAAAAAATAGAAGCCAAAAAAGAGTAATGCGCTAAAAGGAAAAAAATTCGGCATCAGGATTCGGGTGCTTCAATGTTCCCACTCCTTGACGTATTTGCAGAGGGTAATAAAATGGTTACTACCACAGTGGGCTCGTGCGCGACTTAAATAAAGTAATGAAGAGACGGGTTTCAATCAAGGTGAGCGTCAGAAGCTCCAGGTATACGAACCAGTGATTTATATATAACAGCGACGTTTAATAGCGGTTACGTGACAACAGCCTACAATATGGGACAATTTGCTCGTGGGAACACGGCGTAGCTCGTGGGAACACGGCGCCAAAGGTACGCTCACGCACCTTTGGCGCCGATTCAAACGATCTACGCTCCACCATATCTTCTGAATCGCGACAAAAGTTCGTTGTTGATTTGGACCCTAGATTTAGCGCCCAAAAATCTTCGAAATGCGGACAGCTAGCTGACTAATTTGCTGTTTCGTGTGTCCAAGAACGGGACTGCAATCTCCGCCCCTGTCCATTTAAACCTGGATGAGCATCGTCCAGGTGTGCGGTAGTGTGGCACTGTACTGCGCGATGCACGTTAAAAAAGACCCAGGTCAGCAGTGGCACAACGCTGATTAAATTTCTCATCCACAGCAGTAGACGCAGACGTAGAGTGGGGCTGACAAACTTCCCGCTGTGTGAACACATATACAACATAATATTTTTTGTAACTTTATTTTTATCTCGCACTTGAGGCAAAGCGGAATATAATTTGCTTTTTCCGTGTGTCAAAGAACTGCAGAGGCGGCAGCGGAACTCTTCAACTTCATTCGGATGTTCCGAAAATTGGCTCAGTTTTTTGCTAGCGCTCTCTTCCAGCCCGCGCATGATCTGCCTGCAGCACGCATAGAGAGAGCTACGCCGAAGTGCTCTTGACGAGGAAGAAAGACGCCCCCATGTCCCGCGGCAAGGGGCTGCCTGCGCACGTCCCCCGGAGTCTATGTATGAAGCGGATTGGTCACGGCACGCCGTCCGCGGCTCGGTGTGACCGAACTCTTCGAGAGGCATGGCATCTTCGGTCACGACACCCGCTCTTTCTGCACACGTATCGGAAAGAAATCGCTCTGTCTCGGTTTTACCCGGACCTCGCGTTTCCTCGCCCGTTTACTTTTTTTTTTCTTTCGATGTTGTTGCCGCCATCTTCGTTTGACTGGCTTTGGGCCTATTCGTGGCCGATCACTCATTTGCGCGTCTCTCGGCGGGCGAACGGGGCGCGCGCTTCGCAAGTCAGCGTTGTGGAAAACGCACGACCGCGAGAGCGTGACTTTATCAAGCGCTCTCCGTACGTGGATGCTTCGACAGCGAGAGGCTTTTGTAGAGCTGCGGATTTCTCGCACCCAGGCCTTAAATATCGCTTCATAAAGCTCATGAGATGGAGTATTCTAGGTAGAGCGCTTCAGCGTTACTTGCTGCTTGCGCCTTGCTATGATAACCACATCTCTTAATAATAATTGGGGTATTGTGGATATTTATACAGCGTGTAGTTGGTCAGCCATTTCAAAGTTGCGACGAGTCACTAGCTGTAGATGAGCAATTTAACCAGTGAAGTGCAGCCGCTAGCCTGGGGTCTTGAACGTGCATCACGCAGTAGAGATACACGACCGCGCGCCGGTACGATGCTCATCGAAACGGGCAGGGGTGCGGATTGAACCCAGGATCAACGACATCTCTTCGGAGTGCAAGTGCCGTCTTTTCCTGACCGCGGCCACGTGCACTTTGCCTCCTGACCGACGCAAAAAAAGCGAACGCATGCCTGTCAGAAAGCGTGACGTTGTGTGTTCTTAAAAGTATCCCCCGTCATTTCACAAGTGGCGATGCTCAGTAACTGCGGAAACAGCTCATAAACAGCTGCATAGATTGGAAAGCAAAATGGCGGCTCCGCTAGCAGACGACAGAGTTGTCCCCATTCTGGGAGGGCAGCAGCCACGCACGTAACGTTGAAACACTCTAATACCCTATAGTTATATTAGCGCTCTTAGCTGTTATTAGGCCAACGGCAGTTCATTCAATCGCGATCGGCCGGAGTTACGTGGCGTTGCCAACTGTCATTGAGCCGCTAACGATCATTGAGTTCAACTGAGCTGGCCTACCTCAGTTAACTCATCAGATGGCGGCGACCGCCGCATTGCCGCCGATGGCCAGCGCCAGAGAAGCGCTTACTATTACGGAAGATTGGGGGAGGTATCTCGAAAGTATCGTAGCTGCAAATATTGTCGGAAGAAGATTCGGGGCAAGAGCTGCCGCTGAAACGATTACGGCACTGCACTCCCGGACGTTCCTGTTTTTGTATTGCATCGCGATTTACAGGAAACACCCAGTCACTTGAGAAATGATCGAAAGGCCGATCATTTATTTGATCAGCTAACCAACGAAAAGGGCGATCTGTATCACGCTTCATGAGTTGTGCCATTTTTTGAATGACCAAGGGATTCAAAACGCCCTTTAGCCGCTGAAACTGCATGATCATCTGAGCAATAACACCGATTGTATTTATTATTGACTAAATGAGTTACAGGAACACGGATAATAGGTGTCTTGAGTGCAACGCATTACAATATACATAAAAAAAAAGCTTTTGGGAGTGTTTCATAGCCCGACCACACGGCAAAACGAATACCATTTCCATCGAATTACATTGGAATCGGTCAATGATCACGTGCCATTGCTGGCGCAGCTTAGCGCACGTTCGACGCTGCGGATTGTGATCTCAATCGCCGACCAGAAAATGTAATTTGATGAAAATGGCATTTACTTTGCCGTGTGGCGGAAGTATTAGAATGTTGTTCTCGCAGTATATACACACGTATCCGAATGTCGCGTGAGAGGAGTGCGCTAGCCAATCAGATTTAATGCAGATTTGAGAACGAACGCGTACTCGCTACATACACACACACAGGTCCGAATGTTTGCCGAGTTTTAATGTACCCATTGTCTCCGAAGGGCCGTCTATGCGACGACCATATATGCGAGCGAGCTGTGCGAAACGTGCATCCCGAGAGAAGGCCCAGTCTCGTCGCTCCCCCATCAATGGACTACTCTACCCCCTCCATTACGGAGTGTAGGGGGAAAGGAAGGGGGGCGAGCAGCCACTACGCATGAATGGCTACGACCCACTTGGAGTACCGACGGGCAGTAATAGGGCGGTCATTAATCTGAGGCCGATACGGCGCTCCCACGATGCTCGCTCGGCCGCTCCGGTCGTGAGTGACACTGCCGGCTATCTGTTTGTGCGTCTCGCAGCTACAATTAGTGAACTGTACCCCGTCCAGATGGCGCTGATCGCGAGGGTTGTTTGTCGCGGTTTAAAAGGAGAGTAAGGGGGGGGGGGAGGTGATTTATTTAAGGATGAACGTTTACTATTGGGGATGGCTAGCGGCAAAGATGAGAACTTCACCTACGAGGAAAACAACACGAATTCCTTGTCTGGGTTTCAGATCCGCATGCACGTGCTCGGCTGACGTATGGCCGAACACTGCTTGGTTCGTGTTCAATCAATGAAGCACCAACGGAACAAAAGTCCCGGCCAAGCACTGACACAGTACTCGTGTTATATCTGTGCCCCTCGCTCGATTGAGGTAGAGGATCCAGTCGCAGGCCTGGGACCCTAATCTGGACACTTCGCGAAGAAGTCGGCGCGGAACCTGACGGCCCTGCGATTGTCCCACGCCGCGCTTGACCTCGGCGCCGGCCAATCATAGCCGCCGGATTTCTCGCCGACTTTTTGCCAAGTGTCCAGATTAGGGCTGGGTGTTGAGATGAACACCGAACCATGTAAAACACAAAAAAAAAACAAGCTGGACAATGCGCCCCCTTTAGTTCCATCTTTTCGCCGTTGCGGTACAATTTGTGTTTATCAGGGGAAGCGAGCCAATAACGATATGCGATTTGCAAACTTCCGTAGCATATGGACCTGAGCCCTGCCCATCTCAGCATCCCTGAGCGACCGATAAGATCGCTGCGCCAGCCGCAGGTTCCCAGGACCGTCTCAAGGCGATGAACGAAGTATTTCACCTGTGCTGCGTCGTTTTAAAATAACAGAAAGAATTACATAAGAAAAGATAAATATATATATATATATATATATATATATATATATATATATATATAACTGTACCGTCAATCGTCACGCTTTAAAACGGTGAGCAAGACGTTCCAAAATGCGTCTTGAACACACCAACTGAAGGGCAACATAAAGAGGGCGCAGGAAAAGCGCGATGACGAGGCAGTCAAGCGCACAACGTCATTGGTTGAGGTCGGGGGGAGGGGGGGAGGAACACACGAGGTGCACAAAGAGCAGACTAGCTTGCGCGCCGTATAGTCTCCGCGTTTCTTGCTCTGTGGTTTGTTCTTAGGTGTTCTAATCGGCTAATAGACCCTTTTAAGTCCGTGCCATTGCCTGTCCGCCATTGCATGGTCACGTACTGTGAGCACTTATTGGACACGAATATGACGTCAGCGTTCGGCGAGAACTCGGATCCAATCAGGCTTCGTGTCCGAGCAGCGGCGATTGCCAATGTTGCTCGATGAACTTTTGAAAAGGTTCTGTTCCACGATCAAATTGGCTGCGGAGCACTCTCACTCTAAACCCGGTAGCGGATGTATCCGCTATTTATCCACCACCTTTTTCCAAATTCGTGGTGGATATATTTGTGGCGAATATATCTGGGTCCGCTTGAAAATGTTTTATCTGGGTAACCTTGGCGAACTTTTATCTGGGTAACGTCGAAAATGTTTTATCTGGGTCACCTTGAAAATCTTTTATATGGGTCACCCCGGATATTTTTTTATCTGGGTCACCTCGAAAACTTTTTATTTGGGTCACATTAGATACTTTTTTATCTGGGTTGATTACAGAATAGTTCCCCGCTACGAACCTTATTCGATACAAATTGAACCCTTCTTTTAGGCCTACTAACGTCATCCACTGAACCTTGAACATATGTTTTCAATATAGTGATGCAGTCGGCAGCAAGGATAGCATGCATTTAAGTGTTGGGGACGGCGCTAGTGACGGTAAAAATGAATGAAGCTGAATTATATCTAGTTAGAACGTTTCTTGCTCCTAAGCACGGGGTTATCTAAAAGTTTCAAGAATACATGAGAAGCAAGAAATAAATGGTACGGTTTTTTACATACGATGCTCTATTTTTGCATTTAACATTATGAGAGAAGGACATGCCTCGTTGCTACATTAGGTCACTTAACAGGCGGTTGTTGGCAGTGAGCCCATCGGATCGTTCTATGTCATCTCAGACACAATATGTTGCTGTATGTAAACTCCGGGACACTGTGCGCACGGGTACATCAGCAATTTTTCGTACCAGGGCTGTTTTTTTTTTTTTTTGACTTCCGACAAATTGTGTGAAGAAAAAAGGAGCGAATAAAAAATTATTTGTATATGCAGATTGCAGATACATGCTCTAGCCACTTTAGCATATAATCATCGCATAGGTTTAGGCAGCCATTATGACATTGCACAAGCTGTCGTATGCACCCCCCTTTACCACTAAAAGGGGAGGGCATACGAAAGGGAGGAAGCATACAAAAGCTCGTGCCACGTCATAATGACTTCTATGTGGTTATTATTTGTAGGAGTATCTAGAGTATGTATCTACATTCTGTGTGTAATAAAATATTTTTAAACACTATTGTTTTGTTTACTCAGTTCTTTGGAAGGGCTGACAACCCCGGCGGAAGCCTTCTTTCGGGAGGGCACCCAAAAGTTTGCTCCACGTCATAATAACTGCCTTAAACATTACGGTGATTATGTAAAAAGGTAGCCAGAGTACATAGCTACTATTAGCGTATATTAAAATATTTTAATCACTATTGTTTTTTCTACACATTTATTCGGAAGTTAAAAACGAAAAAAAACTAATACTTTATTTGGAAGTTTGTGGGTATAAAATATGAACGCTTAGGTTAGTGCGCCCCAAAAACCATTTTCCACCAAACTACTCGTTTTGAAGACAACCCGTTAGGCTTTAAAAAGGACAAACAAACAAAAAAAAAAAAGCACAGCGATCGCGTGTTTGCGCGGTGTTACGCTGTGTACTTAATCAGCTTTCTCCAGGCACTATACTAAGCTGTCTACCAATATGGCGCTTTCAAATTCGCCGACGTTTCCAGGTTTCCCCTACTCTATCGTAATTCCCTGCTTGGTTCCAAGGGAGACAGGACGCATCTGGACCCTTAACCACTGTTTATATGTGGAAAACACTGGTATGTCTGGCGGCCAACAAAGCGTTGGCCAATCACTATATCATACTACCTTGTCAGTTTATTTTTTGATATTTTTCGCCTAAAGAAATCTTTTAGCGCGAGCGCAAGGCGAGAAGCTCATCTTAGTGCGAACGTTTCGAGAGAACGCGATAGGAGTTTCAGAGATTTGTGTCGGCACGATAGCCGAGTTGCATGCAGCTATGCCACACCACACGCGCGTGATTTGCAGTCGCTCGGAGAAAGAAAAGCTCAATTTCCGTGACTGCGAGGTGGAAATTCCCCGACTTTTTCAAACTCTCCAAATTCTCGGACAATTCCAGGTTTTTTGTTTGCCAGGTTGGTAGACAGCCTCTATAGAAGGTAGATCCTAGGGATCTTCAGTGTTCGTGTAAATGTTGATAACCGATGTTTGCCTTCAACAGGTACTAAAAAGTAGGGCATTAAACTAAATCAGCCAAAAGAATGTAACAAAAAGATAAGTGACGCAAAGGTTAAACAATGTGAAACGTATTTATTTGATCTTTAAATATTTGCACAGTGAATCCTGCTGAGCTTCCAGAGATGTTTTTACGTATATAAGGAAACGTGACTAGTTTCAAAAACTGTATAGGAACGTCGGTCCAGCTTCTTCACTTTTTCAGGCTGTCAAAGATTTTAAGAGGGCCTTCGGACGTACCCTTCTCCAACGGCGACAGTTGGCGTCGCCCGCCACCACTATTTGAATTAGCGCCAGGAGCTAAGAAAACGCCACTGGGTAGGTTATGTTTCTTACATAATAGACTCCCAGGCAGAGCACCAGTGCGAGCTCCATTGTTGTTGTCTCGAGGACGATCTTTTTGTCGCTTGAACACCAGCTGACTTTTCGGTCGGTGCCAAGAAATAGTTTCGTCCCAGGTTCCACGACGTTTCTCTTTGGACATTCTAGCTGCAATATCGAATGAACATTCACACTCACTTACACCGTATGCAAAATAATATTGACGAGGCTGAGTCGATTCGTAATATATAATATTTATTTTTTAAACTAAATAGCGAACAATGCGATTTACCAAACTGATGAGCTCAAACCAGTTTTCGGAGGCCTCAAATGCTTGTCGATGCTGACAAACGAGCTGGATTCATGTCCTTAGTCTCGTCGAAACACCGCGAGCACTTGCATTATTTCTCTCTTCATTTCAGTCATTTTCTTTCCGAATTGCAGTTCCAGTTCAAGGGCAAGCTAGGGAAACACAAGTAGAAAAAAAGACCATGAAAATCCTAAAACAATTCACTATTACATCCAGTAATATTCTGAAAAGCTCGTTTGTCAGAGTTTAAGAGAATAAATATTTTTGTTTAGAAGCCCTATATCACGTGATTTCGGCCCACGGTTCAGTTTCTCAACATTTCCCTAGTATCTCATTCTTGAAAAAGAAAAGATATGAGCTTTCGATCTCTTTCGTGAACTGTTATTAACATAAATTGCTCACAACTGAAACATTTGAAACGGTGCCAAGGAAGCTTCAGATGTGCAGCCGACGTTTTGTTAGGGAACTTAATCTCGGAGGTAACCACGATGAAATTAACCCGAGACTGGGGTTGGTGGAGGAAAGCATTTTACAGTGGTGGGAAAAGGAACAGGGGTAGACGTGTCTAGCTCAGCGAATGGTTTTATTTAATAACCCTTCTTTTTTGTTTGTGATGTGGGTTCTGTGCGTGTCCTTGAAAACAGGATATTCTGCAGTTTGGTGGCGTTGTGGATATGTATATGCGAAGTGTTTTTTATTTAAGTTTTACAGATTTTTCTTTTGAAGGCGTGAAAGTTACATTTATATGGTTTGTGCAGGTGAGTTCGGCCAGGGGGACATTATGTGGGTGGCTAATCTTTGCGATAAGGTGGCTGAATAATTAAAATCCGTTCATTAATTTCTTAATTAGTGAAAATAGACATATGGTTCTCATCAGAAACTTACCGAGCGTCATCGAAAACCACTAAATCAACTTTTTTTAGAACGACTTGAACCTTCCGGGAAACTCCGGGGCGCACCAAGTTACCACTCGTACAGCAGGCGCAAAGCTAGCAGCGACAAAACGCGGATGATTAGATTATCATCGCGCTTGGATGCACCACATCCTCAACCTCCCCGGACACCCATCCTGCTCTACCTCTGGACATATCTTCTGGAGCTGTCCACGCTCCCCAACCCTCCTCTCTCCCCCCCCCCTCCCCCAACACACACACACACACACACTTTCCCTACCCCCGCCACCTGGAAGGAATGGCTCACTGACCCCTTACACTGTAAGCCCACCCAGCGTCACCTCTTGGAGCACATATCCAGGGTGTCTAAGGACTTTGACCTAGACACCCCAACGTAGCCCTTCACCCTTTTTGAGCCGGAATTGGCACAATAAAGACGTATCTCTCTTTCTATTTCTCTCTCTCAGTCAACGGGTTCACGCAGTTATGAAGAAAACGAACTCTCAATTTTCCAGGCCGTGCGGACCACTGGACACGCTTTAATACGGGTCCCCATCGTTTAGTCAAAACTCGTTTCGTGGGACTGCGTTTCGTGCACTACTTTTCATGGACACACGTTTCGTCGACACTGCATGGTTTCGTGGAACCTCGTTTCGTGAACACATATCCTGCTACGACATTTCGTCGCAGGAGGATATCTGCTCACGAAACGCGACGGTTCGTCGACACACCTTGCGACGAACCGTCGCGAGGCAGTGTCGACGAAACGAACGCGGAAAGCTTTTCGATAAAACAATCTATCGAACAAATGTCGCACATGGACGACTTGGCGATGACTGATGGCACCACTTTAAAACAGGTTCAGTTAGTTCACTTCATTTCCACAAGCGCGAACGGAATCCAGAACACTCGACAAGTTATTGCTTAATTAAATTTTCTGTTTCGAGTTAAATTACTTATATCCGCCAGACCTTCGCTAAGCGAGAAGGCAGTTCATTTCTACAAACATACTTGCAAAATCAGAGGTAAAGGAATGAGTTCTGAAAACTTACCCGATTCGCTGTGCGAAACCAGACGATGCCAGCAGTCATTGCACGGGGCAAGCTGAACTAACTCCACCGTTCTAAGGAAGCGCTTGCACTGACACTCAGCACAATCACGGCGCAAAGCGCCGCGGTGGTCAACACTTGTTACCTACATTACAGCTCCTTTTGTCTGCATAACGCTTCTCGCTTTTGGTACACCTCCCGCGCTTTTGAAAATTCATGGCTTCCCATTGGCTGGCGTTTTCCCGGGACCGACTTCGTTTTGTAGCGTGTTTTTTTTTTTTTTAATGTCGGCTTGAGGCTTGAGGTTTTCTCTTTACAGCCAACCCTTCGTCCCCCGATCCTTCTCCCTCCCCCCCTCTTCCGACGGTTCGGTGATAGATTCAAAAACAAAAGCAAACAAAAAAAAAAGCAAAAAGAAAGAACGATTGACCGCAGATTTTACTTTGGTTTTTCGTTTTCGAGCACAAGTTAGGCTTTGTGCTATGCGCTCTGAGATTCATTCGCTACCGAGCTATTTTAACCAAAACGCAAAATGTAAAAAAACAAGGTCCCTTAACCTTGAAAAATGCTTTCCGCTACAGCGCGGGAAAAAAATATTCGCTACGAAAGAATTGTAACTTTTTAGATGGATTCATTCGCTACGTACCATTTTTTTTATCTTAGGTTGCTCGACATTTTGTTTTTAATTTCCTTTTTTGTGTCTGTAGCGAATACAGGACTGTGGAAGCCGACTTTTCGTCGCTGTTGCAGCGAATATATTCGCTACGAGCGCTTTTATTCGCTATATATTCGCAACAGAGATTTAGAGTGATATACTAGCACGCTGAGGACTCGCCAGACCCGGCGCGTCTTCAACTGTCAGTGTTTATTATACATGGCTTGCACTGACGTCACAACAGCGGCCATTGTGGTGGTGGCCTCGCTGCTGAGCCCGTACCTTCTGAATCACGTATTCCACGCCATCGAATTTGTTGTTGTTTTTTTCGGCAAGAACATCTGGAAACGAGCATCAGCATGATGCGACGAAGTCACGTGTGAGCCAAAGGCGCCTTTGGGAAGGCGAGGGGAAAACCTTCATTTTACCAACTTTGGGGGGAAATTTGAGTCACAATCGGCACAAAAGCAATCTTTTCACGAGCTCAATCTAAGTCACCGTAGCTTATCGGAGCTAGCAACAGGATTTGGTTGCTCGAAACAATGTTCACGTTTGCTCGCGCCACGCCCACGTCACTTCACACCGAAAAACTCGGAAAATGGTGGAATGTCAAAAATGTGTCTGAGATAATGAGTGCGAGATACTCAGAAATGTAATTAAAATACAGTATCAAATACTCTCGATCAAAAGTATTTGCAAGATACCAAGATATTAAGAAAGGTATTTGAAATACAGTATCCTTAGTAGAGTATTTGAGGTAAGCACAAGTCCGCTAAGTACCGTTGCTCGTTTCTCAAAAGGTTACTACAGCCGGTGACAGGTCAAGAACGAAGTGGAAGCTCCTCCCACCCCTTTCCCCTTTAGGAGAGCAAACGGTGGAGAGGAGGTCGCCTCCTCTCCAGCCTTCGCTCTCCTAAAGGGGAAAGAAGTGGGAGGGGCTTCCACTTCCTTCTTGACCTGTCACCGACTATAAGTAGGTTACTCGAGTTACTGCGATTCCAAAGAAAACGCGTAACCTCTGCTTTAAAGTAACGTGTTAAGTCCTCGTTACTCTGAACGTGTTATTTATGAAGCAGCTGTACCGCATCCCATATTTTCGTTCTCAATAACTGCTCACTTTTTCACGCGTTCATTCGGGGATGACTGCGGCTATGCTGACTGCAGCGGTCCATCGGACACACTCGAGACACACTGACATAAACCTTGCGCGCATCTTTTTTATGGTCTATCTTCCGTTTTCCCGTCATTCAAATTACGCGCGCGAGATGGGGGTGAGGACTGGGGCTGGGTATTGGTGTTGTGCACGCTCTCCTCCACAAGCATAACTAAGTACAGTTACTTGCTACTTCGTTAAAACCTATCGAAAATACCTTACTAGTTCTTTTTCTTAAAAAGATGACGGTTCGTGCTGAAACTTTGGCATCTGGTTCAGACATCTAGCGCTACCTTTGGGCGGAAAATGAGCGTTCGGCGATGCCTAAATTATTTTCCCGGAGGAAAAAAAAAAATACCTGCAAATTGTTTTGGTGGGACAGGGACACCCTTTAGTTTGAGCGGCGCCCGACAACGAAGAAAACCCCCCTGTTGTTTCAAAGCTGTTGGTGACCAAACTCTAGAAAAATAAAAATTAAGACGCATGTTTCGACCTGTTGACACCCAGTTCGGCCGATCGAGGGATGGCAAATATATATGCAAAGTGTGCTTTGCCAGTTTGCCAGACTGGAAACTCAATCGGCAGGTGGTGGTATTATCGGATGAAGGCTTATTTGCATACAAACGAGGGCACGGGTCTTCTTCCCGGTCACAATTCATGCTTGCCTTTTTGCGGGACGTGAAAGCTGCGAGAACATGGAGTGAACCGGTTCATCGTGACATGGCCAGTCAGGAAATTCTCTTGACCGAGACGCCTCCGCGAGGAGCTTATTTACCTATAGTTGCTGAGGCCTTCAAGGGGCGATGGAACAATTGCTGCGCTTTCATTAAATAACGCTTAGAACTATTCCTTGAGATTCATATTCTATGAAGTTTTTTTTTTTTTTCTCTACACGCAAAGGAATTTACAGGAAAAACTGAGGAAAAATTATGGGGCAGAAAATTGATGGTCGAGGCAAATTTGTAGAAACCACAGGGGTGCTTATCTATAAATGCGAAAGCATTTATCGTGGCACACTGCCGAATTTAGCGCGGAAACTGAATTCGTGCATGGGTCGTGACGTCAATTTTTCCACTAAATGTAGGGGGGGAACTCCCAGCTAAATGTTGCGTCGTCCTCCATGACGACGCTGACTCCTTGTCGTCCTTCAGAACACCCTAGAGGTCGTTCTCGATGTCGTCCTCGACGTCGTTACTTAATGTCATCCTCTAAGACATCGTCCTCGAGCTCGTCCTCGACCCCGTCCTTCACGTTGTCAAGGACGACGTCGAGAATGACATCCTAGAGGACGACGTCAAAGACGACATCTAGGGCGACCTCTAAGACGACCTCTTGGGCGACCTCAAGGACGACCTCCAGGAAGACCTCAAGGACGACGTCGAAGTCGTCAGGTCCTTCGAAGAGGTTGCGAATGTGAAAGAGTGCGTACTGCCGCTCCGCGTACGGGCGGCGTCTTGAAGATGCAAGCATAGTACGCTGAACTGATGTACTGCGCATAGCTACTGCGCATTAGGGGACCAGAGTATACATAACTAGAAATTTTGACTAGCAGCTTAATAATGCTATCGCATTAAAAGTAACTAGGTCATCACGTTGTTACCGAAAAAAAGAAAGTGACTAAGTACAAGTAACGCGTTGCGCACAAGTCTTCTGATGCAGTAAATCAGAAAATCGCAGTTTCGAATAGTAATGACCGCCAGCCGCCATCGCTCTGCGCCAAACACCAAAATGGCAGAGTCGGCAAGTAAATCGAGGAATCGGGTTCCGATTCTCTAACCGTTGCTTATTTACGGTGTCTCTAGATGGAACCTTAACGTGTTCGTACAGGTCTCACCTGGACGGGAATTGGGAAAAGAGCTTTTGGGGTAAGTAAACGGGCCAATTTTGGCACTGATTATCACCTGGATTACGCGGGAAGAGAGGGTGGAGGTGTTTCCGAGGCTTAGGTGTATAAATACGCGTCAATGATTCGCGTACTGGCCTTCAGCCGCCTGCCAGATTTGCGTACCCGATAAGCGTAAGAAAATCTGGCAGCCGGATAAAGACTAGCGCGTGAATCGCTGAGGCATGTTTACCTAAGCCTTGGCATGTTTCTTGAGGCTGAGCGTAGCCTCCTTTATGCTCACAAGGCCTGACGACGGAGCCATAGAGTGCCCCGGTCGCAGATTTGGAGCGCGAGGATCTGGTAGCACAGCGTATCAAAGAGCCATTTCTCGGGGAATCTGGACGTCAGCGCACAGCTTTTACAGCGGCGAGGACCCGAAAGACACTTGTTCGCTCGGGAGAAGTGTGTCTCGGCGTCTCGCCGCAGCAGGGTGCCGGTCACGTGCCTCTCCTCTCATCCGCTGTCTGCCGCTCCACCTTTTGCATTTCGGCGGCCGCTTCTCGTGGCGATCTGCCAGGCTTTGTCAGTATATAGGAGGCTATGGGCTGAGGCATGTTTACCTGAACCTCCTCTCACTCCCGCCGTAAACCAGGCGATGATCTGACGTCCAGGAAAACGCGCCAATCAGAGTGCCGAAATTGACCCGTTGACTTACTCCACGAGTTTTTCAAGATACACCACCTGGACATGCGCCAAGGTAGGAAGGCCGCGGTCGAACTGCTCCTACGTCATACAAAAGACTGTCACTGTCTGAAGCATGTTACTTGTTTGTGTGATAGTTCTGTCACATTGTAAACGTGACGCTCTAAGTTCTCTATTGACGCCTAACTTCTGGTTAGCTCAGTTTGTTGAGCGCTCCACTGAAAATGGGGAGGTCCCTGGTTCGATTCCAGGACCAGGCGGATATTTTTTTTTTTTTTGAACGGGCTCCAGTCACCTAGTTGTGTTCGGCGATTTCTGCTTGTCCTTTGTCCTTCTTGTTCCCCTTCTCCGGGGCTCAGACTCGTTTATTTTGTCCAACTCGCCTGTACCTTAGCACTAATTGCTTTAACTCTCACATTGGTAATACATAAACTGCACGCAGCCATATTCGAAGCCAACATATGAATGACACAAACATGCTAGCTTCGAACATGCACGAGGCGCGTCCGGAGGTACTTTGTCATCATGCCTGCAGGGAACACCCCGCCTCTTGTATTATGTATACGAGCAATGAACCTGCTGCTGCTTTAGTCCGTAAGCTTTTTTGCATACGCCATCCGGACATGCGCTGGTGGGTTTTACAAAGACACAACACACGCGTCGTCGTGCTCGGCGTATAGAGGTCCCATCATTTCGGTCCGGGCCACCACCAGCTTTCCTCGGTGGCGAACGCGGATCCGCGAACTTGGGCCGGGCGTCGTCTATCGGACAGCGCGAGGCGTGAAAGGAGGGCATCGATGAGTCCGGGCGTGAGGGCACATCTGCAGCCCGCGAGACCTCCCGCGCACCAGACTATCGAGAGCCACGGAGAGAGCGGTTATTAGCAGGGCGTTCGGCCCCAACGCGGGGGTCGGAGATCCGCCTGGCCGGAATCCGAACCCATCGGGCCACGCACGTGACGCCCAATTAGCGACCGCTCACAATGCGCCGTCACGATCGACGCCGCAGCGCGGCCGCGTGTGCTTTACCCCCCTCGGCTCGATGGCCGGGCCTCCGACGCGTTGCGTATACCGGCTCGCGTGCGCGGTGCAGGGGTCTCTAAACATATCGGCAGAATCGGGTCTTTTGCTCCCTCGGAGACAGCAGTGTCTTCCCACCGTATGCGGGAGAGCTAGTCGTCAGCTTTTTGCGCAGGAGTTCCGGCGACGTCAGAGCGACGCCGAGCTGTGATTGGCCCTCATCGAAGGATAGTGGGTAGACCTCAAAGCAGGCTGCCTTGAGGTCTACCCACTATCTTTCAATCAGAACCAATCAGAGCAAGGAGTTCGGCGCCGAGCTTCTGCGCGCTGCCATCTTTTTCTGCTGGGCTGTGCAGCAACGCCTACTGAGCATGCTCTGTAGCTCTGCTGCGCGTATATCAGACGCTGCGCAAGCGTCCACAGCTCAGTGACTCGGCACATTTCGCCCGGGAGATAAGCCCTGGAAAGGTCTATACATCCATGGCTTTGACTGACGTCACATGAGCTTCCATTGCATCCCCAGCTTTCTTGGACATATACCTACCTCTCTCGGCGCATTCTGTGCTAAATGCACTAACATGAGAATTTCAAGTAAACAGCAACCGACATCCTAATGTTCCCCGGTAATATTTTAGATGACAGTTATATGAAATGTCAATAAGCAGTAATTAAACTTTTGGACGCGTATAGTTTTTGTTCGACGACTCTACGAAAATATATATATATTTTTTTTTGCATTAAACTTTTATGGGCCGCATTAACAAAATGATAAATTTCTGCTTTTCTTGACAAACGTTCGTAATGTTCCCGAGGACTTTAATTGCCCGGGTAACATAAAACGCAAATGAATTAGAAATTTGTTATTTCCTTGAAAACATTTTATTCCACGTAATGTCCCAGAAAGTCGGCCCTATGGTGGCCTTGAAGTTGAGCACGTACGTTCCACATAATACGTTTCGCACCAAAAAAGTAACTGTTGTGTGCACGTTTGTACATCGGGAAGCTAGCTGGCCCCAGTGGGCGTCTTTGTCTCCGCTGTAGATGGGAAATTTAGCCAGTGCAGTACTACTGCTAGCTGTGTGTCTTTAACGTACATCATGCGGTATAGTGAAGCATGACCGCACGCCAGTGCAATTCTCGTCCAGGTCGAAAGCTCGAATATGCAGCATCAATCTGGGACCCCGGTCACACGACACTGCTACTAACCTCGAAGCTCTGTAAAATTGCGGTGCACGTTTGATATATTCTAACTATCATCGCACCGCTAGTGTCTCATCTATGAAAACCACTTCATCTCTTGCTCTTCTTTTCTATCGTCGTAAATTAAATCTGTTATGCCTTTTCTACAAAATATATGGTTCTAACGCTTCACTAACGAGTAAATTATCTCTTAAACCCTCGTAATTTTTCCTTGAGTAGATCATAAATTTAAAGTCGGCATACATCACTGGCAAACGTCAGCATACTGCGAGAACCCTTCATAGCAGGAACGTCATCTGACTTGAACCGCCTTTCAGCACCACAAGGATGCCGATACTTGGGGAAAACCGTTCTTGGCAGTCAAGCCAAAGCTATAGAGTCTATTCACATGACGTCAGACCGCCGTTTAATGTCGAGTCACTACACACAAGCATGGCCGCCGAAGGCTATAGCGGTTTGCCGATAGGCGAGTTTGCTTTGCCTTCCTTTATTTTTCACAAAGCTCACGAATAAAAGTTTCGCTTTATCGCTCGGCGGCCATGTTTGTGGGTGATGACTCAGCAAGTGAATAGACCCTATAGGTGCCCGTGCGCTTGTGCACAATGAGCGCTGACCACAGCTGTGCTCACGCGGTCTTCACCTCTTCCGAAATGCTAGAAAAAGTTGTCCCCAAGTATAAGTAAAGCCCCTCTATCCTGGGAAAAGCGTCGCCATTCATTAGGGAGTTTTAGAATAGCGCACGCTAAAGCTTTGCATACGCAAAGAACAGCGTCGTCGCCACTGCGCATGCTCCGAACGCAAACCAGGTTTTGCGCTTTGCGTGCGCAATTTTAGCGTGCGCTATTTCTCGGAAATAGCGTGCGTACACAAAGGCCTCAAAGCGCCTTTGCGCTCCTCTAAGGAGGATTCGTGATGAGAAATTCGCTAAAGCCAAGAGGAGCACAGTTAAAAAAAAAATGGCGGCCCCCAGGACCATGGCTGCGGTCGCTTTGGCGGCGTCGTGAGCGCGACGTCGGCGGCGTCCTCGCGAGTGCGATTTTCAATACGGGACCACGAGACGACACGTTTAAACAAATTTAAAATTGTTACTCCGGACCAAAAATCTTGTTTTTTCTCAAGTTGCAGCATTTCGTGTGTGAAATAAAAATCGTGACTATCTTGGTGGCGTTGCAAGCGCGAGATGCTCGGGCTTTTGCGTCGCGGCGGAGAAACGCTATTCTAAAACTCTCTTGCGTCGCGCGCGCTAAAGCAAGCGCTAAATTTAGCGCTAGCGTGCGCTAAAACTGCGTACATTATTCTAAAACTCCCTATTGTTGTAGAAATGCTCGAGGCACGTGCCGCGCGCCACTTCTGCTGCAGCTAATTCATGACGTCTGAAGTCTAGCTCAGTTCTGCGCTGTGCCGCCATGATCTTCCCAAGGGCCGCACGTTGCACGTGCCTCGTGCATTGACGCACCTTGCGCTACCTTTGAAACACGAAGGGACTTTAAGCATAAAAAAAAAATGGGTTTGTGTGTGTGTTTATACAGCCTAGAACTTGGTCTGCCTCAAGGGGCGACGAGTCTCCCAGCTGTAGATGAGCAATTTAGCCAGTGCAGTACAACCGCTAGCCTGGGGTTTTTAACGTGCACCACGCAGTAGTGATACACGACCGCACGCCGGTACGATTCTCATCCAAATCGAAACGGGCAGGGGTGGGGCTCGCTGTGTGCGCGGCTGCTGAACGCGTACTGACGGCGAGCTTCCACAATTCTTTTGCAACGTGTGCATTCCCCACCATCAAGACTGCTGATCTAGGCAGCCTATAAGTGTGAGGTCATTATGAGCACGT
This sequence comes from Ixodes persulcatus, assembly GCA_013358835.2. Classification (NCBI taxonomy): domain Eukaryota; kingdom Metazoa; phylum Arthropoda; class Arachnida; order Ixodida; family Ixodidae; genus Ixodes; species Ixodes persulcatus. The sequence goes on along the minus strand of JABSTQ010009660.1, from coordinate 1,353,601 downwards.
GCTCTAAACATCGCCCTCAAATATGGCGTCTAGTTAATGCCCCCTATAGTTTTTTTTTTTTTTTTTTTGAGCACTGAACAACATGAGGTTAGTAAAATTCCAATCTAAAATCATTTATCCCAGCCTACAATTCATTTTATGGTTCCTTTAAGCTTCAAAGCAGGCTTCGAAGCATTAGCCCGAGCTCCCACAATGCGGGCGTCTACGATAACACAACCTACTAATAAGCGTCCCCGCGGAACAATTTCAAAAACGCTCGTTAACACAAAGCTTGACCTCAGGAGCTGAAACGAGACAACGAACGGAAGCCGACGCCGGATTCCCGAGAACAGAAGGGCACGCGTGGTTCCCTTCGGGTGCAACGCGGTCGAGTCCAGTGACTCTTCACGCACGCAGCCACAGAGGGAACCCAAAGCCACGAGAAAAAAGCCGAGTCACGATTTTCTATATACTGGCACACGGACACCGCCTACATCGATAGCGCTCGTTCTTGCTCGTCGGCAGCATGCAATACCTCCCATCGACCAGTCTAGATTCCGATCTGTGGACATGCGCTCGCTCATTATTTATTTGACCAAATCGAATGTGGCTCTCACGCTGCTGCCGCTCGTATGTTCCTCCCACTCAGCGGTGGAACGAACAAAAGTCAATCTTTTTTAACTCCGCTGCGGCGGCGCAACACACGATGCCTCTCCGCAATGGGCTTCTGGTGGGATGCATGCTTGCGTTATGCCGTTATCCCTCCTTCGAATCTACGTCTGGGGCACTCTCCAATTAAATGGCTCGCGCGCGCGCGCGCGGGTACGCGCGCGGAGCTTGCTTCAAATGGGTTTGCTTCGCGGAATGTCTATTTTTAATTGCGACGGTAAAGGCTGGAGGAACAGACGTACAAACAACCATCCCTCAAACGCGCGAAAATCGGAATAAGAAACAAATAGTTGGTCATAAGTGTTTGTTTATAACTGTATATTACGTATCGTAAAGAAATAGTAAATATATGCTTGTAGCGAAATCATAATTGGAATGTACGCGCAGTAAATGTACGCTCGTGTTTCAATAATAGCCTGGAACGATTTTCCCGTGTTCCTATTATGGCAATGATTGCGCGGTTTACGGTTTTTTTTTTTTTTTTTTCGGATTGAATGGAAATCTGGAGCTTCAACGTTCCCGCAAAGATCTAGAACCGCGCTGCAATTTATGAAGTGTGCGTCGGCAAATGACGAGGCTTTTGATATGTTTAAGCCCACATAAAATAAACTGTCGGAGCTGTGACAATGATCATGACGTAAGCTCTCAAATATTTAGAAAAACTTGCGGCTAGAGTTTTTTCTTTTTTTTTTTTTGGGGGGGGGGGGGGGGGTTGTTTTTACTATGAAGTTCTGCCAACTGACAAACACCAGAATATCGCAGGGCCGGCATCTGCTACAGTTGGTCTCGCCCTACGAGGGGCTGCAGATAAAACGTTACGGGTCGCTAAATCCAACCACGAGTCGCTAGACTATACCACGTAACTTTTAGCGACCTCGAGACGAACATTGGGAGCTTTGCTTGTAGTTCATACGCTGAGACGAAGTGTTCGTTGGATGAAGTGTGGAGGAGGGAGCAGGCGCACGTTTTGTTAGTAAAGGGATCAAATTGTGTCGCCTGCCCCCAAGACAGCCAAAACTTTATTTATAACAAAGAAAAACTCGGGAGAGTTGGGTTTTTTGAACCTGTTAGTAAGGTCATGCTTTCGTTTAATCACCCAATGAAACTATACTCCGTTTCAACTTAAGTCAAGACGCAGCCGACTGTATACGAGTTACTGGGCCTGGTCAAGCAGCGTCAAATGCGCGAGTCACTACCTTAGGAGATGCCTCTCCCCCGAAAGATAACCCACCTTTATTTTTGGCTCGACTCGCAATTTTATTTTAAACACCGAAAGATAGCCCACTCCTAGCAATCGTAGTGTTCGGATCATTGATAACCTTGGAGTAAAGGAGTCAAGTTAGCTATGGATGAAAGCGAACAGATGCCGAATGGGATAGTCATCTTCGCTTCGTCGCCCCTCGCCGCGATAACATGTTTGAGGGAGACACATGATCTAAAAATAGCATTTCTTCAACTTTTCTTGAGTGCACATCAAAAGTTAGCCCACTCCTTATTTTCCCCCAATTTTTTTCTCGATTTTAGGTGGGCATATTCTCGGCATACTACGGAGGCCTTTTCTTTTTTATGATTAGTTCAGCGATAACAAAAAACGTACAGATACATGACGATACACCGTGACGGTGCGCTTTTAACGATTTCTGATGGTCCCATCAGCTCGTAGCGTCGGCTGCTTCTGAACTTCAGATAAAACGAAGTATAGGGCATTACACCGATATTTTTTATTCTAGTATTTATGAACAAAAAATTGTTTCCGTCACATCTCATTAAAAAAAAAAAACTAAGATACATTTGTTGATTGATACCCAATTAAACGGTCAGATGGTGAGCGCTCATCTCAGAAAGGCCATGCAGTTCACGGTCTCCTTTAAATCCCAGCACCGATGAAAAACACTGACGCCAAAATTTGTGGCAAATAATTTTTTTTTCATTGACGGTTGCAGGCGCACATTCAACGAACTCATTTATACATTCCAATAGAAGCAGAGGCAGGTTGTCCCACACAGGATCTTCAATCAGAAAGTGTTCATGAGCTTGTTTTATTCTATCGATCAATTAGCGTTGCCGTTAGCAATCGCGGAAACGACCACATAACGTCAATCTCGCAGTGCTTAGAAAAACTGAAAAGAAAAAAAAAAAAAGAAAAAGGAGCCATTCGAAATAATTTTTTTTTGTACGAGCTTAAAGTTCATGGGGGAGGTCCGCTCCGTGAGAGGCGTATAGTATTAAAAAGAACTCCCCGGAGGTGCCTAGAAGACGGATGAAGATCACACGTGGTCCATCTCCTAAATCGCCGTTCTGGCTCGCGGAGCACTCGAGCGTTTTCTGGGTCCCCGCACCGCCGCCGCCGTGAAAGCGTGCCGAGACCTACAGCACCGCCGACACCACCGTCGATTGCAGGTCAGGAGAGCCCCAGGGCGTTGTTAGGCCTAGTCCCGGTTAGGGCTAGGCCCTCTTAGGCCTAACCGCATCGCCGTCCCCGAGGAGATTGCGGAATGTGTGTAGGTATCGCCGCCGCTGGTCGTCCCCGCTGGTGCGCGTGTTCGTTCCCGGATTGTGTAAAGAAAGGCGGCCCGCGTAATTGATCGTTTATTTTGGGCGAGAGGAGGGAATGAAAGTGGAAGGAGGGGGAAGAGGGGGTAGCCTCCGATTCTGATCTTTATCGCTTCTTGAGGATATAAGCGGGGGCTCGCGATAGAGCTGGAAGCGATGGTGATTGTGGTTCAGAAATATAATTCCAGCATTTTGATATAGATTGAGCAGGGGTCTTCGTTGAAGTTGTGCCCTCACCATGTTATGTTCTCAGCGAGTTCGCCTACCGCTTTGTCGTTATGAGCTGTCTGGGGAATGCAGAAGGCGAGCATATTCCCAGCATTCATTTGACGTGATCAAATACGTAGAGCCTGTAAAGACAAAACTGCAGAAGTAGCTCCGCCCAAATTTACGCAGAGAAATAACCTCACTACGCCGCCCAATACGAACGCTACATTCTTCTGACGTCACGGAATGGGCGGAGCATATCCGCCAGCGCTTTTCTTTCCCGATTTACGTCCACAAAAAGTGAGCTCCGCCTTATTCCCATCGCGCCTTGTGCATTAGCCATTCGACAAAATGACTTCTATATATATATATATATATATATATTGTGGGGTTGAAGCCTTACTTGCACTCCCGAAGGCCGGTTTACACACTTAAGTCTGGTTCCCACACTTCCGACTGCTTGCGACCGTGTGCCTTGAAACCTCTTAAAATGACTTACGACGAGAGAACACAACTGGCACCATCTATCGAGTAGCCGTTGAACATTTGGCAGACCCGTAGATTTTCTTTTTCTTTTTTCGCGCATAGATTTTTATTTTGCTTAAAACATTTTTTTTGTTATTGTTATGACCGATCATTTCTCTTAGGTACATTTTATCACGCCAGTACCTCGAAACTTTGGCTCTGGTAAAACGCAGTTCCAGACGCCGCATAGATGGCGCCACTCTGCCTGTGTGTTCTTTCGTCGAAGGAGATTTTAAGAGGCACTAAAATAGACCATGAAGACGATCTTTAATACTTAGAAAAAGGGTGTTAGGAACACCGAAACGTACGTTCGGCTTTACCTACATACAACCTATCTTAAAACGGAAATGACGTCATCAGTGAACCGTCGGTTTCGGTAGAATTTAGTGGTCATAAGCGTACATGGCGCGGTGGGCTGTACCGGCTCTTTGTGGTTTGAGAGAGTTGTGGTAAGTTGCACTGTTGTCCCGCGTTGCGACTGACAGAATATTCGTGATTCGTTGCCTGCGAAGCCACATTTTGAATACAGACCTTTCTGGAAAATCCCAGGAGGCCCTGCAACGAGGGGAATTGTGGGGCTGTTCGTACGTACGCTTGTGCCGTCTCGAACGCTTCGTATATCCTGGCAGCGGCACGATTAATTCTTTCTCGTCATTAGAAGTTCAGAATTCACAAAAAAACAAAAAAAAAAAAAACATAAACGTAAAAGAATGTCATCATTCTGTTTTGATTTCCTTCTACCTTCTCTGCGTCTCTGCGTTCTGAAATCACGAAAGGTTATACTACCAACGTCAACCTCGTCTTCACTTCCTGGATAATTTCACGTACCGTACATGTGAACGTCACAATGCGTAACGCACACGCCGGGGGCACCACATATTTCCGGAAAGGTCTATTGGGTTGCCGCGCTTCACACAAAGCACAGATGACTCGCGGTGACTGGCGGCCATTTGTCGATCGCAACGCAGTCAAACGGATTCGATCGTGTGCAAACGCAACTATGTATGAACCTTATTTTTTGTCCACATAGTTTCTTGTCATTCGTGTTGCGAACGGCGCTATCGCATTACAAAGAACCCTAATTGTTGCATGTCACTGTTACGCACCAAGTGAGACGGACCACCTTGACAGGCTTAAAACTGACGCCATCAACTTTGCTAACCCAAGACATAGCCTCCTCTATACTGACATTGCCTGCAGATCGCCGCGAGACGCGGCCGCAGAAAGTGAAAAGGTAGAGCGGCAAAAAAGATTCATGTAACGGGCGCCCCGCTGCGGCGAGACGCCGAAACACACTTGTCCCGAGCGATGGAATGTCCGCCCGTGCTTATAGCGTTCCTCGGCAAACCGCTTCTTTTCTCGTCGGGTTTGAAAACCATGTTTCGAGTCCTCGCCGCTACAAAAGCTGTGCGCTGAATACCGGACTCCCCGAGGAATGATCTGTGCTCCCAGATCTTCGCGCTCCAAATCTGCGATCGGGCACTCTATGGCTCCGTCATGGAGCTGCCAGGCCTTGTGAATATACAGGAGGCTATGCCCAAGACAAGTATGGTCTTGCTCGAGGAGGCTGGCCGTAAAAGCGACGGAGTCTTGGGCTCGCGGAGGGGCGTTTGCCGGTGTCCCCGTTGCCAGATATTGGCGCACAACACTCAGTACACCACGGGCGCAGAAAAGTCTCGTTGAAAGAAAGGTTGAATAATTGATGTGCAGGAAAGATCGGAGCGTGATAGACGGGGTCTGACAGAAGATTTTTGACATGGACCAGGATGAGTACCGGAAACTGCAGCGCGTCAGCCTGGAACACTTTCTGCAGCTCCCTTCACTCGTGGAACCAAAAATAGCGCGACGACAAAAAGAGCAAAAAACAATAATGGGCCAGATATTTTTTTGTTTTCTTCTCAGAAAAAAAAAAGATCATGTTGTTGCCACTTTCTAAGTCAGTCCCAGCCCATTATTCGGTAGAAAAAAGCGTTCTGCTTTTCAGTCTTTTTAAAGTCCACGTGCCCGCAGACTGAAATAGTATTTTATTTCTATTGCAGTAATCCTTTCTGATAAAAGTGTATACATTTTGTCATTATTAAAAAAAGAACAAATTGTTTTGAAAACTTACGATTGAAAGCAAAGACGATCGGACTCCGTTCACTTCGACCAATCGCCTGACGAGCCAGGGCCCACATGATTCAAGAGTTGGACTTTTTTGGAGTCCCGGGTTTCGCTGTCATCGGTCCCGGTGCGAGTTTTGGCTGGATCTGTTGAATTAATCTGTCCGGCGCACAAGCACAACTTTGGGCTAAATCTCTCTCAACATTACCTGGAAGACACCTGACATCTATTTCAATCGTTAAGCTGAGCTTCCAAATCGTCTTCATGCTACACGTTCCTAAGGAGTCGCAATTGTGTGAACGGGCCTTTATGTTTCTTTCAGCAGACACGAGAACTATGTTTCGCTGCTTTTGCATAACAAAGAAATGGAAGGGTGGCGTGAAAAAAACAGCCTATAGGTTTTTGTATTCCTGGTTTTTCATGTGATTTGTGGCAGCCACATAAAATGGTCTATAAGGTTCATACTTGGTGATGTATAAGTAATACTAAAATAAATAACAGTCTACAGTGCTAGGAGAGTATAACAGACCGCTCTTACCAAGCGTTCGGCATATGAGTGACGCCGCCATGATTTTAGTTCACAGGAGACACGCAGAAGCAACAGACGGATCGTGCCGCCTCGTGCTCAAAAAGGAGCCGAGCTCCAGGGATGTTGTCGCACGTGCAGAAAGACTCAACCTCCCTCGATGCATTGCAGAAGCGGTGGCGTAGTTAAACTGGCTGTTGAGGTCGGTCTATTGTAGAAAGTTCTCTTCCCGTTGAACGCATTCCTAACGTGCTGTAACGATCTGAGAAAGCACTTTACAGCGCGCTAAAGAAAAGCTGCCTAAATGAAAGAAATATTCGTAGTGTTTTCCCCGAATGTTTTATCCTCCCTCCCCTACAGATCATCTCAGAGCACACTCGAAACACGTCGTCCCACAGCAAGGTTACGCTCCCAAAAAATCTACGAGCGTATCCTTTTTTTTTTTTTATGCGTTAGCATTTATTGTTAGTTTGGAGTCTTTGGACTGGTTTCGTCATGCCACGACGTCATGAAGAAGCACGGCGGCTTACACCGTGCTCTTCCGGTCTGTTCGTCCAATCGCTACGTCCGTCCACTTTCCCTTTTACAAGAAGGCAAGAGTCTCCTGCGACGCTTCCAATGACGTGTCGCGGGAGAGGGCGGGGAGGGAAACCAGCGGCCGTGGCGGCGGCACAACGTATGCGACAACCTAAAGCCGAGGCGCAGCGACGACACCGTTTGCGCAAAACCGCCGACACTCGGGAGGAAAGATTAGAGAGTTTTAGTAGACCGTTTCCATTTTCCGCTCCGCTCTGAGGGTGCCAAACTGCGCATGCGCGGCCTGCTTTAGCGGAATGTAAAGCGGAGGTCCAAAAACGCCTTTTAGTAGACCGTTTTCCTTTAGCGTAAGAGCGTTTTGAGGGCGTTCGAAAAATTCGCTTGTGTAGCCCCGCAAGTGGACGTTTAAAGTACTAGTAAGATAGAAAAACTAAACGTTAACACCAAGAAAGTGAAAGGGAGCGTGTTTGTAAATGTGGTAAAACGAAGGCGAGAATAATTAACACTAAAGAGTAGGCACACACCCGAAGCATATTACGCTATAAAATATAAATATAATCCTTCCACCCTGTGTGCAAATGAAGCCGAAGGTATAACAATGAGCATGTTGCTCTAAAGGGCACTCGCTCTACACGAGCGCGCGTGCTGGTCAATGACGCTGAAAGGGCGGCACTCGCTCTTGTAGCTTCTGCTCCACTCGAATTAAAAATGAAACGGATTAACGTATTTGAAGTAGAAAAATAAAAGAAAAGGACGAAGTTTGCGCATTCCGAGTACACCCTTTTGTGAAGTACGAGTACAATGTTGCTCAAGGCTAGCAAAGCACCTGCACGATGAATCCCCGCGGTTCTCAATGGAGGAGACTTCTACTAACGAGATTAAGCTGACGAGACATCGAATCAATGATTTGCATCCCTCATATGCCATGAAGCGCCGAAGCTTCTTTTCCGAACGCGGTTTGCTGGATATTGCCAACGTAGAAGACATAAACCCTTTAGGAGGCAATCCCGCTTAAAGAAGGACCTGGCTGCTCTGCAAGTGGGCCTCCAAATCCCAGCACCCGACAGATCGGCGCAGGGTGTTGCCAATCTGGCCAGACGCTTTGCATGGATCTTTGTCGACTGGCCTATCGCAACCGTCTGTTCGAACTTGGATGAGCGCTTGGACGGAACTCGTCGATGTTCTTCAGTATTGAGAACCTAATCGTGGTTCACGTCAACGAGAGGTTAGGCCACCTGCTCGCTGACATGAACAAACATAGGGGGCTGACCCTAGCGAAACTGGAGCTGCGCTCACAGGTGAGACCCTGCATGGTTTGTGTAAATTTCGTGTTTCCATTGTTTTTAGCACAGCTGCTCTGTCTAGTAAAAAGTTACTCTTTTTGATACGCCAATAATTTACGTCTTTACTTTTGTTTCGGCACAAAAAAACAAGGTGTACATGGGCAGTGTCAGGACAAGTCACGACGAGCGCGGTTTTAATCTGAATTTTAGTAGGCCACATTTATGAGCCCTCTATGCTCTACTTTACGCTCTGGAAGAAGCATCGCCCCCACCGCGCATGCGTAGCCCGCTCTGAGTTGGAGCGTAAAGTTAGCGGAGTGAGCGTGCGCTCCGCTTCACAAGTTGCAGAGCGGACTTCCCTCAGCGTTCTTAGCGTGATCGCTTAGATCTCAAGATGGCTGCACTTGCTCAATACGCGTAGATGTTTTTCACCTTGACCTCAGCTTGAAAGAGGCCGAATCAAGAAGTAAAGCGTACGTCCCACGCGTGAAAAGTAAACTATTCCGTATGAGTTTTATGTAACACAAAAGAGCATAATCAAACGAAGTGAACGAGTATCACTTTGCAACCAACACGGTGTCGGTAGTCGTCGCGTTTTTATGGGCCTTCTATGGCTGTGTAATCAGATGTACGGGAGCGCGTGCTTGAACACCGATTATACCTGTGCACGCGTTCTCCTGTCAAAAATGACACTGAAAGTTGACCACGAACATAGCGCTCGCAAGCCGCACCAAAAAAACCATTCCTCTCAACTTTATTTATTCATATTCGCTCGCAATTTCTGAATTGTTTAACTTTCCTCCGGAACTGTTCGCCTTGGATTTCCTTCGTAGATTTAGAAAATAATAGAGACTTGAATGCAGCCTTTTTAAAAGTGCATGCCATGCTGCCCCTATTCTTCAAGGCCGTCTTTTTTTGGCCAAGCGTCTAGGGAGCAAGAGAGCTGCGTCATTGTTTGTCGCGGATGCGAGTCTAAATGTATTAAACACGAATGCTGCGTCAATGCTGAATATGAACTCGGTTCTAGTCACAAGTCTCGCACCTAAAGCGATGCCCAAAATATGGCGGCCGAATATGTTACCCGGCGGTGTTTTGAAAAGAGTTACCAAAAACGGTCGAAAGAATATTTCATGTCAAGTTTTTGTCTGGTGAAAACCAGACAGGCATACACAATTCAAAATTTATCAAACACAACACTGGACTTTTAAGCAATAGCGGCAGACTAGAACGCTTTTCAGAAGTTTCGTTTTGAATGCATAGTTTGACGGCCTCAAAGCTTAGCGAAATTAAGAAACAACTATTTTTTTTTTTTAATTTACGATACACATTTTTTTGCAACCCTACCACGAAAATACTCTTTATCTTATATGGTTAACAAGTCCCATATCACATGTTTTGGTAATGTTTAAATACTGACGTGTTGTAAGAGTGCCTTTTCCTTCTTTTTATTAGGTTATCAAAGACAAGGGAGCACAACTGGACAACTGTTGAGGTTTTGTTGACCGCACAGCACCTCCATGCCGTCCATCAAAGAATCAGAAGCCATACTTTTCTGGTCACAAGAGGGTGCTCGTCGCAGACGGTAGAATTTGTCAGCTGGACGAACCCTACGAAGACCATGAGCATGTTTCTTTTTTTTTTTTTAATATTAGATTGCGTAAACTGATCACAGTGAATCATATCCAAGCTGTTGTACTGAGCGAAATACTCGTCCAACTAGGCTGAAAAGCGTCTAGAAATATTTTAATAAAAATACATTTACTAACGACTCCCATTTTACTTCTCAGATGTGCGTGTGAATATTGCACATAATCAAATTACAGTGTTTCTGTTGACTTCAGCATTGTAAAAGTAGCCTGTGTTGCGTGGCCTTCTATTGCAAGAAAACACCGTAGCACAGGTGAGGCTGAAACTAGGCAGGAGCTTAAGCCGAAAACCGTAATTTCAAAAACACAAAAAAGAAATGAAAAGAAGTGTAGCCAAGCAAAATGGTTTCATCTCATCCCCCAAGGCAGATACATACACTGAGCTCCACTGTTGATACGAACACGATAAAATCGCTTTTATTTGCAGTTTATTTCTTTGACAGCTGTTGAGAGAGCTGAAAGTTTGTCGCTCAGATTAGTGCCCCAAACGAGCGCTTTATTCCACACCAATAGGCTGATGTCAGCCCCTTGTATTTGAGGTGAAAAAGAGAAACAGGATATTGATTGTTCCCGGTAACAATGTGGCGCACTGTACAGAAACACCAAGGTACCCTATCACAAACCGAAGCCTACGAAGAAGAAAAAACTCATTTCATTGGGAAAACAAAAAAGGTAGAGATATAAATGGAGCACTCACTTTCGCTAATTTGCACTGTCTTGCTGCCTAAATCAACCTAACAAAATACCTGTCCGTTTGCCGACTGCTTTAGTCTTTAGTCTTCATTTTTTGGCTCTGGAGAGACGCGGCACTGCGGAAAGGCAGCAGCCCGTACCATGGAGGCCCGCGGTGCCGCGTCTAGGAAACATGATAATGTGATGAGTATGAACATGCTAGATGATGACGACATGGGTTGTTGCAATTGGGGAAGATGGCAGTCCGATTCACAGAAGTCGAGATTTCGTAGAGGCGGGTTGGGCGGGTGAGCAGCGAGCCATGGGGATCTGGCACGCCGTTCAATCGGTGCATGAAGGAGCCCCAGGAACATGATGGCGCCGTTGCTCACTGGGGTCCACTGGGGTCAAAGCATCAGGCTTCAAGGAGGTAGCCCAGCCAAAGTAGAAGCTGCCGCCTCCAAGGAACCGAGGCCCAGGGGCTCAGATTCAGGCACCGCCGTCGCCCAGTGTGTCATCCTCTCAACGTCGTCGTCGTCATCTCGCATAGAAAAATCGAGCCCGCTGGCTTAGACAAGACAGCACCTGTCCCTGCCGTTCAGCGGCCGTGAAAAGATTGCAGCCAACGATTTCCCGAAGCAGCCAGAGGTTCTCGACCACCGTGGAACGTTTTCTTAAGGACGCCGTTTCAAACAAAGTCTGCTCAGCCATCTTAGTACAGCGAGGTTCATAACGGTCAAACGCGCTCCCAAGCATGCTTTCAAGTGGCGAGCACCCATTTTGAATTCCTTTCCAAAAAAAAAAAACACCATCTACTGAAGCTTTACTGAGAGTGGAACGCGCTTCCTGAAATGGCAAGGAAAGCGGAGCTAGCGGAGCTGACGCTTCACGCTCAAATCCCAGAGCGGGTCGCGCATGCGCGATGGTGACTCCGCTTTCCATAGAGCGGAGCGAGAAAGCGAAAACGGTCTACTAAAACTCTCTATTGAGTACGCTGACCGTATACGCGGCGATCGAAAGAAGCTCTGGTGGCTACATCGGTAACCGCTGACACCCGGGTGATGAAACTGGTTCTCCGGAGGTATACGGACCGCTGCGAGGTTGAAATTTCCATTCTTCGCCGGGTCGGAACGTCTGCGTTAAATGCTAAAGCGTTTCGTCGAGAATCAGCGTGGCAACGGCAGCAATTTCAGAATTTCTTTTTTGTTTCCTGGCGTTCTTGAAATTATGGTGCAGCGACAACACGTGTTGGCGACGTGAAGAGAATGTTGGCATCGATACAGAACATTCCAGACTATGCACAAACAAGAGTGAAAGGGGGTTCTTCTTTTTTTTCTCTGGAAAATAGTAATTGTACGGAGTATTCACTGGACGCCATATTTGTGGGTACTGTTTAGAGCGCATGCTCAGAACGAGCTCACATCAGGCTGCTAAGACCGGCACTCTTGATGGTGAGGAATGCACGTTGCAAAAGAACTGTGGAAGGTCGCCATCAGCACGCGCTCAGCATTCCGCACACAGTTATGGCCGCCAGTGAATACTCTCTATAAAAGCTATACTGTGGTGGAATTTCCTAATCTGATCAGAGACTTCGGCTGTAAAAGAAAGCAGTCACCACCAATTCTTTGTTCGGTTGAAACACGAACGAGCGGCGATGCCGTCATTCAGCCGGGGTCACACTGCTCACGCACCATTCAAAAGGACAGTCTGGAAAGACGAGTCACCGCAATATCCGTGGTTCGAATGTCGCGTGCCAAGTTTCCTCGTTGAACTCGTTGCCATGCGGCATTCGAAGCAGGGATCTCGCGGTGACTCGCGTTCGAATCGGTATACAGACTGACTTTCGTATGACGTAAAAGCAGTGTGAACCCCGGGGGGTTTGCACCACACACACGTTCCCAAAGCAAAGTGCCTTCAGTCGTACAGTTTAGAGCCGCGCAATGACGCTGCTGTAATATATATATATATATATATATACAGGGTGTTTTCTTTTAAGCTTAACATAATTTTTTAAAAACAAACCATGAAAGCTAGGTTAATGCGGTCTGCGCAGGTGAGTTATAAGGCCAGGGGGACATAGTATAGGGGACTAATCGTAACGATCAGTCGGCTACTTAGTTATAATTCGTTAATTAACTTTTTAATTAATGAAAATAGACATATAGTTCCAATTAGAAACTTGCTCAGCGTCATCGAAAACCACTAAATCAGTAATTTTCAGGAAGACTTTGAACGTGTGAGAAGCGTAGTCGTGCACGAAAGTTACCGCTCGTGAAGCAGGTACAAGGCTGGGGCTAGATAAGCGACGGAAAAATTGCGCGGGCGCCTTATCGCAACCGCTAGTGCACTACTACGCTTCTCACGCGCTCAAAGTCTTTCTGAAAATTACTGATTTAGTGGTTTTCGATGACGCTGAGCAAGTTTCTAATTGGAACTATATGTCTATTTTCATTAATTAAAAAGTTCATTAACGATTTTTAACTAATTAGCCGACTAATCGTTACGATTAGCCTCCTATAATATGTCCCCCTGGCCGTATAACTCACCTGAACAGACCGCATTAATCTAGCTCTCATGGTTTTTTGAAAAAATTCTGTTATGCTTAAAAAAAAAAAAAACATCCTGTATATATATATATATATATATATATATATATATATATATATACGGTCTGCAGACTGAGGCGTACATCCGCGGATAATTCTGTCATCGCGTCCGCAGAGAAACTCAGCGTCGTTCGTATAGGATGCGCGAGCTGCGTCGTTTTAGGAACGCAGGGCGTGGGGTTGTGCCCTGGGTCTAATCCATAAAGTTATTATAATGTACGCTAGAGGTTCAACTGGCGCGAGTGTCTATGCGACTTCCGTGACGCAAATTGAAGCAGGCAGCTACCAGTCTACTTTTGCGGTGCTCCGGTGCATTCCTATGGGAAAACGCGCGTGCCTTTTGTCTCTTCGCCGGAAAATAACACGGAACACTTTGGTTATTTGGGTCGTACCGAATAGTATGTACCTTGATTAACACTGCAAAAGTGTAATTGCTTTAGTTAGCGCATTTTTCTTCATTAGTGAACGATGTTTAATTTCGCTTTATTTCAGTCCCAAACGTGTGTCCTGCAGCAGGTGTGTAAAAACAAGCGACGATTCAAAGCAAAATTACGAGAGAAAGGAATATAGAGTGTGTTCAAGGCTCGCCAGCATTCCGGTGACGCTTACGAATTGCTAATATGCCAGTCCTGTCTCTATATGAAAATGACCCCGTCGTGCATGAGCGGATAAAAACATTCAAAACGTAAAGAATAAAGTACGTGTGCTGTGAAAGGGGTCTCTTCGTATTGTTTTCTCTGCCGGGCAGCTTTTATCGGTCACTTGCGCCCGATAAATCCTTGAGAAAAATTGTTCTCAAAGATTTCAAGCGTGCGGGTGATGTTTTGAAGGTAGAACAAGTATTTTCGCACAGAGCAGAAAGAATAAAGCAGTACTTATTGAAAATCGGAATCTATTACGTGGTTTTCAATTTATTTTGATCATGCACGGGTAATTACTGATTCAGTGTTATTTGCGTAGTTCGTCTCCCTTAATTTGCAGAAGTCCTTCGTTCGTTTTGCACGTACACCTTTCATGCTGAAAAGCGCCGACGTCGTGTTCGCGCTAACAGTGCCCGACAGTGCGCATAAATACACGTACAAAGCCGTTTTAGCACCGTTTAGCACCGTTTTTAAGGCGATGAATTTGAAAGAAAAACGCCGTAATTGACCAATTATTTCGTCGACCTGACTGAGAACTGTTCCAAGCTACCTAGTGCGTACGAATTATTCGTGATATTTGCTCTTATGATCGAGCGCAGGGAGAAAATGCACTCACTTTTTCTCATAGAAATGCATTACCGGAAGTCAGTTTTCGACTGGTTGCTGTCTGCTTCAATTTGCGTCAGCACACTAGCGCCACTTGAACCTCTAGCGTACACTATAATAACTCTATGGTCTAGTCATGGTTGCGGCTGACAGACAATCGAATAAATGCTTTATATTCGCCGACAGCTGAACAGTGCAACAGAGAGAAGTCACAGGGAACGCACGATGAGGAGGAAGCCGAGCTCGTCGCACACCGTCGTTGTCTGAGGTCGAGGGAAAAACAAAAGCACGAGGTGCGCAATTTGGAAGCAAACGAACTTGCCCGCCGTGTATATTCTACGGGTATACCTTCACTCGTTCCGCGCGGTCAAAAAGTGCTGCACGCATCTTGCTGGAAATTAAGCGTCGCGTGGAAAAGAGGAAGGTCGTTTCTTTACGCAGGAAAGTAACCCATTCGGGTTATGTACTTGTGGTTGATGCGTTCTGCCCAACTTGGCTTCAATACCCGGAGCATCGAATCCGGGGTCACACTGCGCTTACCAATAGACCCTTTCCGAAATTCAGTGCCATCTGGTGGTTTGTAAAGCAGTTTAGGTTTTGCCATATCAATGGCGGAAATCAACTTGTATCGGCACCGTCACTTTCGCAAGTCAACGGCACGCGAGGTATTGTTCAGTGTGAGTTCTTTCTCAATCACTTTCAGTTCGATGGTGACCAAGAACCCGAATTCTGAACAAAGCTACAACCCACTCAGATGCCTCGAGAAACTTCTATACACCAAAGTGCTTCAAAGCCGATTGTGTACCGCCCACAGATTGACTGAGTCTGAGTTATCAGAAATAAACGCTTACGTAGCTCTTGTGTTCGTCCCGTCGTCGCGTCGTACTGACCCGTCAGTATTGACCCGTCAGTATTGACCCATCGTACTGACCCGTACGACGCGGCCTACATCGCGTCGTACTGACCCCACAAATGTACAGGCCTCGCAACATTTGCTTAGGAGCATCTTCAACGTCTTCCTTTATCAGTCACTAGAAGCCGCCATTGGTATGGCACAGATGTCGTTCCACAGATGATGATAGTGATCAAAGTGGCCAGACTGAATTTCGGAAAGGGTCTATTGACGGCTTTTAAAGGGGCGCTCAAAGCTGCTCGAAATCGTCTTCTTATACACTATCTACGCGCACTAAACATCCAAAAAACATAAGAAAGAAAAATCGATTACAAATTACAAGTATGCGTGTGTGTGTGTGTTTTTTTTTTTTTAATTCCATTAAAACTCGCGACACGTGCCTTTTTTTCTAAGATATATCTCGGGTAAGAGCGGAACGCGATGTTTGGTCGACTTTTGAGCGAGCGAAAAGGCCACGCATGATTTTAGGGGCGAAGCTCCTTAGGGTCTAGCCTCGGTCATCCGTGCGGCGTCCGTGCTCACATCGATTTCCATCCCATCTGTCTTCTTAAAACAAAGAAAAAATGTTTGCGCAGTCGACAGGATTCGAACCTGTGCGGGGAGACCCGATGGATTTCTAGTCCGTCGCCTTAACCACTCGGCCACGACTGCGGGACGAGTAGGGGGCTCTGAAATGTGGTAGTAACTCGAGAGCTGGGGATGTCATGGATGAAACGTTGCACGTAGCCGCTCAACGTCTATACAGGGGAGGGCGCTGCGGTCAAATGCGTATATAATCGCGTTAAACTTTGCACGCATGGCTCTGCATTTTACCGACCATAAAGCGGTTATAATGAAGTCGAAACGCAACCCGGAACTCAGCACTTCCTACAAGCAATAAAAAAAAAAATCAGCACCATCCGCACTATCTATGAACAATAAAATCAGTATTATCAGCACCACCAGAGCTTCGCCCCAATCAACATCATTCACCGCGTGGAGATGTTGTTATTTTTTTTCTTCGTAGTTTTCTAGGTTGACAAGTGCGCGTAGATTCAGCTTGCGTCATAAAAAGGAGACCTAGAAACACACTTTTGTGCTCCTTCGAACTTTCCTTAACCTAGCTTACACGCTGAAAGCGGGCATAACACGCAAAGTGCTCAAAGTATTTTTTTTTTCTCTTCCAAAATACGCCAGGTATTGTTTATCGTGTATTTCTTATCCTCGGGATATTAACTCTCGCTTAAGCAAACTTAAAAAAAAAAGAAAAAGAAGCGATAACGTTGCTTGAATTTTCGCTTCTTTTTCTCATTTTTTTCTTCCCGGCGAGCGTAAACAAAGAGATCAGACTGCCGGCTTTCCCAAGATTAAGATCACTTGACCCGCGAGTCCCATAATTAATTCTTGCGTAAGAAGCGATCTTCATCGAGAAGCTCAACTTTTTTTTCCTCTTTATCTTAACTAGATCTCCGCTTTTCTTTTTGTGTGTCTCTCGTGTACGTATGCTCAGTTTCTCATGGGTATATACTCGCGCGTATGTATGCCGTGAATCTCGTTATCTTCGAGAGTCAACAAAGTCGTGAAACTCGAGTGGGTGTTATGGAGCGCCCTCTTTTGTTTCGAGGAAAAAGCTTTTGATCGGCAGCCGCGATAAGCCGTGCGGCCGTGCGCTGTTGTTGACTCAAACGAAACTCCGGTTGCCGAAGCGTGCTGCAGCAAAGGCACGCGGGGCTCGCGTCTCTCTCTAGTTCGGCAGCCGTCGCTCGCCATGCCACCTCTTCTGAACGGAAGCAGACGCTCTTTTTCTATATCTATTTTGTTTTTTTATCAGCCTGGTTTCGCGCTTGTTCTCAAATTCGGGAATTCCCCATTGTTGCGTACGGGGGTCTGCCTTCTGTTCGACAAAAAGCTTTTGCTGACGTTTCCTGACGGGAATCGGCGAATATTTTTGTATATCTTTAATAGGAATATCCGTCGTTCGCCGAACTTTGCAACTTGTGGCTAAATTTCGACGATCACAGTGCGGTGAATTGGATTCCTTCCGGTCCCGGCTTTCTATCGGGGGATCACAGAACTTTGGATTCTGGATCTAGCCAATGCCGTATTTTATGTGTTTGGAGTGGGGTCAAAAGACGAAGTTGGACTTGTAAACAGAGTCGCCCGACATCTACAAAGTTTTTCTTAAAGTAAATAGTTTACACGGTAGTTTAATTTAGATTTGAGAGGACGACTACAAATGTTATACACCGTTCAGCCTTCCGTTGAGACTCCAGCCAATGCTACAAACACAAGAACTTGAGTTCGCTGCTTGGGAGAGTTCTTCTGCAGAACGAGCGCTCGCGCTACAAATGCACGTGTCAAAGCCAGGGCTAGCTCCCGCTTGTAGCTTTGGCTGTAATCTCAGCTTAAGGTGCAACCCCACCCTTGGTTAGTGTGATTCTGAACCAACAGATGGCGGTGGGATCGCCTTCCAGACCTGTACATCATTGCGAGAAATCGTGTGTGGTGGCGCTTCGATACAGTGTGGTCTTTTTCTAGATCCTGAATTTGAAATCCCTGGTCCTTTGCTTGTTTTTCTCAGCACGAGCTTTCTTTGGAACGCGCACGGCTACGCCAGTTCTCGTGCAATGCGGACAGTTGCCTACGCTCCGAGCTCACGTCTCCAGCAAATGTGGGCATGACAGAACGCGAAAATCGTCCTCAGCCAAATGGCGAGGCAAATGCACAACAAAACCACCGAAGCGTTGGAAAATAAAAAATTGCCTGTGCGCCGTTATCGGAGATTTCAGAGGCCAATTACACATATTTCAATGTGATCAGATTTATATTGACACGAATGAAGGTAACGAGAGGACGAACAGTGAACTGAAGAATAAAGGTTTAATCGGCGAACTTGTGCCAAACAAAAAAAGTAAAGAAAGAGCCTCGAGGCAGCAGAAAAGCAGGCGGCGATTCGGCAAGGTAACAGAGAGCAAGAGCGAGACTGACTCGACAAGGTCGCTGGCTGCTCCTGATCTACAGTGCGTCCCCATCTCGAACGTTCGGCAAAGAAGGTTCGAGCGTCGCGCGCTCCAGGCGAGGATGAACTGGCACTTTCGAGAACAAGGAAGCAGGGCGAAAGTTACGTCCAGCGCAAGAATGAACGCCAATCTTCAAGACGTCCGTGACCAAGCGTTGCTTTCTCGGCTCTGCGGGCGGCAATATGACGGGCCGCCCCTTTTGTCGTGCATCTGTTGGACTCTTTGTGGATTTCCAGGAAAACGTGATGACGTGATAGACTTGGGTTTCCAAAATTCTAGCTTGTGGAATTAACTACCTAAAAAATAAAAAAAATAAATGAACAATTTTTTGGGCGGTCAGTTGTCTCATTTAGGTAGCTGGGTGTTTATTTTGACCAAAACCACGAGACTGGAAGACACAAAAATTGACTCTCAGGTTTAGATGTTGATCTTGGTAAACCAAAAGTAGGACTGGTGTGGTAGTCGTAATAAAAAAAATGCCCAGGTTAAAAATTAACTCGCAGCAATAAATGATAAAAATTAATTTTAATGCGATCTCAGTGATCAATGCAATGACTGGCCAGGCAAACATTCTGGGTCTGTGGATAGCTTTTGCGTATAGTTTAAGCAATGTACAGGGTGTCACAAAACAAAATATTACAATTTTTTTTACCGCAAGAATAAACTAGCCATTGCCGAACGCCCATTCTCCGCCCAAAGGTAGCGCTAGAGGTCAGATCCAGATGTCAAAGTTTTAGACCGATCCGATACCTTGTTTAAAAGTGATTTTCTGAAAAGTTCAATAGGAAAACGGCGGCCGACGGAGTTTTCGAATACATGGGGTTCTAAGGCACCAGAAACCGAAAACGGGAAAAAATGGGCTCCATTTTCCCATTGAAATTTTCTGAAAATTCCTTAACTTTTGAATAAGGTGTCCGTTCGGGATGAAACTTTGGCATCTGGTTGTGACCTAACGCTACCTTAATTTGGGCGGAGAATGAGCGTTAGGCGATGCGTAGTTTATTTTTGCGGTAAAAAAACCCTGTAAATTTATTTTTTGTGACATCTTGTACCAGTCTTAATTTGGTGATTTATGTGCACAAGTAGTTGTGTGCAAACATAAAAAAAAGATGCAAACGGGTTACGGGTAGAGTTTGACGTTGTATAAAATATAGTGTAAGCACGCACATGGTACGCTGATTAAGAATGAAACAGCCCTACATTTTACACTATAGCGTTGAGCGTATCGAAAGTTAAGGGTGCATCAAAAGCTAAAGCTTGTACACATATACTGCTCAGGCCGTTATGTTTGACTGCTCATAGTACTTTATTATCCTCAGATTTGATGTAAATTGTCTCCTGATTGCTTACAACAGAAATAAGGAAACATTCTAACTCTGGGTTGATAGAAAAACTCCACCTGCTGACAGCTACCAATCATCTCGGCGCCGATTATGAGTATTCACTGCATGCCAACGGTCGCGTGCTTAGAACGAGTTTTTCCCACGTGATTTCATAGAATCTCACTTTTTCTTGACAAACAACAATGTTTACTCAGGCAAGCGGTCACATGTGAAGCTTAGAATATTTTGTATTGATTGTGGCACACATGGCAAGTTGCATAGGTTTTTTTTTTTACAATCCGCGAAATAGAATGCTCCTGGGTTGCCTTGGTCTCTAATGAATGTACCACACAAAAGAGCTCGAACTGAATCGCAATGGGAAACGAAAACAATAATGACAAACAAGCGTGTAATCACGCGAAAACTGAGGGTATTGCACATATACAGAAGGTAAGCTTTGTTTTACTAAATACATTACCAGTAAAGTATTTGGTTTTATCCTGCGAGCGAAGCGGAACATACAAGTGCGAGCATACTGCCCTGAACTACACTTCCAGTGAACAAGCGCATCATCCAAAGCATCGAGCTCGCTTTTATAGCTTTTGGTGCGCTCAAACCTTTGAAAACACAATTATAATCAATTCTATTATTTCATTTTTTTATTAAGTGCGCCTATGTGTGTGTGTGTGTGTGTTTTTGTCTTTTGCGTTCACGTGCCATTTTCTTAGTTATATAATATTTTTCCAGAAGTCCGACAACTATGGTCTGTTTCATCTAAGTAAGAGCGGCATAATCAAACATGTAGACAAAAAAAAAAAGAACGCGAACACACATTAAAAATGCAATGTAATTGCGCATTCAAAATTATTCGTTAGTTTTTTAGACAGCAGCAGTTTCGTAGGGCGACATTGTTACCCGTTGAAGGTTATATAAAGTGCAGTACAACTGTTAGCTCAGGGTCGTTAACGTGCATTACGATGCGGTACATGATCGCATGACGGTAGGATGCAGATGGGCGACTGAGCCCAGGGTCTCTGCTAAAGCCCCTGAATAAAGGCGTTTTTTACAAGTACCACCAACCATTGTTGTGGAAACGCGCTAGACACGCGCCACGAGCGGGTGCTCCGCCGCCATTAATAATTTGGGTTGTGTGGATATTTATACAGCGAGTCGTTGGTCAGCCATTTTAAAGTTGCGACGAGTCCCTCGCTGTAGATGAGCAATTTAGCCAGTGCAGTACAACCGCTAGCCTGGGTCTTTAACGTGCACCACGCAGTAGTGATACACGACCGCACGCCGGTACGATGCTCATCCGGATCGAAACGGGCAGGGGTGGGGATTGAACCCGCCGCCATTCACTTTCAAGGGTCAGTCATTTTAGTGCTGCGCCGCCATTTGCCTCCAAGGGCCGCTCGAGACACGGGCCTCGTGCACTGGCCCCTTTGAGGTTATTTGAAAGACCAACGCAAACACATCCCTACAGGCTCTGCAGCGTGAGCTCCGTGCTTTGAACGGAGCTCGCGCTCGAGCATTTCTCCACGTGCTCTGATCTTCGATTCCGCAGCACACTCGGCCAACGATCCCCCACCGCACTTGGTTTAGCTAGAGTTCCTTTAGCTAAAGCCCCTCTATTGGCGACGTGAGCGATCGAAAGCGTCGCTGTGGTCGGCCCACCACAATTGACCGAATGCTGACAATGACGTCAGCAAAGGATATCAAATCGACGCAAATAAGAGGAATGTAAGAACTTCAATTTTGACGGTGTGGGCAGTGTTACTTTGAGAGCGCTATGATTTCAGGCTTTCCCCATGCTCACTAAAAACACCATTGAACTTATTGTTCACAAGGTAATGACGTCACGAAAGGTAACCAAACGAGGGCGCCACCGAAACAACTCACCGCTAATACTGGGAAAAGTGGCGCCATTCATTGTTGTAAAAATGATCGAGGCACGTCCCGCGCGCCACTTCTGGGAAATTCATGGCGTCTGAAATCTAGCTCAGTGCTGCGCTGTGCCGCCATGACCTTCCCAAGGGCTGCACGTTGCACGTGCCTCGTGCATCGACGAAACTTGCGCTGCTTCTGAAACATGAAGGGGCTTTAGGTTTAGCCTGTGAGCTAAACCAAATGAGCTTCGCTTAGAGTATCGGCACTTTTTCACCCGATATTGTTGTGGGTTAGTGGTTAGTAACAAACCAAACGCAGCTGCCGATCGCCATGATTGAAAAGTGCGACTTCCCCAGCATTAGTTTCGGTGTGAGGAAGCTCACGTAATATTGCTTTGCTTTGCCGCGACTGTTTGAACATTTGTGGAGGACGAAAAAGCGTTTCCTGTGATTTTAGATAAAGCTTCTGATAACTGACAATCATCATTTGAAGCACCAAGACGTGTATGAAGCTTAGCCTATGTTGTGGCTCTAGTTTAGCCCAACCGCATACAGAAAGAGAACGAACAGCATGACTTCGCGCTCTTGGCGCTGCTTCAGTGGCTTCATCAGCCCGTAGCGCTGGCTGTGCTCCGACCTGAGGTAAAGCAAAGCAAATATTCAGATCTTAGGGTTTCACAAGCCAAACCAACAAAAATCACTTAACACACCACAGTAAAAAACAATTGCGGGTTTATTTTGACTAGCTGGAGATCCTTTGACGTGCAACCGAAATCTCAGATTGGCCTCCGTCGGATTGCGGGCACCTCGGCCGATATTTAAACCAGACAAATAGGAATTCATGGGCCATCGCTTTGGCTCAGAGGCACTGAGACGATTTAATGTGTTGTGTTTCGTTTTAATATCACTGCCACGTAAAGCCACTGAGGTGGTTTTTGAAACAAAATGTAGTCAAACCATTTCGACAAGCATATAGTTTGATTGCGAAAATGATTTTTGCAAGTGAGAAAAACATTAATATGTTTTCGCATACGGGGTGGAATCTGAAATGGCAGGCTGCATTTCATGGCGCCCATTTCATTTGGATCGCGTCGGGCATGTGTACCGACGCACAGTAGAACGCGCGCAAAAGTAGCTGTGGTGCACCCGCAGCCTCGCGCTTGTTGTTCTGACATCTCTGGCTCGCTCACTGCCGGCATCCGGGCATCTGACACCCTGACATCTGGCGCTTTTTCTGTCTTTCACGTGGCGTTCCGAGCGGCACACGACGGAAAATGCACATCAAGCTGTTCTTGAACACATGTTGCCATCTGTACTTTATATTAAGAAACTACAATTTGCCGTAACTGAATGGGAAAAGTTTGAGGTCTTATAACATTCTTAACGTGTAATGTATCAATATGGAAGTTATGTAAAATGTAATATCGAAGGATGCTTCATAATTTAATGTCTCGTTATTTTGATTCGTTGACGTGATTCCGTTTTTATAGCGCCATAAAATAATACATTTTTAAACTTTATTTTTTATTTTAAAATATACATTATCTGTAGACTTCGTTGCTTGCTTTTTTAATTTACTACATCCAACCGAACGCTCACGTAAAATATCGTGGACGATGGGACGTTATAACTCGAGAAATAATTTTGTCAATTTTATAGACTGTAGTCTATTAAAAGCTGAATAATTAACTAACAACAAAAACTAATCGGAATATTGAGACATTAAAATATCGTTGAAAGACAGCTTTTTAATTTGACATTAACTTTATAATTGTAAGATACATATAAATAAAGTTATACGCCGTCAAAAAAGCACCAAAACGTCATGCACGGTGTGGTTGCACCTTAAAGGTGAACGGAGTATAGAAGAGCGAACATAGAGCCTTTTACTGATTTAGTTGGTTTGTTGCCCGCCTCAGCCAGTGGCGTCAGCTCGTCTTCGATTCCTACCCAAGCGCATAATAGTCGAATTGCAGTCAAATGTCTGTCGAACTTTGGGTTGAAAGTTACAATAGTGTCATTCCACGTGAAACGTCCCAGACGTTGCGCTCGACCACCTCCGATTTACAAAAAAAAAAATCATGGGCTTCGGCCACAATGTCCGTAACCATACCCTAAAATAGTTTTGACGAAAAAAAATTTGTGATGACGTGAGCGCGATTTTAATTTTTGAAAACAGCGTGAAACTAGGCATCACTCAATAAGTTACGAAAAATCGTTTTTTTTTATGAAACACCCAACAATATTTTTTTCTTAAATTTGCACGGTTGTCGATTTACAATGTGGTTGGGTTTGTGCAGTTTTGTTTAATTTAAATTTTTTTTTTTAAAAATACATAATTTTATTCAAAAATAAACATTTTTGTTATTTTATTAAAAATATATAATTGCTCCCGGGACCTAATATAACTTTTTACTGGCTGCCCTCTAGGTATATAACCTATAAAAAATATTTTAAACCGCTCAATTAAACATCTTGCAGTAAAAAAAAAAATCCTGAAGTTGCCAAAAAGTGCGTTTTGACGCATAAACAGCTGTTTATTCCACCCTGAGGTGGTCCAAGTAAAAATACAAAATATGGTGGGTTTGAAAGAAGGATTGATTGTCTTTTGATTCTGAAAGTTTAATCGGAGTAATTTTTGTTTAAAGCGAGAAATCAATTTTTGAAGTTGAACTCTCGCACCACTACCCGGCGTCGCTTCTTAACACCTCTTCGCCGCACAGCACGCCACCTGCGACGATAGCCGAAGCGATTAGGTCCAAAGAAACAACGGAGTTTGCTGCCCGCTTCCCCTCGTCCCTCTTTTCTGGCTGTAAGGGAAGAAACGGCGGGTATCGTGTACTAATCGGAGGTATGACGACGTTTGAGTATTTAGTCAAACGTCGTCATACCCGAACTTCGGCAAGTTCGCGACAACACCTGTCCCTAGCCCATTTGAAAAACAAAGAAAAAACAAACGAAAAAGACTCAATTTTGGTGGCTAGCCTGGAAAAAGGAGCTTGAATAAGGGACGAATATATTTCCAGCTGCTTGAGCTTAATGATAGTGGAAGTAAAAAAGGAATGATTGTCGCATAGGGAAAATGCGGTAGCATTTCTTTATACGCTGAGAACATCGTCGAGAGAAGGTCAGATGTTGTGGCGTTGCACTCTTTCCACGTGAGTGGTCCAGTCAGTCTTGCACACGTTGCTAAAAATAACTAATCGATCACATATAACATTGGTTTAATAGTGTTCAATAAGACATCTTGATGACATGAGAAGAAAAGTTCTTGGCGGTTACTTGAATAGACCTATTGCTAAATTACCCAGGCATCAACTAACATGTTGGGAATGTAGGTACACACGCCGCACGCGCTCGCCTTCCTCGTATAAAAGATTCGAAGTAAGTAACAAAAATAAGGCGTTGACGCACGCGCGTGCCATATGTCATTTGTTTTAGTCTTTTTCTTTAGAACAGTTAATTAAGGCTCTGTTATACACCGACGTCGAGCGTAGCGGATTCGGCCTAGCGCAGCGCACAGTCCAAAGTAGCGCAAGAGGCGAGCCCACACCTTAGGCATGCCCATCTTGGGCTGCCCATGCAATACTCCCGTGGGTCCCACATCGGCTAGGCTTGAGCATGGGGCTACCCATTTACACCCCCCGTGGGATCCACCTCGGCTCTACGGGGGCCAAGGGCAATGATGTGGGCTCCATGGCGGCTAAGCGTGGGCGTACCCGAGTTGGGCTGCCAATGGAAAACCCCCGTGGGTCCCAGCTCGGCTCCGAGGAAGATGTGACCTCCACGGTGGCAAAGCGTGGGCACGCCCGGCTTGGACTGCCCACGTGAACCCCCCGTAGGTCCCCCCTCGACTGTGCGGGGGCCAAGTCAGCAACGGAGTGGACTCCAAGGCCTCTAAACGTGGGCATGCCCACCTTGGACAACCTGTGCGACTCACGAAACGGCACTTTCCGCTAATATTGAGAATATTTACTGCACGTTCTGGAAATTCAACGTAAGAGATCGGCTTAATTGGCTACCAAATCACCGAGAATTGTAATTCTAAGCGTGCGTGAGAAATTTTAGGCTCGCTAAACTTTTTTCTTGCTTACTACTCAGCGTGTATGTTGAGAAAAATGTTTTACGTAAAATGATTTTTTTTTTTTTTTTTTACGCAGAGTATTGAATTTGAGGGTGAATTCGAAACTTGCTCGTCAGAATGTCTAATCTGTTCTAAAGAATTCGGTTTCTGTAGACTGTTCAAGCTGGCTATGTTTCCCGATTACCGATTACCAACAAATTTTTATTTGGAAGTGTGCACAGTTTCTTTTGTTCCATTCCGCGCGCTTGAACGCCCAATTTTTGATGGCCTTTCGCCCACTTCGTTCTACTTGGGGAGATAGTGATTGGTTGCAAATAAAGAGTGCTTGCTCGCCAGCCATTGAAAGACCCGCGTTCTGATCTGCGCTGCGTTCGCTGCGCTCAAAGTCGAAGTATAAGATAGACTTTACTGCTGTAGACGCCAGCACGTGCGGCACGTAGATTATTCCTTCCCAGCATTCTCTTTGACGCTTGGGTAACTTAGCAAAAAGGTCTATACGTATAACCGTTACTTTTCCGATTACTTCAGATGTTCAAATCGACGGATTTTAGGGCGCGGTTTGAAAACGTGCTTTTTGTACTGTTCAATATTGAAGTCGAGTCACAGAATTACAAACTAATCATCTTCTAAATACACCTGATTTTTGTAGAACACCTTTCTGTCGGAGACTTGTTTCGATGATACCTTTGTTGGAAACTCGTAGAAGGCGCCAAGCGAAGGGAAAACAACAGAAATGGTTACAATTAATTTGAGTACTTTCAAAAGTGATGAGGTTACTCGTGATTGCTTCCCAATAAAAGTTATCAAATGATTACGAATTTACTCCGAAAAAACAATCGATTACGAGCAATTTCATTACTTGTGACGAGTACGGTACAAGTCAAAGTTCAGTTAAACTATTGTGCGAACAAGGGCAATCCGACGACGAGCAAACGTCGCAAATGATGTTCCAACGACGTCGTATACACTGAATTCAAAATATACATTTCCAGCTTTTAACGTACGATCGACGGTGGAAAGACCTCAGTGTAGGACCACGAACGATCAGTACGTTCCTGATATGTCGCATCGGACGTTCCTGATATGTCGCATCATCATTATCATCCTCCGTTTATTTTGTGCGCTCATAAAGAACGAATCGCTTGGATTATGAGGAACAGAAAAAAAAAAAAAACAGTACACATTTTGAGACGTCGACGCACGCTCGATGTTATCGTTACATACGTGTTTACTATGCGCGTTTTCTGAAAGCAGCTAAGATTGTGCATTTAACGAAGGAAATGGACATAAAACTCGGTAAAGAGTTAGGCATATACGGCAATAATAATCCACGGAGAAGGGCCCGAAGGGGACAAAGGGCAAACACAGATCTCCAAACACAGCTATAGGTGACTGGTACGCGACCGAAAAAATCCGCCTGGTCCGAATATTCGCACCCGGGATCTCTCTATTTCCAGGGGAGCGCTCCATCAACTGAGCCAACCAGGAGTTAGACGCCAGTATATTGAGCAAAAGGGTTTTTTCAGCTGCCACCGGTCTAAGATGCATTAATTGCATCTTAATCGTAACCCTCAAAAAATTGCAGGCCGTTCACCCTCGTTGGTGTTAGACTGGTGGCAGCTGATATAACCCGTTTGCTGTACCGACGTCTAACCGCTGGTTAGCTCAGTTGGTAGAACGGTCCCCTGGAAATGGAGAGGTTCCGGGTTCGATACCCGGACCGGCGCATTTTTTTGGTCGCGCACCCGTGACCTATAGCTGCGTTTAAAAATTTGTGTTTGTCCTTTGTCCCTTTTGTTTCCCTTCTCCGGGGATTATTATTGCCATTCTTGTCCAGCTCGCTCGTACCTCTGCATTAGTTGCATCTTAATCACCAGCATATAGCGTTACAAAATAACTCGCAGACAACAGCAAATACTTTGTTTTGGGTACGCAATAAGTAGTTAAAAATGAGTGAGGAAATACCCAAATATTTAAATAAGTACTCGCTAACTACCTTGTTTTGTTTTTAAGGTTGTTAGCGGCGCTTTAATAAAATGGTTGGCGTTTTGATTTGTTCGAAGCATATCTGTTTGCGAGTCCGGGCGGATGTCGCCGTGCACGGAGCCAACTTTCTTCCTTTCCCAGCCGTCCCACGCCGCCGCGTGCGTGCGAGACCGACCGATCACGCCGCGCCTCTTCTCAGGCGCCCGCAGCAACCCTCGTTCTGATCGAAGCCCGACTCCATCGAACGTGTATACGATAGATGCCTTGGACGGCGTTATGAATGGGCGATTAGTCCCCGATAGAGATCTTCCTCGTCCTCACGTCGAACCCATTGTGGTCCATATGGAAACACGGAACTCGCCATCGCACGACTTGGTCATTAAAGCGTCCCCTCGATGCTGCGGGAAAGGACGTATACCACGTAGCCGTATCTCCCATTCAAAGAGCAAAAAATAAATAAATAAATAAACGAGAAGAAGCATCCTCGAACGTGTATCATCTACGAGTGTACGGCGTCTATAGTATGTTCCCAACTTGACAGCAGGGCGAAAGCGTTTAGTTATAGTTGGTTTCATGTAACACGACGAAGCGCAGCGGAGCCTAGGAATCCATCGGAACCAATCCAAACATCGTGTTAGTGTCACGTGACCTTCGCGAGAGGCTCTGCCACGACTCCCACGACGCGTGGTCAGGTGTAACGTTCGTAGCGCGGGTTGCGATTGCTCGTAGCGTTCCCTGAGGTCCGTCGTTAGAGGAAACGGAGTGTGGAGGAACCCGTCAACTTTCGTACTCGCGTCACGTGATCGTTCTCCGCGCGTTTGAAAATAGCGCGGAGAGCGCGGTCACGTGGTACGAGGCTCGCGTGTTTTTTATTGGCTTAGCAAGCACTGCGGTTTGTGCTGCGCTGTCAACTCGAGCGTTTTGGGACGGATGTTTGTAACGAGTTGTGGGACGGTTCGTCCTTGGCCGACATTTTGGACGAGAGACAGTACCTCCTTTTTTTGGTCGAGGATGGGTTTTGATTGGAGGAGAGTGTCGTGATCGTAAGCGACCAATGGGAAGCTCGCGTGGAGTTTTTTTTTTCTTTTTTTTTTTCCTGATGGGTGCCGCCCCCTTTTTTTGCGAGACCACCCTCCGGCCCCTTTCTCGTAACCGCCGTTTGTGTCCGGTGGAGTTCTGTGTTTTGCTTCTACCGTGTCCCGTATTTTATGCGCTACTCTTTTACCGTATCTGTCAACAGCCAACTAGCCTGTCAATCCAGCATTTTAAATTTAGCGTTTTAATGTTTGTATTTGAATGGTGCTGCGACGGCCTTACCGCATCAGCTGATTTCGATGGGAAAGATAACTTTAGGATATTCAGTATCTTTCGACCTTGCAAATCCTGATATACGACCTATTACCAGGCTGCGAACTTTAAATAAGGGACAGTGTTATGTCGTCTGGTTTATCTCTAATGCGCAAATAAAATGTATATTAAACATGGCAGGTTTTCAATTTTTTTTTTCACACAATACTAATGCTTTTCAGGTTCATTGTACAGCATAGGTTGGTCTTCAACCCATTTAGTTACATTCAAAGTTATAAATAAGAATAATACATTCAACAAATAGATCAACATTGGCTCAGTAGTACCCGCAGACGAGGGTCACGAACGAGAAGCGGGACAACGTGGTCTTGCACGCCGACAGCTGCTTTTGAATTTTTGTATATTTTTTTTCTCAGTCTAGATTATCTCAACTCTTTCTATAGGTTACCAGCTCGGCCACGTGTCTCATAGCCTTGACTATTTACTTTTAACATCTCCAATGTTTCCTGTCATGCAACTTAAATTCAAAATACGAGCGTGTCCTGTTTCGAAAACCAAATCCTGAACGAAATCCGTCTTTTGGTAACAGACTTTATGAACGCCAGCACTGAGCGATGCCAGTCATAATTTTCTCGCTGAAATCGACAACAGCAAATGGCACCATGCTACAAACTTGTCACTCCCTTTGCGGTGAGTTACGCGGAAATCCAACTTAAATTACACAATATGCCAAGAAAACTACGTGATTTTGGACATATAAAGGCTTAACTCATCGCTACTTCATATACGTGCACGGCACCCGCCGACCCTCCGCGCTCGTGTGCATTCGAGAATCTAATATGGTGACACCTGGTGGTATGAGGGGGGTCTCTAACCGTTGTCACGTGGTATTTCTAGACGAGCGCGTTCTCGTAGAATGAACAGATGCGTATGGGCTGGTCAGCCAATGCAGGTACACTTCTGTCTCCCATTTAAAAACATATGTCGGTCAAAACCATCTGCATTCAGCACAGACTCCCGCAGCTCAACCGAGCAGCCAAAAACAACTGTTGAGGCAGACCGCCGAAAAAAAAAAATTATACGATTTAGTTATATATATTGACGCTTTACTAAACTAAAACACAGAACCGAATTCAGGCGTTCAGCCGAACTGAGGAATTTAGTCGAATATGCATGTCAGCCGGATCGGTACCCGGATCAGAAGGGTTTAAACATATTTATTTAATGGTATCATATATGAAACACGAGAATGTGCCACAAAAAACTATACGTCGTGAATAACTGTTACACCAAATAACAAACCCTTTTTAAAACTAGGTACATTGGCGGTCGGCATTTTTTTCATTGTCGCTTTTAGACAGTAGTCACAAACAACTCAAGAAACACATATCGTTATTGCTTCGCAGCCAATGAGATAGCGACACTAACCGTTAAGAGTGCGCATCCAAGCAAAAGCTGAATCTTCCATGAAAAGATGAAGCTTAGCGGCCATGTGACAAAACGCGGGAGTCTGAGAATATGACGTAAGCTAAATCTAAAGATACGAGAAAAAAATTCTGAGCCGATGTCCACCTAAGCCTAATATTCATAAATAAAAGTTTGGCACATGTAGCAATAATGGTAGTGGAAAAAAAAAAAAAAACTTGAAAGAGAGAGACTATGTTGATTTCTTTCTTTCTGACAGCTTTCTTTTTTTTTTTTTCATGAAAATAAATGCTACAGACGCGTGCAATGTCATTTTTTGGTTTCATGAATATGAGGCTCAGGTGGAACTTAATCCTCGGCTTATAAAAAAAAAATTTGCATTTCCCTCTTATCTCTTGATCCAGGTGAGGGGATGTTTTCAAACTTCCGCAGTTTGTCCTTTCCGTTAGCGTCACGTGCTCGCGGAGTTTCAGCTTTCTGCAAGGCGTACCAGTGGCGTAGCCAGGGGGAGTGTTCAAGTGTGGAAACACACCCCGAAATTTCAACGTTTCTCTTTCCCCCTTTTCCTTTTCCGGTGTCAGTTTTGTGTTTGTGTGTGCGTTTCGTTGTTTCGTCGAGGCAATAAAAGTCACGTGTTTCTCTTTCTGTTCGACAACGCACTACGGCGAGGGGCCCGCAACATTCCAAAGCAAAACGAAGATGAGGACACTGTCAGTGGACTGCGTGAACAACGCAAGTCCGGCTCCGGCTCTCCGAAGAGCTCTCACCAAACTCGGCCGTGTAACCGAAGCCTTTCTGCAGGCTCGCAGGTGCGAATGGCTCAGCTCCCGAAATCACAAAATCTGCGAAATCCTGATCTCGAAGGACGCTGGCCTCTGCACGGAGAAAGCACACAGCACTCGGCGACAATTTCGGGGTAGCAAACCCTACAATTAAAACAGGACGACGAAGTGACGAACAGCTTAGCGTTTTTTGTTCTTGTTTTCGTTCCGTCTTCTCCTTTTTTAGAGTTTAAAAGCCTGCACTCCTTTATTTTCAGTAATACACCACCCAAAACGTAAAAAATCCCCCTCAATAAAAAATAAATAAATAAAGAAGCGAGAGAAAAAAGTGGCAGCATATGCACCGTGGAAGCAAATTTGGAATGCTCATTGTCACTAGGTTTCAAAGCGTACCTAGTTGACTCCTTTAATCGCTGCAGTGTGTGATGTTTATGAGCTTCCGTTCAGCATTTGAGTCGTGAAAGTAATGAGTTCAATAGCCGAGCTGTCACTTGACGCTTTCTTCAAGAATGATCATTGGCCTACAACTTCAGGCGTGTCATCAACGTCTCCAACAGAGTCGGCACATTCACGTCTGGCAGCATCGCCCTCCCTAGGCGAGTGCGATGTTGTGGCCAACGACGTCAGTCTCTATGTCGCAAGCCTCGACTTGGAGCAAATCTCCGGCCTGTGCGGAGCGTTCGTTTCATTGAATCAACTGTCTTGGGAAGTTCTGGTTTGGATACAGATATGAAGGGACCGCACCGCTTAGCGCGTCTCAGCGATACAGGCAACTTGCCTATGCCCGGAGGCCTTGTATCCTAATGTAAACCGCCTGCTGCGAATCCTGGCCACCATGCCCATTAGCACCGCTGAAACGGAACGTTCCTTTTCGAGACTCCGAAGACTCAAGTCATACCTGAGAGTTTCAACGTCCCAGAAGCGCTTGCTAGGGGTTGCGCTTCTGAACTTTCACCGGAACATCCTAGTCAGCCCCGAAAGTGTCCTCTCGCTTCTTTCTATCGACCGACGGCGACTTCCATTAAATATTTAGACCCTACAAAATAATAGAAATTGGTACTTTTCTCTGCCATTTCTTGTGAAACAACATCGAACAACAGAAAGAACCCAAAGCATGACCATAGCAGGATCATTTCTGAAAAAAAAAAAAAAAAAAAAGTGATCCGCGCAGGACCAATGAGCGTGACGCTTCACTTGCTGTTTATGTTTATGTTTAATCGTATTCTAATCTTCGCTATTTTTTGGCACTATTCCGTAGTGTTTTATTCATTGGATACCCGAGTGTTCCGCAGAGAAGTGTACGCACAGAAATATTTTGTGCGCGTGTCTGGACTTTTTTGTTCAAAGTCCTTTATTATATTTTATGATAGCGTGTTTTCGTTGTTCACCATTAACGTTTCCCTCTCTATACTTCGTTTCACAATAGAGAGTTTTAGTAGATCGTTCCGATGACTCCGATAACGATACCCGATACTCTGCCTCCGCCTTTGCGCTTACATATATAGTATCGTTATCGGGGGTATCGGAGGTATCGGAACGATCTACTAAAACTCTCTATTATCTGCGAGCGAAGCCAAAGCTAGAAGCGCGAGACCAGCGCTTTTTGCGTTTCTCCCCAGCTCGCCCGCTCGAGCAAAGCCTGAACGCACGGAACTTTCGCGCTCGCGCTTCCAGCTTTGCCTTCGCTCGCACATAAGGTGAAACGAAGTATAAAGATCACACAAACGAGATGTGGCAAAAAAAAGTTGCATTTTTGTTTTCTAAGAAACAGGAAAATAGTAACTAAAATTGTTTTTGTGCAATTTATTTTCCTCTCTCGTTATTTTTTTTTTTTTGCAATTTAAACGGTTTAAAAAAAATCACCCAGTAAAGTTTTTGGCTTCGCCACTGATGCGTATAGTTTATCTTTGCTTGCTAAGAAACCGCGCTTTATTTTCTCGGTCAACCCATAGACTCGATGCCAAAGTCAGGCTATTTCCACCTAAACGCTCGTAAGAATAATGACACCCACCTCTGAGTTTCTGACGCATAATTCTGTCCTAGGACGTCTGAAAGTGAACGGCATTAGCGACTTCGGATAAGTCACTCACTGGTGCTACTACACGATGCCCACTTTTGTAATTGGTATCACCATTCAAAGACCTGGGGTTAATGTTTTACATTCGAGGCAGATGTTAGCTGTTGATGTTAAAAACACCTGCTAGGTGGCCCAAGTCGTCATCCGAATTAAAGAGTTAAAGAGAATTAAAAATACATCTATCTACCCATCCATCCGTCCATAGTTCTATTTTGCGTACGTTCTTTACGCAGACTACAAAATAAGAAGTGAGGTACGATCGCTACGCAAGAAACATAAGAAATGTTGGTTTCCAAAACTCGTGGGCGCATCTCCGCCCTGCTTTTTTTTACAAAAAAAAAGCTATTTGTCCTTACATTTTTTTGCTAAAAAAAAGGAAAAAAAAAAAAGATGGGAATTGAAAGACGCGGAAATAGTTGCGCGCTGTTTTCGATAAACGAGTCACACGAGGGAATTTACGGAACGGAGATTGCAATGTGCTTTCGAACGGAGGCCTTCTTCGCTCATTTCCGTGCGGTATAAATTCTCTCGTGTTGTTTCCCACCTCGGAAATTGTGTCCCACTGTTTTCGCTCGTGCCAGTTTCCGTTCGGAATTCGGCTCGCCTTTTTTTTCTCTTTTTTTTTTCTGGCTTGTGGTTTGATTTGCAGCCGTTTAGAGCCAGTAGATAAACTACGCTTCTGAGTTAGGTCACTCCATTCACAGTGTGTGTTCTGAGCACGGAGCGGGCACAATGAACTTCCCATAGTTCAGATTCCAAAACGTCCCTTTCTGAGCACTCTAAAGGGTGCCAGAAAGCTTGGCTTATGTTGAGGGTTGGGCACTCGATCGATGAGCCTACTGATGAATCGATTAATGGTTTAATCGCTATTAAATTTTCTAACCGGTTAAATGTTGACAAACAAAGAAGTAAAAATTCGACGCTTTCACAGCGCGTAGACGTGGATGAGTATACGCCTGGATGAAGGTAAACTTTATGTGAAATTTGGATCTGAAGTAAACTGTAGGGGCAAGATTTGTACCTCCATACAAGTGAAGAAGGTTATACGCTTCCCAGTAAACTTCAACGCCGCGCGAATGTCCGTTCAGATCGATATATATTGTGAACAATGAAAGCAGTTCGCTATTGATGGAGAATATCAACGAACCACTCATGCCTCTGCTGCTGAAGTAACAAAATAATTGGTGAGTGTGGGTTTCTTGTGATTGTTTTCAACTACACATCCAGGTTGATATAAAATGCGAAATTGTACATTGTGTCGTTTATCTCACATTCAGCAAAAACACAAAAAAAGTAGTTTTTACATTAAAAAAAAAAAAACTATTATGCGTGGAAATGCACGGAACCTATTAATTGGTAGATTAGTTAAAGTGCGGTGACTATACCCGTTAAAATTTTAATCGACGCCCAGTTCTAGTTATATTGGCTTTGCTCTACCGCGTACTGTCCTAATGGTCCCGGAGGACGAAAGATCATTTCCTGCGATTTCAGACAAAGCTTGGGAGAACTGACCGCAATGATTTTAGGCGCTCATTTGGCCGAAGTATTGTTGTTCCGAAACGTAGTTTATTTTAGTGGCTCTACAGGCGACTTCTCAGGAAGACGACACGGAAAGCCCTTCTTGAGAGCGAAGCTGCGGACGAATTCGTGATCCGGATTGCTCCTCGCGAAATCGCGGGGCGTGTGCATGCAGCTGCAGCAGCCAGAGTCCGGCCAGTCCCGCGGAGAGGTCGTGATGCGGTTCGGGATCGACCTGAAGGGCGTAGAGTATAACTTTCCAGCGAGGCGGAGAGGACGCGGAACACGCCGGAAAATGCCCGTGCGATATAGACAGGATCCCTCGCTGAGGTATCGATGCGAGACCCACTCGCAGCCAGCTGCGGAGGAAGCGCGGAGAGTGGCAAAGTAAAAAATGCATGGTCAGACTATACATCGACTCGTGTGTAAGTACAAACAAACTGGAACGTCCTCATAGAGGCACGCCACCGTCGACGCCCACGCGCGATAGGGCATGTGCTCAAGAAGCGGCGCGTCCCGCATCAACAAACCCTTGAAATGGGATGATGTTGACGCGATCGGTGCGAGTCCCAGTGCTCTTTTTCGCGTTGGAATTTTTTTGATTCTACGTTTTTGTAGAAGACAATTTTAGAGGCATGGGCTAAATTAACGAGGCTCGTTATACCGCAAAATGTCGAGTCCACATAGTGGCGTGCGGCGATTCATTTTGGCGTGAACGCCA
Organism: Ixodes persulcatus; assembly: GCA_013358835.2. Taxonomy (NCBI): domain Eukaryota; kingdom Metazoa; phylum Arthropoda; class Arachnida; order Ixodida; family Ixodidae; genus Ixodes; species Ixodes persulcatus. Next base: position 1,318,027 of record JABSTQ010009660.1, on the reverse strand, counting down.
CAGAATCTCATCGCACGATGAGATTCTGCTCGCTATTTTCAGTCGCGACGTCGTTCGAGCTGCAAAAGCGAGGAGGGTAACTGCGATGCTCGACGTCGATACTGAAGATAGCAAACAGAATCGGATTAAGTGAATCAGTCATAACGATGGCCACTGGTAACATGCTCAAAGCTTCCTTGTATCTTTAGTGTCCACACCTTCAAACTTAAAACTATTTTGAAGACTGCACTTCTTACAGCAGCGTTTGGTCTAATGTCTGCTGTCGTTTGAACGACCGGAGGACACGTTTGAACGATCGGATGGCCGTTTGAGCGTGAAGGCGTACTGAACGTGGCCCGCGGACAACTTGACGGTTGCCCCGCGTTCATGTTGAAAGCAAAATAAATAAATCTGACGATCTCAAGTATCTGTGAATTCAACCCAAAGTGCGTCCCGCACAAGCAGTCGTGGTCCGACGGTGTCTGCTTTCCCCTTTCACGGCACCACATATCCTCGTTCTTGGACGATCCGAGCAGGCAGAAAAGGCATGAAAAACGATCTTCAAACCTTTCCCAGCTTTTTGGTACAGCCCCAGTCGCGGCGTCTTGACGCGAAGGCCGGTTTTACTCTGGTTTCCGCCAAAACAAGACAGGAATGCTCGTCCCGCATGGCGACTTCCCTCGACAGCCCCAGACCGGAAATGCGACCGTCGTGCAACCACCGCGGCCTGACACAACAGAGTTGAGTTGGTGAATCAAGGCAGACAAGGGTCTTTTACTCCTACTCCGACGCTCCGAGTTTCATACTCCGAGCGCAGCAACTAACCGGAGCACATCGTACGGGAGCGCGACACACCGAAACTATATCGACGATCCGCATGAGCCACTTCCGACCGCACGGTCTGTACGGTTATAATGAACTTGATATCTTATGGATACGAGTGGCAGAAACTGAAATTATTGTTAGGTAAATTGCTTATTCTGTGGCGTTCACGCGATTCTGTGGCGTTCACGCGAAAATAAAGCAACAAAGTGTAAATTAAAAAAAAAAAAAAGACGGTGACGTTGGGAAGTTTTGGACGAATGTTTTAATATTCGTGAAAGGTTGAAGGGGTCTTTTATTTGCTTTTCATCGCTTAATGTTGCTGTAAAGGTAGAAGAAGCGGAGTCAGTGAATTGACGTGATCAACTACAATGCCTAGAAGGTGCTGTGTGAGGGACTGTCCCGGTATTTCAGCAACTGAAGAAGAGATCACACTGCATGCATTTCTGAGAGACATACATCGGCCGCATGAGCACCCAGAAAACAAGTTCTACTCATGCTCTAGACAAAATACGCACTTTGTGCTCGACGTTTACTTGTACTTGGTACACTCACCAGTTCGTATTCTTTAGACGGCAGGCATCTACAGCCCGGAGAGTATTCGATGATTCAACGACCTCGGTGTCTCAACCTTCAGCAATGCGATCGGGCGTGTCGTATGCTAGCAATCCTAATTTCTGCGAGCGTTCTAAATTTTTTTTTCAAAACTTGATAGCTTGTTTTGCGCCCAGTATAGCCCTGTATCATCGGACTGACGGCATGCACTCGTACACTGGCTTGTACTCGCAACGCTTTCATCATTGACCTCCATCACGTCGATCCACTGACTCTTCGTCCTCAAATTTTACAGCACGCAAACTAACCAACGGTGCAGGGATAAAGAGCTAGTGGAACTGAAACTTCGTTTTCTACGATCGCTCGTACGAAGAGCAGAATAATAAAAAGAACAAAAGTCTTAGGCACGGTCGCGGAGAGCACGAGGAGTGAAACTCACGCGACTTCCGGTTAACCCACTTTTAGTGACGTAGATCGATGCCTCCTTTCTGACCGCCCCGACACCTTGCGGTACACTGTTACGTCAAAGTGCACGGCGGGAACTTTGAATTGGGCCTCGTATTTCTATTTTTTATAAAAAAAACTACGCAACTCTATAGTGAAACAATTTTTTTGTAATGTCCTGATATGCCATTGCAACGTTTAGCGTGAAAAAAAAAGTATTTTTTTTTTGGCGTGTCAGGGGCCCTTTAATAGAAAGCACGTCAATTCGTTTTCAGGCGAGATGCATGCATTTTCGGCAACGCTAACAGATGTCTCGGCTTTCCAATCAAAGTATCTTATTCGATAGGGCTGGGCTAAGCATTCTAAAAAGGGCCCGACTGTCTTCTCATCTCGACAAATTTTCTGTCGCCGAGCTATTGGCACGCTACCGTTCGATAGATTAATTCGTTTTCAGGCAAGATGCATGAGCAAACATTTTCTGCAACACTAACCGATGTTTCGGCTTTTCAATCCAAGTATCTTAATTCACTGGGGCTGGGTAAAGTCACTGAATCTGGAAAAATAGCGCCATTGTCTTCCCACCTACTAGCCGGACAAAAACAAATATCAACATACAGACGACAAAACCTCTCAAGGTGATTGACTCATCGCTGTTTGTTGCCATGGTGATCGCCATTTTGCACCCTTTCAAAGTTTCGAAGCTTCGAAAGAGTCGTCAAAACCAGTCGCACCAAGATCGCTATGGAGCATCATCGAAATCGTTCCTCGGCCAAAATGAGCGTCTTTGGCACTGTGCATGTAATAACCTTATCACTCAGGCTTATTTCCTCAGATCTCTTACAATTATGTTGCTTTTCTTGCGTGTTTCGAGGCAGTAAAATTATTTTTCAATGCCTCCAAGCATTGTCGTCGCGTGTGATGGAGGTACGAAGATGTACGGCATCACACGAGGCGTCGGCATTATCTGAAATCACAAGGAACGCTTTTCCACCCTCCGCAAATGTTTAAAGCAGTTCGCGACAGAGCAAAGCAATATCACATGAGCTTCCTAACACCGAATCTAATGCTGAGAAAATCGCACTTTTGAATCATGAAGGCCGTAAGTTGCGTCTGCTCTGCACAAGCCCCAAGATGGCGGCGCCCACAACAATGTCGGGGAATGGAGGGCCGGTACTCTAAGCGCAGCTCATTTAGTGGCTCTAGGTAGAAAGACTGAATGAGAGGAGACGAGAGCGCGCCGGGACGTCGGAACACCGACCTTTGGTTGAAAGGATCACGTAAAGATAGAGCTGCCATTGTCTTTAATCACTCTTCGAATGCGCTCAGACGCCAAACGCCGGCGTTTGGCGTCTGAGCAAGTGCCAACTTCTACATGACGCGGCACACACAAAAAAACGACGTTTAAAAAAGAAGCGTTTTTCCCATGGAAAACCGGGTCCGCGGCAGGCAAGCACTAGCCGATCGTTGAAGAGACAGTGGCTCCGGTTGCAACCAAGGCAAGGAGAGGACTTTAGCTGGCGTCTGCAATGCGCGCAATGTCCACACCTAGATATCTATCTTACACCGTGCCCGAGCCCCATGCCGAGCTTCCCTCGACACGTTGATTGGACACGAGGCCTTGCCGAACTCTGACGCGGCATTCGTGTTCAGCCTTTGCCTTCGCTCGATCTCACTGGGTTGATGTCGAACTTTCCAGTGCCCAGGTTTTGGTTACTGTAGGTGGTGTTGCATCGGCCGCTTCATCGCTTATTAGTTCATAAAATAATAAAGACGAATCCGACATCTATTTCAGTTGCATGAAAACCGTGGTTCGTAGCACGACTTCGTTTTATTTATTTTTTTTTTTTTAGGCTTCCGTCCATCCGGTTCCTAAGTGAGACTTTAAGCGGTGGTATGCTAAGCCCGCGTGAATAATTAACGGGGTCCAGAGGCAGTCGAAAGGGTCGATGCATAAGGCATGCTGTAGTCGCATTCGATCTAGAGTAATAAATACGTGAAGAGGTACTTAAACAACGAGCTCCCGAACTTGGCTTTGCTTTCGACCAGGACTGTACCAGTGGGAACTTTATCACGCTCCATTTAATTCACAGCACTTTGTTTTGTTGAATGAGGTTTTTAGTGTAGAATAGACACCAGGTCACAATGAAGCCTCAAAAAAGCTCCGCCTGCATTGAGAAGGTCGGAGTTAAATATTAATTCTTCCGCCCATAGCATTGACCGCGTACAGAAAATATTCTTAAAGGGAGTTTTTGTACATAGTTTCCTGTGTCCCGCAACGCTCTCCGCAACCCGCTACGATACCTGGAACACTACAGTCAAGGAAATCGTCGCGCAGGCGCAGTAGCGGCTTCTTCGTTGCGGAGGGCTTAGCGGAGGGGGAAACGCGGTCTGCGAAAACTCCCTAAAGTCACTGACAGTTTACGAAGCACATGGCGTGGCTAATGTTATGTACACATTCTTGCTTTCTGATCTGTTCTTCGGTGTTTCTCTCGGCTAATGCCGCAATGTGATTGGCTGCGGAGAGATAATGAGATGCACGGGGATCGCCGCGCCTTGCGTTTCGTGAGTCGTTATAGTGACCATGGGCACTTCTCGTAGATCGTACGCTGAAGGCTGCGGACCTTGCGGATGCTAATAGCTCGAAGTTATCGCGAACGATATACGAACATTCCCTAATAACCGTGGGGAATAGCGTAGACACGGGCTTTTTCTTATCAAGGATTTTCAGTGAAGCTAAGATCCCCAAGAGTTTTTTGTTTTTTATATATCCTGCCAGACGTTTCAATGCAGTGTCAGGAGACTATTCAATCAATATTTTGATACAGAACCACGTATAATTTTAACAAAGACAAAAAAAAAAAAAAAAAAAAAAAACTCAACTGCTCGAAACCGAAACGAAAACATGAGCACGGAGACTCATTCCCAGGTCACGGGCTTTCCTTATCAATGATCTTAAGTTAAGCTAATAGTCGTGCCACACGGGCAACTCGAATGCCATTTACAACGAATGACATTTGAGCGGACGGCCAATCAGCGCGCGACACTCCGGGCGCAGCGCATTCTACGCGCGACAGATTGCGAGCTGATTCGCCGATCACTCAAATGTCATTCATTAGTGGCATTCGAGTTGCCCGTGTGGCACGGGTATAAGACCCCCAAGAGTGTTTACATATATATATATATCATGCTAGGCTTTTCAATATGGTGTCAGGAGACTACTCAAACAATATTTTCATACAGAGTCACGTATAGTTTCAATAAAGACAAAAAGAAACAAAAAACAGCTCAACTGCTGGAAACCAAAACCAAAACATGAGCACGGAGACTCATTCCCAGGTCACGGGCTTTTCCTTATCAACGATCTTAACTGAAGCTAATAGTCGTGCCACACGGGCAACTCGAATGCCATTTACAACGAATGACATTTGAGTGGACGGCCAATCAGCGCGCGACACTCCGGGCGCAGAGCATTCTACGCGCAACAGATTGCGAGCTGGTTCGCCGATCACTCAAATGTCATTCATTAGTGGCATTCGAGTTGCCCGTGTGGCACGGGTATAAGACCCCCAAGAGTGTTTTATATATATATATATATATATATCATGCTAGGCTTTTCAATATGGTGTCAGGAGACTACTCAATCAATATTTTGATACAGAGTCACATATAGTTTCAATAAAGACAAAAAGAAACAAAAAACAGCTCAACTGCTGGAAACCAAAACCAAAACATGAGCACGGAGACTCATTCCCAGGTCACGGGCTTTTCAATATCAACGATCTTAAGTGAAGCTAATAGTCGTGCCACACGGGCGACTCGAATGCCATTTACAACGAATGACATTTGAGTGGACGGCCAATCAGCGCGCGACACTCCGGGCGCAGGGCATTTTACGCGCAACAGATTGCGAGCTGATTCGCCGATCACTCAAATGTCATTCATTAGTGACATTTGAGTTGCCCGTGTGGCACGGGTATAAGACCCCCAAGAGTGTTTTTATATATATATATATATCATGCTAGGCTTTTCAATATGGTGTCAGGAGACTACTCAAACAATATTTTCATACAGAGTCACGTATAGTTTCAATAAAGACAAAAAGAAACAAAAAACAGCTCAACTGCTGGAAACCAAAACCAAAACATGAGCACGGAGACTCATTCCCAGGTCACGGGCGTTTCCTTATCAACGATCTTAAGTGAAGCTAATAGTCGTGCCACACGGGCAACTCGAATGCCATTTACAACGAATGACATTTGAGTGGACGGCCAATCAGCGCGCGACACTCCGGGCGCAGAGCATTCTACGCGCAACAGATTGCGAGCTGGTTCGCCGATCACTCAAATGTCATTCATTAGTGGCATTCGAGTTGCCCGTGTGGCACGGGTATAAGACCCCCAAGAGTGTTTTATATATATATATATATATATCATGCTAGGCTTTTCAATATGGTGTCAGGAGACTACTCAAACAATATTTTCATACAGAGTCACGTATAGTTTCAATAAAGACAAAAAGAAACAAAAAACAGCTCAACTGCTGGAAACCAAAACCAAAACATGAGCACGGAGACTCATTCCCAGGTCACGGGCTTTTCCTTATCATCGATCTTAAGTGAAGCTAATAGTCGTGCCACACGGGCAACTCGAATGCCATTTACAAGGAATGACATTTGAGTGGACGGCCAATCAGCGCGCGACACTCCGGGCGCAGAGCATTTTACGCGCAACAGATTGCGAGCTGATTCGCCGATCACTCAAATGTCATTCATTAGTGACATTCGAGTTGCCCGTGTGGCACGGGTATAAGACCCCCAAGAGTGTTTTTATATATATATATATATCATGCTAGGCTTTTCAATATGGTGTCAGGAGACTACTCAAATCAATATTTTGATACAGAGTCACGTATAGGTTTCAATAAAGACAAAACGAAACAAAAAACAGCTCAACTGCTGGAAACCAAAACCAAAACATGAGCACGGAGACTCATTCCCAGGTCACCGGGCTTTTCCTTATCAACGATCTTAAGTGAAGCTAATAGTCGTGCCACACGGGCAACTCGAATGCCATTTACAACGAATGACATTTGAGTGGACGGCCAATCAGCGCGCGACACTCCGGGCGCAGAGCATTCTACGCGCAACAGATTGCGAGCTGGATTCGCCGATCACTCAAATGTCATTCATTAGTGGCATTCGAGTTGCCCGTGTGGCACGGGTATAAGACCCCCAAGAGTGTTTTATATATATATATATATATCATGCTAGGCTTTTCAATATGGTGTCAGGAGACTACTCAATCAATATTTTATACAGAGTCACGTATAGTTTCAATAAAGACAAAAAGAAACAAAAAACAGCTCAACTGCTGGAAACCAAAACCAAACATGAGCACGGAGACTCATTCCCAGGTCACGGGCTTTTCCTTATCATCGATCTTAAGTGAAGCTAATAGTCGTGCCACACGGGCAACTCGAATGCCATTTACAAGGAATGACATTTGAGTGGACGGCCAATCAGCGCGCGACACTCCGGGCGCAGAGCATTTTACGCGCAACAGATTGCGAGCTGATTCGCCGATCACTCAAATGTCATTCATTAGTGACATTCGAGTTGCCCGTGTGGCACGGGTATAAGACCCCCAAGAGTGTTTTTATATATATATATATATATATCATGCTAGGCTTTTCAATATGGTGTCAGGAGACTACTCAATCAATATTTTGATACAGAGTCACGTATGGTTTCAATAAAGACAAAACGAAACAAAAAACAGCTCAACTGCTGGAAACCAAAACCAAAACATGAGCACGGAGACTCATTCCCAGGTCACCGGCTTTTCCTTATCAACGATCTTAAGTGAAGCTAATAGTCGTGCCACACGGGCAACTCGAATGCCATTTACAACGAATGACATTTGAGTGGACGGCCAATCAGCGCGCGACACTCCGGGCGCAGAGCATTCTACGCGCAACAGATTGCGAGCTGATTCGCCGATCACTCAAATGTCATTCATTAGTGGCATTCGAGTTGCCCGTGTGGCACGGGTATAAGACCCCCAAGAGTGTTTTTTTTATATATATATCATGCTAGGCTTTTCAATATGGTGTCAGGAGACTACTCAATCAATATTTTGATACAGAGTCACGTATAGTTTCAATAAAGACAAAAAGAAACAAAAAACAGCTCAACTGCTGGAAACCAAAACCAAAACATGAGCACGGAGACTCATTCCCAGGTCATGGGCTTTTCCTTATCAACGATCTTAAGTGAAACTAATAGTCGTGCCACACGGGCAACTCGAATGCCATTTACAACGAATGACATTTGAGCGGACGGCCAATCAGCGCGCGACACTCCGGGCGCAGCGCATTCTACGCGCAACAGATTGCGAGCTGATTCGCCGATCACTCAAATGTCATTCATTAGTGGCATTCGAGTTGCCCGCGTGGCACGGGTATAAGACCCCCAAGAGTGTTTTTTTTTTATATATATATATATATATATACAGGGTGGAACAAGGAGACGGCAGGCTCTTTAAATCGACCGGAAAATTCGGTTTCTTAACCTATCGCGCTACGACTTTGTGCAGCGTTGTCCACAGATGGTGCATTTTTTTTGTAAAATTTGCAAAGAACGAACTTACCTGAGGAAAAAGTAAAGAAAGAAAAAGGCTTAGCTCCTATGGAAACGCAGCGACGCCACCGGTCTTCAAACAACACGGCGCCGTTTCGCACGGGAGACAAGAGATGGCGCAAGCGGTCTCGACGCCAACTGCCGCCAACGAACGAGCAGACGACTCCAAGAGCCGGCGTATTTAGCAGACAAGGAACTGCAGTTGCTTGTTGTTACCGCGCCTGTTTTTGTTTCTGCGACTGTCGCCGCCTGCGGAACGCGCGCCGCTTTTGAGTCGAAAAGATTGTCTGCTAAAGACGCTGGCGCGCCGTATGCTCGTTCGTTGGCGGCGTTCGTTGCGCCACCTCTTGTGTCCCGTGGGAAACGGCGCCGTGCTCTTCGAAGACCGGTGGCGTCGCTGCGTTTCCATAGGAGCTAAGCCTTTTTCTTTCTTTACTTTTTCCTCAGGTAAGTTCGCTCTTTGAAAATTTTACAAAAAAAATGCACCATCTGTGGGCAACGCTGCACAAAGTCGTAGCGCGATAGGTTAAGAAACCGAATTTTCCGGTCGATTTAAAGAGCCTGCCGTCTCCTTGTTCCACCCTGTATATATATCATGCTAGGCGTTTCAATATGATGTCAGGAGACTACTCAATCAATATTTTGATACAAAGTCACGTATAGTTTCAATAAAGACAAAAAGAAACAAAAAACAGCTCAACTGCTCGAAACCGAAACCAAAACGTGAGCACGGAGACTCATGGCCGGGTCATGTGGACGATATGGGTCGAGGGGGAGGGAGAAATGTAGAGGAGGAGAAAGTTTCCAGAAGTCACGTGGCTGCACCCGACCGCGTTCTTTTTTTTTTTTTTCTCTGCATCTTCAGCATGGGAAGCAGACGACAGCGACGACGACGACGAAGCTGCGTGCACCCTTCGTCGTGCGATTGTTTCCCACCTCTATCCCTTCCGCTCAATGTTCTGCGCTTGCGGATCAATTGGCCTGTACCGCGAACGACAGTTCCGAAGTAGCGGAAGTGTCGTGCGCCGCCACCGCGTCATCCAGCCCGTGGTATGTGACCATATTGAGAATGACGTAGGTACATGTACTTCCTCCGACCTGTGCAACATTTGTTTCCAATAGAAGTATTTGCAATTTCTCTAAAGACCACAAATACGGGGTTCATATGGTTTTCTATATTTAATATTGAATGTGTGCCTTAGATGGCCCACGACTTTGAATATATTTGGTACACCATAGTTTGAACGCCAGGTGTCCATGTTAAAGAGAGTGTGCGCGACTGAAGCCAGCGAATTCTCGACTGGCTGACGTCCCCGCCCGCTTTCGGCTCCGCCTCTCCCTCTGTTTCTCGTCGCATAATACTCTGACCTTTTTTACGCTCTTGCCCACCGCTCGCTTTTCTAGAGATTAGAACTCAAAATGGTCCAGAGTTCCACTAGGGGTGTCGCGAACTTCCACAGGTTCGAGCTTCAGGGTCGCTAAACTCGTCGAGCACATTTGCGGAACGCGCTAATTGGACTCTCGGTTGACTCTCGCGACGCTGACGTCGCGCCGAGCGAGGTGTCAATCATTAGAACGCTCATTTCTTTGAGAGCGGAAGAATGTAGCAAAGTTCATCGGGGCGCGCGTGCAGCGCGTGAGGGCGCGAGGAGCCCGCTGATTGAACGGCTTCGCCGATGACGTAGCGCCCGTTTTTCCCTACATCCCTACGCCAAGCTAAAATTAATGCATTGCAGATTGTCCCTAGGCAACCTGTTGACGCTCCAAATCCCTCCAAAGTTTGTGTAAAAAAAAAGTGATTAGAAACCTCGTTTGTCGAAGTTGTCGCTGACGTAAAAGTGACGTCTCCGAAATTTGCGAGAGCCGTGGTTTGAACTCAAAATCTTCACTTCGGATCGAGGCGAAGTTAAACTTTGTCAACATGGCGGTGCCGTACGCTGCGGCCGAGCTTATCTTCCGTCACCGTTGGCGTCGCTACCGAGACCACCGGGACGCCTTTCTACTCCCGACGACGACTTTCGGCGACAGTACCGGCTATCGAAAGCCGTTGTGCGTTGACTCTGCGACGAGCTTCGTTCGGCGCCCGAACTTTGAGGCGGCGGACAATCGCGTCTACCATGACCGTGGAACAACAAGTTCTCTGCGCGCTCCGGTTCTTCGGAACCGGTAGCTTTCAAGGCATGGTGGCGACTGACGAGAACCTGTCAGTCTCCCACATGACTGTGAGCCCAGCTGTCAGAGTTTTTGCGGCTTCCATCGTTTTTTTTTTATTTGTAATATCCGAAGAGGTACTACCAAGCTGGTATACAATTCAGAATGTAGGAAAAAAAAAGAAGAACCGGGGTAATTTTTGGGTAGGGTCGAGTCTCCCGGCAGCCGGCAGAATTATTTCCCCGAAATTCTACTGGCAGTTGTCACTCATTGGCGGTCAAATCAGTTCATCGAACGACGTGTCATCGACAGATCGTTTTATCGGCAAGCGATGGAATCGCATGAAGAAGATTTTCTTCCGTTAGAGGTATATACACATTAAACATTTTCACACCTTTATACATGTAAGTGAGGTGTTCCATAACTAACACCCTTATAAGGGTAGCGATAGACCTTATAAAAAAAATGTAAACCTCACACCCTTAAAAATGTGTGATTTTGTAACACGTTTCTTAAAACGTGTGATAATGCACTACACCTTTTTATAAAGATGTAAAACTACAATACTCCTTCTCGTAAAGGTGTGATTACCACAGCACACTTCTTTATTGGGGTGTACACAGTGGCCCGGGACCCAATAAAATGACTGAATAAATAAATTACACAAACGAGTCACCGAAACAGCACGTCGCTACTTGGCCAGTGTCGAGGCAATTTCGGCCGAAAAGCGGCTTCAATATTGGCCGGACGTACGGTTTTGCGTCTCCTCCCGACATCCGGCAGGTATGGGCGAACCGATGTAAAGAAACGATTTATGTCGAATAGCAGTGGCACCACTGATCTCTTATTAGGCTGGATCGCGGATAGAGGCCTGTATTGCTGGGGTCGAGCGGCACCACCGGCAGTCATCGCTTGACACGAGCTAATGCATCCTATACGAGAAACGGGAAAACTCAATTTTATTACGTTAGTAGGTTGTTCTCGACCATCGTGTTTTCCGCAAATAACAATTAATATTGTGGGCAAGAATATTAAACGCGTTAGAATACCAAACTTTTTAAAATAAATGTTGCGTTGTTGAGGGTCGAGGGCGACTTTGTTGGGCGTTAACTGCGATGTGTTTAATGAGACGAGGGTTACCGAGAGTTATTGTGGAGGATATACGTGATCTCGGAGTCATAAGAGCTCAGCAAACGATAAGTTTGAAGGCCTTTATTGGGGATATTCGAATCGTTTTAACCGCTTGTACATAGTACTTCTGGTGAAAGCTTTTTCTTTGAACTGCTGTGAGGGCTTCCGTGACAAACTGAAACTCGGAGCGTGCCGTTCAGTCTCTGAACGTGTCATTTATTTTTGCAACCGAAGAAAGCGACGTCGGTAAAGTCGGTGGTGCTTCGGCCGATTTTGTTTTTAATCGATGTTCGAACGCTTGACGAATGTCTATTTGATCTCCAAGCATCCGATATAATGATCGCAGCACGTCATAAAATACTCGCCCTCGAGCACCGCGTACAAGCTTCCTACTTTTGCGTGTTTCTCCCTTAGAGTTGCGTGTATTGCCTGTGGTCAAGCAATGGCCGCCGGTGATGCCAGTGACGGGCTCCCGATCCGCGATCGAGGCTTGCACTGTGAGAATTCTAATGCATTGCACCCAGGAGTGCTGCACGGAGAACCGGCCCCGAACGAACTTGCCGAATGCACCGAGTGCAGACTGATGCTGTTGCCATAGATGTTGTAAAAAAGTACCGACCTCAAACCGAAACTAGCGCCTGTTTGTTCGACGTGATGGGTGGGAATGCGAGAGTGCAGTCGCTGCCATCGTTTATCTATAAACGTTCGTTGCTGCAACGTGGAACTTACATTTGCGATGACTTCCAATTAAGCAACTCGGCTGTCAGATACATCTACAGACGGCGTAAGTTTCCGAAACCAGCTGACTACAAAACAGCATACACTTGAGACAATTGATGGCACCGTACGCGCAAGAGCTTGCTTCGTTTTAAGCATGGTATTATGAGTGAACCGCTGAAAGGATACGGCTTAAATCTAGTTCGTTGGAATATCTAGCAATACCTTTCGTAAGACTTTTTATTTCCCCAGTGAGGGCGTTGAGAACGAGAGCTTTCTCCAGCAAAATACGACGGGGCAAGATAGCTGTCGTTCAAATATGACTTTGCTCAAGCCTCGGGCAACGTCTCCATGTTTAGCTTTCCTAGACGCTGAGTGAATGCGTCACAGGTTTCTGCTGTGGGAGCTTTGTCGACAAATGTTCCACTTTTCACCCTCTCACGGATGATGTGAGATCTCGCGGCTTCTGTGTTGTCCTGAGCCTTTCATTACACACTGGTAGGTTTCAGCGTCTGTACGGCAACATAGCGACTCAAATTTTGCAAAGAAAGCACAGGTCGTCGATTCCTCCCTTCGTGAAATATCAGACGCTTACAATTCAAGCTCACGTTTGAGTTTGTGGCCCGCGGGACGCGATTTCGAGCAGAAAATCTACTTTTTCTTTCGGTTCCGCTGTGCGAATGCCTCATCGTAGCAGACGAACTCCCGTCGTCTGCTCTCGCTTCTCGTCTGAGCGAGGCATGACGGGATCGAATTTCGGCCCAACGGCGCTACAGAGCCCAAAGACAACGAACGCACAGCGAGCGGCGTGAACGCTCGCCTACCCGCGCTGTCTCGGGCTCTCGTGCACCACCTATACTTCGCTTCACCTTATGTGCGAGCGAAGGCAAAGCCGGAAGCGCGAGCACGAAAGCTCCGTGCGTTCAGGCTTCGCTCGAGCGCGCGAGCTGGGGAGAAACGCAAAAGCGCCGGTCTCGGGCTTCTAGCTTCGGCTTCGCTCGCTGATAAAGTGAAACGAAGTACCCAGGGATTCTGGGTTCAATCCCCACCCCTGCCCGTTTCGATCTGGATGAGCATCGTACCGGCGTTCGGTCGTGTATCACTACTGCGTGGTGCACGTTAAAGACCCCAGGCTAGCGGTTGAACTGCTTTGGCTAAATTGCTCATCTACAGCTGGGAGACTCGTCGCCCTTTGAGGCAGACCAAGTTCTAGGCTGTATAAACATACACACAACCCAATTTTTTGAAACGAAGTATTAGCGGCGAGATGTTTCGGTGGCGCCCTCGTTCGGTTACCTTTCGTGACGTCATTACCTCGTGAACAACAAGCTCGATGGTGTTTGTAATGAGCATGGTGGAAGCCTGAAATCATAGCGGTCTCAAAGCAACACTGCCAACACAGTCAAAATTGAAGTTCTTACATTCCTCTTATTTCCGTCGATGAGACATCCTTTCCTGACGTCATAGTCAGCATTCGGCCAATTGTGGTGGGTCGACCACAGCGACACTTTCGATCGCTCACTGTCGCCAATAGGGATCGCGGGGGTTTTTCGTCAAAAGTTGCGAAGTTGAGCGCGGGCAGGGAGAAGGAAACTTTGAGGCGTTCTTTTGGTCACTCTCCCCACTACGCCAGAAAGCAAAGAATGTTTTGTTCCACGAGTTTAGCGACCCGGGTTCGACTTCTTCGAACTTTTAACGCGAACTTCGACAAGACTTCGACTGAAGTTGGACCATAATGCGCAGGACGCGAAAGTTGAAACGAGTTGACGCCACCTAGCGGAAAAATGGTAAACTATTTAGTTAATTTAGTGTTTCACACCGACAAACGAAAGGAACCACTAAACGTTCGTGCAGTAGCTTTTGTTCGGTGTAAAATAGAAAACAAACTATTGGATAAATTATTGTTTTCAAGCATTCGAGCTTCTTGATGTCAACGTTGGGCAACATTTCACTGTCGAACATTGTCAAAAGTTGGAAGATTCGCCGAACCGGTCGAGCCCAGACTTTAAATTTACAACCTGGTCTCTTCAACAGAACTGAGCTTTCCGGAAATATAGGGTACAGCCCCCCCCCCCCCCCCCCCCCCCACCCTCCTCCCCCCACCCTCTGTTTGGCGCATTATGACGATCCAATGTACGGCGCGTGAAAGATCGCGCAGAAATAGAAGACGAAGTTGATGTTGGATTGTTTTTGTGATTTCAGAATGGAAGGAAGGCAGAAGGAAAGCAAGAAGTTGTTTTGTGTTCGTTTTCTTTCTTCGTGGGTTTTTCGCTTCCAGCGATAAGAGATCTGAATGCATCGTGATGCTTCGGGGAGAGACGAAGCGCCCGAGTCGGCTCGAGCGTACATCGGAACAGCTGCACAATAGACACTTTCCTGAAGAGAACGCCATCTATTAGCAACTGGGGCAAATATCCAAGTCCGCCATTGTTTGGGCACGAAGTCTGCATGAGCATGCATTTGTCACGAGGGTTGTGTCAGCGTTCGGCCAGGACTCGGATCCAATCACATGCATCGTGCCCAATGGATGGATGAATGGATGCATGTTAATGGCTATACCCTTTGTAACGGGCGGTAGCTTGCGCCACCTAGCCTAAGTCTAAAAAGACAAAAATATGATTCCTCCCTGTAGTTTCTAAGCCCATTTTCTCCCTCTAACTATCACCAGGCGGTGTGGGATATCACCAGGATGACCTTAGAGTGATTGGGCAAGAAAACTAAAAACATCCCCCCCACCTCTTTCCTGCGGCAAGGGAGTCGCCAATTTTTCTCTGGTGAAAACTTTTTGGCGTTACCCCAGCCCCGGACCGACTGGGAGACAGGGTTGAGACTTTGGGCCGGAGTCACGCGAGAGGGAGTCCCAATTTTCCTTTGTCCCGCCTGTCCTCAGCTGTGCTAGTTAGTTGTGCATCATGCATTTTTCCCTAGATAGATTCCACTAATCTTCTAATCGCCTCTTTGTGACTGTAATACTTTTCTCTTCCGTCCTTCCATCATCGCCAGCAAAACTCGAAGCCACGGCCAAATCCGTTACTCCTTCAGGGAGGGCTCAGCTTCCAGAAGTGCTATCATCTCTTCCAGGCGATTGCACTCCGTCTGAAGACGAGCCGATTCCATCGCACTCTCCTCCCTCCACTGATGTGCCGATGCAGATGCAAGAAATAACTGCTCGTTGTCTTGGCGCTCCCACTGTTGGGTTACCTGATCCCACTTTCGCTCTTCTTTTAAGTCTGCAGCTGCTGACTCAAGTAGCGTCCCCAACCATTCCTTCAGCGCCACGCCATTCGAGCCCAACCACATCTCCGATTTCTAACACTCGACGAAGTGTCATTTTGCCACACTAAGATAGTAGCGTAATTACAATACCCGTGAAGAATGAGACTAAGGTGCTCACATCAAACGCCGCCATCCTGAGATCGATGCTCTCTCACAACGTTTGTCTGTAGACCATTCTCTTCATCGACACCAGCGCGCCTTACACTTCATAACATCAGGATGTCAGAAGCATCCTGGCAGGCTCGCCATTGTCACGGTTCGCCCGAGACTAATCGCAAGTGGAATGAAGAGAACATCAAGCGGCAGAGATATTGTTACGTTCTATTTACAAAATACAAATACAAACAAAGGCCAAGTCAGGAAACTAATTACAACAAAAACGAAATACAAAAAGGAGTAGGGTTAGCTATATAGTTCAATGACGGGCAAGGAGGCGTCCCTCAGTCCCTCACATAGAATGCCCCTGACAGTTCGTTGCGTGGACGAACCGCGAAGAGGTGCAGCTCACCGTAGTCACCTTGAATCTTGGGCTTGGGAAGTATATAGTTGCCGTTGCAGCTTGGGCGTAGCAAGACACGGGCAAGTCCTGGACCATAGCCATAGACCTACTTGCGGAGCTCCTCCTCCGACCGAACCTCAGGTTCCGCTGGCCACCCTCTCTTCTTTCTCCTCTACCCTCCAGCTGTTTTTTGCGGTGTACTTCTTTCTTCTCATTATGGCATGGAGCCGCAGAACCATGATATTACCCCCCGAACACCAGAATTTAATTTGATTAAATTCTTTCTTGGAGTTCACTTCTACGTGGAACAGTTATGTGGTCGTCGACCAAGCAGCACAAATGCAATCTTCCACAACTACACTTCCACATCACACTTTTTTTTTTTTTTTTAAACTTCACTACTACCGTATCACTGAGTCCAAGCCACCGTGGTGCAAGCACAGGTGTTCGATATAGACGAAAAGAAATCTATCAAGCAAAACAAAAATATCAAAGCTAACGCAATGATAAGCATTCTACAAAACTCTCTGAAACGCACGGGGCAAAGCCCCGTGCGCTTCAAGACTAAGTGCTGTCTCGCTCTCATTATGTCAGGTGGCACATAATGTGTCTGTCTCCTGAAATTTATCCCTATACGTCCTCGTCCTCAAAATTCCCGTTCTCGCCTCAAACAGTAAAGAAATTCCCAGTGAATTGTGAAGTGTTTCCTTTCTTATGTCCTGTTTTTGTGACCTGTATATTGTTAGAGCTGATGTTTTCCGCATTCTTACCTCCCACATTTTTCTTTCTGCCTCCTTCACTCTCTTTTCCCCTGAAGTAGTCTGCTCAGCCCCATCACTAGTGTGTAGGTATTTAAATCTAAGCTCTCGGGTTCGGTTTGTCAATTTTGTGTTTAAAGTGTTCATGTATAAATACTTGAATACCTTCCGTGCCCACCACGTATCATCCATATCGGTCAACCTTTGTTCAAATGTCGATGCCGATCGCCAATGTTGCTTGATGGACTTTTAAAAAGGGTCCATTCACCTCGCCGCGAGGTCTTTTGGGATTTTCCGGAAAGGTACATTTTTAGCATACCGAGGTTTTACGACAAAAAATAACACAGGGACAAAAAGTGTGAAGCAACGCATGACAAAGCGTATTTTTGTCTCTGCTTTTTGGCATAAAACCTGAGTATGTATCAGAACCAACTAGCCCAACATGCAGTCTTAATTCTATTCATAAGTTCAATGTCTAAGTCTCGACTTTCCTTATACACTCTAAAAAAAAAAAAAAAAGAAACTCTGGTCGCAAGAGTAATTTTAAGCCGGGAAGCTGTACGGGACGGTCGTGTTTTTTCAAGCTCCCTGAGAGACGCACGAGGATATGAGCAACAACGGAGCGGCTGCGTTGGATGGAACTGGCCAGTCGGGAGGGGAATACAGGATGTCCCTCCCAGCTCTCCCATCAGGCAAGCGACTTGCAACCACCGTCTTCCTGCACGGCGACCCTAGGGTCAAACCTTATAAGATAGGAGACTTTGCCAGATCTCTGGACGCCGCAGTTGGGATGAAAAACGTGGCGGCTCTTGGCGCCTTTCAACTGAATCACGTGTGGGTGTGCACGCTTCACGACGTGAAAACACGGGATCGTCTCACTTCTCTCGGGGAACTGACTGTGAAGGAGAGGAGATGCGTCATCGTCGACCCTAATGTGACTGAGGCATCGCTTCGGGTGCACTGGCTACCAACCTACGTGAACGACGAAGAGGTGAGCGCCGTTTTCCGATCCTTCGGCAGGATCAAAGACATTCGACGAGAGATGTGGCGGGCGCCGGGTGGCGAGTACGAGATTGAAACTTCTACCAGGATTGTTACTCTCTCGCTTCGCGACGGGATGACCAGGGATGAACTGCCACACCAGGCGACAGTTTCCGGCTACCCGGTCCTTGTGTCAGTGGCTGGCCGGCCGCCTCTTTGCCTGCGCTGCAGGCAGGTGGGCCACATGGGACGACAATGCAAGGCTCCTTGGTGTAGGCTGTGCCGGGAAGTCGGACACACAGAGGACGACTGTGCTCCAACCTACGCAACCAGGGCAAGAGGGCGGGTGACTACCCCGGCAAACATCCAACTAATGGACCACGATGAGACGGAGGAGACCAACGAGCAAAACCCGACGGCGGTGACGGCGGCGATAGCGGCTGAGCCGACAGTGGCCGCAGAGGCGGTGGTGGGTCCCGGGGCCGTGGCCGAGAAGTCGGAGCCACACGTTCGTGACAAATCGGAGGCTGGTGAACAAGGGAAACCCGACACACCGAAAGCCGATGCTTCGGAGGACACGGCCACTCCGACGCAGTCAGCAACGGAGGGGACCGCTTCGCCAGCGGGGGCAGCCGCTCCGGTGGTTAGCTCCAAGCCTGGTCCTCCACCAAAAACCTGTTCCAGGGAAACGAGGGTGCCGATCAGGCAGAGTTCCAGGCAACAAAGGACCAAGGACGAATAGGCCCTCCAGCATCGGCTCCCTCTCGTACTCGTTTTCTTCGTACTGCCGTGCCGTCGATGGGGATTAGGGAAGACCGGTCCTGGTTCGCTTGGTGAGCGTCATGTCTTGATCTCCGTCCAGCAATTTGTTTTTTACTTTGGTCTTTATTTGCTTGCTGCTTTTTTTTGCTTTATTTCTTAGGCTACGATGTTCTTGTTTGTCAGAGCCTACCTTTTCACATGTCTGCCATTCACCAATCGATGTATTTTAAACCCGAATCAAGACAATGTCCTTTTGCCATTATAACATGAACAAAAAAGAGTACCCACTGCCCAACGAAGTGGGGCAAAAATTCAGCGCCCGCTCTACTCCTCCCCTTTCTCTGTTTCACTTAAACATTCAATCAGCACGGAACAAGTTTGATGAGTTGAATATTTTTTTAGACGATTTTGGTTTCTCTTTTGATTTCCTTATGTTAACCGAGACGTGGTGCCGTTCTGATGAGACGATGGACCCTTTGAATGGATACACCGTTTATGACTTAAATCGCTGTTTAAAGCGCGGGGGTGGTGTTTGTATTTACGCAAAAACTGCTTTCGAATGTACGGTCATAGATCAGTTGACTACTGTTACAAATGATTTTGAAATTCTGACTTTAGAAAGTTCAAAATCTATATTATCTGTTATGTATCGTCCACCGAATGGTGATATGGACTTGTTTTTGGAATTCATCGAAAAACTCTTTATGTTCATTGGTGAAAACAATGTCGCTTTCTACTTGGGCGGAGATTTTAATATAGATATGATGACGTCATCTCCGCGGCAATTGCAGTTTTTGTCACTGTGTAATTCCTACGGTTTCTATTGTCGAATATCCCAACCAACTCGGGCAAATCAAACGAATGCAACGCTTTTAGACTTGTTCATAACAAATATTGATGATTCACGCCTAACTGCTGGTGTTATTGGGGCCACAATCAGTGACCACCTGCCAATTTATTTGCTTGCCGATCTAGAAAATATATCAAAGAAGTCCTCGAACACAAATTACACTTTTCACCGAGATATAAGCTTAAGAAGACTCAACTATTTTGAAGAGGAAATACAACTTACAAACTGGAGCGCGGTTCTTTCCTGTGACTCAGCTGACCAGGCATATGGTCTCTTTCTTGAAACGTTTACAAATATCTATAACCGGTGCTTTCCCTACAAGAAGTGTCGAGTGCATAAGAAATCATGCAAGCCGTGGGTTACTTCGAAGATAATCAGAATGATGAATCGAAAAAATGCGCTCTTTAAGAAATTTCTGCACACTAGAGATTTGGGCGTCCTCCGCGAATTTAAAATTCAAAGGAACATGGTGACTAGCGCTCTTCGTAAATCAAAGCGTACATACCATTACGATATGTTTCAGGGTGAACGTAGAACGGATGTCATGTGGAAAAAAGTGAACATGTTGGTAAAACCTCACTCTCGTAGTGACTCAATTAAAACGATTACTGTAAACGGGGAGTGCATAACTGGCGCCGCGTTGGCTGAGAGATTCAATAATCATTTCGTGGACTTAGTTGATAGCGTTCACTCTGTCAATGCTTGTGACCTAGTCGATAAAATTTCGGAGAGTGTTTTTCTTCTGCCTACTGACGACAGTGAATTGATATCAGTATTTAACAATTTTAGAAACAGTAAAAGTAACGATGTGCATGGCATTCAGATCGGGCCTGTAAAGCGTGTAATCCATTCTATCGTCCCTCGTTTGACCCACATTTATAACCTCGCCCTTCAGGATGGGGTGTTTCCTAAAAGAATGCAAGTGGCCAAGGTGTCCGTCCTCCACAAGGCAGGGGATAAGAACGCCGTGGGTAATTACAGGCCTGTGTCTGTACTGCCGGTGTTCTCTAAAGGACTAGAAAAAATTATGCACACGAGACTATATTCTTTCTGTGAAAAACATTCAATTATTACCCCTTGTCAATTCGGTTTCCGAAAGGGGTACTCGACAGAGTTGGCGCTGCTAAAACAAAAAGAAATGATACTCACAAACATCGAGAACAAGCTGCTAACATTAGGCATATTTATCGATTTTTCGAAGGCATTCGATAGCCTTAACCATAAAACTTTACTGCAGAAACTGAACCTTTGTGGGATCAGGGGTGTTGCCCTGAACCTAATCGAAAGCTATTTGCAAGACCGTTATCAGTACGTTGAAATTGACGGGGACCATTCCAACATGCGCCAAATAAAGGCAGGTGTACCGCAAGGGAGTATTCTCGGGCCCCTTCTCTTCAATCTTTTTATAAATGACATAGTGAACATAGATAATAGCGTCAACTACATAATATACGCAGATGATACAAGTTTGTTTTTCTCTGGAACTAGCATTGACGTCATTCTAGGAAGAGCTAATCACTTCTTGCAGAGTCTAAACGTTTGGACCACCGAAAATTCATTAACAATAAATGTTGCAAAAACTAAGGCAATTATTTTCCGCGCAAAAAATACAAGCTGCACCAGCAGCCTGCCGGGAGGGCTCTCTTTTGCCTCACGAGATGTGGAAATTGTAAAAAATGCTAAGGTGCTTGGCGTAACTTTTAATGAACATATGCTGTGGGATGAGATGGTGCAGGACACAACCATAAAGCTCTCAAAGGTTGTAGGCGTTTTATATAAATACCGTAATATCTTACCATCCTCGATAATGCTGCTTATATATCACGCCCTGTTCTGCTCATATTTCGATTATTGTTTTCTGGTTTGGGGTACCACTACGAAAACGAACGTTCAGAGACTTTTTATAATGCAAAAGAGGGCACACTCCACGAAATCTTTGTTTAAAAAGCTTGACACGTTAAAAATCACGAATTACTATAGTTACAAGCTTTTGATGTCATATAAAAGATCATTAAACAACCCTGTTTGCGTTTTTAATTCCTGTCTCAGGTTTGGAGTCGCGGGACGCAACATACAGCACTCGTCATTCTCGAAACTGGGCCGCACCGCGCTCCAGAACCAATTATGGTGACCAGAGGGTGGCTTTTACTCTTCCAAGAATTTTAAACAACCTTGAAGCAAAGGGACTTTCCGTGGCAAACACAAGCAAAAAGGAAATTCGTGACCTTTTTGAGTGATCTATTAATAGGTGTTGTCATGTTTTGAAGGTGCAGAGGCAGTTGCGTATATATTTTTGAAGGTCTATGTGCATTGTAGTGTGTTCATTTCTAAACTCTCGGAGCAAGCGTGTGCTACCCTGAATTATATTTACCTTGTTTAGCCCTTGGAACTGTATATATTTGACACCACTGTCCTGTGTAAGCACTCGATTACTTGTCTTTATATATGTTACAATGTTCTTTCACTCATATATTGTGTTTCTTCTGCGGATGTAAAGGGGAGGCGGGGGCTTCGTCAAGTAGCGACATGCTGCTTTTTTTCCCTGCCTTCCCCTCTCAAATGGAGAGGAAATAAAATTGATTGATTGATTGATTGTTACGCCGCTCATAAATCATACAAAAGACAGTCTGCAAACTCGAGTCACCGCAATGCCCGTGGTTAGAATTCCGCGTTCCAAGTTTCCTCATTGAACTGATTGCCATGCGGCATTCGAAGCACGGATCTCGTGGTTACTCGCGTTCGTATTCTGTATGCAGACTGTCTTTTGAATGATGTATAAGCGGTGTGACCCCGGCTTTAGTAGTTCTTCGGCTTGTCTATATTTCGTACTCTAAAAGTTCTTTAATCACTCCTTAAAAATGTTATTCATGAAAAGCCTATAAGGGTTTTTTTTAAGCTTTTTTATTTGATGCTAAAGAGGTCTTCATCACCCAGTTGCCTTTCTAGCGCGCCAGGGGGCGATAGCGCTTGAGGCGAAACCGTTCTTCACGAGCTGCAAGAGTTCCTGGGGCATCAAAAAACTCCTCAAGCACGATTTTTTTTTTTTATAAAGTGTACGGTTATTTGGATGATGAATCAACGACTGGATGGATGCATACTGCCGAACTTTCTAAATTGGGCGGCGGCGGCTCGAGCCGCCGCCGTCGTCGTGCCCTGATTGCAGCGCCACCCCGTGGCTTATGGCTCCCGGGCGCACCGAAGGTCGACTGCACCTCGAAGCGCGGTCGATCACTGATTGAGCAATCAGCGATCGGCTACGGATGACGCCAATCCATTCGGGTTTCCGACGCTTCGTGGGGGGTTCGTCGAAGCCGCCCTATTTGCTTTCAGCCCGGATGTGTGCCGGCACGAAAAGGAAATGCGGAGCGCGAGTATGCGTCCGCTTTTTGCGCAGGGGTGCCAGTGACGTCAGAACGCCGACGAGCTCTGATTGGCTACGGTCGGAAGGATAGCGGGTATAAACTCCAAGGCAGCTAGAACTCAAGTCTACCCACTATCCTTCGAATCAGAACCAATCAGACCTCGGCGTTCTGACGTCACCGCAACCCCTGCGCAAGAAACAGACAAACTCGCGCTCCGCATAATCACCTTCCGCACGCCGCCATCTTTGTTTGCTGAACACTGGAAGGCGGCCCGAGCATGCGCAGTAAGTTTCTTCCGCGGAATATAAATGGCGCCGCGCATGCGCGTTCACGGCCCAGTGACTCGTCACTTTGCGCTTGGGGGCTAAGTGCTGGAAAGATGCATAGTCAGTGGGGCGGTTGCTTCTTATGTTCTCGCGTCTTGCCTCGTGATTTCTTCTTCGGCGTTATTGGCTCTGGGACGTTAATAAGGTCACTGGGACTCGCCATGCCCTCCGGTTCTTAGATTGTCAGTGACGATGGCTGCACCGATCGCACTTCAGGGGCCCTAATCTACACGGCGCAGGACCAAACGGGACCAATTAAGGGGCTGGGATATCGCCGCGTGCTGCGATTGCCATGCACCGCCGACCAATCGCAGCAGGCTGGCGGTGTCCGGGTCCCTTGGTCCCGCCGCGTAGAGTAGGGCCCCTGGTTTGTATGCCGTGTGGCTACGGATTTTCTTACGGTCGCGGAAAACTTAAGAAACGGGGCGCAGCAAATCCAGAGCATGTTACCATCACTCACGCGGTCAATGAGAATGCAGCCTTTGCGAATCATAATAGCGAAGAACAAATCACGAGACAAGGAGCGTGAATACAATAAGCCACGCCATGTGTTTCTTGAATTCTCGGTGAGTATAGGGGTAGAAAGTGAGAGAGAGCGGAGGAGACCAGAGAGCGTGGAGGTGCCAGTGTGTTGAGCTCTGATTGGAATGGTTAGTGGAGAGGCGCCAACGCTATAGCTGCCTGTGTCTTCTACTAGCTCTTCGAATGCGTTCGAACGCCGAACGCTGGCGTCCTGCTTGCGGCGTTCGAACAGCGAGTAGAAGCGAAGACAGCAATAACTTTGGCGTCTATCCACTAACCATTCCAGCCAGAGCCCAACTCACTGGCGCCTCCACGCGCTCTGGTCTCCTCCTCTCCCCCAATTTCTACCCGCATAACTTCACAAAAAAATAAATAAATAAAGAACTCATTTGCTCAATCTGTTACTTCAACATCTGAAAAGTAGAAACGATACATTATGGCATCGAAACAGTGAAACCAAGTTTGCCGACATTATTGTACACATTTATGAATTTCGCATAGGATGTCGCCAGGGTCAAGAGCTTCGATTATATATATATATATATATATATATATATATATACCGGGGTTGTAGGAAACGGCGTTCCTGGAAAGCCTTCCTTTTAGGAGAAACGAAGAAATTCCGCCATTCCATCTTTCATCGGTGGAACTAAAACGGGAACTCGTTACATTTTTACTGAAACGGAAAAGGAACGGGCTTTCTTTTTTTTCGTCCACTGATTTTATTTCTATATTATTTCTAAGAAGGAAACACTAAAATGGATAAAAACAATATTGTTTTTTGTTTACGAAGAGCAGGACGTTAATGTTATTTATTTTAATGTTTATTTTTGCGGTCTTCGATTGGTAGCAGTCGGGTGCACGTGAGCTGAGAACATTTATTCTTTTTTTTTTTTCACTTCCCAAAGCTGCTGCTGCAAAAAAAAAAGAACTTTTAGTCGAAAGAAAGAACACAAACAGAGGGACGTCCCGAACTCAGCTCCTTTCTTTGCTTCCACGAATCTTCATACACCCAGAAATCTAAGGCCGACTGCAGCCATCACTGAACTTCCACAAAGAGACCTGCTTCCACAAACAGATCTTCCACAAAAAGACCAGTCATCGAACGCACCCTTTTAGCTCGAACATTGGTGACTTAAAAGATACACAAAAATTAACCTTTATCCCCTGTCCTCAAACTGAACAATGAATGCGACTTTCACGAAGAAGGACTGGTAGTTTTCAAGACTGACCTTCCAAAAGCCCTACCCTCTTCTCCACTTACTCGTCTTGCGGAAAACAACGTCAAGAAGCAACTGTTGCTAAGTTCAAACAAGGGACTTGGATTAAAACGTGAGAGGTTGTAAACTGCTCGTGCAATGTTGGATAGTCCTTTAATAAAGAATAAGGAAATTAACACCTCTCCTCCTCCCCGGATCACAGTGCATTTGACTCCTCTGAATCACCGACCACGAACAGGATAATGGTAAAACGCTGAGATTTTTAAAAGTGAATATATCAACAAATTGATCCTTGGTTCCGATTGTTTCCTTTTCCCTTGTGCCCTTCCATCACGGCATTCAAATTCGTATGTGGCCATTTGATGAAACTAAAAAAAATAACAAAAAAAAACATTTCGTTTGATTTAACTAAATATTGTAATTAGCAAATTACAAAAGTAACATATATGTAACGATATGTTTCATTTTTTTAAATGTAACCGGAACGAGTTCCTTTCTCACAGATGGAACTTGTTACTGGAACGCGTTCCAAAAATCAAAAGGAACGAGGATTGAGCTTTCGTTACTATTCTTGAGGAACCTGTACAACACTGATTATATTGCCGCCCGCAGGGCCGACAAAGCAATGCTCGGTCACTGACATCTAGAAGATTCGGGTTCATTCTCGCACCAGACGTAACTTTCCACCTGCTTTGTTATTCTCGAAAGTGCCAGTTCATCCTCGCCCCGAGCGCGCGACGCTCGAGCCTTCTTTGCCAAACTTTCGAGATAGCGACGCACGGTAGATAAGCAGCTACCCGCGACCTTGTCGAGTCAGTCTCGCTCGCGCTCTCTGATTCGCCGCCGAATCGCCGCCTGCTTTTCTGCTGCATCGACGCTCTTTCATTACTTATTTTTGGTTGGCACAAGTTCGCCCATTAAACCTTTATTTTAAGTTCAATCTTTGCCTTCTCGTCGCCTTAATTTGTGACATTTCTGGTGGAGGTGCGGGGTATGAAACCTGTGTAGCGTACCCCTACAAGAACACGTTCAGCAAGCCCCATTTCCCGACGACCTTCCGTTGAAGACCCGGAGCATCGTGCCAGCCGCCGTATTCAAGGGCAAGCTCCTGAATTCGGACCACTCCCGGCGAGGACAAGGCAAGCGATAACGACGATGGCTTCCTCGACGGCGCAGACCACAGTAGCACCCCCCGTCGTTTACCTGCCCGTCGCCCCTCGGACTCCGACGCCTTTCCACGGGGAGATCCACGAAGACGTCGAGGACTGGATCCAACACTACGAGCGCGTGGCACGCCATAATGGATGGACCGCCGAGCAGTACCTGCAGAACCTCTACTTTTCGTTGGAGGGTACTGCGAGGCGCTGGTTCGAGAACCACGAGGCTGCGCTCACATCATGGGACGCCTGCGTCACCGAGCTGAAGCGGGCATTCATGAATCTGCATCGTAGGCAGCGGGCCGAAGACCTTCTCCAGGCGAGGACTCAAGGCCCCAACGAAACGGTCACCAGTTTCGTTGAAGACATCCTCCGCCTGAGCAGCCGCGCCGACCCGCAAGCCACCGACGAGAAGAAATTACGCTTCCTTATGAGAGGCGTGAAAAGCGAAATCTTCGGCGGACTTATTCGCAACCCCCCGACGACGGTTGAAGAATTTGTTGCTGAAGCGACAAACATCGAGCGGGCGCTGATGGCCCGAGCGCGCCACTACCATCGGCTCAACGACGTTTCGACTCTGGCATCGGCAAGCTCCGAGTTCAGCCCCAGCACCGACGAGCTTCGCGAGATGATCCGTCAAGTCGTTCGCGAAGAACGCAAGAAACTGCTGCCTGCTGCCGACCCCCCGGCTTCGCTGTCCATCGCCGAAGTTGTGAGGGAAGAGCTTGAGAGAGCCATCGAACCACGGGTTCCTGTCGACCCTGCTCCGCTCGAGCAACCGACGGTGAGCTACGCCGCCATGGCCCGACGACCGCCACCTGCTGCCAGTCAACCTCCTGCTCCACGACGACGGGACGCACCAACACAGGCGTACCCCCGACGTCTCGACGATCGAAGTCAGTACGTCCGGCAAGAACAACCGGCGCCCAGAAAGACCGACGTTTGGCGAACGGCCGATCGACGCCCGCTGTGTTACCACTGCGGGGAAGCTGACCACGTGTACCGCCGTTGCCCGTATACCGGCAGCTGGGGCTACGCGGCTTCCACCCCGACGACCCGCGCCCACGTTACGGTGAGCGACCACACGAGATCGACGACTACCTACGGCGTACACCCTCTCCGATGCCTGCGCCTCGACGTGGGTCCCGTTCGCCTTCACCTCGGCGTCCTGCAGCATCACCTGTCCATCGGTCCCGCCAAGAGAGCCTGTCTCCCGTGTCCCGCCGGGAAAACTGAGTGCGGCAATACCGGGAGGTGGTGTTGCCGAGGACGAACGACGCCAATATCCTCCACAAACGCCGAAGGGCTCCCACACTAGCGACGAGACGCTTGGGAACGACGGTTCTGCGACGGTGTCGAATAACCTCGACGTTACCATCGACGGCCACGACGCGAAGGCACTCGTCGACACCGGAGCAGACTATTCCGTTTTAAGTGGGAAGCTCTCTCGCCGCCTTCGGAAAGTGATGACGCCGTGGGATGGCCCGAAAATACGAACTGCCGGCGGACATCTCATCACACCAGTGGGAAGGTGTACTGCGCGCGTGGACATCCACGGAGAGACCTGTCCCGTGAAATTCGTCGTCCTCAAGGACTGTTCGAGAGACGTCATCGTTGGCATGGACTTCCTCTGTGAGTACGGTGCCGTGATCGACCTTGGAGCAAACAGGTTGACGCTGCGAAAGCCCGTTCTACCCCCGGAAGGATCCAAAACGTCGCCAGCCGCCGTCCGAGTCATTGCGGACCACGTGAACCTGCCGCCACGGTCGAGTGTTCTTGTGCCCGTTGTGACCGATGCAGTTGCCAGCGGGAAAGTCCTTCTGGAAGGCAATGTCGAACTGCTTCTCGGAATAGGAATAGGCGTCGCAAGGGGCGTAGCAGAGCTGCAGGATGGACGTTCTGTGGTCCTCGTGACGAACTTTCGACCGGAGGCGCAGCACCTCACGAAAGGTGCCGCTGTAGCACACGTCGAGGAACTCCGGGCCGACGCCGAAATCGCCGTGATCTCCGACGAGCCCTCGCCATGTCAGCCGTACAGTACACCGCCGCCACAGCTCGACGTTAACCCCAAGCTCAGCGCCACGGAACGACGACAGCTCGGAGACCTCCTCGCCGAGTTCAGCGACTGCTTTGCGACGACGTCGAGGGTGCGCCAGACAACAGTTGCTAAACACCGCATCATTACCAACGAGGATGCGCTCCCTGTGCATCGGCCGCCGTACCGGGTCTCCCCAAAGGAACGAGAGGCCATCCATAAACAAGTACAAGAGATGCTGAACGACGACATCATTCAGCCTTCGAGCAGCCCGTGGGCCTCTCCAGTCGTACTGGTGAAGAAGAAGGACGGAACGCTTCGCTTCTGCGTTGACTACCGGCGGCTCAGCGCGGTCACCAAGAAAGACGTGTATCCGCTCCCCCGCATCGACGACACGCTGAATCGGCTGCGCCACTCCCGATACGTTTCGTCGATGGACCTTAAGAGTGGCTACTGGCACTTTCGAGAATAACAAAGCAGGTGGAAAGTTACGTCTGGTGCGAGAATGAACCCGAATCTTCTAGATGTCAGTGACCGAGCGTTGCTTTGTCGGCCCTGCGGGCGGCATTAAGCGTATGCGATCACGCGCTCCGCACCGTCTTGTCGTTGGACCAGTACCGCTCCGAGTCCTGTATTACTGGTGTCCGTGTGAACTTCCGTTTCGGCTGATTGGTCGAAGTGGCCGAGAATCGGTGGTGTCTGGAGCCGTCGCTTTAGTTCGTCAAATGCCTGTTGTTGTTCTCCACCCCATTGGAAGTTCACGGCGTCTTTCGTAAGGTGCGTTAGCGGCGCGGAAAGCTTGGCGAAATCCTGAACGAATCGCTGGTAGTATGCGCAAAGTCCAAGGAATCTTCGGATGGCCTTTTTGTCGGTGGGCGCTGAAAAGGCCGCTACGGCGCGAGTTTTCTCAGGGTCAGGACTTACACCTTCGTTGCTCACAACGTGGCCCAGGAACTTCAGTTCGCCATAGGCAAACCGGCACTTCGTCGGCTTGAGGGTGAGTCCTGCGGTCCTGATTGCCTCAAAAACGGCCCGAAGGCGGCAGGTCTTCTGCAACCGATCGCGCCCCCGACTGCACCATTCCAGCAGATTGGAATGAATCTTCTCGGACCTTTCCCACCGTCGACGCAGGGAAACCGTTGGATAATCGTGGCAACTGATTATCTCACCAGGTACGCCGAGACAAAAGCACTCCCGTCGGGGACCGCCGTGGAAGTCACCAAGTTCTTCGTGGAGTCTATCGTCCTCTGACATGGCGCTCCCCAAGTCTTGATTACGGACCGAGGATCCTCGTTTATGGCGCAACTGACACAAGAGATACTCCGCCTGAGCCACACCGACCACCGCCGGACCACGGCATACCACCCGCAGACCAACGGGCTGACGGAGCGACTAAACAAGACCATCGCCGACATGATTTCGATGTACGTGGACGTGGAACACAAGACGTGGGATGAAGTGTTGCCCTACGTCACGTTTGCGTACAACACGGCGATTCAAGAAACTACCGGCATTACACCTTTTCAGCTGGTGCACGGCAGAAAGGTGACGACGATGCTCGACGCCATGCTGCCCCACGACCCGACGGACGACGGCACCGACGACGCCCAGCTGGTCACCCAACGAGCCGAAGAAGTACGCCAGCTAGCCCGTCTTCGAATAAAGGAACAGCAACGTGTGGACGCTGGCCGGTACAACCTTCGTCGCCGCGACGTGGAGTTCCAGCCCGGAGACAGGGTATGGGTGTGGACGCCCATTCGCCGCCGCGGCCTCAGTGAAAAACTGTTAAAACGCTACTTCGGACCCTACAAGGTCATCCGCCGCCTTGGGGAGTTGAACTACGAGGTGCTCTCCGACGGAACCCGACTATCAGGACGCCGCCAGCCACGACCCGAAGTCGTCCACGTAGTTCGACTCAAGCCGTTCTACGCGCGCTAGGACTATACGACACTGCATGTTCATTTCGTTTCACCGTAATTTTTTTTCGCTATTTGTGTTTTCCTTTCCCGTTGCATCGGGACGATGCACTTTTAAAAGGGGGGGATAATGCCGCCCGCAGGGCCGACAAAGCAACGCTCGGTCACTGACATCTAGAAGATTCGGGTTCATTCTCGCACCAGACGTAACTTTCCACCTGCTTTGTTATTCTCGAAAGTGCCAGTTCATCCTCGCCCCGAGCGCGCGACGCTCGAGCCTTCTTTGCCAAACTTTCGAGATAGTGACGCACGGTAGATAAGCAGCTACCCGCGACCTTGTCGAGTCAGTCTCGCTAGCGCTCTCTGATTCGCCGCCGAATCGCCGCCTGCTTTTCTGCTGCCTCGACGCTCTTTCATTACTTATTTTTGGTTGGCACAAGTTCGCCCATTAAACCTTTATTTTAAGTTCAATCTTTGCCTTCTCGTCGCCTTAATTTGTGACAATATACGGGGGTGTTTCGCGGAAGAGTGACAAAAATTTATAAAATTTGTGTATTTGAATTAAAAGTATAATTTTCTCGGAACCGCATCACTCGTGGTGGCGGACTTCGGAAAATGCGCGATACTTACCAATTAGTTCTCTAATTAACTAAAAATGACGAATTAACTTTTTGATTAAAGAAAATAGACATATGGTTCTAATTAGAAATTTGCTGAGCGTCATCAAAAACCCCTAAGTCAGTCATTTTCACAAAGGCTTTGAGCGCATGAGAAGCGTAGTAGTGTACCAAAGTTACCACTCGTGGAGCAGGTACAAGGCTAGCGGTTGCAGTAAGGCGCCCGCGCGATTTTTCCATCTCTTACGAGAGCTCGAACCTTGTATCTGCTCCACGAGTGGTAACTTTAGCGCACTACTACGCTCCTCATGCGTGCAAAGTCTTTCTGAAAATTACTGATTTAGTGGTTTTCGATGACGCTCAGCAAGTTTCTAATTGGAACAATACATCTATTTTTACTAATTAAAAAGTTGATTAGTCACTTTTAGTTAATTAGCGAACTAATTTGTAAGTGTCGCGCATTTTTTGAAGTATGCCAAAACGAGTAAATTGGTCCTGAAAAAATAATTCTTTTACCTCAAATACACTAATTTTTGGGAATCTTGGTCACTCTTACGTGAAACACCCTATATATATATATATTATCGAGGCTTGCTGTTTATTGCTGCGCAAATGATGTTTTCAGTTTTTTTTTTTTTTTTAATTTAGCGTTAGGGAAGCAGTTTGCATAATGCGGTGTCTCGTGTTCAGTGGCCGACAGGGCTGCGTAACTGATAGCGTTTCTACACTGTATTCCGGCTTACTTCAGTCTAAGAAATTTGAAGGGTCTAGCTACTTTACTGAAAATGACTTCGGAGAGCCGATGACTTCGCAATCTACGAATCGCAGCAACTGAAAAGGCCAAAAATATTACTAGACCTAAAGAACAAAACAGTCTGCCACGTGGCTCTGAGCCTGGTGACACATCCTGCTCAGTGCCACAACGCTAACCCTTTTCCACGGTCTAAACACATTTTCAGCTTCGTCGTTCGGCAAGCTCCCTCCATATTGTCAGCAGCCATCGACTCTCCAAAAAACTTTTCGTCAAAGCAGACACCCCTCCGTATACTCCGTTTGACTTTCAAGTCCAATCGCTGCCGGCGCTATGCGCGGAGAGCAATAGGTTCGTCTGCTTCTTGCATTGGAGTGAAGGTGACGTGAGAACGACGCCGAGCTCTGATTGGCTTTGATGTAAAGAATAGTGGGATAGAATAATGGTAGAGCTCAATGCTAGATGCCTTGAGCTCTACCATTATTTCTTTGAATCAGCCAATAAGAGCACGGCGTTCTGAGGCCATCGCAACCCGTGCATGCAAGAAGCAGACGGTACTTGCGCTCGGCATGGGATCCAATGAAGCGCATCGCCGTGCGGCTCTCGTGGTTTTTGTACATTCGCTCTCACCGAATAGACCAATCAGACGCAGTGGCTGATCCTGCGCTTTGCTTCGTGCGTGATTGGCTACAGCCGGTGAGACCAACAAAGACAGCGTGAAGATTCACTTTTGGCGCCTCTGGATTGGCTCCATTCGATCGTATAGCGTTGGCTGCGGTCGGGCTTCAAGTGGGACCAGAATGTATATAGACCAACTCAACTCACTGATGCCAGGCCACTGAGGTGGCGCTGCTGTCGGTACCGCGCATGCGCACATGCTTCCCTCCTCCCGATTTTGCTCTTCTGCGCAAGCGCAGTGCACACACCTGGTGTGGGTGAATTCGGTGCTTGTTTGTAAACACTGCGTCGGATGTATAGAGTGCAGTTGTACGGCTGTCACGTTCTAGTGACGATTATTACGGGTGGAAGAAAAGAAGATGAGGAAGGGAACGAGCGCGTTCCAGAGAACGGCGAGGGAGAGAAGCAGCGGTGAAAGCCAAGGTCGGGCCGCGACGCATGGTGACGACCAGAGCTCCGAGGGAGGACCAGCCGCTACGGTCGGCAACGCCTTCTACGAACAACTCCAGGAGGAGTACGAGACACCGGCTTCTGCCTCATCGCATCAAGCGGCGACGCTCCGCAAGGCACCGAGGGGAAAGACTTGAACTTAAGGCAAGCACGGTAGCGGGAACGGGCTATGAGTGTGTTGACGTCACTTTAACTGTCTTCAGTGTTTTGCTTTTCGTATTGCTAATTCTTTTTCTATTGTTTCGCTTCTGACACGTTCCTATCTTCCTTCTTGGAAATATATCATTTCCTTTTTTGATCCTCTCATGGATGTCGTTTCTCTCTTTTCCCGGCTGACGATGACAACGGCCATGATAAAGCTATTGAACGATTAAAATTGGCAACGACCTTTACCTTCACAGTCCTATAGTAAGGGTTCCACGTTTTCGGAGTTTATTGTTTGTCGAATTCGGAGGGTATTTTCGGAGTTTCTTTTTTCCCGAAAATTCGGAGTTTATCCGAGTTTATTTTTGTTTGATTCCCAATTCTTCAAAATTCGGAGTTTAATTTCTCGGCGCTTCGTATTAAAATAAATAAATAATATAGACCTTTCCAGCGGCAGTCTTGAACGAAGCGCCCGGGCGGAAAATGCTGAGTC
The DNA here is from genome assembly GCA_013358835.2 of Ixodes persulcatus. Lineage (NCBI taxonomy): Eukaryota > Metazoa > Arthropoda > Arachnida > Ixodida > Ixodidae > Ixodes > Ixodes persulcatus. The sequence continues at coordinate 1,284,794 of JABSTQ010009660.1, read as the reverse complement.
GCTGAGCTGTGGACGCATGCGCAGCATCCGATATACTGCACAGCAGACCAACAGCGCATGCTCAGAAAGCGTTCCACAGCCCAGCAGACAAAGATGGCAGCGCGCAGAAGGCAATTTTTGCAAAGGTCTATACGAGTGTAAACGTATGCTGGACAAAAAAGAGAGAAAAAAAAAAGAAACGCTATTGTATCAATTAATATTTTCTTCGGTTCTATTTGGTGTTGGTGCCGTTACTACTGGCAATACTAATTTCACCTGCGACAAAAGTTGCACGCGAGTGTTACTTCGATAAATGTCGATACTTTAAGATCACTAAGCTCCTGGAGGTAGCCACTGGGAAGCTTGTATTCATTCCAAACGATTCCATCAACGTACCGCGCGGCCGCGCGAGGTATAGAGTGGTAAAGGGTGTAATTAAGAAGTTTCAACTGTCCCTCTTCCCTACTTTATGCAATCTCCATGGTCCATAGCTTTCACTGCTACAAAAACACAACCTCTCTTTCCTTTAAAGCACAAATAGTATGACCCAAACTGGAAACAGAAACAGTGACTTTTGTCGTGACCCGAAAGTACAATGACATGTCGTCCTGACCAAAAATTTGAAACAAAATTGTGGTGGCATTTTCCCAGGACCATTGACTCTGTACGCTGACGACACAATTTATTGTAAAATACTTTTCTGTGTGTATGTGTGTGTTTGTGTGTGTGTGTGTGGGGGGGGGGGGGGAATCGGAACATCGAAATTCGGAGTTGAGCGGAGAAATCCGAATTGACCAATATTTTACCGGCAAGTGTTTTTCGGAGTTTTTTTGAATTTATCCGAAAACACGGAACCCTATCTATAATGCATAAAATGCCGTGAGAATGACTCACACGTGACGCATGTTTTCCCGCATAATTTAGCGTGAGAACCGAAGTGTTGTATAGGTCACATGGCTTCGATTTCCCCCACTAAATTTGGCGGGGAAACTGGAGTGGTGTATAGGTAACGTGACGTCAATTTCACGCTAAATTTACCGGGGAAATTGAATTGACGTTTCGGCAACGGAAGACGTGAATGTTCCCGCTAAATTTAGCGGGGAAGCTGAGTTGACGTATAGGTCTCGCCAGTTTCCTCGAGGTGTAGAGATCGCGTGACTTCAGGTGCGTGACGCCACTTTCCCCGCTAAATTTAGCGGAAAATGGACGAACGGACGGACGGACGGACCGAATTTCGGGATTCAGGAGTAGCGTCAAAAGGTATTTTATGCATCAATATTAAATTCGCGGGACGAGGCCACAAGATTCGATGTGGAAGTCTTTTCGTTCTGAATAGTATTTGTAGTTTACTTCACTGCTAGCGTGGTATTAACAGGCGCTTCAAATGAACATCTTTACAGCGTCGGGAACTCGGCATGTGCGAAGTCGAGATCCACTTTTCCGTTCCTCGTTCCTGGAATAAGACCTTGCTTGTCTTCGACCATTTTTATTTCCATTAGTGCAGATAATCTCGCGGAACGAGCTCACACTGGTTCCGAACTTGGCGCCGTAACGACGAAATTACTGTTTATTCGTGCTTTTAGTGTTTACAGTTATAGCGAAGAGCACACGCTGAACGTGCAGTAGGTACATTGTTAGCTCATTACTTTAACCCGCTTTTTTAGAAAACAAAAGGCCGTTGGATATTACAGAGAAAATAAAGCTTTTCGTGTAAGATTTGTTCGAATATTATGCGCTCGAGAAAGTCAGTCATCTTCGTCAAGTTTTGATTTCAAACTCTTTATGTTCACTTTCCGCCCATTAAAAAGCACGGGTGAAAAGTGCTCAAGCACGCGTCAGAGCTGACCACACCGCCGTCTCCTCCCGTACGCTAAAGTCCGTCTGGTATGCACACCGTCACCATGGCAACGAAGCGTCTGCTGAATAGACTTATATATAGCGCGCGAACGCAGACGCTGAGGTCGGCATTCTGGTTCGCGAGTACGACCGTGCGTGCGTTGGTTCTTACCCGTCAGCTTAGTAATTCGTGCGCAGAGGGTGCGCAGTGTCTTTGCGCTTTCAGTCTGCATGAGCGCGTGCGTTTGTGTGTCTTGGACGTTTAGATAGCACTCCGACATTAGACATTTTCTTCACCCAACATTACTTGCTGAGCCCCGTGGTTGGGGCGTCCAGGCAGGAGGAAGAAACAATTCATAAAATAAAGAACACTTTGTATACGCCTGTATAGAAATAGATTAAGAACAAAGTATATCAAGTAGCTTAGCCAACACAAAGCAACAACAAAGCCAAAGTGAAAAGCGGAAAGTGCGGAAAAATCAAAAAATAATTATTGGGATGAGCAAATAAATAAATAAATTTATATGCAATAAATAAATAAACTCATATGAAAAAATAGCACATATCACCATTGCTCTTAGAAACATTACTTACACTGGTCTGAAATCTTCGGTGATTCCCCCTCAAGTAATTTTTGTCACCACAAACAACATTAATGGAGTAAAGCAAAAAAAAAAAAAAGTTTAAAAATGCATATATTAAATGTTAATCTTTTTTTTTTTTAAAGCAGACGTGTTTTTTGTTTTTTTTACATAGCGCTTCAATGATTCCCAAAGAATGTGACCCGTACAGAGGTCTCACGTACAGATGGCGCTTTTAATCGTCCATCTTTTCGACGGGTCCGTGTCGTGGGGCTCTAGGAGAAGAGTGGACGCATCTAGCAACTCTCTTCACGGTGCACGCTTCTCCGACCCAACCACGTCCATGCGTTAGGATGCTCTTCAAGCGATCCGATTGGTTTAATCCCACGTTGCGGGTACGCGCGCCTCTGGTGCTTCAATTCGTCTTTATACACTATAGTTGGTTGCAACATAATGCCGCGCGCGCAGCTAGCAAAGTAGGCAGCCCGGCCGTGGCCTCATGGAAGTCGCTTTAAGAAACTATATATGGTTAAAAGAGGAACATTTAAGCGCTAGACATTGTCTAATGCTCAAGCCTCTATGTGAATGTACGGGGTCATGAATATGTAATAAGGTCTAATATTCTGCGAGTGCTCTTTGGCCAAGGTGGCCCTATGTAATGGTTTTATTTGTAAATAAACACATTTTATTAAAAAAAAAAAAAGCCCGGCCGTGGCCTCACGGTTATCGTGCCTGCCTCCCACGAGAAGTGCCAGGGTTCGATTGCTGGGAGCGTCACGTCTTTTGTTTATCCTTGCAATTTAGTGTTCTAGCAAATTCGAGAATCCTGTTGCTTGTTCGAGGTGCGAATGTTGTCGTCGCCGAACCTCCTAGGCCGTTTGTTCCAGAAGCCAACGCGTGTGCATAAGGGGAATCCGCATGGCGATCCTCAGTCAGTCTCGCCCCAGCGTTCGACTCTGCTGTTACGCCGACCTCGACGCCCGCGACGCTCTGCTGGTATCTTTAGTTTCCTTCTTATTTTTGGGCACAAGTTCGTCCCATTAAACGTTTCAGTTTCCCCCAGTTATTCTTTGTTTCGTCACCTGTTCCTTCGTGACAATAAGAAACGCAGGATAAGCTCCTCCCGCAAATCCCTGAAATCTTTCCACTTGAGAAGAGCGAAGGCTGGAGAGGAGGCAAGTCGAAAGGAGGCTACCCCTAATCATGGTGACCAGAGAGCTTTGCGGGAGTGACTTGGACCACGTTTCTTAACCTGCGACAGACTATATCAGGGTTCTCGAACTCATTTGAGTGTGTGGGCCAGATAGTCCACCCCGCAACGGGTGGACTATCTGGCCAATATAAGACGCGGGGGTTAAAAGCTTTATAAAAGAAGAGACCTCGATCTCTCTGCTTTCTGCAAACTCAGAGTTTTACCAGTGCCATTTTTGGATTCGATTTGTTTATATAACTGCTTTTCAACCCTGCCTTCATTGTGATATGGGAAAATTAAAATGACACCGCCTTTTAGTAGAACTAGAGAGCAAGTACACTGTCGCTCCCGTTGCTCAAATCACTCAGGAATTAACCAAGCTCGCTCAACGTGTCTCTAAGAAATCAATCAGGTAATTTGACAGTTCTTGATTTTCTAACGATTTTTATTACAACACACACACAAAAAAAAAAACGTGTCTTTTAATATAATATTTTGGGGAAGGCGAGGATCCCGAGCTTGTAGCTTTATTTTTGGCAGTTGCTAACACTGATCGCGAGTTCGCGCAGCCCAGATGCATCCTTCACCGAAAAGCTCGCGCTTGTACCCTAGTAGCGGAATCGTTGCACAATTCCGCTACTAGGGTGCAAGCGGAATCGTTGCACAAAAAATTGAGTCTGCGCTGTGGCATTACGCAATGCAAGCATGACGCTTTGCATTGCGTAATGCCACAGCGCAGACTTCACTTTTAGGTCTAAACGAATGTTCCGCCTCATCTTTCGCTGAGCTGATTTTGTAGATCGCAAACATTGGCTCTTCGAGAGTCTTGCGGGCAAGTAGACGCGCAGGTTACTCTTAGAGTGTAAGTTCATAACAGATCATTCTATTTAGTCGGCTAGTACTATTAATTTGGAAATAAATGTTAAACATTTTGAGGCAATAAACACTTGGCTTTCCTGCACATTATGTTCACTGCAATGGTTTACTGCCACCTGGACTCAAAAATGTATATTTCACCTTTCTTCGAATCTTTATGAATTGAGAATTATATTCCCCCTAGCTTGGTACGGGCTCATATGGCAGGCAACCACCGAAGTTCCTTGCACAAAATATACGGCATCCACACCATTAGGAACTTCGGCTTCACCAGCTATGGATGCCTGTATGTGTGACACCAACAGGAGCATACAAATACCTTCATAAAATGGTACATCTTGCAGAACTGGACTTACAAAACTTGTCCAATGATACGGCGTAATCCCTAAAACATATACAGTGTTTTTTCACCGCAAAACCGAACTATGCATTGCCAAACGCACAGTCGCCGCTCACGGGAGTGCTAGCAGTCCGGAACCGATGAATGTTTCAGAACTTTCCATCTTAATTGAAAGTAATAAGTGATTTTCAGAATGTTTCTGTTAGAAAGTAAGTTCCATTCCCCTAAACTCATACCATACATTTTTATGTATTCGTGGGCAGCCATTTCCCTATATAAATTTTCCTAAAAGTCCTTTATAACGTTTGATTCGAACACCGACAAGCTCTGAAACTATGCCATTTGGTACGAACTGCTTGCGTTAAATTTGGGGGCTAACAGGGAGATCGGCAATGAATAGTTGATTTTGCAGTAAAAAGGCACAACATTTTTGGGGGGTACCTCGTACAAAATTGTAAGTGTGCAGTCGGATGTAAAAAATGGAACATGTGCTGTTATCGTTTCCAACAGAACATGTGCTGTTTTTTAACATGGTGGCACACTTCCCGTAGCTAGCAGCAAACAGCCCTTGTTCCATCATAGTGGTGTTCGGGACGCATGCATACTAACCTTCTTGGTACAACATGTTCCGTCTCTACTAAGGAGTAATGGTACATGTTCCGTAATTCAGTGATATAGAACATGTTCTGTCAGCAAGGTTAGCAGGGGTATGTCCCGCAATTAAAGGGTCTTTTCTCTAACAGTTTAGGGTAAAGTTTCTCATGGCGTGACTATTTCTTACCAGGTAATCCAAGGACGCTCCATACGCACAAGAAATGCGCAACCTTCTTGCACCCCCCTTTTTTTCTTAGAAAAAGAAAGATATAAAGGAAATAAAGAGAAACTGGCGAAGCGTGTTCAAACTGTACACAACCTGGATAGAAGGAAAAGGAAGGACCATGGAACGAAAGCCCGCAGCAAAACGCCGCTTCCCAAGGAGCCCTCGACGGCGGCGTCTGAAGGGAGGTCTATATTTCACCTCGGTACCGGTCTCGCCCGTGCCTCGTCTCCGGAGCAGCAGTCGCCGTAGAGGGAAACCCATCGCCTCGCAGTTCATCCGTCATCTTTACGGGAGGCCTCCCCCCACCCCCTCCCCCCGCAACGCTGGACTTCGACGTTACCCCGTAAAGAGGAGCGCGGAGCGAAGAAGCCCTAATGTCTCCTTTCGGCGGGAGCCATCCTTCAAAGTAACAATTCCAAGAGCACGCCAGTGGTCGGAGCTCTAACATTGCGCTCGAGCCGGGGGGGGGGGGGGGGGGGGGGGGGGCTATTCGCAACTCCAGAGAAGACGACGCCACCCAGCGGAGAAGACGCGAAGGAGAGAAGCGGTGTGGCTACACCGCCTGTTTCGAGTGCGCAGAGAAAACTGCCGTGGGCTGGTGGACGAAATGACGAAAGAGAGGAAAAAGGGGAGCAAATGAGCGCCGTTGGGGTTGCGAATACGGGGTTATAGGAGTGACAAATGCGGAGGGGAACATAAAGGCCCGACCGAGTGTTTGGCATCTCTTCCGACGAGAAAACACACCGGCACGCAGCAGCGCCATCTGTGAGGTGACCTTGCACTCTAAAAAAAGTCTGTACGTCTGCTTTCCCGCACAACACTCGGAGAGTCAATCACCGCAACTTACGGAGGCAGCTCAACGAATGACGATGCCGAAACATATGTCTAGACCAAATAACGCAATCTGAGTTGTGACATTAAGCAATGCAAAACGTCACGCTTGCATTGCTTAATGTCACAACTCAGACTGCGTTTTTTGGTCGAAACATATGTTTCGGCATCGTCATTCGCTAAGCTGCCTCCATAAGTTGCGCTGATTGGCTCTCCGAGTGTTGTGCGGGAGAGCAGACGCACGGACTTTTTTTAGAGTGTGGAAGAGCATTTCACTATACTTGGTTTCAGCTTACGTCCGAGCGTGGCCGTTGTTGTGAGCTGAAGGTCCAATCAAACAGCGCAAAAAGCGCAACGTCATGGCGTTCTTGGCTCTTGATAGGACGAGCCGGCGGAGGAGCACGCACAGAAAGACGGCAAGCACCGCTGGTCCTATCAACTGCGGAGAGCACGCCATGACGGTGCGACTTTTTCGCCATTAGATTGGACCTTCGGCTCATAACATCGGCCACGCTCGGACCTAAGGTGAAACGAAGTATAGAGCGAAGGTTTGGCTGTATTTGTGAGATGAAATGCACGTTCTGGCTATGAGAAGATGCATTTTATAACATCGTCAAAAGTTTTTCAACCCTGAAAAAAAAGAGCGAAAAGAAAGAAGAGAATATACGGAAATGCCAAGTGTTCCACGGGTACTCAGTAGATGGCACCACGGTGTCCTCTAGTCGTAAGAGATCACAACGAACTCGGTCGTAAGCAGATGTAAGTTTGTCACCGCGGCCTAAAGCGGCAATGCAACAATTATTGTACTTGGCGCAAATACGGCTTGGAACGAGTCCCTCTGAAACACGCATTCGTTTTTCAACGCAATAGAAGTCACAAAACAAATTAAAGAAAAATGAGCAGCGTTCATCCCCTCAACTCGTAGCCAGAACAAACGGCCACGTGATCTGGAGTGATCTGGAACCAAGGCGGACGGTTAATGGTTATGGCGCCGACGGTGACATACGAACACTACAGCCGCGCACTCTATCGTTGAACATTAAATAAAAGCTCGCGCTCTCTTGGTTATAATGACAGTGTGGCGCATGTCCCACGATATGTTTCTGATACAGGGCTTGAACCCGATCGGACGCGAACGCCGTCGTATTGTACAGATGGGTTCGAGTGGCACGCTGAAGAATTGAAAAAAAAACATGCAAATCTGGAAGTTTATGACGTATTTCGACCTACAATCACAGGGCACGTTCAAGACAACGACTAATAATTAATCGTGTCGTCCGGGGATATTTGACGCGCAACCGGTATCTCAACTACAAGGTGCCCCACTCCGTAATAAGCCTCAGCCAGAATGCCGGTGCTTCTGCGTCCGTAAAACCAAAGGCAACAGAAGCTCTTTACGTTATCGGTGACCGGCAGGATAAGAACGACGGGAATGTCCTTCAGTCGCACCGCGTGCAGCGCGAGCCTCCTACCATATAAGACCAACTCAACTCTCTGACGTCACGCCGCTGCGGTGGCGCTGCTGTCGGCACTGGGCATGCGCAGGTGATTCGCCTAGGCCGAATCTGGTTTCTGCGCGCGCGCTGTGCCCTCGCCTGGTGGGCAAACGCGGGCTTGTTTGTAAACAATGTGTTGGTCGATACAAAGCCTGGCAGTTCGACGACGGAGCCATAGAGTGCCCCGTCGCAAATTTGGAGCGCGATGATCTGGTAGTACAGAGCCTCAAAGATCCATTTCTCGGGGAACCTGGACGTCTGCGCATAGCTTCTGCAGCGGGGAGGACCCGAAACACTTGTTCGCTCGGGAGAAGCGTGTTTCGGCGTCTCGCCGCAGCGGGGCGCCAGCCACGTGGCTCTCCTCTCCTCCGTTGTCTTCCGCTCCATCTTTTCCATTTCGGCGGCCGCTTCTCGTGGCGATCTTCAAAAAAAGTTTCAAAATCAAAGTTTATTTAACATCACCAAGTACAAAGTACTAACAAATGATGTATGGAGCTCAGACAAAAAGCCGCAAGGGTGCGGCTTGACTGGGTCTGAGGCCCCTCTACAATGCATAGTCCCATTGTAATGTAAAAAACAAGCAAAGAAAAGATTTGGCAACAGCACTGGTAATAATATACAATAACAAACGAGTAACGCAACATCAGCATCACTTACTACACATTAAACAATTCATGTACGCGAAGATATACAAGGTGAAAACTATTGATCTAGATATATAAACTGTATGGAACATGACACACTTATTTTGTCATTTCTAATTATCGAGCGAATTCAGTAAAAATGGTAATGTGTAACATAAAGATTGATTTCCGTAATTCGTGCGTGCATGAGGAATGATCCATGTTTCATTGTGACGTGTGTTATAAATGTTAGTGTTTCTTGTTAATCTAGATAATTGTTCAATGTTGTTGTTATTTCGTTTTTTGCCGGCATAGTACCTCATAAGCAGTATATCATTATATAAAAATTGAACCGGACGTACATTAAGACTTTTAAAAAGCGGTTCGGTATGTGCATCATAGGGAGAACCAGAGATAGCGCGCACGGCTTTTTTCTGTAGTAAAAAAAGTTTAGTAAGGTTTGACATGGTTGTGTTTCCCCAAACTAGGTGGCAGTAGTTGAGGTGAGAAAGAAACAGGGAATTGTAAATAAGCAATTTTATATTAGTGGGTAGAGAAAACCGCAGCCTGGTAAGAATACCTACAACGCGAGAGAGTTTATTAGCAATTATTTCAATATGTTTGCTCCAAACTAAGTGTTCTTCAAATACAACTCCTAAGCTTTTAACTGAGGGCACACAGTAGAAGTCCCTATCATGAGGGGGTTCTCAATATTCTCTTTCTGATTTTTAGGTCTGAAAAGTACAGCTTTTGTTTTGGACTTGTTAATAGCTAGTGAATTCAACAGGGTCCATTCGTTTAATTTATCGAGAACATTATTTGCATGATTTATTAATCGTTTAATATCGGAAGAATTAAAAAATAAACTAGTGTCGTCGGCATACATAACAAATTGGGTATTATTATCAATATTTATTACGTCATTAATATATATATTAAATAACAAGGGCCCAAGGATGCTACCCTGTGGTACTCCGGATTGAATCGCTTTGATATCAGACATCTTGTTGTTTATAACAACTTTTTGAAAACGAAACTGAAGATAACTTTTCAACAAATCTAGAAATACCCCTCGGAAGCCATAGATATCGAGTTTCTTTAGTAAGGTAACGTGGTTTATTCTGTCAAAGGCCTTTGAGTAATCTACAAAAACCCCTAGTGTTAGCAGTTTGTGTTCAATAGCATGGAGAATCAATTCTTTTTGTGTCAGGAGTGCTGACTCGGTTGAACGACCCTTCCTGAAGCCAAATTTAAAGTCTGTGATTATCCTATTTTTTTCACAAAAAGCAGTCATTCTATCATTAATTAATTTTTCTAGACCTTTTGAAAAAACGGGAAGAATTGATATTGGTCTGTAATTTGATAATTCGTTTTTGTCACCCCCTTTATACAAAACGCTCACCTTCGCTAACTGCATACGTTTTGGAAATACACCGTGTATAAATGACAGGTTATAAATATGTTCAAGTGCAGGACAAATTAGATCTAGGACGTACTTAACTGGGCGGATTTGCAAGTCATCCGCGTCACAACAGTTACTGTTACGAAATGAAAGAAATACGCGATAAATTTCTTCAGCATTAGTCGGTCCTAAAAACGCACTCTCACGGTTTCTGGCTTTTAGGTATTTTAAACTACGTGGATCGTATGTACTGTTAGCCAGCGATACAAAAAAGTCATTAAAAGAGTTAGCTAGCGCCGTTCCCGATGTTGCTTGGCCATTTAAAAGTAACTCTTGAATACACTGTGGGTGCTGCTGGCCACGACCAAGCACTGTGTTCAGTCTTTGCCACGTAATGTCACTGCGTATGTCGGCATTAAACAGGTTGTGAAGATAATTCCTTTTTGCATTTCTAAGGAAACTAGTTACGAAAAGTTTTCAAAGCATGCAGATCACTTGAGCTTCTTGTCTGTAAAAACCGCCGATAAAGAGCATCTTTTTGTTTTATTAGTTTTAACGACTTGTTCGTTATCCAAGGTTTCCTTGACTTTGTGCTTCTTGATGCCTTGGGACGAAATAACCTTACATAAACCGACTTAAACAAGGTTAAAAACGTGTCGTACGCTTCATCAGGGGTAGTTTTACTATATACTATATCCCAGCATATGTGTGAGAGTTCATTGCGAAATTCTTCTAATGTTAGTGGATTAATGTCTTGAAATGTAAGAGTATGAATATCTTTAAATGATTTAACTATTGCATTTTGATTAGTCATTAGAAAAATGGGCAAGTGATCGCTGACGTTCACCCCGATAACACCTGATTCTAGTTTTTGAGTGTCTATATTTGTAATAAAAACATCAAGTAGCGTTGCAGAATCATTCTGAATACGAGTTGGCAAAGTAATGGTGTTAACACAAGCGTTTGACTCTAATATTCTAACAAGTTCACACTGTATTGTCGTCGCGTTTAACATATTAATATTAATATCGCCACCTAAGACCAGGTTATATCTATTTTCGTTTACCCAGCACAAAAAATCATCCAAAAACAATAGGAAAGCAGATATGCTCCCTCCAGGGGGGCGGTACACGGTAGAAAAAATGTTTTGATTGCAAATTATAGTTAAGATTTCAAAATCGTCTGTTATTGTTGTAAAATGTTGAATTACGTCGAATTTCAAAGTGTTCTTTACCATTAATAATATACCACCCCCCTTCTTGACAGAGCGGTTACGGTACAGAGTTTCATAGTCAGGCATCCTAAACACTTCATTATCATGCTGATACCACGTCTCGGAAAGCATCACAACATCGAAAGAAAAGCCAAAACAAGAAAACAGTCCCTGCAAGTCATTCTCCTTATTCCGAGCAGACTGCGTATTCAAATGAAAGAAAGATGTACACTTTTTTTTAGTTTGGTAGATATCAGTTACGTCTGATGGCGTCAACGTGTTATCAGACATGTCTGCTAAGGGCAGAAAAGACGATACCCGAGGTCAGCACCTATTAGATCTTTTCCAGGTCCTGGGTGCAAGTTACACGCAGCACACGCGACGTGTCTGTCTTCCTTGCAAAGACCTTGCCCTCCCTCGACCAAGCGTACTTCCATTGTTTTTCGTTCTTTCGTGCGATAACCTGACCGAGCAGCTTTTTGAGCACCGGACATAGATGGTCATTTACGTAAACGGGAGAGCGGCCTGAAAGACCCAGGTCAGAAGTGCAAACTCGCTTCTTGCGAGCCCCCTCAATCACCGCATCTCGTTTCGCGCGCGAGTGAAATTGTACGACAATGTTTGGGCATCCTCCGTCTTTCCTCGGCACGCTGTGGTAAACGTCGATGTCAGACTCGGCGATTTGTTCGCCAATGACGTCACCGAGCGTCTTTAGGACAGCGGGTAGGTTTTCCTCTTCAGCGGGCGGAAAGCCCTTGATCTCAATATTCCTGTTCCTTGAATATTGTTCAAGGTCAGTTAGTCTTCGCTCTGAGTTCTCAAGTTGCTCCCTGAGCAATTTACATTCATCAGATAGTTTAGAGTTTTCAACGGAAAGCGCAGCATTTGCTTTTTTAAGTGCTGCATTTTCTTTTTCGATTTTCGAGCAGCGCTGCGACAAACCATCGAACTGCTGACTCACGAAGTCAATCGAACTTTTTAGGTCCTTGTACTCCTTTTTAAGTTCTCTCTCGATTACCACCTTCATGTCGCGCATTTCTTTTGTAAAGTCCTTCAAAAGTTTCATGACATTAGCCGTCATACTGCCATGCTTTGTCCGTATCTAGCAGGCTGTGTTCCTATACCTACCATAGCGCTTCGAATTCTCGTAAGCCTCGAGCGTACATGCGCAGCCGAAGCAAGACGGTAGGCAACCTGCGCGTGCTGCAGTCAGCGCTTTCGAAAGAGACGTTCTGAAGCTCTCATCTTTTGAGTGAGTATTCATCTTATTTAAATAATTTGTTTTCTCAGGGCCCGAAAGCATTACAGAAAGAACTGAGTTTTAACACGAAGAAGAAAAAACACAAGAATCAAGGAGAAAATGAAAACAATGGCTAAAACAAGTGGGACCTGCATTAGGGTGGCGCCACATCTATGCGTTCTGTTCTTGGCGGCGTGTGGTAGGCACATCCAATCCACACTGAACGGAGTCAAAGCCATCTTCAGGTACGTGAACGACTTCGTGATCCTGTGCAGCACAGACATCGAGAGTGAAGAAATTGGATGCAGGAGCACAATCATGAGAACCTTCAAAGAATGTTGCCCCGACCTGCTCTTCACTCACGAACTACCCGTGGACAAGTCTATTAAGTTCCTGGGCCTCGCACTCGAGTTTAAAGATGGACATGTGTGCTGGAGGTACGAACCTCGTTCACGTAAAGGTTTTCTTCCGTTTGCATCTTGCCATTCGAAAACCGTCAAACGAAGTGTTGCCAACACGGCACTCGTATCAGCGCTGCGCAAGTCATGCAACCATCAAGCTGACGCTAGCTTTCAGAAACAGATGGCCCGGCTTCGTGACTCTGGATATTCAGATGTCCTCCTTGGAGCCGTATGTGAGACAATATGCAGAAAATGGACCTTTTGTAGAAATACGCGGTGCGCATGCGCGGAGTATTTCATGCGCCTGGGTTCGAGAGTATCTAGTTCCAAACAATCCGCCATCTTGCATTTCTCGCCATTGAGCGGTTTCGTTGTGTCGACCTCGGGGCCGACACAACGAAACCGGCTCCCCCGAGCTCGGGGGAGCCGTATCTAGGTCACATCGCCTCAATGGGTGAACAGGATGTAGCTGACGTTTTGGGTGTGGAACGGGTGGGAGAGGCCTTGGGCGCGCATTGTTTTTCAGTCACCTAGTCTCGAACCGATTCGCGTGTCTAGGTGGCAGCACATATTCGCCAAGAGGTTCATTCTCAAGAGGATCACCAAGTACCGAGCGAGATAGACAGACTCCCCGAGAGAACTTCGCGGTAGTCCCCTATACATCCACGGTGTCACGCACCGACTCAAAAAGATCGCTGCACGACAAAGTGTCAGGGTTGTGTGCTCGGCACCGAACAGAAGGAACTCTATGTGCTGCAGGGTAAATCAGGTCAAGAACCGCCAGCTAACCTGCAACAATGCGCACAGGACTAAGTACGCCATGTGCCAGACCGGGGTAGTATACAAGATTCCCATGGCATGTGGGAGCTGCTACATTGGACAGACGGGACGCTGCGTTAATAGAGAGTTTTAGTAGATCGTTCCGATGACTCCGATAACGATACCCGATACTCTGCCTCCGCCTTTGCGCTTACATATATAGTATCGTTATCGGGGGTATCGGAGGTATCGGAACGATCTACTAAAACTCTCTAATGACAGAGCCAAGGAACACGCGGCGTCGGTGCAGGGCACGGGAGCCGGGCACATTGCAGCCCCTTGCCGCACGTACGGGTGCAGGCCGAGTTTCTGCAGCGTCTTCATTATTAAAAGACACAGACATGCCTTTGCGCGAGATTCTCGAGGCCCTGGCCATTGAGCAAAGCGCCGATGACTGCGGGAGCATGCCCTCCATCATGGTCAGCAAGAAAGAAAGGCAGTTCTTGCAGTGTGGCGCGGCCCCGTGATATGTGTCGGCGGTGGTTGTGGGTGGGGTCAGGGAGGTGTTAGTGACCAAATTTAGTAATTATTGTAATTAATTTATTTTTATTTTTATTTTCATTTAAATTTAATATTTTAATTTAGTAGTGTAATGTAAGGATTTAGCGTGATTCATTGGCATTACTTTAGGTGTGATTCCGAGGGTCAAAGTGATGAAGAAGAAATATAAAGTCCTAGTAGACGCCCACTGAGGCAGACTAACTTCCGGCTGTATAAACATACACACAACAATTTGCTTGCTAGTTGATAGTCAGCGGTGTGTATGTCTCTATTTCTCCCTGTCTGTGTTTTGTCCCTATCGTTCTAGCTGACCGTTTACTTTTGCAATATGTACCAACTAGCTCAACTTCACCCTGTTATTAAGATTAGTCATCGCAATTTTAAAATTAGCATAATCGGTTATGGAGACTATGGGAGCAGGAAGGCGAGTCCAACCTACTATATAAGGTTTGGGGAAGAGGCATTAAATGGGAGGTGTTAGCATGGGAGATGCGTACTTTTAACTGCTGATTTGTTCGTGATGATATGTAAGATGGTTCAATAAACAATGTTTCACGAAGTGAGGGATTAAAGTGATTAATCTTGTGAAAGAAGAGAAACACGATATATGTTTTGACGAATAGAGAGGTTAGGTAAGGATAGAGATGATTTCATTGGGGTGACGCTGGATGTGCGATGACAGTTTGAAAGAATGAAAGGAGCGGATCGATTCTGATTGGCGGGTGATACCGGGGTTTCAGATATGCCAGTCTAGAACGAACTAAAGTTTTATATGAAAGTAGCCTAAGAGACACAGGAGTTGGGGGAAAGTTTCTTTTGAGATAGCCTAGTGATTCATTAGCACTTTTAGTGTCATAATCGACATGAATATTCCGGGAGAGGTTATTGGCTAGAACTAGATGAACACAGAGATGTTTAGAGGAGGAAACAGAAAGCAGAATTAAATTATTGATGTAGCAGAAAGGACAGGTGTTATTTTGACGGGGCACTCTCATCGATTTGCATTTAGAAGAAACGAATGTTTCACGAGCCAAACTCCACACCAACTAGTGGCATTGTTATTATCAAATAAAAGGACGGGAATGTCAGAATCGTCAAGGATTTTGTTTTATAAATAACACAATTGTTAGCATACATGCTTATGAAAGAGGAGACTTATAAAAGAGGCTTATGAAAGAGGAGACTATATACTCTTTTACAACTTGCTTATAACCCAGGCGAAAAAAAAAAAAAGAAGCCGAATCATTTGGTTGTGGACGCATCCGACGCGTCTGATGTTCCGCCAAAGAGATCTACCGAGCATGCTCCGAACGGGTACAACCCACGAGTAGACAAAAATTGCAACGTAAAAAAACACGTGTTTTTTTATTTTAATGGCGTGTAGGGGGATTGAACCTTTGGTAGTGCACCCGCTTCGGTAATGCGGACTGTAAACAGAGGGATTCGCGCAATCCATCCGCAGACACCGGTGACAACGGAGGACACAATCCCTACTCGACCTCTCCCAGGCTCCGGGAAAGAACGCAATCCCACGTGGCCGCCGGGTCGATGCCGGGTCCGCTCTAGACTCCATTCCGTATACGCTGACAGCGCGGTGGAAGCTATGCGTGCTCGTTGGCTCAGACACGCGCCTACCTCTCGTCACGTGATCAAGCTCCCACGTCCATACCCACGCGCAGAGAGCGGTCGTCAGGTGATGAAAGGGAGGCGGTTGTTTGGTCCGTCGAGAGCGTAGCTCCCCCCGCCCCTCCCCCCACCCGACTGTCGTGGCTTCGGGGGAACGAAGCATAGCTTGCGCACTTGGCCCATCAGGTGTATTTGCATAGGGGAAGCGGCACGAACTGGATGTCGCGTAGCAGTCCGCCGCGCTTCAGCGGCGGCGACGGTTTGATCTGCGCGATCCTCACCTGCCCGTGTTTGGAGTCTGCAGGATTCGCTTTCGCCACCGGCAGCTTTTTTGGAACCGTCTAGTCGAGTTACTCGAGCCCCTTGTTCCTCACGGAGGCGCTATAGTCACACCGACCGGTGTGGGCGGTAACACGTTGTAAGTAACGGCGTTGCCGCTAACGCGTAACTTTTTTTTTCCGTAACGTAGCAACCTATTGTAGCGTACTCGTTACATTTTCAACGCACTTTCGTTACATATTCTGAGTAACGGGTAACGTAATTACGTCACCCGTTGCAAATCACTAAAACGTCTTAATTCAGAGACAAATATTGTAACGAAAAAGTGACGCGCGTTAATTTGTATCGGTAACGGTAACAATGACGCGTTCCTTTCATTTTGAAAAAAAAAAACATATAAGTTGGTAACGCATTCCTTTTGTTTGCAAGTAACGGGTAACGTGCGTCGATGCTTTTTTATTTTTATTTTTTTTTCAGTCCAGAGCATCTCATTATCACTCCGTAGATAATCAGATTGCGGCGTTAGCCAATGGAGAGCAACGAAGAACCAATCACGATGCGGCCAGACTTGTTATCATAATGAGCCACGCCCCGCTTTTCGTAAGCTGTCTGCGACCGTATACGTACTAAGCGACGCTTCGAAGCAACGACACTGAAATCGGCGGTAAACTGTTTTTCGTTCTCCGGAAAGGTTCGAAGAGTCCGACGACAGAGCAAAAACGACATCGCTCGAGCTTCCTGATACCCTATTGATAGTAGGGAGTTTGAGGGAACCGTTTTTGCCCATCCGATACGGTACGATGGGCGCTCCGGTATACGAACTGCGCATATATGCGAGAGTCTTCTGCGTTACCGCGTGCGCAGTTCTTTCCGGAGGGGCCGGGAGGGCCCATCGTATACCCTATCAGATGTGCAAAAACGGTTCCCCCAGACTTCCCACTGAAGCTGAGGAAGTCGCGTCTTCGGTTTCGTAACGATCGCCAATAGACGACATTGCGAAATGCTCAGCGCCATCTAGAGGGGCGCCGAAGAGCATATGCCCCGTCTCGCCATTTGCTTCGGCGCTAGCAAAGGCCAGGGCGCGAAAGCGTATAGTTTTGAAAGATTCATTCGCTCGCACAAGTACAGTGCTAATCACACTTGTCTATAACGCGCGAGCGTGCGGCTTTCTCCGGGGAGCGCTTGACTGGTGGCATTCGCGGCAACTAAGCTATAGTCACGTGGCGCAACATGGAACGGCCCGCTCGAGGGGTGTCCTGCCCACTCTATCAGCTGGCGGCGAACGCGGAAGGCTGCTCGCACGCTTTTTACGAACATCATTGCTCGTGTACTAAACAAACTAAAGCATGAAGGCGTATCAACGATGCCGTCATCAAAAAACAAATATATATCACAAAGCACTTTACTTTTATCGCTTATCAAGGTGACAGAGAGGGCAGGACACCCCTCGAGCGGGCCGTTCCATGTTGCGCCACGTGACTCGCTTCGTTTCCGCGAATGCCACCAGTCTAGCGCTCCCCAGAAAAAGCCGCACGCTCGCGCGTTATAGACAAGTGTGATTAGCACTGTACTTGCGCAGTGAAAGCGCTTTCGAAAACCATGCAGGCTCCCGCGTCCGTGCCTTTGCCTGCACTCAAAGCCCAAATGCCGAGCTGAAGTGTACGTCCGCCGTGTTGGTTACGGCGACCTAACCAGCGACCGGCGGGGCGACGAGCACGAAGTACATGCGTAAGGGAGAGAGTAAAACAATACTCACCCTTAGCTCGCAGGTTTGGGGATGAGGATCGATGAGGGTGAGCAGTATACAGGCCTCGATTGTCAACGCTACGAAATTGACAAACAGCAGAGGAATCTCGACCTAACAAAGATGGCGGTGCGCAGAGTGTTTGACAGACGTTCAAACAATTTTTCATATGGTCTATTGCGCCCGTTCTGCACTAGGAACCAAAATGACGACACGCACCAGAAAATCTGGTAACGGAGTGCCGATGCTCTGAGCGTTTTTTTTGTGCCCTTGGTACACGGGCACCCTTGAGTGCAGTTCAGTCAGTCTTAAGAGAGCACTCAAGTGAAAATTCTGAGATCGCCTATTTAAGGTGATAACTCAATCCACGCCCCTCCCCCCCCCCCCCCCCCCCCCGAAATTATACTTGTGGGCGACACCAGGGGGCGACGTCGGACGGCGTTTTCAAACACTAATTTCTGTATTACATCTCCCACACCCAAAGAATTGTCGTTTTCCTCAAAATATACTGCATAAGGCGCCTAAAGAGATCAATAACAGTAACGTTCGGAATCTCCACGCAATGAACTATTTTCACTGGTCAAAATTTAGGAAGGTGTTAAGGGGGATTCAACCGCTATTTGTTTGTACCCTTTTCCTCATAGATGGCGCAGAATATTTCCGGAACAAACGAGTTGCATGTACGCAGCTTCGCATGCAGGTCGGGCGCTCGGGGTGGGCTCGGGCCACGGGCTGCTCGCCGCCGACCTCGAGCTAGATCTTCTTCGCTCTGCGCCCGCCGCTGGAGGAAGCGGCCAAAAGGCGGCGCGAGATACGAGCCAGTACATACGTAGATTGCAGTGGCTTACAAAACGTAGAATAAGCTCTGATTTCCAAATGAATTCGAAGTTCCATCCACGTTCAAAATTATCGAAAGCACAAGGTGCGGCGTTGCGGCCGTTTGGACCACCACATTTAACACGCAAACGTTGTTTTGCAAAAAAAAAAAAGAGCTTAATTTAAAGCTAGAAAACAAAAGAAGAAATAAAGTGGCAGTTTTGCACTTCCTATGTCGTATATCCGCCTGCTCTTCGTCTGAATACTGGTTTGCAAACCCGCTCTCAGGTTGTGTGGAGTAAAGCCCATCTATCCTGGGAAAAGTGGCACCAATTATTTTTTGTGGAAATGCTAGAAACACGTGCCGTGCGCCACTTCTGGGAAGAACTAGAGCCACTAAATGAGCTGCGCTTAGAGTATCGGCACTCTGTTCCCCAACATTGTTGTGGGCGCCGGCATTTTGGTGCTTTTGCACGCAACTGCCGATCGTTATGATTCAAAAGTGCGACTTCCAGAACATTAGATTTGGTGTTAGGAAGCTCATATAAAATTGCTTTGCTCTGTCGCGAACTGTTTAAGCATTTGTGGAGGACGGAAAAGCATATCCTGCGATTTCAGTTAATTCTTCAGATAACTGGCAACTATGATTTTAAGCCCCAATATGAACAAGTGTAGTTACTCTGGAGCGTAGCTTATTTAATGGCACTATATATAGAAGAACATGGCGTCTGAAATCTAGCTCAGTGCTGCGCTGTTCCGCCATGATCTTCCCTAGTGCCACTAAATAAGCTACGCTTCAGGGTAACGACACTTGTCCATATTGGGGCTTAAAATCATGGCTGCCAGTTATCTGAAAATTTATCTGAAAACACTGGAAACGCTTTACGTCCTCCACAAATGTTTAAACGCATCGAGACAGAGCAAAGCAATATTACACGAGCTTCCTAACACCGAATCAAATGCCGAGGAAGTTGCACTTTTGAATCATGACGATCGGCAGTTGCGTCTGCTCTGTACAAGCACCAAGATGGCGGCGCCCACAGCAATATTGGGGAACAGAGTGCCGACCCTAAGCATCGCTCATTTCGTGGCGAGGTCCACACTTCTGCACGTCCAGAGGTGTGGACCTCGTCGAAGAAGTCCACACTTCTGCGTGTCCGAGTCAAAAGCAACAAGAAGCAACCGTTTCCCAACCGTAAACTGTACCTAGCAGTTCTCTGTCCAAGCAAGTGGCGCGGCTCTACTACTCGCCCACAATCGCGCGCCAAGTGCAGCAGCAGCTGACAAGATTGGTAAAGGGTAAAACAAGAAAGGACACTTTTCGTCTGTCTGCCTGTCAGCGAAAAAGAACCACCCAAATACACAAAGCCATGTTGCACTCGAGTTATCCTCGTAAATTCCATAAGTTGAAGGCGCTGCCGGCAAATGCAGACTAACTTCATTTGTTAAAAATCACGCTTTCAAGTACCGCGAACCATTGTTGTGGACGACGAGAAGAGTTGATGCGAAATATAAGATTTCGATAATAGGCGGCGATCACTTAGTTCTTTCCGTGAGCGCCGACCGTGAGTGGCGTCGGTCGGTGCTACAGAACCTTGTGTGGGCCGTCGTGGAAAGTTGAGGGCGTAGCCCGTGCATCACGTGTTGAAGTCTCTGTCGGACGCGCGTGATTTTTCCGTATGAGCCAGGAGCGTCAGAAGGGCCGCAGAGAGTCGCTCGCAGTAGCGTGCCCGTGCCGAGGCCCCGCATTGAGTCGGCCGCGTGGTACTCGCGTAGAGCAGCAGGCGGTGGGACTTGGCGGTGGGTGGCCGGCGGTGAGGCGCTTGCGGTGAGGAGGCGGCGGGGACGTACTCGTGTTGAGGTGTCTGCCGTGAGCTGAGTGCACTGCAGCACGTACGCACGCACCGACCCAGCGGCTCCCGACAGAACCTTTCTCCGCTCGATCGAGCGGCCCCGGAGAGCGTCAGATTACCTTACCCGGCTCAAGTGCTGCGTCGTCGACGGATGTTGCCGCACGCTTACATAAGCCCGCGCAACATCCATTGCACCACATTAGATAACATCTTGGCAATCACACCATAGCACTGCCAATATGCTGTCTCATCCGGCTGACGTATTGCCTCGCGATTGCACCAGTTCACGCCATCGCGAGGTAACCCTCAGCACGAGGGTTTAAAAAGGAGTCGGGACAGAGGACTGGATAGAGACCGGACGGAGTGAGCGGCGAGGCGACATGGGACCGGTGACCCGAGACGCTACAGTGGTGACCCGGACGTGATAACCTACAGTGGTGACCCGGACGAACAAGAAACAAGCACTCTTCAGCAAGCAAGCACATCATCACACCGGCCCTCCCATCCCCGCACCCAACGGAAACTCCCGGCCCTGCTCATCTCCCTCATCTCCCAGAGGCTACTTCCACCACCTGGCCTGTCGACTCATGGACAACGGCTCAACCGAACATGATCACCGACACGGTTCCTGTTCCACATGGCCCACGACAAGGCAGTGGTAGTACCGCTCGACGCAAATGCGAAGCTCCGCGAGCGCTTCGCAACGACGGTCTCTGCCACAGCCAGTGTCCCCACCACTCCAGCCACTATCTTGTCCGCGGGGCGCGTCACTCATTTCCGCCCCAAGTTTCGGCACCACGACCCGCGACTCCATGATCGCACCCACCGCCTTCGTCACCATCATCGCCGGTGAGCCACATCTTTTTTTCACCACACAAGAGAAAGAAAGAAATCTACCCGCAACCCTCTCGCTGCCACTCCCTCAACGATGCACCCCTCTGCACCCAAAGCGTCTAACTCACCACGGACAGCTCTACTTGAGCACGTCAACGCGGACAACTCACTGCGTGTAACCCAACGTGGCCACACCACGCAACTCACCGCGTGCCACTCAACCAGCAAATCACCGTGTGCAACGCAACGCAACACAATGCATGCAACCCAACGCGGCAACACCACGCAACTCGCCGCGTGCTACTTAACCAGCAAATCACCGCGTGCAACCCAACGCAACACAATGCGCGCAACCCAACGCGGCAACACCACGCAACTCACCGCGTGACACTCAACCAGCAAACCACCCGAGACTCTACTCCGCTCGATCGAGCGGAGAAAGGTTCTGTCGGGAGCCGCTGGGTCGGTGCGTGCGTACGTGACCACAAACTATTTTCACTGGTCAAAATTTAGGAAGGTGTTAAGGGGGATTCAACCGCTATTTGTTTGTACCCTTTTCCTCATAGATGGCGCAGAATATTTCCGGAACAAACGAGTTGCATGTACGCAGCTTCGCATGCAGGTCGGGCGCTCGGGGTGGGCTCGGGTCACGGGCTGCTCGCCGCCGACCTCGAGCTAGATCTTCTTCGCTCTGCGCCCGCCGCTGGAGGAAGCGGCCAAAAGGCGGCGCGAGATACGAGTCAGTACATACGTAGATTGCAGTGGCTTACAAAACGTAGAATAAGCTCTGATTTCCGAATGAATTCGAAGTTCCATCCACGTTCAAAATTATCGAAAGCACAAGGTGCGGCGTTGCGGCCGTTTGGACCACCACATTTAACACGCAAACGTTGTTTTGCAAAAAAAAAAAAGGGCTTAATTTAAAGCTAGAAAACAAAAAAAGAAATAAAGTGGCAGTTTTGCACTTTCTATGTCGTATATCCGCCTGCTCTTCGTCTGAATACTGGTTTGCAAACCCGCTCTCAGGTTGTGTGGAGTAAAGCCCATCTATCCTGGGAAAAGTGGCGCCAATTAATTTTTGTGGAAATGCTAGAGACACGTGCCGTGCGCCACTTCTGGGAAGAACCAGAGTCACTAAATGAGCTGCGCTTAGAGTATCGGCACTCTGTTCCCCAACATTGTTGTGGGCGCCGGCATTTTGGTGCTTTTGCAGAGTAGACGCAACTGCCGATCGTTATGATTCAAAAGTGCGACTTCCAGAACATTAGATTTGGTGTTAGGAAGCTCATATAAAATTGCTTTGCTCTGTCGCGAACTGTTTAAGCATTTGTGGAGGACGGAAAAGCATATCCTGCGATTTCAGTTAATTCTTCAGATAACTGGCAACTATGATTTTAAGCCCCAATATGAACAAGTGTAGTTACTCTGGAGCGTAGCTTATTTAATGGCACTATATATAGAAGAACATGGCGTCTGAAATCTAGCTCAGTGCTGCGCTGTTCCGCCATGATCTTCCCTAGTGCCACTAAATAAGCTACGCTTCAGGGTAACGACACTTGTCCATATTGTGGCTTAAAATCATGGCTGCCAGTTATCTGAAAATTTATCTGAAAACACTGGAAACGCTTTTACGTCCTCCACAAATGTTTAAACGCATCGAGACAGAGCAAAGCAATATTACACGAGCTTCCTAACACCGAATCAAATGCCGAGGAAGTTGCACTTTTGAATCATGACGATCGGCAGTTGCGTCTGCTCTGTACAAGCACCAAGATGGCGGCGCCCACAGCAATATTGGGGAACAGAGTGCCGACCCTAAGCATCGCTCATTTCGTGGCGAGGTCCACACTTCTGCACGTCCAGAGGTGTGGACCTCGTCGAAGAAGTCCACACTTCTGCGTGTCGAGTCAAAAGCAACAAGAAGCAACCGTTTCCCAACCGTAAACTGTACCTAGCAGTTCTCTGTCCAAGCAAGTGGCGCGGCTCTACTACTCGCCCACAATCGCGCGCCAAGTGCAGCAGCAGCTGACAAGATTGGTAAAGGGTAAAACAAGAAAGGACACTTTTCGTCTGTCTGCCTGTCAGCGAAAAAGAACCACCCAAATACACAAAGCCATGTTGCACTCGAGTTATCCTCGTAAATTCCATAAGTTGAAGGCGCTGCCGGCAAATGCAGACTAACTTCATTTGTTAAAAATCACGCTTTCAAGTACCGCGAACCATTGTTGTGGAAACGCTCAAGACACGTGCGAGGAGCGGGTGCTCCGCTGCCATTCGCTTCCAAGGGCCGCTCATTTCAGTACTGCGCCGACAACTGCAGACTAGATTCATTTGATCAAATTTACGCTTTCATGTACCGCCAACCATTGTTTCGGAAAGGCGCAAGACACGTGCGAGGAGCGGGTGCTCCGCTGCCATTTGCTTCCAAGGGCCGCTCATTTCAGTACTGCGCCGGCAACTGCTTCCAAGAGCCGCTCGAGACACGGGCCTCGTGCACTGGCGCATTTGACGCCACTTGCAAGTCAAACGCAAACACATCAAAAGGCTTGAGTCCAGACAGACAAAGAGGGATCGGTGGCCAAGTGCAATAAGAAAAAAAGGATAGGTGGCCGAGTGGGTTAGAGCACACCAGCTCGGAGCACGTGGAGCGAAAGCTCGCGCTAAATAAACCAGGGATCCTGGGTTTACTCCCCACCCCTGCCCGTTTCGATCTGGATGAGCATCGTACCGGCGTACGGTCGTGTATCACTACTGCGTGATGCACGTTAAAGACCCTAGGCTAGCGGTTGTACTGCACCGGCTAAATGTCTCAGCTACAGCTGGGAGACAAGTTGCCCGTTGAGGCAGTACTATGTTCTAGGGTAGGCTGTATAAACATACACACACCCCAATTCGTTTCCAGACAGGTAAGGTAGCGCCGGTTCATTCACGGTAACATAGTAAGATCACTGTTGAAAGAGTTGTTCATAACGGACACTCCCGAGGTTACTTATGAAGACACTAAAGTTATTTAGAGGTTCATCTGATTTTGCATAAAAATTAGAAAGGTGAAGAGGGAAAAAAAAAAACAGAAACGAACGCCTCACCTTAGGTAGAAACGTATTTTCTACCTATTGATGGCCCGTTTGGTTTTCTTAGGAATCCGCAAAACGGGAAGTGTTAAATTTACAAAAAAAAAAAAAAAAATGTTTTGGGCGCCAAAACGCTAACTTTAAAATTCAATTTGCATCTCAGAGTAAGCACCTGTTTGTTGGTTAAGAAAATATATTGTAATTGTTCAAAATAATAAAATTCATGCTTCTTTTTTGTTTTTCATATTCACTAGCTACCAAACAAGGTCTACACAGAATGAAAATATCTGAAATAATGTTTTATAAAATAAATGTTGTTCGGAATAAGTATTTTAGCCTTCTTTGCAACTCACTCAACTATTTTTTTTTTTAATATTTCCAAATACATATCAGTAGGGTGCCTTCGTGTGCGCTTTGCTTAGGGTGGAGACATCTGGCCAATTAGTCCCACACTTTTATTTTTATTTTTTTCTTCAGAAGCGCGTGAAAAAGCGTGTCCCTGCTTGCGTTTGCGGCGCTGACTGTGCTATGGCGACATTTTGTTCGATTTCTTTGTATTTTCCCCATGAGCAAGTGCTGTCGGCAACGGGTACTACAAAAAGTGGCATCACCCTAAAAAGAAGGACATTGAGGCACCCTAGGATATCTCTGCTCAACCCTGCACGATCTTAGGGTGCTTACGAGCCACGCTTGTAGCGTATGCAAGCGTTTGACCACGCGCGCTAACATAGCACACACACACAAAAAAAAATAGAATCAACAAAAGTATCGCCTTCACAGCCTTATCAGGCCTTTCGCTAGGAGTCCGCTGATGACTATTAGCGGCGAGAAGTTCTGGTGGCGCCCTCCTGTGGTTCCCCCTTGTGACGTCATTACCTTGCAAACAACAAGTTCGATGGTGTTTGTTATTAGCATGGTGGAAGCTTGAAATCATTGCGCTCTCAAAGGAACACTGCCAACACTGTCAAAATTAAAGTTCTTTCATTCCTCTTATTTCCGTCGATGATAAATCCCCTTTTCGACGTCATAGTCAGCGTTCGGCCAATCGTGGAAGACCGACCACAGCGACGCTTTCGGTCGCGCACGGGGCTAATACTCTGTTTCACCTTGTGTTGTACCGCAGGAAAAGCTACAAGCGCGAGCTCCTTGCTGTAGGGCACATCTCGGCGGCACAAGCTCTCGTGCACCAAGGGCAGCTGCCAACGCTATGAGCTTGCGCTTCTAGCCTTCGCTGCGGTACAACATAAGGTGAAACGGAGTATAGCTACACCTTTTTTGCAACGTTCAAAAAGTGCCGACCAACGGAGCCATCAATTGTAATTCTGTTGTGTCTACGTTTATACAGCGGGAAGTTAGTCGGCTCTGAGGGCATCTGGTGTCTTCGTTGGAGATGAAAGACAGTGCAGTATACCACTGCTTGTCTGACATCTTAAACGTGCATCACGCAATAGTGATACATCATACATGACAGCACGCCGGTACGATGCTCATCCAGATTGAAACGGGCAGAGGCGGTGGATTGAATCCAAGATCAGTGAGCTTTACAGCGTGAGCTTTCGCTACACGTGCTATTGATCCACGAGCAACGAGACATCGCGGTCGAATTCGAGCTCGAGAGAAAAACAGCAACAGCAAGAAAATCTCCGGTTTGGGGCATTTAGTACTAGTGTCGCCATCTCGTTTATCAAGTTGAAAATAAAATTAACAGGGTGATTTTATTTACACAAATACGCAAATACAACAATATATTGCTTTCTCGTCATGGTCTTAAAATGAAGATTAGAGGCACCCCTAGTACGTATGGCCAAGCGTTTTGCCACGTTTGTCTTCAAAATAATTGTATTTTCAAAAATGCCTCAAAATGCGCTAAAAACAGTAAAAACGGTACATATTTCTGGATTTTATTAAAAATCTCCAGCACTCTAAAAGAAAAATCCAAGGGCCGCACAACCTTCATTACGTTATCATAAGTAACCCTCAAAAGAATGAATACTATCGTGCATTCCTGAAACTCAGGTTTGTGTAGCGAAATTTGCCCATTGAGTGACGAGCGGTTGAATCCCCCTTAAACACTCAAAAATCTCCCCCCCCCCCCCTTTCCTTTCAGGAAAAAACTATGGTACCCATGTATTTTTGTCGCTGCGAGTTCACGATGATGTATTGCCATTTAGAATTGATCATTTTTATTGACTAAAGCCGAACAATATGCCATCAAAAACAAGCTTCGACAACAAGTGATTGAGTGGCCCTTTATGAATTACCATGTAAAGGCCGGTTCTCACATGCAGCGAAGCGCTGATGTAGCCCTGCTCACGTGTCGTCAGCTACTTATCGTCCGACATGAGCAACAGTTTTGACGGTGCGATACAAAGCTGGTGAACGCTATATACCGTCAGCGCGCGCTTAGCGCGAGGTAAGCACTATGCTTGTAGCGCTCCGCTACATGTGTGAACAGGCCTTTGCAAGGGTACGGGCTCCTAGTTCTTTCCTAACCACAACGGCGAGGAGTCCTGGGCTGCACAAACAGAAAGAGCATTACCATTTTTTTCTTATTTGTGCACACTGCAGCGCGTTTCGGTTAATGAATCGAAATCGGCAGTTGGCAGTTCCCGCTAGACTAACAGATGAATAATAGTGCAACCTCATTGGAAAAAAAGAAAAGGCTTTTCCCGTTCTTTTTGTTTTTGTTTTGAGATTGCACGATTATTGATCTATTGATGGCCTTTTGTCATTGCTATAACTTAGGAGAAGGCTAATAATTGATGCTCCGAACGCATCTGGCTGCGCTGTGCTTTCAAATGCTTTCGTAAATGTATATGCAAAAAGAAGTAAAAAAAAAAGAAAGAAGTGCAGGATGGACGCGCTTTAACTACGAGTGACTGGTTTATGGTCGGTGATGTGAAATAAAGGATTAATTGATCGATTGATAGATAGATACCAAACGCACAAAGGCGAGGAGTGCCGTGACGATGCACTTTTCGCGCCGCTTGGTTGGCTCTCCAGAGCCACTATCTTGGTTCTTAGTGCAGAGCAGACGCAACCTTCGATCGTCACGTTTAAAAAAATAAATAAAAAAGTGACTTTCTTAGTTTTTAGATACGACGTTATGTGAAGTTCGGGTAATATTGTTTTGTTCTGTCGCGAACTTTTCTTTTTTTTTTTTACATTTTGGATGACGGATAATGCGTTTCCTGCGATTCGGATAAAAGCTTCAGATAACTGGCAACCATGATTTTAAGCACCAAGGTGGCTAGGTGTCGGTACTATGAAGCGTAGTAGCTCTAATTAATTCCACCAGATTGTATGCGGAGAGCAATTGTCGTCTGCTGCTTGCGCAGGAGTTGCGGTGACATCAGAAAGACGCCGAGCTCTGATTGGCTCTGATTGAAAGGATAGGGGGTAGACCTCGATGCTAAATGCCTCGAGGTCTATGCGCTATCTCTTTTTTCTTTCAATCAGCCAATAAGAGATCGACGTTCTGACATCATCGCAACTCCTGTGCAAGAAGCAGACGAACTTTCACTCCGTATAGTGTCGGCTGAACCTCGGACTTTAAGTGGAATGGAACATAACCACCGTGATGTACGAGGCTTGGCGTATGAGGCTGCCGGAAATGCGTCTGAATCCTAAAACAAATTCTGCGACGTGACATCAATAAAACGAAAAAGAAAAGAAACGAAAAGCAATATCCCACCAGTGTCCAAATGTGAGAAAGCCCGTCGGAACACGACGAGGCTGCGAGGGCCGTCGAGAGACAGACCGGAAAAAGCTTCCATTTAGTGAACGCTCCGGGAGGTCGTATATACACGCATGCGCAGCATGGAGTCTCAGCGTCCTCCAGTTGTACACTCCTCAGATGGGGAGCAGGGTAGAGCGCGGACGGCGTCCGCCGGCTTCCACATCTCTGCACACGCGAGCTGGACTGGCGCGACCGACTGTGGCGCTACCACCCCTCCTTTGCTAATGGACTCCTCACCTGTCTCTTCCGTATAGCTTGCGTGCCGTCGGCCCATGTCCCGCTGTGTGTGTGAGAGAGAGAGTGCGTGTGCAGGCCTCCCGGATTCGTAGATACGTTGTTTTTCGAATGACCTATAGAGCTGCTCGGCTTTGATTATTTCTATTTTGTTCGGGAGTGGCAATTGGCAGTTGGGAACTTTGTTCTTCGGGTAAAGGCTCGGTAACAAGACGAGAGGAAAACAGTTCTTGCGAAAAAAGGAAACACAAAGAGGACAAAACACGGACGAAGTACACTTATATCAACATGCTCGTTACGAATATGGGCCGACATTTTGTTTCCGAACAAGTCAGCGTTGGCCGACACCTGTTGTGGAGACTGCGCGTGCGCGGAAGGAGGCAGCGCCACCTTGGATGCGTAACGTCAGAGCCGCATGTTGGTGTATAAAGGAAAAGCAGATTCAAAAGAAAAAAACAACAACAAAAACAGAGGGGCTAACAGGGCTGCTAAAATCGAACTATAGAGGAAGCTTTCTCCAGTTTATCAGGATCCTCCACAAAGCTCCGTGTTCGCCTCATACAAGGCCCGTGGACTGGATCACGCTATCTTCGTGGATTGCGCGCGAGACACAGTTTAGACGTGAGTTTTCGGTTGGGACCTGTGTTCAATCGTCACGGTGTCCCATCGCGTCATTGTGTCGCGTGACTACCACAAAACGTGATGGCGTCCCGTTACGTAACGATTGAGCTTTACAATGTCCCGTCATGGTGTCACACGACGTGATGACGACACGCGAAGAAATGATTGACATTACAATGGAACGTCATATGGTGTCACACGACGTGACGACGTCAATTGACGTAATGGTCGACATTACAATGTCGCGGCATGCTGTGATACATCTCGTCACAATATCACTCGACGTCATGGTCTTGCGTGACGTCAGAATGTGACGTAATGCCCGTGTGACGTGACATGACCTGACATCTTTTTCCCGCCTAATTTAGTGGAAACGTTTCTCAGCTATAAACTCCGATAGGAAGTGCTATCCCGTTCAAAAACCCGAATCCATTGCTATCGCCCTCTCGCTGTAATTGACGAAATGTCTGAGCCAGGCGATTTCTGCCAAAGTTGAAGCCCCGATCAAAAAAAAAAAAAAAAAGAGGTTCGGTACAATATTTTTCCACCAAATAATTCTAAGCGGGAGAGCAAAAGTCGATATATGCTTGGCTCGCATTGATCTCGCTCTGCAGCGCCTCATCACTTCATTACGCATGCGCGAATGGAGGGGAATTCCGGACGAACAGGTTTTATCTTTTTTAAAACGAGCATGAATTTTTTTTTTTTTTGCTAGCGTGAAGAGAATAGACGGTTCTTGATGCATTCGCTATTTAAATGAGCGCGGAGAAGAGCACTTTCCTTTAGTTGCCTCAGGTGGCTTACTCTAGCGTATCCGTCCCGCGGAATGTGGTCAGAGGATTACCATCGAAGGCAACTACACGGACTCCCGTTTTCAACTCACAATCCAGCGCAGCGGACACCGCCAGCTATTCTAGCCAGTCCAATGCCATGGGAGCGTCACGTGACCTTCTGAGACTTGCGGCGTGCGTATAGTCACGTGACAGGCGCACGGCGACTGGATTGGCTGGGATGGATTCGAAGCGTCCGCTCCGGTCCAATCGTAAGGTGAAGCAGACTGTAGAGAACCCCGAGTTCGTTAATTATTGTTCTGCGCTAAGTTATGCTGACCTAGATTGTTCTTCCCGTATGCCTCGGTTTGCTCGCGGAGCTTCTGTCTGCTGGGGAGATGCGCTGAGATAGCAGGTGCCTTCTTCTCGAAAGTCTCGGGCCATTAACGTAGAACGCTAATTGTTCCTAATTAGGTCTGTGGTACAATTCGCGTTTCTTTGCGATTTGGTTGGATTGCACGAATCTGATTCACCGTTAAAGCACAAAACAATAAACTGCGTAACCTTTTTTTTAAATATATTTACGAGAATGGAGTTTTTTTTTCAATAAACGAGCGCCGACCGGGGGCGGTTGTCTGCGATCTTCAACTAAAGGGCCTCCCAACTTGCCTCTCCACGTTAGAACACATTGGCAGCATTGCGCCGTTGTATCGACACTCTTCCTTTTTTTTCAGATGGCAGTGCGGTAGCTCCAAGATGGCGAAAGAGACGGGGATGGATTCTCCAGGCCACCGACGCTGGGCAGTGGGCTAAAATTAATTTACTTGACTGCAAATAAAAAGCGGTCAATGCAGGAGCATATTGCACGTGACGGAGATGTTGACGTGCGTTAGGAACACGGGCATGTTGATTTGTAAAAGTTACGAAGCGGAACGCAACCATTCCCCGTTTTAAGGAACTCGCCTTTTTTCCGTTAAAGCGGCACGATACACCAACACCCCGATCGGAACCACGCGGTACCACCCAGACTTGTAAACGTTACTAAAAAATAGTAAGAAATTACATTTACAATTACTCGAGGCTAAATTGTAATTTATTACAATTACAATTACCTTCCCATAAAAGTAAGTGACCGTTACCCCAAAAAGTAATCCGTTACTTTCGTGGCGTTACTTTCAGCATTGCTGACTTCAATTCAGAAGCAAAGGGAAGGGGTTATTCAAGTTCTTATTGTTGCCAGCTGCTATTTAATGACCTCGAGTATTCTGACCAACAGCTGACTCTCGAAAGTCTCGTCAGAAATGTTGCGTTATTTATTACTGAAGATGTCGACTGCTACGCTGAACACTCTTTGAACTGAGGCACTGGATGGGAGTGGCATATTCTGCCTCACGAATGTTTTAGCTCAGCATTCAGCTTTTTCAGCGAAGCAATGGAAGTACTATATTTACCTCGAAGATAGAGCAAAGCTTCGTCGTTGCAGCCGTTGCCTGATAGTCGAAAGTTTTAGTAGATCGTTTCGATACCTCCGATGCCCCCGATAACAAAATAATGAATGCGCAAAAGCGGCGGCGAAGTATCGGGTATCGTTGTCGGAGTCATAGGACCGATCTACTAAAATTCTCCATTGTCGAAATCGCGAAGCGGTAGAAGTCATCGTATACATCTAGCCAAAACTAAAATAATAATTGATTTATGTCCATCTTACTATACCGGCATATAATGACAGACAATAGCAAAACATAGTTGTAACAGTAAGGTGATAAGTAAATAATAAATAAGGTTTGGCTCCATATTCTTCTTCCTTTGGTTCTGAACAGGTCGAGCCTCGGTTAAAACGTTGATGAATAAAAAAAAAAAAAACGCTTCTAGTATATAAATATAAGTAATAAAAAAAGGACATTTATACCAACAATTAGTTAGAACGTTGGTTAAAACAAGAAAATGTAAACACAGGTTTGTCGTGCGTACCTTTCTTGTTGCCGTTCAAAAACGCACGGAGCACGAACCGACTGCAGTTTACTCCGCTGTTCTCCAGATAGACGTCCGCTGATGCCACGGGCAGCGAAGGGCAGAGTACTAAGTAAGCCGCGATATGGCCCCACTTACGAATTTCACTCTCCCCTCAAGCCCAAATATCAAGTCTACGTCAGCCACCATTATGTTTTTTTAGTTTTTTTTATGTCTGCTTAATAGAGGATGCGTCCTGCTGAGGTGAAAACAGGAAGAAGAAGAAAGGAAGACTATTACCATTTTCGAAGTGCTCGCAAAAAGCTGACTCACAAAAAGGGTGACTGAGATGCAGATAACCTAGCTGGAATTCACAAATAGAGTGGGCAAACCCTAAAGTTGAACCACAAAAAAGTAAGTAGCTTTTAAAGGGATACTTTAACGAAATTTGAAATATTCCCGTCGTGTTTAAAAATAGGTTGAATATGATCCACAATATCCGTAAATGACAATATCACGTTTGTATTTTGAGCCTGGTGGCTGTATTTTTCGTTTTAAACGGCCCACTCTGGCAAGCGCTCGGAGAAGGCCCAGCGGAGACCACGTGACATCCAACGCAATCGTGACGTAGGTCGTCTCAGGACGAGCAAAGCTACGGCGAGGCTGACGTCGAGAGGATGGCCTAGTCGTTCCAGCCACCGAAGCGGCTGCTTTTGTACGAATTTTGAGTGACGGGTTAATATTCTATAATCTTGTAGGGGGACAATAGCGACTTCTGCGACACACAAAAGGCATTCTCGGGAAGACGGGAGTTCCTCCTTCCCCTCTTCTCTCGTCGTGGCCGGAGGCGAGACACTCACCGTCACTAGCTGTCAAGGTTCCTAGACGGGCATTAAAAGCGAGGCGTTAGCGACATCCACCAGGTGCTCTTTGCTAATCGTTTAATTCGTTTTAAAATTCCTTTTCGAGACTTTTTTGATAAGATATTGGTATGTTCGATGTGATACTGCTCCTTTGAACACATATAGACCAAACAATGAGCGCCGAAATTTTGTTGTAGTATCCCTTTAAAACCGGGTCAAATAAGGGGAAAGAAACAGAAAAAAAAAAATCCGGCTTTCTAAGAGAAGATGAGAAGCCTGCGGCAACGAACGAGGATGCTTTCTGGCAATAACGCCTTCACATATTATCACATCTCTTTTAGTGGATTTTAGGGTAGACGGAGCGTTGTCTCGTGTTGTGACATTATGAAAATGGTCGTAGTCACTATAACCGAGAAGGACATTGTTAATTCTTGTCTGTGCACTTACCGCCTAGAGCTTCTCGAAGAGGCACACTATCACTTGGTGTCCACCTCTCCCCGTCTTCATCGTAAAGAAAAACAAAGGAATTAAAAAAAGCGGTTATAGCTTGCCCCCCACCCCCTTTTTTTCTTTTTTGTTTAGAAATGCCCATTTGGATTTTTTGACACTGTTGTTAGTGTCTAAAAAATAAATACAGGGGCTTGGTGCTGCAAAAAAAAAAAAAAAAAAGGTTTTTGCGGAACTGAAGAGTGCCAAGCCTCCCTTTGCGCTGGTCAATTCGCGAACAGTGCCACTGCGCTCGACATTACCAAAATCAAAGCAACCCTTTCTTTAGAGGAGGTGGGGGGGGGGGGGGGCGCTGGTCCTGAAAGAAAATGTAACGGATTACAAGGAATCCGTTACGTAAAAAATGTAAGGGAATTACTTTAAAATTACTCTAGAAAATATGTAATTATTCCGTTACTAAATTACTGATAAATGTAAGGGATTACAAGTAATTTCGTTACTTGTAACGAATTACGTACAAGTCTGGTAACACCAGCGCCAAGCCCGACAGTCCCTGCCACCGTCTCCGCCGCCGTCCCCGCTTCTCTGGTTCTTCGTTCCTCCACGAGAGGGCGCGAGTGGCGGGACGAAATTGCGGGTACTACCAAAGCTTAAAAAAAACGTAAAAAAAGTAAAAATGTTTGAGAAAATAATGTCGGGCACGCAGGTATACCATCCGAAAATGGGTGCACGCGTGCCCAGAGGTTTACTGGAAAAAGGTTCCTTGGCTGAGTCGCCAAGTTGGTATAGTCCTGGACTGCAGAACAAACGATGGACTCTTGCTTCGTGATATGTTCTAATTATTTCGTTGCATCGAATAACACTGCAGGGCCATTGGCTACGGTGCGACGATTAGATGCTCAGTGCGCTATTCTGGCAGCTACGCTGCCATATATTGTGGCTCTAGGCTTGGGAACTAGAGAAAGCTGGCATCACGTTAAAAAAAAGAAACAAAAATTACATTTGTTCGCCTCAGTTGCTGAAAGGCTCCTTAAACAAATAAAAAAAAAAAGGTGAAAAGACACCTCGCAAAACACGAGACAGACAGAAACCGAAGGTCGGCAGTTATACCCTACATTTACAACATATCCGATAACCCCAAGAAGGTTGGTTATCGAGCAAATATTGATGCTGTCCTTTCGGCCCCCCCCCCCCTCCCCCCAAAACCTCTCAGGTTTATGTAAAAAAAAAAAAAAAGTTAGCGCTGCACCAAAAATAATACAGGCTGCCCCAAAAAGCATAAAGTCCCTCACATCCCTTGCTCAGAAGGAGTGGTTTATTCCTTTCACGGGGCGAACTTTACATTGGTCAAACAGGAAGATGTGCTAACGACTGATTAAGAGAATAGAACAACAACATCCTAGCGGCCGATTCAAACCTTCTAGGCATTCACTGTGTGACTGCGGATGCTCAGTCAAATTCAAAAACTGCTCCGTAATCAGCAAGAATCATCACCCACTGACAAGAGAAATCATCGAAGCAGAAAGTATCGTGAAGCAGAGTGACACGTGTGTTAACGATCCTTCTATATCACTTTCCGAGAAGGAGTTGTTATACCTATAGGCTCCACTCGAAACTAACAAGTGCGTTAGACTTTGAAATCGCGTAGAAGAGGACAAAATGCTGCCTCGCGCAGCTTGCCAAGTAGGAAGCGCGCGCGTGGCCTAACGGTTGTGGCGCCTGCCTCCCACGCGAAAAGCCAGGGTTCGATTCCTGGCCTCGGGGACGCCTTTTTGTTGACATCTAATGTAATGTTCCGGTAAATTCGAGAACCGTGTTGCTTGTTCGAGTTTAGAAAGTTCGACACGCCGAACGTTCTACGCCGATTATTCCAGAAGCCTACGCGTGTACATGAGGGAATTCGCGTGGCGAGCCAAGTCAGTTTCGCCTCAGCGTTCGATCCTGCTGCTTCGCCGCCTTCGACGCCCGCGACGCTCTGCTGTTATCTTTCTTCTTCCTTTTATTTTTGGGCACAAGTTGGCCCCATTAAACGTTTAGTTTCCTCAGTTATTTTCGCCTCATCAATGGACCTTTTGTAGAGAGACGCGGTGCGCATGCGCGGAGTATTTTATGCGCCTGGGTTCGAGAGTATCTAGTTCCAAACAATCCGCCATCTTGCATTTCTCGCCTTTGAGTGGTTTCGTTGTGTCGACCTCGGGGCGGAAGATTACGCACGATGGGGACAAAGGTGAGCTTGGGGGAGCCGTATCTAGTTCACATCGCCTCAATGGGTGAACAGGATGTAGCTGACGTTTTGGGTGTGGAACGGGTGGGAGAGGCCTTGGGCGCGCGTTGTTTTCCAATCACCTAGTCTCGAAACGATTCGCGTGTCTAGGTGGCAGCACATATTCGCCAAGAGGTCCATTGTCATTCGTGACAATACCACGCAGAATAAGAGTCGCAGGAAAGAAAACAACAAAGTGTGATAGTAATTTTTTATTTTTCGGTTTCTTTTTTGTTTTTAATTTCTTATCGGTGTAAAGGAAGAAGACACAAATACAGACGAGAGTCTGTATTGCATCAGCGCGACGTGAGCGATTCCTTTTTGACGGTGTGCGTGTGGTCTGTGTTGGAGTTATCCTTTGCGCTGTTACCTTGAAGTCATGAACAGTCAAATCGCCCAAGCCCCACGAGAAAAGAGTTCTTCGTTTATTGGTTCGCTCTTGGAGCGCTTTAAAGCAAAAAGCAAAAACAACACACACGCACAAACAAAAACATCAGCTGCGTTTGAAGATGAAATGCAGTTTCGTCACCGGCCGTTTCCAATTTTCGTTTTTAGATTTTATACGGACTCTTCAAAACGTTTGTTGCGAGGGGAGGTAAAGAAAGGGTAAGACATAAAAATTGTTCCAAATTTTAACTAGGTGCATGTTCGGGCGGTGTTTCTTTTTTTTCTTTTTTTTTTACGTTTAACTTTGATTCGTAGATCTAAAACGTCAAACCTTCAATTTTTTGTTTCGCAATAATACGTTTTTGAGCTTTGAGGCTGTAATTTCAGCGTCAAGCTATGTTTGCTCGTATCTTCTTTTCCTTTTCCCTCGACGCGAACAAATCGTGTCGGCAATTTTCCAGCCGTCAAAATGAATGAAAATTTCTTTTGTTCTTAGTTTTGTTTCTCCAGATGCCACAGTCCTGAGCAGAATAAGTTGCCTTCCTCTCTCGAAGTAACGTGTTCGCAGTACGTAAGGCTACGTCTGGAGTTTGAAAGTTTTATACGCAAAAACGGCAAACGCGAACCAAAAAAAAAAAAAAAGCGAATCTTTGCAGCGCATTGCGCGATTATTTAGAATCTTATAATTTCACGAACGTCTTGAGCAAATACAAAAACCTACTTTATGGCAACATTTCTAATCATCTCCCCCCCCCCCCAAAGTACGTCTTGCACGTCTCGCGCATGCTAGCTAATAAGTAATCAGCCAGAATCGAAATTTGTCTCAATCGAAGTAAGCATTTGACCAATATAACTTGCCTCTCCTTCCCTGAGAATTTGCATCGAAGGGAAATGTAATAGCCCCTGTCAGACGGGCACGCTAAATGACATTTAAGCAAATGACATTACAGCTCGGCCAATGAGCGTGAGCGATGAAGAACCAGGATCACGTGAAGAACCAGGATCACGAGCTGATTCGCCGAGCGGTGAATGACATTCGATCAAAGTGACATTTACTTTCCCGTCTGACAGGGGTATTACATTCGTCTGACTGCAATGAAACTGACAGCTTAAGAAGTGTTGGGCGTGACTTAATATTTTAACGAGTCTCACCGATCGTGATTCGCTGTTCGTCGTTCTTATCAAGAAGTACAACAAAAAGCTCCGAAAAACAACCACAATCTGTAGAAAAAACAGGAAGAATGTCTTGTCACTTAACCTACATTTTCCCTCGCACTTTGGGTGCAGTTTCAGTTAGTCTTCAAAAATTCCTCAAAGTAGTTTTTTTTTTTTTTAAGTACGTCTTTTTAGACTTTACTGTATGTTTCCGGACAAGGTTGAACAAGTTTTTAACGTATCTCAAAAAAAGAAGTCGCAACTTTTGCTCAGTGTAAGCGTTTCACAAAGTGCAGAACATTTTTCCATGCTTCGAGGAGCATGCGCGGTGCTTGTTTTCGCAAGTTTCCGAGGTTTTTTTTCTCTACTAATTTACTACAATAGTTTCTATCATTTTTCTACTTCTTTTATATCCACTTTTATTGACATTCTGTCGGTGCAGCCACTCGTTCTACTTTCACACAGATCGGTGGCCTGCCGCTGAATTCCAGCTCTCCTCGACTGAGAAACAACTCCTTCCGCGGCGAGCGATCCTCTGAAGCATGAAGAGCGTTTGCAATTCAATGGCGGATGCATCCTCCTGCGTATGTTGGCTGCGCGTGCGAATGCGCGCGTCGCCGCCTAGAGA
The DNA here is from genome assembly GCA_013358835.2 of Ixodes persulcatus. Classification (NCBI taxonomy): domain Eukaryota; kingdom Metazoa; phylum Arthropoda; class Arachnida; order Ixodida; family Ixodidae; genus Ixodes; species Ixodes persulcatus. The sequence continues at coordinate 1,247,364 of JABSTQ010009660.1, read as the reverse complement.
GGAGAGGGGAGGCTGAACAAAGCTTGCGGACGATGGCAGACGACGGACGCTAATTCACTACCTCTTCACAGCTCGTACCCCAAACGCGGTTCACAAACCACGTGACTCCGATCGAACAGTTGGAAACACTCTCAGATCCGAGCACCTTGTAAGCCGCCGTCACGATGCCCACACATCGTACGAGAGACGTTCTCTGCGGAGTTCTCTGCCGACGCGACGGCAGCATCATCTGCGGACACGCCTCACGTATGTTCGAAGCCGCATATGTTCGCTTCATTGATACGTATATGCTTGGAACTTGTCTGCAGAGAGTGTATGTATGACCTATGTGTGTGAGGACCGTCGTACGAGGAAGAAGCACGCCTCAGACTGTCCGAGTAGCGAGAAGTCGCAGCAGAAGCGAATTCGGTTCAGCCGCGACGAGTTGACAAACAGCGCGTCGTCTTCCGTTTCACCTCCGGTTGGACCGAAGTAGAGGCCGCGAGCGCGCTACACCAATCAGGCGTCTTGAACGCGCAGGTGCCAGCCTTCAACCGAAGTAACCAATCAGGGCGAAGAGTGTGTCGCGGAACTTGCAGTCATCAGCCGGATCGAACCAATCCAAAAGGTGGTGCCGGGAAGGATACCTAAGACGCAAGATATTTTCTTACGTGTACGGCCGGGAATGCTTCGGACTCGGTACATGTTCCGTCCACCCCTAAGCTTATAGTGATGGAGAAGCTATACGTGCTCCTTGGACCGGTCTAGCCTACCTCTTGCCACGTGATCACGCTCCCGCCACTACCTACGCGCAGAGAGCGTGGTCAGGTGATGGAAGGGAAGCGGCTGATTGGTTGGGAGAGCACGTAGCTCCTATCACCGCAGTGTCGGCTTAGGGGATGGAAAGGAGTGTAGTAATAGGGAGTAGTGTGGGGAGTCAGCTGGCATCGCCTTCGCTGCAACAGGATACCTCATTACGAGTCCCACGGAATGGATATTGTTAACCTCGTGATCTGTTCCGTGTCTAAGAGGCTGGTCATTTCTTTATTTGTATTTATTCTTTTTCGGTCGCGCTTCTAATGTTGTAGTTTCGGAAGTTGCTCAGGCGTGTCTGACAGCTCGATCGTTATCGGCACACCTGGCGCCAAAAGAAACACGAGGTGTTCTTGTTTTTACTTTTTTTGCTCGCTTGCGAGTTATTTTTGTAAGGTGATACGGGGTTGTTACGGTCCAAAAATTGATTTTCGGTCGTGGTAAACCGCTGCTTCGGAGCGAAACAAGACCGGAAACAAGCGAAGGTGGAAGTGCACTTTTTTTTTCTTTTCAGTTAGTTTTTTTATTGAAAAACGCCATGACGGCTAGAAATATTAGAAGGCCGGTTAACAATACTTCGATCTGTTTGGGTGTTGGGTTTCGCGTTAAATATGACACGACCTATTTTATATATATAAAAACAAAACACCAGGAAGGAACTGTTTATGTTTACTCCAATGGGATACATTCTGAATTTTGTATTGTTCTTCGAATTGCCTTTTTCAATGAAATTCTTTACATAATTTTTATAATGGTGATACTAACTCTTAGCGTTACTCAGAGACAAATCAACCAATCAATCACTAAAATTGGTTTGTCGAAGTAGAGTATAACAATAAAGAAGAAGAGTTATTTGAAATCAATGGAAGGATTGCAGATTGTAGTTGGAGTATACAATATAGAATAAATGGCGTGTTCTATGCAAGTTAATTGCGTTAAATATAGTACCTTGAGAAGATGCGTGCGATTATTTTAATATTGCCCATGGGTTTTCTTTCTGTAAAACTTTTATTTGTAAGTCAAGTGATTAGAAAAAAAGATAATTCATGCTACGTTTGCTACGTTGACGTGAATTACGTGGAAAAATACGTAATTCATGCTACGTTTGCTACGTTGACGTGAATTACGTGGAAAAATACGTAATTCATGCTACGTTTGCAGTTCTTGTTGATCTCAAACTGTTCACTCAAAAACGATCGAGGTGTACGAGGCAAGACAATTTAAGTGGTTGTTTAGCTCTCCACTCAAACCTTCACTGATTGTTTTTTGATCGTATACCGGGTTGGGGTTTCTATTCGCTCGGCGTATATGATAACGATCCAGTTTTTAAGGTTATTATGCAGAGCTATATGCAACACGAGCCTCAGTTTCACATTTCTCAGACTTGTTTATTTGCTTTCGTTAACAAGATTTTTAGTAACAGCTCTCTCTTACGTTTGCAACCAGGATCTAACTTTAAATTTGATTATTGCCGTCTGACAGCAAAAAAAAAAAAAAAAAAAAAAAAAAAAAATATATATATATATATATATATATATATATATATATATATATATATATATATATATATATATATATATATCTTCTAGGGGTTGCTTTCCACTTAAGAATATGGCGATGGTCTCCACAGTAATTTACAACACTGCCCTTTATAGCCATGAAAAAAAAAAAAAAAACTATTACGCGTGTGATCTGGACATCGTAGGGTCTACTTTTGCATCGTCTGCATGCGTGCTTTTGTGGCCTGCTTTTTTTTTTGTTTAACCTTTCTGTACATGGAGAGCTTCGCACTTTGTGCTACTAGGGTTCTAATATTAACCGTTTCTTATGTAGGCTCCAGCCAGACATATAGGAACCGTGCACATCTAATTCAGGCCCCGACCAGGGCGCCCCTAGCGGCAAACGGGTCCGTTCCATCGGGGAACTTCTGCCAGTCGCTGCGTTGGTTGTGCGTTGTGGCGGGTTAGCGCTGTAATTTCCAAGGTAGCTATTCCGCACTAAGAAAGCCACAATAATTGATGCGGCAAACAATAGGCGACCGCCGCGACGGGCCGGCATGCTCGCTTCCCCAGAACCGTGCACATCTAATTCAGGCCCCGACCAGGGCGCCCCTAGCGGCAAACGGGTCCGTTTCATCGGGGAACTTCTGCCAGTCGCTGCGTTGGTTGTGCGTTGTAGCGGGTTAGCGCTGTAATTTCCAAGGTAGCTATTCCGCACTAAGAAAGCCACAACAATTGATGCGGCAAACAATAGGCGACTGCCGCGACGCGGCCGGCATGCTCGCTTCCCATAGGGACATTTAAAAAAAAGTTACTCGAAGACCTTGTTGAGACTGCATCGAAGGCTTCTATAGCTGCCCTTCCTTCCCATAGAAGCTCACAGGCGAAGGTATGGGCCCGAGACGCTTTCTTTCCGTATGCCGCTTGTGAACTGCATTGGCGGCTAGCATTATTAATGAGAAGCCAAGGAAGCTTGGTGCCGAGATCGTGATGAGGCAGGCGCTGATTGGATCGATGCAACCGCGCCGATCTTGATCGCGCGAGCGGCGCCGGAGATGACTTCATCAAGTCAGCTATGATGAACAACCCGATTAGGCGATATAGTGGCGGCGCCCTCCAGCGGTCTTTGAAAGAGAGATGCTCTGCAGCGATGCCTGTTTCGATAAGGACGCCGATCTGTGATCGTGTTCCCGGGTTTGCTGCTTGCGCTGGTGAGTTGAGTGGAGCGGCCATGCTACTCCGTGGCGCCGATCTAGCACCAAACTTTTTTGTGCAATGTACCTCGGGGAGGTAGACACCTTCGGCGTGTATTTTAATCGATACGTGACATCGTAATTGCTAGCAGTCTGAGAAGGAATTATTTCTTTATTTATTTGGGTAGGGAAGTTATACTGCTATTCCCCTCAAAAACCACACTAAAAGAAAAAAGTCCGACTCCTTGCGGAGCGTTACTCATTTACTCCTTTATGTGATGAAGTAAGGTGTGAATTTAAAGTAGTACGTAAGTAAGTAAGTGAGTGAGTTTTAAACTAGCTTAGCGTTACTTTAGTAGGTAAGCAATTAAGTGAGTGAATTTGAAACTAGCTTAGCGTTACTTTATCAAGGCGTTCACGTTTCAAACGCCCTAAAAAGAACAAGAACTTCGTTTAAGGTTTCGAGAACCAAATCTTGCAAGAACTATTTTTTGTAGCGCATGGATGATGTGCAATTAAGACTTCCTTTTCTCTTGGTGTGACAACGAGTTTCGAGCCCTGGAACAATACCACTTAGATTAATCATAGCGAACAGACTGCTTCCACGTAATGTAATCGGACTATGGCTCCGATTGGAAGGGTAGTGGGTAGGCAGCTAGCATTGAGGTCTACCCACTATCCTTCGATCGGAGTCAATCAGAACTCGGCGTCGTTCTGACGTCACCACAACCAAAAGAAGCAACGGTCTTGCGCGCTCCGCATAGGATAGCGCCAACCCTGCAATTGTGTCTGAGTCCGGACACCGAGCGCCCTTCAACTTGCTGATTGGACGCCGAGTGCCCTTCAACTTGCTGATTGGACGCCGAGTGCCCTTCGACTTGCTGATTGGACGCCGAGTGCCCTTCGACTTGCTGATTGGACGCCGAGTGCCCTTCGACTTGCTGATTGTACGCCGCGGGTGCCCTTCGACTTGCTGATTGGACGCCGAGTGCCCTTCGACTTGCTGATTGGACGCCGAGTGCCCTTCAACTTTCTGATTGGACGCCGAGTGCCCTTCGACTTGCTGATTGGACGCCGAGTGCCCTTCGACTTGCTGATTGGACGCCGAGTGCCCTTCGACTTGCTGATTGGACGCCGAGTGCCCTTCGACTTGCTGATTGGACGCCGAGTGCCCTTCGACTTGCTGATTGGACGCCGAGTGCCCTTCGACTTGCTGATTGGACGCCGAGTACCCTTCGACTTGCTGATTGGACGCCGAGTGCCCTTCGACTTGCTGATTGGACACGCTGCCCTGCCGAACGCTGACGCAATAACTCGTTTCTAATCTGTGTCTGCGCTGGATTTCACTTTGATGACGTTGGTCAAACGGGAAGGTGCACCGATTGAATTAAAAGAAACATAAATTAAGGAATTTCGTGTAAAATATTTCGGCGTCTCCTTGCTGGAGCTTATGAAGACAGCTCCACAGAAATTTTGGGAAATATCTTGCGCTATCAAAACAGAGCATAGACTGCATTGTAGAGAACGGTCTTGTCATCTCGGATCGTAGAGCAATATCCCAGGGGTACGATGAATATTATTTCAGTTCTGTGTTTATCGATTCCTGGAATTGATCTGTGGATTCGGAGGACGACGAAGACGTACTTGCGTCTATGCCAGACATTGATATTTCAGAGGCCAGTGTCCTTTAATTCACTCTCGTTAAATATTAACACGAAGAAAGCCGCTGGACCAGACAAGATTCGTAATGAATTTTTTAAGCGGGTATGCGGATTGGGTCGCCAAATGCTTAACATTATATTCAAAGTGTCACTCAGTCAACCCCGCGTCCCTTCGGATTGGGTTTGAGCAAAGGGGATCCCAGTCCACAAATCCGGTGACAAACAAAATGTAGCAAATTATCGTCCCATTACATTGACATGCACAAGCTGCAAAATCTTTAAACACATACTTTCTAAATGTATTTATGCTTTTTTCGAAACAAAGAATATTTTTCACAAAAACCAGCATGGATTCCGGCGCGGTCTGTGAACAGTAACACAATTACTAGGTGCATTTGGTGACTTGTCCTGCTCTTCGAATGAGACAGGTCAAATCGACGCGGTTTCTTGGATTTATCCGAGGCTTTCGACCGAGTTTAACATAGTAGATTGATACAAACAATATAAAATATGGCTCGAATAAGCCGGTAATTGCGTGGACCCGAGCCTACTTCTCTAATAGAGCACAGCTTGTGGCTATCAGCGGAGCAGTGTCGACCACTTGCGGGGTTCCGTCGGGGGTCCCGCAGGGATCGGTATTGGGTCCAGTCTTGTTTTTATGTTACGTAAACGATATCGTTAATGAACTCAGCCCTAACGTTACAGCTAGAATGTTTGCGGCGAAATCTTTCTTTATACTAAAGTACGTAACCCCATAGATCAAGAAAACCTAAACTCGTGTGTCAACTCTGTTAAGAAATAGTGTGAAAAATGGGATATGAAAATTAATTTAGATAAAACTTTATACGCCAGAATCATCAACAAAAAAGTGAACATCATCCTCTACACATATAGAGTTGGGGACGATCCCATAGCTCTAGTTGATCACTTTACGTATTCAGGAGTTACGAAATCGGCAGACCTCACATGGAATCGCCACATCGCTAATTTGTGCAGTACGGCTCGAAAAAAGTTTTTTGAAGCGAAACCTAGGCCATACCACGAGTCAGGTGAAATTGACTGCCTGCACAACACTTATACGACCCACCCTAGAATATGCCTGCGCGGTGTGGGATCCGTACCGACAGAATCGGATCGTAAAATTGGGAAAAACAAAAAAACAAAAACAGGCTGCTCGCTTCATCTTTTTGAGATACCGCCAAATGGACTCTGTTACTAGCATGCTAGGACAGCTCAGCCTCCAACCTCTTCACACCCGCCGAGATATATCGAGGCTGAAGCCTTTTTATATGTTTTCAAAAGACTTACTAAATGTGGACACATCTAATTTTTTACAACCCCGTATTGCTAGACCAGTAAGGGGGGTACACAATAGGGCTATGCAAGTTCCGCGAATTAATAATGTCACATACAAGTATTCGTTTTTTGTTAGAACTGTTGAAAGGTGGGACAAGCTTCCCGAAAGTGTTATAAATTGTGATTCATTAGCCTTACTCGTGAAATGTTTACTTGAGTTATACTAGATTTCTCATTTCTGTTTATGAGTGTGTAAAAGAAGTGTTCTTTTCTTGATTAGGTACATTTATTGCCTGTGTAGCGTGATGTGAACCAGCGTTGTTTTGCATATTGATATTAAGTGTATAAGGTGTTAAGAAATGTATGTCATAGAGCACGATATGACATGTATGGAGATTGACGCTCCCCCCTTGTAAAGCGCCCAGAAGGGCGCGCAGTATTTACGAAGAAATAAATGAATGACCGTTCGAGGGAGCATGCACGCAATCTAAAGACAAACGTTGGGGCACATTTGCCCACGCACTGCCTGCAGATGGGAGCCATACTTCGATGACACCAAGATTCTAGGTAGAAGCGACAATCAAAGAGCACTCGGGGAACGGCAAGAGGCGTACTCTATCAGGAAGGGGGCCCGATGTGTCAGCGACACGTCGTTTAGATTCTATAATGCCAAGATTAGTTTTTTTTATAAATGTATGTAAACGCGTTGAAGGGCGTGTTTCCAGGCGCATGTGTAGCATAGGTGACGATAAGTGTATACATGTATGTACTTCTATCTTGAAAGTAGCGCCCGTGCTTCTCTTCTGTTTTGTGTAGGTCTTTTTAGCGCTTTTAACCAAGTTTCGAGACAGAAAATGCCCCGTGGCATTTTTTGGGACACTCTGCAGTTTGAGCTGCGCCCGACAACGCAAGGACCTCCCTGTCATTTCAAAGCAGCCAAAAACCATACTAAAAATTAAAAAAGAGCTTGCGGGTGAATGTTATTTTAGGAAATGTCAGGGGCCAATCACACGCGAGCTTTGAAGTGCGTTGAAAGAACGACGAGGCGCACAAACCGCATTACTTCAAAACTCGATCTGCGCAGAGACACTGCGCATGTGAAGCATCAGGGTTATCCTTCTACCTTCGCGAAAATCGCCTTCTCGGCGCCGCCATCTTTGCTGGGCTGTGGAACACCTTCCGAGAGTGCGCCGTTACTCTGTTGTGCGGTATATCCGACGTTACGCATGCGTCAACAGCTGAGTGACTCGGCATTTTTCGCCCATACGTGAATCCCGAGCCAAACCGTTTTTTTTTTGCCTCGTCATTTTTGGACGCTCGCCACATAGGCTAATCTCAGTGATCAGCCACATAGGCTAATCAAAGTGACCAGCCGCAGAGGCTGATCACTCTGATTGGCCTATGCTGCGCTTTGCGATAAAATGTTCGGACAGACATCTTTTCAAGTGTGCTGTCGTAAAAAATACTACGCGTTGTAGCAGAAGACTGCAGCCAAGTTGAAGTAGTCGAAAACGTTTCATCATGCTACTACGGAGTGGATGAAATCCGTGATTTCCAGAAATCTCAGGTAAGGAACGTCTCGGAATATAAGCTGCGGGTGAGCGCTGGAAAGAATTTCCTCATCAAACGAGGGTTTGCGCAGTGACGAGTGATTCGTAAAATGGGCGATTGAGGATCGCCTGTTGCGGGTCACGCGGAAGCATAGGGTTCAACCGAGCATAGTCGACGCAAAAGACAGATAGATACGCCTCAGACATTGTGTCTGAGGCGTGTTTATTTTATGTACGACTGTCCTTTCACATTGGTCGTACAGAAAACTGTCTCCAGATGCAAGTTCGAAACATACATATATGTGTGAGACAAACATGCTTCGAATGTGCTTGAGTCGTGTCTCCGCATATGATTCTGTCGTCGTGTGCGCAGCCACAGGAATGGCCAGTTATTCAAATACAAGTATTCGAAAGACGTGTCTAAATTACTTCGAGTATTTTGTCTTTAATTTTGTATAAGGGAATCTATTGGGCGACTTTTTATTTAAATACTTGAAATTGAGCATTTCTAATATACACGTATTTCAAGTATGATCCCGAATTCAATTTTGCGCACTGTGATCGTCGCAATCAAATCTGATAGTGGGCACTCTTCGCGAAGGGAGTCGTCGGCAAATAACATAAAAATTGATACCTTTTGCACGCACACAAAAAAAAAAAAACGCAGAAAAAAACAAGAGTAAAACGAGGCATTAACGGGATGAGCAAAATTATTGCTTCTTTGGTTGGGTGATTTTTTGATTTGTTAAACGCGTCGAATAAACGACATGGTGTTTGGAAAGGCTTTGATACATCAACTTGACATTTTAAATTCATCTTACACCGAATATGTTGTTTTCACTTATGTTCTATCCGCCTATGAAACTATGACAAAACAAATTTTACTTTTAGAGCTACGACATTCTTTTTAAGCACTTGATTCTTAGTACCGTATTTCCCGGGCTAGAGTCCGCACCCGGTGTATAAACCGCAAGGGCCAATTTAGGCCGAAAAACAATTGTAGAACTTCACGCGAAGTTGGAGGAACAGTGAAGCTGTTATCTTTACGACAACTTTACAACAGCTAGCTATACGACATCTATACGATTTACATATGATTGCAATGAAGACACGTACACGACTTCATTGTTTCATTGTCTTTATTTAATTCTTAATGACTAAAGTGATGATTGCCTTATGGTCACTTATGGGCAAGTTTTAAGCCCAATTTTTTAAGGCACACCTCGACAACAGTTTTTTTTTTTTTTTTTCGGTTGAGCTCAAGTTTCTTTATCAGCATCGCGGAAGCGAAAGAAAAGAAGGTTAGATCGGCGCGTTTTGACCTCAGCCCCGTCACAGCGTACTCTGAGATAAGTCTGTGGCCGTAGATGATAACAAGGTATCAGGACCTCACTATCTAGTAATGCCAAGGAAGGCTGACTCACGCGGGTTGCCCCCTCTCTTTATTTATACATCCCACACCCAATCGAAACGAAGGAGCGCCGTTTAAACGGGAGTTTGGTTTGTTAACATTCATTGACGCATTTTTTTCAGATCCTAGCACATAAGAGCTTCGCTGTAAAAAGTTTCTGTTTAGATAGTCCTCACGCGGTGCATAGTCCGCCCCATGTGCTTAGTCGACACGAAAATCTTCTCATACACAGCACACCTTGACAAATGTCTGCTTTTTTTTAGCTCACAAAGAAGCTTGCTTTATGCGTAAATGATCAATAACATACTCTTTTATTCATAAAATCCGTCACGTCTCGTCATAATGAACGGTCCTCAAAAGCAAATTTCCTGTATAGTCCGCACTGCCTAAAATTTCGACTATTAAACATTTCTAGTCCGCGGGCTATTGCCCGAAAAATATGGTATATATAAACTTTACGTTTTATGTGGGCATGGTATTTTTTTTTTACCTGGGTTAAACTTAAGTTTTCGGAAACTAAATGTATTTGAAAATCTTTTTAAAGATAACCAAATACGCTCCTTGTATTCAAACACTTTTCTTTTGAAGTGCAATTGAATTTGTAATAAAATACATTTTCGCCGATGTATTCGGGATTTGTATCTATATATATATTTTGGAGGTATTCTGCACATTCCTGACTGCAACGAACACCGCGTATACTGTACGATGCATGACTGCCGTGTGACAGCGGGATAAACACACGTGCCAGAAAACGGGCGTATCGACTATTTGAACGCCGCCTTTCTACAGCGATAACTGTTATGGGCTTTTCTTACCACTGAAAATGACGTCCGTTGGTGATGTTGTAGTAGTTGACGTTGTAAGAAATTCGTCGTCGATAATGGCAACTTCTTAAAAAGTATCGCCCGCCGCTAGCTGGAATCGAACCCGGGTCCTCTGCGTGTAAAGCGGGCGCGTTACTACTGAGCCAGGACACATCGTAAATAACCCGCTCCAAACTTGGGACTTTTTTTTTTTTTGTAATGAACAATGCCAAATGCCCACGCTCTCTGCTCTGGTAAAGAAGAAAAAAAAAAAGAAAGTAGCCTATTACATAATGCCAAGAGCTCGTACCAGGAGACGCGCTTCGGAGTAACAAAGGAACAAAAGCGTCCGGAACAAAAATGGGACAAAACAAAAGTGTCCGGAACAAAATGGAATAAAACAGATGCTTAGTTTGTTCCGAACACTTTTTGTTCACGCACCCCACGGTCCCACGGTGCGTGAACACGACACCGATGCCCAACGACTTCGTGTTGTGTCGCTGCTGTCGCTGTGGCTGTACTGTGGATTAACACGGGACTGTTCAATTATATTTTATTGAATATAGGCCATTTCTCCTACTTGACCGATGGTACTCAAATTTCTTTGCGCGTGTACATGTAAAGGGAACGGCGAGCGTATATGTTTACGTCAAAACTCGCCCGCGAATGAGCGTGTAGTGCCCGTGGGCGGATGTATTTCTTTGCGTCGTATAATCACTCGAAGTGCAACCAAGTGCTTCAATGGTACCGAACTGCAATTGAGTGGCTCAATGCGGTCAGAAAGTCAAACAAGTCGATAGATTCCGTAACTACAAATCGTATACAGTCACGCCTGACAACCCGCGAAGGCAAGCGCAGCCTTCGCAACACCGTACCCCCGCAAAGCGATCTTCGTCTACGCGCTTTCCATTCGCGGTCGAGGCGGCGGTGGCGGCGGCCTCTGGCCAAATGGGCCAATGTCAAAACCGCGACGGGCACTCGATGCCGGCGCACGTCGAGCCACGAGAGCCCGTCACCTGGGACGACACACGCAAGAGGCGCTGCCAACGCCGCTACCGGGGCCTCGAACTCCGGGGGCTGGCTCCGCGAGGAACTCAGTCGACGGACAACTCCGATCGAAGACACGCCGCGAGCGCCGGTCTCAAACCTCAGGCACGCTCGCGCTGTTTAGAAACACGCGACTCCGCCGGTGCACGCGTTCCTGCTGTTGTGTCTGTTTTTTTGAAGCTGACGCTGACTTTTTGTTTTTGTCTGGACTACCGCAGGCAGCTTACACGCGACTCGCTGGATGTTGTCCGCACTTCCAGAAGGGCGCTGGATGTTGTCCGGACTTGCGCAAGAACGCTGGACGCTGTCTAAACCTCCAGAAGGGCGCTGGATGTTGTGTGGACTTTTACCAGGACGCTGGATGTTGTCTGGACTCCCACAAGGATGTTGGATGTTGTTTGAACTTGCGCAAAAGGCGTCTCGCACTTAACCCGATCAAGTTTGTTCTTCTTTTGTGAACTTGGTGGTCTGGAAGCGTGAGTTTGGACGTGAAGGAAGTGAAACGGTACGGACTGCCTGAAGGGGCTCCTCTCACGAGCTGGATAGTCATCGAGAGACCGTGTGTCATCCGGTACGGTGCAATTCTGGTTTGTTTACGTGCTTGGAAAATAATTAAAAAGACACGTGGCAGCGTCACTCATCAGAGAGTCTTGGAAACAGCGGAGCGTGTGGTGTAGCGTTTTTGTTTCGCTTGGTGAAGCAAATATCGAGGTTTTTTTTGGTTTTTTTAAGATATCGGATGATTCATTTCTCGTAAATCGAAAGAAAAACGTCGTAACGGTCAGAGAGGGGGCGATGTCTCGTCGTATTCGGGGAAATGCCATCGATTTGACGTGAACTTGAGAGATTCGAAAGTTACGCGAGGCTTCCACAAAGACTGCTTAATCGCAGTAAGAACTGAGGTCTGACCCAGTGCTGTGCTTTACATTTGGGTCGTAACGAATTGTAACTTTGAAACTTGAACCTCCTAATGAGCCCTTGAAGAGACTGGCCGTCTTGCGAATACAGACATTGAGTTTAACTTGGTGTCGCCTTAGGCAGTTTCCTGTTTATCTCCGACTCCAAAAGTGACTGTCCCTTTGTTGCGGTGCTTCGAGAGTTCTTCCGTGTGTGCGTGTGGTTTTGTTTTTGGTGTTGCGATGTTTTTCTGCCTATTATTTGTTTCCCCGTGTCGCAGTTATTGATCACCAAGAAAGTGGTGCGTCGCGTTGTTGTTGCGGTGATTCCTAAAGATGCTGCGATGGTCTAGTGGTGGTGATTGTGCCCGTTGTCGGTGGTGGTGCGTTTTACACCGGTGCCCCTGCGCGTTGGAGCCGGGGACGTTGACGCAACTGGCTCGAGTGCTGGATTCAATGAACACTCGGGGAGCAAACGGTAAGTACTACTTTTATACGTTGCAAATGATCCCGGGTGAGTTTCTTTTAAATAATTTCATAAAACGGGCTTTCTCGGAATTAAGAAAAAAAAAATACAACGAGGAAGTTAAAACAAAGGTTTCGGCAAGGTTGTTTTCGCAGGAGCATAAAGAAACAAATATTGCAGCCTTGGCGCGGTACGTTGATTGGCGTTGATTTCTTAAAGTTGCCTATGTCTTACTCGAGTGAGCAATATTCGAAAAGAAGTTTCGCACGCATTTAATATTGCGACCGCGATCTCTCGTTCAGTTTTAAATGGTTGACGATACAATAATCTCCAATTTATTAGGCCGGGTCATGCCGAACACAAAAACCGGGAACCGAAACCACACCTCTGACAAGGATTAATGCCTTTAGTTTCAGTGAAACAGCCATAATAGCCATCAGAAAAAACAAAAACAAAAAAACTTACGGATTGAAATTTTTTTTTTTTCCCGCGAGAGTATTATACAGAGCCGCTCGAGGCTTTTCTTAATATGTGTTCTTTGATTATGTGCAATGAAGGCACATAACTCGGATTATTTACCACGTAATAAACCGTTTCTGGAACATGTCCGTTAGCGAAGGATAATGGGAGTGACAAGGCGATGGAGGCTACATCAAAGGGGAGGACGAGGACTCAGCTTTCCCGTTTTTTGTAACCTTTCTGATGTTTTTTTTTTTATCCACACGTTTGTTCGTTGATCTCAATAGTAAAATAATCTACGAAGTGGGACTTTTTTTTACCTTGAAAACACTAAAACGCGTGGATAAAAAATGAATAAGTTTGAACAGACAAGAGTGACTCCCACTATCTCTCAGTCTGTGAGGTCCCGGTCTTCACTATCGGTGTTTTGGGGTTTCAGGTGGACCTCGTTAATTTTTCTAAAAAAGTGCAAACATTTCCGACAAAAAAAAAAAAAAGGCTCGCTAGCATGATTTGTGATTCGCGTGAAGTATATGTTATTATCTCGGATTGTCTCTGAAACAAATTGACGGATTTATTTTTCTCCTCAATTACACGGTTAATCTTCTTTGAGATCGTGACATTAGTGCTCTATCTAAAACAATTCACGCGGGCTGCACTCGTCGAAATAGCACAGAGCAGAAAGCTAGGAAAGTAGTACCATCGCAACGTCAGGTGGTCAATCGATAGTCGTTCGAAAAAGAAAAATTAACCGCATTTTCTCGTATTTATGTTCTCGTTTTTATTTCAAACGATAGTTCTACTTCAACTAGGCATGAGAATGTCTAGAAGAACTAGGCCAAAATAAAACCTAATTTAATTATCTTTCGTACGTTCTAAGCTCATTATTAACGAATAGGCCAACAAAATTCGGGCGACATAGACGCTTTGCAGAAGTTGTGCATGAGCGCGGCCATAAACGACCTTCAGTTTTTGTTTTCCCTTAGTCTGATCACTTCTCTCCATCATTAGCACATCATAACAGGTTATTGCCATTTTAGATCCGACTGTGTCCTTCACCCCAGCATTGACATCTGTGGAGGCTCGTCAAATCCCGATTCGGTGGCTTGATACCTCCGTAAGACAAGAAAAGTTCAGCATTGGCGGCGGTAATCTCGCGCGGGAGCAAAACCGTCTATATATATACATTTTTTTCTTCCCCGTAAGCTTACGAGGCCTGCCTAGATACGAGACTTTGCTGGAAGGCGCATACGACGAATCCATTTTACAAACAAAGCGTACTGCTCAATCTTTGATTTTTTATATCTTATAACAATGATCCATTATGCGAGATATCGGACCTGCAAGATTCATCTTGCAAAAGGCCGTTTCATTTATGAGAAACTTTCAGAGGTCTTGGCCTCTATGCAATGCCTTTGTTTCAAGAGTATAAAATACGAACTGTAAAGGAAATCACAATCCTTAAAATATAATTGATAGTCTTCGATTAAATTAGGCGAAAAACAATACATATTTTTACACGTGTAAACCCCGAGAATCTACGTTTTTATATAAATTCACTACGTAAAAAGCAAAGTTGAAACAAACTGTGGCTCGCGACAACTTGGCTATATCTTATTCCCGACGTGCTAAACGGGCATCATGCCATAGCTGGAATGGCGCAATAAACTAACAATTAATTCGAAACATAAAAAGAAATAGATATACGGAACAGCGTTAAAAACATATGACAAAATTCTCATGATTCGCAGTTAGCGTATCTCAACTTTGTCGTACTATACACATATTATTCAGCATAGATGTAGTATATCCCCATGGTCCCGTTAATAGTCGACCGGTGTTCTTTTTTTTTTCTGCTGCGTGGAGTAGCTGGGGTTTCGTCAGAAGACAACTTCGTCTTCTTTTGCTCCAGGGCTGCCCTCCCCTCCTCCCCGCCAATTTTTTTGTCTGGAATAAATTATACATTACCACATTCTTTGTCGTTCGCAGGATTAGAATGACTGGCAAGTTTTTTAATTGTACCACCTCCAGCGCGAGTAGTTCCAACCTAGGATAAACTTTTGGGAATTTCGTGAGGGCAACGAGGGCTTGCCGGTGGCCGAACACCTAAAGGAGACGCACGGACGTCCCCATCCTGTCAGTAGGGTTTTAGTAGATCGTATACACTGCGAAGAGCTGGCCCAGCGGGGGCGTGCTCAATCCGCGCTTTAAAAGTGACGGCACGAGCTCCCGCTAGCAAAGCGTAGCTCTAGAATACGATCTACTAAAAGTCTCCCGTGTCCATACCGGGGGTCTCAAACACGCGAACCACGGGCCGCATGAGGCCCACGACTTTTTGCGGACGCGACCCGCAAGTTTCCTGTGCCTTAGAGCTTCCGTTCCTAGGCATCGAGCGCCGCATGAGCCATAAATAATGACCTCCCGTCATCCACTCATTTCCAATGGAAACGTAGCTGTGCTCTTATGCGGTTTTAACATATTTAGTATTAATCTGTTTTCTTTTAGATCGCGGATTGTTTCGTGTTACAAACCGTTAATACAGGAGTTTTTTTCTTCTTTTAAGTTCGGATATAAAAATCGACAGGAAAGTATAAATGTGGTCGCCGCGTCGGACAGAGAGTCATCAGCTCAATGTTTCTTCCACTGTGCTCGGCACTGAGAGGAGCCGAAGTGGCCGCAGCCCCTCCGTCCCTTCCAGCAACACGAGAGCGGCGGCCGAGCGCGCATGCAGTCGACACTACGAGCAGGCAGGACCAATCAGACACCGTGAAAAGCGCACCATCATGGTGTTCGCCATGTTTCTGTACGTCTTCTATCATTGCTGGACTCATCATTTATAGGAAAGGCCTTTTGACTGGCGCTTTTCACGCTCCTTTATAGACCCCTTTCGAAATTCACGTGCCGGTTATTAGAAGGTCGGAACCACTGCACAATGGCGGAACGACTGACGTCGTGAAACGTGCAAGTCATTCCGTGTGATAGGGAACCCCCGAGTGCGGCCAACGCTAATCCGATGAGTCAATCAACGAACGTCGAAAGTGCAACGTCACTGCGCTCATCACCTCTTTTCTGTAGGTATGTTTTTTCTTCTACTCCAACCAGACGCATAAAGTGTGCCGTGACGCTGCGGTTTTAGTCCGCCATTGTGCAGGGATTCCACAGCTGCCAACAGAGGGCAGTATTTTGAAAGGGGTCTATGGCGGAACGACTGACGTCGTGAAACGTGCAATTCATTCCGTGTGATAGGGAACCCCCGAGTGCGGCCAACGCTAATCCGATGAGTCAATCAAAGAACGTCGAAAGTGCAACGTCACTGCGCTCATCACCTCTTTTCTGTAGGTATGTTTTTTCTTCTACTCCAACCAGACGCATAAAGTGTGCCGTGACGCTGCGGTTTTAGTCCGCCATTGTGCAGGGATTCCACAGCTGCCAACAGAGGGCAGTATTTTGAAAGGGGTCTATGGCGGAACGACTGACGTCGTGAAACGTGCAAGTCATTCCGTGTGATAGGGAACCCCCAAGTGCGGCCAACGCTAATCCGATGAGTCAATCAAAGAACGTCGAAAGTGCAACGTCACTGCGCTCATCACCTCTTTTCTGTAGGTATGTTTTTTCTTCTACTCCAACCAGACGCATAAAGTGTGCCGTGACGCTGCGGTTTTAGTCCGCCATTGTGCAGGGATTCCACAGCTGCCAACAGAGGGCAGTATTTCGAAAGGGGTCTATTGGTCCCATTAGCTCGTAGCGTCGGCTGAGTCTGGACTGAAGCTGAAACGAGGTAGAGTCGCCATTTTCCTCAGCCAATGCAAAAATAAATATTTGTTTCGCGTTTTTTTTTTTTTTTTTGCGGTTACATACGCCACCGGCTCCACTCCATGAGATAGGTAATGCTTTCGTATTAAAAAAAGTAACTTAATACCATTATATGTTACTCGCTCAAAAAGTAACCAAGTGCGTCACTCGTCACTGAGATTGGAAAGGAACGCGTTAGAACAGTTCAAAGGTAACGAGTTACATACTGGTTACTCTGGGTACGTCGTTTTCCTTTATTATTCGGTAGCCGCCTTCCCATATGTTGCGTCGTTATAATAAGGCCTAAACTAGTGGGCATCTTTTTTAAATATTATTTTGGCACCTTTCGTCCCGGAAAGTAAAGGGCGCGAGCTGAATGAAAAACGAATAGGGTAACTTGTATCGAATGCGCATTCCTCTACAGAAGTGACTCTATCCAGTTTCTCGGTACTTCATCCAAAAGGTAACAAGTCCCCTCTGCCTTACGCCGCTGCAGACTCCCAAATCGTTTTGACGTTTGCGTGGGCCGCTCTCGGCGACTCGGGCGAAGTATGTGCTTGACCTTTAGCCGCGGGAGCCTAATGAGTCTCGAATTGCTCTCAGACCTCTGGAATCTTCGAAGGGAGCAGCAAAATGGGAAGCTTTAGGAACGAAATGTGGCATTTTGGACAAGTGGTAACTTGAAAACTGCTGAGACGCAATGTATTTCTTGAAGTGAACTTCAAGGCAGGACTAGAAAGGTCAAGAGGAACTACAACGGAAATTTTGCAGTTTGCCGTCTCGTAAGGGCATCTTGAACTGCGTGTTTCGTTTTAGTCTGCATTTTGCACGCAACCTTTTTGTTGTTGTTGTTATGGCAATTGGTATGGAGTATTCAGCACTGCAGGGTCAGTACCAACACCTCCGTTGGTTTTTATATATTAGCAAATAAAAAAAAGTTCATGCAATCGCAACTCTGTCTGGTATTCGTTTCCCACGTACAGCTTGCAACGCGGTTGAAGGGTCTCGTGCGAATGAGAACCTCGATTGATTCGCGCATTTATACAACCAGCTTAGAAACCCTTGTACGCTATATTAAAAAAGAAACTAGGCATTATCCAGAACCATTCCGTGCCGCCACAGGATTTCGCGAGCATCCTGTCTACTGACATGACTGAACCTCGTTGGTGACGAAATGAAAATCTGATGACTTTTGGCACCAACATCTTGTTGCGAAAATGTATACGAGCACTGTGACTGCGACTAACCAGATTAATCGTCCTCCTACACGCCTAACCCACACCGCCCCTCCAAAAAGAAAAAGAAAGAGAGAGAGAGAGCGATATATGATTTTAAGTAGGTAAAGGCGACGTTCTCTGATTATACACCGCAAATTGGAGGTCGCTTATATGGACAATTTTAACGAGTTTACTGAGAACAGAACGTCTGCATGCTTTACCGGGACTATTGTATAGATAGCTAGAAATGCTACACTATTTAGGGTAAAGCATTAGGTTGTGCTCTCGCACAGCGTAAGACTCCGGCAAAATGTCGCGGTTCCGCTGCTCATCAGTGTTGTTGGCGTTACCAGAGAAAAAGAACGAAGTAAAAAGTAAGAGCACGTTACAGATCGACGTTACCTCAAAATAAAAGGAACTCATAACCGTTACCGATAAAATGTAACGCGAGTTACTTTTGAGTTACCTTTAAATTATGAATTGACGGTAACAACTTTTTTTTCGCTTTTTTTTTTTTTTTGGCGACAGCGTTTTTTGGCACAAGGACAAGGGGCGTGGACGTGGCGGTTTTTTCTACACTGGAACTTTTTTGCGTTGGGAAGACAGGCAAAATATTGAAGCTATGTGAAATGTGTGCCACAATTAATGATTTGGCGCGTATACTGTGTTTCAGCGTAAGTCCAGACGCAGCCGATGTTACGAGCTAATGGACCCATCAAGCAGCGTGAAAAGCGCAAGTCACTGTACCTTCGTTTATGACTGGTTCAGCGATGACAAAACACTTACCGAAACACGTCAAACACCATGACGGTGCCAAACGTCTGCTGTGCGCCGCCATTCGCTTTCTAAAACCTGCACCGTCACGCAGTCGGCGCTTCAAAGGATGTCGCTACTTGTAGGAAGTTTTCTTAAGAGACTATAGTAGCGCCGGCTGCGTCTGGACTTTAGGTAAAACCATATACAGAAACACGGAAAAAAATATAGGTGCAGTACTTTTTTTTACGTCTTGAGAAGAAGATGAAACGTAACTATACGTCAGCCGTTACTCGAAATAAGTAAGGTAAGTATGTTGCCCGTTACTGTTTTGAAAGTGTAACGAGTACGTTACTAGGCTGCCCAAGAAAGCAACGCGGTCACGCCGTTAGTTGCAACGCATTGCCGCCAACACTGCTGCTCATACGTCATTCTCTGCAAACATAACGACAAACGTCCCTCCTCAAGCGTGTTCGAGCCATGCTTGCTTCCTACTCACGTGTGCTTCGAACCAATTGCAGACAATTTTAGTGTAACCAGTATGACATGGCCGTCATACATGGACAGTGTATGCAGACTGCTTTTTTTGTAATATGTATTCTCTTACAAAAAATATTTCTCCAATTTTTACAGGGTTTCTGTGTGTAGCGCAAGTTGGTCTGCTTCTAAGTTCTTTTGCAGCGGTTGTGGTGACGTCAGAAAGACGCCGAGTTCTGATTGGCTCTGCTCGAAGGATAGTGGGTAGACCTCGAGGCAGCTTGCTTTGAGCTCTACCCACTATCTTTCGATCAGAACCAATCAGAGCTCTACATCTTTCTGACGTCACCACAACAACCCCTGCAAAAGAAGCAGACAAACCTGCGCACATAGTGTATAGTGGTTATAGGTTTCCTAAAGGAAATGTGCAGCCACTTTCCTATCCACATTCTATGGCTTTTTGGTCGCTTCTTTGTAGAATATCTATAGAACATAGTGTATAGAGATTGAATAGAAATTGTATAAAAGCGGATGAGAAATGTAGGATCTTTCTATCCCCTTTTTATTACCACTGGGCCGGTTTTTCGCGGTAAAAATATGCATATATATTTTTTATAACTCACGGAAATAAATGCACTCGCCACTTGCCATGTGAATATGTGCGGACATCACAAATACACGCGCTGCGGAGCACTCGAAACACTAGTGACTCTGTGCTGTCGACTGCTCCACCACCTTGTACACTTGGAAGGCAATCATTTGAATGAGGACCCCCTAGAAGATAAAAGAGTTACAAGTATGTTGCTTTTTTTTCTCGCCAATATTTTTACGAAATATGGTTTCTAATGGTTAGTAAACTGCATCTCTCACTAGACAAACTTTGCAGGAAGGGATACTCATTTGACATCAACAGGATTCGCAGGAAGGGATTTTTTGATGTCTTTGCGGAGGAAAAGCACCCTCCGCAAAGACGTTCCAACTGCGCGTGATGTCGCTTCTCCGCAATGTACCTTATTGTACCATCGTGTTTAGTCTGCAGAAATGATATAGAAATATGGCGCCAGAAAGGCTATTGAGACAAGGTGATAGTAGTAATGTTGGAGCATATTTATTGTCTGCATTGTATAGACTTCGGTTGAAAGAAAGTCTACAGAAAATTTATTGAAAACTGTGGCTACCACATGACAGGATAGAATGTTGAAAGTGTCGTTAAAATGGGGATAGGAATTCTATAGACTGTATGAAATTTGTTTGTAAGAGTTAGCAGTGTGAACAAGGCTTAAGGGTAAAAGAACAAAACAAAACTCGCGTTTAGTCGACGAAATAATTATTCGAAGAAGAGTACTTCAAATTCAATCTCAAATGCTCATTCCAACTTGGTCCCTGTCGCCAGCTGCGACGACGGTTGGTCGTTAAGGTTTCTTCGAGAAAACAATTAGTAGACCGGGATTTGTCGAGTTCAACTTGGCGGACAGCTGTAAGCTCGAGTGGCGCGAGCGCCTACAAGATGTTCCGAATTGCTCCCATGTTATCGCGAAGAGCTCTTGGACTCCTCCAGTGCACTATGCAGTCTCACGCCCGGCAGCCTCTCGGCGACCGGCCTTAAGATGGGAACGCAATTCCCTGAGAGAAGTAATCAAAGGCGATTTCTCAGGGGCGCTGTTTCTCGTCGCGATAAAACTGTTCACTAATTACGTCTGCTTAGGACGTCAAACTTTAATTGCAAACGTGTTTTTGTTTATGCATTTTCATTTGTCGGGATGCGTGTTTGTATTATATTTTGTTTAGTAATTAAAGGGTAACTCCGGTCAAAAGTCTAACCAAAATAAATTACTGATATCGATTTACGGAGGTTAAATAGACGAGTACTTCCAAAATGTTGCACCAATGGGAAACTGCGTTCCACTCTAAAACCGATATTAAAAATGCTACCACCAGCTTCTCAGCGGGCATTCAGCGGGCATTTAGCGGTTTGGCTGTTTGTCAAGCAACGCTGTGTCCTGATTTCCTCTCCGTTTTCAAGGTGGTTTTTTGTTCGTGCCACTTCTTTCGATGTTTTTATCTGCTGCGTTTTCAGCCATCCCAGCTACAGCAGACGATTTCTGTTTGTTATGTTACGTTTAACGGCCGCATATAGTTTTTAACTGTTCCACAGGGATCCCGTTCGAATATTATCATAGTCCCTGCTCGCTCAAGCGCGTCGTGGTACCCGAAGAGTTATTTCAATAAACGCTAGAGGCTCAGCTGGCGCTAGTGTCTGTGGGACTTCCGGTGGCAAATTGAAGCAGACAGCAACCAGTCTACTTTTCCAGTCTTCCTTTGTATTCCTATGGGAAAACGTAAGTGATATGTTTTGTGTTCGCCAGGGAATAATAAAAATCAGCCGAAGTTCTTTACTCTTAACGGGTGCTATGTAGCTTTGGTCACATTTTAAAAGTGTACTTTGTTTATTTAATGTTTTTTTTTTATTACTGAGCGATGTTTAATTTAGCAAAATTTGAGGCCCAGGTCTATGTTGCATAGCGTGATATGTCAATACAGGCTATCAATTAAAGCAAAAAGAACAATTAAAAAGTGCGTAGGGTTTACTCAAGCGGTAATAGCATTCAGATGACGGAAACGCATTTTGTAACTAATGCACCGTTTTTTTTTTACTAATCCTGTACGTGTTCTTCGTTTCATAACTACATGCGTCGTTCTTGTCGTTTGTTTTGACTGTTTGATTTGGCATATATTAGCACCTTTCTTGTGTTTTGTCAAGCTGATGCACTCTGTGTGCTTCGTAGCATTGACTATATGCGTAATCACGGGCCCTATAATAGCAGTCTGCAACGTCAACACATGTGTATTGGGCTATTATAGCGCAGTGTTCGACGCCATGAATTCAAAAAACAAAAAGCAGTAGCTAACACATTTTTTTGTACATACGATTGTCTAACGTTCCAAACTTTTTATTCTGTCACTACACTAAGCGATATTTGCTCTTATAATCAATTGCAAAGAGAAAACGCATTTGCGTTTTCCCATTGGAATGCATTACCGCAAGTCAAATTTAGATTGGTTGCTGTCTGATTCAAAATACAACAGCACACTAGCGCCAGCTGAACCACTAGCGTTTATTGTAATAACTCTGTGGTGGTACCGAAGATGTATTCCCTGGCAGCCATAGTTTCGTCCCTTCCTGCTCAGCGCGAGCCCTGCACTGCGCACGAAGGCAAAGAAGCATGGCTACGTGTCCGCCTTTTTGCCAAGCAAGTGCCTCACTAATATTCTTTTTTAGAGATGCGATAGCCGTCGCTTAAGGTTAGGAAGATGGAGGCGTTATTGCATTAATAGATCGGTAATTTACAATACTACAAAACACGTTGGCAAGCACACACAAGCACTGTGTCTGAAGTAAGGAAGCTAGCATGAGTTTCGTTGTCGAGAGGGTTCCCAAGAAGACGCCTCATTATGGGCGCACGCAGCTCACCAAATAGAACCGGGCAAGATGCACGGACGACCAACGGACGCGGACGACACGAGATCCACGGGGTTCGTGTTCTGTCGCTCGTCTCCCATGAACGCAAACTCTTCGAAACACCGTGGAGACTTGGGCAGTTCATTCGCTTCCGCTGGAAGCATGTCGCGCGGCCAATGTCTCCGTCGACTCTTCTGACACGACACGCGATCGATTTCCACTTTTTCCATCGTTGACTGAGCACGCCCTCGCGCTTGCAGCGTCTATCCCGATCGTCCCGCTCTTCCATCCTCAGACCTCCTCCCTTTTCTCTCCCGTCAAAACGTCAGGGCGAAAGTTCCCCGGACGCCTGTCTTGACGTGCTCCAGAAAGTGACGGGGGCTCTCCAGTGTCTTTCTCGAAGCAACAGCCGCAGCGTCCCCGGCCGTGACCGATATAAAGCCGTCAGCGTGTACGTCGTCAAGCGGTCCTGTCACTTCAGAAAAAAAGGGACATACGATGAATAATGAGTGATGGGCATTGGATATCGAGTTGCCCATGTACGCACATTTCGAAAAACAAAAAGGCGGGTGACGTGTTCAAACAAGGCTTAGAGGGCTGGGGTTTTGTTCAGACCTATACTGTTAGGGTTGTTTATTCAGCTTATTTTATTAACGCTCGAATGATATGCTAATGCTTGTATATAACATTAAAATGAAGCCGTGGCAGGGGTGCACACCTATTCAGCGCTTATCTGCCGGGTGAAAAATGTCGACTCATAGGGGTTTTGTACGCATACGCGGAGTTTGATAGTTTGCGGAGGAGAGCTACGTGATCAGAGCTCGCACGCTCAGAACTGTCCATAGGAAGGTAGCACATAGTTTCATCGCGTGAAGGCACAAAGAAATGTAATACACCAGCACGGCACACTCCGTGAACATTGACGGTTCGTCATAAAATACACGAGCTGTCTGCATGGTATCGGTGAAAAATAAAAACAAAAAAAAAAAAAACATGTCTCGGTATTACACAGTGTTACTCCCGAGGTAATAGGAATAAATCGGGACGACTTACAGTTCACTGGCAGTTTATAGCGCACCGTGAGTGTCCTTCCACTCGCGAAGTGGGCTCATACGCAAACAGTAATTGTGTCTTGTACGTGTGCTTAGAAAGCCGGAAGTTAGTCAGCCTCAATGGGTGTCGGGTGTCTCAGCTGTAGATAACAAATTCAGCCAGTGCAGTATAACCGTTAGCCGGGGGTCTTTAACTTGCACCACGCAGTAGTGATACACGACCGCACTCTGGCACGATGCCCAGCCAGAATCCACGATCCCACGTAAACAACAGGACTTAATAAACCTTCATTCAGAGTTGTGCAGACTGAGCCGGGGGAAATCTTATGATGAAAGGGCGCGCAAAGAGTCATTAAGGTAAACTATTTGAATCGACTAAAGAAACCCATTTTTTGTAGGCATGGGCGAATAGAGGATTTTGGGTCCGAAACGAATTCGAAGCCAATAGTGATTTTGGTCGAATAATTTCGAATCGAATAGTTCGAATAGTACAAGCAACAAATACCACAAGATATGTTTAAACTATAGTTTTATATTTGCCCTCATTTGGTATTAGATATACTGTAATTGTTCATTTCAAGTGTATTAAGTGGGGTAGCACTAGATGGTCGAAATGGTCGGAAGCTTGCGCCACCTGGCCGTAAATCCAAGCCAGAGTAAGTGAAACCCGTTTATATCGAACTCGCAAAAAAACGTCTACCTGTTCGATATAGCGGGTAATTCGATATAAAAGTTTTAATGAATTTGACTCTCAAAAATTCACTTTCTGCTGAAATATTACACAATGAAGTAGTCTTGCGTCTTCTGCTGCTTTTCCTTCATTGCATCCGCGATAACGATATTTTTCTACGCTATCGACGGACTCCAAGATGCTGAGGCAGCTGCCTTCTATATTCGCGCATTAGCGCCGAACTATGCCGAGAGCACGGAGCACGTCCAACGAGAGCACCTTCTCCTGCAGAGCGCCCTTTTGCTCTGCAAGTGGGATTTCACCTAAAACAGATAGGTGCGTTGGGGGAAGCCAACTAGCAACGCAAGCTGGCTTTGTTTTTTCTCTGGGCGGCCGCGTCAATTTGGAAGAAAAAAATATTATTCTCTTTTGCGAACGGAGTGGGGAGAGGGAGCACGGAGCACCCTCTCTCCGCAAAAGATATATTTTCTTTTCTTCCAAGCGGTCGACGCGGCCGCCCGGAAAAAAAAACAAACAAAAAAAAAAAGCAAAGCCAGCTTGCAGAGCAAAACTTCGCTTTTGGCAGTTTGATATATCGGTAGCGGCTGCTATTTTTGTTCGATGCAACCATAGTTTTTGCTACTTATTATCACTATAACATTACACTGCACAACAATTGTTCGATATAAGGAATAATTCGATGTAAACGGGTTCGATATAGTCGGGTTTAACCGTATTTAGAAAGGTCGAATAATTCGATATTGTCTAATACTTAAATTCGATTCAAAGCGAATGCCGAATAGAACAGAATTCGATTGGCTATTCGTAATAACCGAATATTCGCCCACCCCTAATTTTTTGTGATTCTGTAAGACGCGCTTAGAAGAGAATATCTGGGTCCATAATGTTCAACTTTGCGTTCCTTGATACATATAGCGCCTGTATGCCCAAGTAGCTGTCTGCGCATAGGTGTTGTAGGTTAACCGTTAATTGAATGAAGGCTATACCTAAATACAGGTTTTAAGTTACCAACAATCTGAAAGTGAAGAAGCGCGTCGAAAGGGTCGCCACAGCAACAGCTCGACACAAACCGTTCGAGGCCAGTTCACAAATTTGCGCGAGTCCGACCCAATGCGACTGTAAAGGCTTGCGACGTTAGAGGGATACTGAACCGAAATTTGCATTTCGCACAATGATGTCGCAGAAGCGTTGAACGGGACGCTACGATCTCCAAAGCATCCCTCATACGTCGATATCTCAAACGGATAGCCGTATTTTTTGGGAAAAGAAGGGCGGAAAAGAAGGAAGCCAGGACTATGAAGTCACGATCCTTGTGGAGCAGTTGAGAATGAGGGGAGAGACCTCGATTCTCTCCTCCTCGCTTCGGCTCACCAGCTTGAGGCACTTGGGGGGACGAAGCGAAGAGGAGAGGGAATCAGAATCCCGAGGGGACATGTCTCGTCGGTCTCGTCGGTCGTGTTCAATCGCGCACTTCTTTTTAAAGAAATACGGTCATCCGTTAGAGATCTTGCTGTATGAGTGATGTTTTTGTGTTTCGCAGCATTGTTTTGTGAAATCCAACTTTCGGTTTAGAATCCCTTTAATCCTTTTGCTGGTTGCCATGACAACGGGGTTTTAAGCCCCTTACCATCGCCATTGCTGCTACGCTGTCGTAAGAGCCTTACATACAGGTTCTATCGAAATCGGTCGTAGTCGGTTGCAGCAGTGTGAACGGCGGGTCCGTTCAAACATTTGCGTTTGACTACGACCAACTGAGACAAGATCGGTTTTGAAGCCTTTACCAGCCTTTACTTGGAATTGATTCCTAGTGTTTCGTCAAAACTCGTTTCGTGAAATTACATTTCGTGGACAACTTTTCGTGGAAGCACGTTTCATGGATACACGTTTCGTCGACACGAACGTTTCATCGACACTCGTTAAGCGAATTGCACGCTGTAGGGACATTTCGTTGCGCGAGTATCACTGGGGTGTGTGTTAACCCACCCGGCCGCCCCGCTTACGCCGCATCGCGGCGACAGCTTGCGGCGGCTCATTACGAAATTGTCAACCTGCCTGACCCACCCCTACACGACGCTTCGCAGTGACAATCTAATGCTGCGTTTTAGTATGAGTTGTTGATGAATTGACTAGCCGACGAAACGATCTGTCGATGAAACATCGCGTGTCGATAAAACGTCGTTCGATGAACTGATTGCCACCGTTGGGATTCCACCAGACTGCGAGTTCGCATACCAAGTTCAATGGAATATAAATGCGTAACGCGGTTGTAATACTCGTGGTAATTAACAGCTTAAAAAATGCATGGCGTAGTTGATTAAGTTCACTTCTTGAGTCTTGATTCGTTCTTCGGCGTCCTTATCGGTCAATGTCCTTAACAATATCCTTAACATCCTTAACAATATCCTTAAAGAGGCTCTGACACGCCAAAAAAAAATTTTTTTTTTCATGCTAAACGTTGCAATGGCATATCAGGACATTACAAAAAAATTGTTTCACTATAGAGTTGCGTAGTTGTTTTATATAAAATAGAAATACGAGGCCCAATTCAAAGTTCCCGCCGTGCACTGTGACGTAACAGTGTACCGCAAGGTGTCGGGGCGGTCAGAAAGGAGGCATCGAGCTACGTCACTAATAGTGGGTTAACCGTGTTAAGAATGGAACCTTCGGCAACCTTTTTCGAGTTTCAACGCTGCGGAAACGAGTCCCGAAACGAGTCCCGACGTGTTCTGGACTGTCGCCCACCTGTCGAAGTCTGCCCGAAACGAGTCCCGACGTGTTCTGGACTGTCGCCCACCTGTCGTGGTCTGCCCGAAACGAGTCTCAACGCGTCCGTGACGTCAACGGGACGTGTGTGTGTGTGCGTGTGGGTTCGTGCGCTCCGGAAGGGGAGAGAGGCCTGGCCTAACTGCGGAGAACCATGGCTATGACGCATTTCTGGCTACGACGCGGCGGGCTTTGCTGTTACGCACTTGGCGGTCGCACCTGCTGCCCTGGCGGAGAGTGAGGGAGAAAACGGACCCTATATAAGGCGGGGCGTGAGGCTGCTGAGTTGTTCTCTCGGATTTGACGACTGTATCGCTACCATGTAATTAAACCGTTCGTTACGTTACCAATTCTCCCACCTCCACTGGACCCCTGGGTTCTTCACTTCGGGGAATGGTCGCCGTCACGAGCCAGGAAGCCTCCGGACGTGCGGCCTAAGCCCCGCCTCGAACAACTGGTTGGCAGCGGTTGGGATCGGACCATGCGACATCGTGCTACATCTGTGGGTGAGCGTTTGGACTTTGCTTTGAGATTCGCCAGGCTTCAGATTATGGGTAATTAATTTTGAACTGCTGGGAATCCTTAGTGTTTGACTCGTGCGCTAGGGTTTTGGTACAACCTCGCGACAAGTTTTAGAACAAAGCCAAAGCTAAAGAGCAGCGATCATGGATCTAATGAGGTTACTGAGAACAGATTTATTCTGTTTATGTGAAGAATTGGGTGTGGAGGTGGAGCAAAAGATGAAGAAATCTGAGATCAGTAAAGCGATTTCAGAGAGCGCGGAAGCAGAGGAAATTAAAATTGCGTGGGAACTGCTTCAGAACGCTAAGAGTGAAGCTGCAGCAAGAGAGGAACGAGAGCGAGAACAGGCTGCAGCGAAAGAGGAACAGGCTGCAGCAAGAGAGGAACGAGAGCGAGAACAGGCTGCAGCGAAAGAGGAACAGGCTGCAGCGAAAGAGGAACAGGCTGCAGCGAAAGAGGAACGAGAGCAAGCTGCAGCTAGAGAGGAACGAGCACAGACTGCAGCGAAAGAGGAACGAGACCAGGAGCGAGCGCTGAAAAGGCTAGAGCTCGAAATTGAACAACAGCGATTAAACTCGCAGAACAGTAGAGTTGGGGCTCCGGTACGAGCAAGCGAGACCGAGTCGTATCAAATGAAGAAGCTCATGCAGCCGTTTAAAGTTGGGGAAGACGTGGGCCTATTCTTAGTTAACTTTGAGAGGACATGTGAGAAGTTGAGCTTCGCCCCAGAAACGTGGCCGCAACGGCTTTTGACTCTGTTGCCCTGTGAGGCTGCAGAGGTTGTCGCGCGCCTTAGTGCTGGAGACGCGGACGACTACGACAAGGTGAAGTCCAGCCTTTTGAAGCGGTACCGCCTTTCTGCCGAGGCGTTCCGTCAAAGGTTTAGAAACGCATCCAAAAAGAGCAGCGAGGGCTACTCGGAATTCGCGTACGGGCTTAAAACCAACCTGATAGAATGGTTGAAGAGCGAGGAAGTGTACGAAAGCCGAGACAAGGCAGTCGAGTGTGTGTGCCTCGAACAGTTCTTTCGTAGCATTCCGCAGTCAGTCAAGCTCTGGGTGCAGGACAGGGTGTGAGTTGACTCTGTCGAAAGGGCCGCTGAGCTAGCCGAAGAGTACGCAACGCGTAGAAAGCTGAGCGGAGAGGAAAGCGAATCCGGCCGAAGCGATCAGCGCAAGACCTTCCGACAGGGAAATGACTCGCGAGAAGACGGGCCCGAGAAGCCCGAAGCAGGACAAAAGGTCCCAGACAAGAGCGCAGAACACTTGAACGGAGACGAGGCGCGGAAAAGCCCAACAGGGCAGTTCGAGGCAAGGAAGCCGTTCCTGTGCTACAACTGTCAGGAGCCGGGACACACAGCGGCCAGATGTAAGAAACCGCGGGTTGTGTTCTCGTACGTGAACTGTAGTGACGGGGACCTGAAGCTCCTTCGTCCCTATCTTCACGAACTCCAGGTAAACGGAAAGCCGTGCAGGGTGCTTCGTGACAGTGCAGCGACGATGGACGTTGTTCATCCGTCGTATGTAACGCCATCCGATTTTACTGGAAAGGTAGTTTGGATCAAGCAGCTGCTTGAAAAGCACAGTGTCTGTCTGCCTATGGCGACAGTGAGGGTAACTGGCCCGTTCGGAGAGCTAGTGACAGAGGCGGCTGTCTCGCAAACAGTCCCGTTGGAATATCCTTATTTGTTTTCTAACCGGTCAGATTTCCTGCTGCGCGAAAGGGGTCAACAACTGGGAGAAGGGCTAGTTCAGTCGTGTACGAGGTCCAAATCGCGTCAGGTAGCCCCTTTGTTGACGAGTGATCCAGAGCCAGAGGCAGCTGACGGGGAGCAAGCACTCCCAGAGTTGGAGGTAGAAAACCGGGATGAGAGGGACCAGGTTGTAGAACAGCCTGACCTCGCAGCGCTAGAAAGCGTACGCCGTCCCAACGAGCCCGCGAAAAAGGCGGAGGAAGACGGGATCATTAAAGGATCTCTCGTAGCTCCGACGTCACGTAACTTTGGTCCTCTGCTACGAGTAGACAGAGTGTCTTTGACAGTCGAGCAGAAGAGCGACCCTAGTGTGTCAGGGTTTCGCGGTACAGCTCAGGAGATTGCTAGGACCAATGTGACGGGGCATGAAAAGGCGGATTGTTTTATCGGCGCTATAAGGACCGCATTTTCAAGTCTAGAAATCGCGTGAAAATCGATTACTACGACTTCCGCGTAAGAAAAAGGAAAGGCAAATTTAACGGCAATGCCGATGGGTCGAGCAGATTTTTCTGATATCACCAAAACAGTAGGGATGATCTCAGAGGTCTTCGTCATCCACGGGAATGAGGATCTAAGTGGGGGCACTTCGCTAAAACCCAACAACGACCTCACAAATTGCGAAGAGTTTTTGTCTTTTGTATTTTGTTCTTAGTGACCTCGTTGGAAAAATGAGTTTTTTTGGCGACAGGGGGTCTCGATACCCGGAATTGTACCAAATTTTGGTAATCCGTAATCCAGTCTGGCGGGTCTTTGGCGAATTCCGAGCGTTTGACTGCCGTGTGGCGTGGTGCTGTGGGGGACGTTTCCGCTGATGCCTCCGTTGTGAGAGGTTTGGGAGTTTGTTTGGTGCTTGCAGCGTCTTCTCAAGGCCTACTCCAAGCCCACCTCTTCAGGCCAGCGATTGTACCACCGGCCATTCGAGGTTTCCCTGGCCCCGGAGGGGCTGTTAAGAATGGAACCTTCGGCAACCTTTTTCGAGTTTCAACGCTGCGGAAACGAGTCCCGAAACGAGTCCCGACGTGTTCTGGACTGTCGCCCACCTGTCGAAGTCTGCCCGAAACGAGTCCCGACGTGTTCTGGACTGTCGCCTACCTGTCGTGGTCTGCCCGAAACGAGTCTCAACGCGTCCGTGACGTCAACGGGACGTGTGTGTGTGTGCGTGTGGGTTCGTGCGCTCCGGAAGGGGAGAGAGGCCTGGCCTAACTGCGGAGAACCATGGCTATGACGCATTTCTGGCTACGACTCGGCGGGCTTTGCTGCTACGCACTTGGCGGTCGCACCTGCTGCCCTGGCGGAGAGTGAGGGAGAAAACGGACCCTATATAAGGCGGGGCGTGAGGCTGCTGAGTTGTTCTCTCGGATTTGACGACTGTATCGCTACCATGTAATTAAACCGTTCGTTACGTTACCAATTCTACCACCTCCACTGGACCCCTGGGTTCTTCACTTCGGGGAATGGTCGTCGTCACGAGCCAGGAAGCCTCCGGACGTGCGGCCTAAGCCCCGCCTCGAACAACCGGAAGTCGCGTGAGTTTCACTCCTCGTGCTCTCCGCGACCGCGCCTAAGACTTTTTTTTTTTCGTTTTATTATTCTGCTCTTCGTACGAGCGATCGTAGAAAACGAAGTTTCAGTTCCACTAGCTCTTTATCCCTGCACCGTTGGTTAGTTTGCGTGCTGTAAAATTTGAGGACGAAGAGTCAGTGGATCGACGTGATGGAGGTCAATGATGAAAGCGTTGCGAGTACAAGCCAGTGTACGAGTGCATGCCGTCAGTCCGATGATACAGGGCTATACTAGGCGCAAAACAAGGTATCCAGTTTTGAAAAAAAAAAATTAGAACGCTCGCAGAAATTAGGATTGCTAGCATAAAGGTACATTTATACTCCAACGTAACGTCGTCGGGCGCCGCGTAGCGCAGCGCGCGCAGGTACTTATTGGTTGCAGATATCGAGTTCCTGGTTGCCGGCCAATAAAAGTCACGCGTTCTGCGCTACGCTGCGTCCAGTGCGCTCAACGTCGGAGTATAAACAGCCCTTAAGACACGCCCGATCGCATTGCTGAAGGTTGAGACACCGAGGTCGTTGAATCATCGGATACTCTCCAGGCTGTCTATAGATGCCTGCCGTCTAAATAATACGAACTGGTGAGTGTACCAAGTACAAGTAAACGTCGACCACAAAGTACGTATTTTGTCAAGAACATGAGTAGAACTTGTTTACTGGGTGCTCATGCGGCCGATGTATGTCTCTCAGAAATGCATGCAGTGTGATCTCTTCAGTTGCTGAAATACCGGGACAGTCCCTCACACAGCACCTTCTAGGCATTGTAGTTGATCACGTCAATTCACTGACTCCGCTTCTTCTACCTTTACAGCAACATTAAGCGATGAAAAGCAAATAAAAGAAACCTTGTCCGCTTGGATCGCTCGTGGAGGTGCGGAGAATAACAAAAATATTTTAAAAAATATTACACGCGCTCGCGGTAAGCACGAGGAGGGATACAACTCACGTGACTTCCGGCGATGCCTCCCTTCTGACCGCCCCGACACCTTGCGGTACACTGTTACGTCACAGTGCACGGCGGGAACTTTGAATTGGGCCTAGTATTTCTATTTTTTATACAAAAACTACGCAACTCTATAGTGAAACAATTTTTTTGTAATGTCCTGATATGACAATTCAACGCCTAGCATGAAAAAAAATTTTTTTTTTTTTTTTGGCGTGTCAGAGGCCCTTTAAAGGCGCGTTACACAGTTGCGTTCGACAGCCTTCTTGCGTCCAGCTGTTGCTATGGCGACACTTGCTGTTGCTATGGCGACACTTGCTGTTGCTATGGCGACGCAACGCAGCGCAACGCGGTCGACGCAAATGTGTGAACCAGGTTTTACATCCTTAAAAACGCCCTGCGTTTCTTGAATTGTCGTCTGACTCTAAATGCTCGACCTTGCACAACGTTCGGCAGGGTGTTCGTCTTCGTGATGATGACAAACTCCGAAGAGGGACCAACTAACATATCAAAGGAGAGAGAAAAAAAAGAAACGAAGTATGTGTATATGCTTCGAATCATGCGTGTTCTTCTGTTTTCTTTACAACACATTGGTCGAAATAGGTTCAACGACGATTTGCTCGCACTCTTTTTCATGCTCTATTGAGCATTGCAGTATTCGACTTCTGCGTTGTGCCATCTTTGTTTTCTGGGAAGTGGAACGAGTCCTAGGCAGGCTCAGTAACTCTGTTCTGTGGATTATTAGATTAAGCCGCGCCTGAGTGATGAGCGCTGGTAACGTGTAAGGTCCGAGCAGAACAAAATTTCGCCCTCATTGCGCAGCGTTGTGTGCAAGAGATGCCGTGTGAGCTTCTACTTACGTTCTGCTACGAAATGTGGTCGTTTTATCCCTGAAACGCGCAGTTACCAACACCCCCCCCCCCCCTTCCCCAGTAAAATCACGAACTAGACGGACGCTTTTTATTTTTGTCCTTGTATTCCTCTCTACACCGTTCACCTTGAAGCTGACAGTGCGGCGAGAGTTACACGCCCTCGGCGAACCAAGCAAACACCTCCCCTTCATCACCCGACTCCGCTCTCCGCAGCTGGGTGTGGGCGCGAGCCTGCTCACGTGGCACTGTCAGCTTGAGAGTGAACAGAGTAGATAGTTTGTGCAGACGCCTAAATGCCGTCCAAAGATCCCCCCAGTGCGCAGACATTTTCGCAAAGGCGACCCGGTAGAGGGACGAGGCTGCTGGTGATTGCCCGAGGCATCGGGCGTCTCATTTGCAGCGCCATCGAGCGAAAATGGCGTGATTTACGCAAATTGCTAGCCTCCCTCCCCCGGTTCGCCGCTTCGGTCAGAAGGATGCTCCTCCAGTGACCACTTTATACTCCGTTCGCCCATAAGATGGAAAGTGCGGCTGAAGCTACCTCCTCGCTGGGACCAGTTGTACGTGTATCTTTCACCACGTGACCTCCGCTCTGGCCGATACCCGCGCGCAGAGAGAGCGGGGGTCAGGCGATGAAAAGAAGGCGGTTGATTGGCCCGGTGAGTGCCTAGCTCCCACCGCACTGTCAGCTCAGGAGTGAACGCAATACACTCCCAGCGTCCGCCAGCGTCGTTGTCTTCGACCCATCCCCTTTCTTCTCCCCCTTCCCAATTTGCTGTTCCCCGTCTACCGTTGGCCCCATTAGCCCGGAAGAGAAACTTGAAAGGTTTTCCCACGTTGGAAGGGCCGTCACGGCTGCTTCAAATCACGGAGAAGGAGGCCAACATGGATGCCAGTGGCAGACGAACCGGTTCCTAACTCGACCTTTTAGTAGTGACCGAGCACTCTCTGCAGCCTTTTCTGAGCACGAGATGCTTGCAATAGACCCCATCCCAAAACTACTCCCTCTTCAGGCAGATCTGAAAACTCTGCACAGTGACGTGCGCAAGACACCATTTATATGGCCAGGCTATTACTTGTATATTACTGTTCTTAAGTGAACTATATATAAGTGATCGGTTTTCCATTTTTATGGTGTCTTTTGCACACGCAGCTGTGCAGTACTTGAAACTCTGCCAGAAGAGGGCGTATTTTCGGGATGGGTCTATAGACCTTTCCAAAACAGAGCTTGTGGCCGGTGACATTTTTAGTTTTGGTGCGTATAGCGCGTGCTTTGCTCGCTTTCCGAAGCGACAAACACGCACGGGCTGGGCTGTGAAGACCACACGCTGGGCTGTGATTTTGTAAACAGTAAAAGGTCTTTAGCTAGATAGCTTGTCCTCCATATGTTTTGGTTTGTTTTGCTTGTTTTGCACACACGTGTTTTTTTTTTTATACATGCTACCTGTTTTTGGCACCCAGTAAGATGTCACAGCTATGCCCCAGAGTGGCTGACAGGGGCACGAGAGGAAACAAATGTGCCGTAAAACACACAAACAGGTACGTCGAGTGCGCAGTTGGGGTAGTTTATTGAATTCCGTTAAGCTGTGGTCGTGTGTACGTCGGCCAGACTGGCCGATATGTCAATGCCCGGGCACGTGAACACGCATGTATATCTAATGAAATGTGACTACATCTTCACAGCACTTCGGGTTCCGGCCGAAAAAACGCTCTTCTAAAGATCTCGTGGTGATGCTTTGTCTAGTCACTCTGACGTTTTATTGCAAACAACGCTCTATGCAAATGACCCAGTCTGAGGGACTCAGACCGGCTCATTTGTACCTCCGAACAAAGTTTCGGTAATGCCACCACACCGAACGACGTTTCTCGAATGCTCGGTTGAAGACGGTGAAAGAGTACTTCAAACAAAAATGAGCAAATGTTGACATGCTGGCCTTGCTAGTCTGACAAACCTACAAAAAATAAACAGACACATTTTCTTCTTCCCCGCCCCCTCCTCCTCCTACCCCTGGCCTCCTTCCAGGGCGCGGTGCGTCGGCGAATCATCGTCGAGTAACGTTGCCTCCGACAACCTATGTTTTTTTCTGTTTTTTTTTTGTAAGGTAACACTTTGTGCACGTTGAATAAAATATTGTTTTTCATTGAAATAGACCACAGGCGACCCTATAAACTATACTGCCGAAGCAGCGCGGTACTTGTCCCCCCTTCCTTCAGGGTGTCGCTGCACTCAAGCGGAAGCTCACGTGGTGCGCTCTCGGTGCTCGATTGGCTAAATGGCTCATCGACTGCAACTACGGTCTATCTTGAGGCCAAATATTCGCGGACGCGTAGGCCTCCCGCCTCCGTGCCTACAGTGTCGCAATCCGCTCCGACACTTGGACATTTCGTAGCCAAGCGGCCAAGCGGTGCTTTGAAATAGCCGCCGCCGCTTCCGCGCCGCCAGGGTCAATCCAAGAAACAAAGCAAAGTTGAAGCTCTCCAGACGATGATGTATTTTTGACTATGTATGCAATAAAAACGAAATGTAAAAATATTTCACAGTACGTAGGATTAGGTTTGGCAACATAAGAAAAATACACTCCCGTAACTTTTCCAATTTATACCAATTATTGACACAATTGGCCCTGAACCGTTTTCCTTGAGCCGGTAACCGCCACATCAAATTATGGTTTCGTTCCGGTTTGGGTTCAATATGAAGTGTTCGATTTCGGTTTCGGTTTTGTTCCGGTTTGGTCAAAAATAACAGATTTGATCCGGTTTCCGGTTCGGGTTCGGGTTCAGCTCGACACCCTGAACTTAATAAAACTTTCCTTTTCTCGAATTTCGCTTTATTTTAAAAGTTATAGGCAAATTAAAATTACAAAAACAAGCAAAAAATAACCTCCCTCATGACGTCCTTGGTTGCCTGAGTGGCCGTGAACTAGAGGAGGGGTAGTAAGCTCAGCGAGCGCTCAGGGCTGCCGCACTCCGTGTCGACGGCTCGAGCGGGCGCCACTAAAGCATGTGCTGGATAGGCTGTATGAAGCGGACAGCCATGGCGGCTCGCATTGCATTTGCTGCGTGATTAAACACTAATTCGGCATTACATTTCATTGGCCAAAAACGACAGCAAACACGGGGTAAAGATCAGTTCAGGAAGGGGAGCCACTTCGCGCTGCCATGCCGCAAAACGGCCAAACAGCAAGCCAAACCTGCTCCGAAGGCCTTCGGAACGCTCGGAACCGGTCGGATCCTCGAGTCCGTAAACGACCGCAGCGCCGAAGAGTACATCCGGAACATTTCTACGCTCGCCGCTTGTGGGCGCCTGATCCGAGTACCCCTTTCTAGTATGCGCCGCTTTTTTTTACCGCTTGGTGGCGGGTATGTCGACGGATCATTTCTGGTTTCCGGACTTTATCAACTGCATTTATTTCTTTTCTGATCTAAAATACTGAACAAAAACTAGTTTCATACATAATTGAAACGGTTCGCGCCGCTTATATTTTGTATTGCGACTAAAAAGAAGCTTTTAGCGGCTCTGACCAGCAGTAAGCCCAGGACCAAAGACGTCACATATCGCGCTTTCAGCACCGCAGTTTGCACCTGTAGGTGGAGGAGGTTTCCTCGTCGTCCGGTTAAAATATGACGCACTCATATTTATGCCACATTCAATTGGGGCGCACGGTGCACCAAGCAAATCCTGCCCCCAAGGCCGCGCCACCGCGCGGGTGCAGCGCATGACGCACTACCAAGTGAACACGAAGCATTCCACCGCGCAACACGCTTGGCGAGGTCACTTCAAGGGCAAAGCATAAACGGGTGGACCATAGAACAAAATCCGCCGCGAGTGGGGTGGCGGCGGGCGCCATCTAGCGGGAGCCTCCCGAGCCGGACCTAAGGAAGACGAAGTGTCTCTAAGAAGGTTGCACTTTTCTAGCCTCGTTCGGTTGAATCCGAATATTTATTATTATCAGCTGCCTTAATAGCCAGAAATTGAATCAACACTGAAGAAAGTTGGTCCGGTCATCAACGGGCGGGTATCCCCGCACTGGGTCTTTCCCAGCGCAAGTGAATAGACCTCGCCATGTCCCTCAGGTCATCTTCACTGCATTCGAATCACAAGGCCGCCACCGGAAGGTACAGTCTGCCTTCCTCCATATGCGGTGACTCAATATTTGCATCAGAAGCTGATAACAACAGCCTGACTGCTGGAAATCCTGCTGTGGGACCCACTCTAGAGGATCAGGGTGCTACCACATCCCAGTGGCGGGTGATAACTCCCCCTGATGACATGGAAATGCCCAACATCGATGACGAAGGCTGGACCCCAGCCAAGACATCAAAAAAGCGGAAAAAACCCAGCTCGAATTCAAGCACCAGCACGGACACAATCCGCACAGGCACCCTAATGACAGAAGGTCTTACGGTTATCTTTGTACCAGCTGCCGAAGACACTCTAATTACGTCATTGAGCAGTCTAAAAGTATCCGATGCTCTAAACTTACTCTGCCCAGAGTGCATTATAGAGATAAGGTACAACAGACGCCTGAACCTCATAGCAGTAGATACAAGGAATGGACAGACGACGCGTGCCCTTCTAGACTGCAAGAAGCTATGTGGGATTCCAGTAAGAACTTACGAGCCGCTTCCTCGGAATTACGCTGTAGGCGTAATCACAGAAGTGGACACCGCGCTGTCTGAAGCAGATGTCTGGAAGCATTTAAGATCTCCGGAAAATAGGGTAGCAAGACTCCGTCGGTTTGGACAGAGCTCAGCCATGAAGATCTCCTTCTGCGGTACAAAACTACCAAATTTTGTCTACCTTGGCCTTGTGCGTCATCCTGTGACCCTGTTCAAAGAGCGCCCTATAC
Source organism: Ixodes persulcatus (assembly GCA_013358835.2). NCBI lineage: Eukaryota > Metazoa > Arthropoda > Arachnida > Ixodida > Ixodidae > Ixodes > Ixodes persulcatus. The sequence goes on along the minus strand of JABSTQ010009660.1, from coordinate 1,209,581 downwards.
AGTGCCGCAAATGCTGTCGCTACGGGCATCGCGAGGCATCCTGCAAAAACCCTCCCGTCTGCAACCGTTGCAGTGGCACTCATCCAGATACAGAATCCTGTACCGCACAAGAGAAGTGTGTAAACTGCGGTGAAGCCCATTCTGCCAAATCTCCATCTTGCCCGAAATGGAGGAAAGAAAGGAAAACTCGCAACTATGCTAGACATCACGCGGTCAACTTTCGCACCGCCAAAGTCGCCTTACAAGAGCCAAACGCTCCGAACCCAACAAAGGGCAGCGATGAGTTTCCTCCACTCCCCCAGATGTCTGTGGCCGGGGGAACCGGGAAGCAGGTACAGAACCAACACACATACGCTTCTATATCAAAGGGACAGGGAAAAGGTAAGCCAAGAGCAGGCATTTCCAACAATGGGCAGAATTCAGACGAAACGCCACAAGAAACCGCTTCTGAGGCCACAGTGTCTGGAGGTGCCAACCACCAACGTTCTTCGGAGAGGTAACGTCCACCACCACCAAGAACAACACCACCAAGCCAGGGTTGGATTCCTCTTCTTAAGGCAGCAACTAACATGGCTTGCACGCTGCTAGCAACAGTGAATTCAGAATGGTCACGTTGCATACTTACATTTCTTCAAATGATTCTTCCACTTGTGGGATCATTGTGAAACCGAGAGGGAACCAGTGCAGCAAGCAACATACGCGCGTTCGTCACCAAAAACATTCATTTATACCTGAGAGGAATATAAATAACCTTCACACTCGTTTCCCTGAGCTATTGCAGACGAGAAGGACTGCAGTGATACAAAAATCTAACAATTTTCCTCAACAGGTACAGATATTTTCTTCTCTTTGCCACTACAACAATGAAGCCCGACCCAAAGAGCAATCTCGGGTATCAATCCTTCTAAGAGAAAGCTTTAACTACCAATCCACAGTCATCCACGATTGGGGACACTAGTAGAAGACCTACAGCTCACCTCCCGCCTCTCACCTGTTCCGCCCTCCAGTGGAACTGTAATGGCTTGAGAACGCGACTCCCAGAGCTACGCGACCACCTTTTCAACCACGCCTACGATGCTGTGGCCCTCCAGGAACCCAGAATGCCAGCCGGCAGCATACGCATTGCGGGTCACGTAGTTTACTACAGCAGGCCTCTGGTGGCAGGCGTAACACCGCGAGCAGCCCTCCTAGTTCGACGAAACCTACGACAGATAGGGATAGACCTCAGCGATCTTTGCACTGAAGGAGCGGATTTTGTGGCAGTAAAATTGGAATTCAGAGACCGTTACCTGACCATCGTCTCGGCATATGTGGCCCCTAATGTACCTTGGGACGTCCATGTACTCGCGGACATTCGCGCACGGGCCAAGGGGGAGGTTATAATTGCCGGCGACTTCAATGCCCATTCACAGTCCTGGGGGGACAAAAAGGACTCCCGGCGAGGTCGAGAGTTACAGACAATGCTAGATAGGCTCGACCTCAGAAATATTACAAGTGGGAACCCGACATTTGTACGGCCTGGAGTGGCGGGAAGCGTAATTGATCTAACGTTCACGACTTGGGCCCTACGTCTCAATGCAACTCCTCAGGCGGACAGCTGGGGAAGTGATCATCTACCCATGCTGACTCTTATCAATCATGTGTGGAGGACCGCTAAAATACCAGAAGCGTGGAGAGAAGCAACCACGGTACCGCTACTGAAACCCGGGAAACTCCAAGACCAACTAAGCTCCTATAGGCCCATCTCATTGACATCATGCCTTGGCAAAGTGATGGAACGAATGGTGCTACGTCGCCTAGTCTACCACCTTGAGGCGGCCGGGGCTCTGCCAGACTGCTTCTCGGGGTTCCGCCACCACAGGAGCACCGCGGACGCAATTGGTGGCATCACCAGCTCGCTGGAGGAGGCCAAGGCACAAGGTTGGTCGGCGATTGCCGTATTCCTAGACGTCCGCAAAGCCTTCGACGCCCTCCCGCACCGAATCATCATCTCAGCTCTGCGTCGTTTCGGGGTATGTGGGCGACCTCTTCGCTACATTTGCGCATTCCTCAGTGAACGCACCATGTGCGTAAGGGTCGGCGGAGCGCTGAGCAAACCGCGACGAGTCGACCATGGCGTTCCCCAAGGGAGCGTAGTCAGTCCGCTCCTGTTTGCATTGGCGATTGCATCACTCCCAGCCGCAGCAAGGGTAGGCGAGGAACCAGCACTCCCGATAAGCATGGCTGTCTATGCGGACGACGTGGCGCTCTGGGCCACGGCCCCGGGCTACCGTAGGCAACGGATGGCACGTGCCCTCCAGAGAGCACTTACAAACACTGTGTACCACTTGCATCAACTGGGTCTGACAACATCGGCTGAAAAGACTGTTGCTCTATGCTACCCACCAAGGAGACCCTCAAAGTTCCAACCGACCCTGTTCATCGGAGATGTCCCGGTGAGAGTGGAGAAGACAGCCACGTACCTAGGACTCACCTTGGACTGGAGGCTATCCTGGGGCCCAGCAATGCAGGTGGTGCTCCAGAGGATGCGAACGCACACTAATATCCTCCGCGCGCTTGGTGGAACTACCTGGGGCACATCACAACAGATGCTGCTACTGCTATACAAGGGTCTTATTCTGGCTCGCCCACTCTACGCCTTACCGCTCATTCGACTGAGCGGCAATCAGATCGAGAACCTAGAGAGAGCGCAACGCATAGCTCTAAGAATTTGCATCGGAGTTCCCCGTTCGGCATCGTCACGTCACACTCTTACCGAAGCAGGTATGAATTCCGTTGAAAACCTTCTGCAAGAACGAGCGCTCGGACATCTCATTCGAATGAGCAACTGCGACTCTACCATCACGCTCTTGATGGGCATCGCCGAACGTACAGATTCGGAACTGGGAGCGCACCTCTGCACTTTAGCCGACATCGCGGGTACGCCGGGACCGCTAGTGCCACTTCCAGCGTTACACACTGCAGATCCCCACCCTTTGAGGGTTAGTATCTGCATACCAGGGCTGCGGGCCAAGAAGAGCGCAGCAGTGGTAACCGCTCGGCAGCTGACGGAAAGCCACTTGGATGCGGAGTACGATGGGCGGACGTGCGTGTTCACCGACGGGTCGGTAGACCCCTCTGGAGGCACAGCAACAGCAGCGGCCTTCTTTGAGGCTGCAGCCGTTGGTATACACGAGCGCCTGTCCCATCAGGCATCCTCTACTACCGCAGAGCTGGCGGCCATACGATTTGCCCTCAGAGGAATTCGGACAGGCTGCGCACGGGGGCTCAGCTGGGTAATCCTGAGCGACTCAAGAGCGGCTCTCGGGCTACTATCGGGGCTAGAAAGGGCTACGCCTCTGGCGCGGTCAGTCGCACAAGATGCAGCCGAGCTCCAGGAGAAAGGCCAGGACATTGTCTTCCAGTGGATCCCCAGTCATTGTGGCATCAGGGGAAACGAAGTTGCCGATTCCCTAGCAGCGCAGGCTCACAAGGACCCCGGATGTCCGCTTTCTACAGTTCCCCGTTTCTCAGACGCCAAGCTTCTAGTGAGAAGAGCCATCACACGACAGAATCCGGACCCGAGAGTGGCGGCAGGCACGTTCTCAGCCCGTCTCCCACGAGCATTGGACCGTCACACTGCCGCGGTGCTCCACCGTCTGCGGACCGGAAGCGCTTTCACACCAGCGTGGATAGGCCGCTTCAGGCCTGATCTCGACCCCAATTGCCAAACCTGCCAGGAAACTGCCGACGCCGAGCACCTCCTCCGACACTGCACCGACTACAATGACGAGCGTACTGCCCTCCATAACGCCTATTCCCGCCTCGGACTCTCTAGCGCTAGCCTGGAGGAACTTCTGCATCCGCGGGCAACGCGAGCTGTGACAGACATGGCACTAAGAAAACTAATAACTTACCTGAAGGACACGGCACTCCTAGAAATTCTTTAGGAGACCCCCTGCAGTCCAACACACCAGAACAAGGCACGACTACCCAATCTACCGCTCCAGCTCTTGATCACGAAACCTGCATTTCGGACACACCTTGTTCTACCAAGACAAGAAACGTCATTCCTTCAACGGAACGTTCGTGCCGATATAAGCCCTGTAGCACAGCTATACCAGCCACCGCAGCTTTAAGATATTTAGCTATTCGCCCTAAGACGGCTCCACATCAAACGTCGACAGGCTCTGCGTACTGAGGCTTGGGTTAATTGTCCTACGTAGGGAGCCTTCATGTGCGCTTTGCTAGGGTGATGCCACCCTTTGTAATACCACTCGCCGACAAACCAGCAGCCATTTTGGTTCTCGGCGATAATCCGTGGGGCTTATAACCCTCCCGGAAACAAGCACCTTATCTCACAAATTCGGAGCAGCGTTGTGGGACCCACGGAGGGAGGATTAGCATCTTCCACCTCGGATGGGATTACCGATGGACACAAAGGCTACTTTCCGGCGCACGGGGAAACAATGAGAGGAACAAAATGGCGGTGGAAGAGGGTGTGGGAAAGGGAAACAGGCAGTTGGCATCACCCTATGCGAAGCGCACATGACGGCACCCTAGTCCTACGACTCGACATGCCGGCGATGGCCAGGACATCCCCCTGCACCCCGCTTCCCCCCCCCCCCCCCCCCAAACCTTATCCTCTCTCTTTCTATCCTTTCTTTTTCACCCAATCCCCTTCCCTATCGACAGTGACATGTGCACACTAAGTGCACAAGCAACAGTCGATTTTTTAAAAAAACAAAAATATAATAAACATCGCTTTCACTCACTCTCCCGAGCCGCCATGTTTACCGAGACGAGGAAGACGAAGCGAGGGAAAGAAGGGGCCGAAGGAGGCGGAGAGTGTTAACTCAAGGCCGCACCGGCCCGCAGTGCGCGAAGCTGCACGGTCTCCTTTTGATGGTGCAGCTGGTGCAGCAACGCGCCGGTGTCGTGCGCCGCACGAAGTCCCAAATGAACGGGAGGCACTCACTTGATCGAAAGACATTTTAGCGAACGCCCACGTTTCACCGAATGACACTTTAGCGAATAGTTGGACGCCGCGAAGCGGCGTTTTCGGGTGGGCCAAATGGGTTCACATTTTTGTAATGAGCCGACACAGACTGTCGCCGCGAAGCGGCGTAAGCGCAGCGCGGCGGATGGGTTAACGCGCACCCCCGTTATTCGCTGAAACGTCAATTCGCTCAAATGTCGCTGTTCGCTAAAATGTCATTCGCTCATGTGATATGGATCCCAAATGAACGTAGTGCATCCGCACCGACACGACCATCTGAACGCGACGCGTCCGTCGGTGCAGCGCGGTGCGGTGTGGTGCGCCCCAATTGAATGTGACATTAGTTACTCTCTACGTGCCCGCTGGCTTGCCCGAACCTCAAGAGACGTGGAAACCGCAAAAAAGGTAGATGCTTAAATATGGTTGCAGGGCCCCTTTAACCTGTCACCGAGGATAGTCGATGTTTTTTCACGGAAATGTCAGAGCGCTGTAATCTCTCTAATGATCGTATTCGGATGAAAAAATATTCTAATGAAGGATTCTTTTTTGTTACTGGAATATGATATGGTTGAAAAAGCCTCTAATTGAGTATTCGTTCGCCCTATTAGATTGTGAAATTGACCGGTTGAGTTCTTCGAATTAATGTTTTCCAAGAAAACACTAAAAGGGCACGTAAGCATTCTAGTAAACACCTCGTTTAAAAAAATCGAATAAAACTGAAAAAAAATGAAAGCCGTTTACAACTCCTTGTAACGCCGGATTAGAGCGCAGCTCTTGAGGAAGGGGATGGAAGGGTACTGAGCGATAGGCGACTGCCTGAGGTCACGTGACGTCAGGGGGGGTTACTTGAGGGTAACTCTCATAACCCTCGTTACCCTCGTGAGGGTAACCCTCGTGAATCTCGTGAGAGTACCCCTCGTGAGGGTAACCATTTTGAGGGTAACTAACCCTCGCAACCCTCGTGAGGGTAACGGTCGTGACCCTCGTGAGGGTAACCCTCGTGATCCTCGGGGGGGCAAGCCTCGTAACCCTCGTGAGAGTAACTCTCGCAACCCTCGTAATCCTCACGAGGGTAACCCTCGTGACGTCATTATGGGAAACTACCCATAATGCAACGCGCGGTTACGCCGACGCCGCTCAAGCCGGAAACGGGCGCCTAAGAGCTGGCTCTAAACACCATGCCTGGCCAATACAATTTGGGACCTCTTAGTGGTGGGAATTTTTGTTACGAAGTTCTAGAAATATTTCTGCACGTAACATTTTGTTTGAGATGTTTTCAAATGGTGGACTATAGGGCGTGGGGCAGACATGTACAAGTTACTCAAAAAACGAAAGTAAGTTAAGTTACTGTGTACTAGCCTCAAAAGTAATTTGACTAGAGTAGAAATTATTCAAATTGAAAGGAATTGAGTAAATCACTAATTACGGTAAAAAGCGAATTACTTTTGAACCTACTTCTTATTTTTATGCTAAGAAGGAAGTACGTAGGTTTTGATCCGTTAGCGAAATTCTGCTAGCCGTATTTAAAGCGGCTTGTGTTTTCACGGAAATGCTTTAATAGCTGGTTCTGCTTATGCATGCCTAATTGTTTTGTATTTCTGTTTTGTTTTTGGTTAATGATGTACTGCGGATGTATTATTTCTCCTTTGAGGTTTAACACTCCCTGAGCATGATTCTGCAGACAGTGTTTTCTTGTTTACAGTGTTGCGTAAAGTACGTCTAAAACTACTTGGAAGTACAAAGTGAATGAGAGTTTATGCACTTCAAGTAAAGTAGTAAGTACACCTGGTGCGATGTACTTGAAGTAAAGTACTATAAATACAATGTGCTTTCCAAGTAAAGTAGAAGTACTTGTTAACACAATTTTTCATAACGCCCTTTCATCCCCTATAGAGCGTTTTTTTTTAAACTGGTATACATTGCTCCAGGGCAAATCGGAAGTGCATAAGTTTTGTTTTCGGAAATGGCGGCAAATAATGTAAGTCGCCACAGAGTAATTGTTTTATTTTCGCTGATAAACTCTCGAACACAACTTGTAAGGCACTCACGTATCGGTGTCACAGCCGCCATTACTTCACTCAGAGAAATGACCAGATAACGTCTCTAAAGACAGCACAAACTATACAGCAACACCAGATGAGCTTCAGAGCGGGTGCTGCATTTCGCCATTGCCTTCTTTGAGTGAGGATGCAGTGTGTACACCTCGTGTAGTGGGCGAGAGTTCCTACGTTGGGGAGAAGCGGGGACAAACCCTTTCTTTAAATGCGTCAAGTCGCCTTGAGCGTCGGGGCACAAAGAAACGCCAGTCTTCGGCGCAAATCCCGCCGTTACTTGGCCTCATTTGCGACGCGTCTGTTCGCTCCCCGCACCTCGTAGCAGGGTTCATGCAGGGGGGGGGGGGGGGGGGGGGCTCGTGAAAATTTTAGGGAGTTTCGGACCGTTAAAACTACTACCCTTCCTTCCCCCCCCCCCCGTTGCCTACGTTACATGTTTCCCGCTCTTTGCAAATATCAGCTGATCTTCCCGCATATATCTTTTTGTGCAGGTGCATTTGTTTATAAGTAAACCTATCTCTAAAATTTAAAAAAAAAGTAATTTGTAATTTGAGTAGAAGTTACTCGCAAAAATAATTCAAGTAAACAACTAATTACCGAAATCAAAATGTAACCTAAAGTTACCAAACTACTCGGAACTGGAGTAGAGTAGTTGAACTACGTACAAGTCTGGGCCTGTTCAGACATACAGCGGAGCGCTAAGTCAGCGCCACGTGAGCGCTCGAAAAAGCTCTCATCTGGCGCTTCCTAGCGCGTGACTTCGTTCTAATATAGCGCGCAATTAGCGCTTTAGCGCCTTGTTAGCGCTTCAGTAGCGCCTTGTTAGCGCGCCGTGTTAGCGCTTCAGTAGCGTCTTGTTAGCGCTTCTTGCACCGCGGTTACTCCTGCGGATTAGCGCTTGCACTGCTGTTCCTGTGGTTGGGTGTGCATCAGCTCCATGGTGGACATGTGGGACGCTGAAAGAGAAACGCGACAAATGCTGTTACGTACGCAATTAGTGCATATGTGTGTGGTTGGCTTAACGCCCAGAAGAGCCTTCTGGGTGCGCGAAATCTTTCGCCACCGAGATATCGACGGGTACCCGGTGAACCTTGTTCCCGGGCTGAGGGACCGAGACACAGAGCTCTTTCGAAGGCGATTATTTTTAACTGCGTGTCTTTGAAACCAGGGTCACGCATGTGGAGTCACGCCTCATGAGCGCTGCTTCGAGCGCTCATGAGGCGCTAACTCAGCGCTCCGCTGTATATGTGAACCGGCCTTTAAACGCCGATGTAGAATCGCAATTATTTTCCATTAATTTACGCTATGTACCTTCGTTTCCTCCGCCTATATAGTTTTGGTCAGTATTGCGTTGAACTACTACTATTACGAGGAATCGAATATTGAATAGTAATTTACATAGTTACGTTATAAGAAAGCTTGATATATTCCGTCTCACTTTAAGCGAGACCGCAGACCGACGTTGCCTAACCTTATGGAGCCAGTCGAGCTCCACTAAAAGTGCGTCGTCAGGGCGCTCATCGCCTATGCACCGCGATGGATGGATGACTTGCTGGATAGATGGATGGCTATACCCGTTTTAACGGGCGGCAGCTTGCGCCACCTAGCCGAAGTCTGTAAAGACCTGCGATTTTTTTTTTTTCTGCGCTTGATTGGTTTTGCCGGCAAACCCCACAAAGACAAGGAGCGGCGTGGCGATGCATTTTTGGCCCTGCTTGATTGGCTACATCGAGTCGTAGCTTCGGCAGTGGTCGTCCTTTAATTGAAACGGAGTATCAACTCAGTGTTTTCCAACAAGCCCGCGTTTGCCCACACCGTGGCGATGCATTTTTGGCCCTGCTTGATTGGCTACATCGAGTCGTAGCTTCGGCAGTGGTCGTCCTTTAATTGAAACGGAGTATCAACTCAGTGTTTTCCAACAAGCCCGCGTTTGCCCACACCGTGGCGATGCATTTTTGGCCCTGCTTGATTGGCTACATCGAGTCGTAGCTTCGGCAGTGGTCGTCCTTTAATTGAAACGGAGTATCAACTCAGTGTTTTCCAACAAGCCCGCGTTTGCCCACACCAGGTGTGGGCACTGCGCCTGCGCAGAAACCATATTCGGGAGGAATGAAGCCTTGCGCATGCGCAGTACCGACAGCAGCGCCACCGCACCGCATTGGCGTGACGTCAGTGAGTTGAGATGGTCTACAGAAAAGAATCCTATATTTACGATCATTTTTTTTAACAGGCAGCAATTGTTGATATTTTTTGGTGGACGTGAAAATAGCTCCCGCTTAATTACGGCCGTAAAGCAATTCTGTTAAATTTGACAGTGCGATTAACGAACTGCGAAGAATTGGCTTGCCGGCACAAACATGGAAGCGAAAAAGAAAATATGTATCTTGGCTATTAATAACAACGAACGCAGCCAGTGGCTCTTTTCGGAGATTTATACAACTGGTGGCGCCATCTATCGAGTTACGTACGAAATGGTGCAACCGAAGTGGTAGTACGCCGTTCCAACAGGTGGCAGCTGTCTCAGCAACGAGGCATCAAAATGAGTTCGTTTATTTTTTTTTTTTTGGCTGCGTAAGACTAAGACCAGCTGTGTTTGATTTACCTGCACCTCCCGCACCGGTGCAGTCAAGTGCAAGGCAGTGTACTTCCGGTATGTGTATTCAGATCAGGCTTGTGCCTATCTCAAATAATCTACTAGAGATAATGTATTTCAAATACTTTTTGAAGTATATTGGTATCTTGCAAATGCTTTTGATGGAGAGTATTTGATACTGTATTTTAATTACATTTCTGAGTACCTTGTACTCAGTATCTTAAACACATTTATGACATTCCGCCATTTCCCGAGTTTTTCTGTATGAAGTGACGTGGGCGTGACTCGAGCAAACGTGAACGTTTTTTCGAGCAACCAAATCCTGTTGCTAGCTCCGAGTAGCTACGGTGACTTAGATTGGGCTCGGGAGAACATCGCAGTTTTGCCGGTTATGACTCATATTCCACGCCAAAGTTCGTACAATGAAGGTTTTCCCCAGAGCCTTTTATACTGGGAGAGTTCGGCGGTTCTTTGATCCAGCCGCCACTCTGGCAGCACTGATCAAACAATCTGGCAACTGTGCGCATCGCACTCCGAGTTTCGTTGTCCGCCATGATGTGCCTTGCCGCCTAGCGTGGAGCGAGAGACGACGATGAAAATGATCGTTCTTCGCTCTGCCAGACGTTAGAAGAAAACGAAATGGGGGGGCTGCAGTGCCGTTGGGTGCTCGAACAACGCGGAAAAGGAGTTCAGGATGTACCGGTTCCCGCAAGGAAAAGAAAACCGCGCAAGGCACAAGATCTGGGAGACCAAACCAAGAAGGGCTGACTGGAAGCCGACTTCGAGTTCTCGATTGTGCGAGGTAAGTTATAATTAACGTATGATTAACGTCACAAAATGCTTGTTTTTATACTTTCTCCTTACGCCAACAAAAGCACGAACGGCAAAACCTACACGCGTATACATCGCATGTCAATGGGGACCCACTCGCTTCGGCAGTGGTCGCCCTTTAATTGAAACGGAGTATCAACTCAGTGTTTTCCAACAAGCCCGCGTTTGCCCACACCGTGGCGATGCATTTTTGGCCCTGCTTGATTGGCTACATCGAGTCGTAGCTTCGGCAGTGGTCGTCCTTTAATTGAAACGGAGTATCAACTCAGTGTTTTCCAACAAGCCCGCGTTTGCCCACACCGTGGCGATGCATTTTTGGCCCTGCTTGATTGGCTACATCGAGTCGTAGCTTCGGCAGTGGTCGTCCTTTAATTGAAACGGAGTATCAACTCAGTGTTTTCCAACAAGCCCGCGTTTGCCCACACCAGGTGTGGGCACTGCGCCTGCGCAGAAACCATATTCGGGAGGAATGAAGCCTTTGCGCATGCGCAGTACCGACAGCAGCGCCACCGCATTGGCGTGACGTCAGTGAGTTGAGATGGTCTACAGAAAAGAATCCTATATTTACGATCATTTTTTTTAACAGGCAGCAATTGTTGATATTTTTTGGTGGACGTGAAAATAGCTCCAGCTTAATTACGGCCGTAAAGCAATTCTGTTAAATTTGACAGTACGATTAACGAACTGCGAAGAATTGGCTTGCCGGCACAAACATTGAAGCTAAAAGGAAAATATGTATCTTGGCTATTAATAACAACGAACGCAGCCAGTGGCTCTTTTCGGAGATTTATACGACTGGTGGCGCCATCTATCGAGTTACGTACGAAATGGTGCAACCGAAGTGGTAGTACGCCGTTCCAACAGGTGGCAGCTGTCTCAGCAACGAGGCATCAAAATGAGTTCGTTTATTTTTTTTTTTTTGGCTGCGTAAGACTAAGACCAGCTGTGTTTGATTTACCTGCACCTCCTGCACCGGTGCAGTCAAGTGCAAGGCAGTGTACTTCCGGTATGTGTATTCAGATCAGGCTTGTGCCTATCTCAAATAATCTACTAGAGATAATGTATTTCAAATACTTTTTGAAGTATATTGGTATCTTGCAAATGCTTTTGATGGAGAGTATTTGATACTGTATTTTAATTACATTTCTGAGTACCTTGTACTCAGTATCTTAAACACATTTATGACATTCCGCCATTTCCCGAGTTTTTCTGTATGAAGTGACGTGGGCGTGACTCGAGCAAACGTGAACGTTTTTTCGAGCAACCAAATCCTGTTGCTAGCTCCGAGTAGCTACGGTGACTTAGATTGGGCTCGGGAGAACATCGCTGTTTTGCCGGTTATGACTCATATTCCACGCCAAAGTTCGTACAATGAAGGTTTTCCCCAGAGCCTTTTATACTGGGAGAGTTCGGCGGTTCTTTGATCCAGCCGCCAGTCTGGCAGCACTGATCAAACAATCTGGCAACTGTGCGCATCGCACTCCGAGTTTCGTTGTCCGCCATGATGTGCCTTGCCGCCTAGCGTAGAGCGAGAGACGACGATGAAAATGATCGTTCTGCGCTCTGCCAGACGTTAGAAGAAAACTCAATGGGGGGGCTGCAGTGCCGTTGGGTGCTCGAACAACGCGGAAAAGGGGTTCAGGATGTACCGGTTCCCGCAAGGAAAAGAAAACCGCGCAAGGCACAAGATCTGGGAGACCAAACCAAGAAGGGCTGACTGGAAGCCGACTTCGAGTTCTCGATTGTGCGAGGTAAGTTATAATTAACGTATGATTAACGTCACAAAATGCTTGTTTTTAGACTTTCTCCTTACGCCAACAAAAGCACGAACGGCAAAACCTACACGCGTATACATCGCATGTCAATGGGGACCCACTCGCCGGGAGGCACATCATGGCGGAAGCGGCGCCCGCTGAGTCCGCTAGACCTAGCGGGCCGTAAGCCACTCCCACCCGCCGAACTCTCCCAGTATAAAAGGCTCTGGTTTTCCCTTCGCCTTCCAAAAGGCGCCTTTTGTTTTCTATAGTTTTCCCCAAAACATCCTCAAACAAAAGGGGTGGTTTTACGGAAGTAAAAATTGCCACGCTGAGAAGCAACGCAAAACGATCCGCGGCAACAATGCAGATTCCAGTGTCAAGGAAATAACAAATTGAAGAAAATGAGAAATAGACACAAAACGAATACACTTTTTTTTTGTTTGCTGTATAAGTGTTTTACTCCACTACAACAATACGAGGAGTTTTTTTTTTTTCTTTTTGTTGTTAGTCCGGCACTTTTTGCTGTCGCGAACACTGTTCGTACACGAACATTGATATGCAGAGAACAGGACAGGAAACGAATTATCAGCAGGATCACTTCTCAAAATGCCAACAAAGCGTCCTTCGACGTTGAGTGCCTTTCTGAACGCAACCTACTTGAAGAAGGTGCAACCAGTGCCGTGGCTATTATGTGGGCTCCTCTTTGTTATCCCTTCACTCGCTTTCGTATCCCAAGGTCGTTTATAGTGAACTCCCCATATAGGGAATATGGACTGTAGTTAAACGATGCATCTAAGGTGCGCCACAGGACATGATATTCAGCGATGCCACTATAACTGAAGCGATTTTTTTCTTTTCTTTTTTTGTCCCAGAAACGTTTTGTAACTTGTATCAGTGATATCCTGCTCCTATAATTTGACTGCATAGGATAACCATACGGCGTTTTTCTTTTGCCATTTTGTGCTGTTGCTTGCTAATAAGCCACTCTGGTAAACCAGATTTGCGCAACTGTATAATTATGTTTGTCACTGACGTCGATACAAATTACGCAATGCGGAAGTATCTTCAAAAGTAATTGAATTATATTTTTATGTAATTGTACTCTGCTGAAGACACTTTACAGTGAAAGTAAATTGAGTGGTATATTAAGCAGTTTATGAAGCAGGGCATTCAGTAACTTAACTGAAATACTTTTATCGAGTAGTTTGTCCAACACTGATTCAGGTACGACCGGAAGAACACCAACCTGCACTTTTCTGCACCGGCGCACGGGGTACAGGGAAGTGGAACGCAGCAACGACATTTCAATTCCGGTGCAATATCAATTGAAAGAAGCTGGTGTTCTGTTGCGATGGCTATGCTTTGTTATTCTTGGTTCGGAAATGCGCGATGGCTTTCGAATGACAGAGGTGCCTACAGACGTAAATGAACACAAGCTCGGCAAACTTAATCAAATTAAAGTAAAGACGCAGGCGAGATGGTGACGAATCATAGTTGAAAACCCCAGAGTCAAAGAGCTAGAAGGACAAGAACAACACCATTTCAGAACCAGCACAACAATGATTTAAAGGGGACATGAAACGAATTTTGGGCCGGGATAAATGATTTTAAATTGGGACTTTACTAATCGCATATCGTTTAGCTGGCCAAAAGAAAGAGGGTAGAAAGTCAACAACCAGCTTTTCGGTACGAACATTTGAAAATATAGCGGACTATTTTGTACCTTCTTTCTTTCGAAAGCTCTCCGCCTTTTCACTATGATACATCCGCGGTTCCCGCAGCGCGTCAGCGGTGCCAACCTGACGTCAGCCGAGCCCAGCTCACGCATTGGACACGAGAACTGCGTCACTCGGACGCATGCGCTCGTCAACAATAAATCCGTCGACGAATATTCGGATTCGCGTTCGTGGCCAATGAGTGCCCTGACGGAAGTTATCGTCACTGGGGAATAACAAGTTCTATGGTGTGCATAAAAAGCACGGTGGAAGCTAGGAGTCATCGCACCGGTGCCGAGGAATGTCACGGCGAACATGATTTCACAATTCGCATTTGATTTGAGGATTAAAGCTAAGGTGGAAAAAGTAGGAAACTCGTTTCATGACCACTTTAAATTGACACAGTCTTTCTTCTTCTCTTCACATATCACGAGCACAACCCCTGGTCTTCGGCAGGCACCACATTTGAAGGTCTCAAACAAAAAAGACACGTGCACGACTGCAGTCTTAAGCGTCCGGTGAGTACATCAACTCTAGACCCGCAAAAACGGCCTTGTCTCATCGTCCAAAACAAACCTTAGCTCCCAAACAACGGTTTGGTACGACTTCGTGATAAACAAAAAGAAGAAAGAAAAGTAGAAGAAATCATCCTGCTGGACAAAGAAAATTAACTAGAGAGACAAGAACCTCCGTGTCTCCTCATGCAAGGTCAAAGAGGGCCTACAAATACAATTTCCGGCGCTAGTAATCCTAATTGTTTCCTTAATAACCCTCTTAAATGAATCTTTTTCTTTGCTAACAACAGTCCTCTCAGCCCAGTCTTGGTAACAATTCTTGCGGTCACTGGTAAACCATCTCAGTGAGTGCAATAATTGTTACCCAGACTGGGCTAAGACGACTGTTGTTAGCAAAAAAAAATAAAATAAAAAAAAAGAACAATATAAGAGGGTTATTAAGGAGACAGTTAGGATTATGAGCGCCGGAAATTGTATTAGAAAGCCCTCTTTGACTTTGGATGAGGATCGAGACACGGAAGTTCTTGTCTATCTAGTCTATTTTCTTTGTCCAGCGGGATGATTTCTTCCAATTTTCTTTTTGTTTGTGACGAAATGGTACCAAACCGTTGTATGGGACCTAAAGTTTGTTTTGAACGATGAGACACCTGTAGTATTTCTGATCGAGCGGCGGCCAGTGGCCCGCCGTTGAAGCTCAAAGAAGGAATGACAACCGCCGGCTGCTGGTTATGGTATCTGAGTCTCGAGCACACCGAGCGCGGATGCCCGGCCCTGTTTATTCCACGCGCGGCATCGGCTTCCTTTTCAGTGCCGGCATTATGGACAATATACAAATACTACAACACCGTCGTTTTGCAGGTGTAGTGATGATGTATTCACGACCTGTTATGATGATGTATTGAAGGCTCATTGGTATTCCTTCCTTGAAGGTAATGCACCAAAGTGCGCGGTGGTTTCATTAATTGAATTCGACAATTCTTGGTAATTCTTTGGAAGGTGGGTTCAGAGATGATAGAAACTTCCGATCCAGTGTCAATTAACGAAGAAATCGGGATGCCGTTTACCTGTACATCGGCAATGAAGTTTTGTCGTCGTCGGCTGGCTAGCTGCGGAGACTCATCGTAAGACCCAACCGTGTACACGCTGGGTCGGAGGTCGTCGTCGTGGTCTGGGAACATCACGATGCCATGGATGGCAGTCCTGGCATGACCAGCTCCGGAACGCTGGTACCGGCGCCCGAAGGATCGGCCACGTCCAGTCGGCAAGGCTAGTTGACGTCGATCGCTGCCGACGGGTGGAGGCGGGTAACTCCGGCAGAAGTTAGCGGAATGCCCGGACTTGCCACACGAGAAACACGTTGCCCGCGAAGCAGGACACATCTCTCGGGGATGGGGCCGACGGCCACATAATTGACATGGCACTTCATCGGGCACAAAAGTGTGCGCTCCCAGAGGCGCATCACGCGCCGAACGACGGTTCGAGGTACAGGGGGGCTATGTTGCGCTTTTTGGACTCCCAGGAGACTAGGGAGAGGGAAGTGACGTCAACAACGCAGCAAATGCAGATTGGAAGTTGATTTTGTTTTCTTCTGTCAACATCCAATCTGCGTTTCTCTAGTCGTTGACGTCACTTCCCTCTTCCAAGTCTCCTGGGAGTCCATAAAGCGCAACATAGCACCCCAGGTGAGACCCCGAGATTGGTGAAAAAGTGAATAGGAAACACCGCTAGGATGTCGAAGCCCGCCATCTTGACTAGGGTTAGCGACGAACTGCTGTGGAGAGCGGCCATTTTGACAGAACGGAGTGACTACCCGATCAACGGAGGAGGACAACTACGATGCGTCAGAACGCGAACCAGCTCCTAATCGATGGTGCATATCGCAGTCTCGAGATGTCTGCTCGAACTGTTGTGCAAGAGAGACAGTACGTTCGAGGCTCGGTGCGGTAGCCCCCACGGACTCTCAGATCAACCGATCCTGTGCTCAACGTTCGAGCTGATCTAAGTCCCATCAAAAACATCTCCGCGATTCGATTGTCAAGAGAGTCACCATAGTCGCAAAACGATCCGAGGTGCCGCAGCGCCCCAAGGAAATCCAGTACGCTTTCACCGGGCGCCTGGACACGACTGAGAAACTTCTTCCGCTCAAGAACTGCGTTTGTACCAGCAGCGAAATAACCGTCAAGAGCCGTTAATAAAACGTCAAACTCTGTGACGTTCTCGTTCACGGCGGGTCCTGCCATGTTAAAGGTAGCTACGATTCGCTGGCCCTCCTGGCCAAACAAACTTATAAGTAAGGCACGTTTGCGCTTAGCTGAATACTGATCCGCTTCAATAACATCGAGGTAGTTCATAAAACTCGATTTTCATGTCTTCCAAGGCTGTATGGGGGTGCCTGGCGTTGGCAAAAATGGCGGGGGAGCTGGGAATGAAACAGCCGTCATGTTGGGACAGGCTCGAACGTTGAGCACGAAGTAGACTTAGCGATAAATGAATTAGTACTTGCCAGTGTCGGCCACCACCCATCCGCGGCGCGGAGTTTGTTGAAGAAATCCTATGCTCGTCGCCAAAATGTAGTATTTCTGATCGAGCGGCGGCTAGCGGCCCGCCGTTGAAGCTCAAAGAAGGAATGACACCCGCCGGTTGCTGGTCATGGTCTCTGAGTCTCGAGCACCCCGAGCGCGGGTGCCCGGCCCTGTTTATTCCACGCGCGGCATCGGCTTCCTTTTCAGTGCCGGCATTATGGACTATAGACGCTTTACAGCAGCTGTGCATGGGCGCCGCCACAACTGACCTTTAGTTTTTGTTCCCTCTTATTCCGTTCGCTTGACTTCATCATTTCCACAGCAGGACAGGTTATTGCCATTTTAAGTGTTACTGTGTCCTTCCCCCCAGCATAGGCCGTTGTGGAGACTCGTCAACGCCCGCTTCAGTGGCTCGGCATCTCGGTAAGACAAGAGAAGGGCGGCTATGGCGGCTCAAGTTGGCACGTGTGTAAAGCACCGTCGTTTTTGCAGGTCTTGTGATGATGTATTCACCGGACGCTTAAGACTGCAGTCGTGCACGTGTCTTTTTGTTTGAGACCTTCAAATGTGGTGCCTGCCGAAGACCAGGGGTTGTGCTCGTGATACGTGAAGAGAAGAAGGAAGACTGTATCAAATTAAATCATTGTTGTGCTGGTTCTGAGACGGTGTTGCTCTTGTTCTTTTTAGCTCCTTGCCTCTGGGTTTTTCTGCTGTGATTCGTCACCAGCTCACCTGCGTCTTTACTCTAATTTCTTGAATACTACCCTTTGCGGGCCGTGACTTATAATAATAATAATAATAATAATAATAATAATAATAATAATAATAATAATAATAATAATAATAATAATAATAATAATAATAATAATAATAATAATATAATAATAATAATAATAATAATAATAATAATAATAATAATAATAATAATAATAATAATAATAATAATAATAATAATAATAATAATAATAATAATAATAATAATAATAATAATAATAATAATAATAATAATAATAATAATAATAATAATAATAATAATAATAATAATAATAATAATAATAATCTTTATTGGCTCAGGATAGAGCCACTAAATAAGCGTAGCTTATTTAGTGGCACTAGCTCAGGAGAGCCGTGGCACCGCGGAAAGGCTACAGCCCGTACCATGGAGGTCCGCGGTGCCACGTCTAGTGATGATGATTATGAGATGGTATGTACAAGGGGAGGACGACGACGTGTAGATGACAGAGCTGTGCTGACGATGTGAAATAAAGCCCGCGGGTGAGGGCGCGGGCCGATGTTGAGGGCGATGTGGGCCCAGTGCTTCCCAGTCGGGGGTTGTGTGGATATTTATACAGCGAGTGGCTGCTGGCTGTGCCGGTCCCCCGTCCAGCTGGCATATGTGCCTGGATCGCTAGGTTGGACATTTGAGAAAAGGTACATGGAAGTGACGTAATGGAAAGGAGGAACGTATCCTAGCAACACTCACGTGGCGGCTCAGCCCACTTTGACGCCGCTACGTCATCGCAAACTTGACACCTGTCACCCGTTTGAGTGACGTCCGGAGCCAACCCCCGACGAGCGGAAGGAGCTACGCATTCCCCGAGGCGTCCCTACGCGCGGGGTACGGGGTAGGATTTACTACGACGCGGGGAGCAGTTCCTGCGTTTAGTAAATGAACGGCAACCAATCCTGTGCGTCGCTGGCCGTCGCATCTGTTCTACTACAGGTAAAAAAAATTAAAAAACAATAAAAACCTGTTGGGCGTTGTTAAAACAAACCGCTTTTTTGTGTCCTTTTGCAATACATTTAAGAGTTAATTGGAGAGAAAGTTGTTCCAGTGTTACAAGGAATGCGGGATGCGCGCTTCGCGCCCTCTTTTAAAGCAACATGTCGGAGCAAGCCAGAATCGCGGGGTTGATGGCTGCACATAAAGAGCTCCCGTTTCGTGGTCCCGGCGCGTAATGAAGGCGCGGAAGCAAGCAGACGACCTGAACAAAGACGCCTGCTTGCTCCGTTGAACCCAAGAAACATTCGGTTGATATGACTTACCCTGAGACAGGGAAGAAACAAGATTCGTAAAAGGGACGCGGTCAACACACAGCGTATCCAAAAACAGCTGTGTGTGCGGAGACCTGCCTAAATTTCTTTTCCTTCCTGTCTCAGGTCAAGGAATGTCCACTTTTTACGAGCTCGCCTGCGCCTTCACCTTTTTTGAGACCTACAGTGTATTCATAACTTGCAACAGCAACTACTTTCACCTTGTCTGGAATACCTCAGTAGCAAACTTCGCCACGTCTTTTTTGTATATGCTGTAAACGACTTACTTTTCGCGAATCGCCTACAATTCGCAAAAAATAGGTCCCGCGAACAATTCCGGTAAGATGTCAACACATTGGAATCTATATTGAGATCCCACCGCGTCGTGAAAATTAGAACCCGCGAATTATTCCAAAACTTCAGCTTTAGCCTAAATCGCGAAATATTGAGCCCTCGAAAAATAGGTCGCTTACAGTATATTATTGTCTAGCTGCATTTCATCTTGTCTCGAATATGGCAGGCCTTCGTGTATATTAGTAGATATGTTACGAGATACAACCTTGAAGTAGTGTGCTGCAAAACGTGTTCAAAAAAGAGATCAATGTTTGACATAACATGTGATTTAAGAATGTCCGACTGTTTACGTTATGCTATTCTAGTCAGTGTTCATTTTTACTTTCGAGAATGAATTATTGCAAAACCTGTTTTCATATAATTTTACTTCTTCAAGTTACGGTTTTGCATTCTAAAAATAAAGCACTTTCAAAAATAAACTAGCTGTGCAACATAACATAAACCCTGATACTCTATGTAAAAAAGGACACATACATCGAAAGGTCTCAAACACAGCTGAAATTTTTATTTTCCAAAAAGAGCTAAAATAGGCACCATGACAAAAAGTAAGGGGGAGAGAGAAACCTGGAATGACTTGAGAGATCCTGACACAAATCCCAATACTAACATCAAGAGGCACACCTGAGTGATGTAGTCATAATACAGAGGGTAATAACGGGATGTTTAAAACCACAGGGGATATGAAACAATACCCAAAATGGCAATATCCCTGGTTTAATCAACACCGAGAAATAGGTCGTTACAGGTCTACAAATGGTCTAAAGTATTTCTCGGTTCTTTGCAGGGGAAAGCCAGGTGACCTTTGTCGGTTTGGCAACCCGCAAGCCTTCTCTGTCATTATCCCACGCATTTCATGCCTTCTGCTCATAAAATCGAAAGGCTATCGATATCACCGCTATGCACTCAACACATATCCGGGGGCAGTACTATCCGTCTCTAAACACAGCACATGAAATACCTGTGAACAAGTCCATCATGTTCCTCGACCTCACACTGGAATTTAAAGATATAAACATATGTTGGAAGTATGAACCAAGGTCATTCAAAAGATTTCTTTTGTTTTCATCTGGACATTCTAAAACTATGAAACGCAGTGTTTCCTAAATCGCTCTTGTATCGGCCTTAAAGAAATATTGTCACCAGAACAATGGGCAAAGTTTTGAAAAGCAATTTTACTGCCTGCGTGATTCTGGCTATCCGATTGGTGTCCTGGTACGCTCACCTGAAAATATTTGCACCTAACTAACACAAATCAGCTGACACAGATATGGAACAGAGAAGACAAGAACTAAGCAAAAAATTGTAGTACCCTACATTCATGGCATAACCCATACATTGAAAGGAAGTAGCTGCGAGGCAGGGCAATAAGGTTGTGTGCTCTGCTACAAACTCGGCGTATTGTATGAACAAAGGTATAAAACGCAGGCGAGCTGGTGGATGACATCCATAGCAACCCTGAGACGTAGGAACAATAAAAAAAAACCGGACAGAACAATGAAGTCTCTACCACAGCTTGAAATTTATTGAACAACCATCGCTTTATATACATGTCCCAGACCTCTTTTTACAATTCGAATGACCTCCTCGCCCACCACACAGTGTACCCTAACAAGATAAAGTAAATTGCAACTTCAACCAGAAAAAAATGTGCGACATTTCTTACAAGACTTTGGTTTTGGCTCATGTGCCCCGTGTTACATAGAGGTTGTTTATTACACTCCCCTACCATGTGGCAAATGTCCCATCGGTCAAACTGGTAGGTGACTAAATGACAGGATAAGAGAGCATGCAGTATCTGTCAAGGA
The DNA here is from genome assembly GCA_013358835.2 of Ixodes persulcatus. NCBI lineage: Eukaryota > Metazoa > Arthropoda > Arachnida > Ixodida > Ixodidae > Ixodes > Ixodes persulcatus. The sequence goes on along the minus strand of JABSTQ010009660.1, from coordinate 1,188,423 downwards.
AACTACAGCAGGTCATTGCCGCACCTGTAAATGCAGTGTTGTGTTCAGCAGCATCACCATTCTTGCAAGAAACAAAAGCCTGTATGCACGAGAAATGCGAAAACATATAAAACAATGGCGAAGGAAACAAAGTAGCATGCGTCAGTGTGCCTTCCATTAAACTCGACAAGAAAAGCAATAGTGTTTGGAATGTTTTACGTCCCGCTGAAATGCGGGTCGTTTTAACTAAATTGTATCTACAGCTCTCAGAATAAAGAACAAAAATAAACAGATAGCTGAGGCACATGAAGAGGAAGAGGTATTAAACCATAGTTGGTAGTCCAGCGATATGTTTTTCTCTCAAGTTCAAGCTGGCCCTAGCCATGGTGGCTGCGCGATGAACTGTGCAAGGTGTTGGAGCTGAAGAGACTGCATAGATTATGGACGGCCATGATTGCGGAGCAAGAGCGAAGTGTGCACTTGACAGCTTTCACGGGGAGGGCTTCAGTAACGGCAAGGAAACAGATGGGTCCTTGGTGGTCGGGACCGCAGTCGTGGTGGTGAGCGGCTCCCCGTCGCCGGCGGCGTCCGTGCTGGGCATCACCGTGGCGAGGGCAGTAGAAGCTCCCCGACGGCGTCCTCTGGGGTGAGACCACCGTCGTGGCGACAGACTCCTTGATGCCGGCGGCGTCCCTCATGGGTGGGACTGCAATCCTGGCGTGTGTGGCGCTGCGCAGGGGCACGGCTGCAGCAGGTCTCGAACCGGGCGACAAGGCGTTGCCTCAAAGCCTTGTCCGAGAGGTCGACTGGAAGGTTGGCAGGAGCCAGCCTCTCGCCATGAGACGCTGACCCCTCCGAGCTCGGCTCAGACTCCAAGTCTCGCTTTTCAGGGTCGGAACCTGACTCCGGTTTTGGCTCACTCAATACAAGGCAAGCGTTGTCCAGCACTGCACGTGTCGTTATAATGGCGGTGGTGACTATTGATGGATGATAATGCAGAGTCCGGTGCCTTTGCAGACACGAGAATTTGTTTTTCAACAGCCCACTGCAGCGCTCCACAACGGCAGCAAGCAATGGAGGTCACGTGGATCCCAAGGACAGGGGTGATGAACCATGACTCCAAGCCGTAGCCTTCGTCGCCCACCGTGGCTCTATGCATCTTACCCAGCATTCGGCGTCACGCATCTGCAAGTGTGTGAGAGATACCGACATGAATTTACTTGAATGTTCCACTCATGGTTCACAAAGCAGTCTCAATTCCGGAACCTTCCAAGTTCTTTTGACAAGATAATTAACATGATTGCAACACACCTTCATAGACGCAAGATATGATGACAAGAAACCACTTCTTTCAAACAAACATAATGTGGCGGGCGGAAGGATGCACGTTTTAAAAGTCACGACATACTACCTAGAGCACACTCTCGTGCAGTCGGAGCACAGGGGCGGATTCAGAAGGGGCGGTCCGGATGACCTGACCCCCCCCTTGAATTCTGCATGCGTCAAAATTTAGGGCGTGGAAACGAGTGGGGGGGGGGGGGTGGCAAAATATGATACGCTGACCAAAAACCTGACCCCCCCCCCCCCCCCCCCCCCTCCCCTCGAAATACCTGCGTCCGGCCCTGGCGGAGCACACAAGCCCGCACCTCTCATTTATAAAATGCCATATCCACACCGTACCCGTGTTACGCTGTATTCTTTTTGACACACATGGAACTGATTTTGAGTACGTAATACGAGCGTACTTACCACCGTCACGTTGAGGGCGTAGAAATGCTTGCGGCACAGTGCACCACCTTCATGGCGGTGGGATCGTTCTTGGACGGGCCGACGATGGCGATCATCGGTTCGTTCACGCAACCGATGACGCCGGATATCTTACCGAGTGGTCTGAGGCCCGCCTCCACGTCGTACCTCTCGCTCGGCGTCTCGGGGAAGCGGAGCCAGCCGCGCCGGACCCCGACACGACGCACGATAGCGACGGACACGACGCAGACAGAGACGACGACTGTCTTCAGTCCCACGCTGCATGCTCGTCGCTCGCCACCACACTTTGGAGGCACTTCGTGGCGTAGAAACGAAGTGTACAACACTTGAAGCTCCACAGTCGTGAACGTCCACGAGCTCCGTTTCGCAGTCTCTTCACCTCCGGTTCCTAGCGCCAACGTTGTCTCTCGCTGCCGGCGCTGCGTCGCACGCTCGCAATCCTACGGGAGCTCGAATGCTGCGCGGTGCTGTCGGTAAATCTTCCCGACGAAAACAATAAGTAAATTAGTTGAAAAGTGGCATAATCGCCCGACGACGACGCGGTTTGGAAAATATGACCAACGAAAGACACCTACTAAGGAGCTAGTACCTTTTGAAACGTACTCGGTACAATGTGAAACGTCACTTTGTTGTCACGTCCGGTTGCCGACTCCGCCCAGTTTTGCCGACTCCGCCTACATTTTTCTAGGGAAATTACGTCACTTTTGCTTCCAACCAATCAGACGTGATGACGTCACTTCCGTGTACTTTTAAAAGGAACATGTACAATGTCGAACCTAGCCATCCTGGCAAGCTCTCCAGGGTGGCGTCCGCAGGCCCCACCGTGCGTTGGGGCTGGGAAAGCCCTGGCGGCCCGGCGGTGACAAAGATGCTTTGGTGGAACTTCCCCAATCATCGTTGGCGGTGTACATGTGAATGCATCTCAGCAAGTTAAGACAAAAGCTTGGACAACTTGAATGTGAGGCCGCTCTTCTTAGTTGGTGCCTGGGGAAGCAGTACATCGAACCGGAATGGTTTAGGTATCTGTCCGTCCTAGAAGGCCTTTGGACCTCAAAGAAGGAAATCCTCAACACCTACAGAACCGTGGCGTACAACATCTCGAGGAAGTGCAGCAAGTGTGTGACATTCTTTGGACAATTTTTAGATGGTGGATGGCTAGCTTCTAGACCTTTGGGTGAAACCAGGCAATCTTGCCCTGATGACCTAGAGCTTTATAATCCAGTTAGAAATCGAGTAATCAATCTAGTTAATGTTTCCCTTTCTGAGCCTGTTTTGTCAGTTCTTACCGATGGCCCGAAGTTTTGTTCAAATATTAGGCCTTCCAGACTTGACCTTGTTTCTTCAGTGCAGGCTATTAGTAGCAAAACTGATGGCCGCAACAGAAAGTTGTTTTTTCAAGCCCAGGCAATGAAGATATAATCCAGACTAGTGGATGACTTTGAGGAGCTTTCGAAAGATAAGGCAGGTTTTGGTCGAGGTGGAGCAGAGAAAACTGGTTTTGCTGGAAACAGACAAGACGGAGAAGTTTGCAGTAGTGTCAGTTATTCCTTCAAACAAAAAAAGTTCAAGATGCAATGGGAGCCCTTTTCAAGCCTTGTAGTGAGAATACTCAGAAAATCAGAAAGTATATCCTTGCCATTCTTAAAGAACGTTAATTTAATTCGGCGATAAAGAAAATCACTGACACAAAGAAAGGCCCTTCAGCTGTCAAGTTCTTACTAAAAGACCATAAACCTACGCATCCGCTCCGTATTGTCATCAATGAGAACGAGACTTGGCAGCGTTCATTGTCGAATTTCCTGCAAACGTTTGTCTTAAAGCGCTTCCAGTTAACAATGTCCTGTCCCTTCGGAATTCGCAAGAGCTGATTGGTCTCGCGGATGCTTTCCGTTCCAAAACGTGTTCCATGGCCTCCCTATATATTAAACAGCTTTATTATGCTTTGGACAGGGCCGTACTCCTCAGTCGGGTGTGTCAGTTGTTAGATGATAACCTGGTTACATTCCAAGCTGCTTGTGGCATTGATGTTGAAAGCTTCGTGCGTTTGCAGGAACTTTATCTAAGGTCAACATCATTTGAGGTTGACAGGAACGTTTTCGCACAAAAACAGGGTGTTTATATTAGGTCCTCCTTGGCACCGTTGCTTTCTGAAATTTACTTAGCTGTTTTAGACCGGGTGGTGGTTTCAAAAGTTCAGTCAGTGGTGCCAAATAGTGTAATAATCAAGCGGTATATCGACGATTTTTTCGTCTGCGTTTTTGAAGGACCGGATGTGTTCAGTTGGATTTTCTTTTATAAAGAATCAAGCTCCGGAACTCATGTTCACCCGTGAAATTTGCACTTCTGGCTGTATTCAGTTTCTAGATTTAATAGTTTTCCAATCCCAAGAATTGTGCCAGAGCTATTTCAAAGCTGCCTTGAAACCGGTGCTCCCATTTCAAAGATCCGCACCCGAAAGCTGTGAAAAGAGCAGTAGTATCATCTCTCCTCAAAAATGCTTGGGGCAAGTCTTGTTTTCACTATGTTCATGGGAGTTACTTTTCAAATGTCACGACTGGTTGCTTCAGGTTATATCTGGTCCCTCTAGTTAAGTGTGTTGAGGAGTGTTCTCTTTAATTTCGGTTCCGTTAGGGTTCCCCGCAAGAAACCTGAGAAGTGGGTGCGCTTGCCTTTTTTCCACCTCTTTTCTCACAACCTCAAAGCCTTGGCAGAGAGCCATAGTGTAAACGTTGTTTTCAAAAATGATTTTAAGTTAAGTAAGCTCACTCCTTTTTCGAGATACAAGCATGGTTGCCAAAAAAATCATAGAGATCAGGCAACTAATTGTGAGACGGCAGTAGTGTATGAACTTCCTTTGACATGTGGGTTCTCGTATGTAGGTCAAACTGACCGCTGGACCGACTTATAGAATATAAAAGAACGGTTAACTCCTCTGCGGTCAATTATGAAATTATAAACCATCTCAGTGAGTGCAATAATTGTTACCCAGACTGGGCTGAGAGGCCTGACGTTAGCAAAGAAAACGATCCATTTAAGGGGGCTATGCAACAATTTTTTTACTTTGCGCAAATACCGCTTAGAACGGATCCCTGACGTTAATGACCTATGAAACACGCCTTCGTTTTTCACCCGACGCATTAGAAGTCCCAGATATCGTTGCACAGCTCCTTTAAAGGAGCTGTGCAACGATATTCAATTGGAATGTTTTTCACTTTACACGAGCTTACTGGCACTAGTGGGACTCAAGGATACTCGCATGCAATGCCACTGGCCAAGAAACTCCTTTGTTGCGGTGTAATTTCAAGGACAAAAGCGATCATTTTCATTCAATCTCTCCCTTGCAAAATTCGATGACGTAACGCGGGGATCGCAGTACACCCGTATGACGATATTTGAATGCGGTTCATAGATTGGACCCGAGCATTGCGTGGGCACTCGATTTAGGCTCGTGATAATTGATAGCTCGAGAAGCATTCGAGTAGGGCCCGTGTCCAATCGCTGCAACGACGACAATAGCCGAGCCATAACAATATCTGGAACTAAGCGCGTGTCCTGTGCTTTGCCAACCCCAGCGCGTGGCTATGATCAACATTGGCGGCATATAATAGGCTCCAGATCACGTGGCCGCTTGTTCTGGCTGCGAGTTGAGGGCGTGAACGCTGCTCGTTGTTTTTTAATTTTTTTCTGGGACTTCTAATGCGTCGGGTGAAAAACGAAGGCGTGTTTCATAGGTCATTAACCTCAGGGATCCGTTCTAAGCGGTATTTGCGCAAAGTAAAAAAATTGTTGCATAGCCCCTTTAAGGGGGATTCAACCGCTATTTATTTGTACCCATTTCCTCATAGATGGCGCAGAATTTTTCTGGAACAAACGAGTTGCATGTTCGCAGCTGCGCATGCACGTCGGGCGCTCGAGGAGGGCTCGGGCCACGGGCTGTTCGCCGCCGATCTCGAGCTAGATCTTCTTCGCTCTGCGTCCGCCGCTGCATGAAGTGGCCAACAAGCGGCGTGAGATACGAGCCAGTACATACGTAAATAGGCCATATGCGAAATCCTTGCCAGCTATCATCATCATGCCATTTTGAGCCGCCATATTGGGGGGTTTATCACATCTTCCAGCTGTGGACGAGGCGCATCTGCATTTAACTCGGTTTTCATGATATTAGGGCAGTTTATTTGTACACTCAATGGGTTGCTGGTTAGTTTCGGATCAAAGAAGAAAAGAAAGACGGCCGCCAAATTCAGGAAAAGGAATTGTCAGCAACGAGGTCGCAAGACTCGTCACTCAAGCAGTGAACTGGGCCATCCAGGTCAATGAACGGTATTTCTCGAAAACGTCCTCTGAAGGGTTCGTACTGGACTTGCAGCAGGTGATCATATTTTAGTTCTACGACTTACACTTTGCCGGGACTATTGTTTTTCGGGCGAAATCGTCGATACGGGAACCCCCCAATATGGAGGAAATCTGATCGTTGATCATGAATACACTAGATGGCGCTTCTTTTTGCATATGGTCTATTACAGTGGCTTACAAAACGTAGTATAAGCTCTGATTTCAGAGTGGATTCGAAGTTCCGTCCACGTTCAAAATTATCGAAAGCACAAGGCATGGCGTTGCGGCCGTTTGGACCATCACATTTAACCCGCAAAGGTTGTTTTGCAAAAGAATGAATTAATAAAATAATAAATAAAAAACAGTTTATTTTTAGAGCCTAATTTAAAGCTAGAAAACAAAAAAAGAAATGAAGTGGCAGTTTTGCACTTCGTATGTCCTACATCGGCCTGCTCTTCGTCTGAATACTGGTTTGCAAACCCGCTCCCAGGTTGTGTGGAGTAAAGCCCATCTATCCTGGGAAAAGTGGTGCCAATCATTTTTGTGGAAATCCTAGAGACACGTGCCGCGCGCCACTTCTGGGTAGAACACTATACCTGTTTTCACCTCAAGAAAAAAGTACGTTTTGCGCATTGTTCCTACGCGGCGCGAAGTAGTTCTTAGGAGATTCGGTTGTCGGAGGAAAAAGCGATGCTTTTGACGTTTGGAACGTGTACGTCTTGATAAGATAACATATATCTAATCTAAGATTCACCAACATATGTCTTCATTATCCACATAAAGGGGGAAATTAGTAATGTTCCGCGAGGAGCCGGACTTGTTTTACTTCGGTTCTTGAGGTGAAAACAGGTATAGGTAGAACTAGGAACATGGCGTCTGAAATCTAGCTCAGTGCTGCTCTGTTCCTCCATGATCTTCCCTAGTGCCACTAAATAAGCTATGCTGCAGCGTAACGACACCTGTCCATATTGTGGCTTAAAATCATAACTGCCATTTATCTGAAAATTTATCTGAAATCACAAGAAACACTTTTACGTCCTCCACAAATGTTTAAACGCTTCGCGACAGAGCTAAGCAATATTACATGAGCTTCCTAACACCGAATCAAATACCGAGGAAGTCGTACTTTCGAATCATGTCGATCGGCAGTTGCGTCTGCTCTGTACAAGCAGCAGGATGGCGGCGCCCAGAGCAATATTGAAGAACAGAGTGCCGACCCTATAAGCACAGCTCATTTAGTGGCGAGGTCCACACTTCTGCGCGGCGAGGTCCACACGTCTGCACGCCCAGAGGTGCGGACCTCGTCGACGAGGTCCACACTTCTGCGCGTCGAGTCAAAAGCAACAAGAAGCAACCGTTTCCCACCCGTGAACTGTACCAAGGAAGAAAGAGAATAAGCATTTATTGAAAAGAAGACAGCGAGGTCAGCCAGTGGGGCGGCTCTACTACTCGTCCACAAGCGCGCGCCAAGTCCACAGCAGCTGACAACATTGGCAACGGTATGGCAAGAAAGGACACTTTCCGTCTGTCTGCCTGTCAGTGAAAAAGAACCACTCAAATACACAAAGCCATGTTGCACTCGAGTTATCCTCGTAAATTCTATATGTTGAAGGCGCGGCCGGCAAGTGCAGACTAAATAGACCTAATTCAGATTCGCGCTCCATCTGTCGTACGTTGCGCCAACCTCCTTCAGCAGCCTCAAATATGGCGACCAATGTTTCAGGCTACGGGCAGAACGCTGCTATTGGGGAGGAGATCGAACAGTCACGCCCCTAGCGGTGCGCTTCAGCTGTGGGGACAACAAACCGTATTTTCTTGTTTGTTTTTGATCCGAGAAATCGAAGATGACGATTCGAAGACCACTCCTCGTGCGACCAAAGTACTGGCCAGAGCGAAGCGCTCGTGCCCAGACCGTGCTCGGCCAAGTTCAATTTCTTTGTTATGCTGTGTTGGTAAACACCGGGCTGTGGGGACAACAAGCTCGATAAAGCGCCCCCTATAGTTCGATCTCCTGCCCAATACTTCGTTTCACCTTATAATAATAAATAAAATATACACCAACCAAATCTTAAAGGCGGAACCCTACGTTTCGAGACCGGCTCGGTCTCTTCTTCAGGGGTTGAGTGCGGCTATGGCCGTTGAGGAGCAGTATTCTGTTTTCTTCTTCTTCTACGGCAGTGTCTATCGTTTTGCATCGGTGAGGTGGCGAAGTCCGTTCACGTAGACGGTCGGCAGTGTGCCGAGGGATCTATTTATGTTTTCTGGCGTCGTTTGTATGTGCCAGGATTCAATAAAAAGTCTATGTCTGAGATGGGTCTCAACAGCCAGGATGCTGGTGTTGGCAAAGTCAATTCTGTGGTCCTTGACGTCGCAGTCCCTGAGTGAAAGGACAAAACCAATCCCTGAGTGAAAGGACAAAACTCAGAGTGGAGGAACTCTGCCGCCTGCTTGAGTTCTGCCTAAGCAGCACCTATTTTAGTTTCAAGGGTGAATTCTTCAAACAGTCCAGTGGAACCGCAATGGGTGCCTCCATTTCCGTCACAACAGCGAATTTATGTATGGAAGCCATCGAGGAAAAGGCGCTACAGTCATTTCACGCGGCCCCCAAGGTGTTCTTGAGGTACGTAGACGATTGCTTTTGCATCCTAAAAACGTCGGAAGTGGACAGGTTCCTTACCCACCTCAACTCCATTGAAACGTCTATACAATTCACCGTGGAGCATGAAAAGAACAATACCTTACCTTTCCTCGATGTGCTCGTCAGAAGACAAAATGAAGAGCTCCAGTTTTCTGTCTACAGAAAACCGACGTATACTGGACGTTATCTCCATTTCCATTCCAATCACCCAGCCTGTCACAAGGCATCAGTGGTCAGAACGCTCTTATCCAGGTAAAAAAAAAAAAAAAATATCTGCTCATCCGAAGCTGACCGTAAAAAAGAGGAACACACCATCTTCGCCGACCTACAACGTAACGGTTATACAAGCAGCTTTATCCGCCGCATTGCGCTTCATCAAGCCCGAGATCGCCGACACCTGCAACTCCCAGCAAACACACAGACCCGTCCTACCTCACGCATCAGCGTTCCTTACATAAAAGGTACAAACGAGGCGCTGGCACGTGTACTGGCCAAAGAAGGGATCCAGGTGGCCCACAAGCCGATGTCTACGCTTGGTAGACTCATGCCCCGTCCAAAAGATCGCCCGCCTAAGGAAAGAGCACAAGGCGTCATTTATAAAATTCCCTGCGCGGACTGCCCGGTCGCATACATGGGGGAAACAAAGAACTTTCAGGAGAGAATCCGCCAGCGCAAGAAAGATGTTCGAAAGTTCGACCATGAACGAAGCGCCGTAACCGAGCACTGAGACGTCAAGGACCACAGAATTGACTTTGCCAACACCAGCATCCTGGCTGTTGAGACCCATCCCAGACATAGACTTTTTATTGAATCCTGGCACATACAAACGACGCCAGAAAACATAAATAGATCCCTCGGCACACTGTCGACCGTCTACGTGAACGGACTTCGCCACCTCATCGATGCAAAACGATAGACACTGCCGTAGAAGAAGAAGAAAACAGAATACTGCTCCTCAAGGGCCATAGCCGCAGTCAACCCCTGAAGAAGAGACCGAGCCGGTCTCGAAACGTAGGGTTCCGCCTTTAGGATTTGGTTGGTGTATATTTTATTTATTATTATTGTTGCTCCCCAACCAGAGAGACTTCTCTCAAATGTTCACCTTTAAACGTTTCACCTTATGTGCGAGCGAAGGCAAAGCTGGAAGCGCGAGCGCGAAAGCTCCGTGCGTTCAGGCTTTGCTCGAGCGCGCGAGCTGGGGAGAAACGCAAAAAGCGCTGGTCTCGCGCTTCAAGCTTTGGCTTCGCTCGCAGATAAAGTGATGCCGCACAACTGCTCTGTCTCGTTGTGAAACCAACGGAAAAATAACGAGTCAACCGAAGTAAATTTACGAGTTGTGTTGTTTTCCTTTTCAATCTGAAGTTGTTAGAGCGAATCTTGAAATAATTGTAGCGTTGGGGAGAAATAATTGTAGTGTTGGAGTCTCCGAGTGTCAAAATGACAGAGCTGCCTGCTTCCACTGCGGGCTCTGTCCAATTTTTTCGATATGTGGCACTCCACATGATTGTATTAAAGGAGCAACAACACCGGGGCAACAGCTGTTCATGATCGTCTCACGACTCATGCATTGCTTCTTCTGTGCGGCAGTTTTCCCGGTGAATATGTCACTGGTGTTGTTGAGGTCATTCTGAACGCAAGCCACGCAACCCTTTGCTAATATAATGCACATTCGAATTACTAACGCCACTACCCCACCCAAAAAAGCAACACCATAAGACCTAGCGCACTGAACGCTAAGCAGGCAGAGCCGAGACGGCGGGGAAGCCTCAAAGATGGCGCGGAAGTGCACAGGACCGCCGAGAGATGGCGCTAATAGTGAATAAGGTCCTCTGATAAGGTCTATTCATTTGATAAAATTCACGCTTACAAGTACCGCCAACCCGGAAGAGTTTTAGGGAACCGGAACAAAATACGATCGATAAACAAAAACGATCGATACCTTGGATCGGGCGAGTCGACCGATCGTGTGCCTCTAAACGGCTTTGGGGGAACCGTATTTGCAGACGATAGCAGACGATCGGTACAGGTCGCGCCCCCTGGCAACGGAAACCTGCATCGGCCTCATCGAGAAAAGCAAATTTGCGTATGTTTGTACAAATCACAGAAACTAAAGTAAATAAAAATCGCATCCTATAAATACAGAGAACCTAAAACAATGTATACCTACTTATAGTTCGTCTCGTTTTTTTACTCGAATGAATGCGCTTCCGTAATACAAAACCTGGCGCTCCATGGCGTGTCGCCACTGGCACTGCGAAGTTCTAAAATGTTCGTCTGATAAAAGAGCAGACGAGCTTTCCGACAACAGTGGCGCTCGATCTTTTTGACGATGACTTGGAGTTGGTTCTATTCGGCGAAAACAATTTACAAAACGCTATTTTGTACGACTGTCTGCATACTAGGAGAAGGCACTTGTTGGCGGCAAGGTATGGGACGTTCAACTTGGCGTCGATGGACGAGGAGGACGTCGTACGGCAGTTCAGGTTCACAAAGGAGGATCTGCCCCATCTCCGATCGGCGCTGCGCATCCCGGAGACGTTGACAGCCAACGGCTGAATCTGGGTGTCGGAGGCTCGTTTGCCACCGCTTTTTTTTTTTTTTTTTTCAGTTTACCCGATTTATATCCTCGGGGAATAAAATAGTTCCTCGGTCGTACATGGTAACTTGGTTTGTAAGTCATACGTTCTTCTCAGTGGGCAAGCTTTGGTGTTTTACATCAACCAAATATGATGTTTACTCCAACCACGTCCTGATATGCTGAAAAGTCGCCGACAGCAAACTCGATTTGACACACAAATAAGAACACGCTCGCGCGCGCTTATCATCAATATTCGAAGTCGTCTGCCAGCGATCCTGTGTCTTTCCCTCGAGGCCCACTGCAGGGTCGAGTATGAAGAAAGTTATGGACAAATAAAACTAGAAATATTAAATCGCGAAGAAAATACAAAATTAACAGAAATATAATCATTTTTCAGGTTGAGGCGGTCATTTTTCTTGTACAAAGTTACGAGGAGGTCAATCCGTTCGCTCCTCGCAACGAGAAGTTCTTTTTCGACGCCGCGTTTAAGCCTTTAAGGACGTCATCCCAAAGGGCTGGAGTAAAAAAAGGATTAGCGCCTAGCACCTCCCGAAGAAGGAAGGTATCATCTTCCGCTGAAAACCGCTTGCGAGGAGGAGGCGGAGGGACGGAGGTAGATACGGCGCCCATGTTGCTCTCTTACGGTAAAGATAGCAGACGATCACGGTCGTACGCCCGCGAACCGATCGTTGAGCCGTGTACGGTACGACCACGAAAAAAAAAATAATAAAGGAAAACCTGTAACTTTACTGCTGTGCACTTATTAAAACTATCACCCAATATTTAAAGGGCTCGTTTTATAGGATATATGCGATTAGCATTAGAACACAAATTTTTAATTCATGCAACATTTTTAAACTAAAAAGGATCCAGATCCTTGATCCAGAAGGCCTCACTCTGTTGACACTACAGATAACCCTCAGTCATAAAGCAGCTGTAAAAACGGGTGATAAGAGCTCGAATTGCACATCCCAACGTTTGTAGGAAAAAAAAAAAACAACTTAAAATATGAAAAAAAAAACTTAAAATATAAAAAAACGTAAAATATAAAAAACTTAAAATATAAAAAACTTCAAATATAAAAAACTTCAAATATAAAAAAAATCTTAAAATATGAAAAAAAACTTGGAATATAAAAAACTTGAAATATCAAAAACTTAAAATATAAAAAACGGAAAACATAAAAAACGTAAAACATAAAAACGCAAAACATAAAAAACGCAAAACATAAATAACGCAAAACATAAAAAACGTAAAACATAAAAAACGTAAAACAAAAAACGTAAAACAAAAATGTAAAACATAAACGTAAAACATAAAAACGTAAAACATGAAAACGTAAAACATGAAAACGTAAAACATGAAAACGTAAAACATTAAAACGTTAAACATAAAAAATATAAAAAACATAAAACATAAAACATAAAAACATAAAAGACATAAAACAAAAAACATAAAAACTTGAAACATAAAAAACTTGAAACATAAAAAACTTGAAACATAAAAAACTGAAAACATAAAAAAACTTGAAATATAAAAAACTAAAAAATAAAAACAGATTAAAATATGAAAAAAGGTGAACGTTTGTTTTTATTTCTTAGTTTTTATATTTCAAGTTCTTTTATGTTTTCAGTTTTTATATTTCAAGTTTCAACCCGGGTTCGAACCTCCACTATCGCTCCCCTACGAGCTCACGAAACGGACGCTCCAATCTACTGCGCCACTGAGCAGACGATTTTCGCTGCTGCTAAACATTAATTTATTTCTATCAAGGATGTCTTATTGCGTTTTGATCTGTATTCTTTTTCTTATTTGCTGACTCCAACTTTATGCACTTGCTGTCACATATGGCACTCCTGCCATTCACTACCACGAGTTATTTTATTCATGTTTGAAGCCACGGCACGCTCTCTCCGCCAGCGAAGTAGCCGTTTTGCTAACCAAGCGAGACTGTCCATGTCGGCCATTGGTCGTGCCGGTCGCGCCTTACGGTTCGAGCAGCGCATTACGGTAAGATCGCGGAAGACAAGCGCATGCGCACTTCGTACCGGAGGGCCCATCGTACCGTATCGGATGTGCAAAAACGGTTGCCTAAAACTCTCTATTGTTGTGGAAACGCGCAAGACACGTGCGAGGAGCGGGTGCTCCGCTGTCATTCGCTTCGAAGGGCCACTCATTTCAGTACTGCGCCGACAACTGCTTCCAGGGGCCGCTCGAGACACAGGCCTAGTGCACTGGCGCATTTGACGCCCCTTGGAAGACAAACGCAAACATATCGAAGGCAGAGCCGTATATTAGGAGAGTTTGGACAATAGGCGGAGCAAAGGTCGCCGCCAGCGCCGAATATTCCCCCCACGCTTAGAGCGTATAGACTAAATTTGTGACACAGCGTCGACCAATCAGGAGACCTCTACTCCATCTCACAAATGTCTGCAGTGAAGACAAAGGCACAGGCGCGTGAGCCTAGCTCAGCGAAACGCTTTTGTTTGTACGAGACCTCGTGCATAGGAGGCACTTTCCAAAGCCACGCGCTCGTGCCCATGCCTTTGTCTGCACTGCTAGAACAGCGTCCTGAGACTGGCTGAAAGAAAGCAGTGCAAAGGGTGGGGTGCGCGAGCGTCTTGAGACGCGGAGTTCCGCTCGGCACGGCTCAAATTATACTTCGTTTCACTTTATCTGCGAGCGAAGCCAAAGCTAGAAGCGCGAGACCAGCGCCTTTTGCATTTCTCCCCAGCTCGCGCGCTCGAGCAAAGCCTGAACGCACGGAGCTTCCGTGCTCGCGCTTCCAGTTTTGCCTTCGCTTGCACATAAGGTGAAACGAAGTATAGTCGTGGCACAAATTTAGAGCACACGACCACCGCTAGGGGCTGTTTCGCGGCCTGTGGTTGGCCCCGAGATGCTCGCCTATTCAAACCAATGCCAAAAAAAGGATCGGTGGCCGAGTGGGCTAGAGAGCACACCAGCTCGGAGCACGTGGAGCGGAAGCTCGCGCTGTATAACCCAGGGATCCTGGGTTCAATCCCTACCCCTGCCCGTTTTGATCTGGATGAGCATCGTACCGGCGTGCGGTCATCTATCACTACTGCGTGATGCACGTTAGAGACCCCAGGCTAGCGGTTGTACTGCATGATTGCTCACCTACAGCTGGGAGACAATTCGCCCGTTGAGGCAGACTATGTTCTAGGCCAGGGTGGCCAATCTGCGGCTCTTCGCGTGTTAAAATTTGGCTCGCGGCTCCCCCCCCCCCCCTCCAGCGGCTCTTGGAAGTTTCGTGGTTTTGTATGCGACTCTTAGGCCGGGTCAGCCTGGCCACCCCTGTTCTAGGCTATATACACATGCACAACCCCCAATTTGTCTCCAGACAGGTAAGGAATACTTCGTTTCACCTTATGTGCGAGCGAAGGCAAAAGTGGAAGCGCGAGCACGGAAGCTCCGTACGTTCAGGCTCTGCTCGAGCGCGCGAGCTGGGGAGAAATGCAAAAAGCGCTGGTCTCGCGCTTCTAGCTTTGGCTTCGCTCGTAGATAAAGTGAAACGAAGTATAGTACCGCTTCATTCCACAGTGACATAGTAAGATCACTGATGAAAGAGGTGTTCATAACGGACCATAGCATAGTGAACTCCCGAGGTTATTTATGAAGACAGTAAAGTTATTTAGAGGTTCATTTGGTTTTGCCTAAAAATGAGGAAGGTGAAAAAAAAAAAAAAAAGAAACGTGCGCCTCACCTTTGGTAGAAACGTATTTTGTAGCTATTGATGGCCCGTTTGGTTTTCTTAGTAATCCGCCAAACGGGACGTGTTAAATTTACAAAAAAATTGTTTCGGGCGCTACAACGCTAACGTCAAAATTCAATTTGCATCTCAGAGTAAGCACCTGTTTGTTGGTAAAGAAAATATATTGTAATTGTTCAGAAAATAGAAATCATGCTTCTTTTTTTGTTTTTCATATCCACTAGCCACCAAACAAGGTCTACAGAGAATGAACATATCTGAAATAATGTTTCATAAGATAAGTGTTTTCGGAATAAGTATTTTTGCCTTTTTTGCAACTCATTCGACTATTTGTTTTCCCAAATACATATTAGTACGGTGCCTTCATGTGCGCATTGCATAGGGTGCAGACATCTAACCACTTAGTTCCACCCTTTTATTTTTCTTCTTTTTTTTTAGATGCGGAGCATCTCTTGCTCGGGGCTATGTCCCGCGGCGTCGGCGTTGTAGTCTGCACTCACACTACGCATGCGCAACTCTCCTCCTTCCCTCTCTCCAACAGCTGCGCGTTACTCTCTCCGCTCTCTCTCTCTACCAGCTGCGCGTGCACTTCGCGTGCGTTCGATCCTAATCACACCGCGCGCGCATGCGCAACTCTCCTCCTTCCCTCTCTCCAACAGCTGCGCATTACTCTCTCCGCTCTCTCTCTCTACCAGCTGTGCGTGCACTTCGCGTGCGTTCGATTCTAACCACACCGCGCGCGCATGCGCAACTCTCCTCCTTCCCTCTCTCCAACAGCTGCGCATTACTCTCTCCGCTCTCTCTCTCTACCAGCTGCGCGTGCACTTCGCGTGCGTTCGATCCTAATCACACCGCGCGCGCATGCGCAACTCTCCTCCTTCCCTCTCTCCAACAGCTGCGCATTACTCTCTCCGCTCTCTCTCTCTACCAGCTGTGCGTGCACTTCGCGTGCGTTCGATTCTAACCACACCGCGCGCGCATGCGCAACTCTCCTCCTCTAGTATCCTCTCCTTCAACTGTGAGTATAAGCAGCGGTAGCTCCTTCTCTCTCTCTGCGCGCGTTCAGTTCAGCGCTGTTGACTCCACTCCGTTCTTCCGATGAAGTGTGATGGAAGGAGCAGTCCCGTCAGTTAGTGGGTTGGCGCAAGCAAGCGTCAGCACCACCCCACAAACTCACAGCAACGCTACGTCCACTGAGGACAAAGCTGCGCAGCGAAGGGCACGCGACGCTGAGCACAAACGCTTAAAGCGAGCGGCAGACCCTGAACTACGGCAACGAGAAGCGGCGTCCATTCGTTGTGTGGTAACCAACGCAAGTTAACAACGTAATAACACGCAAGTTAACAACGTTACTAACAACGTTACTAACACCGTTAATAACACCGTTAATTACGATCCGCGATGCTCCGCATCACCCCATGGTTCCCCTCGGGAAGATGGTGTAATTTTGTTTTTTTCAGAAGCGCGTGAAAGAGCGTGTCCCGGCACGCGTTTGTGGCGCTGACTATACTCCGTTTCACCTTACGTTGTACCGTAGCGAAGGCTGGAAGCGCGAGCTCATGGCATTGGGAGCTACTCTTAACGCACGAGAGCTTGTGCCGCCGAGATCTGCCCAAGAGCAAGGAGCTCGCGCTTATAGCCTTTCCTGCGCTACAACATAAGGTGAAACCGAGTATATGCTATCGCGACATTTTGTTTTCGTTGATTTATTTGTATTTTACCCGTGAGCGCGTTCTGTCGGCATCGGGTACTACAAAGGGTGGCGACACCCCAAGCAGAAGGACACTGAGGCACCCTACATATTAGGATATCTCTGTTCAACCCTGCACGATCTTAGGGTGCTTACGTGCCACGCTTGCAGCGTATGCAAGCTTTGACCAAGCGCACTAACATAGCGCACACACAGAAAAAAATAGAATCAACAAAAGTATCGCCTTCAGAGCCCTTCAGGCCTTTCGCTAGGAGTCTGCTGATGACTTTACACTTTTTTGCAACGTTCAAAAAGTGCCGACCAACGGAGTCATCAATTGTAATTCTGTTGTGTCTATGTTTATACAGCGGGCAGTTAGTCAGGTCTGAGGGCTTCTGGTGCCTTCGTTGGAGATGAAAGACAGTGCAGTATACCGCTGCCTATCTGACGTCTTTAGCGTGCATCACGCAATAGTGATACATGACAGCACGCCAGTAGAATGCTCATCCGGATTGAAACGGACAAAGGCGATCACTGAGCTTTACAGCGCGAGCTTTCGCTAGACGTGCTACCGATCCACGAGCAACGAGACATCGCGGTCGCATTCGAGCTCGAGAGAAAAACAACAACAGCAACAGCGAGAAAATCTCCGGTTTGAGGCATTTAGTACTAGTGTCGCCATCTCGTTTAACAAGTTGGAAATAAAATTAACAGGGTGATTTTTTTTACAAAAATACGCGAATACAACAATATTTTGCTTGTTCGTAATGGTCTTAAAATTAAGATTAGAGGCACCCCCAGTACGTACGGCCAAGCGTTTTGTCACGTTTGTCTTCTAAATAATTGTATTTTCAAAAATGCCTCAAAACGCGCTAAAAACAGTAAAAACGGCCATATTTCTGAATTTTTTTAAAAATCTCCAGCGCTCTAAAAAAAAAATTAAAAATATAAGGGCCGTACAACCTTCATTACGTTATCATAAGTAACCTCCAAAAGAATGAATACTATCGTGCATTCCTGAAACTCAGGTTTGTGTAGCGAAATTTGCCCATTGAGTGACGAGCGGTTGAATCCCCCTTAAGAGGGTTATTAAGGAGACAATTGATTACGAGCGCCGGAAATTGTATTAGTAGGCCATCTTTGACCTTGGATGAGAAGAAACGGAGGTTCTTGTCCCTCTAGTTTATTTTGTTTTTGTCCAGCGGGATGATTTCTTCTACTTTTCTTTCTTCTTTTTGTTTATCACGAAGTCGTACCAAATCGTTGTTTGGGAGCTAAGGTTTGTTTTGGATGATGAGACACGGCCGTTTTTGCGGGTCTAGAGTTGATGTATTCACCGGACGCTTAAGACTGCAGTCATGCACGTGTCTTTTTGTTTGAGACCTTCAAATGTGGTCCCTGTCGATGACCAGGGGTTGTGCTCGTGATATGTGAAGAGAAGAAGAAAGACTGTGTCACATTAAATCATTGTAGTGCTTTTTCTAAAACGGTGTTGCTCTTGCCTTTTTAGCTCCTTATTTCTGGGTTTTTCTACTATGAAACTTAATCGGATATAAAAAAGATATATGTATGTATGTCAGAGAAGAGAATGTACATTCTCTTTTACTCTTAGGATTTTACGAACTTCTTTGTTTACAAGCATGATTTTAATGTTGCTTAAAAACACCTTAAAAACATCAGGGGTGTTGGAACGCGGCAAACTGCAAACGTGCCACCTTTTTTTTCCAGCGCTTTTTTTAGGAGTTTACCGCTTGCGTCTAGATAAAACCTGATTGAATGGTTTTTCGGCCGATTGATGATTTATCGATTTAAGGAGTCAAGCTACACTACACCACTCCAAAAAAGGGCTTCTGGCTAGCGCCATTTTCAGCATTCATGCGCGTGCGGTGCGAATTATCCGCTCGCTTCTCGAAGCGACGAACATGAGCGTGTCGTGCTTGGCTGTGATGATGGCACGCTGGGTTGTAATCTCGTAAACATTAGAACAATGCAACGATGAATGCAGCGTGCTGAACTGACTACGGATTCGGAATCAAACACATGTTTCGTGCCCAAGAAGTGGCGACTGCCTAAGTTGCTTGAGGCTGCGGTCCCACGGCAGCCATCTTGAACAAGGCGTTAGTTCAACCAATAGATGGCGACACGCCCCCGTGGGGTGGCCGAAACATTGGTTCGATGGCTCGAGCACCATCACGTTCCCCTCGTAGCCTTGCTCGCGCCGCTGCCAGCTGTGCTCAGCTGGCTCAAGTAGCCTGGCCCAGCAAACGCATGTATGCGAGAATGCAGGCCACGGGCTTTCGCAATAAATCTTACCAAGAAGGTATCAATTGTTGATTGACATGTCAATATTCTATCAATGAAAACTTTTTCTGCAGGAATGTACGCTCAGTAGACTCAATCTTTCAAGACACCAGTGGAAGGGGACGTCAAGTAAACTGCTTCGTGATTTACGGTACTTACCTCACCATTATAATGACGACTGAAACGTGACGTCATAAAATATTGTGTTTCACGGGATTCGGAAGATGTTGTAAAGGTTGTTACATTATAGTTACCAGAAAACAAACGCCGTTGCAATCATGCTGTATTACACCTGAGACTGCGGTGGATGAAATCAGAAGAACTTTCAGTAGAAGGAACCGTTGCAGTATTTTCGGAAGTACCGACACACATATACTGTTGTAAGTACAGCTTCGGAGGAATATGATGAAAACCATCAGAATAAATAGGAAGACGTTTATTTGCACTGAAGACGCTATGAATGAACGGCGTTTAGCGACGGCAAGTTATGAGCGTTCGGGAATTCATAAGTTCACGTGATTGCTAACTATGGACATGCGGACAATGAGGACCTGTTTTGTCGGGAGATGGAGTTTCGGTGATGACCTGATATCGGACGACTTGTGGCAAACGAACAAGCAAGTTTCTTCTCAGCGAATGGTAAGCGTCCAGTGTCAAGCACAGCACGTGGTACCGACGTTGTCGACGTTTCGAACACTTACCGCTTTCCACAAAAGTGCTGGCACCTGGGCTAACATTGTGGAAAGACTCGAAGTCTTCCTCGAGTCCAGCGCCATTATGAACAGTAATTGAAAACGATCCACTATTTAGTCTGTGGGTGGCGAAACGTATCCGCATCTGCAGAGTCATGGTCGATGAGTACTCTATGTGGTTGGAAGTTTACACGATGCCTGCCACGACGTCGAAACGCGTCATTGACGTTCTACGCTCTCTTTTCCCTACTTTTGCCCTACTGAAAATACTTTTCTCTGATAACGCGCCAAATCTTGCTTCAAATGAAATAAACAAGTTTTTGAGAAAAAAAAAAACAACAACAAAAAAGACCGGCATCAGGCATCACATTAGTGCACCATACCATCCTGCAACTAACGGGCAAGCAGAACAGATGGTGTGCGAAACGAATAAAGCCCTCTTGAAGCTTACGGAAGAAGCAGCTCGGTGAAGAATCGCCAGGTTCTTGTTCCAGCAGCAGGCGATGGTCTCATCTTACACGGTAAAAACACCCGCCGAAGCAATGTTCGGCGGACGAAGAGCCACAACCCTCGATCTCATGATACTATGGCCTACGAACGAAGATCCAGAGATTCCCAGATCGGGAGTAATGGCAGTTTATTCGGTCGGACAACTCGTTCACGTGAGGAATTTCAGCGGAAGTCAGGCCTTCCACGTAAAACTTGAGTAGAAAAGGCTCTATGTTGGCTGACCAGAAGGTGTCATCCCTCTGGATACGTCGGATATCAATGCCCTTGAGTGTAAATATAACGAAATCACAAAACTCTCTTTGTGTATTGTGTAACTGCCCTTGTATTTGGTAGTAGAAGCTATGGCGGTGATTTGGACCTTTCACACCAGGCTTCTTTTTCTTATTTTTCGCCTCATACTCCTATGCGGTTTCAGTAGGCTTCAAGAATCTTTCTGAACAGGGACACTTTACGTCAACGAGGCCATTTGTTCCAAGTAGTCAATCAGGGAATGCTGCTAGAAATCCGTTACTCATATTAACGAATAAGCCGCACTTCTGCACAGTGCAGTTTTCCTGTTCCACATACAGTTGTAAAGCAGCATCCTCATTGATTCTACCATATTCTGTTGTGGGTGAAGAAAGGTTTTTGGGTACACAATGCTTTAAACAAGTCTGGCAACGTTGTGGTTCGACACCCACTAATGTGGTCGTCCTTATAGAGCCTCATCATTTAATAATTACCTCGTCACCTCATATTGCTCTTCATCAACAGTAAGTACAATAGGCTACCGCCATACTACAATCCAAGAATTGAAAAATTGAATCGTTCAGTCCTTCAATATGGTTATAATTTATATAATGTTATTACGTTACATTACCTCGAGACGATCGACGTCCATCGTCGATCTTCAAATACTTATACAAGTAAATAAATTAGACGCACAAAGGGGGGGGGGGGGGGGGGAGGGGGGTATCGGTGGCCGAGTTTGGCCGAGTGCATGGTCTAGCGCACACCAACTCGGAGCACGTGGAGCGAAAGCTCGCGATGCGGAACCCACCCCGCCCCTGCCCGTTTTGATCTGGAAGAGCATCGTACCGGCGTGCGGTCGTGTATCACTACTGCGTGGTGCACGTTAAAGACCCCAGGTTTGCGGTTGTACAGCACTGGCTAAATTGCTCATCTACAGCTGAGACACCAGACGCCCACTAAGGCAGACTAACTTCCGGCTGTATAAACATACACACAACAATTTGCAATTAGACGCACCATCACAAAGAACACAGTGTGCCGCCTCTTTTCTTTGGATCGTCTTTTTTTAAACCAGCGCAAGCTCGCGCGTTCTCTCTTTTGAGACGGTTAGAACGGCCGCAAATAAAACCCGCGTTTCTCCAACCCGACCGCTTCCTCCTCTCATTATGTGTAGTTGGTTATAACTAAATAAGCTATAATAATGGTGTATCATTCATACTTAGTTTCAGTTTCAGTCATGGGAAAGGAGGTTCGCGGGAACTAGAGCCGATAAAGGAGCTGCGCTTAGAGTATCGGCACTCTCTTCCCCGACAGTGTCGTGGGTGCCGCCATTTTGGTGCTTGTGCAGAGCAGGCGCAACTGCCGATCGTCATGATTCAAAAGTGCGACTTCCTCAGCATTAGATTCGGTGTTAGGAAGGTCATGTAATATTGCTTTGCTTTGTCGCAAACTGAGTGGAGGACGGAAAAGCGGTTCTTGTGATCTCAGATAAAGCTTCAAATAACTGGCAACCATGATTTTAAGCCACAATATGGCGAAGTGTCGCTACTCTGAAGCGTAGCTTATTTAATGACACTATTCATGCCCTTATTCAAGAAGCTTGTAATACCTGGAGGGGCCATGACGTATGCCCAGTGGATTCCACAAGCCACTACCTTTTGACACCTTCCTCTTCCTCATTATTCCCTCTAGTGCCACTAAATTAGCTACGCTTCAGAGTAACGACACTTGGCCATATTGTGGCTTAAAATCATGGTTTCCAGTTATCTGAAGCTTTATCTAAAATCACAGGAAACGCTTTTCCGTCCTTCACAAATGTTTAAACAACCCGCGACAGAGCATAGAAATATTGCGTCAGCTTCCTAGCACCGCATCTAATGCTGAGGAAGTCGCACTTTTGGATCATGACGATCGGCAGTTGCGTTTGCTCTCACAAGACCCAAAATGGCGGCGCCCAAAACAATTTTGGGGAACGGAGTGCCGATGCTCATTTAGTGACTCTAGGCATGAAGTGAACTCGGGTGCATTCTTTCCCTCTTCGTCTTTATTGTGTATTAACTTCAATCATATCGACTAATGAACACATTATATCACGCTACGCTCGTGTAATTATTTGTCTCGGATTTATTAACCCAGTACTTAAACCATTCATTTATCGATAGTAAATCTTCCAATATATTTTCTAAATGTGAAGGTAAAAAGACACCAAGATTGATGATGATACAGACGCCAACGCTGCCCTTGAAAATTTCTTGAACATTAGAAATCAACAGTTTTGTCGGCCATCCGCCAGGTAGCGCAACAAAACACCTAAACAGTTTTTAATTGCTTTTAAAATTAGCTAAGCTCTACACCTATCAAGAAACCAAAGCAAGATCATTGTGAAAACCTAATAGATCGCAATGTATACCTATTCCAAACAATAAACGTTATTAGATGCTAATAAATCTGTTTGATGTCCAAAAAAGATATGCGTCAAAAACAGGTAAGTTTGAAGGGCTCCTGGAGCGTTAGGACTTTGAAAATGAAAAAAAGCCACCGTCCACCTCTTGAGCAACCATTGTAGTTCTAAATGTTATAAAAGATTTTATTATAGTTCAATTATTTCCTCAGCGGCATTTGAAGCACCATGACTCGAAGCACAAAAAAGTGCTACGTTTGATATAGAATATCTAAACAAACAAATTTCACGCAACATTAAATTTTTTTTTGCATATTACCAATTATAAGCACTACATCTGTAGCTAATTTTATTGCCCTAACGCTTGTCATTAAAACATATTTTTGATGAAAAATGACAATTTTAGGGCAATATTTGGAGAGAGAAAAAAACAAGGTAGTGCACATGCCAAAAAATTATATCGTTACATTCTGCTCCGACATCATCTTAACAAAACTGCTCTATTGGAACCGTGTTATCTTAAATGGATCGTTCATAAAATATGAACCAGCGGAGCAAGTGAGCGTCCGCGCCATCATATTCGCAACGCTCGAAATGCGCATGAACAATATAAGCCAATACATACATAATATCAAATGAAAGAGGATTGCATTGCCTTTCGAATGACATCAAACCCACAAAACAGTATTTAAAAGGAGATGAGTAATGACCTGCCAAAAACTACCTAAACTGCCACATTCAGTGGGACCGTGGCCTTAAAGGGGCCCTGCAATCATATTTAAGCGCCTACCTTTTTTGCGGTTTCCACGTCCCTCGGGGTTCGGGCAAGCCAGCGGGCATGAAGAGAGTAACTAAATATATCAGTGCGTCATATTTTAACCGGACGACGCGGAAACCTCCTCCACCTACGGGGACGACCCGCGGTGCCGAAAGCGCGCAATATGTGACGACATCATGATGTTTTAGGTCCTGGCTTTTCCACTGGTCAAAGCCGATAAAAGCTTATTTTTAGTCGAAATACAAAATATAAGTGGCGCGAGCCGTTTCAGTTATTTTGAAAAGTAGTTTTTTTTTCAGTATTTTAAATCAGAAAAGAAACAAATGCAGTTTATAAAGTACGGAAACAAGAAAGGACCCGTCGACATACCCGCCACCAAGTGGTGGAAAAGGCGGCGCATACTAGAAAGGTGTAGTCGGATCAGGCACCGACGAACGGTGAGCGTAGAAAGGTCCCGGATGTACTCGGCGGCGCTGCAGTTGACGATCCGACCGGTTCAGAGCGTTCCGAAGGCCTTCGGCGAGCCGCTTTGGCTTGCGGTTTGGCCTTTTGGCGATATGGCAGCGCGAAGTGGCTCCCGTTCTAAACTGATCTTTATCCCGTGT
This sequence comes from Ixodes persulcatus, assembly GCA_013358835.2. Lineage (NCBI taxonomy): Eukaryota > Metazoa > Arthropoda > Arachnida > Ixodida > Ixodidae > Ixodes > Ixodes persulcatus. The sequence continues at coordinate 1,164,191 of JABSTQ010009660.1, read as the reverse complement.
TTGCTGTCGTTTGTGGCCAATGAAGTGTCATGCCGAATTCGTGTTTAATCGCGCAGCAAATCCAATGCGAGCCGCCCTGGCTGCCCGCTTCATACAGCCTATCCAGAACATGCTTTAGTGGCGCCCTCTCGAGCCGTCGATACGGAGTGCGGCAGCCGTGAGTGCTCGCTGAATTCCCTACCCCTCCTCTAGTTCATGGTCACTCAAGCGAGCAAGGACGTCGTGAAGGAGGTTATTTCTTGCTTGTGTTTTTAATTTTAATTTGCCTATAACTTTGAAAACAAAGTGAACTCGAGAAAAGAAAAGCTTCATTAAGTTACTACTTTCAGTGCGCTCAGGTTCGGTGCAAATTAAAAACCAATAAAAAAGTCCTTGCAGGGCCCCTTTAAAGGGGCCATGAAACGATTTACCTACTTCTTCCTCCTTAGCTTTAATCCTCAACTCAAATGCAAATTGTGAAATCACGTCGCTGTGACATTCTTCGGCACCGGTGCGATGACTCCTAGCTTCCACCGTGCTGTTTATGCACACCATAGAACTTGTCATTCCCCAGTGACGATAAGTTCCGTCAGGGCACTCATTGGCCACGAACGCGAATCCGAATATTCGTCGACGGATTTATTGTTGACGAGCGCATACGTCCGAAGTGACGCAGTTCTCGTGTCCCATGCGTGAGCTGGGCTCGGCTGACGTCAGTTTGGCACCGCTGACGCGCTTTGGGAACCGCGGATGTATCAAAGTGAAAAGGCGGAGAGCTTTCGAAAGAAAGAAGGTACCAAATAATCCGCTATATTTTCAAATGTTCGTACCGAAAAGCTGGCTGTTGACTTTCTACCCTCTTTCTTTTGGCCAACTAAACGATATGCGATTAGTAAAGTCCCAATTTAAAATAATTTATCCCAGCCCAACGTTCGTTTCATGGCCCCTTTAATGGGGTTTAGAAACACACACACAACCACACACACGTACACGCACACGCGCGCACACACACACGCACACACACACACACACACACACACACACACACACACACACACACACACACACACACACACACACACACACACACACACCACACACACACACACACACACACACACACACACACACACACACACACACACACACACACAATCATATACACGAACTCAGCTCTGTGACGTCACGGCGCGGTGGGGTCTGGGGCTGTGGGCAGAAGTCCCCATGCCAGACGTGTATTTCTGCGTTGTTTTGAAAGGAACCAGACAAAAACCTGCCTTCTCGTCAAAACGCCGCGACTGGGGCCGTACCAAAAGCGTCGAGAAAGGTTTGAAGGTCAGTTTTCACGTGCTCGGTTCGTCCGAGAATCTGGATATGTGCCGTGAAAAGGGAAAAGCAGACGCCGTCGGACAACGACTGCTTGGGCGGGAAGCACTTTGGGCTGAATTCACGGATACTTGTGGTCATCAGATTTATTTGTTTTGTTCCAACATGAACGCCAGAAAACCGTCAAGTTGCGCGGACTACCTGCGGACTACGTGCAGTGCGTCTTCAAGTTCAAACGGCCGCCTGATCGTTCGAACTGTCGTCTGCTCTTTCAAACGTTTCTGCTTGTCGTCTGCTCTCTTAGACGACGCCGGCCCGTAGACCAAATGTTGGCCCGGTACTTGCGATAAAAGTGCAGGCCTCAAAAGACAGTTTGAAGGTTGGTAAGCAGGCTCGATGTAAACAGTAGATACAAGGAGATGTTGATCATTCTTACCAGTGACCATCACCGACTTGTTATGCCTAATTCATTTGGTCCGATTCCTTGCGATTTTCAGTATCAACATCGACCATCTCAGCTACGGTTCACGCTTTTGCAGCCCGAGCGCCGTCGCGACTGAAACTTGCGAGCGAAATCTCATCATACAAATCAGGCTTTAGCGTACATACTGCGGCGTCCACGCGGAATGAATCGCCACATGTCATATTCTTCACGCGAAGGTTTGCGGTGTAACGAGTCTCGGTAATTTCGCTGACACCGCTCAAGTAGTCAGACATCGCCAGAAAGACGTAGAGTAAACAATTCAAACGCGAAAAAGGGCAGGGGGACTCACACCGACGCCGACAACATCGCATTTCAGTGGTTTGTTTATGGGCGACGGCGAGCTTCTTGCCCACACCCCCATCGCGCATGCGCGGCGCCGGTGGCGTCCGCTAGGGGCGCTCCGGTTTGTTTGTAAACATGAGTTGGTGTATATATAGAGGGTGTTTTCTTTTTAAGAAACAGATTTGTTTTAAAATAAGCCGTGGAAGCTACACTTATGCGGTTTGTGCAGGTGAGTTATAGGGTCAGGTGTACATAGTATAGGGGCTAATCGTGACGATCAGTTGCCTGATTAAGTAAAATGTGTTAACTAACTTTTTAATTAAACATCTCCACGTGGTGAATGATGCTGATTGGGGCGAAGCTCTGGTGGTGCTTGTCTGCGTAGACGCTGAGCCGCAGCATGCCGAGCCTTTCGTTCATTTTCATCCATGTCAGAAAGAGAATGTGTGGTATGGAACGTGGTTATATACGCATTTGAGCATTTGACCGCAGCGCCCTCTCGTCTATAAACGATGAGCCAATGCATGCAAAGTTTAACACGATTATACACGCATTTGACCGCAGCGCCCTCTCGTCTATAAACGATGAGCCAATGCATGCAAAGTTTAACACGATTATACACGCATTTGACCGCAGCGCCCTCTCGTCTATAAACGATGAGCCAATGCATGCAAAGTTTAACACGATTATACACGCATTTGACCGCAGCGCCCTCTCCTGTATAGACGTTTTTGGGTTGTGTGTATGTTTATACAGCCTAGAACATGGTCTGCCTCAAGGGGCGACGAGTCTCCCAGCTGTATACATGAGCAATTTAGCCAAAGCAGTGCAACCGCTAGCCTGGGGTCTTGAAGGTGCACCACGCAGTAGTGATACACGAACGCACGCCGCTACGATGCTCATCCAGATCGAAACGGGCAGGGGTGGGGATTGAACCCAGGATCCCTGGGTTCTGCAGCGTGAGCTTTCGCTCCACGTGCTCCGAGCTGGTGCATCCCCAGCTCTTGAGTTACTACCACATCTCAGACTGCGGGACATCACTTGTCCCGCAGTCGTGGCGGAGTGGTTAAGGAGATGGACTAGAAATCCATAGGCCCGTAGCTCTCAAGTTTTGAGCAGCGCTCCAGGCGAGAAAAATGGGAATATTTGGCTCGCGTTTCGAACATGCATCAATACGCTTCCCCACTCGAGTTTTCTATACTCCGTTCCATTTTAAGTGCCAGCGTAGCAGAGGTTACAAGAGCGAGCTGCGAGCTTTCAGCGTCCCTGCCAAGCACGCGCGCTCGTGCAGTGCGAGCATCGTTCAGGAAGACGCGCTTTCCAGGGTAGCTTTGGCTTCGCTATTACGTAAAGTGAAATATGCGTGCTCGCGGAAGCTATGAAAGAAAGCAAAGATGAAAGGAATGTTTATTGGGACGCTGCGGCCGCGAGCTGCATAATTCTGTTCTTTTTTTTCTTCTATTTTTTTAGACGTTTTGTTACCGCGCATCTACAGCTGCTGACAGCTGTTTGTATTCGAACGTGGCACGTGCAAAATCGAACGTTACAGCGCCACACGGAAGATGCAGCCAGCATAACATGGTTGCGTCTCGCGTAAGTCTTCCGGACGCGCTCGCGCCCCCTGCCCCAGAGCAACGGGTCTATAGGGGGTATTCACTGGCCGCCATATTTGAGGTCACTGTTTAGAGCGCATGCTCAGAACGAGCTGGCATTAATAGGCTGCCAAGACCGGCAACCTTGGTGGTGCGGAATGCAAGTGGCGAAAGAACTGTGGAAGCTCGCATTCAGCACGCGCTCCGCAGCCGAGCACACAGCTATGGCCGCCAGTGAATACTCCCTATAGGAAGTATTCACTGGCGGCCATAGCTGTGTGCACGACTGCTGAGCGCGTGCTGATGGCGAGCTTCCACAGTTCTTTTGTAACGTGCATTTCGCACCCTCAAGATTGCCGGTCTTAGCAGCCTATTAATGTGGGCTCGTTCAGAGCATGCGCTCTAGAGATCACCCACAAATATGGCGCCCAGTGAATACTCCTTATTGGGGTCTCCCCGCACAGATTCGAATCCTGTCGACTGCGCAAACAGATTTTTTTTCATCTTTTTTTATTTTTTTATTTTCGTTCGTCTTTTTTTTTTTTTTTGCCCTACACGGGCACGTGAGCACGTGGTCCCGTGCTCGTGAGCATGTGAGCTCACGAGCAGGAGCAAGAGCACCGGACGCCGGAGCTACGGACACCTACGGACATGGCGAGCCCCTAAGGAGCTTCGCCCCTAAAAAATAGACATATCGTTCCAGTTAGAAACTTGCTGAGCGTCGTCGAAAATCACTAAATCAACTTTTGTTTAGAAAGATATAAGAGGTGGCATTTTATGGCGTTCCGTAGAACTGTTTCATTTGGACGCGTTTCTTTTGGCGACTCTAGCGAAATCTACGCCGCGTAGCGGCAACGCCGAGAAGCTCAGGAGAGGAGGTCGTTTCGACTTTGTCGTCTGCTAGCGCTGCTTGGTTCTTGTAGGCAGCATAGAAACAAACATCGTTTCCAATAACTAATTTTATGCTTCCGCCGTGTCATTCCTACGCACTGAATAGAAAAGGCTTTTACCGTCGAAAAGTCGCTTTGCCTTTATATGTAACACCGAGTTTATGCTTCAGTGCAAGAAATTTATGGTGGTCCGCGTGCTGAACGACCAAAACGACCTCCTTTCATTCATTCATTCAGGAGCTTTGTTGAACCAAGAAATCATGGGGGATGGCTCGAGTTAATTATGGCGGTAGGGGAGGTGGGAGGTTTCTTCTTGTCTTCAGCCCGCCCTTTGGCCTGACCAGCGCGCCCCCTATGGTTCGCTGGAGTCGCGGAAACCGTGCAGAAACCGTGCAGTACAGCCAAAGCTACAGGGGAGAGAGTGTATCCTGACCTGTTCAAGGGGAGGGAAAGAAGAAATAGGGGAATATGAGCCCTTCACTCCTGTTCCTTCTATCCCTCCTCTTGAACAGGTTGGCATACGCTTTCTCCCCTGTAGCTTTGGCTGTACTGCACGCTTTTAGTGAGCGTCGGGCGCACTTCCGGTCTGAGGCTGTGGGCGGAAGTCACCATGAGGAACGTACATTACTGTGTTGTTTTTGAAAGAAACCGGGCAGAACCCTGCCTTTTCGTCAAAACGCCGCGACTGGGGACCAAAAGAGTCGGGAAAGGTTTGAAGGTCAGTTTTCATGTGTTTTCCGCCTGCTCAGTTCGTCCGAGAACGTTGATAGGTGCCGTGGAAAATAAAAGCGAGACGCCGTCGGACCACAACCGCTTGTGCGGGAAGCACTTTGGGTTGAAGTCACGGATACTTCTGGTTGTCAGATTGATTTGTTTTGTTCTAACATGAACGCGGGAAAACCGCCAAGTTGTACGGACAACCTGCGGACTGCGTTCAGTGCGTCAAAATTCAAACGGCTGCCTGATCATTCGAACTGTCGTCTGCTCTTTCAAACGACAGCGGCCCGTAGACCAAACGTTTACCCGGTAGTTTTGATAATAAGTAAGTGCAGGCCTCAAAACACTTAAATTTTAAAGTGGGTTGAGGTAAGTAGGCTCGGTGTAAACAGGAGATACAAGGAGATCTTGAATCTTGATCATTGTAGTCAGTGCCCATCACTGACTTGTTATGCTTGATTCCCTTGGTCCGGTTCTGCTTGCGATTTTCAATATCGACGTCGGCCATCTCAGCTACGGTCTACGCTGTTGCAGCCCGAGCGACGTCACAACTGAAAATAACGAGCAGAATCTTATGCGAATAAGGCATTAGCGCCCATTCTGCGCGTCCACGCGGAATGAATCGCCGCATGTCACAATATTCACGCGACGTTTTGCGGTGTAATGAGCCCCGTTAATTTGGCTGAGGCCGCTCAAGGAATCAGACATTGCCAGGAAGACGTGGAATCAACAATTCCAACGCGAAAAGAGCAGAGGGACTCCCACCGACGCCGACAACATCCCATTCCAATGGTCTGTCTATTGGAAGGGTTGCCATGTACTCGCAGATTAACACGTCCGATTTTTCTGAGATATTGCCCAAAAATAGCCAAATGTCGGGCCATAAAAATAGCCCAACACATAAAACTCAATACACGGTATTTAATCTTTGGGACACTGATAACACGATACGTGGCATAAGACATTTATTTACAGAAGCAAGCAGAGAGAGGAGGAAACATCCGCATGCGTATTTTAGGGTAGCTAGAGGAGGCGGTTTCTCAAACATCGGGTAAGCTGACCCGCCTCGCCCTCCCCCCTCCTGGAAACACCTTCCTCTGCCCCTGACTGCGGTATGAAGCCGCGCCTAAAAACTTTAGAAAAACAGTATCGCACCTCCACGACCAACACCAATGAGGGTCCACATATTGTATTTTCACGCTTGTGATTTCGACAATTTCCTTTCCTAATCTCTTAAGTTGGTTGTTGTTTTCAGCCCGGCTGAGGTACCAGACGGGTAGAAAACCCGGGTATCTCGGGTTTTTACCCGAGATACCCGGGTACAAACCCCGAGATACCCGGGTAAAAACCCGAGATACCCGAGTATTTCATACCCGGGTATCTCGGGTATGAAATTGCCCAACAATAGCCAAATAGCCAACCGCCAGATTTTCCCGCCAACTACAAGAATAAGTAGCCAAATTGGGCTAGTCATAGCCCAACCTGGCAACCCTGTTACGGTCGCCGGCGAGCTTCTTGCCCACCCTCCATGGCGCATGCGCGGCACCGGTGGTGTCCGCTAGGGGTGCTCCGGTTTGTAAACATGATTTGTAGAAATAAATGAACTGCGCAAAGGACGAGGACAGAGGTAGAAACGTCCTTTGCGCAGTTCATTTATTTCTACAAATCATGAACCAACTAGCCCGCCAAAAGGTGTTACTTGTAAACATGAGTTGGTCTATAGGTTTTTTGTTTCCTATCGGAGCGCATCTCTGCGCCCGCGGTCCTGCTCCCCAGGGTCTGGGACGCGCAACACACGTGCGCACTACTTCCCTCCACCCTACGAGGGAGGCGAGGGGGTCGCTTCAGATTCGCTCCGATAAGAAACCGAAACCTAGAAGCGCGTCCAAACTGGGTGTTTTTGGAGAACGCCGTAAAATGCTGCCCCTGTCTTGTATCTTCCCCAAAAGAGTAGATTGAGTGGTTTTCGATGATGCTTAGCAATTTTCTAATTGGAACGATGTGTTTATTCTCACTTATTCAAAAGTTAATAAACACATTTTAATTAATTAGCCGACTGATCGTTACGATTGGCCCCCTATATCTATATATATATATATATTGCAAACAAAGAAACAACACCGGACGCCTCAATGGTTCGAAGCAATATTCCTCACCACGGAGGACGGAGGAAGTACTGTCCCTTAGGTTCATCTTTAATGCGGTAAGGTTACTCCGTTTTCATTTTTGGCTCACCATCCCTCGTGAATCGCCGGAACGAGCCAATTTCCCGGGGAATCCACGTAATGCGACGGCCAAAATGATGAGCGCGGGTGCCGGACGGAGGGAGCTTGGGCACGGATGTATATGGTATGCGGAACTGGGCTATAAACATTTCAGAGAGTCCCCTACGACGCATGGTTTGCTCCATCCGCGCAGAAAACTGTTCACATCCCACTTGCTACGCTGCGAAGAGAAAACGCCGTGTTTTGTTTTCTTTTACGATGGACTGCAGAGAACGCTAGGAGCCTATCGAAGCCAATCCAGTGACGTGTTGGTGTCACGTGACATTCGGGAGGTGAGCTGCGGTCGCGAGGGAGACGTAGCCTCGTGATAAAAGTTGCCAGCGCTGCATTTTCTGGGTTGGCGGCTCGTTTCCCCAGCGGTCCATTGTTACGGGGAAGAGTCGGCACTCTTGGAAGAAAATGCTACACTCGCTGTTTTCCCATGACTAAACGATTTTGTTTAATTTTTGAATTTTTTCTTTTTCGTTTTTGGCATTTATGGCTTCAAGTCACGTATTGCGGAGTCAAATTGTCTCGCTGTTCTGCTCAACGTCGTATATTGTCACGGTCACTAAGCTACGCGTTAAATCAAAATAGTCGTAGGAAACCTTCTTTGAAGCTGAATACTCTGGTTGTATAGTCGGTATCGATTGCACACTCGCAATAAAAACTACGTTAGTGCCGCGCCTGGGTAATATCAGCTAGTTTGTAATCGCATCAAGTATATATAGACGTGGTTATACTACGCAGATTTCATACCACGCGAAGGCACTCGGGAAAACACGTGTGACACTATGTGATGGAGAATTTATGACGGTCTCTCCGGGCTTATGGTTGTTTCAAACGCTGGTTTACCGGGAGAAAAGAATAATTTTTTTTTTGCATCGTTTACAACATAAACATGTGTACTTTTACTGTTGAATCAAGCGCAACATTCAAGTAACACTGAGAACAAAAACAACCGTATGTTTCGTTTGATTAATGCTTGTCGCTGACTGCGAATCGCGGAAGTTTTGTAAGGCTGTTTCGGTGCACTGCGATTCTTCAATTATTTCTTTGTGACGGGAAAACCTAATTTAGTTTAGCTTGTCAAGCAACCCTTTTTTCTATTCGGAATAAATTAACGACCGAGCTTGTTATGGGGAAGCGCGGATCAAAATGCTTATTTATGTCCTTGTAACGATGAATTAATCGGACGCCCTCCAGTGAAGTACTTGGTCACAATTTAGGAGACATCGAATTATTCTAGTGTAATGCATATTGTTGCGAATCATCTCCGAACATATGATTTAGTTACTTGAAAACTGAGTTCAAAAGGCAACGACGTTGGTTATTTTCGGGGAAATAAATGTTCTCAATGGAATATCTTTACACTGCTTCCTTTATATTAATTTGTTTTCGGGATGCCCTAAGTCTAGTAGATCACTGACCTCATATGAAAGTCTCATTATTTTAAATAATTTATTTCAAACACGAGCTTATTAGTTGTAAAAAAATAAAAGAATAAATATATAAAGGAATTTAATCCGTTCATTTTGAAGTTCTCTGGGCGGTGTGTACGCAAAATCTACGTAAATTAAAAAAAAAAGAGATAAACTATACACAACTCATGTTTACAAACAAACCGGAGCGCCCCTAGCGGACGCCACCGGCGCCGCGCATGCGCGATGGAGGGTGGGCAAGAAGCTCGCCGTCGCCGATAAACAACCCATTGAATCGCGTTGTTGTCGGCGTCGGTGTGAGTCCCCGTTCTCGTTTTCGCGTTGGAATTGTTGATTCTACGTCTTCCTGGCGATGTCTGACTACTTGTGTGGCTTCAGCAATATTAACGAGGCATCGTTACACCGCAAAACGTCGCGTGATTAATGTGACGTGCGGCGGTTCATTTCACGTGGACGCCGCAGAATGGGCGCTAAAGCCTGACTCCCCCGATGAGATTCTGCTCGCTATTTTCAGTCGCGACGCCGCTCGGGCTGCAAAAGCGTGGACCGTAGCTGAGATGATGGATGTCGGTACTGAAAACCGCAAGTAGAATCGGGCATTACAAGTCGGTGATGGCCCCTGGTAACAATTAATGATCAACATCTTCTTGTATCTACTGTTTACACTTATCCTACCTACCCCAACCAACCTTCAAAAGTGTTTTGAGGCCTGCACTTACTTCTTATCGCAATTACCGGGTCAACGTTTGGTTTACGGGCCGCTGTCGTTTGAACGAGCTGACGAAAAAAAACAGACAAGTTTGAAAGAGCAGACGACAGTTCGAACGCATGCGCAATGGTGTGCGAGCAAGAAGCACCGCGTCCCGCGTCAACGAACCATTTGAATGTCACGTTGTCGTTGTCTGTGTGAATGTGCATACTCTGTTTCGCGTTGGAATTGTCAATTCTACGTCCTAGCAATGTCTTACCACTTTAATCGCCTGAGTGAAATTATCGAGGCTCGTTACGCCGCTAAACTTTTGTAAATAATTTGACGTGCGGCGATTCATTCGCATGAATGCCGCAGAATGGACGCCAACACCATGATGAGATTCTTCTAGCTATTTTCGGTGGCGACGTCGCTCGTGCTGCAAAAGCGTAGAAGGTAGCGGCGATGACCGACGTCGATACTGAAAATGGGAAGCGGGAACAGACCAAGTGAATCGGGCGTAACAAGTCGGTGATGACCACTGGTACCAATGATCAACATTTTGTACCTACTGTTTACACAAAGCATCTTAGGTATTTTGAGACCTGCAATTACTTCTTATCGCAATCACCGGGTCGAAGTTTGATCTACGTGCCGCTTTTGTTTGAATGAGCAGACGACAAAAAGCAGACAAGTTTGAAAGAGCAGAAGAAGGTTCGAACGATCAGGCGGGCGTATGAATTCGAAGATGCACTGAACCCGCGGGTGGTCCGAACAACTTGGCGGTTTTCTCTCGTTCATGTTGGAACAAAACAAATACATCTGGCGACCACAAAGTGTTCCCGCACAAGCAATCGTAGTTTGACAGCGTCTGGTTTGCCCTTTTCACGGCTACTATCCACGTTCTCGAACGGACGGAGGGGGCAGAAACACATGAAAACTCATCTTGAAACCTTTCCAGACTCTCTTGGTACAGCCCCCGTCGCAGCATTTTGACGGGAGAGTAGGTTTTTTTGTCCGGTTTCTCCCAAAAGAACACAGGAATGCATGTTTCGCACGGCGACTTCTGCCCACCACCCCAGACTGGAAGTGCGCCCGACGCGCCACCACCGCGGCGTGACGTAGCAGAGTTGAGTTCGTGTATATTCTTTTGCGGTTACGAGTAATTCAATTAGGCCTACTTAAAAAAAGTACTAAACATACTTTCGAGACTACGTCGAAGAAGAAGAAAAAAGTAAATTGAAACCAGTTAAGGATTACTGTAAAAGTGGTTGGGCTCACAAAATTCGATTATTAGCGTATCTTGTAGGTCTGCTGTCAGCTAATATTTTTTTCGTCGTGTTGATGCGTTTCTTTTTTTCTTTAAAGAAACAATTAGGAGGACAAGCAGCGAGGATTTTTCGAACACCTGCAGGCTTGAGAGCTCTTTTCTGACTTTCTACGGTGCACTCGAAGCGGACCGCCAATGGGTAATTGCGAATTCCATAATGTGCGCAAAGCGACTGCTTCGTTTCACGCCCCCCGCCCCCCTAAGTTGACAGAGCGGCGGAATCTACGCGCTCGGCCGGACCAATCAACCGCCTCCTTTTTATCACGTGACTCCGCTCTCTTTGCGTGTGGGTATGGCTTTTCTGACGAATGATAAACCGCATGACTGGTGACGACGAGCTGCCGCCGCACTGTCAGGTCGGGGATGAAACGGAACGTACTGCACTTTCTGTACTTGGTTTCACCGTCCATTGGCAAAGAGCGAACGCTGCAGGCCCCTCAAGGCCAATCATTGCGATGGAGGCGAGGTGTACGTGACTGCCCTTACCAAAGACGCAAAGGTAAGTGCGTCATTTGAGGCGTTTCGAGAAGAGGGGGAAAGCGGAACTCCCCTCTTAGCCGGACCCTATCGAAAGATTAAAAACAGCGCGAACAAAACGAAGGACAAGAGGAGTCGCAGACAGGCGGAGATGGGTGGCACGTGACGTCATTCAAAGAGCGCTTCGATGACCACCAGAGAAGAGGGGAAGAGGGAGCTCCCTTTTTATCAGGATCCTCTTTTGTGCCTCCCGGATTTGCACAGACGTCGCTATTCTCCTCCCAGATGATTATGGAGGATTAACCCGTCACTCAAAATTCTAACAAAATCAGCTTCCCTCTCCCCCTCTTACATGGTGGTCAAAAGTATGCGATGTGACGTCAGTGCAACCGTTCGCCAAAATCTTCACCCTACTACCCGGATCCCTTCTTTGTGCCTCCTAGAAGACGCCTTTGTGCAACTCGGAGATTATTAGCCCTTCACTTAAACTTCGTACAAAAGCGGCTCTCTCTCCCGGCTTGGACAGCAGGCGACGCGGGTGCTACTAGTGATTCAGAGTATAGTCACGTGCCTTCCTCCGATGCTCTGATTGGTTCGCTGGGACCGTAGCCTTCGCAGTTTTCCAAGTTGGGGTGGGAAATGAGCATAACCACTTTCTCCGAGTCTATCGATCCCTCGGAGAAAGTGAGCGCGCATCGCTCGCTGCTTCTCCCCGAGTGCGATATCTTCCGCTTTGCTCTCTTCCAAAACGCAGACCTATTATTTTTTTTTTTCTTTCTTTTCGACGGGGTTCCATTCCGCACACTACTCCAATTTAGTCGGAAAAAAAAAAGAAAAAAAAGATGAAAGACGGACACAGTCCCCCAAAGGGAAAAAGAGAAGCTCAACGGAGCTACCAAGATATCGAGCAAAAGCTGGGCGCGTTCGAGCAGAACTCGGTCGGAAGCTTTATGCTCCAGTTTGTCTCGGTCTTTATATTGTTTTTTTTAATATGAAAGAGAGGAGGAGGAAATGCAGCGAATGGAAGTTGAAGAACCGAGTTCGATTACAACGGCGGAAACCGATGGCAAGTAGATTTTTACACGCGTTCTCGAGCATCGCCAGGGATATAGTATTTCTCGAGTATCTAGGCGCATGTACTCAGTCCCGCTGAAAACTAAGCCATTTCTTTTGGAAATGTAATTTGTTTAATTTTTTTCAAAACAGAGACAGATAGAGAGAGAGAGAGAGATGGCGTGCGTAAGTCCTTTAGCAGAAAACAAGAGAGGATCAGAAAAAATCATAAGAAATAACCTTTTTTAAGATTTAACTGTAAAGTATGCCCCCCCCCCCCCCCAATTAAAAAAAAAAAAGAAAAGAAACGAAGCGTTCATTGTACGCCCAAGTGCAGCACGAGAGGTCCGAATCGGATGCCACAGTTTCAGCACGAAGCGATATGTTATTAAAAAGTTATAAGTGATTTTCTAAAATTTTCAACGAGAAAACGGGGCCCATTTTCGCCCGTTTTCGGCTTCCGGCGCCATAGAGCTCCCCATGTATTCGAAAGCTCCGTCTGCCGCCATTTTCTCATTTAACTTTTCGGAACATCTCTTATCACTTTCGAATAAGGTATCGGGTAGCGTTGAAACTTCGTCGTCTGGTTCGTGAGACCTGCTGTAGCGCTACATTTGGGTGCAGAATGAGCGCTCGGCGATGCGTACTTTGTTATTGCGGCGAAAGAAAAAAAAAATGTAAGTTTTTTTGGAGGACATCCTGTATTACCGAAGCATAGCAACGCGTGCCTATACAACGGCTCATTTATGGTGTTCGAGGAACGCATTACGGGAGGAGTACGTCCGAACCTACCACTCAACGCAAACTGACGCGCCCGTGTGAACGGGCCCTTCTACAGCCTGAAATTCTTCCGACGAAGGAATAAAAACTAGCTCAACGTTCGGCAAAAAAAGAAAAAAAAATACGGTATAATCTTATTCTGAAACAAATTTCGTATAGGACATATAATGCGGTTCTCGGGACAACGCTATGCGATACCGTGATTTCGTAACAAAAATCAGGACACAGCTCTATAAATTTGTTTTCTTGGTTCCCTCCCTGTTTGCTCTTATCGGCTAGAATTTCCGCGATTTCTTCAGAAAATAAGTTATGGCACACTTCATTATTTTTTTTTTTTGTGCGTAGATGTTCGCTCGCGTTGTGTACTCATAGTTTTGGGTTACGCTCCTCTGGAGTTTCTGCTCCTCTGGAGTCAAAATTACTCTGTTGTCCAGCGCCGCGTGGGGCGAGTCACCTGCACGGAGTGCGCGCTGTCTTTCTTTCATTTCTTTTCTTCTTTTTTTATGGCCGTCGCATTGCATGTTTCCATCTTTCTTCATTTTCGCAAAATTTATGGCACCAGTTCGCTTCCACGCCTGCACGTGCCTTCGTCGGGCGCAACGACGTTTCCCTAATGGCTCTCGAGATTTTCTTTACGAAATTACGCGACTTAACGACGCGACCTTAAGGCCCACTTTACAAACCGTGAAGACGAGTTTTTTTTTTTTTTTTTGCTTTTTTTGTCTGGTTTGATTTTTTTTTTTTTGCTTTTCTTTAAGTGTGAGTCTCGACGAGCAAACGCGAAGTGAGAGTATCTTCGTGTCGCAAGCTGGAGAAACCAAAGGTCCGTAATACATTTGGACGAATATTATGAAGATTAGTGTCTCGCTACTATGAACCCCTTTAAAACATTTCAACTTTTTATCCATCTTGCTTGTCCGCTGTAATTACATTGTCAAGGATACAAATTGCTTATAATTAAAAAAAAATTTAACCTCGACATCTTTTCATCCACTTGTGAGTTTATGTTAAATCTACGTGACTGGATGTCTGTGAACTAATTAAGAATCAATTTTTGCATTATGACAATGTTGCGTGACTTTTATTGATTTAACTTTGTTGTTTCCTGTATTTTTAAGTTTCACTCCATGTATGTTTAGTGCACCACACTGTAAACCGAGAGGTTGTTTGTGAGCACGAGAAAAATAAAACAATTTCATGTTGTTAGAGGCGCCGGGCTACGCGAGCTGGTCGGCACAGCACGCGGCACGAGCGCAGGAGACTCGCGCCAGCCAGAGCTATACTTCGTTTCACCTTATGTGCGAGCGAAGCCGACGCTACAAGCGCGAGCATGCTGCTTGTAACAGCGCCTGTAGTACACTAGCGCACGTGCGAAGCAGGAACGCTCAGAGTGTTGGGCTCGCGCTTCTAGCTTTGACTTCGCTCGCACATAACGTGAAACGAAGTATTGGGGAGGAGATCGAACAGTCACGCCTCTAGCGGTGCGCTTCAGCTGTGGGGACAACAAACCGTATTTTCTTGTTTGTTTTTGATCCGAGAAATCGAAGATGACGATTCGACGGCCACTCCTCGTGCGACCAAAGCAGTGGTCAGAGCGAAGCGTTCGTGCCCAGACCGTGCTCGGCCAGGTTCAATTTCTTTGTTATGCTGTGTTGGTAAACACCGGGCTGTGAGGACAACAAGCTCGATAAAGCGCCCCCTATAGTTTGATCTCCTGCCCAATAGCCTGGGGTTCTTGATCGGAGCAAGCACCCCAACGGTCACTTGGTCAGCTCGCCCCGTCAGCTCGCCCCGTGAGGACCGCAGTGAACGTCCTGACATCTTGGTGGAGGTGCGGGCCGCAACGCCTTTCCTCGACCTCAGGTACGATGAGGGAGCTTCGTAGTGGCACCCGATCTCAGCCCAGCCGCGCAACCACCACCCGCCGGCACCTCTCGAACTCCCTTACCCGCCCTCACCACACCCACAGCCGGAGGTAGCCCTGGCCCGTTTGGCATCCATCCTCGCGCCAGCGGGATCCCAAGGTATTCTCCGGTCTAGTAGACGAAGAAATCGAGGAGTGGATACACATCTATGAGCGGAGTTTCCACCTACAACCGCTGGGATAACGCCAGTAAATTGGCCAACATCATATTCTACTTCACCGATGTGGCCAAAACCTGGTATCTAAATTACGAGACAGAGTGGCACACATGGGAAGCCTTCACAACCCGTGCAAAGGAAATATTCGGTGGGCCTGCAAATCGCCGCGCCACAGCAGAACGTCGCCTTAACTTTCGTGTGCAGCAGCAAGGCGAGAGCTACACAGCCTACATCGAGGACGTACTTCGTCTCTGTCGCCGAGCGAACGAACAAATTGAAGAAGGTTAGCGCGTCCGATACCTCTTGAAGGGAATATCCGGGGGAGCTTTCGCGATGCTCCTCAATCAGCCGCCTCCCGATGTCAACGCCGTCGTCAGCGGCTGCACACGTCTCGCGGAGGCCCGCCAACACCGCGTCCAGTCTCTTGGAGCGGCAGTAAGTGTGCCGGGACACCTCTCTCCGGTCCCAACGCACCTACCCTCTCCTGCCATTCAACCAACTCAAGACGGACTGCGATTTCTGATTCGCGAGATAGTGCGAGAGGAACTGAACCAGCTTTTAGCACAACCATCAGCTTCCCCAACGCCCCAAGCGCCGATTCAGCACGTAATTCGGAATGAACTATCTCATGGGTATTCCCTCACCATTATTCTGTGAGCAGTCAACACCCAGGCCCTCATACGCGGAGGTCCTTTCCAGAGCACCAGTTGTTTGCAGACCTGCAACTGTACTGCCGCCCATACTACGCCCGCGCCTGTTGCACCCATCGTTGACTCACGTTTCGGTCAACCACAGAACAACTCGTGGCGCAACGCACCACCGACCTGCTATTACCGTGGTGTGCTAGGACACATCGCACGTTCCTGCCAACGACGTCGCAACGACGAGGAACGACAGCGGTCCCGAGCATCAACTATGACGAGCCCCCACGCCGTTATTCCAATAGCCCAAATCGCCGCACGGACCAGCCTCCCGGATACGACAGAGCTGCGGAGCCCCGCCACAACCGACGACAATCTCTTTCGCCGTATCGTCGCCGTTCATCATCACCGATGCTTCCTGCATCCTCCCTTCCAGTGAGGCTACAAACGGAAAACTAAATTACGCAGTTCCCGGAGGTGAAACTGCCGTAGTCGATCATCCAAACAATCCTCCCGTTGCACGGAACTACATCAACGTTCTCATCGACGATCACCCATTTTTCGTCCTCATTGACACAGGTGCATCTGTCTGCGCAATGAGAGAAGATGTCTGCAAACAACTCCGTAAAGTGCGCACACCAGCACAGGGCCTTCTTCGTGGAGCGGACACCGACATCATTCACCCTTCTTCGCTGTGTACTGCTCGCGTTTCTATCGCAGACGTCCTCTATCACGTCCAGTTTGTCGTTTTATCGAAGTGCATAGCTCCGATAATACTTGGGTGTGATTTTCTTCAGCCTAGCGAAGCCTTAATTGATTGTGGTCTTTCTGAACTACACCTTTCGAGCCAATTTTTGGAGGATCCAAACACTAATCCTACGCCTAAATTATGTCTAACTTCTGATGTGGAACTACTCCCAAATGCGACATCCCTCGTTGAAGTATTTCCGTGAACACATATCGCTGGAGATGTCCTTTTTGAGGCCACACGTTTACCTCTACTGCGAAAGGGCTTACTTCTTCCTCACGCCGTAGCCACTTTTGAAAATGGAGCCGGTTGGGTAGCTGTTGATAATTCCGACCCACACGTTGTAGTTCTTCCAAAAGGGCAGTCACTCGGATTAGCAGAGAAAGTGTGTTTACCAGACATACCTAATAACGCACCAGCTTCACCTACGCAACTTACACTCTTAATCTGGGGCCGTCAAACATCACGGCCATAGCCGCGACGTTCAAAGTTTTCAGGACTTAGCGGCGAACTGATCCGGCCCCGTCAAAATAGCCGTGTACAACGTCACGGCTGCAGTTGGCCCTTCCCCTTTTTGTTGGTGCGAATGGCTATATAGGTGGCTCCGTAGGCGGCCCTGTAATTTTTGGCGGCTCGTTTGTGCAGGGCCGGCAAAAACGGGCCGGCTATGCGCGTAATAGCGAAAACAAAAAAACACTCTGCTCTCCGCTAGATGGCGCCACTAGAGGCCGTCCAGCGTTCCCCGCGGGCGCAGCCAGCGGGCACGCGTGCGCATAACGATCATTTCTCTTCTCGGTGTGCACGGACGATGAATTTCGAACGTACGATGTACGAATCTAATCTGAAGCATCTGTGGGTAACATTTGTTTTCTTATCATGGTGATGTAAGCCTATGTCAGAGAATGTGCCGAAGCCGCGGGACAGTGAGTTAGTTCTTCAGGATGCTCACGTCGAAGGATACCAAAGGAATTCGACGCGGGCGGTGTAACCATGAGGAAACATGTGAATGCGATGGGTTCCCACGGCCCGCTGATCTGGCGGCACGACCAGCACGACCACCACTACTGAGCCAACTTGGCTGGTGCCGTTACTGCGGGCACAGTCCTCTTCAGCATAACCGACTGGGTAATTATGTAGCTCACTGGCTAATAACGGATTAGAGTCAATTGCTGAAAGAGTTCCTAACTAGTAACTTTTGTTCTCGCCAACAGAGGACAAGTGGGATCCTGTCCTGGACGATACATGTATCTATACACAATATTTTTGTATTCTAAGAAGCACGTTTGGAATCGCCTCTTTTCATATTATTCGGATACGGGCTGGCGTCGCCGGTGGAAAGCGGAAAACAGGTTTACTTCGTTTCACCTTAGCATGGACTTACCATAACGGCTACAAGCGCGGACTCTTCGCGTTTGGGTCCCTATCATTTCGTCGAAACTCGTTTCGTGGAATTACGTTTCGTGGACAACTTTTCGTGGACACACGTTTTATGGACACACCTTTCGTCGACACTGTGACGTTTCGTCGAAAATCGTTTCGTGGACAGCACTTCCCTGAAACGTTTCGTCGACAAACTTTTTTTTTTTTTTTTCTTCGCGGTTTTGCGCGCTGCCTATTCGGATATTTGGAAGTTCAGATGCCCGTTTATGGACCTGAAAGTTACTGGAAGAAAAAAAGTAGTGGAGAAAAATATGCGTAGGCGCAAAACAAAACTTCGATCCAATGGTGGGTTGCGGAAAAGAGCGTGGACACTGATTTTTTTTTTTCGTATTGGTTATTTTTAAAGGGGCGGTGCAACGATTTTATGATTAAAAGAATTTGCATCTTGTCATTTTTACGTTGTGTATCGTGACCCGGAGGATAGAGAAAATACCTCCTTCATTAAAAATGTCGCGATTCCGCTGCACAATCGCAAAGCAAAAGTCGAGCTTTTTCGCCCACCTGCAGCCCCAAGTGGCAGCCGAAGGAACTACGGCGAAAAGATTACGTGACCTCGCTCGGCTCTAAGCTGCAGCATAACGCCCGCTAATTTCAGCAGAGAGAGGGAGAGGAAGCGTCCTCCGAGATAGCACAAGGGGAGCTACACGGCACTCCGAATGACGTCACTGGGAGTGCGACCAAGTGTGACCCTGAAGACTGGGAGTGAGTTGAAGGGTGCCCGAAATGCCAATATTTATCTTTTTTTTTTACGCAACAACTAGGACACGCAGGCGAAATCGGTTTTCTGTTCTTTACTTCAGAAGTGTCAGAGGGCAACTTCCACAAATCTTTGACCGAAGTCCGGAAATCGTTGCACCCCCCCTTTAAACAAATATACAGCTTGCAGTCTTTTATTGCTACATTACCACCTTAATAGTTGAATTTAAATTAAACATATACATTACCTTCAGTTATTCAAAAGGAAAAATGATGCAGTGTTTTACTGGCTACTGCGACTTACACGCGAAAAAACTGTTTAGTGGCACTTGTTTCATCGTTTTAGGGGTGTTTGAAAATGACATTACATAAGAAGGGGGCTGTAAACAATGTCAAAAAGAAAGAAAAAACAAAATCACGAAAAACAATGACACTCGCACTCCCGCGAGCACGGTGCCCGCAAGTAAATTAGAAAACGCTATATTGCAATGCTTTGTCTCACTACACAAAGTAAACCGTACTTGATATCAAATGTGTAACTTAATGCATTATATATAGCTTCTCTAGAGCAGCCGCCACATGCAAGGCCTTGGAGGCGTTAGTACCACTAGACGAGATCTGTCGGCAGCATGCCGACTGGTCCTCATACGCGACATTTAATTGTGTTTTTTGTTTTTATTGATGTTCGCAGACAGATACCAGGGCAAGTTGGTGACCGAGCTCTTTGCACAAAAATACGGCTTCCAAATCTAATGTTCTTCGGTCACATATTGGTTTATGTGCATGCAAAATGTCAGTGCAGACATAACATATGCAGAACTATTGTGTTATTTAATATCCAGAAGCTAAATATGCTAAAGTCGAAAACTCGTATGCGGTCTGCTAAGTACAATACTTGAATACCCGGTGTTTGGAGGAAAAAAGAACCGTGACCGTAAAAGTAAAACGCGTAACCGAATGCTCAGTCTCCTCCAAATTTTATTGCTAGCGGCTGAGACCTGATGCCAATTAGCTTATAACCCGATTTTATGCCATTTTCAACGATAGAATGGCTGTGCGCACTGCAAACAGGCCTCGTTTTTTTTTTTTCATTTTTTTAGAGCTTTAGTGTTTTGACGTGTCGACTATTTTTTATGCTATGTTCAGGTGGCTCTTGAGGATTCTGCCAAAAGACGCGACGCGCGGTAAGATACACTTACTCTGGAAACGACCCTGCCACTTCGTCAAAACAGTCGGAGTTCCGGCGGCCAGCCCGCGAAGGGTTGCATTCGATGACGTACAGACACCTCGATCACGTATGCTGCCGAAAGCGTAGCCCTCAAGACAGCGCATGTCGTTGAATGTTTTAAGAATCTGCTTGGGAGAAGAGCGTGTTGGTTCAAGTGATGGATGAAGAAAGAATAAGCAATTAACACTGGGACAACACAACCACATCTTTCATGTGGTTGTGTTGTCCCAGTGTTAATTGTTTATTCTTTTCAAAAATCTAATTTGAGAAAGGACAGTGGTCGAGAACAAAACTTTCCTGCTTTGACAACGCTTCCCCAAAGGTTCGGGCAAAGACACGAGCGAAACCATACAAATCGTAAGTTCCGACATCGGTGGGATCGGTGGCCTAAAAAGAAAAAAAGAAAAAATAAGCTGAAAAAGAAATTGAGATAGTTTAAGTCGGTGAGGCAAGATGGCTGCGCACTGGTTCGCCCTACTTGACCCAGTCGGCCATCTTTTATCCATTCGGTCCGGCGTGCGAACTCTCGGGAAGATGGCTGCTCCGAATCGCCGCACAGGACGGTTCGCGACACATGGGTTTCCGACGCGTCGTTGCGTCGCTCCGTTCAGCTCCGCCTAGTTTCGGGTATCCCTCTACCGAATGGATGGATGAATGCTAATGGCTATTAGCGGCGAGATGTTTTGGTGGCGCCCTCCTGTGGTTCCCCCTTGTGACGTCATTACCTTGCAAACAACAAGTTCGATGGTGTTTGTTATTAGCATGGTGGAAGCTTGAAATCATTGCGCTCTCAAAGGAACACTGCCAACACCGTCAAAATTAAAGTTCTTTCATTCCTCTTATTTCCGTCGATGATAAATCCCCTTTCCGACGTCATAGTCAGCGTTCGGCCAATCGTGGAAGGCCGACCACAGCGACGCTTTCGGTCGCGCACGGGGCTAATATATATAACGGGCGGTAGCTCGCGCCACCTAGCCTACACTCTTAAAAAAAAGCTAGTAGTATTTAATAGATAAGAGCTAGTAACCGCTTGTCACATATGTTACTAGGTACCTAGTAATTTTAGGTAGTAACGGTCAAGCTAGTAACGGTTACTAGGTCAAGAAGCTAGTAACTTTTACTAGCCTCAAAGTAGAATCCATGCCTCTAGCTCCATACCTCTAGCTAGTAACTAGCGCAACCTCCCGACGGAAGACCGGAAACGCAATTAGTCACGTGATTTCCGGTGGGAAAAAAAAAGGTGTGGGGTTATGTCACTTACCACCAGGTGGCAGGCGCAACAAAAATTGAAACTGGAAATGAGTAATCCAGGTGGCGCTAGTCAACGTCAAATTTTGTACACAAAAAAAGGACGCCGATTATTTATAGTTTATTTCAATTCTTCCACATTCGCAAGTATACATTCACATTTTATATTTACATTCACACCCACATTTTTAGCACACAGTCGACACAATGCATTCAACACAAACACACGATCACTCTAATCGCTAGATTACGGACGGGGGCAGGGGGAATCGAACCCAGGAGGTTCCCACCGCAAGCTTACGAGCTAAGACACGTTAGCCCACTCGGCCACTTCCTCTTTTTTTTTTTTTTTTCTTTAATGCATGGAAGATTTGTACAAGTGACATAACATGTTGATACTTATGGGTATGTACACTTACGAAGCATTCACTTTCACACCGTATTTACATACTAATGTCGCACACGCACCTTATGTTTGGCATCTTGTACATGTGGCCAGTAGGTGTGATAAATTTAAACACAGAAGTCTCGACAGGAGTAATACGATGGTTGCAAAAGAATATATCGTCAATAGAGTTTTTCAGAAATCTGGGAGACCAAGACATGCATCAAACAAGGCAAACCACTCTGGTTGACTGAGAGGAGAAGCGTATACGCTCCTCACTTGCGCTATCTGTTCCAGAAAAAGCGATTTCGTTGTACGGGGTTTTTCTGCATGTCTATCGATCATGCGACATTTCCATAGGCTATGTAGTCCCAGCAGAGCGAACATGTCGTACGGGACGGTTTCGTTCTCAGCGAACGGGAGGAAGCGTAGACTGTAGTCATTAAGAATTAGATCTTTTTTCAGCGTGCGTTGCAGAACGTCCCAAAATAAAAATGCGTCGTTGCAATAAATAAAACAGTGCTCTATGGTTTCTGGTTTGTTACAGAGTCTGCAATTAACAGTCCACGGTACAAATATTCCTTTTTCCTGGAGGTAGGTTTTTACTGGTAAGGTTGATGTATGCAATTTGAAGAAGAACGTTTTGGTTGCGGGAGGCACGCCCATTGTTTTTACTCTTTTGAAAACATCATTGATGGGTTCTAACGTGAAACGGGTACGATAAAGTGGTAGGGAAAACAAACTTTCCGTAATACTCCTCGACAGTGTCTTCCTTGACACGCTAAACAAATATTCCAAAGAAAACCGTGTTTTTAGAAAATTGAAGGTATCAACAACTTCCTTTAAAAATCCCCAGGGCCTATTTTTCGACGCTTCGCCCGTTGAAACAACAAGATAGCTTAAACTCTCAGCAAGGCGTGATTGGAGTATGACTCTAAGGAACTTGTGATTGGCATTTTTAAAGAAAAAGAATCTTGATACTAACTGGCGGACAAAAATGTGACATAGTCCTAAACCACCAGATTCGAGAGGGAGGAAAAGGTTGTCTCTTTTTACACGTTCCCACGTTGAGCACCATATCAAAGTCGCAAATACTCTATGGAATTTTTGGATGTCTGTTCGAGCGCAATGAAGCACTTGAAGGACGTACATAAGCTTTGAAGCAAGGAATATATTACAGACACTTGCTCTTGTAAAAATGGAAATGTCTCTACCTTTCCACGCATCAGCCTTCCCTTTCAGTGTGGTCACAAGGGAGGACCAGTACGTCGAGCTGCTACGAATCTGTGAGAGCGGTACTCCAAGGTATGTGATCGGCCCCTGGTTCCACGCTATCCCCGCAAAAGAACGTGGTTTTGTGGCCCAGGAACCGTACCAGAAGCCGTTGCATTTAGAAGGATTCACTGAAGCTCCTGTGATTGCGCAGTAACGCGCTGTTTGATCAAGCGCTTTTTCGACACTCTTCTTGTCAACGCAAAAAAAATCCGACATCGTCTGCGTATGCCAGGACTTTTACCTCAACATTTGCTACAGAGTACCCACGAATACAATCTGTTTTCAGGATACTAAGACATAAGGGCTCTAAATACAATGCAAAAAGGAGGGGAGAAAGAGGACAGCCCTGCCTTACGGAAGATTTGATCTTAATTTCATCGGAAAGTGTGTTATTGATTTTCAGTCGTGTCGAACTATGCAAGTAGCAAAGTCGGATTCCTTCCAAAAGTGTCTCTCCCACGTTTACGTGCTCAAGAAGGGCAAATAAAAAGGAATGACTCACACGGTCAAAGGCTTTTGTAAGGTCTATTTGTACAAGTGCAACCTGGTCATTATTTTCTGACACAGACTCTAAAACGGAACGGGCAACGTGTACGTTCGTTTGAATTGCTCTGCCGCGTATCCCACAAGTTTGGTGCTCACCTACCAGTTTTTCTATTACACACTGAAGTCTTTCATTGAGCACTTTAGCGTAAATTTTATAATCTACGTTGCAGAGTGATATTGGTCTGTAGTTTTCCATCTTTTTAAGCATTTCAGGATCTTTTGTTTTTGGCAGCAATACCGTGTGTCCACGGTAAAATGAAGGGGGGAGAGTTTTCTGTATGTAGGATTCTTCAAATACAGCGAGTAAAACAGGAGATATAATGTCTTGGAACTTTTTGTAAAATTCGCCGCTTAGTCCATCTGGTCCTGGTGTTTTCCCATTTGGGAGAGATTTATGGCGGCCTTAATTTCATTTAATGTTATGGGGCCTTCAATTAGATTGCGATCTTCCTCGTCAAGTTTTGGCATCTGTGCTAGTAGCTGTTCTATTTCAGTTTTCTCTTTTGTGGGTATTACTGTTCCAAAAATATTTGTGTAGAAGTGGTGAAAAGATTTAATTATTTCAGTGGCGTCGGTGAGTATCAATCCATCTTTTTTGATTTCTACTATTTCCTTTGACAGTGCGTTACGCCTTTCGTCATCCAGAGATCTTTTTGTAGGTTGTTCGCCGAGGAGAAAGCGTTTCTTCCGCGAGCGGATTAATGCTCCGCGGTACCTTTCGGTTTCATATTTTTGAAGCTGGGCTCGTACTATGTTAACATCGTCGCTGTACGCGCCTGGATTTAAGCATTCAAGTTCGTGCAGGGTTACTAAATTTTTAAAAAGGTCACGCTGCTGTTGTTTGTTCATGTATGATGCAATTGTAGAGCGTTCGACTGCGATGTTTTTTACTTCTTGCTTGAAACTATCCCATTTTGCAAAGATGTGCATGTCAATGTTTTGCAATGTATTCGACAAAAGTAAGGAGATGTTATTTGAAAATTGCTCATCTTTTAGAAGCCTCAGGTTGAGCTTCCAGTGTTCCCACTGCTGATGAACACCTCGGAGTCTGCGCGGCCCAAAGCAGACTGATACCAGGCAATGATCAGAAAAGAAAACTGGTTTGACTTGATAATTACTCATTGAGTCGATTATATCACCTGAGACATATATTCTGTCCAATCGTGCGTGAGACGCTCCTTGGAAATGGGTGTAGCGTATCGATTCACCTTTTTTATAAGCATCATCAACAAGGTTATGGTCTTGAAGCGTGCTCCGTAGAGCAGCGGCACTTCCGTCATACCTAGTTTGTGACACCGATCGGTCGTCTGCACTGCAAACACAGTTAAAATCTCCCATTGCAACTATTGTTCTATTTGTGTTGAAAAGCGGCGAAATAAGTTCAAAAAATGATGTTCTCTCTCTAGGCGTATTTGGAGCATACAGGCAAATAAAGCGCCAATCTATCTGCCTAAAACAAATGTCGCAGGAAATAAGACGCCCTTCCAGGTCATTAAGAATGGAAACTGATGATAGCTCAAGCTGTTTACGAAAAAAAAGAAAACATCCGGCAGAGACTCCTTTGGCTTGGCTAACGCAGATTTCGTAATCCTTAAGAAAAGGTTCTAATGCTTCCGCGATGCCTGCATCTGTAGATAATTTTGTTTCCTGTACTGCCGCAACGTCAACTTTCTCTTTTTCAAAAAGACGCAACAGCTGAAATTGTTTCCTTCTAGACCCTAAACCCCTAACGTTTAGCGTTAGAATATGTAATGGAAGTTCGGGATACATCAGGACATTTTAGTGGCTATTCTCGGTACCCTTGAGGTTCTCCAGCTTGGAGTACGGCTTGTGCCGCACCCCTGCCGGCTGGCGGTCTTTCTTGGACCTCTTCGAAGGGAGCTCGTCCGAAGAGGAACTTTTGGTCGGGCGTGGCGTTGAAGTTCCTTCCGATTCATCAGATGGTCTCGACGTCTCAGAGGCCGGTGTGATGATTGTGGGTTCCTCGTCCACCTCGTCATGCTCTTCGTCGCACTCTGTAGACCCTTCGCCGACAATCGTAGACTCTGATGATGAGGATGACGCGCCGTCCTCGGCAGGCGGTGGTGGCTCCGAGAGGCCCCCAGGGTCATCCTTGCATTCATTGATGGCAGGTGCTGCTCTTGGGTGCTCCTGTTCCACGACCTTTTCGATCGTTGATTCCAGTGGTGTGTGCCCCGAGGCGTCAAGGACCTCCGTGACATCCATAAGCAGCTCACTTTGTTCTTCGGCCTCTTGGGTTCTCGGTCCAAGGAGCTTACTTGCGTACGTTGTGACACACGTATCAGTCGTGTGCCCGTACCTTCCACATTTGAAGCAGCGTGGGGTCTTGCACTGGCGGCGTACATGCCCCACTCTGTTACACCTGAGGCATAGAGGTGGACGTCCTGGCACGAGTAGGAGGCACTGGCATCCAAAAATCTTCAAGAGATGTGGCACCTTCTCAATCGTGATGTCGTCGTGAAGTGTGATGCTCACTTCTCTGTTTAAAGTGTCCATATGTTCCATGCCGGGGCATCTCCATTTCTCCCGGCTCATGTTCCGCACGGTTCCGTAGGCCTGCAGGGCCTCAGCGACACGTCGGTCCTCAAGATGGTCTGGCAGCCAAATGATTTTTATCTTGATGTCACGAGTGTCTGGGTCTATAACCAGACATTTTCGTCCCTTCACGAGAAGTTCTTTTTGTTGACACAGCTTCGCTTTCGCGAGCGCGTTTGTGCAGGTGACCATCCAAATGTGGCTCATCTGGTATTGTCCGGTTGCCTTTACGTCTCGGAGATCTATTACGTCTTTGAGGGCATCTCGAAAGTCTGGCGCTGAGTAAGGCCTAGCGCTTATGTCGGCATGAAGGAATACGAAGTTTAGAATGAGGTTGCCGGTTGGAAAACGGGGAAGGATTACCTTGTAGTCGTTTGTACTGTTGTCGGACGATACGGAGTTAACTCGGCCAGTGGCCGATACGGTGTTTCCACCAGACATCATATTTCTTGCTGCCGTTCCGAACGGCGTCTTCTTCTTTTTCTCGGCCACTTCCTCCCTGCTATCTGCCTCGACTGTCCTGTCTTTTATACTGACCATTTGAGTGCGCAAACTTGTCGTCGTCAGTTCTTCGCAGTCGCGAGGTCAGTTGCGCGACGAGACAAACCGCATGAAAGCGACGGGAACAAGCGGCCAAGGCGATCAGCAACATTGCCTAGAAATTAAAAAAACCGAGCGACGCGACGGGTGACCGTGAGAAATCGCCGTCGCTCGTCGCTGTCTCCGTCGATAGTCTCGTCGCTTGCTAAATCGATTGCATGCGGTTCAGATTTTAAAACGAATGTGGTCGCTGTTGGCGAGAGAGTGCTTTCTTGCCGTCTTCGCGGCGAACGAAGGCTGTAATTGACGGGGAGTACGACGGCAGCTGCACTCCTTTCGCGTGCTGCGCTACAAAAATGCATGCAAAATTAATACCGCATGCAGCTCGCATCTTAATTTTTGTAGTACACTGACGAATGCTCGCGTTTTTGGGGAAGATATAAGGGAATTCAGAAAGACTCGTAGAATGCCAAAACAGTTTTTTTTCCATTAGTCCTAAAGCTACGTATACAATTTAAGACGCACATCAACGGTTGTGACAGTGCACTGTCACGACCGAAGACAGTTCAATCAGAATCATTCAACCACCGAGCACACACGAACCGTGAAGAAGTTCTCAGTGTCAAGTAGGAGGACGCAGAGAAAAGCTTCTTGGATGACAAAACCCAATCCAGTGACAGCGGCACCGGCTCGTTAGAACTATCCTCAGAGCAGTCCAGGTTCACGCACACACTCGCCCCGTCGAGCGCACGAACGTTAACTATGCACTCCAACACGGGAACACGAGAACTGCACACGACATAAGGCAAAAACGGCAGGTTCACATCGGAGAAATTAGCGTCTTGCGAATTCCGACTGGCCCCAACTTGCTTGTCGTACAATGTTGCCAAGCGTCTCTTGTGAAAGAAAAACATTAGTTAAAAAAAAATCAAAAATAAAAAAAAATATATAAAAACAGAATGAACTTTTTTATTTGTTTTCGGAAACGTTTTTAGTGTGTGCTACGTGGCTGTTTTCATCCCAGTTAAAACCAAAATGAAAATATAGACGCTCACAAACAAATGTAAACGAGAAGGAAGGTAAGTGAGCCGCATGGCCATTGCATCAACAATGGCTGCTGCGCTCGCTGCAGCACTGGCACGTCGGGCTGGTACGGAGGCTGCGAACGTTATAAAGTCAGCTCCAACCCTTAAACATGCCGCCTCATACAATGTTTGACGCTACGATAGCGTGTGGATACCTCCCCCTGCGATCCGAAACAGCAAGTACGTCGCTAACGCTGGCAATCGGGTATGAAGAATGCGCCGCCATCTTCTCCGCGCCTTTGCGGTAGTAAATAGCTAGTAAAAAGCTAGTAACGGTCAGAAAAGGGTAGTAATGGCTGCATTTGCTAACTTTTTACTACCTATCGTGCGTTTGAGCTAGTAAATAGTTAGTCAAAGGTAGTACCGTTCAGAAAGGGGTAGTAACTGCTGCAGTTACTAGCTTTTTACTAGCTTTTTTTTTAGAGTGTAGAAAACTGAAATACTTCCCTCGCCCTTCTTGGTTTTTCTGACTTTAAAACAAACATAATATTTTTATTACATTCTATTAAAGTGTGCGTGTGTATTGATTTTCCGTGAGGTTACTTTTCTGCTCAACAACACTTAATCTCGATGGACGCAGCGGACCTTAGGAGCCATCCCAGCGAAGCGAGCACTGCGTACAAATCACGTGACTACGCACACCGCGCATTGCTGCGTCTCTCCCGAAGTTCACGTGACACTCACACGGCATTGGAATGGCTCGTAGCGTCCGCTGCTCTCCATCGTAAGGTGAAACGGAGTACATTCGGGTTTCGACGGCCTCGATCGGTCCCAGAAGGACGGCTTGCTATGGCGCGAGAGATCAGCAGCTTGTTTTGTGCGCGCGAGAAAACTCGATGGCGTCCATCTCCTTCACCGCGCACCGCCACATGTGTGTGTGTAGGCGTTGTAAAAGAGGGGGAGATCCGCTTCCCCGAACTGCCCGAACCACGAAGCGCCTCCTCGCCCGATCGGGCCGAAAGTCACGTGACAACATGACCTTCGCGCCATCCGTGCTGCCATTGGCTGCGGCCCTCCGAAATTCGGACAGCCGTGCGGCGATATCTAGCAAGTTGGACGCACGCCGGCGCCGGACGGAGGCCCCCTCCGACGCTCCGGTGCGACGAAAACCCTCGCCCTCGAACGTCGTTCCGGCGGTTCGCACGCCGAATCGGACAGTTAGGACGCGCATGTGCAGGTGCAGAGGCCGCAAGGAGGTGCAGCTGGCAGAGCGAGCTGTCGACGAAACATCGCAACGTCTGTCGATGAAACGAGCGGGTACTCGTTTCCACGAAACGATCTGCCGATGAAACATCGCAGTGTCGACGAAACGATTTGTCCATGAAACGTCGTTCGACGAACTGATTGCCACCGTTCGCGTTTGACGCCGGCTCGGTTGTGCACAAGCACTCGTGGTGGGTGACAATTTTTAAAGTTATCGGGTCACAGTCGCAGCCCTTACGGTTTGCCTATGGTAAGGTGAGGCAAAGAAAGCTAGCCGGCTGTGCCTCGACGGTGGCCACCAGCATTTTACAGCGACAAGGTTTTATAGGGAGGTACTTTTCTCTTGCCCAAGTGCCCGTCGATAGAGCACGGCGTATACGGCACACTCATCAGCTTGCCGTCCGAGGTATATAGTCGCGCGTCGAGCGTTGAGCAAAGGAGGATGGCCACACAAGGAACATTTATACTAAAATTGATGATGAATGTAACATCTAGAATACACTAAGTTTGCCATTGTGTGTGCACCCTCGTTTGCTCACGCGACCGTCGACGTCGGCCGAAACGCTATTTTTGTGTGAATGAGTTTATAAGCTTTTATTAGGCTAACTGAATTTAATAAATGTATCGTATTAAACAATATTCTTGAAAAAAAAAATGTCAAACTATCTGTTTTACAATATTTGACGCAGTTTAGCAAGGCCTTTACCCTGACCTGACCATACTTTTTAAATTTAGTAATTTCAGAAATTTAATTATTCAAAATGTTTGACACCATAATTATTTGAACGTCAAACTTTATGAATTTTCATATTAAACAAAATTAGTTTTTTATGTGCAACGTGTAGTTTTTGAGCAACGATTTAGCCGGCGTTTCATGACGCAGGCCGTATTATATAGCCATGGACCTGTAGATCCTGGCAAGTGGACAGCCTCAGCTCCCCTGCCTGGTGGCGTCAAAATTTACTGTTTTGTTCCCACTCTTCAAACTGCCACCAAAGCTATAGGATCTATCCATATGACGTCAGACTGCTTTTTAATGTCGAGTAACTACAAACAACCATGCCCGCCGAAAGCAAATGCGGTTATCTAATTGGCGAATTTCTTTTGCTTTCTTTTGTTTTCCGTAGAGTATATGAATAAACGTTATGTTAGCGGCCATGTTTGTGGCCGATTACTCAGCATCTGAATAGACTTCAACGTCCAGCAAGCTACTTTCTAAAAAAAACAGCTGTTTGATAAATTTGAGAACGTAATTAAGATACAAGACATGTTCTCTCTCCCTTAGTCTCTTATAATAAAATGCTGAAAATTCTTAATCGCAGCAGCATCATGCCTTGACGACAGAGGCAACTGGCCTTCGGACGTGCCGCGGAGACCCGTCTTGTGGCACGAAGCTCCGGCTGCCTGCAACACACTTGGCTCGGATAGCGCACCTTCAACTGCGGCGGGTCCTATACCTGTTTTCACCTCAAGAAAAAAGTACGTTTTGCGCATTGTTCCTACGCGGCGCGAAATAGTTCTCACGAGATTCGGTTGTCGGAGGGAAAAGCGATGCCTTTGACGTTTGGAACGTGTACATCTTGATAAGATAACATATATCTAATCTAAAATTCACCTACATATGTCTTCATTATCCACATAAAGGGGGAAATTAGTAACGTTCCGCGAGGAGCCGGACTTGTTTTACTTCGGTTCTTAAGGTGAAAACAGGTATAGTTCGCCAAGTGTGTCAAGTGAAAGCAACGACCATGCTTCCACCAATGTTTCAGCAAGTGACACAAGTTTTCATATACTTTTATATTTTATTGTTTGAATGTGGTATTTATTACAACAAAGCATCACCTGTATCTTCAGCTGTGCATCTAATTTAAACAAATAAATGGATTGTTTACCTGCGGACCCACTGTTCTTTTAAATGTCTAGAAACCATCAGCCTTGCCCTAGAAACAATTCCTGTATATTTACTTTCCCCTAGAGCACTCGGGAAATCAATCTCTAAAGTATACAAATTGAGCTTGGCAATACTTTTCCAATATATTTTGCGACTCAAAAATAAAGTTGCGACGTGACTATGTGCATGACGTCTCACAAGAAGACGTCAGGCTCAGTGCCACGTCACAGCTTTATTTTAACGCTGAACATTTCCTGTACTTCTCAATCCCCCGGTTTTCTTGGTGGATCATAGTCCTGGACCCTCCGAGATACTCTGCGGGGGAGTGGACGACGGGGCATTTTTATAGCCAGCAGGAAAACGGGCCACCCAGAAGACGGGCCAGCTAGAAAACGGGCCAGCTAGAAAACGGGCCAGAGAAAACGGGCCAGCTATAAAATGGGCCAGCTAGAAAACGGGCCAGCTAAAAAACGGGCCGGCAAGATTCAACTTGTCACGGCAAATTTTGGGGCCACCTAAAAAGGGACGGCAAACGGGCTGGCAATTTTAGGTGGCCCCAAAATTTGCCGTGACAAGTTGGATCTCATTTGTCACGGCTATAGGTGGCTCCCTATAGGTGGCCCCAGATTAAGAGTGTACGGAACGACCCACTACTTCATCAGACTCTTTGCTATAGTTGATTGCAAGTTAAGAAAAAACCGGAAATGCCTGTCAGAGGAAAATGTATTCCAACGCCGAGAAACGCCAGCCAATCGTTTTCATGACGTCACGATTCCGTGGACCAATCGCGATCCTTTTGAAAAAAAAAAAAAGCTCAACATGGCTGCTGGCCTTAGCAACGCGACGCTAGTTTCTCGTGACAATTATTCTGCATTTTTGCACCGTGTTTTACGTGCCTGAGGTTACGCCACGAAATCCTAATGGTATCGGCTTGCGTTTGCAGCAGTTTTTGCGCGACAACGTGAGAATCCAGCGACGCTATCGCCAACGAAAATTTCGAAGCGGGCGCGAGGCTTAGCACTGCTGAGAGGTGAGAAGCTACGCCGGACGTCGTCTGCTTCGTTGGATTTCTGTCGCCTCTGCCCCACGTTGCTACTCAACATAGTACCGGCACCGCTGCTTCAATTCGCTGTGGTTTCCGCGGGGTGAGCTGAGATTGCCCTGCACCTCAGTGGGATCCATGACGGAAGACAAAGAGAGCGGGGCGTCAAGGTGAAGACATCCATTGTTGCACTGAATGTTCAGTGCGTGACGCTCTCGCGCACTTGTTGCGTGACCTGGGCGCTAAAATGGCGTCTATGCATTAGCCAAAGCTACGCGCTCGAGCTGATTGACACCGGATTGCGCGTACTTCAAAATGCATAAAAAAACGATTGGGCGTAAAAATGGCTGAGATGTCACCACTCAAGCAAAAGCGCGCGTGTGTATGAAGGCACTCTAGCGGGGCGCGGTGGTGGTGTCGATGACTTGGGAGGGTGCCGATTTGTCAAAACCCGAAAAGTATAATTATTCTTGTTTTCTATTCACCCAACAAAATAAAGGCACACATTTCGTGCGCAAAGCCCACAAAACTAAGTAAATCACTAAATATTTATTATTTGCAGGAACTATAAGTGCTTTGTTATTTATAATTTTGGCGAGAGAAAGGTTGGTTTCGTTTTCGCCGCTTTCCCTCAATCGAAGGCGCTGGAAGACGGTATGCTAGACAGTATCTTGGACAGAAAATGAATTGGGAAGACGGTACATTGGACATGACTTTCTTTCTTTACTAAACAGCTATTTCGTTGACAAAAACGTATTCTAACTTATTTAAACGTCCTGAATGAATTAAATAAATATTGTAGTAGATTAAGACACGTTTACTGGAGGAAAAAAAAGCAACGTTGCTAGCGAACTACTTTCTCGACGGCGGGGAGGCACTTCAGATAGGCGCAATGCGCTTGTGGGTGGAGCTAAAAGATTGTTCTTAGGTTGCATCCGACTATAGATCTTTCCAAAAACGAGCTTGTGGCCGGTGCCATTTTGAGCGTTCGTGCGTATGGCACGTGCTTTGCTCGCTTTCCGAAGCGACGCACACGCACGTGTTGGGCTGTGAAGATCGCACGCTGGACTGTGATTTTGTAAACATTGGAAAGGTCTATAGTAAAGACCATGTCCTCCACGCTGGAGCCAAACCAACAGGAACGGCTTTTCCTTATGCTGTGCAATGTTTTTGATATCTCCCCTACAACATTTGGACAGTGCTCCCAAACCGAACATCGCATTTCCACAGACACTGAAAACATTATTCGCCATAGACCATATCGAGTTTCCTTATCGGAACGAAAGGCCATTGAAACGCATGTTGCAGAAATGCTGTCACAAGGTGTTATTCGACCATCTTCAAGTGATTGGTCATCACCTGTCGTCCTAGTTATGAAGAAAAACGGAAGCTTGCGCTTTTGTGTAGACTATAGACGTTTAAACAAAATTACGAAAAAAGACGTCTATCCCATGCCCCGCATAGATGACGCTTTGGATACATTGGCCGGTTCCTCTTTCTTTTCGTCTTTGGATCTGCGATCTGATTATTGCCAAATACCGGTGGCCGAACAGGACAAACCAAAAACAGCTTTTACCACACCAGATGGTTTATACGAATTTCACGGAATGCCTTTCGGCCTCTGCAACGCACCGGCTACCTTCGAACGCATGATTGACTCTGTCCTAAGAGGTCTCAAGTAGAAAACTTGCTTATGTTACTTGGACAACATTATAACTTTTTACAAAAATTCGACGATCACCTCACCCGACTTTCAGAAGTCCTTTCATGTCTCCAAAAAGCCGGTCTCAAGCTCAACACCAAAAAATGTCGATTTGCTGCTGAGCACGTAAAGGTTCTCGGTCACATTGTAAATGCAATTGGCATCAGCCCCGATCCTGACAAAATTCGAGCAGTAGTCGATTTCCCCAAACCACAAAACATTAAACAACTTCAAGGTTTTATTGGCCTTTGCTCATACTTCCGTCGTTTTGTTCGCGACTTCGCCAAAATCGCCAACCCCCTCCATCAATTACTACAAAAAGCCACGTTGTCTCAATGGTCTGATCAATGTCAGAATGCGTTTACCCTCTTGCAGTCAATCCTGACAACTCCGCCAATTTTACGCCACTTTGACCCCTCTGCTACCACAATTATTCACACTGATGCAAGCAGCTTAGGCCTTGGCGCTGTTCTATTACAAAGATCAAAAGATTGCCCGGATGAACAACTTATTTCTTATGCAAGCCTATCTTTGACAAAACCTGAGCAAAACTATTCCACCACGGAGCGCGAAGCTCTTGCCGTACAGTCTGGGCGATTGGCAAATTCCGACCATACCTCTATGGAAGACACTTTGAAGTGGTCACCGACCACCACTCTTTGTGCTGGCTTACATCTCTTAAGGACCTAACCGGACGCCTTGGACGATGGGCTCTAAAACTCCAGGAGTATGATTTTCATATCTTCTACAAAAGTGGTCGAAAACATCAAGACGCCGATGCCCTCTCTAGATGTTCACTTCCTCTTAACACTACTGCAGTACCTGGCACAAACACCACGGCCTCAATCGCTCCTATTTCCCGTGAGACTTTGCCTTCTGAGCAGCGTGCAGATCCGTGGATAAATCAGATAATCTCTCACTTAAATGGTACCAATCCGTCCAATAATCGACGTTTTCTTAATAAAACTAAACAATTTTCTATTCTTGACGGAATGTTGTTTCGTCGAAATTATGATGCACAAGGTAAGCGGTGGCTTCTTGCCATCCGCCAACACCTCCGACAAGAAGTATTACAGCATCTACACGATGACCCCACTGCCGGCCATCTAGTATTTCTAAAAACCTACACAAGAGTTCGACATCGGTTCTTTTGGCGCGGAATGTACGCGACCATATTCAAGTACGTCAGGAGTTGCCACCTGTGCCAGCGTCGAAAGCGCCCCACGTCGTCTCTCCCCGGACTTCTCCAACCCATTACTCCACCTCATTTACCGTTCGACGTTGTGGGAGTTGACCTCTTCGGACCCCTCCCGACATCCACGTCCCAGAAAAACTGGATAATTGTCGCAATCGACTATCTAACACGGTACGTCGAAACGGCGGCCCTTCCCAACGCCACAGCACCCGAAATTGCTGCATTCCTGCTTAACCAGGTGGTTCTCCGCCACGGATCTCCACGTACTCTCATAAGTGATCGCGGACCGTCCTTTTTGTCTACCACCGTGGAAGCGTTACTTAGTGCCTGCAACATCACACATCGTACCACGACCGCGTATCACCCTCAGACAAATGGGCTGACCGAGCGATTCCATCACACATTAGCCGATATGATTTCAATGTACATATCAGAAACTCACACCAACCGGGATAGCATACTACCCTTCATAACATTCGCATACAACAGCGCACGTCAGAGTACCACGGCATTTTCTCCTTTCCACCTTCTCTATGGACACGAAGCATCTTGTACCCTGGATTCCATCTTCCCCTCGGAACAGCTCGACTATTCAGATGAATTTGTCGCGGACGCTCTTGCCCATACTCAAGAATGCCGCCGACTAGCCCGCTCTCGCACATCAGACCAACAGCTACAATCAAAAATACGCTACGAAGAAGTTCATCGCAACGTCAACTGCTCCCCTGGAGGTGCTCGTCGCTTTTCCCCTGCGCAAGCCTGGTTTATGCCAAAAGGTTCCACCGCGCTACATGGGACCCTACCGCATCGTCCACCAGACGTCGCCCGTCAACTACCTGGTCCAGCTTCTGAAGCCACCAACTGACGCCCGAACCCGCGATCTAGACGTCGTCCACGTCACACGAATCAAAGCCTACAACCGCCACGAAAACGGCCAGGATGGCCTTTCCCCAGAGGGGGGGCATATGTTAGAGGCGCCGGGCTACGCGAGCTGGCCGGCACAGCACGCGGCACGAGCGCAGGAGACTCGCGCCAGCCAGAGCTAGCCTGGGATACTTCGCTGTAGATGAGCACTGGCTAAATTGCGCATCTACAGCGAGTGACTCGTCGCAACTTTAAAATGGCTGACCAACGACTCGCTGTATAAATATCCACACAACCCCAATTATATCATCAGAGCAAGCACCCCAAAGGTCACTTCGTCAGCTCGCCCCGTCAGCTCGCCCGGTGAGGACCGCAATAAACGTCCTGACAATATTGTTATTTAGTAATAGGAATTCCCCGTTACAACAAAAAAAATATTGATTTACGAATTGAGCAAAAACAGGCATGTTTGTCTTCTTATGATGGCGAGTCACATTATGCAACACGTTTCGTGGAGATGGAGGTACACATATTAGGGAGTTTTCATGGATCGCTTTCGCCGTCCCGCAAAGCTCTCCGCAACACGGTACGCTATCCGGAACTCTACAGTCAAGGCCATCGGCGCGCAGGCGCATTAGCGGCTTCTTCGTTGCGGAGGGCTTAGCGGAGTGGGAAACGCGGTCTACGAAAACTCCCTATTGGGGAATTGTAGTAGACCGTTTCCGCAGCCCGCTAAGCACCCGGATAGCGCTCCGTAATCCGCCACAAGACCTTGAACTCTGCAGATAAGGCTGGCGGCGTGCATGCGCAGCTGCTGCGTTTTCTTCGCGGATACCGTAGCGGAGGAGAAAAACGGTCTACTACAATTCCCTATTAACGAGACTCGACTGTGTATCGTAGACGTTATAACGTCACAGTTACAAAGTTATTCCGGGTGTCTCAAATAGCGGCCAGGATCTTTAAATCGACCGCAAAAATCGGTTTCTCAGTCTATCGCGTTAAAAGTTTGTGCAGCGTTGCCCACAGGTGGCGCATTTTTTCTATAAAATTTGCAAAGATCAAATTTACTCGAGAAAAAAGTAAAAAAAGAAAAGAAAAGAAGAAGGCTTAACTCCTATGAAAACGCAGCAAAGCCACCGGTCTTCAAACAATAGAGCGCCCTATTATTTGAAGACCGGTGGCTTCGCTGCATTTCCATAGGAGTTAAGTCTTTTCCTTTTTTTACTTTTTCCTCAGGTCAATTCGATTTTTGATAATTTATAAAAACAATTCACCACCAGTAGGCAACGCTGCACAAAATCGTAACACCACAGGTTAAAAAACCGATTTTTGCGGTCGATTTAAAGAGCCTGGCCGCTATTTGAGACACCGGGTACTCGGAGACAAGCTTTTTTTTTCTGGCATTTCAGAAGTGAAGATCGCGCTTGTAAAGTTTTGATTGGCGTACAAGGAGGTTGAGCGCACGGTTACCCATAACCAGTTTTACGGTACTAAAAAAAAAAAAAAGTAACCGGTTACAATTACTGTTAGTCTCTGTTAAGGAGTACTCAATTAGATGACTCGATTTCTAGAAATGAGAGGTAATTGGCCTTCACCGGAAAAAGTAACAGTATTACTTCTGATTTTCAGAACGACACCTGCCGGTTCAAGAACGGGTCATTCGTACTGCCCATTTTTGTTTTATTAAAGGGGTACTCCGGCGATTTCTTCATGGTCGCTGATTTGCCTCAAAATGGCTCAACACACCGATAGACATGGCTCTACGAGTTCCCGAAGTATTGTGTGAAAAGAAAAAAAAAATTCGCGAAGTTATTGGATTTTCGAATTTCGTTTTCATCGTGTTTCTCAAACCGGGAGCCCCTACTGGCAACATTGAAGTGTGACGACAGAAATGGTACAAAGTGGGCAGTAAGCAGCAGCAAGCCATGTTCCCAACTGATTACAAGACGTTTGATCGTGGGAAAAGAATGTTTGGTAACTGATTCAGTGAAAAGCACGCAAAAAACACTCGAAATACTCTGTTTAAGACCACATGCACGACCTGAAAATCTGTACCATGTGTGACGTCACACCACCGAAGAGTGCGCGAAAATTTGAATGCTGGTTTCGGCACCATCTTCATTTACGGTTTTCTCAATTGCTATTTTGAATTTCGAGAAAATAAATAGCATACCGTGACGACTGGAGTCCGGGTAGTCAGAAAATGCAATTTGTTTAGGTAGCTCAAAAAACGGCCGGAGTACCCCTTTAAGATCATCGAATTCTAGTAATTAATCTACTTAATCTACCAATTTCGGTAAACTAACCTCCTGTTCAAGAGTTGGTTCGGGAACTCCTTGGAAGGAAACTTGTCGAAGGAAAGGGCGCCATTAAAAAAGGGAGGGAAAATGAGTAATGGTCACTAGCAATTTTACTACTTCCAAGAATAATTACATTACTCTCGCGATTACTGCCTAAAAATGCATATGAATGATTTACAAACTTACTCCGAAAGTAAGCGATTACAGGTTAATTTGATTACTTGTACTGAGTTAAGGCCCGTTCACACTCTTGCAACCGAGTACGTCCAAGAGAGACGAGACCTGTTGAAACCTCTCAAAATTTCTTGGCACGAGAGAACACACTGGCACTCTGGCGCCATCTATGCGGTGACCCTGGAACTGCATTTCACAAGAGCGAAGGTTTCTGAGGTCAAATATGCGTAATACCTTTAAGGAAGGCTCGTTCATAACGTTGACGAGGGTTTTTCGATCCAAGAACGAAAGGATAATGCGCGAGAGAAATAGAAAATATGCCGGACCGCCAAGTTTACACTGCTACCCAATAGATGGCGCCAGTTTGTCTTCTCGTTGTAAGAGATATTAAGAGGTTCCAAGGCACCCGGTTCTAAGAGGTCGCAAGTGAGTGAACGTGCCTTTACGTACAAGTCTGGCTTTAGTTTCACTACCGGAAATGATTGTCCCCAATTGTACCCAACGATTGTCCCCAACTCCAGTGAAATCAACGGTTCCTAGGGCTATAGAACGGAAAGCTGTGGCGGAAATTTCGCTCACGAAGCCTTCCAAGCCCATTCGGTATTCACGGCGCCTGGAAGTCTAACGACAAAGCCGTAAAAGTAGGTTGGAAAACCCGGGATGAAAATCACCAATAATATAATTTTTTTTTTTTTAAATTTTGGTGTGATTTGAGCAATCGTTGTACCACCTATACCCAAACAGGGGATAATTTGAGATGGCCATACGGATAATCAAACAATATAAAAAAGTAAATGTTTTTCTGTTTTTTTTTGCAATGCCCTCTTAATTTAAATCTCCGTTAATTAAAAAGAAGCAAATAACGTGGAGTTCGAAGTGTGGTCTTTCAAAAGAAGAAATCCAGATCACGCCCTGGTATATTCACTGAAAACTAAATAAACTGCGCTCTAAAAAAAAGCCCGTGCGTCTGCTTTCCCTCACAACACTCGGAGCGCCAATCACCGCAACTTACGGAGGCAGGTCAGCGAATGACGATGCCGAAACATATGTTTCGACCAAAAAACGCAGTCTGAGTTGTGACATTAAGCAATGCAAGCGTGACGTTTTGCATTGCTTAATGTCACAGCTCAGATTGCGTTATTTGGTCTAGACATATGTTTCGGCATTGTCATTTGCTGAGCTGCCTCCGTAAGTTGCGGTGATTGGCTCTCCGAGTGTTGTGCATAAAAGTAGACGCACAAACCTTTTTTAGAGTGTGGGAGGCATG
This sequence comes from Ixodes persulcatus, assembly GCA_013358835.2. NCBI lineage: Eukaryota > Metazoa > Arthropoda > Arachnida > Ixodida > Ixodidae > Ixodes > Ixodes persulcatus. Next base: position 1,124,779 of record JABSTQ010009660.1, on the reverse strand, counting down.
TTGACACTTTTTTTCGTCGCGATTGGCTATTGGGTGCACTTATCGGCTAAGGCCGCTATCTCTTTGACTGGGTAGTGATAAAAATATATGTGTGGATCTCGCCATGTCATGCCATTTCTTAGCGTGCCATTGAGTGTAGATATGCACATAAACGGGGTTGTGTTTGCTCTGAAGCGAGTTATTGGTGGTCGTGCGCCGTGGACGCCCATAATTACTTGGAATCGGAAAAGTTCTCCTTTTTAAAACGATTATTAAAGCCACTAGATTTTTTTTTTAGAATCTTCAGGCCAGTTTGAGATGTTTTTTGGCCGTTTTTTCGCCCCCCCCCCCCCCCCGGCTAGATTTAGCGGGGAAAATGACGTCACATGGCTCGATGTCACGTGACATACACAAAAATTCACACCAATATTTCGGCTCTTTCAGTTATGTTTGCAGCTAATTGCTTAAATTGACCGCAACATAAAATTGTCCATTTTAACCATGTTCAATCATTACCAACTCGCCCAACTAACTGCCTTAATAGAATCGGTACTGTCCGAATTTTTATTTTATTACGTATGTACTAAAATGGATATCTCTTTAACGCAAAAACCTCCGTAGTACGTCGGATCGCCAAAACACCCATCGTAAGTGGCAGAGTCCAGCTTTTACATCGTATTGTAGTTCCACCGCAATTACTTTTAGTTTGCCGTCGTTGGTAACCAAAGTTTATGGAAAACTTCGGAAAGCCGAATAATAAATTCATTTACAAACGGCTAGCGAAGCTAGCCATATGTCCAGTAAAGGTGACCCTATCAGAAGCAAGTTGAAAGAAACGCATACTGCCAGCGAACGTGACTGTTGGCTCGGGCGGCATAGCCCTGCCCGAGACCTGCCAACAGAACGACATCACAACGAATGAGCGGCAGCCCTATGCGTCGGGCTTTCGTCTAACCTTGTGCCTGTCTATTGATTTCTTTGTCGCGGAGCGTCGGGAAAAATTGACGCCCGACGGCCGCAAAGAAGATAAATATAAAAAAAGAAGAACCAAACAAAACGGTAACCACACCTTTCGCACTTAGCCACAGCGCTATTCTTGCCATCCAACAACAACAGCTACAATAACCATTATCCAGGAAACACTGTTGCGGTTCCAAAGATCGACAACCTCAAACGGCGGTGTCCATACGTCCCAGGCCAGAATAAGAAAAGTGTCGCGCGCAGAGAAATAAATAAATAAAAGATACTATTTTCGTTTTTTACTTGCCGAGTTGCGGTCACAGACGGCCGTCCTTTTGGCCGTGAGGTGAGTCAAAATCGGGTCGCGTGGCTGTGGGTCAATGGGTCAGCACCCGTTTCATTTTGTCGCCAAAATGCGGCGCTTGGGGACGCGTCATATGCTGGGAGGTCATGGTAGAGTGCCTAGATTTTAGAGAGGGTTCATCTCAAACCATGTGGAGCGTTGGCAACTGAACGGCGGATGCCTCTGGCAGAGACTGGTCGCCCAAGTGCGTATGCGCTGCGTTGCCGTCTGCAAGTCGTTTATCGTATGCAAGAAACGTGACAGGCAACCAGGGCACGTCGTTATACGAGAAGAGCTTAGGGCCGGAAATTTAGAATCGCCTCGTTTATCAGAAACACGGAGGCAGCTATAATTTAGGGGATATTCTAGAAGCATCTAGAATCGCTATTGACCGTTTGTCAGATTTAGGAGCGTTGGGGCGGGGCGCAGGCCCAATGCTTTTTATTTGCGTATGGAGCTTACCACATGTATTTATTTATTTATTCTACGGCGGCCGGGCTAAGTTTCGCAGCGCGGATCCCGTGTGTTTTTTTGTACGACTTGGCCATGTATCGCGAAAATAGGGAGTTTTCGCAGATCGTTTTTCTCCTCCGCTACGGTATCCGTAAGGAAAACGCAGCAGCTGCGCATGCGCGCCGCTAGCCTTGTCTGCGTAGTTCAAGGTCTTGTGGCGGATTACGGAGCGCTAAGCTGGCGTTAGCGGGCGGCAAAAACGGTCTACTTAAACTCCCTAATATCCGGAACTCTACAGTCAATTGGCCATCGGCGCGCAGGCGCAGTAGCGGCTTCTTCGTGGTGGATGGCTTAGCGGAGGCGGAAACGCGATCTGCCAAAGGTCCCTACTAGGGAGTTTTCGTATATGGTTTTTGTTGTCCCGCAACTCTCTCCGCACTCCGCTACGATACCCGGAAGTCTACAGTCAAGGCCATCGGCGCGCAGGCGCAGTAGCGGCTTCTTCGTTGCGGAGGGCTTAGCGGATGGGGAAACGCGCGGTCTACGAAAAGAAGGCATCCAAGTCGCTGCAGCTCAGATCTAAATAAAGCAGCTGCTCGCAGAGCATGCTCGTTCGCGTTCGTCTCAGTTACGGCATGGTTGAAGGTCTAAATCTTCGGCGACAGACGGTCAAAGCGCACACGAACGCCCAGGAAATCTGAGAACGAGCGCCAAATTAGAGCGCTACGGATTAGATTGTTTTGGCTGAATACAGCCAACAACATGTATACCGCTTTTAGATTGTCTTTCGTTTTACCCGGCTTGATTGGGATTCACCTTAACTATTATTTGTAAACAAAAAGTACTTGCTAAGCGCGTACGTTTTACGTTTATTAATATTTTTCTTTTTTTATTATTATTACGCTAGTTAGCCGCATTAGCGCTGCAAGCGGGAAACTTAAAGCACCGCGCTGCGTTGCGAAACCCCTACTCAATAAGCCGTTGAAGCCAAGATGGTTGCCTTTGGGTCCACCAATTTCTTAGGGGAACCCAAAAGTTGGAGCCCCCTAGTCTAAAACTCTCTATGGTTGCTTAGGTTCGCCGCTTCTCTTTACGTACTTGCCGCGGAACATATAGGACTGGACACGGAATGCTGGGAAGGTAAACATCGGAAACACTGATCGGAAAAATACTCTAACTAAAGTCATTTCACTTTTAGAATGTTTATAAAGTTTCCTACTATTCGCTACGACCCAAGTAACAAAGGTCATTCCTGTTATTCTCCGTCGAAGAGAGAAACTTTACGCGCGCCTTCCCATAGATATGCACAAAAGCACCCGGCAAAAGTGGGCTGGTTGAGGCTGCTCCAATTTGAAACCGAAAGTCCCATTGACACTAGCGCCAGTGAAGCCTGTAGCGTACATTATAATAAGACCCAATAAAACCCGAGGATGCCCCCCCCCCCCCCCCCCCCCCCCCTTACGAGAGAAAATAGTGCCCAACAAAAAAGATGCTATCAGAAACAAGCTTCTATATAAAGCACTCGAGTGTCCCTTTAAGAAGGTCGGCTCGAGTTCTTCAAGACGGATCAACTCGCGCTCACGCTTTAATGCTGACGCACTAGACTCCCACGAAGCGATGCGTCTTGTTCGCGCTTGGGAATCACGTCACGTCCCAGGATCACGTGAACGCGGCCCGCTAAATTTGAACAGGACAGTGTTGCTAAGTGCAGCCGTTTGTGTAGTTAATTTGTGTAACGCGGCGAGGGAGCGGCAACTGTTTGGTTTGGCCCTGTGTTGGTATAAAACGTACGGGTCGAGGCTTTTAGATGCTTCTGTTCAAGGTCGTTGGTGGGAACGTTTCCTACGGCACCACATTCCGAGATATGCTGTACGCAGTGTAATAGTTTCCATTTAAAATCAAAGAAGAAAAAAAAAGAAGGCATTGTGATCGGACTTAGGTCTAACTTTAGCTAGAACGTAGTGCACCTATACTTACGTATATTGGTATTCGAGAGACAAAAAAGAAAGAAAGAACAAAACAAACACGACCTCGAAACTTGGGAACGTAAAAACGCCGCTTTTACAGAATACCAGCTTTTATTCGCGTTTTCTTTTTTTCGTCTTTCTCTCGCTCTTTACGGTGCTTCGAACCACAATCTTGGAAAAAAGAAGCGGAACCACTAAATAATATAAACGAAAGAACAACTCGCGTTTCTTTTTGCGTGTGTATGTGGGTAGATGTTCGAGGTTGCGGTCTGTTGTTGCTTCCTGGGTTTGTACCCTCGTTGTTTATCTCCTCTTGTTTTCTTATCTCGATCCCCTCTGGGTGTTCCGTAGTATATATACGGATATATACGTATAGAAAATATAAAATAGGCACAAAAAAGGTTCGCCCTGTCTGCTAGCGTGTTCTGATACCGTATCGATTCTTTTTTTTACTCGAACGGAAAACGAAGAGTGCCCGCGTGCATTCTGCTCCCCCAAAACGGTGCTCCATTCGTCTTGGACCTCTCCGGGCGACGCTCGAGAAATTTTTACGACACGGAGACTTTGTGGCGCATCGGAGGGCCCACACGACGTGTTTTATGGAAATGGCATGTCGCTACGCTGCGATCGCTGCGCGCCTATCCTCGTAACCGAAAAAAACAACAACAAAAAACGTTAGTATTTTTTTTAATAGTTTGGGGGTGGGGGGAGCGGTTATTTTTGATAACATTCGTACGAGACTTGCGCTTTGGTCGCTTGCGTCTCTAAAAAAAAAGGGGGAGTGAGCAATGTTGCACGAACGCAGTCTTAGATTTTGAGTTATGTGCAGGTTCGACGTTCAGCGTTTGATAAATGCCACGTAGGCCAAAAAGGCTAAAATAACGTTCCAGGCATCTTCTTTTTTTTTGCTTATTGTTAACAATGAGAGGGGGTAGAAGGGTAAGTGCGAGCTAAACAAGCACCAAAAAGAAATGTTTTAAATCTTTCCTGACGCACGTCCTGACGCGTCAACTCAGCAATTGGACCAGACTCCGATGCCGAGCGTGACTCGACGCGTTGGTTGGACGCGGGGCCCGGCCGAACACTGACGCAGCGCTCGTGTCCAATCCGCGTCTGCGCTCGGTCTCACCTTGATGACGTCACAATTATCGTGCACAAGCCTCGACGGTTCTAGATGTTGGCGTTTTGGGTCGGTATTGCGAAATTATCCGTCTGCCAAGAGCAGCGTTGTAGGCGCTACACAAAGGAAAACAAGATACATTATACTCGTCACCTGCAAAAAACAAAAAAAAAAAGAACGCGTTATTGACTTGCGCTGCTTCGACATGAAAGGAACGCGTTAACGTTACCCATAAAAATGTAACTAACGTTACATTTGCGTTGCACTTTTATTTATGATTTAACACGTTTTACCATTTTGACGTCAAAAGTATACATAAGCGCCATATTTAAAAAAAAACACAAAACAAAACATTATGTTCATGCAGAAACTTAACATAAATACCTTCGTTTTTTTACGGTTTTGATATTGAACGTATGTGGGATGGTGGGATGATAGTAAGAACTCCTTCGACTTAGACGCTTAGTAACACGAAACAAATTGAAGTGTAATTTCTTCTAAGGTTTGGGACGAAGGTGTAACGAGCAAGGTAACTACGACACCCGTTACACCAAATAAGTGACGTAAGTACGTTATCCGTTACTGTTCTAAGAATGTAACGAGTGTATGTTACGGATAAAAGTGAGGCGTAACGCCGTAGTTTGTAACAGGTTACAGCCAACACTGGGTAAGAGTCCTACAGCGAAGCCCATCGAGATCGCCATTGGTTGTAGCTCTGGCCACATGATTGGCTATACGCCAGCCAATGGAGTTGAGGCAGCACTCCCGAGGGAACCCTGCTGCGGCAGTGACACGGTTTCTTTTTTCTTCTTTCCTTGAGCGTAACGCTTTTGCGTCGCGCCTTTACGACTCAGGTTTCCGCCAAGGTATTCTCGCCAAGAACGTATTATATATATATATATATATATATATATATATATATATATAATCAACCGTATGCAACCGACCGATATGTTTAACTGCGCTTATCAAACTCCGCGCAGAGTAAACGTCTTCCAAGGACTCCAAATTTTGTTCCCACCATCAGCTAGTTTTGCGTTTGTTTTCTCTCCGCGGCGCTATCACTTGCTACACTTTCATAAATTAAGAGTAGTTATAACTAATAAGCCATACACGCGACTAAACGACACAAGGTTTGCTCGGTTTTGAAACATATTTTATGAAGAAAAAAAAAGCGAAATCGTTTATCTCGCGTGAACTTGCACCCAATACTTGTCACAGCCCCTGTTAGCGGTGAGCAGTATTCACAAATAAAATAAACTAGAAAGAGTAGTATTCATGTTTATAAGGGCCGAAGCTAAATTAGGTCGGTAGAGAGGGCCCCTTTCTGTCAGGATAGGCCCACTGACTGGGTCAAGGTTGCTCTGGGTTCCTTTAATCCTCCGCTTGCGTGGCGCGTCTTTTCCGCGGGCCTTTTATCGATTCACGGCAGCCGCCGCCCCGCCGGCGTTTGTTGTTTTGTTTGACGCCCACATCGGAGCACCAAGGTAGCGGAACAGGGCGAAAAAGAAAAACAAAACAAGCGAGAGCAGGAAAGGGACACAGGAAAATTAACCGGGCAGCTCGCTCCGCACTGCTACTCAATGAAGCCGGAAGAGAAGAAAGGAGGTCGGGCACTATGTCGGTAGAGCAGACGCACTCCGCCTTGTCGAGCTGAGGCAAGTTCTTTTCCGAAGGCAAAAGCCCAGACGTGCTTTCCTGGGAAGGAACTACAACCTCTTTATGGTCGTCCACTTCGTATTTTTATCATCGTCATCATTCCATCTGTTCTTGTACCTCGAGGACCCATACGTACACGGTCTCCACCAATACGAAAAACCCACTCGGAGCGCGTGGCGAAGCACGGCGGAAGGCGACGAGCGCGTGCTGGAGGCCGGTGTTCGGAAGACACGCTCTGCCTTTCTCACTTTGTCAGTGATTCTATATAGTCTCTGAAAGAATGAGAACGGCAGGGCCTGTCAAAAAGCTGAAGCGTTTTTGTATTTGAGAAAACACATTTAAATCATCAAAAGGCGGGAATATACAAAGAGTTGAAGTCAGCGCTGTGTAAGTGTCCCTTTCTTTCTTTTGGTGTGACTGTGAACGTTGTCCTAGTGTTTGATACGGGTGCGCTGTGTCCTCGTGCGTCATCTTCCTTTGACCTCCAGGATCTCGAATATTGAAATTATCTTTTTTTCTTTTTTAATTTGATGCACGGAGGCTGCAGAAAGTCATTTTCAAAGTGCCGCTGAAGGCCCGCACCTTCCCGGAGCGTGACGTCACGAAAGGAGTTTTCGGAATCGCCTCTCTCGCACATCTTCAGCGCCTATCGAAGCTATGCACGCGCACTCTTGCTATTTTTTTTAAAGGGCAGAAGAAGACGTCACGACTGGTGCTAGTGCGGCAGAATATACCTGGCAAGCTTGAAATTTCGCGCGTGGCCCTCGAACGACACGTGCTTGGCGGCCGAAGGATCCTCTCATGACGTAAAAACTGGTAGGCGTTTTTTTTTTTCTTTTCTCGCGTTTAGTTACATCTTCGGGGAAAACGAACGTGATACTTAGATTCACGGGATAAAACTACGCTGTAATCAGCCTCTATCTAATTTTTTGAAAGAAGTGTAGAAAGCTCGCGCTAAAGGCAGTGCGACTGAAGTTCCTTCTGACGTTCCCATCTTATTTTGTGACTTATACCCCTTAACAGGGGTATTACACAGGCACACTTAACCGCGGTTAACTCAGCTTAACTGCTGTTACGTGGCACCACTGATACCGCACTATACTCTCGGAGAGCTATTTTAGAAGAAGTGAAGAGCGCGCGTGCACTGCTTTGATGGGTGCTCAAGGTGCTCAAGCGCACGTTCGCCCATAGCTTTCACTGCATAGCCGCAGAATGTCCTCCGCAAGTATTGTGCGCTAACTGTGGCTTAGCGTAACCGCAGTTAAGTGTGCCCGTGTAACAGGGGTATAAAAAGGGTATTATACCCCTGTTACACGGGCACACTTAACCGCGGTTAACTCAGCTTAACTGCTGTTACGCGGCACCACTGATACCGCACTATACTCTCGGAGAGCTATTTTAGAAGAAGTGAAGAGCGCGCGTGCACTGCTTTGATGGGTGCTCAAGGTGCTCAAGCGCACGTTCGCCCATAGCTTTGACTGCATAGCCGCAGAATGTCCTCCGCAAGTATTGTGCAGCTAACTGTGGCTTAGCGTAACCGCAGTTAAGTGTGCCCGTGTAACAGGGGTATAACAAGGGTATTATACCCCTGTTACACGGGCACACTTAACCGCGGTTAACTCAGCTTAACTGCTGTTACGCGGCACCACTGATACCGCAGTATACTCTCGGAGAGCTATTTTAGAAGAAGTGAAGAGCGCGCGTGCACTGCTTTGATGGGTGCTCAAGGTGCTCAAGCGCACGTTCGCCCATAGCTTTGACTGCATAGCCGCAGAATGTCCTCCGCAAGTATTGTGCGCTAACTGTGGCTTAGCGTAACCGCAGTTAAGTGTGCCCGTGTAACAGGGGTATAACAAGGGTATTATACCCCTGTTACACGGGCACACTTAACCGCGGTTAACTCAGCTTAACTGCTGTTACGCGGCACCACTGATACCGCACTATACTCTCGGAGAGCTATTTTAGAAGAAGTGAAGAGCGCGCGTGCACTGCTTTGATGGGTGCGCAAGGTGCTCAAGCGCACGTTCGCCCATAGCTTTGACTGCATAGCCGCAGAATGTCCTCCGCAAGTATTGTGCGCTAACTGTGGCTTAGCGTAACCGCAGTTAAGTGTGCCCGTGTAACAGGGGTATAACAAGGGTATTATACCCCTGTTACACGGGCACACTTAACCGCGGTTAACTCAGCTTAACTGCTGTTACGCGGCACCACTGATACCGCACTATACTCTCGGAGAGCTATTTTAGAAGAAGTGAAGAGCGCGCGTGCACTGCTTTGATGGGTGCTCAAGGTGCTCAAGCGCACGTTCGCCCATAGCTTTGACTGCATAGCCGCAGAATGTCCTCCGCAAGTATTGTGCGCTAACTGTGGCTTAGCGTAACCGCAGTTAAGTGTGCCCGTGTAACAGGGGTATAACAAGGGTATTATACCCCTGTTACACGGGCACACTTAACCGCGGTTAACTCAGCTTAACTGCTGTTACGCGGCACCACTGATACCGCACTATACTCTCGGAGAGCTATTTTAGAAGAAGTGAAGAGCGCGCGTGCACTGCTTTGATGGGTGCTCAAGGTGCTCAAGCGCACGTTCGCCCATAGCTTTGACTGCATAGCCGCAGAATGTCCTCCGCAAGTATTGTGCGCTAACTGTGGCTTAGCGTAACCGCAGTTAAGTGTGCCCGTGTAACAGGGGTATAACAAGGGTATTATACCCCTGTTACACGGGCACACTTAACCGCGGTTAACTCAGCTTAACTGCTGTTACGCGGCACCACTGATACCGCACTATACTCTCGGAGAGCTATTTTAGAAGAAGTGAAGAGCGCGCGTGCACTGCTTTGATGGGTGCTCAAGGTGCTCAAGCGCACGTTCGCCCATAGCTTTGACTGCATAGCCGCAGAATGTCCTCCGCAAGTATTGTGCGCTAACTGTGGCTTAGCGTAACCGCAGTTAAGTGTGCCCGTGTAACAGGGGTATAACAAGGGTATTATACCCCTGTTACACGGGCACACTTAACCGCGGTTAACTCAGCTTAACTGCTGTTACGCGGCACCACTGATACCGCACTATACTCTCGGAGAGCTATTTTAGAAGAAGTGAAGAGCGCGCGTGCACTGCTTTGATGGGTGCTCAAGGTGCTCAAGCGCACGTTCGCCCATAGCTTTGACTGCATAGCCGCAGAATGTCCTCCGCAAGTATTGTGCGCTAACTGTGGCTTAGCGTAACCGCAGTTAAGTGTGCCCGTGTAACAGGGGTATAACAAGGGTATTATACCCCTGTTACACGGGCACACTTAACCGCGGTTAACTCAGCTTAACTGCTGTTACGCGGCACCACTGATACCGCACTATACTCTCGGAGAGCTATTTTAGAAGAAGTGAAGAGCGCGCGTGCACTGCTTTGATGGGTGCGCAAGGTGCTCAAGCGCACGTTCGCCCATAGCTTTGACTGCATAGCCGCAGAATGTCCTCCGCAAGTATTGTGCGCTAACTGTGGCTTAGCGTAACCGCAGTTAAGTGTGCCCGTGTAACAGGGGTATAACAAGGGTATTATACCCCTGTTACACGGGCACACTTAACCGCGGTTAACTCAGCTTAACTGCTGTTACGCGGCACCACTGATACCGCAGTATACTCTCGGAGAGCTATTTTAGAAGAAGTGAAGAGCGCGCGTGCACTGCTTTGATGGGTGCTCAAGGTGCTCAAGCGCACGTTCGCCCATAGCTTTGACTGCATAGCCGCAGAATGTCCTCCGCAAGTATTGTGCGCTAACTGTGGCTTAGCGTAACCGCAGTTAAGTGTGCCCGTGTAACAGGGGTATAACAAGGGTATTATACCCCTGTTACACGGGCACACTTAACCGCGGTTAACTCAGCTTAACTGCTGTTACGCGGCACCACTGATACCGCAGTATACTCTCGGAGAGCTATTTTAGAAGAAGTGAAGAGCGCGCGTGCACTGCTTTGATGGGTGCTCAAGGTGCTCAAGCGCACGTTCGCCCATAGCTTTGACTGCATAGCCGCAGAATGTCCTCCGCAAGTATTGTGCGCTAACTGTGGCTTAGCGTAACCGCAGTTAAGTGTGCCCGTGTAACAGGGGTATAACAAGGGTATTATACCCCTGTTACACGGGCACACTTAACCGCGGTTAACTCAGCTTAACTGCTGTTACGCGGCACCACTGATACCGCAGTATACTCTCGGAGAGCTATTTTAGAAGAAGTGAAGAGCGCGCGTGCACTGCTTTGATGGGTGCTCAAGGTGCTCAAGCGCACGTTCGCCCATAGCTTTGACTGCATAGCCGCAGAATGTCCTCCGCAAGTATTGTGCGCTAACTGTGGCTTAGCGTAACCGCAGTTAAGTGTGCCCGTGTAACAGGGGTATAACAAGGGTATTATACCCCTGTTACACGGGCACACTTAACCGCGGTTAACTCAGCTTAACTGCTGTTACGCGGCACCACTGATACCGCAGTATACTCTCGGAGAGCTATTTTAGAAGAAGTGAAGAGCGCGCGTGCACTGCTTTGATGGGTGCTCAAGGTGCTCAAGCGCACGTTCGCCCATAGCTTTGACTGCATAGCCGCAGAATGTCCTCCGCAAGTATTGTGCACTAACTGTGGCTTAGCGTAACCGCAGTTAAGTGTGCCCGTGTAACAGGGGTATTACTTGTTTTGCTCTTCGGTGACCGGTTAAGAACCTATTGAGCTGATGCTCCACCTCGAGCGGGAGCTTTCTGTCCTTTGATACAGTCTTGTAGACGTTACTGGAAAAAAAAAAAAAAACAATCGATTACAATTACTCTGGGTTAAAAAGAATTCTCTTAAATTACTCGATTACACGAGTAGAAAAGTAATTGTCTGTTACTTAAAAGAGTAACGGTTACATTTCCTATTACTTGAGACTTTCAAAATGACAGATTTTTCTTCCGGTTTGAAAATGGCTCCTTCGTACTCTCCACCTATCCGCAAATAGGGAGTTTGAGGGAACCGTGTCTGCACATCCGATACGGTATACAAGGAGCCCTCCCGTACGAACTCAGCCTCTGCTACCGCAGAAGACTCGCACATGCGCAGTACGCATACCTGAGGGCCCGTCGTATACCGTATCGGATGGGCAAAAACGGTTGCCTAAAACTCTCTAAGTTTGGTAGATGATCTTTTTGTAGGAGACTTACTTGGCTCGAGGATTCCTTGGTAGAAACCTTGCGGAAGCAGAGGGCGCTAGCAGAGAGGGAAGAAAAAACATATCGAGCGATTTTTGCTATTTTAATTGTAATCAGATTACGACTACATCGTAATAAAAGTACTCAAATGATCACAAAATTACCCCAAAACAGTAACCGATTACGAGTAATTTAATTACTCGTAAATTGTAATAAATACCGTACAAGTCTACTTCGATAATACTTGGTCGCACGCTTCTAGTCAATGCCCGACGAGAAGCAACGGTGGCTCGGAGCTGTTCTTTCATTTTAAACCTTTCACCGAATAGTTGATATTCATCGCCATTAGCGGACGAAAAGTTGGGTTAATATTTCGGCCACTAGATGACACTAAATTGGAGGAAGGTCCTATTCCAGAAAGGAAATATTCCTCGCACGAAAAGAGCATCCGGAATAAACTCATCTTCGAAGCAAGCTTCTCTTTCAGACGAAATTGTTTACACAGCGTCCCCCACCTTTTCCAGATTGGTCCAACGAAAGAAGAAATGAATTGATGGTTTGGCCCAGCGACGGCGTCTCCATCTAAAAACCCTTCCGGGCCACTTTATGGTTTTCCCTTTTGGCGTTCGATTCCACCGTCCCTGTTTCGCAACATTCGACGGCATCGGCGAGCACCATTTCGGGGGTTAAACTTCTTCTCGGAGTGCCCCCTCATGTTGTTACGAGTCCCCAGGCCACGCGCGCGGGAATTACACCGGGTGTTTGGGAGAAATAAGAATCACGTTTGTGTCGTCTCAACATAAACCACTTTTCTCCGGACGCCTTGACTCCTCCGAAATGTAGCTCTGGCGGTGCAACAGATGAGAAGTTTCGAAAGTTACCGTTTCTCATGTAAAATAGTTACGAGCGATTTAAAAAAAAAAAGAAACATCAATGAGAAAATTTTTTTTTTTCGTAAGCAGACTCCACGCAACTTTGTGTCTTCGAGGGATTCGGTTTGACGCGTTATAAGCCGGGGTTCAGACTGCGTATACATCGTACTAGAGCCACTAAATGAGCCGCGCTTAGAGTATCGGCACTCTGCTCCCCGACAATTGTTGTGGGCGCCGCCATTTTCGTGCTTGTGCGGAGCAAACGCAACCGCCGATCGTCATGATTCAGAAGTGCGACTTCCTGAACATTAACTTTGGTGTCAGGAAGCTCACATAATATTGCTTTGCTCTTTCGCGAACTGTTAAAACATTTGGGGAGGACGGAAAGCGTTTCCTGAGATCTCAGAGAAAGCTTCAGATAACCACCCCGTGAAAGCCACAATAAGTGTCGTTACTCTGAAGCGTAGCTTTGACTGCATAGCCGCAGAATGTCCTCCGCAAGTATTGTGCGCTAACTGTGGCTTAGCGTAACCGCAGTTAAGTGTGCCCGTGTAACAGGGGTATAACAAGGGTATTATACCCCTGTTACACGGGCACACTTAACCGCGGTTAACTCAGCTTAACTGCTGTTACGCGGCACCACTGATACCGCAGTATACTCTCGGAGAGCTATTTTTGAAGAAGTGAAGAGCGCGCGTGCACTGCTTTGATGGGTGCGCAAGGTGCTCAAGCGCACGTTCGCCCATAGCTTTGACTGCATAGCCGCAGAATGTCCTCCGCAAGTATTGTGCACTAACTGTGGCTTAGCGTAACCGCAGTTAAGTGTGCCCGAGTAACAGGGGTATTACTTGTTTTGCTCTTCGGTGACCGGTTAAGAACCTATTGAGCAGATGCTCCACCTCGAGCGGGAGCTTTCTGTCCTTTGATACAGTCTTGTAGACGTTACTGGAAAAAAAAAAAAAAACAATCGATTACAATTACTCTGGGTTAAAAAGAATTCTCTTAAATTACTCGATTACACGAGTAGAAAAGTAATTGTCTGTTACTTAAAAGAGTAACGGTTACATTTCCTATTACTTGAGACTTTCAAAATGACAGATTTTTCTTCCGGTTTGAAAATGGCTCCTTCGTACTCTCCACCTATCCGCAAATAGGGAGTTTGAGGGAACCGTGTCTGCACATCCGATACGGTATACGAGGAGCCCTCCCGTACGAACTCAGCCTCTGCTACCGCAGAAGACTCGCACATGCGCAGTACGCATACCCGAGGGCCCGTCGTATACCGTATCGGATGGGCAAAAACGGTTGCCTAAAACTCTCTAAGTTTGGTAGATGATCTTTTTGTAGGAGACTTACTTGGCTCGAGGATTCCTTGGTAGAAACCTTGCGGAAGCAGAGGGCGCTAGCAGAGAGGGAAGAAAAAACATATCGAGCGATTTTTGCTATTTTAATTGTAATCAGATTACGACTACATCGTAATAAAAGTACTCAAATGATCACAAAATTACCCCAAAACAGTAACCGATTACGAGTAATTTAATTACTCGTAAATTGTAATAAATACCGTACAAGTCTACTTTGATAATACTTGGTCGCACGCTTCTAGTCAATGCCCGACGAGAAGCAACGGTGGCTTGGAGCTGTTCTTTCATTTTAAACCTTTCACCGAATGTTGATATTCATCGCCATTAGCGGACGAAAAGTTGGGTTAATATTTCGGCCACTAGATGACACTAAATTGGAGGAAGGTCCTATTCCAGAAAGGAAATATTCCTCGCACGAAAAGAGCATCCCGAATAAACTCATCTTCGAAGCAAGCTTCTCTTTCAGACGAAATTGTTTACACAGCGTCCCCCACCTTTTCCGGATTGGTCCAACGAAAGAAGAAACGAATTGATGGTTTGGCCCAGCGACGGCGTCTCCATCTAAAAACCCTTCCGGGCCACTTTATGGTTTTCCTTTTGGCGTTCGATTCCACCGTCCTGTTTCGCAACATTCGACGGCATCGCGAGCCCATTTCGGGGGTTAAACTTCTTCTCGGAGTGCCCCCTCATGTTGTTACGAGTCCCCAGGCACGCGCGCGGGAATTACACCGGGTGTTTGGGAGAAATAAGAATCACGTTTGTGTCGTCTCAACAATAAACCACGTTTCTCCGGACGCCTTGACTCCTCTGAAATGTAGCTCTGGCGGGTGCAACAAGATGAGAAAGTTTCGAAAGTTACCGTTATCTCATTTAAAATAGTTACGAGCGATTTAAAAAAAAAAAAAACATCAATGAGAAGTTTTTTTTTTTTTTTCGTAGCAGACGCCACGCAACTTTGTGTCTTCGAGGGATTCGTTTGACGCGTTATAAGCCGGGGTTCAGACTGCGTATACATCAAATGAGCCGCGCTTAGAGTATCGGCACTCTGCTCCCCGACAATTGTTGTGGGCGCCGCCATTTTCGTGCTTGTGCGGAGCAAACGCAACCGCCGATCGTCATGATTCAGAAGTGCGACTTCCTGAACATTAACTTTGGTGTCAGGAAGCTCACATAATATTGCTTTGCTCTTTCGCGAACTGTTAAACATTTGGGGAGGACGGAAAGCGTTTCCTGAGATCTCAGAGAAAGCTTCAGATAACTGGCCACCGTGATTTTAAGCCACAATATGGGTAAGTGTCGTTACTCTGAAGCGTAGCTTATTTAGTGGCGCTCTGTTGTGCCCGTTACCGAAAAAAAGTAACGAAATAGCGTTACTCTCGGAGAGCTATTTTTGAAGAAGTGAAGAGCGCGCGTGCACTGCTTTGATGGGTGCTCAAGGTGCTCAAGCGCACGTTCGCCCATAGCTTTGACTGCATAGCCGCAGAATGTCCTCCGCAAGTATTGTGCACTAACTGTGGCTTAGCGTAACCGCAGTTAAGTGTGCCCGTGTAACAGGGGTATAACAAGGGTATTATACCCCTGTTACACGGGCACACTTAACCGCGGTTAACTCAGCTTAACTGCTGTTACGCGGCACCACTGATACCGCAGTATACTCTCGGAGAGCTATTTTTGAAGAAGTGAAGAGCGCGCGTGCACTGCTTTGATGGTGCTCTAAGGTGCTCAAGGCGCACGTGCGCACCTAGCTTTGACTGCATAAGCAGCCAGAGAATTGTCCTCAGCAAGTATTGTGCGCTAACGTGGCTTACGAGAACAGGCAGTTAAGTTTGCCCGTGTACAGGGGTATTACTTGTTTGCTTCTCGGTGACCGGTTAAGAACCTATTGAGCAGATGCTCCACCTCGAGCGGGAGCTTTCTGTCCTTTGATACAGTCTTGTAGACGTTACTGGAAAAAAAATACAATCGATTACAATTACTCTGGGTTAAAAAGAATTCTCTTAAATTACTCGATTACACGAGTAGAAAAGTAATTGTCTGTTACTTAAAAGAGTAACGGTTACATTTCCTATTACTTGAGACTTTCAAAATGACAGATTTTTCTTCCGGTTTGAAAATGGCTCCTTCGTACTGTCCACCTATCCGCAAATAGGGAGTTTGAGGGAACCGTGTCTGCACATCCGGTATACGGTATACGAGGAGCCCTCCCGTACGAACTCAGCCTCTGCTACCGCAGAAGACTCGCACATGCGCAGTACGCATACCCTGAGGGCCCGTCGTATACCGTATCGGATGGGCAAAAACGGTTGCCTAAAACTCTCTAAGTTTGGTAGATGATCTTTTTGTAGGAGACTTACTTGGCTCGAGGATTCCTTGGTAGAAACCTTGCGGAAGCAGAGGGCGCTAGCAGAGAGGGAAGAAAAAACATATCGAGCGATTTTGCTATTTTAATTGTAATCAGATTACGACTACATCGTAATAAAAGTACTCAAATGATCACAAAATTACCCCAAAACAGTAACCGATTACGATTAATTTAATTACTCGTAAATTGTAATAAATACCGTACAAGTCTACTTTGATAATACTTGGTCGCACGCTTCTAGTCAATGCCCGACGAGAAGCAACGGTGGCTTGGAGCTGTTCTTTCATTTTAAACCTTTCACCGAATATTGATATTCATCGCCATTAATGGACGAAAAGTTGGGTTAATATTTCGGCCACTAGATGACACTAAATTGGAGGAAGGTCCTATTCCAGAAAGTAAATATTCCTCGCACGAAAAGAGCATCCCGAATAAGCTCATCTTCGAAGCAAGCTTCTCTTTCAGACGAAATTGTTTACACAGCGTCCCCCACCTTTTCCGGATTAGTCCAACAAAAGAAGAAACCAATTGATGGTTTGGCCCAGCGACGGCGTCTCCATCTAAAAACCCTTCCGGGCCACTTGATTGTTTTCCTTTTGGCGTTCGATTCCACCGTCCTGTTTCGCAACATTCGACGGCATCGCGAGCCCATTTCGGGGGTTAAACTTCTTCTCGGAGTGCCCCCTCATGTTGTTACGAGTCCCCAGGCACGCGCGCGGGAATTACACCGGGTGTTTGGGAGAAATAAGAATCACGTTTGTGTCGTCTCAACAATAAACCACGTTTCTCCGGACGCCTTGACTCCTCTGAAATGTAGCTCTGGCGGGTGCAACAAGATGAGAAAGTTTCGAAAGTTACCGTTATCTCATTTAAAATAGTTACGAGCGATTTAAAAAAAAGAAACATCAATGAATTCTTTTTTTTTTTTTTCGTAGCAAACGCCACACATCTTTGTGTCTTCGAGGGATTTGTTTGACGCGTTGTAAGCCGGGGTTCAGACTGCGTATACATCAAATGAGCCGCGCTTAGAGTATCGGCACTCTGCTCCCCGACAATTGTTGTGGGCGCCGCCATTTTCGTGCTTGTGCGGAGCAAACGCAACCGCCGATCGTCATGATTCAGAAGTGCGACTTCCTGAACATTAACTTTGGTGTCAGGAAGCTCACATAATATTGCTTTGCTCTGTCGCGAACTGTTAAAACATTTGGGGAGGACGGAAAAGCGTTTCCTGAGATCTCAGAGAAAGCTTCAGATAACTGGCCACCGCGATTTTAAGCCACAATATGGGTAAGTGTCGTTACTCTGAAGCGTAGCTTATTTAGTGGCACTCAGTGTTGTGCCCGTTACCGAAAAAAAGTAACGAAATAGCGTTACTCGTTAGTTTGGTAAAAATTAACGCGTTATTGAGCTACGTTACTTTTTTACACACATAACGATATATCGATACCATTACTTTTCAAAACAAACTAACGTTACTTTTACGTTACTTTTAAGTTACTTTTGTGTTCGAGTACATATGTTTGGCAAAAATGTGTTCGCTTACAATCATGCCTTCGGTCTCGTGAAAGAGAAAACTCTCACGAGACCAATCGAAAGTCATGCGAACGGGGACTGCTGGAACACAACCAGCCAACCAACACCCCTCATCTTCACACCGGTTTTAGTAACAGTCCGGTTCATACTATTACAGAGACTGATTTACTTCACTATGTGGAACAGCACACCGGTTACCAGCGCACTGGTTATAACCACTTGCTGCCTCTTACCAGCAGTCGCTCTTAATTTTTCTGGGAAAAGAAAAAAGGTTTTGTGTTTGTAAGTTTTCTTTCCAGGTTTAAAACATTTTTGTTTTTTATTATGACCTTAGTGAAGTAAAGACTAATGAAGCGAAGAATTCGTCTGTGTCCAAAAGTGGGTCAGGAACTTTCAGGCAGCGAGGGGGAGAGCGAGAGTAAAAAATTCCACAAGGGTTTTTCTTTCTTTTTGTTTTTGTAACTAGAGAAACGAGCAAATCGCTTCGCCACTATGGTCCGTTGCAACTCAAGAAGGTAGGGCGAGGGTAAGACGGGCCGGAAAGGAGGAAGGAGACGGAACGCTAGAGAAGAGAGGGGGAAACCTCTTTCTCTCTTTAGCGTTCCGTCTGCTTCCTCCTCCCCGGCCCGTCTTACCCTCGCCCTACCTTCTTGAGTTGCAACGGACCATAGTTGTCCACTGTTCTAAACGGATGTCTCTTTCTCTCTTCCCCCCCCCCCCCCCCCCTTCGCTGTCCACCTCTGCTGCACAAAGCAGAGGGGGAAGAGGAGGGAGGGAAGGGGAGGGGGCTGTAACGCAGTCGTTTGTTCTAGCCTTGTAGGTGGTGACACTATGGAAAAAAAAAGGAGGACGAACGGATTTAGCTGGTAGCCGAAGGTTTGTTTCGCCTTCGAGAAGCGAGGTAATGTCGCATAACATTATCTCGCTTTTCGTCATTCTTGTCCAGCTCGCTTGCACTTGCATTTAATTGCATTATAAAGATAATGTCGCCTTTTAACGGATGTCTCTTTTGGTCAGAAAGTTTTTTTTTTTTTTAAGTTTACCGTGACAGATGCTGGTTCCGTGCAGCGATAAGCTTGTGCAGGTTTTTGAGATGGATAGGTGAATAACTAGACTGATAAGTGGAAAACCCACCGTTCTAGGAAACCAAAGGTTCCGAAGTTTTAGCAGCAAGATAGGGCATTGCCTGGGCATTGCGGGCTCGAGCGCAAGTAGTTGCCCTTCGCGCAGGATGGTACTGCGCCTAACAAAGCCACTTAGATCGTCTACCAGTAAGTGCGCGTAAATGGATGACCAAGTCTACAAAATTACAAAGTGCGCAAAAATGAATTTCCAGCTAAAATAGTGCTTATTACTTTTAGAAAAAAACGAAACAAAAAATAAGTCGGGATTTTGATTGACCGTGCACCAAAATGTCCGCTCACCGAAAAGTCCCACACCGAAAAGTCTGTGCACTTCGAAAAGGTCAGCAAATTTCTCGCCCGTACTTCTGTCCAGCTCGCTGCACCGCAGTTCATGCATATAAGATCCGCACCAGACGGCCTCTTCTCTCTCCCCCCTTCGCTGTCCACCTCTGCTGCACAAAGCAGAGGGGGAAGAGGAGGGAGGGGAGGGAGGGGGCTGTAACGCAGTCGTTTGTTCAAGCCTTGTAGGTGGTGACACTATGGAAAAAAGAAAGGAGGACGAACGGATTTAGCTGGTAGCCGAAGGTTTGTTTCGCCTTCGAGAAGCGTCGCATAACATTATCTCGCTTTTCGTCATTCTTGTCCAGCTCGCTTGCACCTTTGCATTTAATTGCATTATAAAGATAATGTCGCCTTTTAACGGATGTCTCTTTCTCTCTTCCCCCCTTCGCTGTCCACCTCTGCTGCACAAAGCAGAGGGGGAAGAGGAGGGAGGGGAGGGAGGGGGCTGTAACGCAGTCGTTTGTTCAAGCCTTGTAGGTGGTGACACTATGGAAAAAAGAAAGGAGGACGAACGGATTTAGCTGGTAGCCGAAGGTTTGTTTCGCCTTCGAGAAGCGTCGCATAACATTATCTCGCTTTTCGTCATTCTTGTCCAGCTCGCTTGCACCTTTGCATTTAATTGCATTATAAAGATAATGTCGCCTTTTAACGGATGTCTCTTTCTCTCTTCCCCCCTTCGCTGTCCACCTCTGCTGCAGAAAGCAGAGGGGGAAGAGGAGGGAGGGGAGGGAGGGGGCTGTAACGCAGTCGTTTGTTCAAGCCTTGTAGGTGGTGACACTATGGAAAAAAGAAAGGAGGACGAACGGATTTAGCTGGTAGCCGAAGGTTTGTTTCGCCTTCGAGAAGCGAGGTAATGTCGCATAACATTATCTCGCTTTTCGTCATTCTTGTCCAGCTCGCTTGCACCTTTGCATTTAATTGCATTATAAAGATAATGTCGCCTTTTAACGGATGTCTCTTTCTCTCTTCCCCCCTTCGCTGTCCACCTCTGCTGCACAAAGCAGAGGGGGAAGAGGAGGGAGGGGAGGGAGGGGGCTGTAACGCAGTCGTTTGTTCAAGCCTTGTAGGTGGTGACACTATGGAAAAAAGAAAGGAGGACGAACGGATTTAGCTGGTAGCCGAAGGTTTGTTTCGCCTTCGAGAAGCGAGGTAATGTCGCATAACATTATCTCGCTTTTCGTCATTCTTGTCCAGCTCGCTTGCACCTTTGCATTTAATTGCATTATAAAGATAATGTCGCCTTTTAACGGATGTCTCTTTTGGTCAGAAAGTTTTTTTTTTAAAGTTTACCGTGACAGATGCTGGTTCCGTGCAGCGATAAGCTTGTGCAGGATTTTGAGATGGATGGGTGAATAAATCGACTGATAAGTGGAAAACCCACCGTTTTAGGAAACCAAAGGTTCCGAAGTCTTAGCAGCAAGATAGGGCATTGCCTGGGCATTGCGTGCTCGAGCGCAAGTAGTTGCCCCTCGAGCAGAGAAGGGAGATCCTCCATTGAGCTGAGTGACCGGAATTTAGTTCCCCTAACGTCTCCAGTTTTATGCGCAAGATTTCTATTCTAAACGGTAGATCAGGCGTCGTGACATTTTCCCAAATACCTAATGTATTTCACCAGTTTTGGTCAAAAGTAACGAGTAACGTAATTTGATAGCCGATACCGTAAAAAAGTAACGAAAATACTTCACTCGTTAGTCGTTCAGAATACTAAAGAGTGCGTTACTGCGTTAGCGAAAAATGTAACGCGTTACCAGTGACGTCGTTACTAGAAACGCGTTACCTCCAACACTGGTGGCACTACATCGTACAAACGACCACTGCATACAGATTCAAACGCGAGTCACCGCGAGATCCGCGCTTCGAATGCCGCATGGCAATGAGTTCGAGGATAACGATTGGCACGCGGCATTCGAACCACGGATGTTGCGGTGACTCGTGTTCGCAGACTGTCTTTTTGTATGATGTATGAGCAGTGTGACCCCGTGGCTTGACAAACGTAGGACGCCGGGGTCTGGCATCTCGCCTTTCGAACGCGTTTGACGAATGCAATGGAGGCAGCCGGCTTTAGGACTTGACTCATCTTTCCAAGCAGAGCTCGGCGTTTGGACGCCCCCTCCCCTT
The DNA here is from genome assembly GCA_013358835.2 of Ixodes persulcatus. Classification (NCBI taxonomy): domain Eukaryota; kingdom Metazoa; phylum Arthropoda; class Arachnida; order Ixodida; family Ixodidae; genus Ixodes; species Ixodes persulcatus. The sequence goes on along the minus strand of JABSTQ010009660.1, from coordinate 1,103,423 downwards.
ACTCAGTTCCTCGGCTCATAATTCCACAAAAAAAAACAAAAAAAAACACTAGGGTATTATTTGAGACAGTGAAATTGCTATTGTTCTTTTTGATAAGACCATATATTTCCAGTTTGCGTGCAATAAATACGCGTGCTTTTTTTTTTTAACGACGTAAAATTATTTTTTTATTTTCCTATTTTTCTCAGATATCCAGATGGTCTTTCGCACACATTAAAACTAAAACGCCGATTAAAAAAAGAAAAGAAAACACTTCCCGCTAAAATTGGACAAAAATTGTAACACGCGAAAATCGTTGCACGCTACTTTCGAAATCCGAGCGTATTTGTTGAACGCAAACCGCAAATAATGTCTTTTCACAAACATATTCGCTATTTTCCTATCGCATATACACTCGCGATGTTGTTGCTGTTCTTGCCCGTTTTCTTTTCTTCGAGAAATGGCGTGCAACTATATTTCCAAGTCCCGATTCTCGTGAGTTTGTTTTGGAAATATTCCGCGCGTGTTTTTCCGCTTTGAGTAACAATTCTTCTTCCGAGAAATCTTCTCCAGGCAACGCGAAATGCCGAGAATGTCCAAATGCGTGTAAAAAGAGCAGCGACAATCGTTCCGAATATTTTAGCGATTCGTCAACGTGTATCTGTCGATCTTGCGCTATTCGCGTGCCCTTCCAGACGGGCTGGCAGATCGGCCCCGATGGCCTCGACAGGGATCCTTCGCGCCGCGAGGGACACATTGCGCTCGGCAGACGTTGGACAAGCCGGACACCAGGCGAGGGACATGTTCACGTCGCTTTCGCGCACACGGCTGAAGGTCGACCTCCTTTCTCTCCCCTCGTGTCTTGTTGACGGCGTGAAATGGACATTCGCTGTGAATGCGCGTCGGAAGATCGGCGGAGTTTGAACGGGGCTCATTGTGCCGCTACTTTGAATCATTCCTGCGCGTCGGATGGCCCAAGATTGATCTTGCGTGGATCGGTGCTCTCAGCCCGGGTGACGCTGACCGGTCGACGCGAGGCAGGCGGTGAATCTGTTGTTTGAAATGAGTCTCATGATTTACATGTAGCATTATGAAAAACAGGCGAATGTTGCGGAATAAAATACATATAATGATGTTTATTTCCCGTCATGTTTATGACGTAGGGAGAACGAGAAAAAAAGTTGCACAAACGCCGCTTGACGATCTCCCCCCCCCCCCCTTTTCCTTCTTAAATGACCTCATTGGAACGCAAAGAAAAACATAAAAAGATAAAGAAATTTAAGCATTAATTCATCACAAACTGTGAAAACAAAACAGAAATGATTAACGAGTAATTTTGGAGCATTGCTATACACTCCGTGCGACGTGACTGGCGCGCCGCCGCGCAGCCGGTACCGAAGATAGGCAGTGAGAACCCCAGAGAAAACGAAACCGAAACCACGCCGCGTACGTTGCGCTGGGCTCACAGCATGAAGTGCTGCCTGTGCTGCGTCATTAAGTACTTTAATAGTTATGCGTCGTATCTCGTGGGGACAAAGTTTCACAGTTTTTCACCTCGCCGATGTTTTGTGGGACAGCGACAACGATGGACCCGTGCCGTACGACGCGAGAAATTTGGTCTCCCGATCTGCCACTGTGTCGGCACGGCTGACATATTCTACACTGCCGCTTTGCGCTCTGCGTTTGTTTTCGTACCAGTAATGCCTACATGTGTTAGCGCCGATGGGACGAAGTGAAATGCCATCCCACACTCGCGGGTATGCAGTGCCGATTTCGTTGGAGGAATGCCCTCCAAAGAAGTTTCGTCCCCATCGTACGTGTCGATGATATTTCCGGACAAGTATGGCACGCAATCTATACTTCATAAAGAAAAATTCGAACGGTAAAAAAAGTTACAAATATGAATCTACGGAAAACTACAATGAAACTCGAAATCACTGGAGAATCGACGTTTGATTATGAAAGTTTATGTGGTGTGCTTTGTTTCTTGGTCAGCCTCCTTTTGGATGTGAAACGCTGACACCCCGAGTTCTGTAGACGACAATTTTTTTTTTCTCGGCTTTAGAGCCACCTATCGCAAAGTGGTTCGAACTGGAAGTACCGTCTACTGGTCCCTTCCTACCTGTAAAGTGTGCACCTCCCACGATGAGTGGTATTATCTTGACAGCCTTTGACGGTCAAAACCAGTTCCCATTTAGTTACGCCGCCCAAAACTAAATTTTCACCTGGTTTCGCTATGCCATCTCTTTTTGGTATAATAAGTGTTGTGTCAAGTTACGGTCATGTCAAAGTACCTGTGCGCCGAAAATCAGCACCTTGCACAACAGGTTATTACACAACAGCTGACCGCAAAAACCCTTGACGGCCCGACCGTGTGTTGGCCGACAACTTTGTTTCCTCGGCTTTGGAACCGCCTTTCGTAAAGTTGTTTCAATTGGAAGTACAGTACACTAGTCCCTTCCTAACTGTTAAGTCCCCACCTCCCACGACGAGTGGTATTCTCTTGACAGCCCTTTCATCGTCAAAACCGGTTCCCATTGAGTTACGCCGCCCAAACCAAATTTCCACCTGGTTTCCCTGTGCCACCTCTTTTTGGTATAATAAGTGCTGTGTCATGTTACTGTCAAGTACAAGCACCTGTGTGCCCAAATCTGCACTTCGCACAGCCCGCTATAACACAACATTTTGGGTTCAATATTGGATATTCCGTACAGCTTTATTTCTTTATTCGTTAGAAACATAACTTTCACGCCTGCTATCTTAATGAAACTTGGCACACTTCGTGCACAAACTTAGTGAACATCTCACTCGCCTCCAAATATCATCGTTCCAGCAGTCCTACGTTTACAGCGACGAGCGAAATAAATTTCCCACTCAGAGCAATTATGGTGGCTGCCGTCTTGCTTTTCGGAAAATTGCTCCAACTCCTTTTTCGGCCGCAACTAGAGAAATTACCCCTAATAACGACTCAACTCAATGTATAAGAAGTGGAGAACAGCTAAATGCCCTTCTGCCCCAGCACTCATGCAACGTCACCCTCAACGTATCGGCTCAAAAAGCAAAAGTTTCGTCCGTGCGCGCTTCCGCCGCCACAGCTTGGCATGCGAAAAGGCGCCGCAGGCTGCTGAACGCGCCTCCCTGTCGAACGCCAGCTCCTCCGCTAGCGGCGCTACGCGCGTTTTTCAAAGCGCCTCCTATAGTTCCCGCACGGAGCGTATAGGTTTGAAACGTAATAAAAAAAATGAAAGCCGTTTACAACTCCCTGTAACGCCGAATTGGAGCGCAGCTCTTGAGGAAGAGGGGAAGGCACGGGGGGGGGGGTCACGTGGCCTGGGGGTCACGTGACCTCGAGGGGGGGGGGGGGGGTGGAGAAAATTTTCCGCTAAATTTAGCGGGGAAACTTTTCCGCTAGATTGAGCGGGGAAAATTTTTCCGTTAAATCTAGCGGGAAAAATTTTCCGCTAAATTTAGCGGGGAAACTTTTCCGCTAGATTTAGCGGGGAAAATTTTTCCGTTAAATCTAGCGGGGAAAATTTTCGCTAAATTCAGCGGAGAAAATTTTCCGCTAAATTTAGCGGGGAAAATCTCCCGCTAGATTTAGCGGGAAAAATTTTCCACTAGATTTAGCGGGAAAATTTTTCCGCTAAATTTAGCGGGAAAAATTTTCTGCTAGATTTATCGGGGAAAATTTTCCGCTAGGTTTAAGGAATTTTCCGCTAGATTTAGCGGGAAAATGTTTTCGCTAAATTTAGCGGGGAAAATTTTCCGCTAAATTTAGCGGGGAAATTTACCCATCATGCACCGCGCGGTTACGCCGACGCCGACGGCGACGCCGACGCCGCTCAAGCCGGAAACGGGCGCCTAAGAGCAGCGCTCTAAAAATAGCACTGCACGTTCAAGAGCTCTCAAAGCATTGTTCTACACAAAGCTATGTAATGGTCAATTAAGAGCCAGATATACATGTGCAACTCATTGAAAGAAATTCGACAGAAGTGTAACACATGTAAACCAAAAGTAATTACTAAGTTTTCAATTCCTTATCATCAAAAATGCAGGGGCCATTGAGCGCTGACGTTCCATGTCGATGATAAAGTCTGTATCAAGCGCTGTATTCTTCCATCTGTGACGATTTATTCTTGAAAGTGGTTAGATATTTTTATACTGCTTATTTTTTGACAAATATATTGAGACTGAATAGGGCATATTTACGTTTTGTTTTACTCTGTATGGTTGCATATCAGGGTACGCGAGGTATCTGAGAACACAACTCTAAGATGCATAGCTTATCGTACTCTTACTACGTCTGTCAAGGCGCGTGACTTCGCCTTCCACTACTTGATGTAGGCGAGTCGGTTGATGACTAAATCGAGAAGACAGCGCAACAGACACAACAACTGTTTTCTATTAAAATGTTTTCTATTGATGTAGAGGACCTTTTCTAATCGATTCCTCAAGATGCTTGATGGTAGCTGTGCTTGAGTACTTTGAACAAGAGGCAGCGGGTTGTTTTCGTGATGCTTGTGGTGTGAGGGTGGATAATTTTATTGAGATCTTAAATTTCTATTTGCGGTTTACCTTTACTTCATTTGAAAGGTATTACAACGTGGAGAAGGAAGGTATGTGCATTGGCTCCAGCGTTTTCTCTGTCCTTTGTGACAATCAACTTAGCGAAGTGTAACCAAGCGATTCTTTCGGATGTTGACGTGTTATCTGTGTTTAAGGTTCTTGGGTACGTCGATGACCATTTGGTGATTTTAAATACCACTGTTGTTTTGACTGTTAGTGATGCCGTGCAGGATGTTTTAAATTTGTTTAAGAAAAACTGTGACGGTCTGGAGTTCACGCATGAACACCAAAATGGCCAGTTCCAGCAAGTTTTGGATCTACGTTTACAATTCACAGCGCCATGCAATGCATGACAGCTTTAGTCGACAAGTGCAGGGACTTGTGACCACGGGCTCCCCCAGTTCGGTTTTGCTTAATTTTGCTGAGCAGTTGCTAAAGATTCTTAAGGGTGGGTATAATCCCGAGAAGAATAAGTACCAGGCCGCAAGGTTGTTACATTCACGCACAAGGTCTCTCACAACTTTAAAAAGGTAGCCGAGTGGTATGATGTTCCGTTCGTGTTCTCGGCGCCCCGCAAGTTGGGACAATTGTGCCAGCACCTTAACAAAAATAGTCAAAACGAACGCAGATGTCTGATAAACCATCGGACAAAATATGTGGGAGTGTGCAGTAGGGGTAATTTATAAGAGCCCAGTGTTGTATGGAAATGTGTATATCGACCAGACCGGCAGGCGTACCAATGAAAGAATGAGAAAGCATAATTTGTCGTTAAAATAAACATCAGGGGCGAAACTTGCCTTTACACGTGGCGGATCGTCATTGCCGCCCTATCTACGATAACATTCAAATCATTGGCAGGGGGAAGGATAAGACTGCACGCGAATTGCTTGAGGTCTTTGAAATAATCAAAGCAGGTACAGATAGCTGCGTCAGACCAGACGTCTCTTTATCTGCACTCAAAGAAAATCGAGTTCCGAAGTTTCCAGTGACTGCAGGGTCTCGTGCTTCTCCTGTGCCTTTTAGCTTGTCATTCCCGCGTGCTGACTTGAGGTTTTTATCCTGTTGTTCTTAAGTGTTTTGTTTTTATAATGTTTGATGGTGGCATGCTGTGACTGTGTGACTGGTTTGTATGGGTTCCTTCAATAAACTTTTAGTTGTCAGTCAGCGCTCGTCCAGTCGACTTCCACTTGTCTTTGTGTTTGTTGCGCTGTTTTTTACTTTTATTTACTCAACTACTTCTATTGTCATCTATCTTGTGCATCAATTTAAAAATGGCAGCTTCCGGTCTGACATGAGATTTGAAAAGGCATGCCGTCCTGGTTGCCTTGACCACCGACCACAGCGATTTGTTTATAGTCACCTTCTTGTGTGTGTCAAGGTACTTCGGCGTTAAGGTCAGAAAACAGCTTTCGAATTCTGACGAGCACGTTGCATCCGTGGCGAAGCGAAGAAGAAAAAAGATTCCCAGCAGTCATACGTTGTCCGGACGGCTGACTTTGTCCAACAGGTGCATGACATTGTGAACGACGACACCAGAAAATCAATGAGGACCATTTCCAAGGCGCTCGAGGTGGCAGAGTTCTCTATCAGACTTGTGGTGCATGAGGACCAGAAATATCAGTCGTAAGCAACAAAGAGAGGACAGTTTATGTCCCAAAAAAACAGGGAAACCGTTTCATCGAGTTCATTGTTGATGTTGTTAAACATCTTTATTGTACAAAGGCGGGAGAGAGGGGAAGGGGTTTAGGGCGAAAAGAGATAGAGGAGAAGGAGGAGTTAGCTGTGTGACCCTATTCCAGGACTCCACTTCTAGTCCACATCTAGTTCATGCGCTTGTTGAACATAAAGTCGCTCGATTCTGGGATAGTAGCCCCATTTACTTCTCTGTCTGCTAGCACGACACGAGCGGATGCTAACATACAGGCGACCATAATCTCGCAAGGCGATTGGCTGAACGTTCTGTGTTGCCGTGAAAATCGCCATTTGGTCCTATCAGATTTTAGAAGCTTTAAAAGAATCGTTCTAAACCAGTCGTGCCAAGACCGCTATGGAGCGTCATCGTGCTGAAAGCGTTCCTTGCCAATGTAAGCGTCTTTGGCACTGCGTTTGCAATGACATTATCAATCATGGTTATCTCCAGAGATCTCTTACAATGATATTGCTCGTCTTGCGTATTTCAAAAGAGGAAAATTAGTTTTCAATGCCTTCCAGCACCGACACTGCATAGGGTTGGGGTACAAAGATGTACGCTTGTTTCGCCGGTGTGTGGATAGCAAAATCATGGTAAAAAAGAAGCGTCTCTCTAAAGCTACCCGTCACCAGCGAATTTAGATCATCTCACCAAGAATGGAGAGGCCAATGAGAAGTTGCTTATTCTATGAACCGAAATGGCGGCCATACGGCGCTACTTTCTCCGCGGTCCAGTTACTTTAGTTGAACAAGCTCAAGCACGCTGAGGAACAGGGCGTGCTTTGGTATTTTTCCGACGAGAAGAACTTTTGACAAAGACCAGAAGGTCAATAGGAGGAATGATAGCTGGCTCTATGCGAGCCCCGATGAGATCCTTACGGTTGTGTGGACAAAGTTTTCGGTGATGGCCTTAGCCGTTGTGAGCAACGAGGCCCACTATAGTAAAACCTTGGATAGGAGGGGTACCCAGGGGAGGGCGTACATTTTCAACAGGAATCTGCTCCATGCCACACGGCGGACGCGACCCAGGATTGGCTGGCTGACAACCTCCGTGGCCACGTCACTCCGAACATGTGGTGGCCTCCTAGCTCTTCAGATGTAAATTCCCTGGACTACTATTTTTGGGGTATCGTCGAGAGAGAGACCAACAAGCAGCCCCACAACTCCAAAGAGTCGTTAAAGGCTGCCATTGTGGACGCTCTGGCCAACATCAACGAGAACCACTTCATCAGGGAATGCAGCCGTTTTTAAAGCCGCATCCAGTCAGTCATTGACGCAAAAGGTGGTTTTATCGAATAAACTTGGAGAACACGAATTAAGAGGAGTATCTATACCATATTCCATGCAGATATATTAATATTTCGATTAAACATATCTATAACGGGCATGGTGGCGGGAGGCCGAAGGCCTGGGTATAACTGGGAAGAAAAAAACCCTCGGTGAAAACAGCAACAACGGACGATTTAATCTTCGACGTTTCGGCCGGAGTCCGTCCTTCGTCAGGACATCCGTTTAGACCTAAAAATGAAGTCTGCGCTGTGGCATTACGCAATGCGAAGCGTCATGTTTGTATTGCGTAATGCCACAGCGCAGACTTCATTTTGAGGTCTAAACAGATGTTCCGCCTCATCATTCGCTGAGCTGATTTCTTAAATCGCAGAGATTGGCTCTTTGAGTGTTTTGCGGGTAAGTCGAATTGCAGGCATTTCTTAGAATGTGGGCACAGACTTCAAACCAGTGATCGAGACTGCTTGACTCGAATTGACCTTGCCTACTTCATTTTGTGCACTGACCCTGCCTGCATGTCACGATTCACATGGGCTGTTTCTTTTAACTTTATTTTAGGCATGTTTAGTACAGTCACGAAAATAGCCTCTCGATTTGCGTGATTGAGAAAAGAAAATATTATTCACAATCTTAATGCAACTCTGATAATGCTCTACACTCTAAAAAAAGTCTGTGCGTCTACTTTCCCACACAACAGTCGGATAGCCAATCACCGCAACTTAAGTAGGCAGCTCAGCGAATGGCGATGTCAAAACATATGATTAGACCAAAAAGCGCAGTCTGAGTTGTGACATTAAGCAATGCAAAACGTCACGCTTGCCTCGCTTAATGTAACAACTCAGACTGCGTTTTTTGGTCTAATCATATGTTTCGGCATCGTCATTCGCTGAGCTGCCTCTGTAAGTTGCGGTGATTGGTTAATCGAGTGTTGTGTGGGAAAGTAGACGCACAGACATTTTTTAGAGTGTACGCGATTGTACGGACGCTGTGGTCACTGACAAACTTCGGAGAAGCAGAGCGTGGCACACTATGTTCACGTTTCTTGCATCTTTATTGGTCCTTCGACGTTCTTATCGTCAAATGCTGTAACCTCATTGGCTGGGGACCGACAGTAGGGTGCTCGGAACTCGCCACGCCTTTCGTCTCTTAAGCTGTGGGTGACCATAGCTCCGCCAACGCGGCACTGACCTCGGCCATCAATTATCCTAATGAGGAGGTTGAGAAATTTTTTTTTAATCTAGGCAAATAGGGCGCGCATAGTGACGTCAGATGGAGAAGGCCAACTTTATAATTAATTGAAAATTAGGTTTTGGTAAGGTTTTTTTTTAATACATTGATTTCGCGAAGGATTTATATTAAAACAAAGATAATGAGTAAAAAAAAAAAAAAAGTTTAGCCAACGTAATTTTATAATATCCTCGACGTGACGTGGCTACTGAATAATAGATTGCGGAGTTCGCGCTAGTGGCGTTGCTTAGGACGCGTCGCGTCAGTCACTCTGAAGAGAGGTCGCTCATCTCTCGATGTTATCAGATGTGTATCGCATGCATTATCTTCGCACACTAAATTTATAATGCATCCGTGACACATGTCCCCGGTGCGCATGTTCACGCAGAGATTACATGCTATACAAGTAAATAAGTTACTTGAAACGCGTTTCTTTTTCCTTTTGAAAAAAAAATAACGACTTGCCTCCTCTCTACGAAAAAAAAAATAGGTGTGGATTCTTATGCTTCCTAGTCAGAAGACGAGCTTTATTTTCCATTGTGGTACCTAAATCAGAGAGTGTTGAGGAAAGAGGGAAAATGCGCAACGAGAGGTTAGCCTCCCAATAAGGGGTCGTTCGGCTCGGGAAGGGGAAAATAAACAGTGGCTGACAGGAGGTGGAGTAGGGCTGGTGCCTGGCATTCGGGGCTATTCTGGTCTGCCTTCCACGATTGGCCCAATTTCGACTATGACGTTAGCAGAGGACTCCTTATCGACAGAAATAAGAGTAATGTAAGAACTTCATCTTTGACGCTGTTGGCAGCGTTGGTTTCATAGCGCAAGGATTTCAAGCATCCAGCATGCTAATTACAGACACCACCGAACTTGTTGTTCGCAAGGAAATGACGTCACGAGAGGGAACCATAGGAGGGCGCCACCAAAACATTTCGCCATACAGAGTCACGACGAGAGGTCCGCGGCCTCGCGGAAATTAAGGATGGCTTTGAAAACCTTAATCCTGGTCGCTCTTGGTCCTTTTGTGAAAATGAGACTTTGGGTGTTTTGGTTGTCGATGTTATTTCCTGCGATTGCATTTTGAAGATCATCCCTTGGTCGTGCATGTTCTGGGCATACCCAAGAAATGCGCTGCAGATTTTCTGTCACTCGACACTCGTCGAGTGAGATGTAAATAAAAGTATGTGTTGGCACAGCCAATTAGTAATCTGTGGGCAGTTTGATACTTTAGACCCATGTTGCGGATAAAAAAAACAGGACGCGGGATGGCCAAAAAAACGTGCTTTTCGTGTAAGGCTCGTCAAATTATGAGGCGCTGGAGAAATTCAGCCTTCTGCGTTAAGTCCTTATTTCGAACTCTTTTTGTTCGCCTTCCGCCCATTGAAAAGCATGCGGGAAGGGCCTTAGAACGCACCTGGTATCGCTGCGCCGCAGCGTTCTTCCGCACGTCTGCTTTCCTCGCCGTCACCATGGCAACGAACGCCGAATGAATGGAAGCACGCGCGGTACCGCCGCGTGAAGCCAGCAACAGCTGACGCCATTTTACGAACGCCGTCTGCTAGCCAAAGCCGAACGCGGTATGTCAGATCAACCGCCTCCGCCGGTGCTCGATCGGACGGCGTTTAGGATGCGTCATTGTGGGCTTTATTGGCAAGGGCATCCGCTTTTTCATCCTCTTGTACCCCTAGATGTGATGGGTTACGATAAAAGTAAGTGGTGTTTTCTTGATTTCCCATATTGCATACAAGTTGGGAAGTGTTTTTTGGAAGTGGTGTCTTTTCTAGGTTCTGAAGTTGTGATAAGGCCCCTTTTGAGGCTGTGAAAATTAGAAGCTGCCCGTTTTTGTTGTGATTTTATCTTTCGATGAGAGTAAGTTGCATGGTGGTTGTGGTTGTGTCAAGTAAGTAACTCAGTCGGGCCCTGGAAGACTGGCCACTTTGTGGTAAGATGTAGGCAGCTGTGGCGGATGTTTTTTTTTTTTTTTTTTGCTGCCATCTGTGTAAATGTGAATCATTCCAGAATAAGACTAAACTGTGTCGTTTCCGGCGCCATGTGCCACGAAATCCGCATCGTTACCCGGTCGTGGGAGATTTGGAATTTATCTTGCAATAGGGAGATGTGGCGATGGCCGTCCTGCTGGTTTGGAGATGGCAGCAGATGGATGTTTTCTGGGTAACGATCGACGAAGAGCGTCATACTAGTGCCAACAATGAGAATGATTGCGTGAAAAAAATAACAACAAAGAGTATATTATATGATGATACTCCGAGCAGTCTAGCTGCATGACGAATCGATTTTCCTCTGCCTGATTCTTTATTGGTGAGTAACCTGCCTCGACAAGTGTGGAGATGTTCCTCGATGAAGATGGAAGTCCAAGACAGACCCTGAGTGCACTTGGAGGGAATGTCTCCTGGGCTTTCCACTGATCTTCCTTAATTTCCATCAGAGAACATGACCTGCTGGTCGGCGCCCCAGTTACGACCCGCTAGTCTTCGAATAGCCTAGAAATTTGAGGGCTTCGTTTATGATACGCTTAACTGCTGGACGCCCATTGCTTTATCGGAGCCCATCACAAGTAGGGGTACAAGGGGATAAAAAATCGTCAATAATAGGGCAGTACATTGCACCTCGGTTTTTCTTCGAATCTGCTTGCCTTCCGCACGTAGGATGCTAAATTTCCTCCTAAGCTGACCTCTAGGTCGGCAGGCCAGGACCGAAGTCTTTGTTACCGACAGCGCCAGACCCGCGTGATGAAGAAATGTGGCTGTCCCGTATAGACAGCCTGTTGAAGGTTCGCATGCACTGTGGTTGATATTGCCGCGAGTGCAGCTGACCAAGTAGGCAGCGCGCCCGTGGCCTAACGGTTATCGCGCTTGCCTTCTACGCAGAAGGCCAGGGTTCGATTCCTGGCCGCGGCTACACATTTTTGTTGAGGCTGTAATGTGATGTTCTGGTAAATTCGAGAACCGTCTTGCGGATTCGAGGTTAGAATGTTCTACGCGCCGAACCTTCTACGCTGAATGCTCCAGAAGCCCACGCGTGTACAAAAGGGGCTCCGCGTGGCAAGCCGGAGTCAGTTTCGCCCCAGCGTTCGACTCTGCTCTTTCGCCGACTTCGACACCCGCGAAGCTCTACTGTTATCTTTTGTTTCCTTCTTTATTTTGGGCACAAGTTCGCCCGATTAAACGTTTAGTTTACTCAGTTATTTGCCGCCTGAGCACTTGTCATTCGTGGCAATATGCGTGACGGGCCTGCACACTAAAGTGCAAGATTGTCCACGTAAATAGCGCTAGTTGTAACACTGTACATTAAACGTACCACACCACACGATAGTATCGGCTGAACATCATACACAACGAGCATATACACATACACAGAACATAGAAACATCAACATGAACACCACTGAACTCTATGACAATTGCTGGCTCTTGCTTCCCCGTTCCGCAACTGCGGCCACCGGAAGTTCTAAATCGGCCATCCTTGAGGTACAGGAAGTCGATTTCTTTGAGCGTTCTAGAGGCTGGGCGATTGCGTGCTGAAGTACACGTTTACTGCTCGTTCGTCGTCATTCGCCGAAGAAGTCTTCTAAAATCTTCCGTAAACGATCATAGTTGCCTTTGCGAACACATGGATATTGTTACTATAGCTCAGCACCACAGGGAAAAGACCCGCCGAACGCAAGTATCGCGGCGTCATCAAAGCACGTGCCTTGTTATGCCGAAGTGCTGCGTCTCTGTCTTCACACGCTTGGATACCACTCAAAAATTGACAGCATGTGGAAGCTTTTGAAGGTGTGTCGCGCGTCAAGGTGCATGTGCCTCTCGAGCAGTGTTTTACTTTACTGTGACGACTGTATTTATAACTTGCGGCACTCGCGGGCCAGAAACGAGTTTGATTTCGTGCAGACGGATCAGAGGGGGAATGGCGCAGCGACGACGGCGATCGTTCTTTTCTTTCGAGACACGTCTAGCAACCAATTGCAGTAGAAGGGGACGGAAATCTATCTTTCTCGATCCGAACACTTCCGACGCCCCGGATTGTATTGTTCAAAAGCGGCGAGGTGGTTTGTATCCCACACTTAAAGGGACCATGAAATAAAATTTCGACTGGGATAAATTGGGATTTTACTAATCGCATATCGTTTAGTGCGCCAAAATAAATCTAGTACACCAGAGTAGAAAACCTAAAGCCTGCTTTTCGGAACAAAAAGTTGAAAATATAGTGGACTATTTCGTACCCCCTTTCTTTCGAAAGCACTCCGCCTTTTCACTGCGATGCATCCGCGGAGCCCAAACACGTTAGCCGAACAAAGTCCACGTATTATTGGACACGAGGACTGCGTCACTCGGACGTATGCGCTCACCAACAACCAATCCGTTGACGAATATTTGAATTGGTGTTCGTGGCCAATGAGCGCTGTGACGGCACTTATCGCCACTTGAGAACGACGAGTTCCATGGCGTGCTTGAAAAGCACGGTGGAAGCTTGGAGTCGTCGCCTCTGCTGCCCAAGCACGTATGCGCTCACCAACAACCAATCCGTTGACGAATATTTGAATTGGTGCTCGTGGCCAATGAGCGCTGTGACGGCACTTATCGCCACTTGAGAACGACGAGTTCCATGGCGTGCTTGAAAAGCACGGTGGAAGCTTGGAGTCGTCGCCTCTGCTGCCCAAGCACGTATGCGCTCACCAACAACCAATCCGTTGAGGAATATTTGAATTCGTGTTCGTGGCCAATGAGGCGCTGTGACGGCACTTATCGCCACTTGAAAATGACAAGTTCCATGGCGTGCTTGAAAAGCACGGTGGAAGCTTGGAGTCGTCGCCTCTGCTGCCCAAGCACGTATGCGCTCACCAACAAACAATCCGTTGAGGAATATTTGAATTCGTGTTCGTGGCCAATGAGCGCTGTGACGGCACTTATCGCCACTTGAGAATGACAAGTTCCATGGCGTGCTTGAAAAGCACGGTGGAAGCTTGGAGTCGTCGCCTCTGCTGCCCAAGCACGTATGCGCTCACCAACAACCAATCCGTTGACGAATATTTGAATTGGTGTTCGTGGCCAATGAGCGCTGTGACGGCACTTATCGCCACTTGAGAATGACAAGTTCCATGGCGTGCTTGAAAAGCACGGTGGAAGCTTGGAGTCGTCGCCTCTGCTGCTCAAGCACGTATGCGCTCACCAACAACCAATCCGTTGACGAATATTTGAATTGGTGTTCGTGGCCAATGAGCGCTGTGACGGCACTTATCGCCACTTGAGAACTGACAAGTTCCATGGCGTGCTTGAAAAGCACGGTGGAAGCTTGGAGTCGTCGCCTCTGCTGCCCAAGCACGTATGCGCTCACCAACAACCAATCCGTTGAGGAATATTTGAATTCGTGTTCGTGGCCAATGAGCGCTGTGACGGCACTTATCGCCACTTGAGAATGACAAGTTCCATGGCGTGCTTGAAAAGCACGGTGGAAGCTTGGAGTCGTCGCCTCTGCTGCCCAAGCACGTCAAGGTGACCACGGCAATTCTCAGTTCGGTTTTGAGTAGAGGGTTAAATCTAAGGAGGAATAAGCTGAAAAACCATTTCATGGTCCCTTTAACTGCGTTGCTTTATCTGCCTGAACGTGTAACCTCTTGTTTAGAGATAAACAGCCCATAAATTATCACCGCACTAAACTCTAGCACGAATGCCTTGGCTAATCAGCGAAGGAGAACTTCTTTCAGCTCAGGAATACAGATCAAGAATACAAATATGGAGTTATTTTTTTGTCTATGGTTTGGGATTTCTTTCCCTCGAAGAAACTAGAACGACCTCAAAATAGCTGCGACGACTAAATTGTTTTTCTATACACCACCTAAAGCCGCTGTTTTCTTATATTGTTTTATTGGCCGCTTTAGCAGCAGCTATCTTGTAAGTGGTGCGTGGGTGTTGAATCCGGGTATTTTTATTCCCTCGCGCGTATTCTACGAGACTGAGCCGCTTTCATCGCGGATCATTGAGGCACGCAATGGCCATTCACGTTTTTTTTTTTTTTTTGCACTACCTTGTTTTGTTTTTCGTTGTCATTTTGTGTGTTTACTCTTACCTTACTGAAGGTCCTAAATCGATTATTGTCGCTTGAAAGGTCATGTTTTCACGATGCTTGCCCTTTCTTTCGAGAACGCGCTTTGTTTTGTATTTCCTTATTGGTCCGAGAATAAAGGACGGCAGCTAAAGTCTGCGCGAGCTTTATTTGTTCGACATATTGAGAAACAGCTCAGCAAGCTCTCCTGTTACAGTCTATTTGTTTAGCCACGAGCGACAGGAAAGCGACTCCCACTTCACTCTAAGATACTTGAGAGGGCCGATCCCTGCAATCTACATAAAGTTCTTAGCCAATCGCGAGGCAAAAAACAACAGCAAAAACAGTTACACCTAAAAAAAAACGTTCGCGCTGTGCAGTTGATTATGGTTAAACGTCAAGCTTAGTGCCACAGTGCCGACTGTTTCTTTACGTCAAGAGATATTTTCAGCATCGTCCTTTCGCCGAGCCGCTTCCCGCGTGGAGCGTGGAGCCGGCACGACCATGTCACTGTCGCTCACGCAATTTCTGCTACTCACGCAGGTTTTGTGCGGTGCTGCATCACGGAAGCTGCTTATCGAAGACGACGGCACTCAATTATTTCAAGTCTTGTGTAGTGCTGCATCATGGCAGCTTCTTATCGAAGACGACGGCACTGAATCCCAAGTATGTCCACCAGGCGACAGGGCACCCAAGTGCGACCACGAGCATCGGTTTCCGACGTGCGCCGCTGCTGATTTTGGCCGATGTCTCTTACCGGCCTACGAACACTGGCACAGCACCGACGGCCTCGAGGTGAACTACGGGCTACAAAAGGCGACAACTGCCAGTGTCCAACTGGGGCGTGGAGCCGGCACGACCATGTCACTGTCGCTCACGCAATTTCTGCTACTCACGCAGGTTAGTGAATGGTTTGCTTGTAAAAGGTTTCCTGTCTTTATGTTGCCGGTTCCACCCCAAGTGCTGTATAACTGTGTAAAGTCTCATTCGCTTGTGAAGTACCCTACACGTCATCGCTTTTTCTTGTTTCGGCGGCTTGCGTTTTATTTTTTATTGCTTCTACTATGTGGCGACATTGAATTAAACCCAGGTCCTGTTAATGAACCGACTCTGCAGATGGGATGGGCAACTGGAGATTAATAAATAACATAGAAACAAAACAAGTAGCGCAAGGGGCCACCCTTGAAGATTTAAAAAGACGTATTTTATCCTTGGAAACTCAGGTTGCAACGCTTACGAAGTTAGAGGCGGCCGTGACAAGATTAGCTGCGACAGCCAACAGCGTGCAATGCAGTCCCTTGTGTCAAAGGTTGATAATCTTGAAAATCGTAGTCGAAGAGGTAATCTTGTGTTTTATGGTATTAAAGATGAGAAAGCAAATGAATCATGGGCGGTGTCGGAACAACTAGTTAAAGGACTATGTGAAACAAAGCTCGATATTACGCCTACAACCATTGAAAGAGCTCATAGGATTGGGAAATTTAGTCCAGATAAAACCCGACCTTTGATTGCGAATTTTTCGTCGTTTAAAGAAAAACAGTCAATCCTGGGAAACGCAAAGAAGTTGAAAGGTTCTGGCATCAGTGTATCAGAAGATTTCTCTGAAGAGATACGTAGAAAAAGACGTTATCTATGGGAGTTTGCCAAGAGTCGCAAAGATGACGATACGCGGGTTAACCTCAGGCACGACGTTCTTTATCTAAATGATACCAAATACATTTATGATGACAAGATCAATCAGGTAGTGAGGTTTAAGTGACTGTATGATGACTCGCCCACTACAATCTCATTCCTTGTTATTAATTGTCGTAGCATCAAAAATAAAGTTGATGACTTTTCCTCTCTCGTGGATACAGTTCAACCGTCTGTTGTCATAGGCACAGAATCTTGGCTAACTGATGACGTAATAGACCGCGAGGTATTTCCTGATAATTTTACATGCTACAGAAAAGATAGAAATAGTCATGGTGGCGGTGTGTTTATTTTAGTGGACCAGAGGATTTCTTCGAGTAAGATTGAGGTGGAACTAGGATCGTGCGAAGCTGTATGGTGTCAGTTAAGACTTCGTAATGGTAAAACTTTGGCAGTTTGTTCTTTTTATCGGCCGCCAGCAAGTTCAGTCGATGTACTAGCAGAGTTCACAGCTGCAGTTGAAACGATTAAATCTGATAGCATTGTTATAGGTGGCGATTTCAATTTGCCCAATCTTAACTGGCACCAACCAAGCACACACTCTGGAGTAACTCGTGGGCTCACTGCAGTAATGTACAATTTTATCAACCTGTTTTCGCTGACTCAAACAGTGCTAGAGCCCACTCGAGGGGACCACATACTAGACCTTTTCCTTATAAACGAACCGGATTTGGTGCAAACTACTTTAGTAATTCCGGGAATCGGCGATCACAGTGCTGTCCTTTGTGAAATGAAATTGGATCACGTAAAAATGTATAATGATGGCAGTCGACGCATATTTAATTACAGTAAAGCTAATATTACCGCAATAAATGCTGAACTGGATGCTTATTTCGTTCTTTTTGAAACGCTTGCTGAATCATGTTCGGTACCTGAATTATGGACACTATTTAAGACGAAAGCTTTGGAATTGCAAGACCGCTTTGTTCCTTCTTGGATTTTAACTAAGAGGCGTAATAATAGCAAACCTTGGTTTACAAAAGAACTACGGAACTTGACCCATAGAAAACAGAGAATTTATCGGGCCTATAAGAACAATCCGTCGCTTGAAAATATCATCAAACTAAAAACGATGACCAGCAATCTAAAAACGAAAATAGAACAAGCAAAATCATTTTTCTTCGAGTCATTTCAAACTAAAGTTAAAGAAAATCCTAAAGAACTTTGGAAGTACATAAAGAGAAATAAAAAAGATAACGTATCTATTCCTGCTCTCATGAAATGTGACGACATGGTCACTAATGCTGGTGCACAAAGCTGAATATTTTAACACTTACTTTAGTTCTGTATTTTCCCTACCTGTTATAAATAGTAACACTACAGACGGCCTCGCTCCGGCGGATGTATCGCCCATGGAAGATATCTTCTTTGATGCTCACGGGATAGAAGTTTTATTGGGGGGCTTAAGTGCTTCAAAGGCTGCTGGCCCTGACTGTATACCGACCGCGTTACTGAAATCCTGCGCACGATCAATGTCCCCATATTTAAAATTACTTTTTACGAAGTCACTGAATTGTTGCTCACTCCCTGATGATTGGAAGATAGCGTCAGTAGTTCCAGTCTATAAATCGGGGCTTCGCAACAGTGTCTCGAATTACCGTCCCATTTCATTAACTTCCGTGTGCTGTAAAATTCTTGAACACATCCTGTACACGTCTATTTCCAAACACATGCATATTCATTCTTTGTTTAATCAGAAACAGCATGGCTTTCGAAAGGGGTTGTCCTGCGTCACGCAATTAACGGAATTTTCTCACGATATAGCTGAAGCGCTGGATAGCCGTTCAACAGTCGACTGTATTTTCTTGGATTTCAAAAAAGCTTTTGATGTGGTACCTCACGCGTTATTAGTTGAAAAATTGTGGTATTATAATATCAACCCTCGTGTAATATCCTGGGTTTCCGAATACCTACGTGCAAGACGTCAGTATGTGGTAGTAGATGGCACGAAATCGGGTATTTCCGATGTAACATCCGGGGTTCCGCAAGGGTCGGTTTTGGGGCCTTTACTCTTCTTACTTTATATCAATGATATCTCGGCGTCCGTTACATCATGTATGCGAATGTTTGCAGACGACTGCGTATTGTATAGAAACGTTAATTGTAAAGTTGATAGTCTTATCCTGCAAAAAGACTTAAATGCAATACAAACTTGGTGTGAAAAATGGCGGATGAATCTTAATTTGGATAAAACCGTGTGCATGACATTTTCCAGGAGAAAAACATTGAGCGAATTCCGTTATAAAATAAACAATATTAATCTAAAAACAGTTTCTGAGTTTAAGTATTTAGGCGTTTTCTTTACATCTTCATTACATTGGAGTCGACATGTTGATTATACTGTGGCAAAGGCTGCAAAATCTTTGGGTTTTCTTCGCAGAAATACGCGAAATTTTCCTCAAGTCACCCGAGAGTTGTTGTATAAAACAAATGTGTTATCTATCTTAGAATATGCCTGCACTGTGTGGGACCCGCCGACTATCACTGATAGAGATAAACTAGAAAGGGTGCAAAACTTTGCGGCCCGCTATGTATTTGGAAGGTCAGTAAAAGATAGAGATTTTAGTGTTTCACGTGCTAAACAGACTCTACAGTGGGATACACTCGAACACCGTAGAGCAAAGCTTCGCTTGAAGTTTTTTCGCAGCATATACCATTCCCAAACTGGAATCCCACGTGACACCTATCTTTTTTCAGCACATTATCAATCCGCCCGAGTGGATCACGTTCATAAGGTTCGCGAGTACAGATGTAGGACTGCAGTTTTTAGCAGTGCTTTCTTTCCAAAAACAATTTGCCAATGGAACCGGTTACCTTCTGCCGTAGTGTCAATCTTGTCAAATGATGCCTTTTATTCTGCCCTGGAATCGGTCAAGTTGCAAAAATAAAAGTTATGCAATGTGTGTCGCGGGTTCGAGATCTGCTTTGATGTACATGAATTATCCTGTCGTTATTTGTTCATATAGAGTGACGCTGTGTGTTGCGTAATTGTGATGTGCTTCCACGTATACAAATACTCTTGCCGTCATTTAACCTAGCTGTACTTCACAAGAAGCCTGCTTGTGTGTATTGAAGTAATGTTTGGCGTATGTAACCCCCCCGCTGTAATGCCGAAAGGCGCTGCGGGTATTGGATAAATAAATAAATAAATAAATAAATAAATAAAGGAAGAAAAAAAAAAAGTAGTTCTTTGCTTTCGAATTTCAATGCTGCGATAACTTGAAGCTGAAGTAGGGGAAAGATTAGGGGCTGCCCACCAGGCTTCCCGGGTGCTCGCAGAGTAAGCGGCCAAATTGTTTTGAGATACAGCCAGAAAATGGCCAGATTTCGGACTATAAAAATAGTCCAAATAGCCCAAAACATAAAACTTGATACGAGGAAATTAAAACATCTTTGTCGAACACTGATCACATATTACATAATATAAGGCACGTATTTAAAAAAAAAGGCAAAATGAAGGTAAAACATTACTAGATTCCAGAACCAATGGCGGAGCGCGAGTACATCACTGCGGTCAGCGGCGGACTCAGAGAGAGAGAGAAAGAAAGGGGGGGGGTTGGAGTGTTTCCCCAAACATCTGCTTGTGATTTGGATATTTTATTTTTCTAATCTTTTGAGATGATTGCTGGTTTATACCTGGCTCGAAAATACCACGTTTAGGGTATTGAAACCAAGTGCGTTGAAATTGGTTGATTCTCCGGTATGAAGTAGCCCAATAATGTAGCCGAACATGTAACCACCAGAGTTTCCCGACAACGAAAAAAATAGGTAGCCCAATTGGGCTATTTATAGCCCACCCTGGCAACCTTGCCACCCACCTTTTGCCGTTGACCTTTGAAAGTGACATGCTGGTTTGGACCGAGACTGTGGGTTTCTTGCATTCTTGCGCAAATTACTGTCGTCACAAACAGCTAAAACAGCTGAAATTAGAGCTATTTTTCTTCGAATCTGCCAAGTTTCTTATATTGAATAAAAATATTGAGCCATAATATCACTTTATATTATCTATTCTGACTAAAATGGCACTGAAGTTGATGGTGAAAACAACACTTTCTCAAAACACACATTTTTGACTCTGGGAATTTTTAGGAGAGACATCTCAGCATCTAGGGCAGAGAGAAATTGAACTTTTTAGCAATATGTAGCAAAATGTGCACAGGAGACAATGTTGGAAGCAGATTTCTTTAATATAAGTGTAGGAAACGTTTACACGTAACTATTGTTTTATTGCTTGGTAGCTACACAATCAACACTAAACTTTAATGTGTTGTAAAGTATCTAATAATTATTCATTCTTAGAAGTGATTCCAACATTTCATTCTGCGTAATTTGTAGTATGGGGGCATATGTTAAAACATCAGTTTTTTTTAAATGGTTTTGCACTATTGTTTTGGGGAAAAGAAGGCAGTTAATTATAATCATAATGAGAACTAACTTACAAATTAAATTAAATACCAGGTATTTGAAATCAGCAGAAAAGCTCGAACGAGCTTGAATCATATTACTGTCCTCTTTTTTTTTTCTCTCCTGGCACGGCTTAACACCACCGAAGAGGAGGGAAGTGTCGCTACTTCATCCCCTTCTCCCGATGCCGTCAATGTATATGGCTGCCGATCATTCCCGCTCGTGAGTTGCGTTAGCCAGGAAAACGTTTAACGCTCCCTTTTAACGACGTTTTGGGGTTGAATCGCGCTGCGGACATGGGCCCCCTTTGGCCCGCTACGTGCAAGTCGATTGCAACGTGATGTCACTGTGATGCGTACCTTTTCAAGCTTGTTTCCATGACAACGACGCTCTGCCGACCCGGCGTCCGCTGCGCCTGTCCCAAGTCCGCAGTGGCGTGGACCCATACCACCTAGAAGGCCAGGCCTGTACCTTCCGCCCGCCCCCCCCCCCCCCCCCACACACACACACACGTCATCATTAGTGGGTCCACGCAGCGCACCGTCCGTATCGCGTTGCGGGGACCCATAAAGAATGTGAAAACGCGGTGACGACGAAGCCACCAGCTCCTGCAGATTGAGGGGCAAACTTTACGCACGCGCAGAAAAATAAAAGATGCCAATTGTGAAAATTGAAACCTATAAGGACAAACAAAGAAACTGGCTGTCTGCCTGTCTCTTTTGTATATCCCAAAAGTGCTCTACCTCGATTTGGATAGTGTTTAGAGATCATACATGCGGTCATGGTGTCACTTGGAGTGAAGTGACGTTAAAGTATCCCGTGACATCACGGTGTCCCGTGACATCCCGCGACCATCCGGAAAGCACGTGATAACGTGATCTTACGTCGAGGAACCACGTGACGTGACGTCAGAATGTCACGTCGCGGTGTCACCTTACGTCATGCTCTCACGTGACGTGACCTGACGTCAGGTCACGTCACCTGACGTCACGGCGTCAATATGCCCGCAGCTGTCCCTACAGTGCACCTTTTAGGAGCGGGAAACAATGGACGACGAAATTAGCCGTGCGTCCACAGAAATCCGGAAGCCTCCCGCAAAGAGAGGCATCTAAACCAAGAGCTCTCCACAGGGCATGTAAGCGTCGCGTGCGTATCCGATCGTATTTTAGTTTTTTACATTTTGTAACGCGAAAAAAAAAAAAAAAGCAGAAACTCCGAACAGTGCGAGCGGAGGATCAATTTTCACCGCTTTTTTTCTATTTTCGGTCTTCTATAATTTTTCTGTTTGTTTGTAAAGTAAGCGCCCTTTTACTTAGACGCGTTTCGACTTGGGACGAATAGAGCACCGTTTTCTTCACCGTCGTCTTAACTCGTGAAAAAAAAAAAGGAAAGCCACAAATAAAAATAGAAGGGACCCAGGTTCGACTTGCTTCCTTCCGAGAGCCGGCAAAACGCATTCTGACGAGGGCACGCGTTCCTCGAGCACATCAAAGGATAATACAACAATCGCACGGAACATCGAACAAAGTGCATTTCTCGGCGCCGCCGACCTTTTCTTTGTAAATGTCTCGTTCTTAACGCTATTTCACGAGAATAACACAATCCTTCCGTACTCGCTGCCAGGCGGAAAAGTGCCATCCAGCGAGCCATTATGATGTCGCTATCTGTAAACGTACTGCCGAACCGGTTATTGCCTTTTGATTTACATCGTCGAAATTGTCTGCCCCGGCCGTTCAACACCGAGCCACGCGCGTTTGCGTGCTCTGTATGTATATCCGAGTGCTTCCTTGCATCTCTATGTGTGTGCGTGTTGGTGGGTGCATATCTGTGCGTGTGTATGTTTGTTCGTGTGCGTGCGTGTGTGCGTGTTGGTGTGTGTTTATCTGTGCGTGTATTTGTGTATGTGTGTGAGCTTGCGTGTGTGTCTGTGTACGTGGCCCATGTGTGTGCATGCGTGTGTGATTCTTTGCGCGTGCGTGGTCACGTGTTCGCGTGTGTGTGTGCGCGTATGTGTTTATCTAAGTGGGTGCGGCCGAGTGGATGCCTGAGTGCGTGTGCGTGCACGATGGTATATGCGTGTAGCTCTGTGGTTCGTCAATCTTTGTGGATCAGGCTGAGTAAAATTATAAGAGGCAGATCCAAACAAACGCGTGTGTTTAAAAAAAAAGAAAAAAGTAAATACTCGAAGCGCAGCCATCCTCCGCGGTCGCCGAAAAGCCCTTCATTCGATAACACCCCAACGTGACCCGAATAAAAGGATTCTTCGTAGCTCAAGGCCCTCAACAATAGGGCACAAAGGGGACATCGCGAATCCACGTTGCCCCAATGTTGGTTGCGGTGACAAAGAAAAAAAAAACACAATGTTTTTGCATATCTATTCAAGATTGCATCTGAGCTTCTTACTTGACTGAAAGTCGAAGAGGGTAGTACTTTTCGAGGGGGTATAGAAAAGAAAGCCGGACTAAGTATTTTTTTAAGAATGAACTTGTCCTCTACCCCTCTTCAAACTCGTGCTCTTCTGCACTTATACAGGAAACAGTGCCGGAGGTTGGGCTCGGTAGCGTTTGAAGCAGCTCTCCCCGTTAAGCCCAGATATTTTCTGCGTCGAAACGCCAACGCTTCGGCCTCACTTTGAATTTGGAAAAGCCCTCGAAGTAACGTGGAGCTAAACTCCGCAGGCAGGGAGAAGACGGGGCGACCGTAATCGTTTCTTGTCGGACGGTAATGTCAGGTTTGTCTTACAAACATTAGGGAGTTTCAGGGAACCGTGTTTGCACATCCGACACGGTATACGATAGGCCCTCCGGTACGAACTGCGCATGCGCTACCACAGAAGCCTCCCACATGCGCAGTGCGCACCTGAGGGCCTATCGTACCGTATCGGATGGGCA
This sequence comes from Ixodes persulcatus, assembly GCA_013358835.2. Taxonomy (NCBI): domain Eukaryota; kingdom Metazoa; phylum Arthropoda; class Arachnida; order Ixodida; family Ixodidae; genus Ixodes; species Ixodes persulcatus. Next base: position 1,079,635 of record JABSTQ010009660.1, on the reverse strand, counting down.
AACACGGTTCCCTGAAACTTCCTAATGTATGCAAAGATGTTCAGACCATAATGTATGAATCACACATGCTTCCAACATGATTCAGGGGTGTCCACAGAAACCTTTGTCCACGACCTCCTCGAGCATTTCTACTCTATATCTATAACTATTTTTTTATCTATATCTATATCTGTATTTATATCTATTTCTACTTCTCAATAATGCTTATCTCCGCAGATCACCTACAATGGTATTGCTGTTCTTGCGTATTTCAAAACTGGAATTTTTTTAATGTTTTTAAGCACCGACACAGCATGTGGTGGCGCTGCGAAGATGAGCGCTTGATTCGCCAGCGTGTGCAAAACAGAATCTCGCTATTCATTATTCATAAAGCTACCCGTCCCCGGCGAATTTCGATCGGCTCGCAAAGAACGGACAGGTCAAAGGAAAACTGCTCATTCCACGAACCAAAATGGCCACTATACGGGAAGCTTGGCACTACTTTCCCAGGATCCAGTCACATGGACTCCAGGGTTATTAGGTCACCAGTGAGACTCGGGGCTATTACAAGATCGCTGAGTTGACTAACAGTCAGAATAGGCAGTAGGCCGCATTCCCAGTCTACTGTTGCTGTTCTCGAAATCTGCACGAGCATATACACCGAGGTACGTAAAAACAATCTTTAGTGGCGTGCAAAAAAGAAAAAAAAAGAAGAAAGGAAGACACAATACACGCAGTCAGCATATAAGGAAGATGGGCGACAGGCCGACGTCTTGATTTCCTTGGGGATGTTCTCATCAGCATCCCGGTCGTACATAATCAAAGTGCCGCCGGAAATAATACTCTCCCGCTTTGAAAGATGAAACAATCATCAGCCGGAAGGAGTTCACGCTTTGTCATATTGTTTGGAGGTGAATGCTTTATCCACCAACGCGCTGTTTACAAACAGACCCGCGTTTGCCCACACGTACCGGGTAGGGGCGCTGCGCGCGCGCAGAAACCATATTTGCCTCAAGCGAAGCTTCTGCGCATGCGCTGTGCCGACACCAGCGCCATCGCAGTGGTGTGACGTCACAGGGCTGAGTTGGTCTATTGACGTTTTCAAGGACGGCCTCTGGGCGCCGCCATCTTGCTGCTGGTGTGGGTAGATCGTCTGATAGCCAAGCGTTGCTGAGGGTGTGGGTACGCCCCAGCAATGGTTGACTATCAGATCATATGCCCACACCAGCAGCAAGATAGCGGCGCCCAGAGGCCGTACTAGCAAGCGTCTATAGTGGGAGAGCCGCGTATAACCGTGCAGCGCTCCATGTCAGTCAGCACCAGTGCTGGACAAAATACTCGATAAAAGAATTTAAGTTACGTTACTAAATACCTGCTTCATAAAGTATTTAAAATACTACTCAAGTTACTTTTACTGTAAAGTATCTTGAGTAGAGTACAAATACTTAGAAATGTAATTCAATTACTTTTGAAGATACTTCCGCATTGCTCAATTTGTATCGCCGTCGTTGACAACTACAATTATACAGCTGCGCAAATCTGGTTTACCAGAATGGTTTATTAACACACAACAACACAAAACGGCAAAAAAAAAAAAGAAGCATCGCACGGTTATTTTATGCAGTCATACTATAAGGAGCAGGATATTGTCACGAATGACAAATGATGATGCGGCGAATAACCGAAGAAATTAAACGTTTAATGGGGCGACCTTGTGCCCAAAACAAAATAGAGAAAGGCTAGCGTCGCAGGCCTCGATGTCAGCGAAACAGCACGATCGAGCGCTGGGGCGAGACTGACTCCGGACCGCCAAGCGGAGCACTTTTTGTACCCACGTGGGTTTCTGGAACATTCGGCGTGGAAAGTCCGGCGCGTAGAACATTCGTAACTCGATGAGACGATAAGGTTTTCGAACTTGCGAGAATGTCAAGTTGAAAGAATAAATAAAAGAGGAGTTGGCTCCCTGGAATCGAAACCCGCGCGAGAGCCAAACACGGCAACCATTCGGCCACGCGCTCGCTCGGCAACGCACGTGGCAATATCACTGATGCATGTTACAAAACATCTCTGGGACAAACAGAAAAAGGTCGCTTTGGGGAGGAGATCACACCATGGCGCCCCAAGCGGTTAACTTTAGAACTACACGGATGGCGACAACAAATAAAATGACTCAGCGCTCGGCTGACTTGACTGAATGCGGCGTCAGCATTCGGCTGGAGTTCGTGTTCTCCGGTGAGGGGGAGGAAGGGCTCTTTTGTTACCACTCCGGCCTGCATGAACAATGCAGCATGCACGGCGCCCACTCAGCACAAAAGCCGAAGTGGGTCAAGTTCGCGTTCTCTGACAACTGATTTCGGGAGAGATCCGGCACTTAACGTCACTTCATTTATTGTTAGTATCTTTACATTACACTGTGCCCCGCGCTCTATTGAAGAAGATGACATGAACATTCCCACAAGGGCCTGTGGGCATGTGCACAGGCCTTCTGTTGGATAAACACCGAGGTGTGGGGACAACAAACGAGAAAAAGCGCCTCGCTAATAGTGATATCGCTGAATATCACGTCCTGCGACGTGACATTCAACGTGATATTCACCTCAGACGCGTCGTTCAACTACAATCCATATTCCCTATATGGGAAGTTCACTATAAACGAACTTGAGATACGGATATGAGTGAATTGATAACAAAGCAAACCAACATAATAGCCATGGCAGTGGTTGCACCTTCTTCAAGTAGGTTGCGTTCAGAAAGGCACTCAACGTTGGGGTACGCTTTTTTGGCATTTTGAGTGGATATCCAGCTCGTAGTTCATGTCCTGTCCTGTTCTCTGCTTAACAATGTTCGTTTACAGACAGTGTTCGCGAGAGCAATAAGTGATGGACTAACAACAAAAAGAAAAGAAGCAAAGAAAACCTCGACGTTTTGCCATAGCGGGGTCAAATATACAACAAGCAAAAGAAAAATGTATTTTTTGTTTGTGTCAACTTATCATTTTCTTTTATTTGTTATTTTCGTGAAGCTCAAGTGTGCGTTGTTGTCGTAGGTCGTTTCCCGGTCTGCGTTGAGCCTCAGTCTGGCAGTCTTTACTTCCGTAAAACCACCCCTTTTGTTTGAGGATTTTTGGGCGAAAAGTGTAGGAAACAAAAGGCGTCTGGGAAGGCGAGGGGAAAACCTTCATTGTACGAACTTTGGGCTGAAATATGAGTCAAAATAGGCAAAAAAGCGACGTTTTCACGAGGTCAATCAAAGTCACCGTAGCTAATCGGAGCTAGCAACAGGATTTGGTTGCTCGAAAGAATGTTTACGTTTGCTCGTGCCACGCCCACGCCAGTTCATACCGAAAAACTCAGAAAATGGCGGAATGTCAAAAATGTATTTGAGATAATGAGTACAAGGTACTCAGAAATGTAATTAAACTACAGTATCAAATACTCTCGATCAAAAGTTTTTGCAAGATACCAAGATACTTCAAAACGTATTTGAAATACAGTATCTTGAGTAGAGTATTCGAGATAGGTTGGGTTGAGCGGCGTTGGCGTCGCCGTAATCGCGCGCGTTGCAGTATGAAATTTTTCTCCGCTAAAGTTAGCGGGGAAATTTTCAGGCTAAATTTAGGGGGAAACGTTCCCGGCTAACTTTAGTGGGTTAAGTTTCCCCGCTAAATTTAGCGAGGAAATTGACGTCACGTGACCTCAACACCAATTCAGTTTCCCCGCTAAATTTAGTGGGGAAAATTGCGTCATGACTTCGTATCACGTCACCCACGAACAAATTCAGCGGCAAAAGGAGAGGAGGAATAGAGGAGGAGAAGGAGAGGAAGATAATCAGAGGGTTCGGAGGAGGAGGAGGGGCACACCCCCCGTATCCTCCCCTCCTCCTCCTCCTCCTCAAGAGCTGCGCTCTAGTTTCGCAGTACAGAGATTTGTAAACGTCTTTCATTTTCTGAAACCTTTTTTTAAAAATAGCAAGAGCGCGCGCATAGCTTTGACGTCAAATCCAGTGTTTTTGGAATCTCCGCTCTCGCGCATAGCGCGTGCATAGCTGAAAATGCGCGAGAGCAGAAATTCTGAAAACACTGGATTTGACGTCAAGCTCCGGGAACGAGGAGGGCTACAGTGGTACTTTGAAAATGATTTTCTGCAACCTCCGGACACCAAATCGATATATAATCTCGATATTCGTGATCCTGGAAGCCAAATGAAGACAATTTAAGTGTTTTTTTCATATATACAGGACCGCTTCCATTTCCCATTAAGCCGGGGTACACTGCTTATTCATCATACAAAAGAAAGGCTGCAAGGCAATGAGTTCAAGGAAAAACTTGACAGGCGGCATTCAAACTACGGATGACTCGTGTTTACGGACTGTCTTTCTTTTGTACGGTGTATGTGCGTCTCAATGCACATACGATTCATGTGCATTGAGACGCCTGCCTTACGGTCCCACCCTGTAGAATCAAGGTTGCCGTGCTTGACATAAGAAAAGCTTTCAGTAGGTCCGTGTGCCGACTGATCTTCTGAGCCAGTCGGTTTAATGGGAACACATTTTATTGAGGGTTGTCTTTCTCGAAAACATTATCGGATTGGAAACGACTCCGGTCAAGACGTACGGCTTCTTGACAGCCGGCGCAGCCTCATAGTGGAAGTGTAGCGGCTGTGGCATAAACATTTGAACGAAAGTATTGATGTAACAAACAATCTTAAATACATTATACACATGCGTTTTCTAAGCTGTGAATACGGAGCGCAAGTTCGTCTCCTTCTTGCACAGGGGTTGCGATGATGTCAGAACGTCGAGCTCTTATTGGCTGATGGAAAAAAAAAAATAGTGGGTAGATCTCAAGGTGTCTAGCATTGAAGCCTACCCACTATCCTTTCAGTCAAAGCCAATCAGAGCTTGGCGTCGTTTTGACGTCACTGCAACTCATGCTCAAAAAGCAGACGACTTGACGCTCCGCATAAAGTCGAATTCTAACCTCATGAAATAATTGTAAATCCTTATTTAAATTGTTTCCTTGTCCCTCCCCAACAACAAGCCGGGAATAAAGTGAAAAAACAATCTTTTGCACCGTAATTTGAAAGAGATGGACAAAAGCTTTGGGGGCGCGCGTCACATGCTTCAACGAACTGCCTTCGGTCTCTAATGTGGGCACTTGGTGAAAAAGTCGGCAAGGAATCCTACCGCCATGATCGGCCGGTGCCAAGGTCTAGCGCGATGCCGGTCAATCACGGCCTCCAGAGATTTCGCCGACTTTTTCTCCAGCTGTCCAGATTAGAACCCTCCGGTCAGTGTCGGAAGGGAGTGTTGACGGCCTCAGCACTATTGCTCCCTTCACATAAGCGGATCAAAATAGCTGACATGGCCGGAGGCTCAGTGACACGCTGAAAATGCCCGATTTCATTTTTACCCCCTCTTTTCATTTTTTCTTCTTCTCTTCTTCTGATAGTGACGTTTGAGAGAAGGATTTGAGGCTGAAGCTCAAGTAGTTGACTTTGCGGGCAGACGACGGCGACGGGGAAAAAAAAAATATTACGAAATTTCCATCAAAGCCTCGGATTTTATTCTTGAGGCGCATACAAAGGCAGACACTTCCACGAATTCATGGCGGGGCAGCCAATATAAGCGTTTAGGTGAGAGAACCGGCTCTTTGGTTGACTGAACTCCCTGAATACGCACCGTGTCGTCGAGCTCAAAAGCAAAGAGCAGAACGTGCTCCCGCGTCGAAGGTTCTGAACACGCTGGCGGCGCCTTGGGGGCGCGCGCGGAGGACTGCGAAATTAATAAGCTTTATTTGCTACCCAAATGAAACAAAAACTATAAAAGTCGCAAAAAGATCACAGAAATAGTGCTGCGATTGACAGCGGCTGCTGTCGTTTTATTAAAAGACGTGCTTTAGGATATTTTTTTGACTTTATAGGAGCTTTGCTTATAGTATAATAGATGCTGGAGACGTGCTTACTTGCTGCTTTTCGTGCGTGATTGTAGGGGTCCTGAGCCCTTTGCTGTTCTCGTACCGGCCGCTGCAGCCAACCGTCTGCTCTACTCAGCGAAACGCGCTTACCAATCCCGCTCTCCGAACGGAGATATGCGATGAATGGTTATGTAGGGGGGGAGGGGGGGGGGGGGGAAGAGGGAGGCGATAGATGCTATAGATGACGTGTTTACATGAGGGGCGACGGCGATGGTGAGAATGACTGCGTGGTGAACGCTATCACTCTCTCTTCGCAAACACATAGGTTATTGCGTGAGGACTGTATTCTGACTTCAGTGACGAAACTACGCATATATGTGACAAATATATATCTTAAACTGACAGTAGCTCCACCTGCGTTTGTAGAAGACAAGTCCTACTCTGTAAGGTCAGGACAAGCCTGCGCGAGGAACGAACGCACAGAAACTTCCAATTAGTGGCTACTGCTTGTTGGAAATTTGTGTCTTTCCGCTCAATTTCTTTTCATTAACGGCTTTATTGTGTGACGCATTTTTTTATTAATTATCGACTCTATTCGAGGTAGTCACGTGATCAGTAAAACGTCACGGTTCAATATCGGGGTTTAACGGAGCGACGCCTAAAAAGAATACCAACATTTGGTATTGGTGAGAGTAAAGGCGGAAAGCGTTGCACAATTTTTCGGAACGACGACAGTGTGCAAAAGAACGATCATCGTTCATTCCGGTGTTTCCTCTCCCCGTTGTCACTTTTACAAGCATGGCCTCTGTACCTAGTCCCCTTCCTGTTGGTCTGCTGGTGTGTGTAGCCTCGGCTGTCTTCGAACGTGGCTGGATGGATGGACGCCTGAATGGTAGTGAATATATACTCTTAGGAGCAGGCGGTAGCTTGCGCCACCTTTAGCCTCGCTGAGGCGCCGCCAAAGGTTGCCAGAGTGGATATCCTGAAGAGCGCTTTCGTACCCACGATGATCAGACCAGTATATAAAACACTGTTTCTTGCCGAGGTTTTTTTTTTATTTTTTTTTTATGAGTCTATCTTTTGCAAAATTGGATGACGAAGTTGCGGGGGTCGCGTTGTTGGCGTTGTCGACAATGCTATCCCCGAGATTTCGTCATCAAGCTTCGCGATCCCCCCGGTGACGATATTTTACTGCAGCTCATACAGCGGACAAGAGAGCTGCGTGAACATTCGATTTTCGATCATGACAATCAATGCCTTGATTTGCATTTGGGCAGTGTTCGTGCCGAATCGCTGCAATGACGGGAATAACCAAACCACAACAATAGGCTCCTTCTAGTGCCACTAAATAAGCTACGCGTCACAATAACGACACCTTGCCATATTGTGTCTTAAAATCATGGTTTCCAGTTATCTGCAGCTTTATCTGAAATTACAGGAAACGCTCTTCCGTTAATCCACAAATGTTTAAACAGTTCGCGACAGAGCAAAGCAATATTACGTGAGCTTCCTAACGCCGAATCTAATGTTGAGGAAGTCGCACTTTTGAATCATGACGATCGGCAGTTGCGCCTGCTCTGCACAAGCACCAAGATGGCGGCGCCCAAAACAATGTCAGGGAACAGAGTGCCGATACTCTAAGCGCAGCTCATTTAGTGGCTCTAGCTCGTTCAATTTACCTGCACCGGTGAAGGAGGTGCAGGTAAATGGAACGAGCCTAATGTGTGCAACACAGCGCATGCCCTGTGCGTTGCCAACCCCAGCGTGTGGATGATGAACATCAGCGGCATACAGCCGCTTTGCAGTAGCCGTGCATGGGCGCCGCCATTACCGACCTTCAGTTATTCCGTTTACTTTACTTCATCATTACTCTTGCAGGCCAGGTCATTGCCATTTTAGATTTTATTGCGCCCTTCTCCTCAGCACTGGCCTTTGTAGGGGCTCGTCAACGCCCGTTTCAGTGGCTCGGTATCTCGATCGGTAAGACTAAAGGCTCATTCCCACTGCCCCATTTTCTTACGTTAAGTTACGTTACGAAATATTACGTTGAAGTCACGGCAACCGCTGTGCTTCATATTAAGCGAAACTACCAGTTGAAGGACAAAGCATGACACACGACATTCGAGACACGAACGTTTCGGTGACTTATACGTAACGTAACTTAACGTAAGAAAATGGGGCAGTGTGAAGGAGCCTTAAAGGAGTACGGAAACAAAATTTTAGCGCCGATCTTTTTGCATAAATATGGGCTAGGGACAGCCACCACCTCGGAAATTTCAATATCGCGCTGTAAAACACAGGAGAACTAATTTTAAACCTAACTAAATGATTTCACATTCACATCTGGTGGATCGTGGGAAGTTCTCGTGACATCACCTGTGGCATAGGAGCAGCGCCGTTCTGCGGAAATACGGCGTGCCGGCAGAATTAGCCTAGGCCTGAACGCGTTTGCAAAGCCTTGGTGGAGAAAGCCAAAGCGTAGTTGGCCACAGTGTGCTCGTTCTCGTTGCGGCTCTTTGCACGACACAACGCGAGCACGTTTCTGGTTCTGAAGGTTTCCAGCTGAACGTAGAGGGAAAACACCAAGGAGTGGAGAAAAAGAGACACACACTGCTGGACTATCAACCATTTACTGGAATTCTTCTTTTTCATCTACCCTCATGAATTATACTATTGAGTTCCCAGGGGTAACGTCTTCTTCGGTATAATATTTGGTGGCTAGCGTTCACATGTTCCTGACTAGGGTTCTCACTTGGGGCGCTCCCACAAGATACAGTTTTTCTTTCGAAAATAGCGGAAACACGAAAACCATCTTGCAAGGGAAATCCTGGAGTCTCTGGCTATTGAGGCGAAGGGGATGACTGCGTGAGTGCCGCCTCCATTACGCTATTTCCGAAAAACAAACAACTGTATCTTCTGGGAGCGCCCCAAGTGAAAGACCTAGTCAGGAACATGTGAACGCTAGCCACCAAATATGATACCGAAGAAGAAGAAGTTACCCCCTGAAAGGAGTCCACTCAGTTCATCCCAAGATACTTCATCCCAGGACACCTCATCCCAGACACTTTATACCAAAGGTGTTTCATCCCAAGACGTTTCATCCATTCATGGAGGCCCGTGGCACCGCGGGCCTCCATGGTACGGGCTGTAGCCTTTCCGCGGTGCCACGGCTCTCCTGAGCCAATAAAGCTTATTATTATTATTATTATTATTATTATTATTAGTTTTATTATTATTATTATCCCAAGATAGTTTATCCCACGAACATTACATGCAAGGATATTTCATACTTTGGAGTGGCTCTGCCACACTTCATCCTCGGATGCGTCATCCCAGGAATGTTCATCCCGGTCACTTCATACCAAAGTCATTTCATCCCAAGATGTTTCATCCCAAGACGTTTCATGCCAGTGACATGAAATACCAAGGCATTTCATACCAGAATAATTTGGGGCGCCCACGAGTTGCTGAGCTCGAGCAAGAAGAAATCTTAGACCATTCTTTGCGCACCATCGAAGTCGTCATGTTCATGGAAAATAGGTCGCATTTCGCCGGCTGCAGCACTTAAAGGGGCGATGCAACAATTTTTGTACTTTGCGCAAATACCGTTTAGAACGGATCCCTGACTTTAATGACCTATGAAACACGCATTCGTTTTTCACCCCACGCAATAGAAGTCCCAGTAAAAAACTAAAGACAAACTAGCAGCGTTCACCCCCTCAACTCGCAGCCAGAACAAGCAGCCACGTGATCTGGAGCTGATTATATGACGCCAATGATGATCTTAGCCACGCGCTGGGGTTGGCAAAGCACAGGACACGCGCTGAGTTTCAGACATTGTTATGGCTCGGCTATTGTCGTCGTTGCAGCGATTGGACACGGGCCACTACCCGAATGCTTCTCGAGCTAGTAATTATCACGAGCCCAAATCGAGTGCCCACGCAATGCTCGGGTCTAGACTATGAACATCATTCAAATATCGTCATATGGGTGTACTGCGATCCCCACTTTACGTCATCAAACTTTGCAAAGGAGAGATTGAATGAAAATGATCGCTTTTGTCTCTGAAATTACACCGCAACAAAGGGGTTTCTTGGCCAGTGGCGTTGCGTGCGAGTAACATTGAGTCCCACTAGTGACAGTAAGCTCGTTTAAAGTGAAAAACATTCCAATTGAATATCGTTGCACCGCCCCTTTAAATGAACATCATTGTGGGGTGTGCATAGCAGGGCCCAGAGACAACTCGATACTAGACTTCAGCGAAAGTCGGCCCATTCTTCCCTCTCATTCATTTACTTACTTCGATCCCTATTTACAGTGCTGCTGTAATGGTCAGATTTACTTCTTACGAAAGCTGCAAACCGCAACAAACCGCAATACTGATGTCACTTGAATTGATGTCACTTGAAAAACGGCCGAAAGATATCGTTCCAAGACAACAATCACCAGAAATATAAAAATTTAATATGTTTATTTTACAATAACCCACCCATAAGAGCAAAACCTTAACAAGAGGCCGAAATTCGGGCTAATACGCTCTTCAGAGCACACAATTCTGGCTAATACACTCAAGAATCGCTAAGTACGTAGCACGAGCACGCATTGAGAAACCAGTCTGCGTCTCTGTTGTTATAGTCATCCAGGATCCGGTATAGACGCTTGTTGGACTGCTTGTACTCCTTCTTCGTGTATAGCGGTGGCTCATGACCCACGTCCAGCTGAATGGCCATCGCGTTCACACGGACTTGTTCGGAGAGAAGCGCATCCTACAACTTGAATACTGTAGGATGGGATGCACCGATAGAATTTTAAAATACCCGGTGCCAGCTTTCAACGCTATTGTTGGTTCTGGGAAGGCTGACCTCTGTCACGCGCTTGCAATTCCACATGGATATTGGGAACCTTGGGTCCTTGTGGGATCAACCGTCCCAGGTGTTCTCAAAGTAGTCTAGGAACTCTTGGTGCTGTTCCGTGCGTCCAAACAAGTCCAGCAGCTGTCTTGCGAGCATGCGATATCTGTCGCAGACGTCGAAAACATTGCAGAAGCACAGTGCGATTAATTTCTTCAGGATGAGATGGTAGCTGGAATCATCAACGAATCGCGTGTGCATGCCGAGCTCTTGAATTCGGCGCCAGATGCTTTGCGCGAAATGAAATAAGCATCCATGCACCTCGACGTCAGGAATGCATTCCAGAAAAGCATTCTCTTCAGCCTTTTCGAAGTCCATCACTACTGTGTGCACCTGTCGTGGGCTTGAAGTGGCATCGTCAATAGCCTCAAGTAGCATGCGCGTTGCTCTCTTGTACGTCGCTTCGCGCTTGTTTGGCAAGAGGCAGTAAACATGGGGAAGCACCCTGCCTTTGTAGAGGCCATGAACACCCCAAAGCTGGTAAAACATCTCTGGTGCTACTTTAAATGTGCCGTCACACAACCAGGTTTCGCAGGTGTTTAAGCGGCACAGGTCCGTGTTACAGGCGAAAATCATTATTCTTTCCGAGTCAATACAGCCTGTGTCCCCGGCGAGAAATGCTTCAGGTGACGCTGTTCTTGTCATGCGCAGGTGTTCAGGTACAATTATGTCTTCGATTCGGTGGGGAACTTGAGCTGCGCCATGGGCTTCGCGTCGAACTCTGTTCACCTTCCTTTCCAGTGATGACAGCTTGGGGAGCTTCGCGATAGTTGCCGGTCTTGCCCCTTGTAGGCAGGCGGCCACGACGTTCCGAGGGGTGTCGTGGGAACGCTTGGCTGCAGTTTTGATCTTATCTTGTAAACGCGCCGCAGCGACATTTTCTGGACTCGGTAGATGGCAAGTGTGGCCTTGTGTCACAGTGGTTGTCTCACCTGCAGTAACAGCTCGTCCCCGGCAACCCTCCTGGAATTTCTCGCATCTCCATGCCGTCTTCTCGTCGTTGGTCCTGTGCTTGGTGTACATGTAACCTTCGAAGCAGAGCTTCGGCGATCCTCGACGAGAAGCCACAAAGGTGGCCATGTTCTATAAACAAACGCGATGACAATCAATGAGTCGGGCCGGCTGGACTGTTCGACTGATGGAAGCTCGATGCCAAGTGCAGGACAGTCTTACGTGGCACGGGTGACAATAGGAGAAAGACGAAGTGCATATGTCGGCTCCGCGCGTGAAAAACCGATTTTATAACTTCTTCTAGGCAGAAGACTTTGTGGTATAAAATATCCAGGTATGAAATGTCCTTGGTATGAAGCGTCTTGGGATGAGACGTCTCGAGATAGAACGTTTCTGGTATAAAGTGTCCGGGATAACCAGTCCTGGAATGAAATGACCTGGGATGAAGTGAGTGGCCCATCGGCTGAACCGTATGGACTATTCTGGCATCAAATGTCGTGGTATGGATTGTCCATGGGATGAACTGTCTTGGGGTGAAACATCCTAGAATGAAATGACTTTGGTATGATATGTCTGGGATGAACTTTCCTGGGATGAAGTGACTTGGGGTGAAGTGTGGTAGAGCCCCCTGGAAACTCAATAGTATAATTCATGAGGGTAGATTAAAAAGAAGAATTCCAGTAAATAGTATAATTCATGAGGGTAGATCACTCTCCCCCTCGCCATTGCTGGGTACTAACGGTTATTTCTACTTACCGGTTCCTTTGAGCTACTACTTTTGCGATGTGAAACTAACACGGTGAACCGAACACTCGTGGCACATAAAATACTGGTATGGTCGCGAACGACATTATGGGCAAGCTAGAACGTACAGTCCTCGGATATTACTACTAGGCGAGATCGTCACACGTTGACGCCATTAAGCGGCAACGCTCGCAACTACGGTACCCTTTGCAGTGCAGGAACTATTGACGTCACCGGCATAATACGCATTGCGCTTAGCTGGCCGACTTTGAAGCGAAAGGAAGAGAGCTCGCGCTAAGCCCCTCTATCCTGGCAAAAGTGGCGCTATTCATTGTTGTGGAAATGCTCGAGACCAAACGGAAACATATCGAGGGGCTTTACTCGAGACATGTGCCGTGCGCCCCTTCTGGGAAGAACATTGCGGCTAAAATCTAGCTCAGTGCTGCGCTGTGCCGCCATGATCTTCCCAACGGCTGCACGTTGCACGTGCCTCGTGCATCGACGTACCTTGCACAACTTTAGAGACATGAAGGGGCTTTAGATGAGACAAGAGAAGGTCGGCAATGGCGGCTGTAATCCGGCGCGGGTGAAAGGCGTCTACTGTAAACAAATCATCGGGCCGCCGCCATGTTTTTTCTCGTGTGAGCAAGCACGTGCAAGTGCAAGCCTGCCAAAGCTACCTTCACGCGCATGCTGCACGTGCTTATAGGGATGGGGCACCAGTTGGGAACCCATGTTTGCAAACGTCTGTAGGCAGTATTCACTGGCGGCCATAGCTGTGTGCGCGACTGCTGAGCGCGTGCAGACGACGAACTTCCACAGTTCTTTGGCAACGTGCATTCCCCACCATCAAGATTGTCGCTCTTAGCGGCTTATTCATGTGAGCTCGTTTCTGAGCATACGCTTTGAACGGCGCCCTCAACTATGGCGTCCAGTGAATGAATGCAATCCCAGCGCATCAAATCGAGAAGGGACCAGTCGCACGCTGCCTGTCTTCCTACTTCTCTTCTACCCATCTACTACCAGTCAATATAGTCAAATCTCTACTTATTTCCGTCGATGAAAATCCCCTTTCCGACGTCATAGTCAGCGTTCGGCCAATCGTGGAAGGCCGACCACAGCGACGCTTTCGGTCGCGCACGGGGCTAATTGCATGCGCTACGGTCGGATCCACGCCAATGCAGCAAATATTCGATTCCAGACAGACATCTACGTAACGCGTTACTAGTAGCGAGTTATTTGTAACTAGCTACTCTTTCGCTAGCAAGTAACCTATCGAGTTGCTTCTCGAGAAACGAACGAGTAATGTATTGAGCTACTTTTAAGGCCAAGTAAGGAGTAACGGTATTTCGTTATTTTTTTAGGAGTGACGTGTACAGTACCGGCTGAACAGCTTCGTTTTAATTCTAACCTGAGCATGCGTGTATTGAGACAAAGGCAGATGGACAACCAGAAAAACAACTAAGCAGTATGACAGTATAGCCATGTTAGTCGTGGAACACGTCAGTCGAACTTTACGGCTGGGAATGTCCTTCACCCAGCGAACACAAGAAGGTTCGTTGGTTCAACCTTCTGGAATCGTGCACAGACCAAATGTGAAACCGGAGGTTACCGACGCGGGAAGTCGCAGAACCCATTGTCAACTTCGAATTTTAGACGCTGAGAGAACAAAGATAGAGAGGTGAATTCCAGATTCACCAGCTCTTCCTGAAGCAAAATACTGCACTTCATTCGAGCGTATCAGTAGAACAACTGTTCAACGTCGCCGGGGATGTTTTCTCAATGAAGAGGGAAAACATAACTGATAAAACCACCGAGAGACACCTACTTCTTAGGTGCAACGACTACTGAAAAGGAAACAATAAACAGTAAAAAACAGCTGTTTATTTGGTCGTTGAAGTAGCGAGAAACGTACCTCACTACTTTTGAGGTAAAGTAACGCGTTCCTTTTAAAAATTGGTAACGAGCAACGTATTTAGTTACTTTTTGAGCGAGTAACGATTAGCGGTATTTAGTTACCTTTTTGGGTAACTTGTACATGTCTGGTTCCAGATCACACGGCCGTTTATAGACCCTTTTGTATATTCAGTCCCATCTGCTGCCTCAAATGGCAGTTTAACTTTTCCCGTACAAATGGCGGCAATGAACCTAATCTACAGTATTCTATCGGGCACCGTCACTTTTGCAAGTCAACGGCAAACGACAAAATGTGCTCTTCACTGTACAGTTCTTTCTCAATCTCTTTCATTGTCGACGGCCACGAAGAAGCAATTAGTCAGGACGAAGCACCAATCCACATAGACGCCTTGACAAACTTTTATATATTGAGGGACTTTGAAGTCAATCGTGTGCTACTAACAGATTGACTGGGCCCGAATTAGAAATGAACGCTTACACAGCTCTTGCATTCAATAGCTCATTCGCATCGTGCTAGCGTCTCAAATCTACAGACCTCGAATAATCAGCTTACGAGCATTTTTAACTTCTTACTTTAGCAGTAAACAGAAAGCCGCCGTCAGTACGGCAAATGCGCAATTTTTCAGATGATGATAGTCCTCAAAGTGATCAGACTGAACTCTGGATGGTGAAAAATCTAACGCGCGTTTCATAGGTTTTGAACGTCGAGGAATGATTAGAAACAATATTTGCTGAAAGTTCAAAAATTGTTGCATCGCTCCTTTAATGTACAAAATATCCACGTAATAGGAATAAACCTCCACGATCTATGCGACGGACGCGCTGGCAATCGGTCAGCAGAGGCGCCACTAAGCGGTGCCAAGAAGAAGCCGCGACCTCGTAGCGGGCCGTCTTCCGCAGTGATGGCACTGGCGGCAAGCTGCCTACTTGGACGCCGTGTCCGCGCAAATACGGATTATCTTTCTCCGTTGCCCGCGTAATTTGATGACCCCCTCGCCGGGCACGTTGTCGCCGGCGCCTAACACGGACTCGGGGGCAAGCTGCGAAGCAACTGCCTTCACGCTAACACGGGAGAACTGACGTTGTCTTTACTCAATTACTGGCCGCGGTATACCTCACATGACTCGCCTTGGTGTCTTTTAATGTGTCTTGTGCGGACGTGCCTTGCCGGCCAACGGGGCATTTTAGGACACACGGCTGCAAGTAGAGGGCATCTGGCTAAGGCGAAATTCGTTTTCACGCGCACGCTTCACGTGCCGGTCTGCACGCACGTATAAGGAACACCGCCGAATACCATGCATGCACCTAGAAAGCAGGCGTCATCCCCCTGGTACGACCTTTCTGTTGTATTTTCACCGTGCTCTGCCGCCTTTTGAGTTGAACCAAGCTGAAGGTAATGAGCCGGTACAACCAATCAACTGCCTTCACGCTAACACGGGAGAACTGACGTTGTCTTTACTCAATTACTGGCCGCGGTATACCTCACATGACTCGCCTTGGTGTCTTTTAATGTGTCTTGTGCGGACGTGCCTTGCCGGCCAACGGGGCATTTTAGGACACACGGCTGCAAGTAGAGGGCATCTGGCTAAGGCGAAATTTGTTTTCACGCGCACGCTTCACGTGCCGGTCTGCACGCACGTATAAGGAACACCGCCGAATACCATGCATGCACCTAGAAAGCAGGCGTCATCCCCCTGGTACGACCTTTCTGTTGTATTTTCACCGTGCTCTGCCGCCTTTTGAGTTGAACCAAGCTGAAGGTAATGAGCCGGTACAACCAATCAACTGCCTTCACGCTAACACGGGAGAACTGACGTTGTCTTTACTCAATTACTGGCCGCGGTATACCTCACATGACTCGCCTTGGTGTCTTTTAATGTGTCTTGTGCGGACGTGCCTTGCCGGCCAACGGGGCATTTTAGGACACACGGCTGCAAGTAGAGGGCATCTGGCTAAGGCGAAATTTGTTTTCACGCGCACGCTTCACGTGCCGGTCTGCACGCACGTATAAGGAACACCGCCGAATACCATGCATGCACCTAGAAAGCAGGCGTCATCCCCCTGGTACGACCTTTCTGTTGTATTTTCACCGTGCTCTGCCGCCTTTTGAGTTGAACCAAGCTGAAGGTAATGAGCCGGTACAACCAATCAACTGCCTTCACGCTAACACGGGAGAACTGACGTTGTCTTTACTCAATTACTGGCCGCGGTATACCTCACATGACTCGCCTTGGTGTCTTTTAATGTGTCTTGTGCGGACGTGCCTTGCCGGCCAACGGGGCATTTTAGGACACACGGCTGCAAGTAGAGGGCATCTGGCTAAGGCGAAATTTGTTTTCACGCGCACGCTTCACGTGCCGGTCTGCACGCACGTATAAGGAACACCGCCGAATACCATGCATGCACCTAGAAAGCAGGCGTCATCCCCCTGGTACGACCTTTCTGTTGTATTTTCACCGTGCTCTGCCGCCTTTTGAGTTGAACCAAGCTGAAGGTAATGAGCCGGTACAACCAATCAACTGCCTTCACGCTAACACGGGAGAACTGACGTTGTCTTTACTCAATTACTGGCCGCGGTATACCTCACATGACTCGCCTTGGTGTCTTTTAATGTGTCTTGTGCGGACGTGCCTTGCCGGCCAACGGGGCATTTTAGGACACACGGCTGCAAGTAGAGGGCATCTGGCTAAGGCGAAATTTGTTTTCACGCGCACGCTTCACGTGCCGGTCTGCACGCACGTATAAGGAACACCGCCAATACCATGCATGCACCTAGAAAGCAGGCGTCATCCCCCTGGTACGACCTTTCTGTTGTATTTTCACCGTGCTCTGCCGCCTTTTGAGTTGAACCAAGCTGAAGGTAATGAGCCGGTACAACCAATCAACTGCCTTCACGCTAACACGGGAGAACTGACGTTGTCTTTACTCAATTACTGGCCGCGGTATACCTCACATGACTCGCCTTGGTGTCTTTTAATGTGTCTTGTGCGGACGTGCCTTGCCGGCCAACGGGGCATTTAGGACACACGGCTGCAAGTAGAGGGCATCTGGCTAAGGCGAAATTTGTTTTCACGCGCACGCTTCACGTGCCGGTCTGCACGCACGTATAAGGAACACCGGCCAATACCATGCATGCACCTAGAAAGCAGGCGTCATCCCCCTGGTACGACCTTTCTGTTGTATTTTCACCGTGCTCTGCCGCCTTTTGAGTTGAACCAAGCTGAAGGGTAATGAGCCGGTACAACCAATCAACTGCCTTCACCGCTAACACGGGAGAACTGACGTTGTCTTTACCTCAATTACTGGCCGGCGTATACCTCACATGACTCGCCTTGGTGTCTTTTAATGTGTCTGTGCGGACGTGCCTTGCCGCCAACGGGGGCATTTTAGGACACGACGGCTGCAAGTAGAGGGCATCTGGCTAAAGGCTGAACTCCATGGGACGAATTATGTGACTAATAACTGGCGAACGCCGCCCGGCGGTCAAACAAAATTTTTATTTATCCCATTAAATGGCAAGATACGAATTTGAATGCCGGGATGGAGGGACACCGGGAGAAGAAAACAAGAGGAAGCGAGGTTTCATTTGTTGGTTTATTCACATTTAAAAATCTTAGCGTTTTGCCATATTCATGTTTGTAGTGGGTTATGCAGACGAGGCAAATGCACTGTTTCCGTACATTGCACGAGCGTTTACAACGACCTCACACGTTTCAATCTAACAAAGTCCCGTGTTCGAACTTAACAGCAGTTGATTCTCAATGTTACTGTCCGCAAGACGAGCGAGTGGAAAAGAGGGTAGGGCTTTTGGAAGGTCAGTCTTGAAAGATACACTCTTAGAAAAAAGGGTCAGTATAGTCCTCCCTAAAGGGAGGAACGCTCTTGATACATATGTTCCTTCAGAAGGGAGAAACTTTCGTCCCTAAAGCAGGGGAGCAAAAGTTCCTCCGTCGCCAGCATCTCATTATGACGGCCACGAATCGACCAATCAACTGCCTTCACGGCTAACACGGTGACGAACTTGACGTTGTCTTTAATCAATTACTGGCCGCGTATACCTCACATGACTCCGCCTTGGCTGTCTTTTAATGTGTCTGTGCGGACCGTGACATTGCCGGCCAACGGGTGCCATTTTAGGACACACGGCTGCAAGTAGAGGGCATGCTGGCTAAGGCGAAATTTGTTTTCACATGCGCCACGCTTCCACGTGCCGGTTTCTGCACGCACGTCTAAGCACACCCCGCCCAATACCATGCATGCAACTAGAAAGCAGTCGTCATCCCCCTGGTACGACCTTTCTGTTGTATTTTCACCGTGCTCTGCCGCCTTTTGAGTTGAACCAAGCTGAAGGTAATGAGCCGGTACACCAATCAACTGCCTTCACGCTAACACGGGAGAACTGACGTTGTCTTTACTCAATTACTGGCCGCGGTATACCTCACATGACTCGCCTTGGTGTCTTTTAATGTGTCTTGTGCGGACGTGCCTTGCCGGCCAACGGGGCATTTTAGGACACACGGCTGCAAGTAGAGGGCATCTGGCTAAGGCGAAATTTGTTTTCACGCGCACGCTTCACGTGCCGGTCTGCACGCACGTATAAGGAACACCGGCCAATACCATGCATGCACCTAGAAAGCAGGCGTCATCCCCCTGGTACGACCTTTCTGTTGTATTTTCACCGTGCTCTGCCGCCTTTTGAGTTGAACCAAGCTGAAGGTAATGAGCCGGTACAACCAATCAACTGCCTTCACGCTAACACGGGAGAACTGACGTTGTCTTTACTCAATTACTGGCCGCGGTATACCTCACATGACTCGCCTTGGTGTCTTTTAATGTGTCTTGTGCGGACGTGCCTTGCCGGCCAACGGGGCATTTTAGGACACACGGCTGCAAGTAGAGGGCATCTGGCTAAGGCGAAATTTGTTTTCACGCGCACGCTTCACGTGCCGGTCTGCACGCACGTATAAGGAACACCGGCCAATACCATGCATGCACCTAGAAAGCAGGCGTCATCCCCCTGGTACGACCTTTCTGTTGTATTTTCACCGTGCTCTGCCGCCTTTTGAGTTGAACCAAGCTGAAGGTAATGAGCCGGTACAACCAATCAACTGCCTTCACGCTAACACGGGAGAACTGACGTTGTCTTTACTCAATTACTGGCCGCGGTATACCTCACATGACTCGCCTTGGTGTCTTTTAATGTGTCTTGTGCGGACGTGCCTTGCCGGCCAACGGGGCATTTTAGGACACACGGCTGCAAGTAGAGGGCATCTGGCTAAGGCGAAATTTGTTTTCACGCGCACGCTTCACGTGCCGGTCTGCACGCACGTATAAGGAACACCGCCGAATACCATGCATGCACCTAGAAAGCAGGCGTCATCCCCCTGGTACGACCTTTCTGTTGTATTTTCACCGTGCTCTGCCGCCTTTTGAGTTGAACCAAGCTGAAGGTAATGAGCCGGTACAACCAATCACATCATCTCACGCCTGTGTGCTCTCTTGTGTATGTGTTTGTTGTCGTGCCTCCTCTCCAGTTCGTCTTAAAACCGTTTGTCAAAGGAATGTCGGCGATGCAACGAGCCTATAAAAAGAAAAAAAAAAGGTTTGCTCAAAAGAGAGAGAATGTCCTTTGGACACGCTGAATTGAGAAACATTCGGAATGTTTGTCCGTCACGGACATTGTTTGACGTTTCCCTGAAAAAAAAAAAAAAAGATTGCCAGCGTCAAGCCCCCGACTTGCCGTCAATATAGGAGACGTCGCGAAAATCCTGCAAAAGAGAAGCTTCGTGGTATTAAAGTTCTCGAGCGAGAGAGTGCCCTTCCGTTCTTCCCTTTGAGCTGCGTGTTTACGCTACATATATCGGTAGTCGGAATGAAAGGGACATCTGTAAGGGCACAGAAATGCGCAAAAGCAAAAGACACGCAACAAAAAAAAAAAGTTTCTTACTAAAAAAAAAAAAAGAACGGATCAGATACTATAGAGGCGCCTGAGCGTAACGAACAGAGTTAACTTTTTCACATTTCTTTTCAGAGAAATCAATGTTGTACACGTTCCTCAAAAAGAGGAACGGAAGCTCGTTCCTCGTTCCTTTTGATTTTTGGAACGCGTTCCGTTACAAGTTCCATTTGTTAAAAAGGAACTCGCTCCCGTTACAGTTTAAAAATGAAACGTATCGTTACATATAAGTTACATTTGTATTTTGCTCATTACCGCATTTAGGTAGATCAAACAAAATTTTTTATTTATCCCATTAAATGGCAAGATACGAATTTGAATGCCGGGATGGAGGGACACCGGGAGAAGAAAACAAGAGGAAGCGAGGTTTCATTTGTTGGTTTATTCACATTTAAAAATCTTAGCGTTTTGCCATATTCATGTTTGTAGTGGGTTATGCAGACGAGGCAAATGCACTGTTTCCGTACATTGCACGAGCGTTTTACAACGACCTCACACGTTTCAATCTAACAAAGTCCCGTGTTCGAACTTAACAGCAGTTGATTCTCAATGTTACTGTCCGCAAGACGAGCGAGTGGAAAAGAGGGTAGGGCTTTTGGAAGGTCAGTCTTGAAAGATACACTCTTAGAAAAAAGGGTCAGTATAGTCCTCCCTAAAGGGAGGAACGCTCTTGATACATATGTTCCTTCAGAAAGGGAGAAACTTTCGTCCCTAAAGCAGGGGAGCAAAAGTTCCTCCGTCGCCAGCATCTCATTATGACGGCCACGAATCGAGCAAATCGAGCTCAATAAGGCTTAAAGGGATTGTCCGGTGAAAACCGGAAGTTCTTAAGATTTCGTGATGGTTACCTGGTGGGAGCCTAATGATTAACATAGTCCATTTTTATTCCATTAAACGACACCCCAATTTAGTGTAATCAACGACGGATAACTGAACGAAACTCCATGCCGAATTTCGCAAGTATCAACGGCTGCACTCCCATGCCTGACGTGACGTCACACCAGTCTTGCAATTGTCATATCCTATGCCTCATTCCTCCGTGGGAACACAGTGCTCCCGACGCACTGCAGCATTCCATATTACTCGCCACTGTAAATGTCGCGGAGAAGTGTGGCGCGTGACAACCGCACAACGAAAATACCCTTTCATTCTAAAAAAAAAAAATCTAGCAGGGCACCGAGGGTGAACCACGTCGTACCGCTCACGCGGAGGACAAAATTCGAAGTGCACTTCAGTTCGGCGCGTTCTTTGCCTGATGTTACCTCAGAAACTGCGCTTCCCTGAAGGTGGAAGAGGAAAACGCCGTTTATGCACGCTTGGGTTAAAATACAATTACTCCTCCAGGGAAGCACATAAAATTCAGATTTGTCTTGGAAGATGCTCCTACAGCCATTGACAATGAGGTCTAAATGTTTTCATGAATACGAAATCTGACCGGATAATCCCTTTAACGAGAGCACTAAGTCTATTGTACGGAGCGAGAGGAGCAGCAGATAAAAAAATTGACCGCATCTCCACGGGGTGAATGATGTTGCTTGGGGCGAAGCTCTGGTGGTGCTTGTCTGCGTAGACGCCGAGCCTTTTCATTCATGTCAGTAGGAGAATGTGTGGTTTTCTTCTTTTTCTTTTTTTAAGCAGACAGATGGGATGGCATCTCAGAACCCCTACTCTTTTTTTTCTTCTTTTTCTTTTTTCATAATTTTTTCATCTTTTTTTCCACTTTTTTTTGCCCTACACGAGCACGTGAGCATGTGCTCACGTGCTCGTGAGCACGTGATCTCACGAGCAGAAGCACGAGCACCCGACGCCGGGCCTACGGCGGACGGCGGACGGCGGACGGACATGGCTAGCCCCTAAGGAGCTTCGCCCCTAAAACGTAACACGAGCTTTCCGCGAACTGTATTTATTTACGCAGCCGGCTTCACCCCGCAGGTAAAGAAACTTACGTTTCGAAAGCATGCAGTCACTCAGTCTTCTCATCATCAGCACTGCGATGTTAAACGGAGACAACCGACACCCAGTTCGCGCACTTTGTGTCTTACCTTTGCTATTCCTCGAGCCACAATTTTTTCGTCAATCGTTGCGTCAACCGCACATCTCGGAGGAGTGAAAAACCATTCGCCCGCGAAACTAAACGGCGCTCTTAAAAAAAGCAAATTCGAAGCAGCCTCTTGGCTAATTTCAGCACGGTAATGACGGTAACACGAAATTATGGCGTAGCCGCGTAGCGTAAAAGGAGGTTAGATCGCTTGCCACCAGATGGCTGGGTCAAGCAGAGTAATTGCAAGTAGCTAGGCTAGGGGGCGCTAGGTACCGCCAATTCATGTTCTACAAAAAAAATATTTTATTTTCTCTCGTCACCATAGCGCTTCGGGATCTAGACACATTAGGCATACTACAAGCATCAGCTGAACATACATTTAGTGCATACACATGCATCGCACATACGAACACAAATACAACAGCACACTAGCCCGATCACTACTCCTGAGCTCCGAGTTTCAGTCTTTTATACGGTCGTTTTGAACGTACGGAATTTTTCGGTGACTCCCTAGCAATAAAAAATATTCAAACATGTTGAATTTTTTCCAGCAATGTCATATATGTGAGAGTATGTTTAATGGCTCAGGGGATGAATCTCTTATTAAAAAGAAAACGCTCGATCATGCCGTAATTAATTGAAAGAAAATAAATCGAGCCGCACCAATGCGGTTCCAAGCCATGAGTTCGTTTCCCCGCACGGCACTTCGTAGCCACTATTTATATTGTAGTGCTTGTTTTTCTACTTGAGCTGTTCGCGCACGGCTGCAATTGCCGTCTTGATTTAGTCTCTGTAGAGCAGATATTCACCCAGCTGGAAGTGATGCTTCGCGGGCAGAGAAATCGCTTTTCGATCAACTTGAATGCAGTCAAAGCCGCGACTTGCGGCAAGTGTACGGAGCTACGCCAGCTACGCCAGCTACGCCGTGGCGAGCTCGAACACTTCCAGCGCTCATTCCAGCGCGCCACTTGGAGGGCAGTTTCTCCAGGAACCGTAGTATATTTAAACAGCAAAATAAAGGATAGCTTTTCGTTTTCGATTTTACCTGTTTTTTTTTTTTATTTTTAATGCTAAAATTCCATTGTAAGTATACGTACTTTCCGTCATAATTTCGTACTGTCCAGTCTTTTCCCCAGAGCGCAATCTCTCCCGGGGACCGACAGTCACATTGGCCACTGTACGATAGGAGCTTACCGTTCAGACCAGCGTTCCAACGTGACTATCCGCACGTCGATCGACTGCACCTAATTCCTCAAGTGGTCTGAAACTCTTTAATGTAAAGCGGAATGTCAACCTGCGACACCCCGCCCCCCTCCAATCAAGGCCCGACCAGCGGCATCAATGCCCGACAGTTTACGTCATCTCATCTTGTTGTTACACCACTGATACGCGAACACACGGTCACATCGGCGATAATTCCAGTCTTCTGTTCACTACGCACAACACTGCCATCACGATGTTGCTGCTATGTTGCTGACACGCAGAAATACAGAACCACGTTGAACGCCGGTTGGCACTCGGCACGGGAAAACAGAACCGAATTCAGCATGGAAGGCACCCAGGCAGCCGGCAGGAAAACCTGCCTGCCTTGGACGCAGTTCCTGCGATTTCCATAACGTCGAAAACGTCGACACAGTTCCGCGTGGTTCCGCTACTGTAGTGCCGCGTGGCAATCCAGAAACTATCCTAACCAGTGTACGTAGCGCTGCTGGCACTGCTCCGGAACTTCGCTGTTTCTAGCGGCTTCGTGTGCTCGTTTGATAAAATTAGTGGTAAAAACGTCAATGCAACCGAAATGTTCTGTGCGTATGGACTAGAAGACGGAATTACAGGCGGCCTTCGCTGCCACTGAAGCTCAATCAGCTTAACAGCATTTATTAAACAACGTGCGCGACGTGCTCGAAAAACGAAACCGAAAGAAGATGAGTTGGGAGGGCGAAAGCTTTCTCCGCTTTCTCCCGTCTGCCTGGAGAAGGAGGAAAACGTCTCGTTCCTCCCTTCTTCTCATGTCCGCTTGGAGGCGCGTCAGTAGAAGGGAGGGAGACGCGTCGTTGCTACATTTTCCACCATTTTTTCTTAGGTCTCATACACATGCATCGCACATACGAACACTAATACAACAGCACACTAGCCCGATCACTACTCCTGAGCTCTGCGTTTCAGTCTTTTATACTGGTCGTTTTGAACGTACGGAATTTTTCGGTGACTCCCTAGCAATAAAAAATATTCAAAGCATGTTGAATTTTTTCCAGCAATGTCATACATGTGAGAGTATTTATAATGGCTCAGGGGGTGAATCTCTTATTAAAAAGAAAACGCTCGATCATGTCGTAATTATTTGAAAGCCAATAAATCGAGCCGCTCCAATGCGGTTCCAAGCCATGAGTTCGTTTCCCCGCACGGCACTTCGTAGCCACTATTTATATTGTAGTGTTTGTTTTTCTACTTGAGCTGTTCGCGCACGGCTGCAATTGCCGTCTTGATTTAATCTCTGTAGAGCAGATATTCACCCAGCTGGAAGTGATGCTTCGCGGGCAGAGAAATCGCTTTTCGATCAACTTGAATGCAGTCAAAGCCGCGACTTGCGGCAAGTGTACGGAGCTACGCCAGCTACGCCGTGGCGAGCTCGAAAACTTCCAGCGCTCATTCCAGCGCGCCACTTGGAGGGCAGTTTCTCCAGGAACCGTAGTATATTTAAACAGCAAAATAAAGGATAGCTTTTCGTTTTCGATTTTACCTGTTTGTTCTTATTTTTAATGCTAAAATTCCATTGTAAGTATACGTACTTTCCGTCATAATTTCGTACTGTCCAGTGTTTTCCCCAGAGCGCAATCTCTCCCGGGGACCGACAGTCACATTGGCCACTGTACGATAGGAGCTTACCGTTCAGACCAGCGTTCCAACATGACTATCCGCACGTCGATCGACTGCACCTAATTCCTCAAGTGGTCTGAAACTCTTTAATGTAAAGCGGAATGTTAACCTGCGACACCCCGCCCCCTCCAATCAAGGCCCGACCAGCGGCATCAATGCCCGACAGTTTACGTCATCTCATCTTGTTGTTACACCACTGATACGCGAACACACGGTCACATCGGCGATAATTCCTGTCTTCTGTTCACTACGCACAACACTGCCATCACGATGTTGCTGCTATGTTGCTGACACGCAGAAATACAGAACCACGTTGAACGCCGGTTTGCACTCGGCACGGGAAAACAGAACCGAATTCAGCATGGAAGACACCCAGGCAGCCGGCAGGAAGACCTGCCTGCCTTGGACGCAGTTCCTGCGATTTCCATAACGTCGAAAACGTCGACACAGTTCCGCGTGGTTCCGCTACTGTAGTGCCGCGTGGCAATCTAGAAACGGCCATCTTAACCAGTGTACGTAGCGCTTCTGGCAGTGCTCCGGAACTTCGCTGTTTCTAGCGGCTTCGTGTGCTCGTTTGATAAAATTAGTGGTAAAAACGTCAATGCAACCGAAATGTTCTGTGCGTATGGACTAGAAGACGGAATTACAGGCGGCCTTCGCTGCCACTGAAGCTCAATCAGCTTAACAACATTTATTAAACAACGTGCGCGACGTGCTCAAAAAACGAAACCGAAAGAAGATGAGTTGGGAGGGCGAAAGCTTTCTCCGCTTTCTCCCGTCTGCCTGGAGAAGGAGGAAAACGTCTCGTTCCTCCCTTCTTCTCATGTCCGCTTGGAGGCGCGTCAGTAGAAGGGAGGGAGACGCGTCGTTGCTACCTTTTTCCACCATTTTTTCTTAGAGTGCGCTTTTTTCTTTATGAATGTCGAAACCTCTACGGGAAAAGAAACGACTGAAGGACCGACCTCGTCGTCTTGGCCCCTGCGTCAACGGCTTAGCTCCAACCTGGGTGCCCAAATCCTGTTTATCAAACAGCGTGCTGATGAAGCTTGTAGCAATGATATTTATATAGTTTTCCTTGGCGTCGGTGGATAATAAGGACTTTAATTTTCCTTCCATCGATCTGGGTTTTGTTTATTTTTGTTTTGATAAATTAAAAAAAAAAACTAACAAAAGCAAAAAAAAAAAAAACTTCGTTTGTTTTCAGGGATCGAACCCTCGACCGCTTGATCAGCAGCGCGATGTTCTACCCCTCCACCAACTGTACTTTTTTTTTTTTCTTTATTGCTCCACCAACTGTACAAGGAGGAACCAGCACTGTTCCTTTCGTCTTACCTTCCGTTCCTCCCTTCTCAGGGGGGCGTGTGTAACGCACGGAGGAACAGTCAGCAAAGTGGAAAGTTGGGCCAGTTGGTTCATGGTTCTTTAAATAAAAGCGCCGAATAAGACAAGGACGAAGAAGTGGAACGACACAAGGCGCACTCGCAACTGTTTATTTTTGAAAAGTACATGCATTTATAGGCCCCAGAACCCTGTTAGTCATGAGCGTGTCCTTCGCAATGCTTCTCTCAAATATTCAAACTCACTCTTTGACAGGGCGAGTGACGCTTCACTTATGCACTTAACGCCCTTATCCCTAATTGCATACGCTTCGTGCACCTCTCTGCTTGTTCGGTCGCGATTACGAGCCAAAATCCTAATGTCATGTAGCACCGGCGAACACGGGCATCTATTACAATGAATGGCGAGATGGCCAGACGGGCTAGCTCACGTGGCAGCCGCATGCTTGCGGGCACGGTCATTCACGCATCTGCCCGTCTGGCCAATGTACACGGCGCCGCATGACAGGGGGATTTCGTATACAACTCCTGAGGCACACTCGGCAAATTTTGTTTTGTGCTTTTTGCTGCAAAGATCAGTCTGTTGATCAGGACAATTGATTTTATGGCAAAGGAACAGTCACTTTTGCTACCTTTCTCCTCCTTTTTTTCTTAGAGTGTACCAGCCCTTCGCGAAGGTTGAATTCGTTGTTCAGTTTGAAGGTGGGAGAAGATGGAATGAGTGTTAATTTTCGTGCATCTGGCGAATGTTTGGGATGCGAGGGTGCGTTCGTTGTCTGGTAGCCTGTTCTTTTGGTATAACTGTAGGTTTTTTGTAGAAGTTTAGTGATGGCTGTAGTCGGCCTTAGATTTCTGGGTTTATCAGGATTCGCGGAAGCAAAGAAAGTAGCTGAGTTTTACCCGCCCCCTTTCTGTCTTTTCCTTCGACTAAATATTTTGATTTCTGTAGCGCGGACTCGGGCACTGAAATTTTATAGAATAAATTCCCACTAGCACTCCTGCACCGGACTGTCAACAAGTGAGGACCCCACAAAATAAACCCTAAGTAACAAAAAAGTTAACGACATCCTGCTCTTCGTAAACAAGTATGTTGTTTTTATACATTTGTTTCAGAATTGCCCTCTTAAAAATAAGATAAAAATTACCCCACTGGACGAATAAATAAGAACTCCGTTCCTTCTTCCGTTCCAGTTAAAAGGTAACAAGTTCCCATTCCAGTTCCAACGAAGCAAAATGGAACGAGGGTGTTCCTCCGTTGCTCCTTGAAGGAACGCGTTCCTGGGGCGCCGTCCCTTACAACACTGAGAGAAATAAATTAAAAAAAAACGCCAGTCGAAAGAGGAATTGGTGCGACTTGCTGCAAACGGGATGACACAATCTAAGGACGATCAAAACGAAGCCCTAAGAAAGGACTTTCAAAGGAGTGCGGGAATATTGGCGAGTTTCTGTACGGCGCCAGGAACGCGTCTCCGACTGGTCTGGTTTAACGTCCCATTCCGCACCACGCATCGAAACTGGCCCCGAAGTGGCAACAAATGACGTCACACAGAAGCCGGAGTGTCACGCTGCCAAATGGCGCGATCCTGGCGGTTGGTCGTACAAATGCTGGTGAAAAGCGCGAGCGAACGCGAGATGTCGCTGTCGTCGCGGCGTCCCAACTTCTGACTGCCGGAGCTTCCGTGGACTGTCAAGCTAGAGAGCGACCCGCAGCAGAACAGGGGCCCTACACTCGTCGAACACAAAGTTGGAGCAGAAAGTTCGCGGAGCGCGCCGATTGCGCGTCGGCCAAAAAAATCGCGAAGTCATCGTCGGGATAGGCCAATCGGTGCGCTCCGTCAACTTTGAGCCCAACTTTGTGTTTGAGGAGTTGAGAGGTCCAGGCGTCCGCCACATTCACCACCGACGGTGTCACATCGGCAGGATGCGAGAGCGTGACACTTCTATGACGTCATCGGGCAAAAATCGAGAGACCATTTTTTTTTGGACGCGCTTAACACACCACTCTGAGACGTGTTGCAGGCACGATAAAGGCCCGTTCACACACTCGCAACCGAGTTCGACCGAGGGAGACGAGACCTGTTGAAACCCCTTAAAATATCTTAGGACGAGAGAACACACTGGCACCCTGGCGCAATCTATGCGGTGACCCTGGAACTGCATTTCACAAGAGCGAAGGTTTTGCCGGATTCCCGAGGTCAAATGTGCCTAATACCTATGAGAAAGGCTCGTTTATAACGTTGACAAACGGTTTTCGAGCCAAGAAAGAAAGGATAATGCGCGAGAGAAATAGAAAGTATGCCGGACCGCCAAGTTTATACTGCTACCCTATTTAATATTACCGACGGGGATCAGCCACAGTTGGCTTGTGTCGCTGTCGATGGTTATAACATGCCCACATGTTAGCAAGGAAGGTCTACATGGACCATAATGTTTAGCTACGTCTCCGTACCCCTAATTCTTACCCTCTAGTGATTTATTTTTACCTATTCTTTTGTACAAAAGGAGGATAGTGGGACTCTCAACATTGAGATTCTAACGCTTCTCGTCACGGTTAATTGTTCAGCCTTCTGCGACCGTGGGATAGGGTGCCCCCGAGGCTAACGCGGAAGGAACGCACCCCGCAGAACCTCAGCTGCTTCATCGGGGTCCCAGCCGGGGTTCGAAGCTGCCAAGAGGAAGAGGGTGCCTTTAATTAAGAAACTAATTAACCATCTTGAACTGAGACCCAGCCACCGCTTGCCATGTTTTTTTTTGTTTTTGCCTTGTGCAAGCTAGTTAGCTGATGAGCAACATAATTAATTAAGGAGTCAACAAAAGAATATGTGTTAGTCATTTGATCGCCGCGCCAATGTATCAGGAATGCATCGTTAAACGAGCAAAAAAAGAAAACAACATTCAGTGCTGGTGAATGCATTGCACTTGACAGCTTTCCGGCACGATTAGGTTTTGTTTCCTTGTTTCGAGGTTTTAATTCTTAATTATGATGGTTCACCAGCTCGCCTGCGTTTTGACTATTATTTTAGGAATTTTTTTATTTTCCGGGGCTCAATATTGCGCGAATTTTGAGAATTGTGGTTTTCGGGAAAAGATAGCGGCCACGCAATTTGGCAATTTATAGAGAGATGTTACGTATTTGTTACGTGGGGAAGGGGGTGGGGTGGATATATTCCCGTGGTCAACTTCTGGCGAAATTCTCTAAAAATAGGTCCGCGCAAAAGCTAGGCCGTGCACAGAATTCACGGTATAGATTTGCGTCTGTAAACCAGCTTGCGCGTGACAACATGACTTCACAGCTGATAGCACGGCATTATAGAACCCACGAAATTCGAAAAGCAGAGCTCATGTTTGACTTCTTCCGACATCACTGCAAAACGCAAAACGTCTTAAAAAAAGGTGACTTTTTAAAGTCAAATTCTATTTTAATTCGAACATAATAAAAAAAAAAAACAAGTGAGAGTTAAACGAGTGCGGTCTTCACCATTTACCTATCAGGTTCGGCGGATGAATTGAGTGACATGTTAAGTTGATTAATTAACTAAAATCTGTAAATTAAAATTTTAATATTTGGTTTTAGGCGTCATGTTGCAATTGTAGTATTGACGGCAATTACCATCAGAGGCCAGACCAATTTATATAAATTGCGAAGATGTAATAGCTCGATTGGTCAATTAATTGATCGATGAAGTGATCAATTTTTACGTTTTTTTTTTTTTATTCCGTTATAAAGATTGAGCTGAGAAAGAGCCCACCATGGCGATAAAAAGGGTGACGAAGTCGTTTCAGTCGCGTCATCACTTGTGTCGTCGGCAAGTCCACCAAGGACACGCTCACGTGATAGTGACAACACGACGCCACTCTTCCAAGTGTCATTGTGGGCGGGGCTTGCGGCGCTCGTTTTTGGCGCGAAATTTCGAAATCGGGTTAAAAGACGCGAAATTTGGTCAAATAATGTGTAGAAAAAAAAAAAAACTATTACATTTTCGTAATTTGTTTTAATGGGTCCGGACTTCAATGCCAATTTCCGTCAACACTGCGGTTGCAACGTGGCTCCTAAGACCAATAATTAAAAAGCTAATTAACGCATTTGATTTCAGTAGCCTAATACCATGGCGATAATCTCCTCATCTGATGTCCGCCAAGCCTGATAAATGCATGCTGAAGACGATTCTTTCTCTAACTCTCAATCTTCTACTTAAAAAAAAAAAAAAAAAAAAAAAACTGTTCGAATTAAAATTAAACATTTCTGTTTACATACAGTGAGAGCTCAACAACCTCAGGGGGTGGAGAGTCTCGGCTCCCGGGCATCTAATTATCGTTCCACATCCTATGAGAATGTCACGCCCTGCATTTTTTAAGTTGTCATTTCCATAGCTTACTTGGTCAGTGAAAAAACGTGCGAACGTCTGCTCTGGCGCCTTGTACTTCATCGTAAGCCCAGTTCAGTGTAGGGTAAAATACATTTCCAGTAAAGTGCGAAGGAAAAGAGAGGTTATGTACTTCAAGTAGAGGAGTAAGAACACCGGACGCAATTTACTTGAAGTAAAGGACTACATGTAAATACCATGTACTTTCAAAGTAAAGTATAAGTAATTTACCATAATCTTTCATTATGCCCTTTCATTCCCCTATACAGTGTCCTTCTTTTCTTTAAACTGGTACACATTCCCCCTGAGGGAATCGGGATTGAATCAGTTATTTTCGGAAATGGCGGCGAATATTGGGTAAAGTAAGTGGCTACAGAGTATACTGTAATCGACTTGCCTTTTTTTCGCGGGCTCAATACTTCGCGATTTAGGTCAAACCTGAAGTTTTGGAATAATTCGCGGCTTCTAATTTTCGCGACGCGGTAGGATTTCAATTTAGATTCCAATGTGTTTACATTTTACCAGAATTGTTCGCGGGACATATTTTACGCCAATGGCAGACGACTCGCGAAGTTCGCGAAAATTAGTTCCTCGCGAAAATTAAGTCGTTTACAGTAGTTATTTTACGAAACGGCACCAAATTCAGAAGTTCGTCCGACTTTTGGATTTGGCGCCGCTGGCATGCTTGCACCGAAGACGGTCAGACGTACTAGGAGAGAGCATGACGTCAACCGTGCGAGACCATATTGGTGCTGATTCCATCTGTCTCAAAGATAGCGGTACGCCATCCTTGTTTTGGGACGCAGTTGGAGGCCACTCGGAATGTGATGCATCTAGATCTACGTGACGCATCAACTTACTCGAAGCGTTCCTCGTCAATCTGAGTGCCTCTGATATGCAGCACTCGAATTCGGATTCTCAAATTTGCTGATATGCACAAATGTCTTTAAACAAATTCCCTCCATGAAGCTTTTTCATCGATACGAAATGTTTCCCGATGTCGCCCGGTTTCTGTCAGTTCTGATCCCTGCACCCCTGTTGAACACTAGCGCCTTGGTGATATCGCGAAAGGTGCGTTTGGACAATGAATCCTGAAACCTGTGAAACGCGTCTTTTTAGCTCTTTTTTTTTGTTTAAAAATACTTTTCGCTAGTTCGGAAGTAAGAGATTCATCGAATGCTCGATTGTATATACTGTGATCGATAACAGACATTGTCCAATGTCAGCGCGCGCATAATTTTTTTTCTTGTTACAATGGTCACCGTGATTTTTGAAACTCCTCGTCCAGAACTGGGTCGAAACGCAGACGACGAGGAAGCCATTTTTTTAGGATTGCAGCCAAGTATTTTCGGCAACGTGCCGATAGGCGGCAGGTTGTCGAAACGCTGCGGGGAGCCGCCCCCTGAAAAAACGGAGTGATGCGTCGTCTGTTCGCGTTTTTTCTGGGGAGAGCAGAACATCCCTCGCAAGTATTTATTCACACTTGACAAAGGATCATTTTCTGATACAAATTTAACAAGTGCAAATTTGGAGAATGTCTTTTTGAAGTCGAGAGTTGTACTTCCTTCGAAAACTACCAGAATTGTTTTTTTTTTTTTTTAAAGTAGAGTACAAGGTATCTCAGAGAATGCACTTCAAGTAAAGTACAAGTTTTACAAAAAACCTACTCGAAGTAGCACTTTGAGTACACTGTACGTAATCTGCTCCTCAACACCGGCCCTAAGTCGCGATACGCCTACATCATACGAATGACGCGGAGTTTCTCCGCAGAGGGGATGAAAGCATTGTCTGCGGACATTTCATCAGGGGTGTGTCGAAGCACGTACGCTTCATACATTGGTATTCTTCGAGCATCTGTGTAGTCAGTTTTCGAGCGACCAACGTCACGAGACCGTCGTACAAGTGGCAAACACGCTTCGGACAGTAGAGAGTTTGAGGGAACCGTTTTTGCACGTCCGATACGGTATGCGATGGGCCCTCCGGTGCGAACTGCGCATGCGCAGTTCGTACCGGAGGGCTCATCGTATACCGTATCGGACGTGCAAAATCGGTTCCCTCAAACTCTCTACTGTCTGAAGACTGTTTTTCGCGTGACGAATGCGCAGCGTTACCACGGCTTTACGGATACGCTTCAAGTCTTTAGTTCGTTTTATCATTTTTTTTCTTTTTTTTTAACACGGACTACACAATACGGTGTCTGATTTCGCCCAGTATTCGTAGTACACCCTCCTGTTCGAAGCCAGCAAAGGGAAAACGAAAACGTGCGTAGGTTTAATACGCAGATGGAAACAGACCAAAGTCAGCTCCCTGTTCACAACTCCTAATGAGCGCTCACTCTATAGCTACTCCCCGTCAGTCCCACGCAAAGGTTTCACTTTCGCTAGCTCGTTGCTGCTTCATTTTTTTCTTTTTTGTTTTTACATCCTTTTCTACAAAAACTAAATCCGCTCGTTCTTTTTTTTTTTTTTTTGTTGGTGTTGTTTCTATTTCTGGAAATTGACAAGACCGACGCGTCAGCGCGCGGGGCAAGCGCTGCTCGAATACAAAGTCGATGAAAATCCCAACTTCCTTTAATCCTTACATCTTTCAATTCTTGTTTTTAGTCTTTTTTTTTATGGCTCTGGGTAAGGGTAGGAGGAGGGGGGGGAGGGTACTTGTCATAAGGCCCATGGTGAGTTAGAGCTCAAGAAGTGCAGGGTGGCACGCCCTATCTTGGTTTGAGTCACGTCCAACGTTTCTTGAGCTCTCAGTTTTAGAAACGGATGACGTGGCGTATTATGTTCACAAAGTTACTTGCTGATTCGTTCGGCGGCGCTGTTATCGAAGATAGGGAGTTTTAGGGAACCGTTTTTGCACATCCGACACGGTACAATGGGCCCTCCGTGGTACGCAGTGCGCTGCGCTACCACAGAATACTCGCACATGCGCTGTTCATGTACCGGAAGGCCCATCGCCATCGTATATCGTATCGGACGTGAAAAAACGGTTCCCTAAAACTCCCTACTGTCTTATCGGCTTCGGGGAGTTGATAAGGTATATGTCTCCGTATAGATGTCTCCGTATTGAGCGTGTTCTTGCCCCATTCAAAGTGCGAAGAAGCCCGGCGTGTCGTCGACGTCCCCGTACATAGGTGGACCAACTCACGGACATTAGGGGATCGCTACCGCCCGTGTATGCACGCAGGGCCGCGGCCTCGCTGCAGGCAATAACCGAGCCGACGAATGTCAACGGGCGAGGGGAATCGGCGTGGGGTATGCGGCTGCCGCTAATCGACCGCTCGCGTTCATCTAAGCCCCCCTCCCCCGCCCCCCTTCCCGGTCCAGTCCGCTGTTTCTACGTTTCATGCTCTCTTATTTCTCTTTGTAATAGCAACTCGCTCACCCGAAACTGCACTCTGCTGGGCGTTGTATTCACCGAATCCCCAGAAATGACGGAATCATCGCGTTTCGGCCGCCGCACGGGAATGCACAGAACGCCACACTGTTTGCGCCAACCAAGCGAGAGACGGCTCTTTCACTTTTTTTTCTTTGTTTTGTCTTTTTGTTGATTCCTAATTTTCTACTACCATCACCAGTCGGAATAGGATACACTCTGAAAAATTCTCAGACGTCTACTTTCCCGCAAAGCCCTTGGGAGATCCAGTCCCTACAATCTACGGAAGGGGATCGGCGAGTAATAAGGCTGAAAGTGTCTCTAGAGTTGAAGTTACGGTGGGCGCCATGGCACTTAGCACGACGTAAGAATGCGACATTTCGTGCTCTATGTGTAATAATGTAGACCTAGAAGTATATAGACGTGCTCGCCTCTAAAACCGTAGTAAAAATGATTAAAAAGAAGTCCGGTTCCTGCCGGCACGTTACAAACTTTTTTCCTTCGAGCGATGAATTAAGACATATGTTGGCGCATCCTATATTACCTCGATGTCATTTTATCAAAACGTGCTTGTATCAAACGCCAAAACATCGTTTCGTCCTTCGACAACAAAGTTCACTAAGCACTACTTTGCGCGGAGCACAAATAACGCGTAAAAAATTCACTATCTTTTTTATATGACAAAAGGTATAGAAGATACAGTTACTTTTTAAAGGGGTACGGAAACAAAATTTTAGCGCCGATCGTTTTGCATAAATATGGGCTAGGGACAGGCACCACCTGGAAATATCAATATCGCGCTGTAAAACACAGAAGAACTCATTTTAAACCTAATTAGACGATTTTCAAATTCACATCTGGTGGATGGTGGGAAGTTCTCGTGACATCACTTGTGGCATAGGAGCAGCGCCGTTGTGCGGAAATACGGCGTGCCGGCAGAATTAGCCTAGGCCTGAACGCGTTTGCAAAGCCTTGGTGGAGACAGCCAAAGCGTTGTTGACCACAGTGTGCTCGTTCTCGTTGCGGCTCTTTGCACGCGTTGCTTTGCACGACACGACGCGAGCACGCTTCTGGCACGGCCGGTATAGACCTTTCCAATGTTTACGAAATCACAGTCCAGCGTGTGATCTTCACAGCCCAGCACGTGCGTGTTCGTCGCTTCGTAAAGCGAGGAAAGCACGCGCCATACGCACGAACGCTCAAGATTGCACCGGCCACACGCTCCTTTTTGGAAAGGTCTATAGACCTTTTGCGAAATTCCCAAGCGCCAGGGAGCATGCTCCGAGTGTAGGTACACGCGCTGCACGTGCTGGTGTCAGCAGTAGTAGCTTTTCTAAAGCAAATGTCTAAAACAAATTGCATTTGCACGCGCGCTTGTCAACGCTTTATTTTGGTGTTTTACTTCGAATCTTTTATACGGGGAAGGCGAGCGCGTGTGGCGCGTGTCCATACATTCCCATCATTCTCCTTGATGCTTGGGTAATTTAGCAATTGGGCAGGAGATCGAACTTGCTGCGAGTCGCGAGCTGCGAGCCGACGTTAAAAAAAGATACGTCTGAACTACGAGAGTGTCAGCAAGAGCCACGCAAATACCTGTTCAAACTCGGAGCGGACGCGCGCGTTTGATCGAAGTGCTGGATTCGCTCTGTTAGACCGCGTTTCGGTAAGCGCTTCTGGACCGATCTTTTACGATTGCAACTCGATACTGACGTGACACTCGGCAAAGAAAGGTTGGACCGACGTCGTGTCAGAATAAAAATGGCATACTAATAGCAAAGTGTACATACCGTGTTGGGAAGGTAATCCGTATGGCGTTTATTTGAGTTCTATATCACACAAAACAAAGAGATAGAATCAATGAGAGTCCCTTTTCGACGACAGCGTTCATCACCGCTGCCTCGGAAAACAAGGAGATCGAGATGACAAGGGGAAACGATTGACCTCTGAAATTTAGTTGAGGGATCAAACTTCATCCGGGAAGGGTCCACAAGCGTCGCGCGGACATATTCCATTCCGCAGGCCAGCCGGTCGTGGGCAAACGGTCTTGGCCAAGGACCACCGGAGCAACGGTGCGTCGAGTCGGTGTTGCTGCTAGGCCTACTATATTCTGCCGAGCTCGCTTGGTCGGTGGAATCGTGGCCGTTGTAGCTCTTCTCGGGTGTTTGTGGATCCAGCGTTCTTTTTCGTCGTGGTCTGTTTCAAGTACTCCTTCTTTTTTTCTTGCTGGTTGAAGTCGGGACGCGCGAGAGGAGCACGTAGAAAAATACATGTCCGTTGGTCGTCGCGATCAAGTAACTGAGCGACGCTGTCGGCCATGTTGATTTGATCGTAAACGTTCATTCCAACCATTCCAACCGCAACGTTCATTCCACACTATCAAGATCTCCGTTCTTTGCAGACGTTAGGTAGGAGCTCGATCTGAGGATGAGGGGACCTCTGCCAGTCCAACCATAACCCCCCCCCCTTCCCTGTCCCGGATGCGCTCTTATGGCACTGGCGCTTATTTCTACTGACTAGTTCCCTCGAGCTGCAACTTCTGCGGTGTGAAACTGACGTGGTGAACCAAACGCCCGTGCACATAAGATACCGGCATGGCCGCGAATGACGTTACGGGCGAGCATGTCTAGGCTCTAGGGCGCACAGTCCTCGGATACTACTACTAGGCGAGATTGTCGCGCGTTGACGCCACCAAGCTGCAAGGCTCGCAACTACAGTACCTTTGGCCGTGCAGGAACTCTTGACGTCACGAGCGCGATAGGCATTGCGCTTCTCGCTGGCCGACTCTGAAGCGAGGGGCAGAGAGCTCGCGCTCACGTCATTTCGTTTCCGTACCCCTTTAAAGCATAGACTATAAAAAGAAAATCTGAGTTCACTTCCTTGCCGCACACTGAGACAGTCAATCACGGTGAACATAGATGAATCTCCAAGCGGACGACGAATCTCAAAACGCGATTAGACAACGCAAAAAAAAAGGATAATTACAGGGACAATAGTATGACGTTCCACTCGCTCATTGTCCCTGAGCACATGGCATTTCTCAGATGTAGTCGTATTTCGTGTTCCGTCATTCTTTGGAATCCTTGTATATTATTCGTTGTGATTGAGTGTACCACAGGAAAGTAAACTTACAAACGTTTTTTTATGCGAAAGCATTAGCTGTCCCATGGAGCGAAACCGGCGTTGTCTGTAACCATTTGTAGCACGAAAAACGGCACCTAAATTACCATTCCCAATAAAACACATAGAAAAGAACAGCAACAAAGATGCTTCGTCACGGAAGCCGTCGTGAAGCCGGCAGGGTTCACCGCGCTTGCGCAGTGGGGGAACGTGATGTCACCGCCGCAGCGTCGTGTGCGATAGGAAGACATGGCCCGTTGCTTGTAGGAATGCACTGCTTGTAGGAATGCACTGCATGTAGGAATGCGAAAGCATTCCTACACGTAAGCAGTCTTAAGTGTCTCTTTCGAATTTTTGTTTTCTAAAAAGATTCTACTACGGAGACAAACATTCTATATTCCGGTGCACCCGCTGTTTTTTTACAGCCGACAGCTTAATAAAGGAAGGACGTGGCTAATCATGTGCACGTTACTTGGTTCGTTTTTAAGTTCTGCGTTTTTTTAGGTTAGAGCCGAATTGTAATTGGAAACGTTGTGATAATTAGTTGCTGAGGACTCTTAATGTGTGACTATAGAAGTTATTAGTTTCCTTTTGTTCTCAGTCACGTGGGTTCCGTATCTGGTATGCGGGACGAAAAAATAATCAAACATTTCAACCTGGAATATGCGGGAAAAGAGAAAGGAGGCAAAACAAGAATGTATGACAATCACGCGTTTTTTCGTGAAAACCTTCCAGCAGCGTGGAGAAATGAAAACGATGTTTTAGCGCATACCAGAAGTGACGACATTCAAGATGGCTGCTTCGTTTTAGAGAAGGGTCTATAGACGTTTCCAAAAAAGAGTGTGTGGCCGGTGCCATCTTGAGTGTTCGTGCATATGGCGCGTGCTTTCCTCGATTTCCGAAGCGCCGAACGCGCACGTGCTGGGCTGTGAAGATCGCACGCTGGGCTGTGACTGTTTATACTTCGTTTCAGCTGAAGTACAGACGGAGCCGATGCTACAAGCGTCGATGCTGCCAAGCACGCGCGCTCGTGCAGTGCAAGCACTGCTCAGGGCCACATGCTCGCGCTTGTAGTATCGGCTGCATCTGTACTTCAGCTGAAACGAAGTTTAGGGTTCATGTTAAGAACGAGCTCATATTAGGAGGCTGCTAAGACCGGCAATCTTGATGGTGTGGAAAGCACGTTGCAAGAACGGTGGAAGGTCGCGATCAACACGCGCTCAGCAGTCGCGCACGGAGGTGTGGCCGCCAGTGATTTCTCCCTATTGGCGACGTGCACGACCAAAAGCGTCAGTGTCATGGGCGTTCCAGGATTTGTCACACGCTCAGTAGGACGTCTTTAGTAGGATGAGTTCTGCTCTCATCGACGGAAATAAGAGCAAAGTCAAAGTCTTAACTTTGACCGTGTTGATTTAGGAACGCGATGACCAGGCTTCCACCGTACTTCTTACGCACCATCGAATTTGTCGCTCGCTTCTAATGATATCGGTCGTGACGTCAGGGATAGAAGCCATAAGAGCGCGCCACTGAAACATCTCGTCACCAAGGCAGTGTTCCAAAATTTACTCGATCTTACTCTAGTGGAATGTGAGAATCCGAAGCACCGGTTTGGACAGAGTTTTAGTTCCTCCGATGCTCCCAATAACGATACCCGATAAGGATACGATGGATGCGCAGAGGCGGCGGCCGAGTATTGGGTATCGTTATCGGTGTCATCGGAACGATCTTTTAAAACTCTCTATTATTTAGCTACCGTCGGTATTCGCGGCGAGAAGTTTGAGTATCGCCGCCTGGTGGAATTTTTTCACCAGCCAGTGTGAGGATACTTCAACTTCCTCTGCTGCTGCAAGCATGTACAATGAAAAGATTCTAACCACTATAAAATTAAGGCTGAACTCCATGGGACGAATATGCTGCGAATAACCGACGATTTTTGGCCGGCGGCTTTTGCTCTGCGCGTGGAATCAACACAGTGGCTGCTACGTCGCGCGCAAAACGAGCGTGCCGTCGGGCGGCGTTCGCCAGTTATTCGTCACATAATTCGCTCCATGGAGTTCAGCCTTTAAAATATAACTGCGTGGGTAGCACGTGCACTACCCGTAGTGAGGCAGAGCCGTTTATACTGAGAAAGTTTGGCCAATGGGCGGAGCTTGTTGCCCACTAGAACCAGCGGATTTCGCGATAACGCATACTGGCGTTACTTCTTTGTCTTGTGTATTTCTGAGATATCGCATAGAGTTCCATGAGTCAGAATCACAAAGTGGCGGACCGAAGTAGTCATCCCCCGGTTGTCGGACAACGCTGCTGTGGTTGTCAGGCTGTAAAATCTCCTTAAGAAGGCCAAACTCTCTCCGTATAAAGGACTCTGTAGTGAGGAAGGCAGAAGCGCCTCTAGCGAGCTTCTCACCGCAAATATACCTTCACAACGAGAAACTCAAACGTTTCGTAGTTTTGTGAAGTATTCGCGACATGCGATCCAAACCGTTGCAGTGGTCGGCCTGCCACGATTGGCCGAATGCTGACGATGACGTCCGCAAAGGATTTCCCATCGACGGAAATAAAAGTAATGTGAGAACTATAATTTTGACGGTGTTGGCAGCGTTGGTTTCAGAGCGCAATGATTTCAAGCTTCCACCATGCTAATTACAAACACCCTCGAACTTGTTGTTTGCAAGGTAATGATATCTGGAGAGGGAACCATAGACCGATCTCGCCAGCCAGTTTGACTACGCCACCGCTGCCCCAATGCACTGAGGGAAGTTTAGTCTTACTGCACATGCGACAACCTCGCTGGAGCTCTGCACGTGCGGAGCACGAGACTGCACGAGCCCTCTCCTGCACTGCATTTGCTTCCTGTGAACTAAAGTTATGGCGGCGTCACGCCTGCGCCGAACGCTTGGTGA
Organism: Ixodes persulcatus; assembly: GCA_013358835.2. Lineage (NCBI taxonomy): Eukaryota > Metazoa > Arthropoda > Arachnida > Ixodida > Ixodidae > Ixodes > Ixodes persulcatus. The sequence continues at coordinate 1,039,256 of JABSTQ010009660.1, read as the reverse complement.
GATCTGTCTATTCCGTGCACTCTCTCGACAGTGCGAGTGAACGAAACTGCGTGGGAGAATGTTCACTCCGCAAACAAAGACATCAAGAGCAAAATCTTGTCCAAACAGTTGTGTTGCATGCGTTCGGAGTGTCCGAAACGAGGGCAACGACAAAGTCACCCGGAAAAGGGTTAATTCGCCGTGGACAACGTGCCAAGCGATGCAACAAGTAGATTCGTGAAACTGTCAGGAGTTGCGGTTGTTCGTGTGTACCGTTCGTTGGTGTCGTTCTGGTTACTTTGGACGCAACCGACGGCAAGTGTGTGAAACAGCTGTAACGGTCTCCACTTCGGAGCTCCGGTCGGGAGGCTCGGTATGGTCGTAAACACTCACATCTCGCGTTTTAATTTGTTCGCTGATGACCACGGCGTCCTCAGATATGCAAGAACGAACGCGGTGAGCCGCGCGTTACCCTCGAGAATGTGAAGACTCCACGAAAAGAGTCTCTCAACGGGATTCGGTATGCGCCGGGGGCAAATATGGCGGTCGGCGTTCGCGGATTCCAATGTCCGGCAGAGTACATTACGGCAGCGAAACGGCAACTCGAAAGTGCATGCAAAGCTGTCCCCCCAAAAGAGTTTTCCTGAAGGTACTCCGCATTTTTATTTCTTGTTGCATGACCTGCATGCCAAACGTATGTTTTACCCGTGCGTCGCCAAATGGTGAAACAGACGTCTTCAAAACTTTCTACATGGAAGTTTTCTAGGCCCGGGTATGTCGAAAGACTCAGATTTGTTTGGTGCGTTACCTTTCTTTATTGCTTGGCTTCTGGCTACACTAAGTCGACGGGGGGACAGACCTTAAGCGCAGGCCGTGCTGAGCCGACACAGCAGTTGGTTAACCCTGGCCAAACGAGCCTGACATTTGAACAATAGTCATTGACAACTGAAGAAACTCAGGGGCTCATTAAGTTCATGCTCCTTTTTTAGGGATTCGTTTTTTCCAGCTCTTATTGGTAGAAAAAACTGGTCACGCCTCACGTTTCTTAGGATGTCGGAGACTATAGTTACCAAGTACGAGGTGTCCCACAAAAATACGTACAGGATCTTTTTCGCCGTCAAAATAAACTACGCTTCGCCGAGCGCTCATTGCTCCTCAAAATATAGCGCTAGAGGTCCGAACCAGCTGACAAAACGTTTCACAGCTAGCCGTTATCTTATTCAAAAGTTATACGCGATTTTCGGACATTTTCAATGGGAAAATGGAGACCCGGCTGAGCTCTCGAGTACATGGAGCTGAATGGCGCCATTCACCTAAGACTGGGGAAAACGGGGTTTTCCCATTAAAAATTTCAGGAATTCAGCCTTAGCTTTTGGATAAGATGACGTTTTGTTCTGAAACTTTGGTATCTGGCTTGGCCTCCTCTAGAGCTACACTGGGCAGAAAAGGGGTGTTCGTCAAAGCGTAAACGAAATTTGCAATACCATTTCTTTTAAAGGAAGGGGCGGCACGTTGTATTTGCGCAAAATGCAGATCACCAAACGAAGTAGGAAGAAGTCCAGTGCTACTTTGAACCATGTGCTGCTTTGTGCTCTGTCATTGGCACGCATTTTCGGTACAGTGCACGATTCTGACACGTGATTTCTTTCTGTGCTCTTGCCTTGACGAATGTGTTTTATTATGTAATATAAAGTCTCCTTCCGTTGGGTAAAGATAAATGATTTATTGGTTAAAGAAGAATGGGTGAGGAGGGGGCTACAGACGATTGTTGCAGTTAGCTATTTTTTTTTTTTTTTTTTTTACATAAGAGTACACAAATAAGGCGGCGATCAGGGTAGCGACACTCCAATCTTCGATTGTCTTGTGGCTGCCGCTATTTTGATGTCTTGGGCAGAAGCGGGAGCAGGTAGGGGTGACTGTTTCATCAAATCTTGGGGTCACAAAAGCATTCCTTGCGATTTAAAAAGTAGAAAAAAAAGCTTAGGATAACCGGCAACAATATCTAATTTCATTCACCAAAATGACTGATTTGTGTCGTTACATTGCAGCGTGGCTCATTTATATTCACTAAAGATAAAGACCCGACCTTTTGAAGTTAACACTTGGCTTCCCCCCCCCCCCCGATTGTATACATTCGAATCAATCGACCCTTCTCTTTGCGATTGCTAACGCCACCAAGCGGTGCTCCAGTCTGCCCATACAAAAATGTCCTATGGTCGGCTATAGAAAATTCTTTGTATGGTCGGCTTTAGCTATTTGGCCCAATTAGCTGAAGAATTTTCTATGGCTGTCTTTAGCATTTTTTATGGTCGCCTTTATGGGCCTCTTTAGCTTTGTCTATGGCCCTATCGCTGTCCAGCCATAGCGCTCTTTAGCTTTTCTAATGGTTGGCTAAAGACTTCTCTATGGCTTTTTCTATGGCTCTCTTTAGCCAGCAAACCCTAAAAAAAAAAAAATTTACTTGAAGTTCCCCGACTTGCGAGCGCTACATGGTGTATGTATATCTATGTATATATATATAAATCTATGTATATATATATATATACATATATATATATATATATATATAGAAATATATATATATATATATATACATAGATATACATACACCATGTATAGCGCTCGCAAGTCGGGGAACTTCAAGTAAATTTTTTTTATATATATTTATATATATATATATTTTATATATATATTTTATATATATATATATATATATATATATATATATATATATATATATATATATATATATATATATATATATGTAAATCTATGTATAGATATAAATACATCTCTGAACACACAGAACACTTCCCCACACAGCAGCAGCAAATGTAGATCATTAGGCTAATTAACTAAAATCGATTAATTATCTTTTTAATAAGTTTGATGAATCACGTTGACAATGCAGTGATGACATGCAGTACACTGGTACTGAAGATTGCAATCAATATATTGCTTGATTGCAGTGTTCGACGCCAGTGTAAGTTATTTTCACTTTTCGGGGGTAATAATTTTAATTGTTGCACAAGTATTTTAATGGATTTTTCAAACAAACAATATTCCTGGTTTTCACGACTCGTTGCAACAGCAGAAAACATATCTGGGGTCATGGTTTGTCACCGGCCTGACAGACATTTAGTATTGATTTAATTTTCTAACGTGGATTGTTTTTACTAAAAAAAAAGTAAGCGCCGGTAGTGATTTTCTGTAGGCGTGGAAAGAAAATTTATTGGTTCTTAGTCTTTAGACTCGGGGCCATAAATTTTTCTATAGACGGCGAAAGACAATTTATTGGTTTCCAGTCTTTAAACTCGGGGCGCAGGAGTTTTCCATAGGCGGGAAAAGAGCATTTATTGGGTCGCTGTCTTTAGACACGGGGCCATGTAATTTTCTATAGGCGTCTAAAGAAACTGTATTGGTTCCCAGTCTTTAGACTTAGGGCCATAAGATTTTCTATGGACGGTTAAAGACAATTTATTGGTTCTCAGTCTTTAGACTTGTGGCCAAAGAACTTTCTATAGGCGGGTAAAGAAATTTTATTGGTTCCCAGTCTTTAGACATAGGGCCATAAAATTTTCTATAGACGGCTAAAGACAATTTATCGGTTCCCAGTCTTTAGACTTGTGGCCAAAGAACTTTCTATAGGAGGGTAAAGAAAATTTATTGGTTCCCAGTCTTTAGACACAGGGCCATAGATTTGTCGATAGCTGGCTGTAGCTGTCTTTATGGATCTCTATGGCCGACCATAGAGGGCCATAAGGGGTGATAGCCTGCCATATAATTTTCCATAGACGACCATAAACCATTTTTGTATGGGGTGAGGACCCAGCGAACTTCCGGTTTATAAAAAGGAATGAACAAGGCCCACCTTAACACCGCTGCTTGAAAGGTCGATGAAACAATTTGCCACCATTCCTCCAGGCGAACGCCAAAAGAAGCAAGAAGCGCGAGATCCGTTCGATTTGTTTCGAATATTCATGCAAACCAACTTGTCAGCTCCAAGATGCTAAATCGTACAGCCCAAGACCCTCGCTCCAAACCTTTTGTTCGTGTGGCATTTATGCTTTCTAGCACTGGCGTCTGCGCGTGCGCTGTGCGGACAGCAGCGTCACCGCAGCGCGACGTCACGCCCATTGAGTTATTACAATAAACGCTAGAGGCTCAACTGGCGCTAGTGTCTACGGGACTTCCGGTTGCAAATAAAAGCAGACAGCATGCAGTCTACATTTCCAGCCTCCCTGTGTATTCCTATGGGAAAACGCGCGTGAATTTTGTCTCTTCGCCGGAAAATAACATGAACAACTTTTGTCATTTCGGTTGTACCGGATAGTATGTACCTTCATTGGTATTGTGAAAGTGTAATTGCTTTAGTTACACCATTTTTCTTTACCACTGAACGATGTTAAACTTCGCTCTATTTCAGGCCCAAACCTCTGTTTCAAGGAAGGTATGTGAAAACAAGCGACAATTCTAAACAAACTAACGATCGAAAGGAATGTAGAGTGTGTTCAAGCTTTGCTAGCATTTCCGTGATGCTTATATATTGCTAATATTCCCGCCCTGTCATTGGATGAAAATGACTCCGTCGTGCATTTTTACGATCGGTTAAAGAAACATACGAACGCAAAAAAAGCTACGAAAGGTGTGTTTTTTTTTATTATTTCCTATGTCGGGCAGTTTTTATCGGGCACCTGCTCTCTGTCTCCCCCTATTTGCAAAGATTTGGAGCTTGCGGGTGATGATTTGAACCCAGAACAAGCATCTTCGCACATATTCGTGAGCAGAAAGAATAAAGCAGTACTTATTTATTGCAAATCTGACTATATTACGTGGCTTTCAATTTATTTTGATCGCCTGCGTGCACAAGAGGTTACTTATCCAGTGTTACTGCGTAGTTCTTGCCGTCTCTCTTGGTTTTCCACATGTCCTTCGTTCGTTTGGCACGTATATCTCCCATGCTGGAAAGCGTCGACGCCGTGTTCGCGTTAACAGTGTCCGACAGTGCACATAAAGACACGTACGAAGCGGTTTTAACACCGTTTTTCATGCCACGAATTTCAAGTAAAAATGCTGTATCTGACCAATTATTTCGTCTGCGTAACTGAGAAATGTTCCAATGTGCCTAGTACGTAATTATTCGTGATATTTGCTCTTATAATCGAGCGCAGAGAGAAAATGCACTCGCCTTTTCCCATAGAAATGCATTACCGGAAGTCAATTTCTGACTGCTTGCTGTTTGCTTCAAAATGCAGCAGCACACTAGCGCCACCTGAGCCTCTAGCGTTTATTGTAATAACTGTGTGGTCACGCCAGAGCAGCGTGTTGGTGCACTTTTTGGGACGTCAAGACAAAAAAAAAAAAAAAAAAGACTCGGAGAACGCTTAAAGGGACGCTGACCGAAATTTGGATTTCGGAAAATGAGGCCGCAGAAGCGTTGAACGGGACGCTATGAACTCCAAGACATCACTCATACACCGATATCCCAAACGAATGCCCGTATTTTCGTAAAAAGAAAGGGCGCGATCAAGCGAGGAATGTGACGTCACGATTCTCTTCGGACAGTTGAGAATGAGGGGAAGCGCCTCTCTCCTCGCTTCGAGGGGACGAAGCGAAGAGGAGGGGAATGATAATCGCGACGTCGCACGTCTCGTCAGCCTCGTCGTCCGTCTTCAATCGCGCACTTCTTTTCCAAAAAATACCGCCATCCGTTAGAGGTAGCGCTTTATGAGTGATGTTTTGGGGTTTGCAGCGTGCCGTCTATCTCTGCGGCCTTGTTATGTGAGCTCCCAATTTCGGTTCAGCATCCCATTCAGCTTCGCCTTTAAAAGTGGAACGCAATAGCGAAACATATAAACATATAAACTCCCGGTCGTTTGCAAGCCATGCAAGTGTGCCTTGCGTGGCCGAGAAAGAAAACGCCGCCGCTTCGAACGGCAGGAGTTTTCATGTTCTCCGCAGAAAGGTCAAAATCGGCCTCTAGCCGAGTTATTTCTTCCACGTCTGAGACTGCGTCTGTCAACAGTACGGGCACCTACCGTATTTTCATGTCCCGTTTACCTTTAGGTAACGTCGTACTTAATTCGCTCTCCCTTCATGCGGACATGGCCGTCCGACCATATCGTGTACCGGACTTCAGGGATGCCATTTTCCCCCTCGTCATCCCAGATGACATAATTTGTCTCGGACATCATCAGATGTCCCACGTCTGGATGATATAGTGCGCGAATGTCCTTCCAAAGGCCAAATTGGCCGCATGTAAAGAGCTCACAGTCAAAGGCCGGAAACGCTTTGTTATCGATTCTGAAACCAAGGATGTGTAGCTAAAGCTGCTGTGGTTACCGAGTCACATCGAAGACCGCCGAGTAGTTGAAGCACTAGAGCCGTTCCGAAAGGTTATCTCGACCGAGCGGGAGAAGTGGAGGGTTCTAGGAATGAAGAATTTGCAGACCATGAACAGAGAAGTGACACTGTCGCTGGCAGAAGGTGTGTCATCTTACCAAATTCGATACCTGGTAATGGTTTTCGAATGCCAGTGCCTCGTGCTTGTACCCGGTCGACCCCCGCTTTGTCTATGGTGCAACAGGGTTGGGCACATCCGCCGGTACTGTCTGATACCGAGGTACTCTCAGTGCCGACGCTTAGGGCATCCGTAGAAGACTGCGTGCTTATATGCAGACAGACTGCGTCAAGGAACGTTCCAAGGCGAACAACCTTCGACGGAAAACCTCATGGACGTCAGTGAGGTCCGCCAAACCTACAGACTACATTTCTTCTCCCATTCACTATGAATAAAAACTGACCCCTGCACAGTTACCATGTGAGGCTGAGGCCCGACTCCCAGAGCCAGCTACCCAAGGAACGAACACAACAGTCCTTGTGGTGATGGCGTGCTCGGGTGCTTCCACAACTAGGGAAGCATCAGAGGACTTTCCGCCTCTTACTGTCAACACAACGCAAGAAAAGAACATTGAAAAAACAACGTCTTCCAAAGAAGACGGTCAGGGAACCACGACTGAGACTAGCATGGTTCACGAAGACCCACGCAGGGACGAAATGCCAGGTGACAGCTCAGCTCCACAGTCAAACATTTTTGATCACAAACAGGCAGCCAAACGACACAAACCGTACGAGAAGCTTAAAGCAGGCTCTGCACCTGTCGGGGGAAATTCCTCATCCCACAATCTCCGAACATAAATTGTCATGCGTAGTGCCCTTCCGCTTTGTGTGGCCACCTTAAATATTCGAGGTTTAAGCTGTAGAAGGAAGCAAGATCAACTTCTTCAGCTCTTGCGTCACCGTCAGATAGACATCCATCCTCGCTCTACAAGAAACCAAGATTTTAACAGAGAAAGAAACCGAATTTGCTTTGGAACCGTTCATGAGTAATTTCGAAATTCGCGTACTAAGTCAGGCGTGCGGTGCTTCAGCGGGATGTTTTCTGTTTCTGAAAAAGGTCAGAGATTTTTCGTCAATTTCCTTGACCATCGATTTGGAGGGTCACGTTCTTTTGTGTGACATATCGTATGATGATAAGGATTGGAGGTTCATGTATGTTCATGCCCCTAATGCAGCGTCGGGTAGGAATATTTTCTTTTCATTTGCATTTCAGTATTTTACTAGAAATAGAAATATTGTTCTTCTTGGCGACTTCAACTGTGTCTACAGTAATCGAGATCGTTCGCAACCAACGTCTAAAAATGATTCGAGCGCAACTAAACTAGAGTCATGAATCATTGAGCAAAACGCAATAGACCTTGGTGATGTCAAATATGGAGACCTACAATACACACACTTTCAGAACTCATCACATGTTTGCCTTGACAGGATTAATATGTGCTGTGAATTGTTCGCTCAAATCCGTAAGTATAATGTGAAACCAATATTCTTTTTTGATCACTGCCTGGTATCAGTAAGCATCGGGGAAAAAAAGTGGTCATCCTTTTGCCCCAAACAGGGCTTGTGGAAACTTAATGTAACTATCCTTTCCGAAAAGGGGTTCACTGAACGCATTTTTTGTCTGTTTTCAGATGTTTTGCGCCTCTCTACACTTACCGTATTTGCAAAGCGGGATACGTTTAAACAGAACGTCGAGAATTCGGCCATTGAATATTTGAGTATCCTGGGCCGGCTTGCTAGAAACAGCGTCTCAGCTGAGACTGGGGGAAAGAAAGCACTGCCAAAGCCAGCGCACGAGCTGAACGGGACTCAAACCGCGTCTCAAGACGCTCGCGCGCCCCAGCTTTTGCAGTGCTTTCTTTCACCCAGTCTCAGCTGACACGCTGTTCTACCAAGCCGGCCCTGGCGTTTGAACGGAAAAATTAACGACGAAAATTATTCAACATCCTGGCAACCTTATACGAACTTGAATCTTTTAGCCCTGGGACATGCACGGAAGAAATAAACATAACCAAAGCACGGTTACAACGATATAATGCAGACAAGTATAGGAGCAGTTGTTCGGTCACGATTAGGACGGTTTACGCTCAGTAAACCCCTAACGCGATGATCGAAAAGTGACGAGAGAAGATATGCCCTGTCAAAACAAATTCTAGCAATTGATAACGAAAACACTACTGTGTACGATACACCTGAGATTCTAAAAATCTTCCTAGAGCACTACAAGAACTTTTTTGGCAAAATGATACTGGATGGGGATACAAAAGGTGTGAAAGAATTACTGTTCGACTTACCAATCCTTTCAGAAGAATAAAAATACTTTGATAGATGGAGCGTTAACCGTTGATGAAGTCCGATATATCATGAACTCACTTCCCATGAATAAGACATCTTCTCCCGACGGACTCAGCACAGAATTCTATTACGAAATTTACTGACTTATTAACTTTAGTGCTGCTTGATGTCTTCCAGGTAGGATATCAAGAAAACTATACTTCCACACACTTTTTATCAAGGTCATACGTTAATACCTAAAAGTACAGATGAAGAACTGCTGAAAAAGACTAAGAGCCACAGACCAATATCTTTGTGTAATGTAGACTACAAGATCTTTGCAATCAATACTTACAAAAAGACTTTACATGGTAACTCACTGTCTACTTGGAGAACACAAGACGTGCGGAATCAGAGAAATAACAATTGCAACCAACATACACGTCTTCAGATCCGTTCAGGAGTGTGCGACGGATAGCAACGATCCAGTTGCATTAGTACAAGTTGATCTTTCAAAAGCGTTTGATCGGGTCAGTCACTATTTTTCTTCCAAATTCTTTCCCATGGCAGTATTGGAGACACTGTCCTTTCAGGCGTTCAGTTATGCTACAGGATTTGCTCTACCAAAATTATTGTTAATAACACTCAGCCCCAATCGCTGTCAAATCTGCAGCGAGGCAAGGATGTCCTCTAGTTTCTCTTTTGTTTGCCTAATATCTCGAACTGTTGTGCCTTAGCATAATTAGAAACCTTAATGTTCGAGGGTACATCATCAATTTGATTGAGGTGAAGTTATTGGCTTATGTCGATGACGTCGCATTTTTTTTGCTGTGAAAAGGAAAGTGTAGAAGAAGCACTCCGGGTAACGCATAAGTTTTGTGCGTTGAGAGGCGCATTCGTTAATAACGACAAGGCGAATGGATTTCGGTTGGGCATGTGGGGACCAACACCATCAATATTTGCAGGAATCCAATAGAATCAACGAGAAATAGAATAACTTGGTGTAGCTCTCGATCAAAGTAGGAATACTGGGCCATACCGGATGTCAGTTGCAACAACTATCGAACAAAAAATTGACGCTTGGCTAGTACGAGATCTTTCCTTCTTCTCCAAGTCCGCAGTCTGCGATATTTTTCTCGCATCAAAACCCTTGTATGTACGTCCTGGAAGTACTACAGTGTGCCTGTCCACAAATCCAAGCATTCCGTCGTTTGTTTACCCCTTCATTTGGAGTTCCTCCTGGGAACGGATGAGACGGGATAACTTATTCCTACCTCTTGAGACAGGAAGATTGGACCTTGCTCATTTGTCTGCACGCCAACTAGTTTCTAGGCTGTTTTTTATTAGGCGTATTACACACCCGTTCCTTTTCTCATTTGTTCAAACGAAACTGACATCACATTTGCCATTTGTGATAGTTACAACTACGGACGTAAATCAGTGCATGCTTACGGATTTTTTTAAAAAGAGGTCGTCGACGCAATGTTCTTTCTGAAAGTTCGGTTTTCGTTGGAATAATTATTTAGTGTTTCAAGGAAATGTTTGTCTTATGCGTTGGTTGAAGAATTTTTCCTCTTAAAATTTATAAATCAATGTTTTGTAACAGTCCAGGACACGATGTCTTGGAGCGCGTTAAAAAGATGTGTGTATCTCTCAGTGCAAAGACATTTTTCTTTAAATTGCATACCTCAACCCTACCTGTCAAGTGGTGGCTTCGGGAAAAGGAATTTTTTGTTCCATGGTGGATAAACTGTCGACTATGCAACAAGCGTCAGACCATCGAACATTGCTTTATTTACTGCAGTGACGCAGTCTTTTTTGGGGATGTTCTTCAACGAACATTGAAAGGAATATTGATTTTACGGTATACGCTTTCTTCCTCTTGATACACACGAACTTGTTCCATACAATATATTTATGCTTCTGTGCCTGCATAGCCTGTGGAAGTGCCGCATGATAGACAGAAATGCTGAACCACGTACGACAAGATCTCTCTTGATTGAAGAAGTTGCCAAAGTAAGGAGCGTATACGAGGTACGCGCATCGGTACCAGAATGGTTCAGTCTCTGTGACGCATGCCTAGGCCTACCACACTTTTAAGCATACGGTAACATCTCAGTTCATCGTTTTCGAATGAGTAGTATGATAAATTTCTGACCAGGTTAATACTCAAATTTGAGGAGCGAAGTTTGTTTTGTACTTCATGTACGTCTGTGCAGTTTTGCACTTCGCGACTCGCGTACCGTTGCGTGTAAGCAGCTTGAACGTTTCGTGCGACAAGGATTGAGAACTGGGAATTGCAAAGCAATCCAGTTGACATAAAGTATCAATATGAAGTGATTGTGTATTGATTTGTTTTGATTGTGTTTTTTTCCATGCAGTAAAGATATAAAAAAAACTAACGTGCCTCGCGTGGCCTAGTTGGTAGTTTGTATTCCACCTAACATTTTTCAGTTGGTTCTTTGTGGCAAATTAATAACTTTATAGAGAGTAATCATTTGAGACATTAGGCGGTGTTTAATTCGCATTACATGTCATGTTTTTTTAATCACTTTCATTCCACGCGTGACGTCATGTTTCACGTGAGCGTTGTGGGTTCCCACGCGAGGTCATGACGTCATGGCCCTATCGACCAACTAGGATTCACGCGACACGTCGCCGACGCCGGCTTTCAAAACGCCCTGCCACCGATATTCTGCGACACGAGCTCCTTAAAGGCTGGTTCACACATCTGCGTTTGTTGCGTTCGCTTGCAACCAAAACGACCGTAACGACAAAGTCACCGGGACAAGTGTTCGCCGTACACAGCATGGCAAGCGATGCAAGAGGTAGCTTCGCGAATCGATCCATGAGTCGCGGTTTTTACGGTGTTTTGGTCGTTACGGTCGTTTCGGTTGCATGCGAACGCAACCGTTGCAAATGTGTGAACCAGCCTTAACGCTATCGTGTTAAAAAAAAAAAGGATGTTTTGCGCATTATTTATTTGGTGCACGAAGTAGTTCCTGTAAGATTTCATTGTCGAAGGAAGGAGCGATGCTTTTGGTGTTTGAAAGCGTACGTCGTGTTAAATAACGCTAATCTAGTAATCTAAAGTTCACCAACGTTTATATAAATGCACCACAAAGAGGGATGAATCAGTAATACGCCGCAAGACGTCGGATTTCTTTTAAACGGATTTCGAGGTGAACACGTGTACCAACGTTACTAGAGCAACTCAGTTAAAACAAATTGCAGTGGCTTAGTTCGGCTATGCCAGGATATACGTGGCGTAAACTTAGGTTCAGCTATCAAGCGGCTCCGGTGCAGCGTCAGACTTGGCTACTGCGCAACGGAGGCGCACAGCTGGGCACGCGGCGGCGCCAGTGCGTCTGCCGCGGCTATGACGTCACTCCTCTGGAATGCGCAGCGCGCGCGGCGGCGGCGGCGGCTCCGGCGCGCCAGCTGTGCGCCGTGTGACGTCACGGCTCCTCGCGCATGCGCAGCACGGCTCTCCGGGAGCCACGCGAAACTGCTCAACCTCGGCCAGTGTTGCTCATGCTACAAAACTGCCACAGAACCTGCTCTGAAAAAGTGGCACCGATCCGTACTCGAGAACCGAGCTAATGGCGATCGCAACGCCGCAATTTCTCCCGCAGCGGCCACTCGGGGGACTGCACAGAAGCTTCTATCGATTCGGGAGTATCACATTCGATAGCGTCCTCTGTGACTGTTCTATTTTGGCTTTAATCGGCCATTTTGGCGCCGAAACACATACGGAGGAAGGAGTTTCCGGGATGCCAACCCCCGTCTCCCAAGCGGACGCGCCGGGAATTACAACCGAGGTACGATACGCCCAGGTCGGGACGCGCTATACGTAAAATTACCGGTGAGACATGGTCGTATAAAACAATATTAGTTGTGACGCAAAACCTTGTAAACTAAAGATATTAGAAAACATCACGCGCCTGTTATCTTGTACAAAACTCCAAAAAAGTTCCTACAAAATTGTTTTTCTGCTTTGTTTTTGCGCAATGGCATGCTTTTTAAAAGCTCAAGGTGACCACAGTAAAGAAACAAAGACTGAGTCGCAATCTTGGCACCTGGGAGTCTCGGTACTTTGGGAACATTCAGTGACTCTTGCGGTAGCCATATAAGGCAAGTTTCATTTTTCAACTCGTCGCTAAAGGGTGGCGCTGTTATCGTATTTAGCTCGGTCTCGGTGGATGCCAGCGGCCCAGGTTTCAACGGTGTTTCCCAAATGAGTGTTCTAGTAACGTTGACGTGTACATATTCGCAGCTAGAAGTTTGGGTATCTCCGCCTGGGGAAATGTTTTCAGAACCCGGCGTGAGGACGCTTCAACTTCCTCTAATGGTGCAAGCACACGCAATGCCAAGCTTCTATGCACTATGAAAATGAAAACATAACCACGTGGGTAGCACGTGCAGGGCCCACGGTGAAGGAAACAGGAGTTTTCTAGCGAGCTTCTCATCACGACTATTGATGTAGGATATATCCACTTCGATGGAATGAATGTTACAATATATACTTAGCGAGCCGGTATTTTTTATTTTATTTTTCCGCTAGTTGCGGTACCAGAAAATAACGAGGAAAAAAAGAGGCGAAAATACGATAAAGGGTTCGAAGCTGACTGAAGCGTTCCATCTCACGAGCTTCCCTAGCTTTGACGGGCCTGGTACCATGTATTGTATTCAATAAACTACAGTCGCTTACAGCTTAACAGACGCAGAGTGCGGCAATTCCTGAGCATCTCAGTGCCGCTCCGCAGCCAATGATATTGCGGGATTAGCGAATGAGAATACCGACGAACGAATCATGGAGCGAGAACGTAATAGGCCCCGCCCCATCTTATAACGATTATATTATATTATATTATATTATATTATATTATACTATATTATGTTATAATTTGATATATTATATTATATTAATTTTATATTATATTATATTATATTTAGGATTCCGTGTTTTCGGAGTTTATTTCTCGTGAAATTCGGAGGGTGCTTTTGAGAGTTTATTTTTTGCCAAAAAATTCGGAGTTTATCGAAGTTTATTCTTGTAAGATTTCCGATTCTCCAAACTAAGAAGTTTAATTTAGCTAACAAAATAAATAGAGACTTTGGTCGTGAGCCTGAATTACAATGCCCCGTTGTCCTGAACGAACCTTGACGGAATAAACGATTAACCTTTTGTCAGTATTACGAGATTCCGAAGGAATCTGGGGGGTGCCTCTTCTGATTCCTGCTAAACCTGGGCTCTGATCAAACTTATTCGTAGAAAACTGTGTTTTTGTTTTGCCATCGTGATTTTAACTTTGGTGTCTTTCCAATAAATTCGAATTGAAGAGTCTTTTACCTGCGAGTTTTTTTTTTTTTTTTGTTTTTTCTCGATTTTATTGAATTTATTCGAAAAGACGAAACCCTAATTATAACACACATCATACATACAAATTTGCCCCTTTTTAAGCACGTGTACTACTTTTAAGCATGTATATTTACGGTGAATATGTGTGTCATGTTTTGAGTTTCACCGCAAGGGCCTTCACAGGCTGTTGGTAAGCAGGTGGAAAATAAACATTGATTTGAATCGGATTGAACTCAATCAGATTATAAAATATCACGTTATATTATTCTATATATTGTAACACAAATTATATTATAATATACTATATTATATATCCTCGTTGGCTTTGCGAGGTGCGAGACTGCGGGGAAAAGACTTGCGGGGCCATCCGTCGAAGCTTGCCTTCCCAATGCTTCAACGGCACCCCGCTATCGTTTACTGGACAAACATCCGGCAAACCGCAGACGATGCCTTCGCTGAGACCTCGCGGGAACGCAGGGTTCGTTGCCTCTATTTACGTCGATGGTCTCTCCGCCGGGGGCCTCGAGAGCAGTGCAAATTTAATTTGCGGATCCTCCCAGGAAAAATATTCGAAACGAGCGAAGAAAAGAGAACGAACGCCAGCGGCTGGAGGAGCCCTTCGCTTTTCTGCGTGATACTGCGATTCGATCCATTGTTTGGTCTGCGTTTGGGATGAAAGGCGCAAGAAGAGTACGAGATTTCGGAAGCGATGACTGGACAGTTTTGTGAGCAGGAAGCTTCGTTTGGCAAAAACGGTCAAGAAACTAGGCGTTAGGAAACAAAAATCATACATTTTATTAGATGAACAAAATGGTGAGTTGTTATAACTTATAACTTGTACTTGTAGTGTATTTCAATCATTCAGTTGAAATACACCGGGTTTTTATCATGACTTGGCATGTTAGGCACAGCAGAAAAAAAAGAAGAAAATGTTGCGTTAGAGGGCAGCACAGAACGCAGGCAACACGCACGCATTCGCACACATTCATATATTGTTTTGCGTCATCTAACGCAGTACACAATGACAATATCTAGCAATAGAAAAAGAACGCAAATATGAACATAGCTTAGAACTTGCATACTATAGTAGGTCATTTATGGATAAAAAGCAATACGGTTACTGTTATATAAATAGCAAAATAAACGCCTCAATATATATATATATATATATATATATATATATATATATATATATATATATATATATAATGGTGCCGTACATTGGGTAGGCCTCCAGGCAACTTGCTTTCAGGTCTACCCAAGAGAAGCAGACGAACTTGTGCTCTGCATAGGAAGTTGGCACTGGAGGCACGTGTAACTGAAGGACGTCCCTGCCGTCCTCTTCTCGTCAGGGATTAGAGCCGATATCTGTATTATGCTGAGAAGAGCATGGAAGTACTTATAGTCACGGAACATTTTTTTGAGAACGTAGGAAGCTCTTGCCACCAGTGCGAGCTTCCTGCTTCCGACAACGCTCGGGCCTCGGGCTTAACAACACAACGCGCTTAACAACGCAAAGTAATAAAAAACAAAGTTTTTTTTTTTTCATTTTGAAAAGTTTAGTTTTTTGGTGTACATTTTCTAAGGTCACACTGTTCTTAGACAGTCATATTTCGGTATGAAAAACACGTCTTCCGAAAGCAAGTAGTGGGTGACCACGCCCCCTCTTAAAAGACGCTTTCTGCTTATCAATACATTTTCCAGCAAAAAAAAAAAAAGAAAAAATCAACACAGATCTAAAAGGACGTCCGCAATAAGCTCCATCTTAAAAATTGTCTGGCAACTATTGTATAGATTTTTTTTTTTTTTAACCGAGACGATCCTAGCTCAGACGCTGAGCACGTTTTTTTCCACGTGTGTATACTTTCAAGGGCCTGTGTTTTTGAACGGCAAAATGACGACGTTGGATTCTGTTCTTTCATACAATGGTGGTAGCATGGCACGAGCCAATATTTTCCAGTCCTGTGGATTGAACCCTGGGTGGAACACCATCAAGGGGCTGAGGGAAGTTGACCGCACTCGAATCTACTTTGCGGACCGAGCGACACGACAGGTCACAAAAGAGGCCCGGCAAGCGAGACGATAAGAGGAAAAGCGAAGACGTGACATTAACAATAACTACCAAGCTGGCGGGTATCGAAGAAATGACTCTGAGGGTGTTGGTGCCAATAGCAATTTATTCTTCACCGTTTTTCTTTTTTTCTTTTTTACTACCAACTCAATCATTTCAAAACCGTTTCTCAGTGCATGGGCTCCATTATTTTCTTAACCTGCCATTGTAGAGGGTTGACTTTTTATTCCTGACACCTACATAGGTGTTGAAAAGTACCGAACTAGAATTAAAAATACGTACCAAAGAGTTTTTGCGCTACACATTTTTCAATTGACTACGCGGGCGCTAAAATTTCGATACTAAGGAAAATATTATTCGAGAATGTCCGGCGTCGGATATTCTCGATTAATCGTCGTAAGAGCTGAGGAAGAGGAGAAGAAAAGAGAGCACGGGGACGTCGGAGCAGCGAGGTAGGAATCCGTCTTGAATATAGTATCGCGATACTTGTATCGCGATTCTCTAATTCGTCACTTGTTTTGGTAACTTTTAAGTGTAACTCGATACATTTTGTTTAAGGAACTCTAACGGTAACTAAAATACTTTTTTCTAAACTTGACTAAAAAGTATTTGCAAAGATACAAACACTTTTCTCGAAAACAATTACCCTATTTTGTGAACACTACAACGGGTTCGACCATGTGCTAAGGTTAAACCCCACATTAGACGTGATTAAGAAAAAAAAAAAAAAAAAGATAGAAATTTAAATTTCTTTCTTTTTCTTGTTGGGGCAAAGTTTTTGTATAGAGGGCGAACGTTTTTGTACTTTTGTGTTTTTATTTTGTGTTTCATCGCGCTGAAAAGCGCACGTCGCGTGTGTCTTATTTCAACCTTTTTTGTGCGTGGCTCTCTCGCCCCATCTTATTCCTTCTAGGCCTCATCGAATTTCCCCGCCTCTTCAGCCAAGCGACAGAGCCACCTCGCGGAAACACGCGACGCATAGACACCTAACCACAACCTAACCGTGAACTGTTCAACGCCTGTGTCGTCGGTGCCGCCGCCAGTAGACACCGTGACCGGGGCAACATACGATGTTTCTATTGGTCGACTTGCCCTTTCCCAGGGGCCGTGAGCCCGCGATCCACGGTCGAGTCTTTGGTTCTGCGTCGCATAGAGGAAGTTAAAAAGAAAAGCGGAACGTATTTCGAAACGACTTGGAGTTGTTTTGGTTAACTCCTCTTTTCCACTTTAGTCGGTTCCAAATGGTTTAGCCTTCTGCTCCCCTCCCTATTATTGTAATGAATTCGTCTGTTCATCTGTTTCTTCCTCTCCTGCTAGCTGAGAAAGGTAGGGTGACCATATTCCTCAAGGTAGAAAACGGGACATCCCAGCCAGGGGGAGGGGGAAGGGGGGAAGGTACTAAAGATTGAGATTGGTAAAAAAAAAATTAATGAAATAACTGCTCTTATTTCAAAACGTTACCATATTGCACTAATGCCCTAGGGCATAGGGAACAATCACACTCACAGTTTTTTTTTTTTTTTCGCATGCACTCATTTGGAAGGCCCTGCTTCGGGTCCTTCGTTAGTATGGGCGTATTTTGCCGACGACAAGTTTCCTAAGCAGAACTTTATCCTGCAAGACTCAGCTGTAAAAGTCTGCGCAATTATATGAGAAGTTCAACCGCACATGAATGCGTAACTAAAAAAAAAATATTTCTACACTCGCGTCTTCGCGAGAGAAAAAGTGTTTGTGGGCAAGAGCGGTCCTAAATATTACTCTCTGGGTAAATATTTTAAAGTACCTACAGTTATTTTTGTAAAATATACGTGTAGCGAGTAGGCAAAGTTTCGGTTTGCTTCCACTCGCTTGGTGCCAGTTTCGAAACTATGCGCTCCTGGGAAAACGGGACATGATTCTTTATTGGGACAAAACGACGGGACGGCAGAAGCGGACCTCGAAAACGGGACTGTCCCGGCCAAAACGGGACGTCTGGACTCTGGTCACCCTAGAGAAAGGGGAATAAGAGAGCTTTTAAACGAAAGGGTAAGGAATAGAGAACGTCACAAGAAGGAAAATAGATGGATGGGAATTAACCGTTATCGCTCAAAAGAGTAAGAATGTGACGTATTCGGCTAGTTAGTTTGAAGTGAACATCTTGGGAAGTGAACATCTTGAGAATCTGCCATGAGTGACGGACGGCAGGTGTTACCGTGGCCCGGCTATGAACTATGTATGTGCGGCGATGGCTTCACTGCTCGCTGCAAACACTGAAAGAAAAAAGTTTACGCATACGGAAGGTGCTCTTTCTCCTACCTTCGTAAAAACCTCGGGCTGAGTTTCGACCTTAATTTCTCGACACTACCGTTAGGAGTCGAAACGGAACCATGAAAGGCTGAAACCTCGACAGCACTCTCCAGCCTCGACAACTTTGCCACTATTAGGAAAAAAACTTTTTACGCCTGATTACAGCACTGCCGTGCAGCGCACCTGTTGAGCGTCCTCTTTAGCAAGGGTGTGTTCAGCATAAAAAGGGGAAAGCTCAATGACGTCTGAAACGCATTGCTGCTGCGTTAGAGCATCGAGTAAATTATCTATTATTTAGTCCATGTTGTATGGAAGTAGTAAACGCTTTCATTCAATAAAGTCGGGTGACGGTAATTATATATATTTCAAAAAGTGAAATGAGAGTTGTCTGGCAGTTCCAAATAAATATAATTGGTAGTCATTGCGCGTTGTCATCAACGTCTTCGTAGATAAATTTGAAAAAAAAAAAAACGAAAATATTTTGAAAGTAACTAAGTTTCTATGGCGAAGTAACTGTAACTGTAACTGTGCACGAACTTAGAATAGTTCTCCTGGGACCGAGTTTCACACTTCAGTTGTCTGAACGAAGTACAATTATTTGCACGTGCCATTTTTACTGCTATGGCGTCTTTTGGTGTAATGGGTATTGAAGATTATATCTATATATATATATATATATATATAAACGAACATATGCTAATGAATGAACCGTACTTAATCCAAATGAATAAAACAACGAAAGTTTTACAAATCAGGCGAAAGTCAATATATATATATACATATATATATATATATATATATATATATATATATATATATATATATATATATAAGGAGGTAGCGCCATCTATCAATACGAACGCCAAACACACCCCGCTACTGAACCCCTGTCATCTGCGTCGCTGCCCGCCGTAGACCCTGGCAAGTTACTTTGCCCTATTTTTTTACAGAAAGAGAACTGCGCTTTGCAATTTTACAAGAAAAAAACAACCTGTGAAATACACCTTTGACGAAAAGTTTAGTTTCCTACGTGCAGGCGTCGATTTTTACGGTCCATTTTAGATCGAGCCTGTTCACTTGGACCACCCTATATATATAGGTGAGGCAAACTATATATAGGATGGTCCAAGTCACCAGGCTCGATCTAAAATAGAGCGTAAAAATCGAGGCCTGCAAGTAGCAATCTATACTTTTCGTCAAAGGTGTAACTCACAGGTCGGTTTTTTGTTGTAAAATTACAAAGCGTAGCTCTCTTTCTGTGAAAAATAAGGCCAAGAAACTTGGCAGGGTCTATGGCGGGCAGCAACGCAGACGACGGGGGTCCAGTAGCAAAGTGTGTTTGGCGTTCGTATTGATAGATGGCGCTACCTCCGTATCGCGACGGCTCGCGACCACCGTGGATTATTAAAATTAATATAATCTTTTTGAAATGTACCTTCGGTTAAAAAATAAATGCGAACAATAAAAAAAAAAAAACGTAAAGTAAAAAACGCGTCTCCATAACGGCGGCGCTTTTGCTGCCAACGGATTTCGTCTGGGTGTCGTCTGCTATCTTTCGCTGGTCGGCTGCACCTTCAGACGCTGCTCCCGACGCCATCTATCAATACGAACGCCAAACACACCCCGCTACTGGACACTGTCGTCTGGGTCGCCACCCGCCGTAGACCCTGGCAAGTTTCTTGGCCCTATTTTGTACTAAAAGAGAACTACGCTTTGTATTTTTACAAGAAAAAACCGACCTGTGAAATACACCTTTGACGAAAAGTTGAGATGGCTACGTGCAGGCGTCGATTTTTACGGTCCATTTTAGATCGAGCCTGGTGACTTGAACCACCCTATATATATATATAGTTGGCACGGTGGCATAGGAGCCAAGGGGTCGAAGGCGTATATGTAACGAAGTGAAAAACTCACGGTGAAAAACAACAAACAGCGGAAGTTTAATCAACAGTTCCACCAAGAGACTCGGCTTCGTCAGGAGATGACTTGAGGCAGGTCTCATTCTAAATAGGGGCGCTGTAAATGTCCGGAAAAAGGTATTAAGTTTAAGGCTCATTTAACGCTGCTGCGCAGAGACCACACGAAGCCAAAGTAATCATGTGTATTTGCTCTGCGTTCCAATCTGGGGCCCGCTGCTCTCCAAGTGAGCGCGGTCGCAGCGGCCCCATGGCCACACAGGGCAAAGAAAGCGCGAGCGGTTTGATCTATCTTATATGTGCGACGTCGTCCACCGAAAGTGAGAAATATAGCCGATTTCCCGAATCCAATTTCAGACGAAATTGAGAAAGTTGACTTGCTCGGCGTGCCGATGCTTTCTGGCACCCGATATTGGCCATTCTTAAGATACTATTTTTTTTTCATTTTTGTTGTTTAGCGAAAAAACGTCTCACGCATCAAGTGAACGGATATTTTTATAGCAGCAGCCACTTTTAATAATTTAAGTTTTCCTCCCACAAGCACACTACAGACCGCGCCAGACAAATGAAAAAAGTTCCCTATTAAAAAAAAAACGATTTACGGATTTTTGTATATGATTTGTTGAATAAAAATAT
Source organism: Ixodes persulcatus (assembly GCA_013358835.2). Lineage (NCBI taxonomy): Eukaryota > Metazoa > Arthropoda > Arachnida > Ixodida > Ixodidae > Ixodes > Ixodes persulcatus. The sequence goes on along the minus strand of JABSTQ010009660.1, from coordinate 1,018,333 downwards.
CAAAACTCCTATAAATTAAATATGCCGTATATATAAAATTTCATGACAGTATGTATGTTCTACGTTTATTTCAGAGATTCGATTTTTTTTCTTTTTTCTCTAGGGCTGGTTGTTGCAGTTAGTAACGAACGTTTTTCTCGTGCTACTTTGTTATTGATGGTAAGGAGACCACACCAGCCCTTGTGTCTGCCGCCCCTTGAACACCAACAATCAAAATGTAATTAAGCGTAGTTTTTTTTCTTTTTTTTCAGAATTTGACGACTGGGATAAAGTTTCAAAGGAAAGCTTTCTTTATGCAACCTGACGAGCTCACGGCCCCATTAGGGTGGCATACAGTGTAGCTTAGAGTAAATAAAAACGCAAAAGTACACATAAAAAAACTATAAGAAATGCAGAGATTGAGCAGTTTTATACAGGAAATGGCAAACAGTTCACTTTTTTCAGGCATGCATACGTAACTGCGAAAAATACGAAGATTGGCAAACAGCTCACTTTTTTCACGCACACATACACAACTGCGAAAGATACAAAGATTGGACAATTTGATACCGGAACCAGCATATATAGTTATATTTCTTCACGCTTACATACTTAACAGTGAAAAGAAATACAAAGACTGTACAGTTTTATACAAGAAACAGCAAGCTGAATTTGTTCACGCATACATACGCATTATTGTGAAAATACAAAGATTGGCGAATTTTATAGAGGAAAGAGCAAATAGTTCCATTTGTGCTAGCAGACACACGTAACTGCGAAACAAGTACATCGATTTGACAGTTTTATACAGGAAATAGCAAGCAGTTTAACTTTGTTCACGCGTACATACGTAAATGTGAACAATACAGATATTAGACAAAGTAAATATTGGTGGTGGGGGTCCTTTCTTTTTTTTTTTTCTTTGTCATACCCCGCGTAATCCTGATGACTCCCACGATGATGGTGATGAGGTCGAGTCGGTTGTTGATGGGGAGTAAATAACTTCATGTACCAGGAAGGTACATGGAGTTAGTTAAGAAGTTAAGTTATTTTAGAAGATACAACAGGATTTACGAATCAAGAGGGAAACTTTCTGGACGCTTTTCGGGACTGCTTGAGATGGTGCCTGCCCACCGAGCTCCAAAAAAGAGCGCTAGCCCTGGGGCAACACAATTTTTAGCCCGGCATTCGCACAACTCACTCTTAAAATAAAAATTGCTTGATTCTAACATTAATTTCCTCTAACGCCATTTGTCAAATTTGACATCGCTTCGTTTTTGGCCTTCTCATTCATTGACTCTGACGTCAGGTTTCAAGCCCTGCTTGCTTGTCACACAGATGTGCAATAGTACCGTGTGCAAACATAAACGAGACGATCCCCGGCCTATATTCAACAGCGTTAGTACGGCGAGCACGCACGGAAGAACTGCATAGCAATATGATACACCTGTCTCCATCCAGTGCAGGCGTGTCCCACAGCTTCGCACAGGCGTTCCAAACGAAAAGCGGTCGCGGCGAACCTTACAGACAGTTTTAAACGGAAAATAGCGAGCACGTAACTTCATTTACGCATGCATACGTAACTGTAAAAAATACGTATATTTGAGATATTTTACAGGAAATAGCAAACAGTTCACTTTGTCACGCATACATACGTAACTGTACTCTAAAAAAAATGGAGCAAAAAAGTAGCAACGGCGCGTCTTCCTCCCTTCTACTGACGCGTCCCCAAGCGGACACGAGAAGTGGGGAGGAACGAGACATTTTCCTCCTTCTCCAGGCAGACTGGAGAAAGCTTTCGTCCTCCCGACTCAACTTCTTTCGGTTTCGTTTTCGAGCAGGTCGTGCACGTTGTTTAATAAATGCTGTTGAGTTGATTGAGCTTCAGCGGCAGCGAAGGCCGCCTGTAATTCCGTCTTCTAGTCCAAACGTGCAGAGCATTTCGGTTGCATTGACGTTTTTATCACTCATTTTATGAAACGAGCAAACGAAGCCGCTAAAACGGCGAAGTTCCGGAGCAGTGCCAGCAGTGCCACGTACACTGGGAAAGATGGCCGTCTCCGAATTGCGGGGCTCACGCGGAACTACAGTAGCGAAACCACGCGGAACTGTGTCGACGTTCTCGACGTTATGGAAATCGCAGGAACTGCGTCCAAGACAGGCAGGTTTTGCTGCCGGCTGCCTGGGCGCCTTTCTTGCTGAGTTCGGTTCTGTTTTCCGATGCCGAGTGCGACCGGCGTTCAACGTGGTTCGGTATTTGTGCGTGTCAGCAACAGAGCAGCAACATCGTGATGGCAGTGTTGTGGATTGTGAACAGAAGACTGGAATTATCGCCGATGTAACCGTGTGTTCGCGTATCAGTGGTGTAACAACAAGATGAGATGACGTAAACTGTCGGGCATTGATGCCGCTGGTCGGGCCGTGATCGGACGGGGTGGGGTGTCGCAGGTTGACATTCCGCTTTACATTAAAAAGTTTAATACCACTTGAGGGGTTAGGTGCAATCGATCGACGTGCGGATAGTCATGTTGGAACGCTGGTCTGAACAGTAAGCTCCTATCGTACAGTGGCCAATGTGACTGTCGGTTGTCTCGTGCCCGAGAGCGATTGCGCTCTGGGGAAAGGACTGAACAGTACGAAATCATGACGGAAAGTAGGTATATTTACAGTGTGGAATTTTAGCATGAAAAAAGAATAGTAGGTAAAATCGAAAAAAAAAAGCTACCCTTTATTTCGCTGTTTAAATATACTACGGTCCCTGGAGAAACTGCCCTCAAAGTGCGCGCTGGGATGCTCGCAAGAAGTTTTCGAGCTTGCCACGGCGTAGCTCCGTACACTTAACACCTGCCGCAAGTCGCGGCTTTGACTGCATTCAAGTTGATCGAAAAGCGATCTCTCAGCCCGTGAAGCATCACTTCCAGCTGAGTGAATATCCGCTGTACAGAGATTAATTCAAGACGGCAACTGCAGCCTTGCGCGAACAGCACAAATAGAAAAACAAACACTGCAATAGAAATAGAGGCTACGACGTGCCGCGCGGGGAAACAAACTCATGGCTTCGAACCGCATTGGAGCGGCTTGATTTATTGGATTTCAAATATTTACGGCATGATCGAGCGTTCGCTTTTTAATAAGAGATTCATCCCTTGAGTCATTCAAAATACTGTCAAAGGTATGACATTGCTAGAAAAAAATCAACATGCTGGGAATATTTTTTATTGTTTATTCAGTCACCGAAAAATTCCGTACGTTCAAAACGACCAGTATAAAAGACGGAAAAGCAGAGCTCGAGTGTAGCGTTCGGGTTAGTGTGCCGTTGAATTGATGTTTGTATGTGCAGTGTATGTGCTCAGTGTATGTTCACGTGGTGCTTGTAGTATGTGTAATGTGAGTAAAGGAGAGGCTCCCGAAGATCCGTAAGCGCAATGGTGGGCTGAAGAAATAAAAATATTTTTTTGTAGAACATGAATTGGGCAGTGCGCCACCTAGCCTAGCTACTTGCAATTACTCTGCTTGACCCTGCCATCTAGTGGCAAGCGATTTAACCTTTTACGCTACACGATAAACAGTGGCTTCGAGTTAGTTCTTTTGAGAGCGGCTTTTGGTTTCGCGGATTGGGTTTGCCGTTCCTCCGTGATGTGCGGTTGACGAAGTAATAGTGACTCGAGGAAAACCAAAGGTAAGACGTAAAGTGCGCGAAGTAACTGGGTATCGGTTGTCTCCGTTTAACATCGCAGTGCTGTCGACGAGAAGACTGAGTAACTGCTTTCGAAACGCAAGTTTCTGTACCCGTGGGGGGAATCTGGCTTCGGAAATAAACACAGTTCGCGGAAAGCTCGTGTTACGCTTTTATTTGCTGCTCCTCTCGTCCCGTACAAGAGACGTAGCGTCCTCGTTAAGCCTTATTGAGCTCGATTTGCTCGATTCAGGGCCGCCATAATGAGATGCAGGCGACGGAGGAACTTTGCTCCCCTGCTTCAGGGACGAAAGTTCCTCTCTTTCTGAAGGAACATAGGTTACAAGACCGTTCCTCCCCTAAGGGAGGACTATCGATACCCTTTTTTTCTAAGAGTGTGTAAGGAATACAGATATTTGACAGTTTTATATACAAGAAATAGCAAGTAGCTCACCTCGATCAAGCAAGCATACATACGCAACTATGAAAAACACAGAGATTGGAGACATCTTGCAGGAAAAATCAAATAGTTAATTTTGTCACGCATACTTACGTAACTGTTAAAATTACAAATATTGGACATATTTCACAGGAAATAGCAAACAGTTCCCTTTGTCACGCAAACTTGCGTAACTCTGACAAAACACAGATATTTGACAGTTTTATACAGGAAATAGCAAGCAGTTCACTTAGTTCATGCATACAAACGTAACTGTGAAAAAATACAAACTATAAAACAGATATTACAGGAAATATCAAAAAGGTTTTCGTTCACGCATACATACGTAACTGTAAAAAATACCAAAATTAAAAAAAAAGATTTCTTTCTTTTTTTACGAAAATTAGCAAACAGGTTACTTCGTTCACACATGTACATACCTAATATAAGGCTGCAGAAAAAAAGTGTTTTATCAGTTTGAGCCGTATATGTAAGACGGAAGCTTCGGCGAGAGTTGGTGATTCCTCTTGAGGTTACGCCGCACGAGACGAGGACTTGTGTTTTGTGACATCTTGTGCTACAGTGCTTGTGTCTCTGTGTGTCTATCATTTCGACCTCGTCTCGTGCGCTGTAATCTCAAGAAACCGTTATCAGTTTGAGCCGTATATGTAAGACGGAAGCTTCGGCGAGAGTTGGTGATTCCTCTTGAGGTTACGGCGCACGAGACGAGGACTTGTGTTTTGTGACATCTTGTGCTACAGCGCTTGTGTTTGTGTCTCTGTGTGTCTCTCATTTCGACCTCGTCTCGTGCGCTGTAATCTCAAGAAACCGTTATCAGTTTGAGCCGTATATGTAAGACGGAAGCTTCGGCGAGAGTTGGTGATTCATCTTGAGGTTACGGCGCACGAGACGAGGACTTGTGTTTTGTGACATCTTGTGCTACAGCGCTTGTGTTTGTGTCTCTGTGTGTCTCTCATTTCGACCTCGTCTCGTGCGCTGTAATCTCAAGAAACCGTTATCAGTTTGAGCCGTATATGTAAGACGGAAGCTTCGGCGAGAGTTGGTGATTCATCTTGAGGTTACGGCGCACGAGACGAGGACTTGTGTTTTGTGACATCTTGTGCTACAGCGCTTGTGTTTGTGTCTCTGTGTGTCCTCTCATTCGACCTCGTCTCGTGCGCTGTAATCTCAAGAAACCGTTATCAGTTTGAGCCGTATATGTAAGACGGAAGCTTCGGCGAGAGTTGGGGATTCCTCTTGAGGTTACGGCGCACGAGTGCTACAGCGCTTGTGTTTGTGTCTCTGTGTGTCTCTCATTTCGACCTCGTCTCGTGCGCTGTAATCTCAAGAAACCAGTTATTTGAAGCTTTATCTCAAATCATAGGAGACGCTTTTCCGTCTTCCACAAATGTTTAAACAGTTCGCGACAGAGCAAAGCAATATTATACGAGTTTCTAAACACCGAATCTAATGCTGAGGAAGTCGCACTTTTGAATCATGACGATCGGCAGTGGCGTCTGTTCTGGACTAAGCACCAAGATGGCGAAGCCCACAACAATACCGGGGAGCCGAATGCCGATACACTCTCAGAAAAAAGGGTATGTTCTTACACCCTTTGTCCCATATAAGTAGGATTCCGTGTTTTCGGAGTTTATTTTTTTTTTTTTGTAAAATTTGGAGGGTGTTTATTGGACTTTATTTTTTTACGAAAATTCGGAGTTTATAGGAGTTTGTTTTTGTTTGATTTCAAAATCTTCGAAAATAGGAGCTTAATTTCGCAGTGTTTCTTATGAAAAACAAAAAATAAATAATATCCGGGTGTATACTTATGCTAGATAAAGAAAAATAAAACGCGTATCAGTTGAGCCGTATATGTAAGACGGAAGCTTCGGCGAGAGTTGGTGATTCCTCTTGAGGTTGCGGCGCACGAGACGAGGACTTGTGTTTTGTGACATCTTGTGCTACAGCGCTTGTGTTTGTGTCTCTGTGTGTCTCTCATTCCGACCTCGTCTCGTGCGCTGTAATCTCAAGAAACCGTTATCAGTTTGAGCCGTATATGTAAGACGGAAGCTTCGGCGAGAGTTGGTGATTCCTCTTGAGGTTACGGCGCACGAGACGAGGACTTGTGTTTTGTGACATCTTGTGCCACAGCGCTTGTGTTTGTGTCTCTGTGTGTCTCTCATTTCGACCTCGTCTCGTGCGCTGTAATCTCAAGAAACCGTTATCAGTTTGAGCCGTATATGTAAGACGGAAGCTTCGGCGAGAGTTGGTGATTCATCTTGAGGTTACGGCGCACGAGACGAGGACTTGTATTTTGTGACATCTTGTGCTACAGCGCTTGTGGTTGTGTCTCTGTGTGTCTCTCATTTCGACCTCGTCTCGTGCGCTGTAATCTCAAGAAACCGTTATCAGTTTGAGCCGTATATGTAAGACGGAAGCTTCGGCGAGAGTTGGTGATTCATCTTGAGGTTACGGCGCACGAGACGAGGACTTGTGTTTTGTGACATCTTGTGCTACAGTGCTTGTGTCTCTGTGTGTCTCTCATTTCGACCTCGTCTCGTGCGCTGTAATCTCAAGAAACCGAAATGTATATTTTAGTGTCTATGCGGGAACAAAAAACAATAAGAAAATGAAGCTACACTCTAAAAAAATATCAGTACATCTACCTTTCGGCCAAGTGTTTCGGAGTAATCCACAGAACAAGTGTGGCAGATGATGAGGCTGGAAAGATGTTTAGACTTTAAAAAAAAAGGGCTGGAAAGATCTTTAGATAAAAAAAAAAAACAAAAAAAAAACGTCTGAGCTGTGACAGTGAGTATGACGCAAGGACGTGAAGCGACATGCTCAGTACCGCAGCGCAGACAGTTGTTTATTGTCTACACTAGAGCCACTAAATAAGCTACGCTTCAGAGTAACGACACTTGGCCATATTATGGCTTAAAATCATGGTTGACAGTTATTTGAAGCTTTATCTCAAATCATAGGAGACGCTTTTCCGTCTTCCACAAATGTTTAAACAGTTCGCGACAGAGCAAAGCAATATTATACGAGTTTCTAAACACCGAATCTAATGCTGAGGAAGTCGCACTTTTGAATCATGACGATCGGCAGTGGCGTCTGTTCTGGACTAAGCACCAAGATGGTGAAGCCCACAACAATACCGGGGAGCCGAATGCCGATACACTCTCAGAAAAAAGGGTATGTTCTTACACCCTTTGTCCCATATAAGTAGGATTCCGTGTTTTCGGAGTTTATTTATTTTTTTGTAAAATTTGGAGGGTGTTTATTGGACTTTATTTTTTTCCGAAAATTCGGAGTTTATAGGAGTTCGTTTTTGTTTGATGTCAAAATCTTCGAAAATAGGAGCTTAATTTCGCAGTGTTTCTTATGAAAAACAAAAAATAAATAATATCCGGGTGTATACTTATGCTAGATAAAGAAAAATAAAACGCGCTATTATTAAATAATATTTCTTCAGCTCAGTTTGGTGTTGGTGCCATTGCCATTGGCAATACTAATTTGTTCCACAGCAAAAGTTGCACACATGTGTAGCTTCGATAAACATTGAGATACCTTAAAACTAAACTCGCGGAGGTAGTTGCTGGGAAGTACGTATTCATCTCATCATATATTCCATGCTACCCCGCGGCCGCGCGAGGTGGAGTGCTAAAGGATGTACTCTCGTTATTATGGACAACTCACATTATGGACGATTTTTTAGGGGAACAGAGCAGTCTATATTAACGAGACACCACTGTAACAAGGAAGTTTCAACTGCCGCTCTTTCTATTTTATGCAGTCTTTATGGTCCATAGCTTTAACTGTTACAAAACACAGCCTCTCCTTCCTCTTAAAACGCAAGTAGTATGGCTCAAACTGGAAACCAATACAGAGGCTTTTGACGAGACCCGAAAGTACAATGACATGTCGTCCTGAACATTGACGAGATAAGTGGTAAGACACCTTTTGTCAATGATCCGAGATTTGAAAGATAACCGTGCTGGTATTTTCCCGGGACCATTGACCCTGTGCGGTGATCAAACTTAAATGTAAAATACTGTCTTTATTTACTTGATTTGGGGGGGGGGGGGGGCATTGGCACACCAAAATTTGGAGTTTATCGGATAAATCCGAATTGACCAACATTTTACCGGCGGGTGTTTTTCGGAGTGTTTCGGAGTTATCCGAAAACGCGGAACCCTACATATAAGACACCCCAAAACTTCAGTTCGACGTACAACGCTCATGTCGAACCGACGGTTCAAGCTTTCACGAGGGGCTTGATAGCCGAGTGGTACAACGTATTACAATAGCTAATGTACACAAAAATATATATATATAGATATACGGAGTTTTCTCGGCCCTGCTTGAAAACTTCAGTGTTTTCTTTCTGTAGTCTTAAATACGTCTTTACGTTGTTTATTAAGTTCTATCGCACCGTTATCAAGTCCCTCGTAAACGTTATGGCCGTCTGGCCGACGTCAGTGCGCTGTACGTCGAACTGAAGTTTTTGGGTGCATTATGTGGGACAAAAGGGTGTAAGCGGAGAGCCTTCTTTTGAGAGTTTACTCTAAGCGTGGCTCACGCTGTGGCTCAGTCTACACGTATTTTCCGCCTAGTCACTCGCGGAGTTCACCCCGTGGATGGGAAAGTAGGCGCACCAGATTTCTTAGATTGTTTCATGCACCCAACACTCTTCACAAGCCGAGCACAGCCTTCCGCGTCGGAGAGGACCCTACACACTGACAAGTTCCCAAACAAGCTCGGCTAAGCCGCGTTTGGACGCGGGCGTTTGTGTCAGCAGCACATCAGGGTCTAGAGACTAACCAATAGCTGTCGTTCCAATCCCTCGGTCGATGTCCGCGGCCATCCGGCTTACACCTAACGCGGTCGGTCCCTTCCACTAGATTCCGACGTCAGTCGAAGCTAATTAACCTTATAGGTGGGGGAATAAACGAGTGCCTTCGTCGCAGCACAGCCACGCGAAAAGAAGGGCCCCGCGCATGCCAAGCGACACCGATGTCGCTTCCACGACGACGACGACCACAAGGACGCATTCCTCAGCACAGGAGAGTGCGTACGCGAGCCTGAGAGCCTTCGCCGAATCAATTGCCGGGCACACACTGGTTGCCTGCGGGGACGCCGTTGCCCCTGGCGACGTATTCTGCGAAGTGGACCTTCGGTCGGCAGCCGCCCCGCACTCGATGCGGTGGTGGCGACCGTGGCCGTGCACTATACGAGAGCCGCTTTGACTAGATATCATGTACGCTTCATTTCGCTTTGCGATCGACGGCAGCGGACGCTTCGAGCAGTGAAGTAACTCGTTACAAGTAACCAAGTTACACTGCGCATGCATCATATAAAAGAGACGTTGTTCGTTCCAGACATGAGGAAGGAATTATTTGGGCATCAGGCATGTTCTAAGCGTGGATTCCTCATACATGTAGGCTGGACGTGACACGCCACAGACAGTGTCTCCATACCTGTCTTTTGTACGATGCATTGGCGGCGGGACTGCGGCGTAACGAATTCCAGTAACGCGCAATTTTTTTTGACGAACTAACCCGTAACGTTCTTTCATCCCTTATTCGTAACGGGCACGGCACGTACCGCTACGAGTCGTCGAAAGCCAATTGCGCGTCATTGAGTGTCACCTGACCTTTTGTAGCGCGTCGGCGAAGCACAAGGCGCTAATCACGCGATACATTCGGAGCGTTGGATTGGCTAGCGCAAGTTCGTCTGCTTCTTTTGCAGGGGTTGTGGTGACGTCAGAACGACGCCGAGCTGATTGACTGTGACTGAAGGATAGAGGGTAGACATCAATGCAGCTTGCTTTGAGGTCTATCCTTCAATCAGAGTCAATCAGAGCTCCGCGTCATTCTGACGTCACCACAACCCCTGCAAAAAGAAGCAGACGAACTTGCTCTACGCATAGCGTCCGCTGTGGGTGGCTGTGACGTCACGCCGATGTGGTGGCGCTGTTGTCGCCACCGCGCATGCGCAGAAGGTTCCTTTCACGCAAATCTGGTTTCTTCGCAAGTGCAATGCCCACAACTGTTGTGAGCAAACGCTGACTTGTTTGTAAACATTGTGCACTGCCGGTCTATCAGGTGAGACGGAACTCGGGCGCTGGATTTTTCAGCGTGCACCTTTTGATGCGGGGCGTGTTCTTCTGCGTGACCTTGGCCGACTTGTACACGCGGTCGCCGGACGCGAGCTGCGTTCGACGAACGCTACGTTCTTATGGGGGAGTGTTGTCCTCCTCCCCTATTTTGAGTGGTGGATTGTTTTCGACCCGCGGCGGTCTGCGCGCAAAAACGTGCGCTCGGGAGCCGTTTCAAACTCGAACGGTGTATTGTGGGGATAGTGACTGCGTTCGTTAGAGCGATTTCTGGGGAGTATCTAATAGCCGCTGCTTGATATATATATTTTTTAATTGACTAATTACTATGGAATTGTGAATGTGGATGGCGTTAGAGAAGCGTGATTGAGGCTGAATACCGAGTAGAAAATGATATGCGAAATTACGATCGATGCAGCGGGTTAGAATGGGAATGGCGTTAGGGTTCATATCAAGACCGACTTCTGATAAGATAAGATTATGAGAACACAAAGGAACAAATCACGATGCAGTAAGCGTCAACAAAATAAGCAACGTCCTGCGTTTCTTAACATGTCGGTCTGAATAACATAAAGTTGTTCTCCCTGAAGGAACGCAACGTCCGGCAGGGGAAGGAGCATAAAAGAGAACAAAATAGAAAATAAACGAAATATTAAGAAATAAGACTCAAATTATGAATAATAATTTTAACTCGAAATTCCCGATATATGCGGGTAAACACTGCAGTTAGGATTGCTGCTTTGAGGTGAAAACACGGAGACAGTCGCAGCGAAAGCGCCTAAGTGCAGTTGGGGACACAGGCAACCCACCCTTAAGCTCGCCCGCTAAACATAAGCGAAAAGGCGGCCGATAATCTGTCGCCCACACATCCGGAAACTTTATCAGCCCCACAGGCAAGAAAGAAGGCGCTTCACCCACGACGATGATGGAATAGCGACCTTGAAATTTCTCTAATCTCGCCGCATCAACTGTTGCGGAAGGAGACGAGCCGAAGCTTTAGAAAATAAAATAAAATATGTATATACGACACCGAAAGCAGTCAGCCAGTGAAAAGTTGGCTCCCGTAAAGTGGTCTATTTTAGAGGCTCTGTTGACTAACTCCCTGGCCCGCAGCGCCAAATGTGCAGAGGCCGAGGAAATGGCGCGTTCACTCGTGCCTCGTAAATCTCCCCGAAGAACCGTTAATCTTTCCGGGGAAAGCTTGTGCCCTGCGACCCTCCTCTTTTATCCTACTGCTCTTTCGTTGTTGTTGTTATTATTATTATTACTACTTTTTTCTTTTTTGCCGCGGCATTTCTTGCGAGCGAAGCACCTTGTCGCGTCACGCTTACCTTTTATTTGGGGCCGAGCGTCGGCAAGCTCAGCGACTGGGGTTTCCTAATTGGGTCTTTCACAAGGCGGCAGACCACTATACACTTGGTGTAATCTTACGATGTACCGCCGCAAACGCTATCAACCATCCCACCCAATTCAGCCGTATACACGTATAAAACGTATGTGTCGAAGTTGATTGTTATGCCGAACACGGAGAAAACGACCCCCACCCCCTTAAAAAAAGAAAAAAAAAGAAGAAAACCACAAAAAAAAAAACATTGGTTTTAGCCATAAAAAGAAACTAGGCGTTGGATCGAACGTTTAGTTTCCGGCCAGTTGTAATACCAGCGGTCCAAACCAGATGGCAAAGTTTCGGAGCGAAGCATTACCTTATTTCAGAAGTAATAGGCGATGTTCGAAAAATTTTCAATGGTAAAATAGTGGCACCATGAAGCCCACGAGTACGTATGGCTGAATGGCGCAGACTACCGAGAACCGGTTCCCACATTATCCCCACTGAATGTTTAAGAAAATCCCTCATAACTTTTGAATAAGATAGCGGGGAGTTCTGAAACTTTGACATCTGTTTGGGGCCGCTATAGCGCGACATTTCGGTGAATTCAGACAAAACGTTTAGTGATGCATACTTTATTTTAACGGAGGAAAGAAAGAAAAAAATGAAAGACGTTTACAACCCCCTGTAATGCCGAATTAGAGCGCAGCTCTTGAGGAGGAGGAGGGGAGGGTACGGAGAGGAGGGTATGCCCCTCCTCCCCCTCCTCCTCTCCTTGTCCTCCCCTCCGCCTCCTCCCCCTCCTCCTGGCTCTTCCTCGTTCCCTCCACGTGACGTCACTCGTGAAGGCCTCGCGAAGATCGAGACTTTCACGAGTGAAGGTCACGTGAAGATGACCTTCACGTGACCTTCACTTTGAAGGTCGTGACCCGCGTCGTAAACTTCACGAGTGACCTTCGTGATGGCACTTGTGACGTCACTTTTAGCGTGACGTCAAGTGTGACGTCATTTTGTGTGGAGATAAACATGATTGATAATTTGATTGCGTGCACAGTGCCAAGGACGATGCGACAAACGCTTTCAGTGTGACGATGGTCCACAGCAATTTTTGGGCGGCTGGTTCGCAACAAACCCTTCGAGGATACAAAGGTATGAATGCGCCCAAATGGCGATTTCCGTGTTAACTGAGACCGATCGTCTGTGTGTTAGTATATGTTTGTGTCCTGCTTGCAGGCAGGGAAGGCAATGACGCTACTTTCCCTGGATTCTTCGACTTTAGCCGCACACCTCCCAATTGTCCTCATGCAAAAATGGTCTATGGTCGTCTATGGAAAATTCTAGGGCAGGCTATCACCCTCTATGGCCTTCTGTCGTCGGCCGTAGAAATCCATAAATACAGCTACAGCCAGCTAAAGAAAAATCAATGGCCCTGTGTCTAAAGACGGGGAACCAATAAATTGTCTTTATCAATCTATAGAATATTTTATGGCCCCGAGTCTAAAAATTCCTCCTACATGCTCAGGGCGGCAGCGGCGGTCTACTAAACAATCTACTAAAACTCACAACACTGGCGTTTGAACTTTCTGACTTGGAAAACTGAGTTTCGTACCGGCACGCGTTCGTGCAGTCACTACTGCGTGATGCATGTTAAAAACCCCAGGTTCGCGGTTGTACTGCACTGGCTAAATTTCTCATCTACAGCTAAGCGACCGGTCACCCGTTGAGGCGTACCAACATTTGTATAAACATACAAAGCAAGCCATTTTTTTTAGCGTATGTAGAGAAGGGTGGGGATCTGGTGTCGCTGCGTTGTTGCTGTTGGGTGTGTGTGTGGGTGGGTGGGTGTTGTGCTTGGTGTTCAGTGATGTATGTGTATCTACCATGTAGCGTTCAAAAGTCGGAGGATTTTGAAATATATATATTTTTTTCAGAGTGTGCTTGGTAAAGAGAGCTATAGGATAAGCTATAAAGAAGTCTTTAGCTAGCCATTAGGAAAGGTAAAGAGCGCTATGGCTGGACTGTGATAGGGCCATAAACAAAGCTAAAAAGGCCCATAAAGGCGACCATAAAACGCTAAAGACAGCCATAGAAAATTCTTTAGCTAAATGGGCCAAATGGCTAAAGCCGACCATACAAAGAATTTTCTATAGCCGACCTTAGGACATTTTTGTATGGGTCACTAGACACTCATAGGAAATAGGGGGTGTTCAATGGACGCCATATTTGATGGCGATGTTTAGAGCGCATGCTCAGAACGAGCTCAGATTAATAGGCTGCTGAGACTGAGCAATCGTGATGGTGCAGAATGCGAATGCAAAAGAACTCTGAAAACTCGCCGTCCGCAGCCTCTCAGCAGTCACACACATGCAGCAGCGCACGCAGCTATGGCCGCCAGCGAATACTCCCTTTTGGATTGGCTGAAATGGCTCGTAGCGCCATCTGCCGCACGTCGTAAGATGAAACCTCTGATGTCTGTTGCAGTAGGGAGGATCGCGGTTCGAGGCTTGTTTTGCTGGGGTCGATTGGCACCACCGGCGGCTATTGCTTGATACTGGGAAATGCATTGAACCCTATGAGAAAAACGTGAAAACCTGAGATGTTTCTCATTTATACTATATTTTAGACGACGAAACTTCGACAAACCTTTTTTTATGAATTATGAGATTTTGTTTTGCGTTGTGATGTAAGTACTTAAGTTTTAGGGTAAATAATTACTTTCGTATCCTCCATTGACTTCCTCCAAGGGGTCAGAAGAGCAGTTCGTGGGAGCTATGCCGTCATGCAGGCAGCCAGAAAGGTTTGCTTCGATGCCATGCTTACTTTAAAACATTTACTTACGAAGGGATCCAAATTGCGTTTGAAGCGTCATTTTTTCTTTCCAAATCAAAGCAGGCGGTGTCTGATGAAATATATGCTCTTGCTCGCTAAAGTTACTTCTCTCTTTAAAACATTCTCATAAGAAACTGCTCGTGTTGCGAGGTATTCGAAGCGAAAACGGGAGTCTTGAAGCCTAGCTGGCGACAACGATTCGGAGCAGTCGAGCATTCGAATTCCGTCGATGGCAACAGACGACGGAGATGGGCACGCTGTTTCTGTTTTTTAATAACCTTCTCAACAGTATCTGACGACTGGAAATTCTCTCATACTGTTCCTGTGAAACCTCATAAGAGTTCCTTCGTAACACACTTCGGAGGAGCTAAAAAAACTTATTTTTATTTATTCCTCCCATAGACTGGCACGTATTGCCTGGTGTCAAGCAATGGCCGCCCGTGGTGCCACTGTCGGGCTCCCGAACCTCTATCCAGCGCCTACAATATAGATTATTCGCAAGTCCAACGCCCTACGGACACCGGGGTTGTAGTAGCAAGATGGCGGAAGATATGTGGATAGATTGTCCAGGATTATCCGCGCGCCTGCTCGCTGACGCTAGTCAGTGTGCTCAAATTAATTTATTTAGCTGCAAACACGAAGCGGTCAGGGCAGGAGCATATCACGAGTGACGAATAGGTTGGCGTGCGTTAAAAGAATGGACATGTTGACATTTCAAAGTTGCGGAGCGGAATAAAACACTTCCTATTTTAACGCACTTCTTTTTTTTTTTTCGTTAAAACACGATGAACGAACACGGCGACCAGAACCATGCGGTAGCAGCGCAGCACCAAGGCCCTCCCCGCTTCTCTAGTTCTTCGTTCGTCCGCGAGAGGGCGAGTGACGCGCCGGTGTTGCGAATACCGATCGCTTTGTTCAGCATCGCCGGCTCTTGGTGCGCGGCATCGGGGCATTATACGAATGTCCACGCCGCCGGTGTCCTCGTCGTTAATAAAGTGTGCGCCGTCCCTCGAGAGCCGCCGCGCGGGACTCTATTCCTGCCAGTGGAATTTCCCATTAGCAGTGGCAGCCGTTCCCAGACCAGTCCAAACGTCCATGCTCCCGCGAAAGCAAAAAAATAGGGAGGGAAGAAGGCGAGGAAACCCTGCTCTGGATATTAGAGAGAAGTTCCAGGTCCAATATGAACGAGTGATTGCGTTCGGCAGCGAGCCGCCAGGAGGTCTGGATAGGTTGTCTGGGCTCGCGGCCCCAACGTTGTTATTAAGAGCGCGGCGTTTTGGTTTTGTTCGAGTGTCGGCAGAGTGGGGATCAACTATTCGCTCTGTCTCGCGTGAGTTGAAACGTGGTGGCACCAGTGTGCAAATAGCCCCCAACTGCTTCCGGTTGTGAACTGGACGGCGGCTTTCGCAGTGTTTGCGAAATCATATGTACACCCTATCTTCTGGAAAAAAAAAGCCAATTGCAGCGCCGTCAGACTTAATTCACTCTTGGATACAAGAAGGATGAGAAACAATTGAGGAATATAGGTGAACCGGAAGTTTGCCGAGGCTACCTAATAGATGGCGCCACTGAGTTTGTTGCCAAACAATAAAGGGCGAATAGCCACTGAGAGAGTACTCTTGAACCGTAGCCCCCTCTATACTCGCAAAGCCTGGCAGTTCGACGACGGAGCCATAGAGTGCTCGGTCGAAGATTTGGAGCGCGAGGATTTGGTAGCACAGAGCATTTCTCGGGGAGTCTGATCGTCAGCGCACAGCTTTTGCAGCGGCGAGGACCCGAAACACGGGTTTCAAACCCGACGAGAAAAGAAGCTACGCGAGGAGCACAAGCGGACATTCCATCGCTCGGGAGAAGTGTGTTTCGGCGTCTCGCCGTAGCGGGGCGCCCGTCACCTGGCTCTCCTCTCATCTATTGTCTTTCGCTCTACCTTTTCGAATTCGGCGGCCGCGGCTCGTGGCGATCTGCCAGGCCTTGTCAGTATAGAGAAGGCTATGCTTGAACTAATACCGCCTAAGGCCTGCGCTGTGGCGAGACGCCGAAACACATTTCTCCCGAGCGAACAAGTGTGTTTCTCGTCCTCGCCGCTGGAAAAGCTGTGCGCTGACGTCCATGTTCCCCGAGAAATGGCTCTTTGATGCTGTGTGCTACCAGATCCTCGCGCTCCAAATCTGCGACCGGGCACTCTATGGCTCCGTCGTCGAACTGCCAGGCTTTCTGAATATAGCGAAAGCTATGTCAGTAACCACAATCAAAAGAAAAAGAAAAGGGGAAATTAGTTTACGCAATAATAAATTAATCACGTACATAGTATTGATTCTTCGCTCGATTACCATAAAACTGCAGGCAGGAACTGAAACGAGGCAATAATTACGCGAGCTACACCAAGTACCAATGCGGTTTATCCTTCTAGAAATTGCGTTCTTATTCTTATAACAATCTCAGGTTATTCAAAAGCGATTGTTTCTTTCTATTTTCGAGCGATGCATAGGGGCCTCTTTATATTATTTTTGTTTGGCGACGCTTCGGTGTGTCCTTCATTCTATTGGCATTAGGCTTAGTTCCGTCGAGAAAGGATTACGAACGCAATCTGTTGGACGAGGTAAGGGACAAACAGGGCGGTCGTTGCGTCTCCCGAAGCGCGAAATCCCAGGGATTTAAGGCTCATGCTTGGATGGCAACAAACAAGTGACAGGCTCGCACAAAAATGAAAAAAAAAAGAGAAGTTATAAGAAACACGGGGAAAATCTTATGTGTGTGGATTGCAGTTTCTATGCCCCTCCTTCCTTCTTAGCCCTTGTCTTGTGGATCAAATTAGGATTACATAACTTTAGAATAGAATAGCGACATTGTCTTGATTCTGGTTTCTGGCTTCGGTTTGTCTTCCAAATTTCCATCCAAAAAAAGTTGGAGTAGCCATTTTATGTCTCTGCCTAGACTGTGCTCAGTATCAGTTCGCGAGTGCAGATTTTCTTTCCATGGTCTGCTTCAGCCAGCAGGGAGGCACGAATCTCCGTGCGCGGTCGCTGAGGAGCACTTACACACGACGGACGCTAGAGAACAGAAGACGCAGAAATCGTCCGCTGGGACGGCTCAAAACGAAGCTGAGTACGAACGGATGGATGGATGGATGGTAAAGCGCGGTGCAAACAGGCCCGTAATACATACGGGTGCCGGAACCCGTAGTGACGTCAGCGCTCCCTCCGTAAGGGCGGTGACGTGATTACGGTTTCCGGCACCCGTAGTCAAGAGTTGAAAATATTTTCAACTTTCTCCGTTCCGTGTCGTGACGTAGGTTTCCGTATTTTCTCCGCGGCCAATCAGCGCGGCGCGCTTGCCTCCTCCGCCCTCCTTGCCACCGGCGTTCACGTGGGTGGCAAGGAGGGCGGAGGAGGGAAGCGCGCCGCGCGGCCATGGGGTCCCGCGGCCGCGCGCCGTTCAAACCAAACCGTGAAGACTTGGATTCGTAACGGGGGCCGGAAGGGATTACGTCAGTACGGGTTTCGGCTCCCGGATTCTTTATTCCGAGTCTGTTTGAACCGCGCTTAATGGCTATACCCTTTGTAACGGGCGGTAGCTGGCGCCACCTAGCCTAACATTTCGTCATCCCTTCTTTTTTTAATTTGTATAAATTTTGTACTAACACAACCCTCCCCCCTTTAAAGTGTTTCCATTGCTTATTTTACCTGTATTTTTACCCCTTCCTAGATTTTTTCCACCAATCTTCCAATCTCCTCTTAGTTACCGCAATCCTTTAACTACCAATTCATCCATCCGTCTGCAAAACCCAGTGCCCCCTCCAAATCCGTAGTCATTCCCCCAAGAGGGTGGGACGAAGCCCCGTGCACCTTAACATTACATGTTGTATTATAGTTTCCCTTTCGCGTTTGCATATGTCGCATAAGAGTGTCTATTTCCTGGAATTTAGCCCTATATGTTTTCGTTCTTAGCACCTCCGCTCTAGCTTCAGACAGCAATGAGCTCCCCAATGAATTATCGTACAACTGTTCCTTCTTTATTTCTTGTTTTTGTGCCCTGTATATTGTTAAAGCTGATTTCCCCTGCATTCTCTCTTCCCACAATTTCCTCTTTCCTTTACTCCCTTTTCTACTGATGTACTCTGATCGGCCCCATCTCGTTGAATGTATTTAAATCTCAGCTTGCGGGTTCGGTTTGTCCACTTAGTGTTTAGACTTTTCATATGTAGATACTTGTACACTTTCGCGGCCCACCGTGTATCCTCAATTTCAGCCGGTCTTTGTTCAAATTTTACTTTACTGATGGCTTCTCTACTCCCGAAAGATGCCCAACCCATATCCCCCTGTACTCCCTCATTTGGTGTATTCTCACGTGCCCCTAATGCCAACCTACCTACACTCTTTGCTGTATCTCTAAACCTGACTGGATTTCTAACCTCATGCATAATACCGCATTCCGAATGGACAGTCCTGGCATCATGACTCCCTTCCACACACCCCTAGCGACTTTCTATCTATTATAGTTCCTGAGTGCTCCCTGTTTCATAATAGCTGAATCTCGTTTCCCCTTCTTTATTACAATATCTTCATGTTCTTTTAGGTAAGTTTCTTCCCTCACTTAACGATACTCCCAGATATTTGTACTTTTTACGTGTTCTATCACTGTGTCATGTGTCTCCAGGTGTTCCCCCTTCTCGTCGTTGAAAACTATTCATCCCGACTTGTCTCTACTGAAATTTGAGGCCTAAACTGTCCTCTTCCCTGTTGCAAATCCTACTCAGTTCCTGTATTGTCTCACGACTTTCTGCTGCGAGTACAATGGCGTCTGCTTACATTATCCCTGGCAATACTTGATTTACTTTATGTCCTTCTATGTAAGTCAGGTCAAAACCTAGGTTGCACTGTTCTAATATTTTTCCATATCACTGAGGTATATCATAACGAGGAGGGGAGACGATGGGCAACCCTGTCTAAGTCGTCTTTTTATTGCTGCTGGTCTTGTAGTTTTGGCTTCCCGTGTTATAACCACCCTATTCTCCGTATAAACCCGTTCTAGAAACTTAACCATGGTTCCCTCTAGTCCATATCCCTTCAGTTGGTCCCAGAGGTTTTCCTGGTTCACATTGTCATATGCTTCTTTGATGTCTAAAAATGCTACCCATAATGGCCTTTTTACTTGTCATTGCTATCTCTATGCACTGAATGATTACGAATAAGTTATCATCTAGTCGTCTATCCCTCCTGAAACCGTTTTGAAGCTCCCCCAGAATCTGCTTTTTCTCTGCCCATTCTTCTATTCTTCCTTTTTACAATTTGCATAGCTAGTCTGTATATTGCTGAAATTACTGTGATTGGTCGGTATGATTTGGTACTGTTTTTGTCTCCCTTGCCCTTATATAATAATCTCATCCTGCTCAATTTCCATTCACTGGGTACCTCCTCTCCCATAAATATGGGGTAGATCACCTGCCTTAGTTGTTTGCTTGTTTTGCCTAGACGTTTTATCAGTCTCATTGATATGCCGTCTGGACCAGTCGCAGTTCCAGCCGGAACCTTTCCTTCTGCATTTTCTTATTTTCCTGTGGCCATTTCCTCTTCTTCACTATGATCCTCCTCTTGTGTTGTGTAGACGCTACCATCCCCTACGGCCTGATCTGGTTCTAACTCCGTATAAATGCTGCTTCGATTGTAAGTCTAATGCATTTTCTTGCTTCTTCCCTCTCTACCTTTGTCCTTTCCTGTGTGGTCAGTGTCTGATAATACCCCTCGGCCTCTTTTCTCTGTAAACTGATGTGGTCCCAGAACCTTTTTTGCCGCAATCCTATCTTTCTGTTTTATCTCTATCATCCACCGGACCCCTGCCCTCCCAATTTTGGCCCGTATTAATGCTGATTCCTTCCGCTTTCTTTCCTGAAAGTACTCCCATTTTGATACTGTTTCGGCTAGTGTGGCCCCCTTTTTCTTTGCCCATCTGTGTTCTCTAGATGCCGCTTGGCGTCTCGATATTGCCGCCTTAACCTCTTTATGCCACCAGCTTTTGAGCTTGCGTTATAGATTTCTTTCTTGTTTGATCCGATATTTCTCTAACTCTCTTTTGAAAACACCAAGTCCTCATATGTCCATTCTCTTTCCGGTTGCTTGGATACTATGCCCTTGATTCGCTTAGATACCTTTTGTACTTGTTTATCATTTAAGTTATTTCTACCCTCTTGTTCTTCATTTTACATTTATGGGTTTACTGTGCCAAATCTGATCTTGATTCTTTTATGGTCGCTCGCCAAACTTTTTGTGCCTTCCTCATCTATTTCCATACCTCCTAATCGTTTGCATATCAATTTCGCGACATTAAACAGTAGTCAATAGTCGAGTGCGAGTTCTTTCTTTCCTACGTTATTTTTCCATCACATTTTACCTGAGCGTTAACCAACGCCAGATTAAGAGCTTCGCAGAACTCCGTTAACATCCTCCCGGTTGTATCAGTATCTCCATCAAAGTTTTCCAAATGCGCATTCATGTCCCCAAAGATAATTATTTCCTTTTTAGTGCCGATTTCCCTTACGTCTCCTGATATACATTTTTTGTTTGTTTGTTTGTATGAGTTTATTTGAGACAGAACTTACAGAATGTCTCGGGGGACATGGCTAAAGGCACTCTGAAGTGCCTGACGAGGCCATGCCGCCCCTTTTGGCAACCGCGGTAGCAAAACAAAACAAGAGTGACATGCTTTCACTGCTATACAATAAAAAACAGCACAAAAGAAGACAAATAAGAAACAACCAGTGGTGTGCGAACGAATCCCGGACAAAAGCTCACCGGACAAAAGCTCCCTCTTTTTTTCACAGACCCGGACAAAAGCTCACCTGGAGAAAATTTCATGTTGGTCTTAACATGTGTGCGGACAACTTAGTTGCATGCGTGCGACACAAAGATGCAACGTTAAATTAAATCTGACAGGCTCATGGTTTGTTGCTTAGAGTAGAAACAAGTTTATTTATCGACTGGTTAGAAGCGAATGCAGTCCCCCACTAGCTCCAGCAGTCGTGGTAGATCTGGAGGTAGCTGTAATCCCTCAAAAATATTTTTCATACGATTCTGCAGGCGCAGAGTATTTTTTCGCACTCGCTTCTCTGGGGTTCACCACTCCGGTGAACCCCAGAGAAGCGCGTTGCCACGGCATGGACACACTTGTGTCAATGCCGTGGCAACGAGCGCCTGATTTTTCTGTTGGCACTCCATCAGCCTCCAGACGCTTGGATGGGTGTGGCCGACAAGCTTCTGGAACACAATATTCCATCCCTCGCAGGTGTATGTCCGGTCTTTATCTTGAAGAGTGGCGTCATACATATTCCACCGTTCCGGGGGAAACTCCGGTCGTCGTCGGCACACAGTCAGGCAAATGGAAGAATTCGCTCGGGGTGCCGCCGCAGAAGGAGTAGAAGCATAACGGAAGGGACCGTTGACATACGTGCAATCAAAGTAGTCCAGCAGGTCGCCGATGTCACCGGTGGACCTTTCCCTGATGTAGGTTAGTCCTTCGGGCACAAGCTGTGGTGGAAGGAAAGTGAGCGTATACGAAATCCCGCACAGCTTTCTAGATTAGTCATCTGTCCAAAAGGCCACGTTCCCGTTCCTTCACAATATTTTTAAAACTTCGCAACTCAATGGTTTGAGTATTACAGTTCTGCTTCAGTTTCCTTTTCACAACACCCTGAGATAATCCTTGATTTTAAATACATCTGCGACGCTCAATGACAGAATTAAGATAATTTTCCCAGCCATTCACTTCAAATATTAACCTGATCCCCAAGAAAAGACATGCATTAGTAATGAAGAGACATTGTGCCTAACCTTTATGTGCGCGTTTAGCGTGACATAAGCATAATGAAAAAGTGAGGTCGCCAAAGGGTGACTTCTCTACTTCGGTCACTTTTCGGGTTCAAACATTTTGGTTCACGAAGTTTCTTGGGCGTGGCACAAGGGTGTTCCGGCATACCTTGAGAGCTTGATCTCATCAGCTCCACTCAGTTTCAGTGACCTAAATGTTGGTCCCAAATCGTTGCTTCTCTGCCTGTTATGGCTTATCTGTCGACACCTTTGCATGGGATGCCAGTTCTCTTAAAAATTGTGCAATGTCCATCGCGTCCGTATTTAATCCCAGCCCGTGTTTCGCCCGGGGTATCAAAAAAAAAAGAAAAAAGAGGTGAGCTTTTGTCCGGGTTTGTGAAAAAACGGGTGAGCTTTTGTCCGGTGAGCTTCTGTCCGGTGAGCTTTTGTCCGGTGAGCTTTTGTCCGGTTACCGTGCGAACAGAGGTGGGCCAATTATCTATAATATTGCAGTTTGCTTCGACAGATCTTTAAAAAAAATACTTTTTTGTGCTATCACATGCATTTATCATTTACAAAGTTTAGGACATATTTTTCGTTGTTTTATTCATCCGTAAATAAAATTTCTTTCACACTTTTCTTATAATTAAGGGGTGACCTGGCACTATTTAGAAAGTCTAAAACAGTTGGGTGTTGGTTCAAAAAATCTGGTATCTGAAAACTTAGCTTCTGATCTCCATAATTTGTCCGTGAACGAGATTTCATTACTACATTTTGTCTTAAATTGTACGGCCCAATTTTCACGGGGTACTTTGCATGGAACAGCAATTTTTCAGTATGAAATTGCCACCAAATCTCGAGATACAGTTTATATTTGTGTAGATCTCTTAAGTTTAATATTTGGTATGCTCTAAAGTATGGTGTGGCCTTCCTAAAAAATTCTATGTTTCCAATTGCTCGTAATGCTCGCTTTTGTATAGATAAGAGACGATATAAGTTTGTTTGGGACGTACTTGACCACACTAATAGACAATAACTTATGCGGAAGTGTATAAGGGCGAAATAAATTTGACGTTTAGCTTTTTGGGGGAGATAATATCTTAATCTATTCAAAAGACCAACAGCTCGACAAAGATTTCCTATGAGCGAATCAATATGGGGTGTCCATGATAAGTTTTCGTGGAATAGAACTCCCAAGAATTGAATTGTTGAAGACTGCTGAATGAAAAGGGTATGAAATTCTAATTTAAAATTTGACGGTAATGTCATTCCTTTCGGTTTAAATAGTAAGTACTTAGTTTTGTCTACGTTTAAATAAAGTTTATTTGATTTCAGCCACACATCTAACCCCCTCAACCAATTGTTTGCGCTTCTAAAGAGATCGTGTATGTCTACACTGGAGAAGAAAATATTTGTATCATCTGCATATAATACTATATTTGAACTACCATGTATGTTTACAATGTCGTTGATATATAACAAAAATAGTATAGGTCAGAATAGATCCCTGGGAGACTCCATATCTGATGTGCTGAATGTCTGACTTCACCCCGTTTATGGTTACATACTGTGTTCTGGACGCGAGATAGTTTTTAAATAATAATAACGCAACACCGCGGACTCCATAGAACTGAAGTTTCTTTAAGAGTATGTCATGTTGAACGCAATCGAATGCTTTTTTAAGCTCAAGGAATATGCCTAGCGTATATACTTTTGGTTCTATATTCTCGAGGATTTGTTCTTTTATTCCAAGCAGTGCAACTTCTGGTGACTTATTTTTCTGAAAACCGAATCGCTCCTTTACTAGAATATTATTCCAAGTCAAAAATTTAACGAGTCGTTTATGTATAATATTTTCAGCAACCTTCAAAAAAACTGAAAGCACAGAAATAGGTCTATAGTTGTTTAAATCATTAACTGGTCCACCTTTGTGTATAACGTGTTAAATGTTCTGCGTTTTCCTCCCCTGCATCACTCCCTGTTTTTAGATACGCAAAACCCAGCATTGCGTCGGAACCCCCAATATTGCCTTTGATCCACATGTGTTCCCTGCAGCCCCTCTCGTTCCTTTTCCCATTCCTGACCCTTCACTAACACCCCTAATCCCCCCTCCCTTGCGTTCTCCATTGGCCCGGTTGCATCCCATTCATTGATATCCCGATATGTGTGGTGGTCCTACCATATCCCTCAGATGCGTTTCTGCTAATCCATACACTGCAAAGTTTTCGCTTTCTAATTGCTCCTCGATCTCCTCCCACTTTATTTTGTTCCTGCCCCCTGCATGGTTATGAACCCTATGTTAAGCTGTTTCTTTTTGCTATTCCTGCGAGGCTTCCTCCCACCCTCCCAAACCCTCCCCCCTGGATCTACATTTTGGCCCTCATTTATACCGGCGCCCTCAGGGCTCCGGGACACCCCAACCCCGCCCCCCCCCCCCCCCCAAAAAAAAAAAAAAAAAAAAAAATTGTACGATGTGACGTCCAATCCTATTGCCTACCGTGCTACCAGTGGTTCCACTATAGTGGATGCCCCATGTAAAAGGGTCGGAGGGAGCCTAGTACACCTTCCTGTTTACTTCCATAACTCCATTCTGCAGATCGTCGGCTCATCCCCCTTATCAGCCGGTTAGCTTCCACCATCCGCTTCTCTATTTTTTTATTTAAATACCCTCAAGGCCAATCGGCATTAAAGAGGGGAGTAACAAAATAACACACAAAAAGGAACAAAAGGGCAGAGTACATATTTTATAACGTATCATGGCGTCTCAGGAGAGTAAAGAGTGTTTAGAGCATTTTTAAACATTTTGGTATCAATAATATAAATTACGGAAGTCGGAAGGTGATTCCATTCAAAAGAAGTTTTAGGGACGAATGATAGTAGAAATGCATTGGTATTACATTTACAAATTCCAACTTTGAGGTGATGATCGATGCGAGGTGAAATGTAGAACGGTGGGATGAAAACACGTTGCTTTAAGTACGGGTTAGCATGATAGATCTTGTGTAAAAGACACAAACGAGTAACTTTTCGTCGGAGAGAGAGGTTAGGCAGGGACAAGGTGATTTTCATGGAGCTAACACTGGCAGTGCGGTGATAGTTATCTAGAGTAAAACGGGCAGAACGGCTTTGGACCGCTTCCAGAACATTAATTAGATTAGACTGACTGGGGTCCCAGATAGAAGAAGCGTATTCTAATTTGGAGCGAACGAGAGTTTTATACAGTGTTAATTTTAAGGCTGTACGGTGCGAGAGCAAAGTTTCTTTTGAGGTAACGTAGCATGTGGTTAGCGTTATTGATGACATATTCAACATGCAGTTTCCATGAGAGGTTACAGGTAATGTGAACGCCCAAATATTTATAGGAAGAAACAGGTGCCAAAGGGACGTTGCTGAGATGGTAGAAGGGCACATTAGGACTAGTACGTGATATTCTCACGACTTTACATTTAGTAATGTTAAGTTCCATATTCCAAAGTTCACACCAGTGGTAAACAGCATTGATATCTGTCTGGAGCTTTAAAACATCAGAGTCGTTAGTAGATTTAATATATATTACACAGTCGTCAGCGAAAAGATTGATTAGTGATGAGACGCAATTAGGTAGGTCATTGATGTAAATGAGAAACAGTCGAGGGCCTAATACGGATCCCTGAGGAACACCGGATGTGTCGGAAGTGAGGGGAGACGTGTTCTCATTAGCAGTAACAAACTGATATCGGTTAGTTAGAAAACAGGCTATCCAGGCAACTACGTTAGGATCAATACTTAATTTTTTAAGTTTTAATAGAAGCGACTGGTGAGGAAATTTATCAAAAGCCTCGCTAAAATCTAGAAAAACACAGTCAACTTGGGACCCACAATCGAGGATAAAATGAAGATCGTTAGTAAATGATAAAAGCTGCGTCTCACAAGAATGAAATTTGCGGAAACCATGTTGGCCCTTGTTAAAAAAAGAATTTGATTCCAGGAAATTAACCAGTTGGGAGTATATTATATGCTCTAGTAAGTTACATGGTATGCTGGTAAGCGAGATTGGACGATAGTTAAGGGGGGAATGCTTATCACCTCCTTTGTGCAATGGAATCACCCTGGCTACCTTCCAGTCGTCAGGTAAAATGCCAAGTTCAAGCGACTGAGAAAATAGTTTAGAAAATATAATAGATGAATACATAATTGAGTTTTTTAAGAACTTTGAGTTAATATTATCAGGACCAGCTGAAGAAGACAGTTCTAAATTTTCTATTAGTTTAACAATACCAGTGGGGTCAATTACGATGGGGTACATAGGTATCAAATTATATTCCTGTAGCAAGCAAGATGGCGGATTAACAAAACTTGAATATGAGTCAGCAAAAACATTGTTCAGGATCTTCGCACGGATCGCGCAACAGTCAACAAAAAGGAAAATAGATGACTTGTCTTTACTGTTAACAGTGTTCCAAAATTGTTTAGGACTAGTGGCTACTAATGTCGGCAAGGTGATATTAAAGAAAAAATGTTTGGCGATTTGAATAGCAGATTTGTACGCCACAAGAGCGTCGTGATAGGCTGACCAGCGATCCGGTTTCTTAGAGGACTTAGCGGCCCTAAACCAACGTTTTTTCTTATTGGAAAGCCGCTTGAGTTGGACATTGAACAGAATTGGTGTGGGACGTTATCGATCGAAGCGGAATGTATGTATCCGTGAGTGATTTAACCATATTTTTAAAAAGGTTCCAATTTTCTCGAACTGATCGTTGTGAAAAATAATCCATGTAGCCATCCACAAAGAGGGCGAGTTCATTGTTAATGGCGTCAAAATCCGCTTTCTTATAATCTCGAATGAATTTGGTTCCTTTCGAGGGAGGAACTACACGCAAATTTAAGGTCACGTGTAACGTACAATGATCGCTGAGCTCAGGAAGATAAGAAATTTCAGAAACAAGATCGGAGGAGGAAGTTAATACAAGGTCCAGCAAACTGGCAGTTGTGGCTGTAACACGTGTAGGCTTTGTGACGAGCTGAGTTAGGTTGAAATCAACGCATACATTTAGAAAATCGAGACATTCTGAGGAATTGGAGGCAACAGAGGGACACACACCAGTCCACACGATACTAGGATAGTTAAAATCTCCCAAGAGAAAAACGGAAGAGTCGGGAAACCTGGTTAAAATCAAATTAAGAACGTCGTGTAGCTCATTGGGGAAGGTGGCAGAATAATTCGGCGGTCTATAACAAACAGAAAAAACAATACGTTTATGGCTTGCACTAACGCATACGCAAAGAAACTCGAGATTGGTTGAAATGTTTACGCAGAAAGATGTCATATTCTCAGATACAGCAATTAACGCACCTCCACCGGATCTAAATTCCCTATCATAGCGATACACATTGAAACGCGGAGAGCCACGTTTCTGTGAGAATAACTAAATCAGCGGATGATGATTCTAAAACGGCATTAAGTGCGTCACGGTTTTTTATGACACTCCGTATATTAGTAAAAATAATCAAGTTTGTTCAACAGGCGGACGATGGCTGTTATTGCTGTTAATCTGCTACGACGATGTTTGTGCGAGGCTAGAAGATGACCTATTAGTCGAAGCGCTCGCTACGGCCTCCTGATCACCCCCAAACTGAACGGCGGAGTCAGTTTCCAAACAATAAACAAAAACCTTTTTGTCGATATTAAGCTCGTTAGAACGCTAAGTAAATGCCACATTGTTATACGTACCCTTCGCGAATTCGATTAGCTTACGTCGTCCGTGACGGGTTTCTGGCGAAAAGTCCTCGTTTACAAAAACACTGCTATTTTTTATTACTGAATTTGAATTCAAAATATTTTCACGGGCCTTTAGGTTTGCAAATTTTCCAATTAGCGGACGACAACGGCTAGCAGAGAAGGCACATATTCTGTGCGCCCGAGGAATACATTCCACGTCAATCTGCATTTCATGGCTCGAGACAACGCCGTTCTTATCTTCTCCGATTGAGCCCATGTTTCACGATCGGAATCCTCAATTCCGTGAAATATTAAGTTATCTCGCCTGTTTCTATCTTCTAATTCGTCAAGGCGCGAGCGCAGGAGAGTATTTTCTTTCCTGGCTTCATCGGCAACGCGCTGCGTGGCTTGAAGTTCGCTCTGCCATTCGTCAAGCTTCAACGCTTTCGTTTCTACATTGACGAGTCTTTTATTCGCGTCAGCTAGTTGATTTTCCATTGACTGCTGGCTTTTTCTTACCTTATCAATGGAGCTGATTAAGCTGGCTTGACCTGTCTCAAACTTCAGAGTTCGGGCATTAACATCCTGAAGAAGTTGTAACATTTCGTCCATCTGCTTGCTCTGGTTGTCCTTACTCGGGTTTTCAGTTACGGAAGTCGTGCGAGGACCAGGGTTGAGCTCTACATCTCCGCTTAGAAGTAGCACCAAAGAGCACAATGCATCAAAGCAATCAGCTATACAACAACACAGCACTTCTGGGCGAGGCAGCACTACAATGCAACGATAATCAGATTTCAGTTTTGAAAAATTTTGTAGTTAACCCACCTGCAGCAGAAACACCACGGGGTTAGATTGCGACCGCATTCTCTCGAAGCTCGAAGCACCGAAATCGCCCACTAGCGATTTCGGTACTAAGTAGAGGGGCGGGTCGTGAAGGTTCCCTCGATGTCGATGGCGATGAGATGGCGTACCGTCCAAGAGGAATCGAAGCAGAAAAGTTCAGGTAAACTAAATAATAATAGCTGAACAGGTCACAAATCACGAACGAAGTGGGTAGTCGAGGCAGGCATCCTGGCAAGCTGGTCCGGCTGAAGAAGTCCATCGGCAGCAGGAAGGACGAAAAAATCTGCAGCAGAACAGAAACACCACGGGGTTAGATTGCGACCGCATTCTCTCGAAGCTGCCTCGCCCACTGACGATTTCGGCGCCAAGGAGGGGGGCGGGTCGTGAAGGTTCCGACGATGTCGATGGCGATGAGATGGCGTACCGTCCACGAGGAATCAAAGCAGAAAAGTTCAGGTAAACTAAATAATGTTCGTTGAACAGGTCACAAATCACGAACGAAGTGGGTTGTTGAGGCAGGCATCCTGGCAAGCTTGTCCGGCCGAAGAAGTCCACCGGCAGCAGGAAGGACGTAAAAATCTGCAGCAGAAACACCACGGGGTTAGATTGCGACCGCATTCTCTCGAAGCTGCCTCGCCCACTGACGATTTCGGCGCCAAGGAGGGGGGCGGGTCGTGAAGGTTCCGACGATGTCGATGGCGATGAGATGGCGTACCGTCCAGAGGAATCAAAGCAGAAAAGTTCAGGTAAACTAAATAATGTTCGTTGAACAGGTCACAAATCACGAACGAAGTGGGTAGTCGAGGCAGGCATCCTGGCAAGCTGGTCCGGCTGAAGAAGTCCATCGGCAGCAGGAAGGACGTAAAAATCTGCAGCAGAAACACCACGGGGTTAGATTGCGACCGCATTCTCTCGAAGCTGCCTCGCCCACTGGCGATTTCGGTGCTAAGGAGAGGGGCGGGTCGTGAAGGTTCCCTCGATGTCGATGGCGATGAGATGGCGTACCGTCCAAGAGGAATCGAAGCAGAAACGTTCAGATAAACTAAATAATGTTCGCTGAACAGGTCACAAATCACGAACGAAGTGGGTAGTCGAGGCAGGCATCCTGGCAAGCTGGTCCGGCTGAAGAAGTCCACCGGCAGCAGGAAGGACGTAAAAATCTGCAGCAGAAACACCACGGGGTTAGATTGCGACCGCATTCTCTCGAAGCTGCCTCGCCCACTGGCGATTTCGGTGCTAAGTAGAGGGGCGGGTCGTGAAGGTTCCCTCGATGTCGATGGCGATGTGATGGCGTACCGTCCAAGAGGAATCGAAGAAAAAAAGTTCAGGTAAACTAAATAATAATCGCTGAACAGGTCACAAATCACGAACGAAGTGGGTAGTCGAGGCAGGCATCCTGGCAAGCTGGTCCGGCTGAAGAAGTCCACCGGCAGCAGGAAGGACGTAAAAATCTGCAGCAGAAACACCACGGGGTTAGATTGCGACCGCATTCTCTCGAAGCTGCCTCGCCCACTGGCGATTTCGGTGCCAAGGAGGGGGGCGGGTCGTGAAGGTTCCGTAGATGTCGATGGCGATGAGATGGCGTACCGTCCAAGAGGAATCAAAGCAGAAACGTTCAGATAAACTAAATAATGTTCGCTGAACAGGTCACAAATCACGAACGAAGTGGGTTGTCGAGGCAGGCATCCTGGCAAGCTGGTCCGGCTGAAGAAGTCCACCGGCAGCAGGAAGGACGTAAAAATCTGCAGCAGAAACACCACGGGGTTAGATAGCGACCGCATTCTCTTGAAGCTGCCTCGCCCACTCACTCTGCAAAGACTGTCTCCATACCTCTGGGATGGTGCATTTTCTCATATGTATCGTATCAGAGACCTCCCTCCACTTACGTAACCCCAACTCTATCTGACTGCTGAGGTTCTGGCTCCGTCCCTTTAACACATCATGCAGTCCCGCATGTACTACCACTAGGTTTTCTCCCTTCCTGTTTTCCCACACCTCCTCCTTCGCTTTGGTCATAGCGTTTGCCATGCACTTTCCTAACTGGGCCACTATGTTTACCCTCCAATCCCCTTTCACCCTGTCCAGCAGCCCCTCCTTAGCCCTTGTTATGTTCGAGTCTCCTACCACCAGCACCCTCTTAACCCCGGACTGCCTGTCTTCACTACCTTCAGCTATCTGTGATTTCTCTGCCTCAACGTCTGCTACGTTCCTCGAACCCTGCTGTACTGTAGCACTGTACAGCTGTGTAACCTCCTCTATTATTCTGACAACCACCTTGTCACCAGTGAACTGCCCCCTGGGTCTGCCACCCCTACCACCGTCTTCTCTGCCACCTCCTCCTTTTCCTTATTAACTACTCCTGTCAGTTGCTGCACCATATCCTCACACTTCTTCTTATGCTCCTCCAACTCCGAATTCCACTATTTTCCCCGTCTAAGCTTCTCTACCTGTCGCTCTAGCTCGGCTCGCTGCTCCCGTTCTTGTCTAAGCTCTCCCGCCACGCTGTCTACCTTACTTTCCCATTCCCTGGTCATGGCCTGCCCATCCGCTTCGGCCCTCTTAGTCGGATCTCCGACCTGCGACTCGAGCTGAACCCACTGCTCTCGCTGCACCCGTGTCTCGCGCTTCAACTCGTCAACCGTAGCCACCCATTCCCCTCCTATTCTCCTAAAGCTGTCTTCTACCTTCTCGCAACTCCGGCATGTAAAGCTGCTCCCCTCGGCTTCTGCTACACTTTCGAACTCCGTCTCCATCATGCAGCACCAACGTCCACACTCCTCATATTCTAGATCGGGTCCTTCTTTTACTTTAGGCTTCGCATCCTTCTTCCGTCGCGTATTCACCATCGCCTACCGACACACAGCACGACCCCCCGACAAATATCCCAGCAAAACTCATACCAAGAAAGCTTGGGTATACCTCTGCCCACACAACCAACTAGCCCGCCAAAAGAACATGACTTTGGGGCACAAGGTTGCTTGACGAACAGTCAACTCGCTGATCGACCGCTGAGAAGCTGGTGGTAGCATTTTGTGATATCGGTTTCAGATTGGACCGCGATTTCCATTAGCGTATTTTATTGGCAGTGCTCGTATTTAGACTCCGTGAATCGATGTCAGTCAGTTATTTCGGTTCGACATAGACCGGAGTTACTCTTTTAAGGGATGCTGAACCGAAATTTGGATGTCGCAAAATAAGGCCGCAGAATCGTTCAACGGGACGCTACGAACTCCAAAACACCACTCAAGCATCGATATCTCAAACGGGCATGACAAAGCATGTGAAGGCATGACGAAAACCCCGTGAACGGGTAAAAAGAAAACATAGTCTAGAAGTTGTATGCGTCCTCTGATAAAATCATCAATTAATTTCTGTCACGTTACGTGTATCTCATATTCAAAGTTATATCAAGGACAGTCCTAGATACCAGCACGGGATCACGTTAACAAAACGCTTTGTTTGTTTGAGCTACCGCGGAAAAAAAGTCTTCAATACGTTTTAACAACAAGCTTTCTCGAAGCATCCGACGCATTTTCGACGGTGCCTCATGTTGCGTAGAATTCTTAAACTGAATAATGTAAGAATGAACAAACAAACCACTGCCAAATTGCGAGGGAAGTCCACAAGCACATGCCACCTGTGCATGCGCTCTTAACTTAAAAAAAAGTTTGACGAGGCAAACTTTTTAAAAACGAAAATCTCGATCCGTCACACGCACGGACTCGTGATCTAATTAAAATATATTAGTCACAGCGGAAGCGAGATGTACCACGCTTCATCTTCGTTTATGAAAGGAAGCCTGGAACTGGTGGGCGGGTGGTTCGCAGAAACAAGCATGCCCCAAGCGCACAAAAAGGTACGACAAAAAATTGATCCGGAGATCAAAAAAGGTAAAAACACAGAGACACACAATGAACGAAGTACATACACAGACGCCGTGTTTGTTCGTTTTTCCTGCCACAGTCTCCGCCTTCCCGTGCCGCAGTCCGTTTCAACTTTACGATGGGCCGGAGCGGGTGCCACGAGCCGTCCCAACCAATCCAGCGCTGCGAAGGGTGTCACGTGACTCTACTCCCTGCGCGTCGCCGCGCTCCTTTTGAAGGGCACGTGACACTCACAGGGAATCGGATTGGCTGCGGTTTGCCGCAAGGGAGGAACGGAGTACGTAGACTTGCTGTAGCCCTTTCCTCCGAAACGCTCCCTCTGGTGCGACACGCCAGCTGAGCTTGACAGGGGGTGGTGGCTGCGGTCGAGTCGAGGTTAGGCGGCAGTAGCGGCTTTGAGGTGCGCCTTGGAAACAGAAAGCAGCCAGCGGAAGCCGAGTTGCCGGTGCGTTCTTAATGCGGGTACACACTGACTGCCGCCACACGTGAATCAGGAGTGCCGACCGAGGCTGGGGAACCTACAGGCGACCCGGGAACCTTTTTTGTTTAGCTCTTGGCTTCAGTCGGAGTGTGTCGTGTGACTCGGCAATGTTTAATCTCGATGTCCTCTCTGGTCGCCTACATATATTCGTGCCTGTTTGTCTGTGTTTTTGTTGTCGCCTATATGTCCGCAGGAGATGCATGGTTAAAGTCAGTGAGCAACGTGAGGAAACTGTAGAAGAATACAGGAGGCAGGATAGACGCTGAAACTCGGTGATTCTAATCCAATATTCGGCAGTACGAAAAACCTGTTTTAAAAACGGCAGGAAACGCTAGGTACTTTTAGGGAACCGTTTTTGCACATCCGGTGCGGTGTACGATGGGACCTCCCATACAAACTGCGCATGCGCTACCCCAGGAGACTCGCACATGCGCAGTTCGTTATAGAGGGCCCATCGTATACCGTATCAGACGCGCAAAAAACAGGTTCCCTGAAACTCTCTACTGCCGTTCTGAAAATCCGCTGCAATCGGAGGACTAACGGTTACCTTTTCGAGTAACGGCCAATTACTTTTGTGTCTCGAGTAATCAAGTAATCTATTTGCATACTTTCCAATCAAAAGTAATCATAATTGTAATCGATTAGTTTTCTCGAGTGACGTGAACAAGACTGCCCTTCTGCCAGCCACGTACGCCTTCCACTTTCCGTCAAATAAAAGTGAAGAAGTCCGGGTGGCTGGTGCTGGAGTCTGCTTTGTCGGCACGGGGGAGACTGAGCCAATTTTAATGTGGGGTGTTTTACAGCGGAGCTGTTAAGGGCTAGGTTCCCCAGGATCGTGTCCACCAGCAAAGAAATGATGACACCGAACTCTGGACAGCTACCGCCATCTATGAGCGACGGTGGCAACCAGACAACTAGTTGCCGCCGTCGCTCATAGATGCCGGCGACCCTTCTTTGGAGGAAGAGCGGAAGCGGAACGAAGGGCGATGTACGCAGCAGCGCGAATGGTTCAGCAACTGCCGCGAGGCCTCTATTGCCTCAAGTTCTACT
The DNA here is from genome assembly GCA_013358835.2 of Ixodes persulcatus. Classification (NCBI taxonomy): domain Eukaryota; kingdom Metazoa; phylum Arthropoda; class Arachnida; order Ixodida; family Ixodidae; genus Ixodes; species Ixodes persulcatus. Next base: position 984,207 of record JABSTQ010009660.1, on the reverse strand, counting down.
GCACGATCGAGCGCTTCAGATTCCCTTGCGAAAGAGAAGCAGATCGCTCCCCTGGAAAGCCACCGCCGATAACAGAAGCCACAGCTCTGCTGCTCTTCCTTCTGTACCAAAGTAGAAAAGCTAAACGTTTTTTTTTTTTTTTTTTTGTGCTCGAGGGTGATTTTGAATAAAGCAATCTACGTTACTGACGAGATGTTACGTCACGAGCAGACCTAACGTTTTGACAGATGTAACTTCACGGATAGATAGAACGTCGTAGGGGCAGATGAAACCTCACGGAGCAAGCAAATATTGTTTCCGGGTTAAATTTTCGTGGGTCGTTTTGTTTGTCCCACTGTCACTGTACTGAGCCTCGTACAGCTCCACAAACTACTTTAGCCGTAAATGCATCATTTCTTTTTTTTTTTTTACATTTTTGTTGATTTAATTGTATCTATGTTCCTAGATAGCTACCGCAGAAAAGAAAACCATACGGTTGATCATGACAGCCGAACTAGCACTGCCGGACCCGCAGCACACGTTTTGTCGCGAATACCTCGATCTTTTTTAAGCTTGACAGATTAGCGCTTGCTGATGATAAAAAAAATAAAATAAACGGCAAGCAACAATATTAGCTAGTTCAGGTGCTTCCGTCTGTTCGTGCAAGCTTCTCACAAGCTTTCCATGCACAGCTTTGTTTTTTTTTTTTAACTCTTTTTCAGCCTCGCACCTTAAATTCCGAAGCCTTTGGTCCTGCACTTTAGGTGCACTACTTTGCTAATCCTGGATTATTTACGAAAAGCGGCGTTCATTAGCGGGTTTGCAGCGACTAACGAGTTTTAACTTATAACGCAAAGTCCCTTGGTAAACGTAGCCAGAAATATTATTTGTTTTTTTGTGTGTGGGGGGTATGGGTGGGGAAGGGGGAGGTCGAAATGCGCGTGTATATTATAGGGTCGGCTGAATATCGGGGAGCTACACCCCATAAGAGCCTCCACTGGCTACGCCACTGCCTTCTATACCCTGTCTCACTAAAACCGTGCAGCACAGCCAAAGCTGCAGGGGAGAGAGTGTATCCCGACCCAACTCTCTGCTCAAGTCCTCTCGGGCGTTCGCTCTGCCAAAGTCGAAAGAGGCGTTCAAACGACTATGGTGCCACCAATCGGTTATGAATAGCCAGCCTTGTATACGTTACTTAAGAGAAGTAATGGAGTACAATTACTATTACTCTTGGTTAGAAAGTACTCAATTAGATTATTTGATTATTTTAGCAAAAAAGTAAATGGCAGTTACTTCGAAAAAGTAACCGTTAATTTTCCGAATACTTAAGATTTTCAGAACAACAGATTTTCCGGCCGGTTTGAAAACGAGGCTTCCTTAATGGACATTGTTGGATTACGTACAGCCAAGCGCGGATAACAGTTTGAGTATCCGCATCCGATCCGCATCCGCAGACTTTGTATCCGCATCCGAACCGCATCCGCAAACGTTTTACATTATTATATCTGTGTCCGATTCGCATCCGCATACTTTGTATCTGTATCCGAACCGCATTCGCAAAATGTGGAACCGTGTCGATGTTCTTGCTAAGCACCAGAGGTTACGATTACATTTAGACTAGCAAAATCAGTGGAAATCACGTCGACCGCGTTTTTCCCCGCCGCACGCGGAATCGGAAACTTTCACCTGTGGCCCCTTAATTCCCCCTGAAGTCTGAACGCCTAAAAAAAAAGGTCATAAAAATTAAAAAAAAAAAAAGTTCGGAAGGAGAGGAGGAGAAGCAGTGGTAGGAAGACAAAATCCTTTCTGTGACGTTACCGAGCGTATGCGGCCGCCTCGAGTCCAACGGTGTTTCGTGTAAGCCAGCGGGCAGATGCGCCGCTAAGTCAGAGTCCAAGGCCTGATTGGATCGACTAAAGTGTTGTTCAAGAACGATCGTGGCCTGTAGGCGCCCAAAAATATATATTAAAAGAAAACTTTTTTTTTTTTTTGCTTGGGGCGGCTACGGAGGTTGCGCGCGGCAGCCGCTGGCATTGCTGGCGCCCTGGCGTTGTAACCGGACGAATATGAACTACTAGACTTTCTTGGCTAGAACTTTAAGCATACAAAAAAGAAACAGGGCAATTTAAGGGCTGCCTATGTGCGTGCGCCTCTGATTCCGAAACTTTGGAAACCGTGGCGCCACAGGGTCGCGCTCGCTGTCGAAGCACTTCTTTTGTTTTTGGTATCATGACCACACACTCTCTGCGGAGAGGGGGACGTTTCTTCTACTTTCTTGTGACCTGTTCGTTTGAGGTTTTCTTTGCCCGAGAAAGTTTTCCGCTCTTTTCCTGCCAAAGAACTAGCTTTCTCGGGACGATTTGCTACACGGAGTAGGGCCTCGTCAAGCTGCATGCCATGCAGCTTTTTGCCCTATCTCCCTCCTTTCTATATAAAGGAACAATAAATTATTATTATTGATGCCCTGCATTCTTTTACTTTTTCTATAGGGAGTACAGGGAGTATTCACTGTCGGCCATAGCTGTGTGCGCGAATGCTGAGCGCGTGCTGACGGCGAGCTTCGACAGTTCTTTTGCAACGTGCATTCCGCACCATCAAGTATGCCGGTCTTAGCAGCCTATTGATGTGAGCTCGTTCTGAGCATGCGCTCTAAACAGCACCCACAAATATGGCGTCCAGTGAATACTCCCTATAGATAGCATTTTTGACGAGATAAAATGCACTAACTGGAGCGATCTTCAGTAAGAATCAGGGCCGGCTTGCTAGAAGCAGCGTCTCAGCTGAGACTGGGTGAAAGAAAGCACTGCCAAAGCCAGCGCACGAGCTGAGCGGGACTCAAACTGCGTCTCAAGACGCTCGCGCGCCTCAGCCTTTGCAGTGCTTTCTTTCACCCAGTCTCAGCTGAGACGCCGTTCTAGCAAGCCGGCCCAGATCTTTCTTAGGACCCCTATCGTTTCTTCGAAACGAGTTTTGTGGAAATACGTTTCGTGGACAACTTCTCACGGACATACATTTCATGGACACACAGTTCGTCGACGCTGTGGGCACATGCCCCTGCGACGTTTTGTCGACAACGTATTTTTTCACTAAGCCGCTAAAAGCTAGCGCGCGATTCACTAAGGCGTGCTTAACCAAACCATGTCCCCCTGCCCCCTGTAATCCAGGCGAGACGCAAAAAGTTTGTTACGAAAATAGCAGGGTTGTGTGCGACGAAACGTCTCAGGTTTTTCGATGAAACGAACACGGGAAGCCTTTGGATCAAACGTCGCATGTCGACGAAACGATCTGTAGATGGAACGTCAGTCGACGGACTGAATGCCACCGGGCAAAATTTTAGATCCGGATCCGCGGATATCCGCATCCGCAGCCCCTGACATCCGCATCCGATCCGCAATCCGCCGAAATTCGTCTAATTTTTATCCGCATCCGCCAGTTTACTGCGGATACCTGCGGATAATCCGAGGATATGCCGGGCTCTATAGGATTAGGATAAGCGATTTAAAAACTACTTATTTTCCTAATTCGTCAATTTTCGTAAACCATCCCCCTGTCCGGAACTTGGTTGGAGGATTTCTTTAAAGGGAACTTGTAGGAACGAAGGGCGGCATTAAAAAGGGGAGGACAAAATAGCATCGGTTACAAGTAATTTTAGTACTTCCAAAAGTAATCAAATTACTCTTGCGATTACTTACAAATGAGTTTCTTCATATGATAACAAAATTAGTAAAAAAAGTAATGGATTACAAGTAATCTGACTGCTTCTAATAAGTGCCGCACAAGTCTGTGAATAGTTAACCGAGACGGTGGAACACTTCCCTGCAGTGGCGTTAAAAGAGGAAACATGAGGAGAAAAGGGAAAAGGCTCTCCCCCCCCCCCCCTCCCCCGCCCTCTTCCTCCCGACTACTTCCGACGCCTCAGCTATCCCGATCAGGAGAGGAAGGCGGCCATTGTGTATCCGTTCAGGGGATAAAGGGAACCAGAGACGTCCCATCATCGCTTGCGTCACGTCTCATGGTTTCCCCTTTCCCCGTGTTTTCCTTAGATTTTTTTCTCGTTTACCCTCGTTATCCTCGGATGCGGCGAATCATTCTATGTTATTAATTTTCAGTCACGCCTGCGATGCTGAGAGATTTTTAAAATTTTTTTTTTTTGCAGTGTTTTTGAGTTTTTCCAATTATGCACTGGGGATTCATTCTTATCTCCTGCATAAATAAACTTTTTATTTGTCTTGCAGCAGGAAGTCGTTTATAAGGATCAAGTCTCTTCTTGCGGAACGAGGCAGCTTTAATCACCGGTCTTTCGTGTTATCTTTCGTTTGTTTTTGCAAGTTCCTATCTTGAGTATCTTATACTTTTTTTAAACAATATTAATCAAAGCGTTTTTTATTCATTCCTCTTTTTTAGCATTATGTTTTTAGTCACATTACTTTTCCTCGCACGTGCGAGCTTCCAATCTTCCTAAAAATTACGCTAGGTAAAAAAAAAAGAAGAAATATTACGACTGTTTAATTAGGTATTTGAAAAAGTTCAACACAAAGGATGACTCGGTCCAATCATTGCCAAATTAATTGTTTGAAGGCCGGCTTTTTTCTCGAACCTGATCCCCCCGATCAGGTTCAAGGGAAAAGCTGCAATTCTAACAATTCGCGTTAAATACAATAAGTAATTTTACAAAAAAAAAAAAAAAGATGAAAACAACGTCCACAAGACACTCAGCGTAACTGGCGGTTGTAAGAGCTAGAAGCTGAAGTACACATTTTTAATCTGTCGCTAAAAAAAAAAAAAAAAAGTAAAACGAGAATATTGTTTTACGCTGTTTTTTTTTTTTTTTTTTTCAAGAACTCTTGCTTGAAATTTTAAGACGACGTCTCCAATCATAATTTAAAAAAAATATATATATTATAAAACCAGAAAATAATAACACTAAAGACGTCTTAGACGCACCCCGCACGATGAATGAGCTCTATGCAAGTGATATCTTTACGAATATTGGGTTTATAGTTTATAACTTTGGGTAACAAGTGAAGTGAAATACTCGGGTATAACGTTCTGTGGCGTTTTGAAGAAAGAAGGAGTACGAGTGCCCGGCTTCATTCGGCGCTTCGGTTTCACGAGCGTGCGCACTCTCGAACATTTGACTGCACTGCCACCGAAAGATGTCCCCGAGTAGGTGAAATAATAGATTCTTTCCGAAATACAGTCTGGTCACTTTGATAACTGTCATCATCTAAGTGTATGCCAGCTGTATGTGCTAAGGGCGGCCTTTTAATGGCTGGTGCAGGAAGAATTGGAAGACAGGCACCGAGGCTGACCCTGAATATTCCAGACGTTTGTTCGCTGTATTGTTGTTTGATGTCACCATGATGACACTTATAAGTTTCTTTGCGCTGCGCATTTGAGGGTGTCATGTCAATCTTTGAAAGTCTTTGCTTCGGCACGCCCTAGAGACACTAAATGAGCTGCGCTTAGAGTAACGGCACTCCGTTCCCCGACATTGTTGTGGGCGCCGCCATTTTGGTGCGTGTGCAGAGCAGACGCCAGTGCCGATCGTCATCATTTGAAAGTGCGACTTCCTCGATATTAGATTCGGTGTTAGCAAGCTCATGTAAAATTGCTTTGCTTTGTCGCGAACTGTTTAAAAGGGGTACGGAAACGAAATTTTAGCGCCGATCGTTTTGCATAAATATGGGCTAGGGACAGGCATCACCTCGGAAATATCAATATCGCGCTGTAAAACACGGGAGAACTAATTTTAAACCTAACTAAACGATTTCACATTCACATCTGGTGGATTGTGGGAAGTTCTCGTGGCATCACCTGTGGCATAGGAGCAGCGCCGTTCTGCGGAAATACGGCGTGCCGGCAGAATTAGCCTAGGCCTGAACGCGTTTGCAAAGCCTTGGCGGAGAAAGCCAAAGCGTAGTTGGCCATAGTGTGCTCGTTCTCGTTGCGGCTCTTTGCACGCGTTGCTTTGCACGACACGACGCGAGCACGCTTCTGGCACGGCCGGTATTAGTTGCTGCGAGTCGCGAGCTGCGAGCCGACGTTAAAAAAGATACGTTTGAACTACGAGAGTGTCAGCAAGAGCCACGCAAATACCAGTTCACACTCGGAGCGGACGCGCGCGTTTGATCGAAGTGCTGGATTCGCTCTGTTATACCGCGTTTCGGTAAGCGCTTCTGGACCGATCTTTTACGATTGCAACTCGATACTGACGTGACACTCGGCAAAGAAAGGTTGGACCGACGTCGTGTCAGAATAAAAATGGCATATAGCAAAGTGTACATGCCGTGTTGGGAAGGTAATCCGTATGGCGATTATTTGAGCTCTATATCACACAAAACAAGGAGATAGAATCAATGAGAGCCCCTTTTCGACGACAGCGTTCGTCACCGCTGCTTCGGAAAACAAGGAGATCGAGATGACAAGGGGAAACGATTGACCTCTGAAGTTTAGTTCAGGGATCAAACTATTTATCCGGGAAGGGTCCACAAGGGTCGCGCGGGCATATTTCATTCCGCAGGCCAGCCGGTCGTGGGCAGACGGTCTTGGCCAAGGATCGCCGGAGCAACGGTGCGTCGAGTCGGTGTTGCTGCTAGGCCTACTATATTGTGCCGAGCTCGCTTGGTCGGTGGAATCATGGCCGTTGAAGCTCTTCTCGGGTGTTTGTGGATCCAGCGTTCTTTTTCGTCATGGTCTGTTTCAAGTACTCCTTCCTTTTTCCTTGCTGGTTGAAGTCGGGACGCGCGAGAGAAGCACGTAGAAAAATAAATGTCCGTTTGTCGTCGCGACCAAGTAACTGAGCGACGCTGTCGGCCATGTTGATTTGATCGCAAAACGTTCATTCCAACCATTCTAACCGCAACGTTCATTCCACACTATCAAGATCTCCGTTCTTTGCAGACGTTAGGTAGGAGCTCGATCTGAGGATGAGGGGACCTCTGCCAGTCCAACCATAACCCCCCCCCCCCCCCTCCTTCCCTGTCCCGGATGCGCTCTTATGGCACTGAAGGTTATTTCTACTTACTAGTTCCCTCGAGCTGCTACTCCTGCGGTGTGAAACTAACGTGGTGAACCGAACGCCCGTGCACATAAGATACCGGCATGGCCGCGAATGACGTTACGGGCAAGCATGTCTAGGCTCTATACTCCGTTTCATACTTAGCGTGCAACGCTGTCAAAGCTACCGGCGCGAGCGTGGGGCTTGATCTCGTTGATCATTTGCACGCGTTCTCGCGCAAACAAAACCATAGATAAAGCCACGCGCTCGCGCCAGTAGCTTTGACAGCGTTGCTCGCTAAGTATGAAACAGAGTATAGGGCGCACAGTCCTCGGATACTACTACTAGGCGAGATTGTTGCGCGTTGACGCCACCAAGCGGCAAGGCTCGCAACTACAGTACCCTTGGCCGTGCAGGAACTCTTGACGTCACGAGCGCGATACGCATTGCGCTTCTCGCTGGCCGGCTTTGAATCGAGGGGCAGAGAGCTCGCGCCACGTCATTTCCTTTCCGTACCCCTTGAAATATTTGTGGAGGACGGAAAAGCGTTTCCTGTGGTTTCAGATACAGCTTCGGATAACTGGCAACCATGATTTTAAAGCGGTACTCCGCCGATTTCTTCATGGTCTCCGATTTGCTTAAATTTTGCTAAACTCGCCAAACAACATCACTAAAAAAGTATCCCAAATATTAGGTTAAAATAATTTTTTTTTCACGAAGTTATTGAATTTACAATTTTGGTCCTCACCGTGTTTTTCAAACTGAAAGTCTCTACTGGCAACAACGAAAAAGTGACGTCAGTGGAAGTGCAGGGGTTCACTCTTTGGACTGTAGAATTTGTTCCCAACTGATTTGAAGCAGTTTCATGGTGTCAAATGAATGCTTTGGAAGCTCGCTCCAGGATCAGCGCTCCAGAACCGAACAAATGATTGACATATTCTATTTTTTACACTGTTCGCTCGACTGGCAAGCCTGCCCTTCCACTGACGTCACGGCACTGAAAAGTGCGGGTAAATTTGAATGTTGGTTTTTGCATCATTTTCATTTGCCGATTTCGCCATAACTATTATGAATTTCGCGATACTAAATAGCATTCCGGAAAGGGTAAAGGCCGGGGAGTCAGAAAATATAGTTAGTTGAGGTAGCTCAAAAATCGCCGGAGTACCCTTTAAGCCTCAATAGGGCCAAGTGTCGTTACTCTGAAGCCTAGCTTATTTAGTGGCACTAGCACGCCCCCGACAGCTCATGACAATAAAATGTGGTGAATTTTATCAAGATTTTCACTCAATTAGTTGCGTCTTAAAGAGTGGTATATTCTTGACACCACTGAAACTGAAACAAATATAGATATAACTGTACAGCGAAAAACACCGTAACTTTCGCACGTCTGCCGTTGGCGAATAGGTACTAGACGTTTACCTCCATTAGCATACGAAAATGTAAACTGATATTTGAGCTACTAGATGCCACTGAACTTCTGAAAGGGTCTATTTATTGCAATCAGGTGTTTTAGACCAGTGTGTAATTTTTTGACACGCAACCAAGATCCCAGTCGTCCGACGGCTTCACAGCCATATGTCTCCCTCTATAACATACTGGGAAGTTCGGATTTGGGACCTGCCACCCGGGAATCCTACACCGGCGCCTTGTCTTCAAGGCGGCTCTAGGGCGTTGTAGGAGAACGGAATGGGTCCTCAGAGGGAGTGTCCTTTATCCCTTCGCTCTTACGAGAGATGGAGAAGCCGGCGCCGTCTTAAAGCTGCGAACCCTCCATGGTATCATTAATTTTTTTTTTCTGCCCCTTGTTTCCTAGGAAATTATCGAACTCTAACAAAACCGATAAGCGTTCCAGTTTCTCCGAACAAGAGAACTAATTTTATTCATCGCAAACTACCCTCGAAAAAAGATAAGACGAGCTCTCTGCCCCCTTTCCCTCTCCCGGCCCCCCGCACACACACACACAAAAAGAAAAGACGCCCACTTTTTTCTGCAGACCTTAGCATGCATGAACAGGGTTCATTGCAGAATCTCGTACGTTTAGGTTCGCTTTGAACGATTTTTCTTTTCTCATTTCTCGATTTGCAGTTACTATTTGATTCTGAGTTTGCTTCTTTCTCTTTTTTCCTACTGATACTAGGCTCCGCTTCACCTTACCGTGGACCGCAACGGACGCTACTAGTCATCCCAGCCAATCAAGCGCTGTGAATGTATCACGTGGTTACACGCATCGCATGTCGCCACGTCCCTTCCGATGGTCACGTGACACTTACATGAAATTGGATTAGCTCCGATGGCTCGTAGTTCCTTTCGCGGTCCAACGTAAGGTAAAACACTGCGTTGCATGCCCTAGGGCGCCTAGATGTAAGAGAGGGAACCACTCAAACTATGGGGAGCGTTTGCCACATAATGGCGGACGTCGGTCACGCAAATGGATAGCTCGTGCGCACGTGTGAGGTAACGCGCGACGAGGTGGATAACGGGCGGAGAAATTGAGCGAAGGTTAGAGACGCTTGCGGACGATCGACGCTTGTGCGTCCTCCTCGCAGCAACTTTTTGTGTTGCAAACGCCGCCCGTAAAACGCGTGACCCCGTTCGACCAAGCTGGAATCACTCTGAAATCTGGGAACGTTCTCTCGATCTCTCGTTTTCGTGTGGTTTTCGAATCTCGTCGTAATGTCCTCCGTCCTGGCCCGTGGGGGCGAGGTTAAGTGCACTCTGGTCCTCGTGCTATCTCTTAATTGCGATTGATAATTAGTTCGCTAATTAGGCTGGAGACGCATGGACGAATTTTCTCTCGATTGCTGGCCGTCCCGGAACGGGTCTCGACAGGGACAAGTGTCTGGCGGTTTCTCCGCTGGTTCGATTTCTCGCGGACAGTTTGTTTTAGCAGTAGCTTGTAGTGCCCCTTCCCGGCAAAAAATGCTAATGTACAAACGCAACCTCCCCTTTCCCCCCCTCTCTTCCGGCAGCCGCCGTTCTGAAATCAGATCTGCACGTCACACGTTACTAGTAACGAGTTACTTGTACCCTTTTTTCGGTAACGAGTCACGTATTTTGTTACATCTTTAGAGAAGGAACGAGTAACGTTCTTTTAAGGCCAGCTAACGAGTAACCATATTTCGTTACATTTGGAGGAGTGACGCGTACAACAATTCGTTTAAACAGACTCGTTTTCATTCTGACCTGAGTATGCGTCTATCGCTACAAAGGCAGATGGGAAAGCTGAAAAAACAACTAAACAGTATGACAGCCTAGCAACGTTTATCGTTGAACACGTCAGTCCAACTCTACAGGCTGGAATGTCCTTCACCCAGAGAACGCAAGAAGGTTCGTTGGTTCAACCTTCTAGAATCGCGTACAGACCGAATATCAACCCGGAGGTTGCCAACGCGGGAAGGCAGGAGAGCTCACTGTCAACTTGCAACTTTATAAGCAGAGAGAACAAAAGAGAGATGGGAATCCCAGGTTCACCACCAGCTCTTCCTGAAGCACAACACTGCTGTTTCTTCGAGCGCGTCACTAGAACGTCTCTTCAGCGTCGCCGAAGATGTTTTCTCAGTGAAGCGGGGTAACATACCGGATAAAAATTTTGAGAGGCAGCTACTGCTTAAATGCGGTAGCTGCCTGAAAAGAAAACAATAAACCACGAAACAAAAGCAGTTGCGTATTTTGTCGTCAAAGTAAAGAAAAGTAACTCGCCACTTTTCAGGTAAAGTAACGCGTTCCTTTTGAGATTCAGTAACGACTAACCTATTTATAAATTACTTTTGGATCGAGTGACCATTAACGGTATTCAGTTTTTTTGTTTTGTTTTTTTTGAAGGGGGGGGGGGGGGTAGTAGCGTTATGATGATAATAAAATTAATAAATGCAAATGTGCGAGTGAGCTGGGAAAGAATTACGAAAATAATCCCTAGAGAAGGGGAACAAAGGACCAAAACAAATCTCCAAACACAGCTAGATGGCTGGTGCGCGACCGAAAAAATCCGCTTGGTCCTGGTGTCGAACCAGGGACCTCTTCATTTCCAGTGCAGCGCTCTATCATCTGAGCTAACCTCGTTTTTTTTTTCTTTATCGCCATCTGAGCTAACCTTGTTCCCCCTCCCCAGGGATCATTTTTGTCATTCTTGTCCAGCTCACACGCACATTTGCATTTAATTGTATTATCGTCATAACCTTAAAAATGCGAGCCGTTCACCCTTGTTGGTGTTAAACAGGTGGCAGCTGATAAAACCCGTTTGCTCTCCTGACGTCTAACTTCTGGTTATCTCAGTTGACAGAGCGCTCCACTGGAAATGGAGGGGTCCATGGTTCGATACATGAACCATGCGGATTTTTTCGGTCACGCACCACTGTGTTTGGAGATTTGTGTTTGTCCTTTGTCCCCCTTGTACCCCTTCTCCGGGGATTATTTTCGTTATTCTTCGTAGTAGCTGCGGCAAATATATTAGCGCTATTTATAGAGACAACGTGGTTAGATATTGTATTCCGATCTTTTATTGCTAATGGTAATGTATACATTCGATAAGAGGCTGTGGACGAAGAAATTTAATGTAATTTAAGAGAATGGTCAAAGCGAGGGAAAAGACGGCGACGAAGGTGATAAAAAGGATTGTCCGAGATGGCTGTTCTGATAAAAAAAAAACGATTCGATGAAAGAGAGAGAGGCGGGATACACGGCGGCGGAGAGAAACTGTGTCTAGGTTAGCTGACTCGTGTAATTTTGATAGGGTAGTATAAGCAGAGGATAGCCAGAATAAATGAAACGAAGTGATCTTTTTTGAACGGGAAAGCGTATTCTAGCTTCGACCTTACCAATATGAGGATAGCCGTTTAACGCAGGGTGCTGGCATAAGGCTAGTCTGAGGTTACTTTCCTGGACACAATAAGGTTTTTTTAGCGCCCAACCGTGAAGCGGCTCAAATAACTCAAAATATGAACAGTGTTTTTTTTTTTTTTTTGTCAGGTTCAGATAGTTTTATGTCAGCCACTCGGTGAGCGCTCGAAAACATTTTGGAAACGGACATAAGCTGCTGGAATGTTGAAATCGCTGCCGAGTTTGCCCTTACAGCCCAATAGTGCTCGACATTTTGCTTTTCCGAGTGAACAGCCCGATTGTGCTGACGTGTTGAAATCTCTGCCACGCATCAACCGCATACGGTACTGACGTTGGAAACGAATCCCGGATAAAGTGAGATTTATATAATCTACCAGCACACGAAAAAGAAGCAGAGCGCGAAGTTTTAACCGTTTTTGAACGGGTCGTTGTCTAAATGCAGAATTCAAGGATAAGTAAATTGCTTTCTCGAGACATCAAGCACGACTGCACTATTCCGAAAAAAACAAAAAACAAAAATTCATGAAAAGTGAAAATGACGTTCCGAGTTTCTGGCCAAGCGTTATGGTAATGGCCAGGTAGTTTCAGGGGGCTGCAATAAATCCACTTGGTGCTTTCAACAGACAAACAAGATATGTGTACCTCGTTCAGGGTCCCCGTAAATGCGGTGTGTGGGCGCGTTTCTGTACTCGAGTGTGTGCGTCTGTGAGCGTGCGTGTGTGTCCTTTTTACGTGTCTTCTTTATCCTTCCGTGTCCCAAGTTTAGTTATTTCTTAATGATTCGTCAGCTCACCTTAGCACTTACTCTTCTTTTAAATCCGGTTTTCTCTATCCGCGGAACTTATAAAAACTGTACAAAAAAAAGCGTTATGCGCACAATTTCTACAAGAAAAAGTATGAGCGACTTTGACAATTTAATAAAATGCGGGACAGGTGCTCTCGTCATTTCCGGCATTGGCGGCGGACACTTTAAAAGTCCCAGTCCCTTTCTTGTTTGCGCCAAAAGCCAGCCCGCTCACACGCCGAGATGTAATTTCAGAGTGCAGACGACGCTGACAAGGAATAATCTGGGTCATGTTTACAGCGGCCATTTGCATTCCCGTATCGTAATCCACATGCCAGAGCTATGACGATTCTAGTTTGCTTGCGTAGTCAACTTTCTGGGACATTCCACTGAATGAAAAAAAAAAAAAAAAGTTTTCAAGGAAACATCACAATTCTACTTGATTTGCGTTCTATTATACCTAGGCAATTACAGCCTTAAAACAATATTAAAATATTTCGTACAAAAAAGAGTAGAAATGTAGAATTTTATAAATGTGGAATGCAAAAAAAAAGAAAAGAAAAATATAGGGCCGTAGAATAAAAACTACGTGGAGCGCAAGTTTGTCTGCTTCTTTTGCAGGGGTTGTTGAGGTGACGTCAGGAAGACGCCGAGCTCTGATTGGCTCTGACTGAAGGATAGTGGATAGACCTCAAAGCATGCTGCCTCGAGGTCTACCCACTATCCTTCGAGCAGAGCCAATCAGATCTTTGTGACGTCACCACAACTACCCCTGCAAAGGAAGCGGACAAACTTGCGCTCCTCATATAGACGCGGCGTTCAAAAGTTTAATTACTGCATATTGATAATTTATGACTGTCATCTATGATATTCTCAGGGAACGTTGCGATGTTTGTAGTTGTTCAGTTGAACAATTTTCCCTTTAGTGCATGCACCAAGGCGTTCATGACTATGAAAGTTGGTGATGTTTGTAGTCGCTGATAACGTCAGAAACGCGGGGAGTGACTTTAAAGGGTCTGTTACACTCCGACGTCGAGCGTAGCAAACGCGGCGCAGCGCAGCGTACAGAGCTTCCTATTGGTCGAAGGTATCGAGGTCCTGCTCGCCGGCCAATCAAAGTCCCACGCTCTGCGCCACGCTACGTTCGCTGCGCTCAACGTCGGAGTGTAACGGAGCCTTTAGAGTGCAGCTCTTAGGCGCCCGTTTCCGTGTTTCGCGGTGTTAGCGTCGGCGTCGGCGTAACCGCGCTAACTTTAGCGAAGAAATTCAGTTTTTGTGGTAGATTTAGCGGACAAATTCAGTTTCTCCTCTAGATTTAGCGGACAAATTCAGTTTCTCCGCTAGATTTAGCGGGGAAATTGACGTCACGTTACCTCAAGACTAATTCAATTGCTCGTTAAATTTAGCGGGAAATTTAATTGGTGTTGACGTCAATTTTCCCGCTAAATCAAGCTGAGAAACTGATTTCGTTCTTAGGTTACTTGAACCCAAGTCATGTGACGTCATTTTCCCCGCTAAATTTAGCGGTAAAACTAAATTGGGGGAGGACGGGAGAGGAGAGGATGGAGGAGGAGGAGGGGAAGAAGGAGGAGGGGAGGGGAAGGAGGGGCATACCCTCCCCTCCTCCTCCTCAAGAGCTCCGCTCTAATTTCGCAGTATAGAGATTTGTAAACGTCTTTCATTTTTTATGTTACTGCTTCTTGCTTTCCGGTTCGTTTTTTCTTCGTTTTTTTTTTTAAGCAGCACCGGTTTTTTTTTTTTTTTTGCGGAAAAGCGATAGTCAGATGCGCGGGGCTCGCCGCGTCCTGTGTAATTTTTTAGCCGCTAGTAAATACTAATTATTTTCAAAGACTGTGCAGCGGAACCAACTTTTACGCGGGAAAATCCTTCAAAGGAAGGATTAGGATTCCTGGATCTATGATTACATCCTCATTCCCCAGGTTTTGTTGGGCCCTCCAGCAGAGATCGGAGAAGTCAGTCCTCCCTTTCACCAGTGCTCACTCCAAGTAAGTTAAGCATTGCATAGTAAGGGCGCGTTTCAAGTCCTCATTTTCCAAGTCGTGTACGCATTCCCCCAAAAGTAGCCTTAAGTTGCAGCATCAGAGTTTTGGAAAAAGCAGTCATTTCTGCGGACCTATTTCGTTCCACCCTTGAGAGATTCATTCTCAGACCACAACTTCCGTAAGCTGTTGCCAAAACAAAAGGTCGCTTCGCTCTGATTTCCTACATGCACAATTCCGCGCACCGTTTAAGATCCATCACGTCCAAGTTCGACACGAGTGTTGTTTTTTCCTGTCGTATGCGCCTTAAGCAGATGTGTAAAAAGGTTAATGGGAGCGACAGTCCCAGAGTGTGCAATGTTAAACATGGCAAAAAGTTAGCAGAGTGCGAACAAAGAAATATTTATTTAATACCTCTTAGCTGCGGAAGTCAGTGCATTGGACAGACTGGGAGATGCGTGAACCATCGACTCAGAGAACACAACTTGAAAGCATCAAATGCTTCAAATATGTCGTTTCACCAAATCATCGTTCACAGCCGCACGTGTGATGACTGTACGTCTTATTTCTCTTAAACTAAAATACTGGGCAGGCACAACGACAGATTTGGAAGAAAAATCATTGAATTATTTGCCATGGGGACTCTCAACAACAACATTTATTTACCTTCCTTATCACTGACAAAAACAGAGGTCTAATTTCTAACACCAGAGATGACTAGATTACTGATACCTCGTCATGACGGTAGTGCTTTTTAAACTTCTAAAATTACAGTACATTTCCCTTTGGGGCTTTCAACAGTATTTCTGCAGCTTCATCACTGACAATGACGGAGGTCGAATTCCTTGCACCAGAGATAACTAGATTACTAATACCTCGTTGTGACGCCAGCGTTTTTCCTTTAATTTTATATTTATATTAAATTCCCTTTCCTTTTTAACAGTTTTCTCCTTTCCTTCATTGACAACACTGAAACCTTTGCGGAGCAGTTTTATAGTTTGTGCATAGCCCCCTTTGTACTGACAAAGCCTGGCAGATCGCCACGAGAAGCGGCCCACGAAATGGAAAAGGTGGAGCGGCAGACAACGGATGAGAGGAGAGCCACGTGACTGGCGCCGCGCTGCGGCGAAAAGCCGAAACACACTTCCCCCGAGCGAACAAGTGTGTTTCAGGTCCTCGCCACTACAAAAGCTGTGCGCTGACGTCCAGGTTCCCCGAGAAATGGCTCTTTGATGCTCTGTGCTACCAGATCCTCGCGCTCCAAGTCTGCGACCGTGCACTTTATGACTCCGTCGTCGAACTGCCAGGCTTTGTGAGTATAGAGGAGGCTATGGTTTGTGCCATTTTATATTGCTGCTCAATAAAAAAAGTCCCGCTTCCGTCCCCGTCCTTGATGTTTTATCCTTTCAAGTATTCGCAGTAAATATCATACACCAACTCGACTCTGATGTCACACCTTGGCGGTGGTGCTGCCCTCAGCTCTGCGCATGCGCGCAAGCTTCACGCGAAAATGGTTTCTGCGCAGGCGCGCTGCCCCACAGCTGGCGTGGGCGAACGCGGACAGTGTTTGAAAAAAATAAATAAAGTGTGTTGGTGTATAGTAATTTATTACTTCCAAAAGACCACATATTCTTTATAAGTGCTTTATTACTTTCCGCTTAGTGTACCATTTCTGCGTCAAATTTACCGAAGCATGGTTTGAGCTACGTGCCAAGCGTTTGTTTTGAAATGCATTATATTTCTTACTCGGAGCTCAATAAAAGGCAGTTTCCCTAAAAATATATATATATATATTTGAAAACTCGGTTGCTATAATTTGAACGTGAATGTGTTTTCATTTTTTGTTCTAGTAATAGAGTGACCCGATCAAAGTCTTGTAATTGGAAGTGATAGTCACATATATGTTCAAAGTTTACCGAATCTGTTTAGCAACTAGCTTTCATTATTAACAAAAAAACAGTTAAAATTGGAACGAACACTCTCCCTAAACTTGTAAATGCCGCATTCACACAGTCTTCTCGAGCCACTTTTTTATTTCACAGTTAAAACAAAAATTCGGTTTAATGTTATCAATATTCGTTGTCCCTAAATTTTTCTGTTTTGTGTGGAGCTGCTGATTGTCGGCTGCACTCTCACTGCACTGCTCAATTGATTTTTGTTTTGTTGCGTATATCTTATCAGTCAGTGAAAAGAGATGCCTATGTGATTATGCGTCCCGCTTAGTTGATGCTAAGTTTATCTGTCTGTCGTACACTTGTGAATATTAACGAGGACTTGTGATTGCGCATGGTTGATATTCTACGTTTGGCATTTTATTTGAAAATTGTTTCCTTCTCCAAAGCTTTGATGGATTATATGTGTTATAATACCAAAAACAAGAACGGGAGGAACCGGTAGTCGTCTGCTGGCCAAGAGTCGTCTGCTGCGGAACCAACCAACTTCGGATGAACCTCCACCGCCGCCACATTGCCGTCTGCTAAGTAGCGAGCTCTTCGGGAACAGGTCACGAGACGACTTTACGCTCAATTTACCGGCGAATCTGTGGCCGGCGCTAATGCCAGGGCAAAGCTTTGAGCGAAAGCGATCGACTCAGGAACGTATCCCGGGGGAGGGGGGGAGGGGGTGAGGGCATGGTGCTTGCCCCCCTTCCCCCCCCCCCCCTGAAATCTTCCATTTTACTGGGGCCTCCTCTCCCCCTCCCCTCCCCCCCCCCCACCCCCCCTTGAATCAAAATCCTGGCTACGTGCATGGGTCGATTACAGAGCTACGATCGTTCAAACATCGTTCCAAAGCCACGCTGTTCTCGGAAAAGGGTTTTTCCAAATTAAAGGGGCGGTGCAACGATTTCCGGACTTCGGTTAAAGATTTGTGGAAGTTGCCCTCTAAAGGCCCGTTCACACTCTTGCGACCTGTTAAACCTGGGTTCCTTAAAACTTCTTAAACCAGAGGACACACTGGCATTGTGGCGCCATCTATGCGGTGACCCTGGAACTGCATTTCACAAGAGCGAAGGTTTTGCGGGATTTCCGAGGTCAAACGTGCGTAATACCCATAGAAAGGCTCGTTTATAACATTGACAAAAGTTTTTCGAGCCAAGAAAGAAAGGGATAATGCGCGAGAGAAATAAAAAATATGCCGGACGGCCGAGTTTACACTGCTACCCAATAGATGGCGCCAGTGTGTCCTCTGGTTTAAGAAGTTTTAAGCAACCCAGGTTTAAGAGGTCGCAAGAGTGTGAACGGGCCTTAACACTTCTGAAGTAAAGAACAGAAAACCGATTTTGCCTGCGTGTCCTAGTTGTTGCGTAAAAAAAGATAAATATTGGCATTTCGGGCACCCCTCAACTCACTCCCAGTCTTCAGGGTCACACCTGGTCGCACTCCCAGTGACGTCATTCGGAGTGCCGTGTAGGTTCCCGTGTGCTATCTCGGAGGACGCTTCCTCTCCCTCTCTCTGCTGACATTAGCGGGCGTTATGCTGCAGCTTAGAGCCGAGCGAGGTCACGTAATCTTTTCGCCGTAGTTCCTTCGGCTGCCACTTGGGGCTGCAAGTGGGCGAAAAAGCTCGACTTTTGCTTTGCGATTGTGCAGCGGAATCGCGACATTTTTAATGAAGGAGGTATTTTCTCTATCCTCCGGGTCACGATACACAACGTAAAAATGACAAGATGCAAATTCTTTCAATCATAAAATCGTTGCACCGCCCCTTTAAGTATCGTTGAAAAGTAACCTGTCTTCGTCTTTCTTCCCTGTCGTGTCGCTAGAGATGCAATCACGCAAGTCCCATTGCCGTTAAAAGAAAAAGAAGCCTAGAGCTACTTTTTGTCACGGACTACGCTGTTGCTGTGGCGGCTCCGCACACCCGTAAGTTCAAACTCGCTTTAGCATCCGCGCGCGCATTGGTTTGCGCCCCGTGACGGTACCTCCCTCTCGCCTCGCTGCGCCGCACGCTCATTGGCTTCCGCCTCGTGACGTCGCCTCCCTCTCGCCTTTGTCCTTCCCTACTCTCCTCCTCTCTACACGGCGCGCTTCCCTCTCCACTGTATTGTCCACAGACGGACGCCATCAGCTTTTCCCTCTCATGCGGGTACTAATGCTAACGCATTAAAAAAGTAGGAACTATGCGTTATCTGGTTCACTGGTCACTGGTCACTCAATGGATTGTGCCAGTGTGTTCTTTCGTCGTAAGAAATTACAAGAAGTGTTAATACACTTGATCGTAAACAGGCGTCCAGTGTGTGAACCAGCCTTTGAGCGTCTGTGGAGCTCAGCGCTCCTGCGGTCTGCCTCAGCGCGGCGCCATTTTAGCGCAAATCCTGCCTTAATCGAATTTCGTTTAATTCGACAGAAATTCAGGTTTCCCCCCCTCCCCCTAGGCTTAGTCGCGGGAAACGCGGCTCTCTAAATTTTGCGGGAAATTGACTTGGTGTAACTGTTGAAACGTTCAGGTTTTTGCGGTATATTTAGTGCTTAATGCGAATCGGTGTATAATTATACGCAAATTCGAGTTTTCCCGCTCTATTTTGGCGGGGAACGTGATTTTGGCGTATAGTTGTACGTTTCCTTAGGTTTTTCCGCTATATTCAGCGGGGAACGTAAACTGGTGCATAATTATGCGCGAATTAAAGTTCTCGTGAGTATTGAGCGATGAACGCGAATTGGTGTACACTAGACCCTTTTCGAAAGTCTGCTCCAACGCCTTGCTGACATACTCTGTGAGCAAGGCGTCGGGCACGTTAGCAGACAACGCATTGCTCCCTCACATACTCTGAGCATGTATTGGACACGAGCGCTACGTCAGCGTTCGACGATGGTTCGGATCCAATTATGCACTTCGTGTCCAAGCAATGGCGAACGCCAATGTAGCTCGATGGACTTTTGAAAGAGGTCTATTGTACACAAATTTAGGTTTTCCCGCAATATTTAGCTATCGAGCCACGACGCACGGATGCACACAATCTCACGCCTGATGGCCCTAAAAATATGAGTCGAAAATATCTTGCGCTATTTGACACCGGCTCTCGGCGCCGTGTGCTCGTTTAATGGCGGCAATCGGTGTCGCGACCGCTTGCTCCACCTCTTGCCTCCCGTGCCAAACGGCACCCTAATGTTTGAAGACCGGTGACTTCGCTGCGTTTCCGCGGGAGTTAAACCTTTTTCTTTTTTACTTTTTCCTCAGTTAAGTTAGCTCTTCGAAATTTTTATAGAACACATGCTTTACCTGTGGGCAACGCTGCACAAACTCGTAGCCCATTAGGTTAAGAAACCGATTTTTACGGTCGATTTAAAGAACCTATTCGCTTCTATTTGAGAAACCCTGTAGAAACCAAGGCCTGCGTCCCCTCCCCCCCCCCCCCCTTTCTAACGGCATCACTGGATGGACTGATGAATGGATAAATGAGGCTGAACCCTTTAAATCGGGCGGCGCCTTGCCCCACCTAGTTAGTAGATTCACAAAGCGACGTCTAGCTAGCGTCAGCAACGCCGCCTGTTCATCCTTGCAGCGTTTTAAAGCGAGCGCGACTCTAGCAGCAGGCGGCGACGCAAAGACGGAAGCGCCTGCCTATTCGCGGTGTCTCTCGTCGAACTTCAACGTGTTGGCCACTTGGGGGCAGGCCGGGGATCCACAACGATGACGTCATGCGGTGACGTCATCGTTGTGGATCCCCGGCATGACGTCTTTGAATAACGATGGCGTCATGCAATGAAATGGTATTGACTCGGCCAGCTCGGTTCCAAAGGGCGGCGGACTTTGTCCTCATGCCGGATTAATGCGAACGGGATCCTCGGCATTCCAGCTTGACGCGACGCGCATTTTTCAATCTTGTTATGAGAGATTCCGGGCGGGCTTCTATAGAATCCCGTCCCTCGTAAGCAATAATAAGCGAGGCCATATATAAAACGAGTTATATAAAATAGCCCGACCATCGCTGTACTAAAATTTGTGCGATTATATTTAGTCGTCTTTGGAGGTGACTACATCCCTTTGATGTATTGTGATTTGCTCACCGAATTCAGTTTTACCAGGTAAATCTTTCTATAGTATGAACCGCACGCAGAGAAATGAACTTTAAAGCGTTGGTACGGCTACACACCTTTCGAGCGATTATTACCCAGAGAAAAAATGCTGAATCATTGTACTCGAGGGCGTATGCGCGTCGTATGATATTCGGCAAAAGGAAGCTACTGCGCATGCTCAAAACCTGTTCGAAGATGGCAGAGCGCAGAAGGCGATTATTGGAAGGCGATTATTGGACAAAGATGGCGAAGCGCAGAAGGCGATTATTGGAAGGCGATTATTGGACAAAGATGGCGAAGCGCAGAAAAGACGGTGAGTGTGCAGGCGAGCTTGTGGTAGCTAATCATGTTGTATTACACCTGAGACTGCGGTGGATGAAATCGGAAGAACTTTCAGTAGAAGGAACAGACACAGAGAACGTCTCAACGTTCTCTGTGTCTGACCTTCTACTGAAAGTTCTTCCGATTTCATCCACCGCAGTCTCAGGTGTAATACAACATGAGAAGCGCAGAAGGCGATTATTGGAATGGCCTGTACCTATAGGCTGTGCGCTTTCCGGGTTTAACCGAAAGATACCGATAAACATCCGCTGGTGACAAAAATACAAAATCTATTAAAACAGAAAAACATCGGTGGTTGATTTTTTTCGCCTTGATTAAAACCGAAAATCAGGCCGTTTGATGTTTCCGTCCTAGCGACGGCTATTCTCTTTGAAACTCGTCTCTCGTATAGGTTCGTCTAACGTGTTCCCCCGCGGATCCTGCATCCTTCCAATGTCTCAGAGGTCCCTTTGGTTCTTGGAAGACACTGCCAACATCAGTGCGGCCCACAGCACTCGCCTTGGAGAACGCGTCTCTTCGCCTGAGGAACGGAGATGCGTTCAATGTTATCTGCCTAATTTTTAAGGGCTTCCGGTGATACGGGTTCGGCTTGATTTCCCCCTGTTTTGGGTTCGATGGAGCTGTTAAACTTTATTCAGATAGGGTGGGCTGACGGGTTCTCTCCTCCTCGCAGTCTCAGACGGTGCTCTGAAACGTCTGCCTCTTCCACAGTAAAACGCTGGCTTTGTGCGTCTTTGTCCAAGTTTCAATAACCAAAAATAAATTTAGAAACAAGATGAAGCTGTGCGTCTTTTTGTTGATTCTAAAACTAAAAGTAAAGCTGCATAAAAAAAAATATTTTAGCCTTTAATGTGCCCATCGAGCTCCTTCGAGGTAATAAACCTCAATTACTCTAGATGCGGCAGCATTCATTCGAGGTGACTGAAGGTGCCCAGAGCCTCATTGTTTTCACCGATAATTACCGTCTTGAGCTTCGCCACGAGTCGTCCAATAAAAAAAAAATACTCCGGGTTTTAAAAACTAAACAAAGACCGAACTACGTCCACCGATTTTTCTCGTTCATAAACACCGGCCAATACACGCCTTTCCTATACTCAATATTACCTAGAAGGCAAGGCCGGCCCATGTTGTCCTCGTTAGTGTACCTCCGACCTGTACCGAGCGGCAATCATCATTGACACACACACACAAACACAAATGCCTCTTTACAATTGCAGTTGCTCCAGAGGCCACGGTAGTGTTACAGGTGGCGATCTAAAAGAAGGAAACGTCGTTGAGGTTTCTGATCTGTTCGGCCATGGCGTCACGAATGTTCCTCTCGAAGGCCTTCTTGATCTGCACTTCGAACAGGTTGGTGAGCTCGGTCGACACCTTGTTGAAGACTCTGCTCAAGAGACCCAAGCCGTGGATGGCAACGGTCACTCCTCTCAGTTGCTGGACCTTGAACTCGCCTGAGTTCTAACTGGCTTCCGGGAGTCCTTCATATAAAAGTAATAAAAAATAAAACGGAACGAAAGAGACATTACTACACTTCTTTTCATCATTAATCAAAGTGAAATCAGAGCATATCGATTCACTGACAACTTGAGAAACGAAGGCTGTGGTTAGTTCCAAGTCTCTCATTATCACAATCGCGATCGTTAATATTATCATTATGAGAATTATTCGATAAGGACGGCGTAGATGGAACAATGAAGCAAGGAACATGAACACACGAATGGCGTGCCATATAAATTTCGACAATCATTTTTTTTTTTGGCAGAGAACAGCCATGTTCATCCTTGGAATGGAGATCGTGCTGGTAAGGGTAATGTTTTATATTATTCGCTTTATTTATACTACGTCCATTGTTTCGTCCTCCTAGAGAGGAATGCACTTGGTCCAGCTGTGTGGCAGCCTTTCCATTTCGCTTTCGGATCACTAGGTTAGAAAAAATGATTGCACTTATAAAAACTGTCTGCGTTGCGGCACCTGACAGAAGTGAAACATCGTGCTCCGTGCCACAGGGCCGACTGTGTTTTAGGGTCTAGTCATATTTTCAGCCTAGTCATTCGCCTAGCTCTCCCAATAGATCACTGTGAGTAACTTTTCCAAGTGCTTTACTGGAAGTTTCAAGCTCCAAGTTTCCTAGAGTGTTATAGGGCGCCAGAAAAGAGCTTTTCTCATATTAAATATCAAGTCGTAGAAGCTGTCGACTCACTGAGCAAGTCCGAGGCGTATCCGAAGGTATCGGATGCTGGCGTCCACCGTGACCGCCTGGCCATAGCCCATGGCGCGTGCAAGTCCCACGAAGCTGGAGTTGAGGGGCCCCGCGCCCACGTCCGCCTTGATGTTGATGCCACGTTTGCCGATCTCGAAGCGGCAATTGCCCGTTCTGGTCAGGCTGGACAAGCCCTCCAGGATACCGCGGTAGAGATTGGCCTCCGCGGAGATCTTCACGATGATCTTGGCCTCGAAAACGTAGCGGATGTTCGGCAAGGTCACCGGGTCGATGGCCTTAGACTCGGCGACGGATGAGAGGACAGTTGTCGAAAACCGTATTGACGAAAGTGTTGTAGAGCGTCTTCCGGACACTATGGGTAGAAACTGCAGAAGAAAGAAAAGGTTAAGATCGATGAACAAAACGGGTGCAAATCTCGCACCAGAAAGTCTCCTTGAGAGAATTACTAAAGCTGCGTCACACAGCTAATACATGAAAATAGAGTCTGCAGTCACTGTCCGTGGCGTGTTTGTCTCTTGTATGGCGGTCCTGTCACAACGATCATGCGAAAACTGTCTGCAGAGATGTTACAATCGTATATATGAAGCAAACATGCTGCGAATATGCCTGTGGCGTGTCCGCAGATAATATCTGTCATCATGTTCGTGGAGAACTCCGTGCCTTTTGTATGATGCGCGGGCAGTGGGAGCGCGGCTATAGGCCCACAGGCGGGAACACGAGAAAACTTAACTTCTCACGCCTTCTGAGCCTGCGTCAAGGAAAAAAAAAAACGATGAATACCGGGCGAAGTGAGACTGGGTGTATATTGTCCTCTTAATGAAATTAAGATAAGGAACAGAACAAAAAGGGGGCTGAGGGGGATGGAGGGGGTTGGTAATTAAAGCGATATGATAGTAATGCAAAGATCTGTAAAGGAACGTCGCAGGAAACGAACTCATGACCTAATGACCAAAAGACGCTTTCTCAGTTTGTTCCAGTATTTCGTCTATACCCGGCCACCAGACCATGGACCGTGCCAATGCTTTCATTTTCGTTATGCCGGGATGCTGTTCACGTAATGAGCCCAAGACAACATCTGGCAGATGTTTGAGAATCACAATTCTGTTTGTCCAGACAATACAGCCATCGTCAACAGAGAGCTCAAAACGACGTGTCCAGAATGACTGCAGTTCCTCCTAATCATTTTCTGCTAGCCATTCCAGATCATGTTTGTAATAACTCTGAACTGGTCTTCGCGGGTTGTTTCATGCTCAATGTTTTTAGCTGCGATCGGAAGATCACTGACTGGGGAAAAGAAAAATGTTTTCCGACTGTTCCTCCGTATCTGCAAGCGGAAGGCGAGACAACAGATCAGCGTGGTTGATAGCTGTTCCTGGCTTGTGCTTCTCGTTGTAGCAATCATTGGTTAGGAATGTCAGCCATCAATTTACTCTAGCTGTGGCAGCAGAACTCCCCTGTCTCTTTGGACCAAACAGAATCACCAGCAGCTGGTGGCCTGTGAGTACGTTAAATGGTCGACCGTAGAGGTACTTGTGGAACTTTTTGATGCCGAAAAAAGTCCTCAGGGTTTCTTTTCCTATCTGGCCGTAATTACGCTCGGACGCACACAGTGATCAAGACGCGAATGTAATGGGTCATTCTTTTTCGTTCACAATGTGGGCCAACCGACACTGCCCCAAGTCCATATTCGAACGCGTCACACGTAAGCTGTATCTCTTCCGTGACGTCGTACTGTATGAAAACACTTTGATCTGTTAGCAACTTTTTGCAGTTCTTGAACGCGTCATGACACTCACGTGACCAGTGCCATTTTGATTCCCTGCGCAGCAGGTCATGTATCGGCTCTAACACAGTGGCTACACTAGGCAAGAATTCCGCAAAGAAACTTACCCAGAATAAAAAAGGCTTTCAGCTGGGTCGCGTTGGTCGGTTTTGGCGCATTTTTAATGGCTGCCATCTTCTCTGCAGTTGGGTGCAAACCATATTTGTCCATTTTTTGCCCCAAATATCGTACACTCTGCTGCAGCAATTTGTAGTTTCCAGCGTTGACCCTAATGTCGTGATTACTTACGCGCACGAGCACCTGCTCCACTCTGTCATGACACTGCTTCTAGTCTTTACCTGCAATGACTACGTCATCTAAGTAGCAGGCAATTCCCGGCATACCGTGTAGGATCTGATTATTTACGGCTAGAAAAAGAGACGGCGCGCATGCTACGCCATATGGCGAGCGCTGGAACCTAAATAGGCACAAGTGCGTGTTGACGGTGAGCAATTCCTGTGCTCGCTCATCCAGTTCGAGTTGCAGATATGCCTCTGACAGGTCCATCACCGAAAAAAAAACTGTCCCGCCTCGCAAGGTTTCGAAGATATCCTTTGGTAATGGCAGAGAATAGTGGTCATCTTTTATGGCAGGGTTCACGGTGACGCGGTAGACACCACAGATCCAAAGCTCCTTGCTGTTCTTTCTTGGCACGATCACGAGTGGCGCAGCCCATTCACAGGGTCAATTACATGGTACAGGACACACCGCGTTTTATAGATTTGCCAATTCCTGCTCCACACGTTCACGTAGAGCGTATATGGCACTAGTCGCGCTCTACAGTACACCGGGCTCGAGGTCTCTTTATCGGTTTATCGTTTATCGCCCCGTATCCGGGCGCAAACACATCGATATACTTTTCGGTGAGCGGCATTTCGACATCCACTGCCTTCACTTGCACGACTTCGTGCCATCTGTTTTATCTTGCTCAGCCAGTCTCGGCCAAAGAGCGTAGGCATTCTTGCGCCTTCCAATTCTTTGGCGATCACCAACGGAAAACGAAGGCATTGGTCGTGGTACTTAACTACCACGCCCACAATTTCTTTTCGTCGCGACGTGGGTGCCATCGAAAGTCCCGAGTTTGACATTTGCCCTTCGGAAGTTAGAGTTGGGAAATTGCTTTGCGCACTCAGCTCTGAACTTACCGACCTGCGGCACCTGTATCGAGCTCCATCGGAACTTTCTGTCCATTCATCTGAACTCGAATCACAATGGCAGGCGTGCCCAAATCCTGGCTCGTGTGACAACGTGAGCAGCTCACTGTCGCTGTCAACCTTACCTACGTGGTGAGCAACTTTTGTTTTACACATTTTGTCAACTTGCCTTTTTTCGCTGCACTTAAAACAGGTGCCATGAAGGAATGGACAACTTACAGGTGGGTGCTGTCCTCCACACCGGTGACACCGTTCCTTTCTCCCGAGAGAATCTGTCTTTGGCGCTCTCTTTTCGGGTTTTTTTGAACTTGGGCGGCGTGCTCGAGGGTCCTTTCCGACGCGGCGGTGCCGAAGCTCGCTGCCATTTGACGTCGGAGCTTGCAGAAGGACCCGAAGTGTGCGGCGTCAGCATTTCTTTTGTGTACTCGGCAATCGCTTCCATGGCTGATGCGATGCTGCAGGCTTGGTCCCATGTTGTGACTTCCGCGTCTGTTATCGCCAGAAGGCGACAGCGTATGGTGTCGCCGTGCAGACCAGCAATAAGTCGGTCACGTTGAGCTTCCTCGAGGAAAGCACCGAACTCACACGTCGTTGCCAGTTTCTTGAGCTCGATCAGGAAGTCTGCCACGGTCTCGCACGACTTTTGTTTCCGTTGGTTAAAGCAGTACCGTTTGGAGACCGACGAGCGTTTGGGTGCGTAGTGTTTCTTCAGTAGACTAACGGCTTCGTGGAACGGTACCTGTGTGGTCGTCTTTGGCAGTAAGGGTGGCGTCAGCGTTCTCCCAATCGCCGACAAGAAGACGGTAGATTGTTGTCTGCTGCAGTGTCGTTGGACGAGGCGAACAGCTCAAAACCTTCGAAGTACACATCGAAGTTTCCGCTCTCCGGCTGGAACTCCTGGATCCTTCCGAGGGTTTCCGTCATCTTCTGTTTTGGGGTTTCGTTAGGCATCCTCGTCACCAAATGTCATATCCAATTAGAGAACCAATTTAGATGACCACACCCTTCGTTTGAAGGACGCCAACTCCGAACGCAAGAGGGGTACAGAGAGCGGGGAGCCTAGTCTATACGTGACTCTAGTGTGTACAACTATGTCGAGCATGCGCAGACGCTGAAGGGCGTATGCGTGAGTCGAAGCGTGGGGGCGTTAAACTCCAGGCGTAAACAAGACGTCACATGTAAGACATCCGATATAACATTTCTTAATCGTCGAAGCTGCTATAATATACGAGCTTGCAATCCGGGGTTTGGGTTTCCAAGGCTTTGACCAGGTACTCGTAACTTCCGCTGAGGTTTAACCTATAAGATGAAATTAACAGTTGGCATTGACTGACTACGATTGCATGAAAAGCACTCCTTGTGTTTCAGCGTACGGCACGATCCCGCTGAATTTTTTTCTAAAGATATTATACCTAGGTGCCTGCAGTAGAAAAAAAGTGCCTTTTTAATTTTTTTAGTAAGTATTCTTACCGGTATCACTGGAATTGGTGTATTGAGCTATGACAGCGCTGCAAAGAGCGAATAGAACTGTGAGAATCTTCCACATGGCCCTTGTTTAGAATTCTTCGATATGTCTTGTGGTTGATGTACCTGCAAGAGCGAGTATGGAAAAAGGCCTGAGCAAAGGTGTTTGATGAATTTGTCCTTGAATGCGCAATACCATAGCTTCACAACTTGTAACTTGCGTAACTTGCGGACATACGTTTTTTTGTTCGGAGAGCCTCCGATATCCCCATAGATGTCCGAAAATTGCACACACCTATAACAATATAGACTTATATTCCACAACGTATGAAACTTCAAACAAATGACACGCCGGTTATTCTGGTTTCAGTTAATAAGTCAATACCCGTATCTGTCAGCAGTGCATGCGTTTAAAAAACGCAATAAAAAGCCTAAGACAAGAGAGTTGCGCCGCCTTTCGGCTTCATCAGAGCCAATGCCCATCGTGTGTAACAGCTTACGCATAGCAGGGATGGTTTCAGTCGGAGGTTCTAATCAATCTCAGCTTACCAGAGTGTCGCGCTGCACAAAACATCGGGGGCTCCCGTCGGCGCCAACCACTTTTATACTAGAAACGGGAATTGAAAACACAATTGAAAACAGCCGCGATCATATCGCTCCCATTTTCGATCCACCAACGAGAGAGTAGTCATCTGATAAAATGAGGAGCGACAAATAGTTCTGGACCGAAATATACTTAAGATATAGACTTTATCAATCACCGACACCGACGAATATCGTCTCGTGATGGCTACCGAACCATTGTCCAAATCAGGTGCGCTTCGTATAAGCGCAGACGCACCCTAGACAAGGCGATAAGCTAACGCTCTTGCCACTTCTACTGCAAGAACGCGATTGAATACGAGCTTCGAGCCAGTCCTACTGGCCGAATCACGGGAAAACACAAATGGACGGATGAAGAACACGCGTTAAAAGGGCAGAAATACGCACACATACACTCGCACGCACGCACAGAGGCGCGCGCACAAACCGCCTTTCGGGGGACCCTGAACAAAGTACACATTGTTTGTCGGCGTGTTGAAAGTACTGAGTGGATTACACCCCCTCGAAACTGCCTCGCCATTACCGTAACGCTTGGCCAGAAAGTCGGAATGTCATTTTCACTTTTCATAAAAGGCACAGCGAGCAGAGCCTGATTTTTCGGTTGTTTGGAGGCTGGGACTTCTCGTTTTCTTTCATATTTGCTCTTGGGGGCTTCCTCAAAAATAAACCAGTGTCGGTTTTTTTTCCACCTTGTATTCTTTTGTACTTAGATTACCATTGACAATCTAAAAAACGCAAGGCGTGTCGCGTCCCTAGCGTCTAGTCTTGTACTGAAATAAGTTGCCGATTGCTATTACAATTTTCTATTAAAAACATAACTGATTACAGTAATCAATTACTGCATCACAAAAGTAATCGAAAAATTACCAGAAAATATTTTAATACTTTTTATGTTACTTTTTTAAAACTTTTTTTAACAAAAATAAAATCGTAGATAAGACAATTTTGTGTTCCTAGTACGTTTTATACAAGAACACGCTGGTGAACTCTTTCGAGATGAAAGGGGGGGGGGGGGGGCGTTGTCGCGGTTGAATGAGGTCGGTGCAGAACACAGTCGTCCTTGCATCGGCGGACCCGGGTCGTAACAACACGGTACACAGGAAACGAGGCACTCTCAACAGCTCAACAGTGGAAACATCGCTGAGCGCGTTGACATTTTAATCCTTCTGATATTTGGGTATCTTTTAGGTGTAACAATTAAAGTGTCCAACGTTGGTGCAACACAGACGAGTGAGGCACGGGCAGACAGAGCGGTTTTTTACCTAGAAGTAACTCATCTCAATAATTTTAGCTCTTTTGGAAAGATTTAATTGATTACTTATAATTGATTACAAAAAATATTAATGAAATAATGGCATACGTTACCGCACAACAAAAAGTAATTGAAGTGTTAAAACATTAGAACAAGATGTAATTGATTACAAGTTACTTGCAGCTCGTTAGGTTCAAGTCTGCTGGCATCCTATTTCTCCGCCGCGAATCCTTGCTAAAATACATTTTTTTCAGACCCATTAAGAACAGTTGGCGTTGTGACGCGGAGAACGACGTAAGCACGTGAAACGTCATTTTTAGTGGCAGTGTGTGGACTGTATTTTTTTTTTTTTTTGACGGCTTGAAGCTGAGCTAGTTGGTTCATGCTTGTTAAAGTGCCAGCTGAACGTTTTAAGGACACACACACAGAGACGAACACACAAGAGACGCACACAGAGACGACCGGCGGTGTGTCTGCCTTTTTTGTTCGTCTGTGTGTGTGTCCTTAAAACGTTCAGCTGGCACTTTAACATGTATTTTTTTTTTCTTCAAAAACAGATTCAACATTCACCGAGTCTTTTTTTTTTATATAGCGATTGCATTTTCTAAATTTTCTGCGGTAAAGTAGACGCAGCAGGTTTCTGAGGGTGTATGCAGCCAGCGGATACTTCCAAAGAAACCATATTGGGCTGACTGTCACTCCGTTCGAAAACAACAACAAAAAATGCGTTGGAGCCAAGTTTGGCTCCAAGCAATGAACCAATTTCCAAACTCACTGTCCGAGGGCGTTTTTTTTTTTTTTCAAATCAAATTTAGGATTTAATCAAGTCTGCACTCGAGCAAAACTTTAGCGTTTTTCGGAAAAGTGCAGTCGCGCTCGATGTCCCGAGAAAGCAATCCACCTGTCCTCGAATTCTGTATTTAGAAAACGACCCTTTCAAAGACGGTTATAAGCTGCGCGCGCCTTTTCCTTTCGTGCGCTAGCAGACGATATCAATCTCACTTTCTCCGGCATTTTTTTCAAACGTCGGTGCTGTCACGTCGGTGCTGTCACGTCGGCACTATCAGGCTGTTCAGTCGGTTTGGCGACAAGATGTTTCGGTGGCTCCCTCTTGTGGTCCCTCTCTGTGACGTCACGACTGGGATTATCGATCGGCAGCGGCAATTTTGACGGTGTGTAAAAACCACGGTGGAAGCTTGTAGTCACCCCTTCCTTAACCAACACCGTCAAGGTTGATGGTGTGGAACTCTTCTTATTTCCATTAAGGAAAGTATAATTCATCCTACTAATAACGTCATAGGAAGCGTTGGGCCACTCGTGGAAGGCAGACCGAAGCGACGCTCGTGGTCGCGCACGAAGCTAATAAGGGGCAAACTCGGCAGCGGTATATATTTCAACATTTCAGATCAGCGCCAGTTTGCTGGAAGCCGGTGAAGCTTAACCGCGGCAAAAAGTGAACTGCCCATCCCTACTAGGTACCTAGCCAAGTTTGACGAGGGCTGGATGCGCGATATATGCAGCTTTATGTTTTATTATGGGGTGGTAGCTCGTGTCACCTACTGGTTATAGCGGATATAAGTTGCTTTCGTGGAAAACGTTTTTGAAAAAGGGGGACCCGCTTATTCGCGCTGTCAGGTTTTTCGAGACGCAGCGCGACGTACATTTGAGCTTACGAAACACTTTTTATTGTTCGTGGTGAGGGAAAAACAAATCCAACCCGTGTTTGGCGAATTATTCCATGTCTGGCTGTCTGAAGTCGTTGAAATTTCCTTCCCGTAGTGCTAAAGAGGACGACGATGTTCGGTGCTAGAAACGATGAGGAAGAAGTGATCAGTCTGAGGCGGGCAGCACGCGGGCAGCATGGTTGGCCAGCACGTAAGAACTGCGCATAAAACCTTCTTCGTAACATGTAAATCACGTACTTCCGCTCCACTGGAAATCGGTAATCGATCTGTTTCTGCATGCTATCAATGCCTGGCCGTTTAAGTCAAGACAATTCACTAGGATTCCAAAGGCGTTGTCATGTCGATGATTACCGCGTTACTTTAGGTTTAGGAAAGAATCGAAAGACATGCTAAAAAACGGGCGAGATAATTGCTCATACTTCGCGATTTAAGGTACGAAAGGAAAGATGAAAGCCACCGGAACCAGTCATTCCTGACGAACGTGACGGTTAGTGCAGCGAACTACGACATATTAGTTCCATAGCGAGCGACGCTCGGTGGGAAGGACACCGTTATGTTTCCCCGCTGTCCCTACCAATGCCTTTGCCCCTACTCTGCCGGTCCCGTGACCTAAAGATTCTTCTCGCAGGGAAGCGGGGTTAACTTTCTGCCACGGTTAAAGTTCAACAGCTTCGAGCGAACGGGCCCTGACCGTTTTCAATGTTTTCAAGAGCCCACCAAGCGGCTCACATATCGGGGAGTCAGACTCGGCCCCTGAAAAGACCAAAAAGTCGTATTTTTCGCCCACAATATGCGGAGGAACGAAAGTTATATTCATAGCACGGTCGCGCAATACCAGTGGAATGGTGCCGTCACGTACCTCAGGACGGAAATGCCACGTGGTTAATTCTCATTGCCGTTGTGGTAGACACTGGGGATGACACGGACGGCTGTCACCAGTGATCCGTGAAGTAAATGGGTAGGCGCATTGGAAGTTTCTAAAGCCATCCAACAGTACCCGTAGCAACTGGATACTGCCAAAGTGGGATTTCGCATAACGCTAGTATTGTTTGAAAACAAGTTTTGAAGCACACGACACGGAAGACTTTTTCCTTTCGTAGCGCCGTTACTGGCGGGATGCCGGAGCGGCCGACGGCAGAACCCCCTTCCCTAGCCTCGCGTCAAAAGCGGAGAGAAGGGTTTTTCTGAAGCAGCGACGTCTGGAGACAGGCCGATATCTCTGCAAGGTGCCGCCCGTAAAGATATCGCTATAATATCGCTTCAAAAAACAAAAAGAAAAAAAAAAGAACTGCTCGTATCGAAGGCTATTAGATTTGCAACCCGACGGTTGGCACGCGAAAACCTGATCCGGAAATGTCATAAATGTCATGCCCGGTTGCCATATTGCCATTCAACATTTAGGGTTAGACATATAGCCTTCCTGCGTGTACAACCCATAATAAGGGCAATAGACTAGTTAAAAACAGTCCAAAGACATTCAGACTCACAAATTATTACTTCACCTGCAGAGGCAAAGGCCTTCGTTGATATTCTCTGGTAAGAGCGAGCTCCTATGATGGTTCACAATGGTCCCTGCTGCGCAAAGTGGACGCAAGCAGGACGTTGAAGTGGCCGGGACGCGTATAACCTTCTGCACATGATTGGAGTTACAAAGTTTGCCCCACAAGCTTACTTTAGGTCAAAAGTTTCTGCTTTCTTTCGGTTAGTCAAACATTAATTGACTAATCGCTATGTTAATCGATCAATTGCTCGGCCCTACCTTTTGTAAGTGCTTTATTAGTTCTCACTTAGAGCGCCATTTTTGTATCAAACTTACCTTATCACAATCTGAGTAACGCGCAAAGCATTCGCGTTAAAATGCATTATATTCCTTACTGGGAGATCAATAATCGGCAGTTCACACCAGGAATATATTTGAGAAAGCGGTTGCTATAATTTAAAAGTCAACTTTTTTTTTCTTTTTTTTTTCTTTTTTTTTTTTTGGGGGGGGGGGGGGTTCTAGTAATGAAGTGACCGCATCAAATTATTGCAATCGGAAGTAATTATAACTATGATCTAACATTACAGAACGTACTTTCCAGATAGCGTCCAATATTGACCAAAAAACAATTATAGATTAGAACAAACTGCCTTCTAATGTCGTAAATGCAGCGTTTGCACAATCTTTTTAAGCATCGTTTTTTGTTTTACAGATATAACAAATTTCTGGTTTAATGTCATTACTATTCATTGTCCCTAAATTATCTAGTTTTGTGTGAGGTTGCTGATTGTCTGCCGCACTTTCCCTGTACTGCTGAGTGTATATATAATTTTTTTTTCGTATATCTTATCAGACAGTGAAGCGAGTTGCTTTTGAGATTATGAGTCCCGCTTAGCTACTGCTAAGCTTATCTGTCTGTCGTACCCATGTAAACGTTAACGAGGACTTGTGATTGCGCTTGGTTGATATTCTACGTTTGACATTTTATTTGAAAATCGTTTTCTTTTCTAGTGATTGGATAGATTACACGTGTTCTTGGTTTATCGTCATAACGTTTATAGTATGCGGAGCGTGAGGTATTTCTCTCAGCTGTGCTTGACTAGTTTTGAATGGTTGCTGATTTGTGTATTTCATTGTAGTAGAAAAAATTGTAGCGTACCTTTTATGTTTCTGGCATAATAATTCACACCCATGACGCCTTCCGAGAGAAGGCAGTTGTATTTCAAATATAAAAAAAATACGCATTCCTTCCGGCTGTTGACAAAGGAGATGTACTAGTAGTGCGATAATATTCAAAATCCCTGCAGTTTTTTTTTCTTTTTTTTTTTTTAAAGTGGGTTCACACACTTGCGTTTGCTTATGACCGAGTTCTTGTGATCTCCTACGCCGAAGGAACACACCGGCACGCTGGTGCCATCTATGTGATGGCCCTGAAACTGCATTTCACTAGACCGAATGTTTTGCAATATTCGCGAGATAAATGTACCTACTGTCTTGGAAGAATGATCGTTTTTAGCAGCTAAAACGATTCCCAAGCGAATCGTAAAAGAGTGATGCGCGAAAAAAAAGTAGGAACTACGGAAATCACAAGTATTTACCTGTCACTCGATAGATGGCGCCAATGTATTATTTCGTCCAGAGCCGTATATAAGGGAAGAGTCTGAACATGTATTGTCCCCGGCGACCTCTCGCCTTACCTTCGCTCCTACCAGGCTCCTCCCATAGAACTGACGTCAGGCCTAGCAACCGCCTAGCAACAGACAACGCCGGGGAAAAGGCGCAGGCTTGTCCACCATCTCCGATCCCAGGCCAACGCTCTCGCATGCCGAACCGCATGGTAATAACAAGAGGCGTCAACTAAAACTGAAAATTGGGAGATGTACCCGAGCGTAATTTGCGCGACGTGCAGATCGTCCGCGAAGCATATGAACGGGCTGGGCTGGTGACGCGGCTCGTACGGAGGGAAAATAGACAAGGTAACCGGGAGACTCCTGAATAAGCATGATACAGCAAATATACTGCCAGCGGATGATTTAAAACACAATAAAACATTCATGCGTTGGAGGAAACCGAGAACCAAGCATACGGGTATAGGACCCCGCCGTCGGTTGGGCTCGAAGGTGGTGAAATGGGCAAGACCATGGCGTTCGCGTGGAGTGTCAGTGACGTAGTTGACGAGCTGTCAACAAGGCCACGCCAGCTGGCCAAACTCTCTCTTATAAATGGCTCTGCTTTCGTCGAAAGAGATCACGAAAAGTTTCAATGCACTCGGTCGTGTGTGTGTGTAAGTGTGTGTAAAAGCCTTTTGAGCGTCCGTCGAGCTCAGCGCTCTCAATCTGCCTCAGCTCAGTGCCATTTTTGCGCCAATCCTTCCTGAATCGGATTGATGTTTAATTCGACAGCAATTCAGGATCAAGCGCCTACGTATTCCGGGCCACATCTGGAGCCAAGCGGAATCCATCACGAAGGCAGCTAAAATGATATACCACCGCCTGTTCCAGCACCGAAGGGCGAGTGCCTGAAGTATCTTGCATCCTCATCTTTCACTTCTGAAAGCAGAATGGAGATGTATTCTTTGCTCGTGGACAACGCCTTTCTGTCTTCAGCGACTTAGACAGCATGGCGATGACTGACGATGAACGTTTCATCATGCAACTGTCAAAAAAAGCTAAAGAACTCAAGGCAAAGCTAAAACAAACCGATGTAACGCTCTTAGCGGTTTCTGAACAGAATACTCTGCTAACTAACGAACTCAGAGAAAGACTAAAACAAACCGATGAGTCTCTTCTAACGGTTACAGGACAGAACGCTCAGTTAAATAACGACGTAGCTTCAATAAAGTTGAAGGACAGGGACGATGCCACAAGTGAGGAGCCTCAGTTTTCGGCCGCTCTACGTGATCCATCTAATCTAAAAACGCGCTGTGATCATGCGGAGGGCAGGTCCCGTAGATCAAATCTGTTATTCTTCGGTCTCCCCGATAAAGATAAGGAAACTTGGAATCAGTCCGAAGGTTTGGTCGTCGAACTGTGCTTCGAAAAACTCTGCATTCGTGTTGACCCAATCAAAATCGAAAGAGCGCATCGCTTGGGCTCCTTCAACAAGCGAAAGTGTCGCCCAATTATTGTTAAGTTCTCATCATTTAAAGAAAAAGAAAGTACAATGTCATCAGCATACAAACTAAAAAACACGCCTTTTGCTATCAGTGAGGATTTCCCGGTATCTGTCCGACTCGCGCGCCGCAAACTGCTTGAATTTGCCCGATCAAAGGGTTTGCCCTTTAGACTTCGTCACGACAAGCTGTTGATGGATGAGAAGTGCTTTATATTTGACACGGTGCAGAGTTTGGTTCGAGAAAAAAAACAGGCGTCAACGCCGCTTCCCTTTCCCGCCACACCCCCATCAGGTTCTGTCGACCAGAGTCAAACGCATCTGCGATGTGCCCGTTGAGCATTCTGTACTGTTCACAAACATTAGAAGTTTCATACCTAAAAGGGAAGATGTGCACTCTTTGATTGATAAATGCAACGCGGACTTTGTTTTTCTTACTGAAACGTGGTTAAACCCTGATATCGCCGACTCAGAACTGTTTCCTCCACATTTTGGCTTTCGTGTTTACCGAACTGACCGCGTCGGAAAGAGAGGGGGAAGTGTTCTTTTAGCTGTGAATAAACGTATCCAATCAAGGCTTATCTCCGTAGAGACAAGCCTGGAAATCGTCTGGGAATGCCTTACCTCTAAGCCAAGTATTATAATGGGTGTATGTTACAGGCCGCCAGATAGTGGTAGGGATTTCATTACTGAGCTTCATAAGTGTCTCTTTCAGCTTACAACCCTTTATCCTAGTGCCAGTACATTTGTTCTTCTTGGAGACTTTAATTGCCCAGACATTGATTGGACTGCCCTCTCCTCCGGCAGTGCTTTTTCTGATGCTTTCGTTGACCTTTGCCTTGACTTTAATTTTTCCAACGTATTCACTCAACCAACCAGAACTACCAAAATCTGCAGCAATGTGCTGGACTTGTGCCTAACGCAAGAGCCAGACCTTATCAGTAATGTTACATACTTACCCGGCATTAGTGACCATCTTGTTATCAAATTAACACTCTGCCTTACCACTCCTCACAAATCACGCTATACTAAATTCATTCGGAATTACGCGAGTGCCGACTATAGCTCTATTAACTCGCAACTGGAACACTTCTACGATAAGTTCTCTCACGGTTTTGAGGAAAGATCTGTCAACGCTAACTGGATGCTGTATAAAGATAAACTAATTCAACTTATTGTGTCTTTCATACCACTCACTCGTGTCATCTCTGATAACAACAATCCGTGGTATAACAAAACCATTCATAAACACTAAAGCAAAAAGAAAAGGCTTTATAGACAGGCTAAGTGTTGCGACACACTGGAAGCCTGGAACAAATACCACGATTGTGCAACAGGATACAAAACAGCTATAAATGAAGCGAAAACTAAATTCTATACTCGGTAGTCGGGACCTCTCCATCATTTTGGTTAACAAGCCAAAGAAATTTTGGAAGATTATTAATCCTTCTACGTCGTCTCCCTTGTAATTCACTGACAACAGCGGGCATAATCTTTCCGATCACCAAAGATGCTCTTTCACTTAATAACTTATTTAGTTCTGTCTTTACAGAAGAAAACCTGCGTAATCTTCCTGTCCCACGCCAGTCATTGCACACTCCTATGGGGCCCATCACCTTTGACTATGCCGGCGTCCTGAAAGCAATTGAGAACTTGAAGCTTTCTTCCAGCTCAGGGGATGACCAAATCAATTCGAAGGTTCTAATAAATACGAAACACACTTCCGCAGCTTTTCTTTGTGACATATTTTCCCAGTCAATTAAACTTTCTAAAATTCCAAAGGATTCGAAAACTGGAAACATAACCCCTGTGCTCAAATCTGGTGACCGCCGCCTAATTACTAACTATCGGCCCATCTCCCTAACTAGCGTATCATCTAAGCTCATGGAACACGTACTTTATTCCAATATAATCAATTATTTAGAATATAATAACATCCTTTTTAATCACCAACATGGTTTTCGGAAAGCGTACCCTTGCGAAACCCAACTAACGGCGTTTCTTCATGACATTCACGCAGGTTTTAATACCAACATTCAGACTGACGCCATCTTTCTCGACTTTTCTAAAGCGTTTGATAGGGTCCCTCATCAACGTCTTAAAATAAAACTTAACGAATTTAAGATCCATCCCACTATCGTAAATCGGATATCCGAATTCTCGACTAACCGCACCCAGTACTCCACCATTACTAACTCTAAATCCCCCTCGTGCCTGGTAACCTCAGGCGTCCCTCAGGGTAGTGTACTCGGGCCCTTACTCTTTTTAATCTACATTAATCATATTGATGAGCACATCTCGTCATCAGTTCGGTTATTTGCAGACGACTGCGTAATTTAAAGGCCCATTCTCTCGCTCGACGATCACCATACCTAGCAAACAGAAATTTCACAAGTTATTCAGTGGTGCAATAAATGGCAGATGACTCTCAATTTCGACAAATGTAAATCCCTTTCGTTTTCTCGTCGTGCTCATCAACCTTTTTCTTACCATTTTGACGCGTCCCCCGTCACCGTTTGCAGTTCATATAAATATCTCGGTATTCATTTAACATCTGACCTTTCATGGGCGTCTCACATCAGTAATATAGTAGCTAACGCAAACCGTACCATTGGTTTTTTGCGCCGAAACCTGAAACCCGCAACACCAGAGATAAAACAACTAGCATACTCAACTTTAGTTCGGTCTAAGCTTGAATTCGCTTCTTCTGTGTGGTGCCCTTGGCAATCTTACCTATCTAACAAACTTGAATCCATCCAAAACAAGCCTCTTCGTTTTATTTTTTCTGATTACTCACCATTCACGAGCATATCTGGATTGCGCGAAGCAGCTAACCTTCACACGCTTTCCTTGAGGCGCCGAGTGTCCCGTTACTCTCTCCTTCACCGAATCTTTCACCATAACATGCCTCTTCGTGAATCACTGCTTTCACCCCCGTGGCATATTTTCCCCCGCTTTGACCACTCCTGCAAGTTGCGGCCCATTTTTTCGTCAACTACTTCATACAGTAATTCAACTTTACCTTTGGCAATAAACGATTGGAACATACCATCAAATGACATTGTTACCATAACTGACACACATAAATTTGCCGCCTCTGTAACCACTTTCATTTCTGCTTTATCCGACTAGTTCCCTCTTCTATTGTGTTAAAATTGTGTGCGGAAGTGTTCGATTAAGAAAAAAAATAAAAAATTTACCACTCCCTTGTGTAATGCCCGTAAGGGCCTTCAAGGATAATAAATGATGATGATGATGAAAACGACATCATGGGGCCCAATCTGCGTCCCCAAGCAGAAGTACCATCATTATCATTGACAGCAAGTCTCCAGTTCTTACTCTCATTTACATGACCAAAGATCAGACAAAAGTGACTACAAGGCTGAACAAACTAATGCTTACCAAGCTGCTAGAGTCACACGCGCCAGCCTGAGCAATACAAATCCGTCCAAGCTACCGTCCCAACTTATCTGTTGACACCCGCAACACGGCAGCATACTCTTCACTGCTCAAGGTCTCATCACTGCTGGGGATTCCGGTTAGGGAATTTGAGACACGATCCCCCGCTCAAGCATCGGGAATTGTTAAGGGAATCAATACAGCCATCTCGATCGTCTCGGCGGACATTAAAACAGAGTTGAGATCAAGTGACGACATGCGCGTGATATCTGCACGTCGGCTGGGTACGTCCATATCTGTGGACATAACATTCGCATCTCCAAAACCCCCAGAATAAATATTCCTGGGACTTGTTATGCACAAGGTAGAACTTTTTGTCGAAAAGCCGATTCAATGCCGCCAATGTTATCGCCTGGAACACATTGAATCCACGTGATAACATGCGCCAACATGTTCACGCTGCTCTGGACAACACCAGTGAGCACAATGCAACGCCGATGCGATACCTACACAGCTGTAACTACGACAAAGACCAGGGTTTTATCTCACTAGTGCGTAAAACGGAAATCTGAGCTTGAGATACGTCACCTACGGCAAGTCAACATACTCGGCTAGAGAACAACTCACAAATCAGTTGCAAATTCCAACGAATTTCCGAACCTAGAGCAATCTATTTCTTAGGGGAAACTGACAGCCACTCGCTCCACCAGTGCTGGAACTTTCAGCGAAGCAGAAAGGACAGACCTTGCTATCACGCATTCCAACATGCGCAGCCAAGGGGAAGAGATAATTCCCCAAAACCAGAGTTTTGACAAAACATCGGCCGAGAGCAAAACCCTGGAACAAAATTTTCCACAAATGCAAGAGCACATGAGACCATCATACAGCAAGGTCCTGGCAGATAAGATATCCATGGAACAATATCCTCCGCGCTTTGACCAGCCGGCTGACCTGTCCGCAACCAGTATCTGGAGACTTGGTCAGCAATAATCCTTGCGGCAGAGAAGCACGTACGTACTTTTCTTGCTCATTTTTTAACCCCAGCTGCTCGTCTTGTACAACAAGCATTTGAACTGTTTTTCTTTATTTTAGTTAGTTTTTTAAGTAGCCTATGAAACAAAACCCTTCGAAGCCCTCCAGATCCCAGTAGAATTCGCCGAAAACCAATCCAATGACCTTGGTAAAATGACTCCTCCGATGTTTTTTGTTGACACACTAGGGTCACCAACAAACTCGCTACTTGACTATAAAACTCCGAACGTTATGGCGACACTGACTATGGAATAACTCCCTTGGTCTACATGCTGTAGGTAAGCTGGTAAAAGCGCTGCCAACCATTATACTATAGAACGTCAATTATCTTCGTCCTCGGCCTTCCGGACCTTCGACGCCGACTGCTGCAAACCCAGATAGATGTTCTTGCTTTGCAAGGAATGTACGTAACCCCAAGCTCACAGTGCCTCTCACCATACGTTCCGTACAACAATCATAGTCCTCAGTCAAACGGCAAATTGCAAGCATCGCCACTGGTAAAGAGACATATCCACACACACACAAAAAATTCAACTCGGATACTTCGACACCGAATTCGGCGAGCACGTTGGGCAGAAATTCGCATAGAGGAGAAAGACGTCACAGTGATGTCAAGCTACATTCGACCAAACCAGCCATGGGATCTAGCCAAATCCGAATAGTTTGTGCGCGCTGTCCAGAGCTACTCAGTATGGTGTGGGGACTTTAGCGCCAACCATCTTGCATGGGGAAGCGACGAGTGCACCCCTCGGGGGAACGCACTCCTTGATGTGATCAAGGAACTTGGACTTCCATGTCTCAACTCTGACAGTTCGACGTACGTGAGGGCTCATCTCAGCAAAATCAGCGTCCTAGACGACATTTGTTTCACCTGAGATTAAGATGGCCTGGGATACAGAACCGGACACCCTGGGAACCAGATCACCTTGCCGTCAGGCTTACACCGCAATCGAGCATTCCTCCGAAAACGCGAGTTCATAGTGTTATAAACGGGGACAAATACCGAATTGTTCTTGCGAACACCCTCGCGAGTCCAGATGCTTCATCTCTCGAGAAAACCATAAAGGTATCAATGAAGGAGGCGACAACACTAGTCTGCCTTCCTATTAACATACCGGTTCCAGACATGAGATACCTCGAATTAAGAGCACTGGCGCGGCCTGCCCAAAGAATCGCCCAACGAACAGATGCTCCAAAAGACTGGCACTTCACCGCGAAAATTCGAAGCTCTGCTCCGCCGTCACACAGTACGCCTTCGACGGCAGCAGTGGCAACTTTGGAGTGAATTTCTCAACACCGAGGCAGGATAACGGTAGTCCCTGGGCGACCGTCAAAAGTCTCTTCAGTCTCGTGAGTTCGACGTCACCATCTGAGGGAATAGCCATTAAACATAATATCTCGATTGCAAAAGTTGTGGAGAGATTTGCGGGCATGTTTTCCCAAGCAATTGAGCCACCTAAGGGATACCCGACGGAACCATAACCGCCCACCCTATTCTTCAGCCAAGTTATGATTAATGACGACTTCACAAGTACAGAGTTAGACTACGAGCTTTCACGATGTCGCCGTCGCGGTACACTTACCGGGCCATCAAGACAATGACATGAGCTCCAGGCCAAGACCTACTGCAGCACCTAAACGAAATTTGGCGCTCAGGTGAACTTCGAGCTGAATGGCTGCACAGAATTATAATAGCCATTCCGAAGCCCGGCAAGAATTCAAGCAATTTAACTTCATACATACCTATATCCTTACTTCATGAATGTGTAAGCTACTAAAAAAAAAAAAATGCGCCACCCACGAATCAGCTGGCAATTGGAGCGCACGCGAACGCTCCCGACAGACCGTCTCGGGGTTTCGCCAAGGTCGGTCAGCAGCAGACTGAATAAGTGACCTTGCAACATCTTTAGAACAAGCAGATAAAGAGGCGAATGTTGTCCATGAAGTCTTTCTCGAGATACACCGCGCCTTTGACGCACTTTTACATAGTGTCATTCTTACGCTCTTCGAGCCTATCGGTGTCGGATGACAATTTCTACAATTCGTTCGATCCTTCCTACGTAGTAGAACAATTCAAGTACGAATGGGCGGACACACAAGCACGCCACGCACTGTTACCCAAGAGGTACCGCAAGGGTGTCTGCTCGGTCGATTACTATTCAACGCAGTAATGGCAGGGCTTCCCCCCAGTTCACCCACAGTGCGAAGTCATTCCTGTCAATTGTGGTATTTACGCAGACAATCATGACGTCGGGCCTGTGCACCAGAAGGTGAACAGGCCCCACGCTCATCTCCACGGCCGTACAAGTCAACCTACAATAAGCTGTGAATGTAGCCACCTCGTTTGTTTTCATCATGCGGGCCTTGCCTTATCAAAAGAAAAAAAAAATCTGTTCTCACATATCGACCTCGAGGTCGGTTGAAGGGAAAATATTCTACTCTGCAGAATGATAGTAACTGGATCATAAGAGCACCACAGGTCTGCTACCTCGAAGTCATTATCGATAATCGAGTGAACTGGCGGTCATCGGTGCAAAAAATGCTAGAAGAAGCGCGCAAGTTACTTGCAGTGCTGTGCCAAATCGCCGGTAAAAACTGCAGCTTCAGCCAGCAGACAAGGATGACACTTTATTTGGGTCTCATCGTTAACAAATTCATGTATGCCCTACTCTCCTAAACACTCAACAATGACAATGGACGATGCTGGAGGCATTTCACAAGAAAGCGATCCGGACATGCCTTGGGCTACCGGTTTGACAAAGAACGTCCCCACATTGGTTGAGGCGGGCGATTCTCCACTTCAACAGCAGGCAGAGGAGAAGGCCATGCGCAAGATATCAAGGTTTATTGGCAGTGACACTGCACACGATTTGTTACGAGCAGTTATTACGAGGCGTTATTTCTCACACCTCGGCAAGATGGTGCAGACCTTCCTGGACATGATCGGTTACCCTGGGAACGTACCGCCCGTCCCACGTCCGCATCGAGAGAACAACCATCTCAAAATAGCGACAGGAATAGCAGACCTTCCTCGACGAAAAAAGTCGCAGAGATGATGGCTCATTTTATTGGATACGAGACAATCAGCACTTACGCAGGTATGATCAACATATACACATATGACAGTGTGAAAGGCGATTTAGCCACCATAGCCTACGTCGTCCGTGAAGAGGGCTTAAGTTGCAAAGATCGACTGACCAACTGCACTAGCTTAAGAACAGCAGAGCTCACAGCTATAGGGCTTGCCATCAAACAAGTGCCACAATACATAAACTCACTGAACCTCGCAGTCTTCACTGATTCGAAAGGCGCACTAATGCAATCGTCTAACCCCAACAAAGCTTGTCCTCTTGCAAAATCTATTGCCAAACTAACGCAAAAAGCAGCAATGCAGGGATCACAATTCACTTCCAGTGGATACCAGCGCACGTAGGAATACTGGGAAACGAGGAAGCAGACGGTCTCGCCTTACCAGCACACACAGATTCCCGCCGAACAATTTCCATTCATAAGTACAATTCCGCACAAACCATAATCTACCACGAAATTAAAAAAAAAGAAACCCGATGCAGAGACAGCAGCTGACTTTCCACTATTCCTGATACAAAAGAAAACAAATCCGCTGTAGACAAGAATCGAAGCTACACAGATTGAAAACAGGCTGCTCAAACACCAACACCGGTTTGCCCCTCCACAGACAATCAAACACTGATGCTGATGTTGGACGAGCGCATTGCAGCTCGTCCAACCAACCCGAAGACATGGGGCATATCTTCGGGGCATGTCATCTTCGGGGCATGTCCAGCGTATGCGCATCCCAGAAAAGCATTACTTGAAACCTCTGGCCAGCCCGACATTAACGCCAACACAACGCGAATAATCCTGTTTCCGACAGGTACACGGGACAAACGATCCGCTTCACTCCAGGCGGTGCTGGACTTTGTGGATGCAGCAGGACTGTCTTCTAGACTCCGAACCTAAATGAACAGTCTTCCTTCCTTTTAACATTCTCCACCTAAATCGTTTCCCCCACTCCCTTTTCCTACAGGACGAGAAAGCTGTCTAACATTTCGTCCTAAGCCTTCCATTTCTTTCAATTTGAATTTTATTTCGTTTTATTTAATTTATTTTATTACAAAATCAGCAACAACAAGAAGGCGATGGTGATGTATCGAGATTAGATGCATACCTGGGCTCTTTCGCCGCGTTTCTAAATGGGTGGGACGTAAACAAAAGGAGTTCGAAATAATGCACTTAAAGCACATGGCTGTCTTCCTCCAGCGCGTAATATTTTAACGAGCCTTACAGGAAAAGCATGTTGTTTTGGCCATTCGACGGTTGATTTGTTTTTCCTTGGAACACGGAACTAAAAAATTAAACTGTCTTTTTTTTTTTTTTCGTGAACACCCTACTCTGTATATATTTTCTTAGGCGCTGCGTTTCTGAAACTGACTTCAATAGCAAAACAAGACTTTATAAAATTTCCCTTGTTCTAGAGAAGGGTAGCGGGGCAAGCGGCGATCTAAAGGAAGGAAACGTCGTTAAGTTTTCTGATCTGTTCGGCCATGGCTTCGCGAATGTTCCTCTCGATGGCATTCTTGATCTGTTCTTCGAACAGGTTGGTGAGCTCGGCCGACACCTTGTTGAAGACTCTGCTCAAGAGCCCCAAGCCGTGGATGGCAACGGTCACGCCCCTC
Source organism: Ixodes persulcatus (assembly GCA_013358835.2). NCBI lineage: Eukaryota > Metazoa > Arthropoda > Arachnida > Ixodida > Ixodidae > Ixodes > Ixodes persulcatus. The sequence goes on along the minus strand of JABSTQ010009660.1, from coordinate 939,329 downwards.
ATCTGCTGGACCTTGAACTCGCTGAGTTCTAGCTGGCTTCCGGGAGTCCTTCAGATAAAAGGGAAAAAAACGAAACGAAAGATACATTACTACACTATGTTTCATCATTAGTCCGAGCGCAATCAGAGCATACTCGTTCACTGACAGCTTGAGCAACGCAGGGAGCTGCGAGTTCTGAGAATCTCATTATCATTATCATTATCTCAAAAATTATTATCATTATTGTAATTTGTCGATAAGGACAGCTTAGTCGGAACCATGAATCAAGGAACGTGAACATACGAGGGGCGTATTCCATAGAGATTTCGACAATTAATTTTTATCCGCAGACAACACCCACTTAGGCGCTGGCACCTGCGTCGACCGTTTCCTCCCCCTAAAGACAAATTCACTTGTTCCAGCGGCGTGGCAGCCTTTCCATTTCACTTTAGAATGACTCGGATGAAAAAAAATATTGGACCTATAAAGAATGTCTGCGCTGCAGCACTGATCAAAGTAAAGCATGGTGCCGTGTTCCACAGCACAAACTGTTTTATGGTCTAATCAGATTTCCAGCTCAATCATTCACCGAGCTGCCCCCGTAGATCTCTGCGACTAGCTCTTCCAAGTGCTTTGCCGGAAAGTAGACGTCACACATTTCTTAGATTGTAAAGAGTTGCCAGATATTAGCTTCTTTCATACTCAAATATCAAGTCGTAGAAACTGTCGACCTACTGAGCAAGTCCAAGGAGTATCTGAAGGTATCGGATGTTGACGTCCACCGTGACCGCCTGGCCATAGCCCATGGCGCGTGCGAATCCCACGAAGCTGGAATTGAGAGGCCCCGCGCCCACGTCCGCCTTGATGTCGATGCCGCGTTCCCCGACCTCGAAACGGCAGTTGCCCGTTCTGGTCAGGCTGGACAAGCCCTCTAGGATACCGCGGTAGAGGCTTGCCTCCGCGGAGATCTTCACGATGATCTTGGTTTCGAAGGCGTAGCTGATGTTCGGCAAGGTCACTGGGTCGATGGCCTTGGACTTGGCGACAGATGAGAGGACCTTGTCGAAGACCGTGTTGATGAAAGTGTTGTAGAGCGTCTCCCGAAGACTAGAGGTAGTAACTGCAGAAAAAAAAAAGGTGAGCTCGTTGAACAAAACGGGTGAAACTCTCGTTCGAGAAAGTTTCCTAGGAAGAATTAGTAAAGCCGAGTCTCCCGGCTAATAATCAAAAGACACTCTGCAGACGCCGTTTGCATACATGTTCGTATCATATATATAAAGAAAACATGCATTGAACATTCTTGAGGCGTTTTCGCGGATAATATCTGTCACCATCTCCTCGGAGAACTCCGTGTTTTGGGTATAATGCGTGTGCCAGCAGGAGGGAACACGTGAGAACTAAATTCATGTCTTCCGAGTCTTTGTTCAGGAAAACAAGAAACAATGTGAACTCCGGATGGAGTGCAGCCATGTGTACATCGTCTTAAGAATGAAATTAAGAGAGAAACAAAAAGGTCCGGGTCGGAGTTGTAATTAGAGCGATATGATAGTAATGCAGCTATCTGTATAAAAGAAGTCGCAGGATACCCCAATGAATAACATCAGGCGCCACAGCCTATTTTCAAGGACTTTGAGGGACCGTGGTGCACAAAGTGTGACAATCACTTGCCCAACATTTTTTTTGTTCACTTCGAAATACCGATTACTATTACTTTGATATAATATATATGTCATTCATCTCTCAGAAATGTTAACACGAAAAATACTTAAAGAACATAAAGTGTACCAGACGCGGAGCGCGACACAATCAGTGCGACCAAGGGATCGTCGGTTTATTTCCTGTCAGCTCGTTGCCACTAAGGGGTTGCTATAAAAAATACTTGGGGGACTCTTAAGCTTCGCCTTTAAGAGTGGAACTCGATAGCGTTATAGGGCCCCGTTAGCAAAGACTTCTCATATAAATCCGCGCTAGTCCACAAGCCGTGCAAGTCTATGCTCGTGGACTAGTCGGTAGCGTCACGTGTGACTCTCGTCACGTGTCGCGTGACGTCACACCTGGCTGTGACGTCATGACTCTATCGACCCACTAAATTTAGCGGAACATTTTTCGCAAAATACGGCGGAAACATTTTCTGCTAAATTTTGCTGGACATTTTTCACTAAATTTGGCGGGAAAATTTTCCTCTAAATTTGGCGAGAAACTTTTCCGCTAAATTTGGCAGGAAAACTTTTCCAATAAATTTGGCGTGAAAATTTTTCGATACAATCTAAGGGGAACTTTTCTGCCAAATTTAGTGAGACGATGGGGTCATGACGTCAAAGCCACGTGTAACGTCACACGCGTGACTTCAGGCGTGACGTCACACGTGGCTGCGCGCGCTCCATTTTAGGATTTTATGGTCCCGCCGACGCCGACGCCAGATTTTCTGCGACAGGAGCTGCTAAACGCTATCGGGTTAATACAGCACCGCCGGTTAATAGGCGCGTCCTGGAAAATCAGTAATATTAAAAAAATTGGAATATATCAACACCCATACTAAGAAATTGCGAAAAAGAGCGGAAACTGTGTTCTCAGAAATTGTGTCGAGCAGTGCATGTCCATTTTAAGCAGACCTTCTCGGAGCCCTTTATTTATTCAGTACTACCGCGCCCCTTTGTGACCTGATAATCGCAAATACTTGACGCGTGCCTTTGGTATTTCTTGGTCCATGAAAGCCACCTGGCACACGTTTTGTTATCGTACGGCACGTGGTGATTTCCAGTATTCTATTTGATCCATTCTACTCAAATTGAATATTGGGATCAATTAGTGTACGTCATTAGGCATATAAACTGCATTCATATACGCGTTTGCACGCGCGGCCTGAGTTTCCAAAGTATTCACCACGTACTCGTAACTTCTGCTCCAGGTGAACTTAAGGCTCTGTTATACTCTGACGTTGAGCGCGGCGAACGCGGCGTAGCGCAGAACGAAGGCCTTTCATTGATTGGCGAGCTGGATCTCGATATATGTGACCAATCAGCATCTGTGTGCGTTGCACTACGTCGCGTTTGCTACGCTCGACGTCGGAGTATAACAGAGCCTTTAAAGACCGACCGACCATTTCGCGTTTTCCACTTTCCCCCGCTTCCTCCCTTTCCCTCTTCTACCCTGTCGACCGTTGCCTGTTTCTTCCTCCCCCAGGGTAAGGCCTTGCAGAATTTCGTGTCTGGTCGTTGGCCTTTAAGATAAAATTAACCGTAAGCATTGAGTGACTACCATTGCACGAAAAGAGCCCTTCGTTTTTCAGCCTACAACACAACCCCGGTGACTTTTCGTCTAAAGATATTACCTAGTGATTGCAAAAAAATGTTTTCTTTTAACCTTTTGAGTAAGTATTCTTACCGGTCTCGCTGGAATGAATTTCTTGAGCGGTTACAGCGCTGCAGAGAACGCAGAAAACGGCGAGAATCTTCCGCATGGCCATTGTTTAAAATTCTTCAATGTGTCTTAGAGTTCTTGTACCTGCAAGAGCGTGTATAGAATCAGGTCGGAACAAAGAAACTTTGATGAGTTTTTTCTTAAACAAAATAATAATATAGCTTCACAATTTTAAACTTTCGTAACTTGCGGAGATATGTTTCCTGTGCAAAGAGTTTCAGACTTGGCCATAAATGTCCGAAAAGTGCGTACACAGATTATTTTACTTATTTATTCGCAACTTATGAAAGCTGAAACATATGACATGCCAGTTATTCTGGTCCCAGTTTTTAAAACAACTATCTGTCAGCACTGCATGCGTCTAAACAATGTCATGGAAAGCGTGCGACAAGCCAGTGGCGTCGCTACTCGGCTTCTTGCAGAGCCATGTTGCATGCACATCATGTGTCCTACGGAGAGCAGAAATGTTGCTAGTCATAGTTTCTCATCAATGTAAGCTTACCCGAGTTTCACGTTGAACAAAACATTGGGGGTCACAGTCGACGCTAACTAAAAACGAGAAAACACCTTTGAACAGAACCGCGACCTTATCAACCCGATCCTCCAGCGAGAGAAGAGCAATTGGACAAAATGGGGAAGTGTAGATTTTTATCAAACACCGACAACGATGAATGTCGTCTTGGTACGTTACCGGACGATTGTCGAACACAGAGTTTCACTTAGTGCGAGCACAGATGCACGAGAAACATGGCGATAAGTTGCCGCTGTTGCCGCTATCCACTGCTAGATCATGATTGTATCCGAGCGTCGCGCAAGCCCTGCTGGTCGTATCACGTGAAACATTAAAAAAAGGGCAACGTCCAAATTGCAGGTAGGTCTCCAAATATAAAAAAGGACACCTTTACTTCGGCGTGAGATCGAAGGAAACGACCACTGGAAGTCAAGGACGCGGCGGTAGCATTAGAAAAAAAAAGGAAAAGGAAGAACAGACGCTGCGTCTGCATGCACCATAAACCTTTATACCAACGTCGCCGTTCGTGGCGCTGCTACGGCTGTGATACGGTGGATCTGCGCGCCCCCCTTTATGGGTGTCGCACCCCCCCCCCCCCCACACACAAACACACTCATATCAATGACCATGTTTATACATTAGGGAGTATTCGTAGATCGTTTTCGCCGTCCCGCGACGCTCTCGGCAACGCCCTACGATACCCGGAACACTACAGTCAAAGCCATCGGCGCGCAGGCGCAGTAGCGGCCTCTTCGTTGCGGAGGGCTTAGCGTAGCGGGAAACGCGGTCTACGAAAACTTCCTAGTGACTTCAAAAATAAACCAATTGCAAGTTTCACAATGACATTCGACGTCTTTCGAAAAAAGCTACGTAGATCGCAAGTTCGTCTTTTTTTTTTTTTTTTTTTGCGGGGGTTGTGGGTACGTCAGAATGACGCCAAGCTCTGATTGGCTCCGATTTAAGGATAGTCGTGGGTAGACCCCAAAGAAAGCTGCCTTTGAGGTCTACCCACCACTATCCTTCAATCGGAGCCAAACAAAGCGCTCGGCGTTCCGACTTCATCACAACCCCCGCAAAAGAAGCAGACGGACTTGCGCTCCGTATAGTCACAGCTGAAAGCCGCTGTCGCACTGCACCTACATCACACAAAAGACACGGAGTTTCTCCGCAGACACGATGACATAATTATCTGCGGACACGCTTCATGTTTTCTCATACGTGGTGTGAACATGTATGCAGACTGTTTTTGTATGACCAACGTGACAGGATTCGTTATACAAGAGAGAAACAAGCCTCAGAGATTGTCTGCGGACTCTCTTTCGTGAGACGAATATGCAGTGTGACAGTGGATGTAAAAACGCGGTGGTGCGGCGGGTCGTCGGTATCCTGTCCTCGACCCACCAGCCGTTAATGGGACTGTGACATGAGTTACTAAGAACGCCAAAGAAACGGATCACGAAGCAAGAGGCGTGAACATTGTGGGACATGCCTCCGAGTTTCTGAAGCTGCCAGTGACTCTAGCGAAACATATCGGCAAAGTATATGCAGAGGGGTTCCCGAGAAAATAGAAGCGTGTTTTTTTGGGCCGGGTAAATGAACTTTATGCATCGCAGAATGGTCAAACCTCCGTGAGAGAGTCACGTTGGCGGTTGGGATAGAATGCGAATGTTTGAGAAGACCACGTTACCTGGATCGAAAGATAATCGAGGAAAACCGAACTTTTCCTATTATAGCTTACGTCCAACTAAACCTAATTTCGTCGAACCAAAAACAAACAAAAATGTCAGTAGTGTCTCCTGTGGTGTTTATTTCAGTGGAACGAGATTGTCAGCAAAAAATAACACTATATCCTCTTTCTTGTTGACAAGTGTTTTTCACCAATATAAATCCCATGAGCGTTCACAATACCATTTCTTGTTTTGGCGAAATCGGACATAGGAGGACGTCGGCTCCATAGACAATTTTTCTTAATTATCTCTTAGTTCAGGAAGCGTCGTCTTCTTAAATATTCGAGTTCTATTCCAACCGCTTGCTTCACATTCTCACGGAGTTCGAGGTTTCAGCGATGCATAGTTTGTCTATTCTGGATGAAAAACACGGTTCTGTTTTTTCATGAACTCCCTGTATCTTAAAGTAGGCTCTACTGAGTGTTGATTAGGCACGGGGCACGGCACTGCTTTAGTCAGCTTCACGACATCACATATCAACAAGACGCACTTCAAGATGACAACGTTTCATCTCTTTCAAGAAGTTACACTCCGAGAAATCTGAAGCGCCTACTTCACCGCAAAGCACACGAAGAAGCCACTCGCTGAAATCTACGGAAAGGGCTAAAGAAGCGATGAGGCTGATAATAACGTACTGAGCGTGGGGATAGCCAGTGACCCAATGACCATTATTGCCCAATGACGTCCCTTGTCTGCGCGTTTATATAAGCACGACGGTAAGGTCCCAATGACTTACCTTTGTGGACCCGCCAAAAAGCCGAACTGCGATCTCGACGCAAACGTTGATTTGTCGCGTTAAGCGGTGCTGTTAGCTTATAGCTGCTCGTTGGGGAATCACCGGGCTGTATCCTTTCAACGTGAACGTGCGAGAAAACGCATTTACGTTGCCGTCGTGTGTCGCAGGGAACGCGAAATCCAACCGCTTGCTTCACACCCGAACTCTTGCCTCGAGATCAGGAGACGTGATAGTGTGGACGACGCGCTTCATATCTGTTCGTGTAGGCGGGCGTGTTGCTTCATTTCGAGACGAGCTCCTCGAGGCCGGACCGAGCCGCAAGTTGCGCCCTGTTTGTTGCGAAGCTTCGCTAAACGGGAATACTTGGAGAAAGAGAATCGCATAGAGACACACTTCTAGAGAGAGCGAAGTAAAGGTGAATAGATGGTAGTCTGCAAGTGAGACGTTGATGTAGGTCATCTAAATATATAACAGCACCATCCCTAAAGAGTCTTTCGCATCTCTCGGCTCATTTTCAAAGCTAAGTTTTCTGTTAAGCTCGATAGTCTCGGATGGAATTACAGCGCCAGGAAGGTTCTCCAGTCGTCGCGCCTCCACCGCGAGCTCCAGAATTTCGGTAACGCCTCATCGTCACCGTCTACCCGTTGGGATTAATGTTAAGGGGGGGGGGGGGCAGTTGTGATGCTCAGTGTTCATTAGCAAATTCATTTACTCGAAGAATTGAGATAGAGAGAGATATAGAACCCTGAGTTAATCAACTCTTAATTCAAGTTTGCTATACCGAGTGAAATAGCGCGCAAAATAAATATTGCGCAAGTAGCGCATCGAACGAGACGCAGAAAGAAAAAAAGAAAATAAAAAAGGTATAATTTTATTTGAAGACGTATTTTATGTTCCCGCGTATTTGTAATTTCCAGATCTTGACGACTCATACCGTGTCGCCATTTTTTAGGTTTCACTTCAGACCCGAATAATCTCTACAGATATAAAGGTTCTATAGTATAGTTGTCAGGATTGCCGTGTAGTTTGTTTTGTTCAGTGCCGTTTTAATATGTCAAATGTAACCCTCGATGGATTGATTGATTGATTGACTGATGAATTGATTGATTGATTGATATGCACACCCGTAATGCGAGTCGGCTTCCGGGATTGGCTCATTTAGCCAATATGGCTTCAACTTCTAACGCGCAAAAGCGACCTTGCGGAATTCGCTAATAAAGGTCTTCCTAAAAAATACCCAGGTGAATTTGACCCTGTCCCGAAACCAACCAAATAATCAAATCGATACGGGCGAAATTGTACGGCAGTAGCTGATGGAGCGGACTATCGTCGGAGACTGCAGGGTTTTCTGTTTTTTTTTTTTATTTTTTAACAGACAGAGGAATACGAATGGGAGCGTGTAAAGAACTGTCTTCCAAAACAATAAAAAGCTGGCGTTGAGAAAACTTTATCAATTTTAGCACATATATTGTTTGATGAGGAAAATGTATGCAACGGTATAGCGTCCACCCTGTTACGGAACGGCAACGATTTACCTTCCGTGAGCTTGGCGCTCATGTTGATAGTGTAAGAGCATGTTGTATCCACAATGGGTACTTCTCTATGTGCGTCATTGTTACTTATATTGCTCATGATGCGCCAGTTTCCTAATGTTAGATGCATGTAATTTGCTTATTGTCTTGTTCAGAGCTTGTATTTCGTTCAGTATCCTTTATTTAGATGCAAATGGTGTCTACGTTTTTAATTGTAATACAACATGGCACAGGAGGATTATATCATTTGCTGTTTTTCAAAACTGGGCGACCATTGGATGCCGTCTTCTAGGTCTACTAATTTCTTTCTTTTAAACGTTTTGTGCGACTGCTTCCACCAGTTATTCAAAGAAGCGGCAGAGACAGGACCCTTGCACGACACCCATCGAAAACAAATAATTGCAGACGTCTTTCCTCAAAGTTTAAGACAAGATAAGCGTAGTTCTTTATAATGCAGTGGCGCTGTTTATTGTGACAGCCGTTTGCCAAGAGTGTGGTATGCAATCGCGCGTCCGGGTTTCGTGTCCTTGGTGTTGTGTTTCGATGATAAAATGTCGCCTCGACGCGCGGGCAAAAATCACTGACGCGCTTCCAAGAGAGTTACGAATCCAAACTATCGGAAGTTCCCCGATAATTTTTTTTTTAGTTTGTTTCTGTTTTTCGAAATTTAGTTAACCGCGGACACTCTGACCACCGGTAATTAGATATAACAAAGTATTCCGCCCGTTACCAAAATAAGTGACAAAATAGCGTTTCCCGTTAGTTATTCACGCGTTCCTGAGATTCGTTACCGTCCTCCAAATGTAAGGAAACATTGTTACCCTTACTTTAAAAACAATGGCGAGTTTGTGAGCTGTTAGGATTGTGATACTCCTAAGACAATTCATTAACAAAACCACAAAAATTGGTTTTGTCTGTTTTGTTCAAGTGCTCCGTCGCAAGCAGTCTCTGATTTGCTACAATTTCGTTCGTCGTTGATAATTTTTTAAACAATATTAGCGAGGCCACATTTAGTTATGACACCAATCAAAAGCTGAATGACCCTGTTCCACGTTACAGTGTCTAAACAAACCTCTAGGAAACTTCAATGTGGTTCCCAACGTTTCACTAACAAGCCTTACAAAAAGTCAAGCCCTGACTTGGTTTTATTTTTTCAAAAAGTTCCCGAAGCTGCTACCTTCAAACTCCATCTCGGTAGTGTGTATTACGAAGTTCAAGAACCAGCCTTAGCTACCTGCGATTTAAAAAACAAAAAGTTATAAAAACATGTTTGCTACTTTCTTCAGTTCTAGGTCTGCAAGCTCCTCCCAGCTCTTTCCACTCTATTAACGTGTTGCCAACTGCATAAATATCTCTGCTCGCCATGCTTCTTTCCTCTCCAACGTTCACTCTCGTAGGCTGGAAAGCGTGGAGGGTTTAGTTGGTCCTTCCTTCTTTTCTTAACCTACTACAGTCTACCTAAACCATCGAGTACGTCACTCACAGTCACGCGCTGGCCACACGTTTCCCTCAACGTCGCTGAACCATAAACCGGATAAAAAACGAACACGGGCCGGGGGTGCTAAGAGGGAGGAGCTGGCGCAGACATCGGTCTCCGAAGATCTATAAATAGCTCTTTCACATCGAACGTGCGGGGAATGGAATGCCCCGCATCGCATGCTCCGTTTCACCCAAACGATGGACCGCGGAGCACGCTAGAGCCGGCGAAGCCAACCGAACGCCGCGCCAGGGTCACGTGACATCATTCGCAAGGGGCGCAACGACCCGCCGTGCGCGTATAGTCTCGCGAAATATTCGCAGCAATGGATAGGACGGGATGACAGGTACCGTCCTTTCCGGTCCATTGTAAGGTGAAAAAAAGTAGATGGGGATCCAGATTCCCTATACCGGACCGCATCCTTCTTATTCCCATCGCGCGCTTCTACATTCCATTTCACCTTCCTATGGACCGCAGCCGATGCTAAGAGCCATGGAAAGCCAATCCAAAGCCATGCCAGTATCACGTGACATTTTCGAGGCGAATAGCGACTGCATGCGCTTCGAAGCGCTTGACTGGCTGGTATGGTTGGTATGGTGTCCCTGGCAGACCACCCTAAGATGAAACGGAATTGTGCCCTCGAGTGCGCACCGGTGCTCCGACGGGTCTGTGTTTGGCTTGCGGTTACCGTCGAGAGCCATCCCTCACATAGAGTCCCCCCCCCTCTCACCCAGTAAATCGAGAAACTGCACGCCTGGACAAAACCACGTTTCCCGTATTTGCGTATTCGGAGGCCGCGATCGCGTGGCGCATTCCTGAGTATATAGACGCTCAGAGATGCGGCGGGAAGGAGCCGCGATACTGCCGCGAATAGAACGCAGTCACGGCATTGCTGGCTGGCTGACAGGTGCCCCATTTCGTTATGTGCGCCTGTGCTTATTTATTTATGCGCTTACTTCTTTATGCTCTTGAGATGAGAAAGGCCAAAGACGCGGAGTTTGGGGTGCGCAACGCCTCAATACAACACACTACAAAAACAGCACAGTTCGCTAAACCTGTGTGCAATTTTTTTGTTTTTAATTTAAGTTTTGACGCAAATGAAAACAAAAATCAATATATATTTACTTGTTTTTCATATATGCAATGTGTGCGCTGCGTGGGCGGCTTAGTTTTCAATGTGTGAATCTCGTGGAAGTCCACTCAATATATAAACGGCGAAGATTTTCCGTCACATAATGCATTTTTGTAGGCTGTCAGAAGCAGGAGACGTATTTTGGCAGTCAGTGAAGATTAAAACAAAGATATGATGGTGCAGTCTATTATAGTCACGGGCAATTTAAGAGACGCTGGTCATGGCGTGACCCGGGCATTCAAAATTTCGAAATGATGCGTAGATTATGTGCAGCCGCCATCACTTGGTCACGCGCTGTGAGCTCGCATTGGACATGAGCACTTCGTCAATAATCGGAGTGCGAAACGCATTCCACGCAAGTGCTGCGGCAGTGCTCGGTGCGAACTCGGAACAAACCACGGCCTTCACGCCGGAAGCACTGAGACCAACTAATGGAGGTTGCGCATAATCTATGCATCCGTTCACAATATCCGAAAGGGTCTAATTAATCGATAAGAACGCCGAAGCACAGTACACGAAGCAAGATGTGTGAAAGTATTCAGTATGACCTGCGGTTCCTTCCTCAGCAGTACATGCATAGTCGAACTTCCGCTTTAATTGGCAGAGCGCTTCATCCGCGTATACCAGACTTGTACGGTACTCGAGACAAGTAATCAAATTACTCTTAATCGATTACTTTTTGGAGTAATTTCGTAATTATTTGAATACACTTACTAGGAATCAATCGCAATAATAATATGATTACTTTGGAAGTACTAAAAGTACTTCTAGCCCGTCGCTGTTTTTCCTTCCCCTTCCTAACGGTGTCCTTTGTACACGTTTCCTACAAAGAAATTCTCGTACCAAGTCTTTCAAAAGTGGATGGATTACCGAAATCGGTGGATTGATTGCAATCATGTACGTACCGTGTTACTAGAACGGAGTTACTTCTACCTAATTACTTTTTTTTGTAACAAGTAACGTGTTTTGGTACTATTTTTAGAAAAGGAGCGAGTAACGTATTTAGTTACATGTAAGGTCAAGTAACGAGTAACGGTATTACGCTACTTTTGAGGAGTGACGTGTACAAACAACGTTTAAACAATCTCGTTTTATTTCTAACCTGAGCATGCGTCTATTGCGACAAAGGCCGATAGACAACCCGAAAAACAACTAAACAGTATGAGAGTAGAGCAACGTTTGTCGCTGAACAGGTCAGTCGAACTCTGCACCTGAGATTGTACTTCATCCAGCGAGCACAATAAGGTGCGTTAGTTGAAACTTCTAGAATCGTGCACAGACCAAATGGGAACCCGGGGTTTGCCAGCACGGCAAGGCACAGAGCCCATTGTGAACTTCGAACTTTAGAAGCAAAGAGAACAAAAGAGAGAGGGGAATTCACACTTACCGCAACTTACCGGCTCTTCCTGAAGCGCAACACTGCCGTTCACTTGAGCGCGTCAGTAGAACGACTCTTCAGCGTCGCCTGAGACGTATTCTCATTGAAGCGGGGAAGCATAACTGATGAATGTTTTGAAAGCCAGTTGCTGCTTAAAGGGATCATGAAATGATTTTGCAACTCATTTTTCCTTGGCTTTCCTCCTCAACTCACATACGAAACAAAAAATCCCGCGGTCGTGAAGTGCTTGGGCACCGGTACGATGACTCCATGCTTCCATCTTCCTTCTTAAGCACACCATAGAACATGTCATTCGCAAGTGTCGATAAGTTCCGTCAGGGCACACATTGGCCACGAACGCGAATCCAAATATTCCTCAACGGATTGATTGTCATGGCCCCTTTAAGTGCAGCGACTAGACTACTGAAACGAAAACAATGAACCATGAAACAAAAGCAATTGCATATTTGGTTTTCAAAGTAAGGACAATAGTAACTCGCTACTTTCAAAGTAAAGTACTGCGTTCTTCTTGAGAATTGGTAACGAGTAACGTATTTAGTTACTTTTTGAGCGAGTAACGAGTAATGGTGTGCAGTTACTTTTTTCGGGTAACGTACATGTCTGATTAAGAACGTAAGTAGTTTACAGTTCAGCGATTCTAATCTAATAGAGGACACTACGTACAAAAGACCTGTATTGAAAAGGCAGAAAAAATATTTGTTTTTAAAATCTGAAGTATTGGGAAAATTATAACGGCTACTTTCTCAAGTACTTTTTGTTGTCAGATAACCAAGTAATCTTGGTTACTTGACAACTGGTGAGCTTTACCGGCGGAACCTCCGCAGCCTTCCTGAAGCTTAGCAGAAAATTCGCCTTCTCTCACTGGGACACTCTTATTGACGTTGCCACTCTTACACCAACTTCTCGGATTCGAAGGCTTCGTATTTTATTAGCGAGTTTTAGAATAGCGTACGCAATAGCTTTGCCTACGCAAACAAATACTTGACAACTGGTGAGCTTTACCAGTGGAACCTCCGCAGCCTTCCTGAAGCGCAACACTGCCGTTCACTTGAGCGCGTCAGTAGAACGACTCTTCAGCGTCGCCTGAGACGTATTCTCATTGAAGCGGGGAAGCATAACTGATGAATGTTTTGAAAGCCAGTTGCTGCTTAAAGGGATACTGAACCAAAGAATTGAGTGTCCATAATAAGTATCGCGCGTTCTTTCCACGAGCCAGCAGCCACCGGTGTGCGCGAGCACCCGCAACAAAAATGACGTCAAAAACCCCCCATTCGCGCTTAAGAGGACAGTGAAATGCATGGGCTTCGGGCCAAAGGAGAATAAAGACAGGCTTTTCATCTCTACAAGTGAAAGCTACCTGCTTGTTAGACCTATTACACGCTTACATTTTACACCAGACACCACTGTCTAGATGAAAAACTTGTCTTTATTCTCCTTTGGCCCGAAGCCCATACATTTCACTGTCATCTTAACCGCGAATGGAGGTCTTTGACGTCATTTTTGTTGCGTGTGCTCGCGCACACTGGCGGCTGCTGGCTCGTGGAATGAACGTGCGCCACTTATTATGGACACTAAATTCCTTGGTTCAGTATCCCTTTAAAGGGATCATGAAATGATTTTGCAACTTATTTTTCCTTGGCTTTCCTCCTCAACTCACATACGAAACAAAAAATCCCGCGGTCGTGAAGTGCTTGGGCACCGGTACGATGACTCCATGCTTCCATCTTCCTTCTTAAGCACACCATAGAACATGTCATTCGCAAGTGACGATAAGGTCCGTCAGGACACACATTGGCCACGAACGCGAATCCAAATATTCCTCAACGGATTGATTGTCATGGCCCCTTTAAGTGCAGCGACTAGACTACTGAAACGAAAACAATGAACCATGAAACAAAAGCCATTGCATATTTGGTTGTCAAAGTAAGGACAATAGTAACTCGCTACTTTCAAAGTAAAGTACTGCGTTCTTCTTGAGAATTGGTAACGAGTAACGTATTTAGTTACTTTTTGAGCGAGTAACGAGTAATGGTGTGCAGTTACTTTTTTCGGGTAACGTGTACATGTCTGATTAAGAACGTAAGTAGTTTACAGTTCAGCGATTCTAATCTAATAGAGGACATTACGTACAAAAGACCTGTATTGAAAAGGCAGAAAAAATATTTGTTTTTAAAATCTGAATTAATGGGAAAATTATAACGGCTACTTTCTCAAGTACTTTTTGTTGTCAGATAACCAAGTAATCTTGGTTACTTGACAACTGGTGAGCTTTACCGGCGGAACCTCCGCAGCCTTCCTGAAGCTTAGCAGAAAATTCGCCTTCTCTCACTGGACACTCTTATTGACGTTGCCCACTCTTACACAAACTTCTCGGATTCGAAGGCTTCGTATTTTATTAGCGAGTTTTAGAATAGCGTACGCAATAGCTTTGCCTACGTAACAAATAACTTGACAACTGGTGAGCTTTACAGTGGAACCTCCGCAGCCTTCCTGAAGCTTAGCAGAAAATTCGCCTTTCTCTCACGGGACAACTCTTATTGACGTTGCCACTCTTACACCAACTTCTCGGATTCGAAGGCTTCGTATTTTATTAGCGAGTTTTAGAATAGCGTACGCAATAGCTTTGCCTACGCAAACAAATACTTGACAACTGGTGAGCTTTACCAGTGGAACCTCCGCAGCCTTCCTGAAGCTTAGCAGAAATTCGCCTTCTCTCACTGGACACTCTTATTGACGTTGCCACTCTTACACAAACTTCTCGGATTCAAAGGCTTCGTATTTTATTAGCGAGTTTTAGAATAGCGCACGCCATAGCTTTGCCTACGCAAACAAATACTTGACAACTGGTGAGCTTTACCAGTGGAACCTCCGCAGCCTTCCTGAAGCTTAGCAGAAAATTCGCCTTCTCTCACTGGGACACTCTTATTGACGTTGCCACTCTTACACAAACTTCTCGGATTCGAAGGCTTCGTATTTTATTAGCGAGTTTTAGAATAGCGTACGCAATAGCTTTGCCTACGCAAACAAATACTTGACAACTGGTGAGCTTTACCAGTGGAACCTCCGCAGCCTTCCTGAAGCTTAGCAGAAAATTCGCCTTCTCTCACTGGGACACTCTTATTGACGTTGCCACTCTTACACCAACTTCTCGGATTCGAAGGCTTCGTATTTTATTAGCGAGTTTTAGAATAGCGTACGCAATAGCTTTGCCTACGCAAACAATAGCGTCGTCGGCACTGGACATGCGCGCTGCCCAAACTTCTGCGTTTGGATTGGCGCGTGGCTATAACACTATTTATTAACATACGCAAATCATTTGTTGCGTACGCAATTCTAAAATAGGCCATTGAGCGGGGAAGCCTCCGTTTCCAAGTTCTGGCATTCATGCGATTGATTCAATGACACGTTCGCAACGCTTGTACGCGTTCTTGAACACACGCAACTTTTATATTTTTGTCTCAGTCTTTTAGGATTTGTTCCGACATTAACTAATGTATAAATATTATTGCTTTACGTAATTTTCAAAGCCTCGACCATTCATGAGCCCGAAAGTTAACAACTATTCTGAAATCAGGCTTGTGCCGCTAAAAAATAAAATAAAAAAAGTTTTAACGCTGTATTTTTAATTGAAAGTTTTAGCGTTGCGATAACTGCGATAATGGTTCCCAATACTCCTCCAAGCGCATCCTCGTGTGAATCGTATTGTTGTCGGATATCGTTATGTAGCACTCGAGAACTTTGGAATTATTTCCTTTCAAAATGAACAGTCATAATGTTGTTTTCACTTCTGTACATGTATCACTGTATTACTTGATTACTGTTATGTCACTTGTATTACCGCTCTTGAAATTTAGCATGTAAGTATATTGTGTTAATTTAAATATTATATATTTCTTGCGTGTGCAATCTTTACAACTGCTACCCGTCAAACTGCTTGAACCACTTTTTTTCTCAGCTCCCACCATACTTGTATGGTAAATAAGCTAATTATTATTAGTAACTTATCGGAGCAATCTAACAAATCTTCTTAATATACTTAAAGTACGCAAGCGGGCGAGTACGTCAGATGAACTTGAAATAGCTGTGGCTTGGTTCCAAAACATTAGTCGCGTCGTTAGCCTGTCTGTTTTGTTTTCACCTGAGGCCCCGTTTCCCGCCCTACCTTCATTTTTTTTTCTCAGTGCCGGTGACGTTAGTGTGCTCAGGCTATTTAACGGCCTCCTCCGAAAAGCGCCGTTGCCCTCACCCGAAGCTTTCTCCCAGATTAACTGTTACCGGAGATTTACAACCTCCCACGGGAGACTCACCTCAGACACGCGCCTGACCTCCGCCTCTTCTTGAAGACAGTTTACTGACGGAGGCGGGGAGACTGCTCTTAAAACACGGCAATACAGCGGGGTTGGAATCTCCCCAATGCCCCATTCCTCTTTCCTCCCTGAACGCGTGCGCGCACACACACACACACACACACACACACACACACACACACACGACGCGCACGCAAACTTACATACGCACGCACACACACGGACACACAAGCACACACAGACGCACATAGGCAGGTATGTGCACGCGCACGCACGCACACACCGAAAGAAGTTCCCCAATCGGGAAGTTCTCTCACGTCTGAGTTGATGGGAGTCCAGGGGTTGTTCCCAAGGGCGTGCCTACTAAGACCTTTTGTCTGAGACTCGCACCTGCCTCGGTTTCATCAGAAGCACTGTTTGGTTCATGTCCCCGATCGAGGCGAGCGCAGACGAGCAGCGGGGCTCTGCTTTGGTCGGTTTGTTTCGTTGTCTGGACTCGTCCAAAGATTGAGGCACACGCTTGCGATAGCTTACTCTTATCTTAATGAAATATTATCAAGAAGGAAAACACATCTAAAATGCCATGGAATCAAGGTTCACAGTAATCGATTCCTTCTGGACTTCGTGGCAAGTGCAGTGGGTGCAAAGTAGTCGAGTAACACGAATAAATGCGAATCACGAGTAATTACACTTTTTCTTTTTTACCACAAGAGATTGGCCGGAAAGTACGAAAAATCCAAAGGGAAGAGAAATGAGCAGAATGATTGACGTCATCAATTGCAGTCACCGAGAGCTTAGGAAACGCATCACGTGGCTCATTATGTTCACGATTCTTGCCTAGTGATTGGTTCTTCGATGATCGGCTAATGCTGCTATCTGATTGGCTGCGTTGCGATAATGAGATGCAGGAGGCTCACCACGCCCCGTGGGCTTCTTGGGCCATCAGTGGCTATAAAATTAAGTAGAGCGCGCATTAAAAGCAAGGACAAAGGAAGTAATAACGCTACTTTCAACAACGCATTCATTGAGACGTACTATTCGTAGTACACCGTAGTCTTTAATGTGGAATAAGATTTATTTAAGGATAAACGACATAAACGAGTAATTCCTGGGTCAGGCGGGCACATTAACGGCCGTCAGAACGAACTTTATTAAAGATTGATGAATTGGCTCGCGATCTGGCGCTTATCGGCGCGCGCTGGTTCGCCGACCATTTAAGGAGTTCGTTCCGAAGGCCCTGAACGTGCCCGTCTGATCCAGATATTAAAGTTGTCTTAGCAATAAACTACTTAAGTCGACTAAAGTGTTTGAAAAACCGGCCTCTCATAATTGACTAAAGGCGGCCCTTTCAAACACTTGCGTTTGACAACGCCCGACTTCGACACGACCGGTTTTTAAGCCTCCTGTGACGGCTTTGGACCGGCTGCGCTGCTACGGATTCGGTGCACAAGAGGCTTTAAAGCCGATCTTGTCTCAGTCGCTCGTACTCAAACGCAAGTGTGTGAACGGGCATTTAGTTCACACTTTTGCGACCGACTACGACCAACTCCGACACAACCGGTTTTAGGGGCGAAGCTCCTTAGGGTCTAGCCTTGTACGTCCGTCCGTGCTCACATCGATTGCCATCCTATCTGTTTTCTTAAGAAAAGAAAAAAAAAATGTTTGCGCAGTCGACAGGATTCGAACCTGTGCGGGGAGACCCCAATGGATTTCTAGTCCATTGCCTTAACCACTCGGCCACGACTGCGGGACGAGTAGGGGGGCTCTGAGATGTGGTAGTAACTCAAGAGCTGGGGATGTCATGAATGAAACGTTGCTTGTAGCCGCTCAACGTTTATAGACGAGAGGGCGCTGCGATCAAATGCTCAAATGCGTATATAACCACGTTTCATACCACACATTCTCTTTCTGACATGGACCGTTGACTTAAAGGGGCCATGAAACGAATTTTGGGCTGGGATAAATGATTTTAAATTGGGACTTTACTAATCGCATATCGTTTAGTTGGCCAAAAGAAAGAGGGTAGAAAGTGAACAGCCAGCTTTTCGGTACGAACATTTGAAAATATAACGGACTATTTTGCACCTTCTTTCCTTCCAGACATGTACACGTTACCCAAAAAAAGTAACTAAATACCGTTACTCGTTACTCGCTCAAAAAGTAACTAAATACGTTACTCGTTACCGATTCTCAAAAGGAACGCGTGAGTTACCTCAAAAGTAACGAGTTACTTTCCACGTTACTTTGACGACCAAATACACAACTGTTTTTGTTTCGTGGTTTATTGTTTTCTTTTTAGTAGTCATTGCCCTTCAGTAGCAGCTGCCTGTAGAAGTTCTCATCAGTTATGTTTCCCCGCTTCCTTGAAAATACATCTCCGGCGACGCTGAAGAGTCGTTCTACCGACGCGCTCGAAGGAACGGCAGCGTTGTGCTTCAGGAAGAGCTGGTGAATCTTCGAGAACTGCGCCTTCATTGAGGACAGCGGGTAATGGGTTATGTGCCTCCCCGTGTTTGCAACCTCCGGGTTTACATTCGGTCCGTACCCGTTTCTAGAAGGTTCAACCAACGAACCTGATTGTGCTCGCTGGATGGAGGACATTCCGAGGTGTAGAGTTCAGTACAGCAACGTTTATCGCTGGACACGTCAGTCGAACTGTTCGACTGATGTGTTCAGCGATATACGTTGCTGTACTGTCATACTGGTTAGTTGTTTTTCGGGTTGCCCATCTGCCTTTGTCACAATAGACGCATACTCAGGTTAGAATAAAAACAAGGCCGTTTAAGCGGTGTTGTACACGTTACTCCTCAAAAGTAACGAGATACCGTTACTCGTTACTTGGCCTTCAAAGTAACTAAATACCGTTACTCGTTCCTTTTCTAAAAAAGTAACTAAATACGTTACTCGTTACCGAAAATAGTAACTAGGTACAAGTAACTCGTTACTTGTAACGCGTTTCGTACATGTATGTTTCCTTCGAAAGCTCTCCGCCTTTTCACTATGATGCATCCGCGGTTCCCAAAGCGCGTCAGCGGTGCCAACCTGACGTCAGCCGAGCCCAGCTCACGCATTGGACACGAGAACTGCGTCACTCGGACGTATGCGCTCGTCAACAATAAATCCGCCGAGGAATATTCAGATTCGCGTTCGTGGCCAATGAGTGCCCTGACGGAACTTATCGTCACTGGGGAATGACAAGTTCTATGGTGAGCATAAACAGCACGGTGGAAGCTAGGAGTCATCGCACCGGTGCCGAAGAATCTCACAGCGACTTGATTTCACAATTCGCATTTGAGTTGAGGATTAAAGCTAAGGAGGAAGAAGTAGGAAAATCGTTTCATGACCCCTTTAAGCGGTGGAGATGCGTTCCCACGGCTTCTAGCGGATCCAAGCTGATCCACTAGAAGAACCACTGACTCTGCATTTCACCGACCATAAAGCAGTAATAATGAAGTCGAAACGCAACCCGGAACTCAGCACTACCTATGAGCAATAAAAAAAAAAATCAGCACCATCAGCACTACCTATGAACAATAAAATCAGTATCATCAGCACCACTAGAGCTTGGCCCCAATCAACATCATTCACCATGTGGAGATGCGGTCATTTTTTTAGCCGCTTGTGACTTAAGGCTCGTTCACACACTTGTAACCGAGAACGACCGAGAGACACAAGACCGGTTTTTAAGCCTCTTGCGACGTCTTAGGACCGGGTGCGCTGCTGCGGAGCTGGTCCTAAGACGTCGTAAAGCGCTATCCAAACCAACGCGTTTTTGTGCGCGCAAAAGTCGTGCGCTTCCCGGGAATTGCGTATTTCGTGACGTTTTTGCTGTTTCCGGTGCGCTTTCTGAGTCCCAAGCGTGCGCGTTGGTTAGGACGGTGCGCCTTCGGGCGAGCGGAGAGCCTATGCGCCCGACGGCGAAGAAACGCGGCGCCGGAACTGGTGTTCTCCGCAGATTGACCGGGAGAGGATATGGGAGAGGAGCGCCCTATTACGTCACAGCGCGTTTTTGTGCACTCTTAGAAAAAGTTGAAATCACCCAACGTTTTTATGCGCGCCCCGAAGGCGCCAGGAATCAGCGCGACGTCACGAAATACGCAATTTCCGGGAAGCGCACGACTTTCGCGCGCACTAAAACACGTTGGTTTGGACCGCGCTTTAGAGGCTTAAAAACCAGTGTGGTCTTTTTCGGTCTTACTCGGTTTCACGTGTGTGAACGGGCCTTTAAGCAGCGATGGTGTTCGTAAACTGCTTAAAAACCGGTTCTATCGCAGTTGGTCTCAGTGGGTGGCAAATCTGTGAACCAGCCTTTAATGTCGTTTATGAAATCCCTACCATTTAAGAGAAGAAAAAAAAAAGCATAAAGCGAGAAAAAGTGCAAGTGCAAAAAATTACTTATAACTCCATCTCACAAATGTCTGCAGTAAAGACAAAGGCACAGGCGCGTGAGCATAGCGCAGCGAAATGCTTTTGTTTGTACGAAAACTCGTGCATAGGAGGTACTTTCCAAAGCCACGCGCTCGTGCCCATGCCTTTGTCTCCACTGCAGATGTTTGTGAGATGGAGTCTAAAAAAGCGTCTTCTTTTTTTATAAAACAATTCGTGTGTCTCGAATAATAGAACTACTGAAAGTTCCTCTATTTTCTATGTGCGTTACTTTTAAATTATTTTTTTTTTGCGCTACGCATCGATTATTTGATTGAAATTACAGCTATTGGTGATGAAGTCTCGTTCCACTAAAACGATGTTTTTTTTCTTTTTTTTAAATCTTTTTCACGCATACGTTAGGGCTGTTTCGACAGATATCCGTGAAATAGGAGAAAATGAGCTCTACCAGCAAGCCTACGTTCTATTTCCACGACTTTAAATGCTGAAAAAAAAACAAAAAAAACAAAGCGGCCTCATAAAAGGGCACTAACACCCCAAGGGTCGTATTTCTTTATTTTCTAAAACGATGCAAGTTGTAATCAAAACCACGCAAAAAAAAAAAAACGCAACGCGAAGAAACATTTCCCCACGCGCGCGCGCGTCTTTTTATTTTTGGCGTTTTTCTCTCCCGCTCCTCACCTCCTCGCTTCTTTTGATTTGTGACGTCAAATATCATAGCATTTAGAAGCTTTGTAGGCGAAATTTTCGTACCTTTTAATAGCAGCATTCGTAAAACATGTTTTTAACGCAATTGCAAACGGCCTACGGCCCTTCTTTTTGAAATACCTAAAATCGAAGTCAGGTGCGATGTCGCCTCCTGGATTTTTATCCTCCCTCAGGAAACATAGCGGCGTTCGACGCATGTAGCAGAGGATGATCGGTGAGTCGGGGAATCGGACGAAGTGGTCTTTTTTAGGTGCCCGACAGCCTCTCAAACTTCGAAAAGGAAATCGTCAAAGAGTCAAAACAACTGGGTTCGGTGTCTGTGTACCGTTTCGGTTGTTCTTCCGCCGGGGCAGCCCTTCACGCAGAACCGGCGCGAAGTGGCCTCTCACGTCGCTCAGAAAAGTCCACTGCGCGTTCTCTTCGACCTCGCACCGTTTCAAAGAATGTGAAACCGCTGAAAGGGCCCTAAAAGAACTTCAAACTCGAAAGTCAAGCGTCGTCTGCTCACAGCGATAGGCGGCACGGCACGCACGAAGGAAACGGGTTGTTCGCGGGACGCCGGCGTCCGCCCGACAAGGAACAAACGCGCCCCGAACAGTGTCTGCAAACTGCCTTTTGTATGATATGTGTTAGCAGTGCGACCGCGGCTTTATTTTTCCCATCCGTTAGTTCACGACTAAGGTTTGCCTTGCATGACGTCATGAGTCGGGATCCTGGATAGTTATCATCAGTTGCGAACGAAATGTTCAATGAAATGCGCGAATCGCTTTTCACCATTTTTCTTGTTTTATTTTTCTGCAGTATACCTTACTTACCTTTGTGACAAAAAAAAAAGAAAACAAAACTTAGCAAGAAATTACGAGAAGAGATACTCGAAGCCAGGTGTAGTATTGTACTTCTATAAGGGTATGAAGCAAAAGGTCAAGAGAGCGCACGAGCAACGAAAACACGGGCTAAGGAACTAAACGGGACAAGCGCCGACTCTCATCAACTGTACGGTCAAATGGAAAACACACCGGCAACAACGAGCGACCGAGTGATGCTGAATCACCTCGCGCGCCCGAGAAAAAATAATACGAGCTTGATTGAGCTGGCGAAGAGCCCAGAGCACACAGTGTGGCGAGGAGTGGAAACCATCCTATCGCGGAACCACCTCGCAGAAATCGACGCCACCTGCTTTGAGGTAACCTGATGTGGTCCCGTGACTTCGACTTCCCCGCTAAATCTAGCGGGAAAATTGACGCCAAGTGATATCAATTTCAACGCTTAATTTAGCGGGAAAATTGACTTCCCGCCACTCGAGGGCAGGTGATGGGATCCCGTGGCATTTATTTCTCCACTAAATTTAGCGGAGTAAGTGGCACGTGGCGTTAGTTTACCCGCTAAGCTTCAGCAGGGAAGTTGACGTGATGGCCCTTTATGACGTCATTTTATGACGTTTTTTTTTATGGAATTTGGTGATGAAACACATTTGGTGTTGAAAACTGCTTATACCTTTGCTACGTAAAGTGACCCAAGTTTTATGAGCCAAACGTCGATCAGTGAAGACTGACAGCCTGGATTCCATTGGAAGAACATTTATTTCGAAGGGACAACCAAGTGAGCGATCATTGAGCTTCCATCGGTTCTCGTCTGCATAAGTGACGCAGTTCTGTATCACACAAGTGAAACCCTTTATCGGACTATCTGTTGCAACGCCAAAACAGAAAGAATTAATGGGCTACTTCTAAACGCGACCCTCTCAACGACGATAAATTGATTTGGTGGAGAGTTGTCGTCATTGAACTAGCCTCTGTTATCATGTATAAACGTTGGATCGATAAGTGATACTAGACAGCTGGGTAGACAAGTCATGTTAAAGGTCGTTTCGTGTGCCTCAAGTTGGTCTTTGTTGTGGTTTATGATGGTCTACGTTAGTTCATGCATTTTTTTTTCTTTTCTATTTGAGGGTCTAGCTTGGCCAAAGTTGGTATTCTTCCTCGAGTACGTGCTGGAGTTACAGCACTTTGTTTCATGCTCGTGCTATTGGTCTTTGGTGGGCTACATTAGTTTACGGTGGTTTATATTTGTTCGTGCGTAGATCTACCTTCGTTTATCTTAATTGTGCTATTGTACGTAATGATACGACAGTACTTCCTATCGTACTTTTAAGGTTGATGTATGTGAAATCTATGTTGGTCCACGTCTGTCTTATCGCTCGTGTACTTATCGCTTAGGGGAATCTGTGGCTGAGTAGGCTAAAGCGCACACCCAGCTCGACGCACGTGGACCGAAAGCTCGATTGCGAACCCAGGAATCTTGGGTTCAAGCCCAACCCCTGCCCGTTTCGATCTGGATGAGCATCGTACCGGCGTGCGGTCGTGTATCACTACTGCGTGAATACTTTAAAGACCCCAGGTTAGCAGTCGTACTGCACTGGCAAAATTGCTCAACTACAGTGTAAACCATTTTCGCTCCATCCTGTAATCCGGCCTTGCGCTGTATAAATCACTAAACGTCCAATTTGACTTTTGACTTACTTATAGCTTGATACGACAGCACTTCGTTACGTGTTTCTAAAGTAGGTCTATGTTGGGGTCTGTCTAGGCCAGTCTTCGTGTGCTCATAGCCCAGTATGACAGTACTTTGTGAGCCTGAATGTGGTCTATCTGAGGACATCCCGGCCCCACATCAACCGATGGACGCCCCTGAAGTCACGTGGCAGCAGTGGCTCTGCTGACGACACGGTGCACGCGTCAACACTTCACCTCTCGCAGTTTCTGCGCGCTTGAAGTAAAAGTGCCCGTCTCTGGTGTGGGCAAACGCGTGCTTGTTTGCAGTTATAGTTTATAGTTGAAAGAGTGTCTTTGTTGCTTCACAAAAACAAAGAAATAAAAACCCTGCGGACTGAGTAAAGACCCCTCTTGTGTCTGCGTTCTGTAGCCAATTCTCTAATCTTAGCGTTTTTTTATTTTTTTTATTAAGATGACCATACACTAGCTCGACAGTCTTTGAGCGTCACAATTGTTATTTGGCTAGATTCGAGGTGCACTTTATTCCACAAGGTCAAGAAGTCGAGAGTTCGGGATATTATCTCTTAACACGTAAAAAATAAAATGTTTTTTTTTTTTATCAAGAAAGTTTTAATTTAGATGCCTGCTGTGAGTCCGAGTTATTACGATCCTTTCGATCATTCGTTATGGTGGGCCTGATAAACAAGATATTGAAAATGGTTCCCGCAAGACCCAGTGCAAAATAAATATGACGGGCCTTGTAATGCAAGTATTCGTTCCAGATGTTAAAATGGATATGAGCAAATATTGCACTACTACCTTGTATAATTCTTCCGCGAAATATAAATCTGTAAGTATTTGTTCGGCTGAAATCAATTTGTTAACGTGTTCCTGGGAGTCGAATGTCCCATAATGACAGGGATCTACACTGCGCGATCCTGTCAGCGAAACAAGCAATCGCAAGTTGTTTTTAATGTTTTACAACGAAGCTGTTTATGGCTAGGGTTCCGTGGATTTTTCGTGCGCGTCAAGAAAAACTCAGAGAGGGCTCGCACTGCCCTCTCTTTGTCGCCGTTCCAAGCGCTTGCGTGCCTAGTTTCCTTTCCTTCCGCCGGGTGGGGGTCCCGTCACGCATCGGTAGTTTCCTCCGGCTCCTCGGGGCGGCGATAGTTCTCGACATGTGTGTGCGTACCTTTAGTCACGATGACCACCGATCAAGGCAATAAATCTGTTCGTGTTCGTACCTTAGTCAAAATTCTGTGTCACGTCTGTGTCATGTGCTAAGCAGCTTCACTGATCATCCACCTTCACAAAGTGGAACGGCTCATGTCTTTTTCTCTTAAAGTTGAAAACCTATCATAAAAGGAACACTATTGGTGAGGTGTAAAGCATTCATCTAAGCAGGAAAAGAGAAAAGCTTGTTATTGCCGACGTTGTGTTCTCGCTAACTGAAGCTTCCCTTGGGCCTTCCGTTGTTTGCTTGCAGGCCAGCACCCCTTGTTTCTTTCGTGTCTCTTTCTCGGGGTTGTTCTCCGCACTGTTTGTCGTTATTAGCCGGCGTAATTAGAAGCGCTCGAGGAGGCGGGCTAACTCGTTGCATAAGCGATGACTCCCCAAGCTCCCCTCTGCCGGAGGTTTCTCCTGAATATTGGATACGGCATCCCGAACAGCGGAACGGTGGGTGGCTGTTGCACGAGGCTCCTCGGAACAACAAACGAGTCCGCCGCGGCTCCCAGTTGGCCCTTTTGTTCGCCGCACCGGCTCGTGCCGAGCGATTTCGGGCCGCCTGCGAGGGGCCCCGGGAACCCAACCCGAGGGAACTTTACCGGTTTGTTATTGGGGAGACAAAGCGCGCGTGTTGTCGTTCACCACTGGGTGACCCTCGTCCGGCCTGATCAACAAGCCGAGGCGGCGACGCCTACACATGGCTTGCACATCAGGCCATCGCACCGTGATGTCGGTCGTTCGTATACTTGTGGCTTGGCAAAAGGAACGAATTCGCTGCAGCGTAAAGTATACGCCGAAGAAGGCGCGCACTCCACAGCACAACCACCACAATGGCAGCTGTCGTGACGCCAACGCTTGAAATGACGTCAGATGACCTGCCATTGTGGCGGTTTTGTTGTAAAACTAATTGTATGCACGTTTAGATAACGGGAAGGGGGATCGGTGGCCGAGTGGGCTAGCGCAGGGCTAGCGCACACCAGCTCGGAGCACGTGGAGCGAAAGCTCGCGATGCAGAACCCAGGGATCCTGGGTTCAATCCCCACCCCTGCCCGTTTCGATCTGGATGAGCATCGTACCGGCGTGCGGTCGTGTATCACTACTGCGTGGTGCACGTTAAAGACCCCAGGCTAGCGGTTGTACTGCACTGGCTAAATTGCTCATCTACAGCGAGTGACTCGTCGCAACTTTAAATGGCTGACCAACTACACGCTGTATAAATATCCCCACAACCCCAATTTTTATTTTTTTGATAACGGGAAGTTATAGACCTTTTCCGGGAGCGTGCCGCCATCTTGAATTTCGTCACTTCCATGTATGGGTGAAGACACATAGTTTTGCCGTCGCCACGGGAATAGAAAACCTTTAGAGTGTAAGCGCAACCGTCACCCATTCTCGTTTTGCCTCCCTCTATTTTAGAGAGCAGCTCTTAGGCGCCCGTTTCCGGTTTGAGCGGCGTCGCCGTCGGTGTAACCGCGCGTGGCATTATCGGACGTTTTCCATAATGACGTCACTTGTGACGTCACGTGTTACGTCACAAGGGTCACGAGTGACGCCACAAGGGAAAAGAAGGAGGAGAAAATTTTTCCGCTAGCGCAAAAAAAATTACCCGCTAAAGTTAGCGGAAAAATTTCCCCGCTAAATTTAGTGGAAAAAGTATTCCGCTAAATTTAGCGAAAAAAACTTCCCCCTACATTTAGCGGGAAATGTTTTCCACTGAATTTAGCGGCAAATGTAGCGCAAATTTCCCGCTAAACGAAAGGGGAGCAGGAGAGGGGAGGGTATACCCCTCCTCCTCCCCTCCCCTTTTCGAGAGCTGCTTTCTAATTCGGCATTACAGAGTATTGTAAACGTCTTTCTTTTTTTTTTATATTGCAGGATGAAAAGTTTTCCTAGTTTTTCGTCACCCACACCGGATATGCCTATCAGGTGACTGGGAATGAGAATAAACGAAAGAGGTCCACAGTCAGCCGCTGTGGGAATCTGGTGAATCCGATGTATATGTGACATTTAGCCAGTGCAGTACCACTGCCAGCTGGGGTCTTTAATCCGCATTAGGCGAGAGCGATATATACGACCGCACACCGGTCTGTACGATGCGCATCCGGGTCGAAAGGCGCAGCGGTGGACAACGAACCCAGGATCCCAAGGTTTTGCAGCGCTCCCTTCACTGAAACTCACGTATAACAAATACTGACAAATAAAGCGCTGATTACAAGGACGTCGTTGACGACTCGGTGACAACAACCTGTTATGCGCTGCGCGTGCTTTTTTTTTTTTTTTTTTTTTTGAGAGCGCAGTTTTTAGGATCTCTTTTCCGGCTTGAGCGGCGTCGCCGTCGCCGTCGGCGTAACCGCGCGTTGCATTATGGGACGTCTTCAGACTGTGTAAGGCATCGAGGTGTCTCGACTTTGGAGATTTAGAGAACATACAATGAACGGAATCTTCCAAACCTTCCTGCACCAGAATGACAAGAAATTTGCATCCACGTAGGCATGTGCATGCGCACTTTCCGTTGGGCATCGGTTTAGTGCCTTTTGGTTCCCTCTTAACTAGCATATGAAGCATATTGTATACGGGCATTTACCCAGGCTCCTGCGTAAAACACAGAACACCTTCTTTACACCTTGCCTCGCCTTCGCAGGTATGTCTCAAGCGGCTAAGGCTTAGAGAGTAAAAGAACTCTATGAAAGCTGGAAATTCCACGAACGCTTTCATACATTCCGCATTAAACCTCCCGAGTTCACTGAGCCCATACACTTATCATGTCGGAATTTGGTAGACTTCACCGACAAACCAAGCCTTTCACCCGAAAGCGCTTTCTTCTCAGCAAGACGTTTTTCATCCAAACAGAAATAGTACAAAAGTACGAAGAACGAAAATGCCGCGCGCGACGTGTCGAAGTATTGAGACCATATTTACCTGACGGATTTCACCGTGGAAACCGAGTCAGCGCTTTGACCCGAGAAATTTCCCAAGCTCTCTCTCGCCGCGCACAAGTCAGCAATGTTGGGTTCCACTTCTTAAGACGGCGTGAGAAGTGGCCGCTCGCGCCGAGGACGAATGACCGTAGAAGGGACATAGGATCTTTATTTCGAACGCTTCGAAATGTCACGCTGCGAAGAAGGTGTCGACACAGAACCGAGGTCGTCAACCGCGTTTAAATATAACTCCCCTAAACGCGAGAAAAGAGCGGCGCCCTTGCTCCCACCGTTTAGTTCCATCCGATTCGGGGTAGTCGCATATTTTAGAATAAGAAAAAAAAAAAACATTTTGCGTTTTTAAATATAAATACAATAATTCGTATCTTGTATCCCGCTCTTCAATAACTGCTACATCAGGAGCCTTCTGAATTACAACTGCGTCGGGCGTAACGGGGAACTCAATATTCTCGTTGCGAGTTTGAGTTCTCTCAGATGAAGTAAGCTGAGGAACGCTTAGAGCAAAACACTAAACAAGCTAATTCTTTGCTGCAGCAAAGTCGACCTTGTTTCAATAAAAAAAGGAAAAACAAATTAGCCGGGGTTCATTACGCTACAGCAAATTGTTCTATACCGCCTTTTACCGCTATTATATGAATCTCGTTATTATTGACACCAGGGTCGCTAAACTCGTCAAGCACAACTTTGTGCCCAAAGTTTGCGGAACGCGCTAATTGGACTCTCGCGACGCTGACGTCGCGCCGAGCGAGGTGTCAATCATTCGAACGCTCATTTCTTTGAGAGAGGCAGAATGTAGCAAAGTTCATCGAGGCGCGCGTGAGGCGCGTGAGGGGCGCGAGGAGCCCGCTGATTGAACGGCTTCGCCGATGACGAAGCGCCCATTTGTCCCTACATCCCTACTCCAAGCTAAAATTAAGGCTTTACAGATTGTCCCTAGGCGACCTGCTGACGCTCAAAATCCCTCCGAAGTTTGTGTAAAAAAGAAACCTCGTTTGTCGAAGTTGTCGCTGACGTCAAAGTGACGTTTCCGAACTTTGCGAGAGCCGTGGTTTGAGCTCGAGATCTTCGCTTCGGATCGAGGCGAAGTTAAACTTTGTCAACATGGCGGTGCCGTACGCTGCGGCCGAGCTTATCTTCCGCCACCGTTGGCGTCGCTACTGAGACCACCGGGGACAACTTTCAACTCCCCGACGACGACTTTCGGCGACAGTACCGGCTATCGAAAGCCGTTGTGCGTTGACTCTGCGACGAGCTTCGTTCGGCGCCCGGACTTCGAGGCGGCGGAAAATCGCGTCTACCATGACCGTGGAACCACAAGTTCTTTGCGCGCTCCGGTTCTTCGAAACCGGTAGCTTTCAAGACATGGTGGCGACTGACGAGCACCTGTCAGTCTCCCACATGACTGTGAGCCGGGCTGTCAGAGTTTTTGCGGCTGCCATCGTTTTTTTTTCTTTTTTTTTTCTGCAATATCCGAAGAGGTACTAATAAGCTGGTATACAATTCAGAATGTTGGAAAACGAACAAGAACCGGGATAATTCCTGGGTAGGTTCGAGTCTCCCGGCAGCCGGCAGAATTATTTCCCCGAAAGTTTACTGGCAGTCGTCACTCATTGGCGGTCAAATCAGTTCATCGAACAACGTGTTATCGACAGATCGTTTCATCGGCACGCGATGTAATCACATGAAAGAGATTTTCTTCCGTTAGAGGTATATACAAATTAAACATTTTCACACCTTTATACATGTAAGTGGGGTGTCCAATAACTAACCCCATAATAAGTGTAGCGATAGACCTTATAAAAAAATGTAAACCTCACACCTTTAAAAATGTGTGATTTTTTAAACACGTTTCTTAAAACGTGTGATAATGCACTACACCTTTTTATAAAGATGTAAAACTACAATACCCCTTCTCGTCAGATAAGAGTTTACTAAGTGACTATAAAAAATTTAGGAACAAACTTGCACTGGATATTAAAAAAAGCAAAAATAACATATTATCAAAATAAATTTTCAGAAATATATAGGGACCCTACAAAAATTTGGAACACTATGAAACTATTAATGTCAATAAATCATGTTGCTATTCCAGAAGAGTTAGAAATTGACGGTTTCACATACGCCGGGAGCTTGTTGGCGAACAAGTTTAATGAATATTTTTTGTCGTCTGGTGCCAGTGAATTGCCAGAAGAATTTTCGAATTATCATTGTATCGACCAGCCGCATACGGCAAACTCAATTTTTCTTCATCCCACTGATGAATTAGAAATACGTAGCATAATAATGTCGTTTAAAAATAGTTGTGCGTGCGGTGATGATGGTATTAAGGTTATCCCAATTAAGGCTATAATAGACTTAGTGTTACCCCCTTTAGTTTATATCTGTAAACAAATTATTGTTTTGGGGTATTTTTCCAGATAAAATGAAAATTGCAAAAGTCTGCATTATCCACAAAGGTGGTACATTTGAAAATCTCAATAACTATAGACCTATATCTGTATTGCCTCTTTTTTCAAAAGTTGCGGAAAAAGTTATTAACTCAAGATTGTATAACTACTGTGCAAGCAATAAACTGATAACTGACCACCAGTTTGGTTTTCAGAAGGAAAAATCAACTGAATCTGCCCTGATACAGATTAAAGAAAAAATAATTTCAAATATAGAAAACAATGATTATACAATTGGAATCTTCTTAGATTTTAAGAAGGCGTTTGATTCAATTAAGCACCGAATTCTATTACAAAAATTGGAGTCATTTGGAATCAGAGGGAATGCGCTGGAAATAATTCGTAGTTATCTATCTTCCAGATTTCAATATACAACACTACATGGTTTTAAGTCAGAGTTGGCACCCATTAGGTACGGTGTTCCACAAGGCTCTATTCTTGAGCCTTTATTATTTATTTTATATATAAACGACATTGTCACTATACCTCAATCACGCGATATCATTTTATATGCTGATGATTTGAATGTATTTTTTTCAAGTAGAGACCTGCTTCACCTCGAACAAGTCTCCAATAACTGGCTAGAAAACTTATCTGTGTGGTTAAAAAATAATCAATTGCTTCTAAATCCTAGTAAAACAAAATATATTATTTTTAGATCAAAGAATAAACCAGTTTCCTACGACTTAAATATTTGTTTTGAAGGATTAAAAATTGAGCGCGTTAGAACACACAAATTTTTAGGTGTCTTGTTTGAAGAAACCCTCAGTTGGTCTCCCCACGTTGAGAAAATGAGAATCTGTATATCAAGGGCTATAGGGTCATTAAACAAACTCCGGAAATATTTACCTAAGTGGTTAAAGTTACAACTGTACTATACACTTATTTATTCACGACTGCAATATTGTATATTAGTATGGGGTACAACTACAAAAACAAATATCAGCAAATTACTAATACTGCAAAAAAAGACCGTTCCATTTATTGGAAACCTTCAGAAATATGATCACTCAATGCCACTTTTTCGGGAGTATAGGATATTGACTGTAGAGCAAATTATGGCCCTAAAATTATCAATCAATATTTTTAACAAGATCAGACAGAATCAATCACTATTTTTTCACACGTATCCGAAAAACCCTGGAAATTACAGTCTACGATGTAGTCATTATGTAAAAAGTAAAGCTCGTACGAATTATGGCTTCCAGCAACTTTCATATTTAATTCCAGACACACTGAATACACACCCTACCATAGCTCAAATGGTGCAAAACAATGGTTCCTTTCGGACATTCAAAAATAACCTTGTAAAATATATTTTAAGTCTCTCATGATCTGCAGTTCGTATCCTGGTTTTTGAGTTGTATTCATTTATATTTTCTACATATGCCCGTTGGCAATGAAATTCATTTCAGTGTTTGTTTTGTTTTGTGCTGAGTGCTGTAAAAAACCTAGGGGCTGGGGTCCCGTCAGAAGACAAGTTTGTCTTCTTTTATCCCAGCCCCCCAGACTTTTCTTTCGTCTGAAATAAAGACTACATACACGTACCCAGGGGGGGCGGGGGGGGGGGCATAAGGCCCGCCCCCCCCCCTCCCCCCAAAATCTTCCATTTTGCTGGGGCCTCCTCTCCCCCCTCCCCCTCATAGAGCACTTTGTCATGGGCGCCCCCCCCCCCCCCCCCTAAAACAAAATCCTGGCTACGTGCCTCCTTCTCGTCAAGGTGTAATTACCACAGTACATTCCTTTTTTGAGGTGTACACAGTGGCCCGGGACCCAATAAAATTACTGAAAAATTAAATTACACAAACGAGTCGCCGAAACAACACGTTGCTTCTTGGCGAGTGTCGAGGCAACTTCGGCCGAAAACCGGCTTCAATATTGGCCGGATGTACGGTTTTGCGCCTCGTCCCGACATCCGGCAGGTATGGGTGTCCCGATGCAAATACACGATTTATGTCTAATAGCACTGGCACCACTGATCTCTTATTAGGCTGGATCGCGGATAGAGGCCTGTATTGCTGGGGTCGAGCGGCACCACCGGCAGTCATCGCTTGACACGATCTAATGCATGCTATAGGAGAAACGGGAAAACTCAATTTTATTACGTTAGTAGGTTGTCCTCGATCCTGAAACTTCTATCGTGTTTCCGCAAATAACAGTTAATATTGTGGGCAAGAATATTAAACGCGTTAGAATACCAATCTTTTTTAAATAAACGTTGTGTGGTTGAGGGTCGAGGGCGACTTTGTTGGGCGTTAACTGTGATGTGTTTAATGAGACAAGGGCTACCGAGAGTTATTGTGGTGTCATCCGTGATCTCGGAGTCATCAGAGCTCAGGAAACGATAAGTTGGAAGGCATTTACTGGGGACATTTGCATCGTTTTAACCGCTTGTACATAGTACTTCATGGTGAAAGTTTTTTCTTTGAACTGCTGTGAGGGCTTCCGTGACAAACTGAAACTCGGAGCGTGCCGTTCAGTCGCTGAACGTGCCGTTTATTTAGCAACCGAAGCAAGCGACGTCAGTAAAGTCGGTGGTGCTCCGACCCATTTATTTATTTATTTTTTTAAATCAATGTTCGAACGTTTGACGAATGTCTAGTTGATCTCCAAGCACCCGATATAATCATCGCAGCACGTCATAAAATACTCGCCCTCGAGCACCGCGTACAAGCTTCCTATTTTTGCGTGTTTCTCCCTTAGACTTTCGTGTATTGCCTCATGGTGTAATACGCCAAAACAACAAGGACGAAAACGAAGGAAGAACTAGACAGGACGCGGCGTATTGCCTGTTGTCAAGCAATGGCCGCCGGTGAGGACAGTGACGGGCTCCCGATCCGCGATCCAGACTTGCACTGTGAGAGTTCTAATGCATTGCACCCGCGGAGTGCTGCACGGAGAACAGGCCCCGGACGAACTTGCCGAATGAACCTAGTGCAGACTGATGCTGTCGCCATAGATGTTGTAGAAAAGTACCGACCTCAAACCGAAACTAGCGCCTTTTTGTTCGACGTGATGGGTGGGAATGCGGGAGCGCAGTCGCTGCCATCGTTTATCTATAAACGTTGGTTGCTGCAACGTGTCACTTATATTTGCGATGATTTCCAATTAAGGAACTCGGCTGTCAGAGATATCTACAGACGGCGTAAGTTTCCGAAGCCGGCTGACTACAAAACAGCATACACTTGAGAAAATGTATGGCACTGTACGCGCAAATGCTTGCATCGTTTTAAGCATAGTATTATGAGTGAACCACTGAAAGGATACTGCTTAAATGTAGTTCTTTGGAACATCTAGCAATACGTTTCGTAAGACTTTTTTTATTTCCCTGGTGAGGGCATTGAGAACGAGAGCTTTCTCAAACAAAATACGACGGGGCAAGATAGCTGCCGTTCAAATATGACTGTGCTTGAGCCTCGGGCAACGTCTCCATGTTTAGCCTTCCCGGACGCTGAGGGAATGCATCAGAGGTTTCTGCTGTGGGAGCTTTGTCGAAAAAAGTTCCACTTTTCACCTGCACACAGATGATGCGCGAGATCTCGCGGCCTCTGTGTTTGTCCTGGGCCTTTCATTACACACTGGTAGGTTTCAGCGTCTGTACGGCAACAAAGCGACGCAAATTTTGCAAATAAAACACGGGTCGTCGATTCCTCCTTTCGTGGAATATCAGACGCTTAAAATTCAAGCTCGCGTTTGAGTTCGTGGCCCGCGGGACGCGATTTCTAGCAGAAAACCAATTTTATCTTTCAGCTCCGCTGTGCGGATGCCGCCTCGTAGCAGACTAACTCCCGTCGTCTGCTCTCGCTCCTCGCCTGGGCGAGGCATGACGGGATTGTCGGCGCTAGAGAGCTCAAAGACAACATACAGCGAGCGGCGTGAACGCTCGCCTCCCCGCGCTGTCTCGTGCTCTCGTGCACCGCCTAGGGATCGCGGGGGATTTTTCGTCAAAAGTTGCGAAGTTGAGCGCGCGCAGGGAGGAGGAACCTTTGCGGCGTTCTTTTGGTCACTCCCCCCGCTACGTCAAAAAGCGAAGAATGTTTTGCTCCACGAGTTTAGCTACCACACCAGGGTAGCTAAACTCGTCAACACAAATATTCTTTGTGTTATGACATAGTGGGGGAGGGGCCGAAAGATTGCAGCGAAGTTTTCTTTTCTCACAAACCCGCAGATCCGTTTATCTTCGTGACGTTTTTCGTTGAAAGGGCGAAAAATCCCTACTCCTCCCTAGGCGCCGAGCTAGAGCAGCACGAGAATGCACGCGGAGACGAACGTGGTTCATGAGTATAATGTCACGATAAAGATTATCAGCTGCGACTTTGATGGTCTCTAGAAAGCACAGCGGAGGCTTAGGTAATTGCATTCTAAAATCAACACCGTCAAAGTTGATAGTCTGATATCGTTTTTATTTCCGCCGATAAAGCAGAATTTACTAAAAAAAACGTCCCTTTCGTTCTTTTTATTTATCTTAGCCTTTTGAATTTGATCAGAGTGTAGCCCGACGTGGCTAGGTCACAACCAGTCGAGTTGCATTGTCCACTTCCGGACGGATTTCGCTTCCGGGCAGTCGTCCCCCATCAACGGGATGATATCATTTTATGATAGACTTTCAAAGATTAGCTAAACTGGGATTAATCCTGCGTTCATCAACGGAGATAAGAGTAATGATACTTTGTCAATGTTGACGGTAATGTTTCGAGAACGCGAGGACACCAAACTTTCACCGCACACAACAAAACTTGTCACCGTCGACTCGAACACGCACCATCAAATTTGTCGTTCACAACTCATCATCCTGACCCTTACGTCAAAGTTATGAACTATAAAAGCACTTCACTGAACGCGCCTGCACACAACGAGCCCTGGCACGAGCTTCTCGCTTGAAAGTGTTTCATGGCCGCTCATGAGTTCATGGACGCGCCGTTTTAATTCTAGAATCTCTAGAACCCTAATTTCGAAAACTGCAAGCTGTGCTGTTCCTCGTCATCGCTCAGTTGGAACGCCTCTAAGCAGGGTCGTCAAAACAGAGGAACGGGGAGGGGGGGCGATTCTCCACCCCACCCCCCAGTGGCGTCGAAAGAGGGGGCGCAAAGGGCAGAAGGGTGTAAAGGGGGGGGGGGGGGGGAGGGGGAGATATCGCCCCAGCCCCGAACTATAGCATTTCAGAGAGTTATAACTAAAAAAAAAAAAAAATGGCAGACGTTTAGAGTTCTTTGTAATATCGAATTAAAGCGCAGCTCTTGAGGAGGAGGAGGGGAAGGTATGCCCCTCCACCCCCTCCTCCTATCGTGCTCCCCTTTAATTTAGCGGGGAAACATAATTGGCGTTAAGGTCACGTGACGTCAATTTCCCCGCTAAATTTAGCGAAGAAAACATCCCATAATGCAACGCGCGCGCGGTTACGCCGACGGCGACGCCGCTCAATCTCGAAACGGGCGCACAAGAGTTTCGCACTAAAAATTCGGGGGAAGGGATATCCCACTTCTTCACAACTATCACTCCCTCTCTCTCTCTCTCCCGAACAATTTCAACGGCCCTGTCGGACCCCTATTTGTGTGTGTGTTTGTGTTGGTCATACGTCTTTTTTCCCCTTTCCCCGGCTTTTCTCGCCATCCCCCCTCTCCCCTTCATTTTTCAGACATTACCAACGCCTGTGGGTGACCGCGGTGGCGTTGTTGACAGTGGCGGAAGATAAGCTCTAAAGCCGCATACACCGCGCACGGCTTCACAATATCACAAAGTTTAATCTTCGCATCGATTCCGAAGCGAAGATTTTGGCCTCAAATAACTCCTTCCCAAAGTTGTGAAACGTCACTTTGTCGTCACCAATAACTTGCAAAAACGACGATCTTGCGAAGAGAAAGTTCAGAGTATTTACAGCCCGCCTAGGTACAATCTACGGCAGATTGATACTTTAGACCCATGTTGCGGATAAAAAAAACAGGACGCGGGATGGCCAAAAAAACATGCTTTTCGTGTAAGGCTCGTCAAATTATGAGGCGCTGGAGAAATTCAGCCTTCTGCGTTAAGTCCTTATTTCGAACTCTTTTTGTTCGCCTTCCGCCCATTGAAAAGCATGCGGGAAGGGCCTTAGAACGCACCTGGTATCGCTGCGCCGCAGCGTTTTTCCGCACGTCTGCTTTCCTCGCCGTCACCAGTTCGTTGCCATGGTGACGGCGAGGAAAGCAGACGTGCGGAAGAACGCTGCGGCGCAGCGATACCAGGTGCGTTCTAAGGCCCTTCCCGCATGCTTTTCAATGGGCGGAAGGCGAACAAAAAGAGTTCGAAATAAGGACTTAACGCAGAAGGCTGAATTTCTCCAGCGCCTCATAATTTGACGAGCCTTACACGAAAAGCACGTTTTTTTTGGCTATCCCGCGTCCTGTTTTTTTTTATCCGCAACATCGGTCTAAAGTATCAAACTGCCCAATCTACGTATCATTGACTCTGTCGCGGCGTAGGGATGTAGGGACACGCGGGCGCGACGTCATCAGTGCAGCCGTTCAATCGGCTGGCCCCACAGTGTTGCTCGCGCGCGCTCCGATGAAGCTTTGTACAACTTTGTGCCTAACATTCTCGCTGGAATTTGAGCACGGAGAGAGCTTGGATGATTGACATTTCGTCCCGCGTGACGCCAACGTCGCGAGAGTCCAATCAGCACGCTCTGCGAACTTCGGCCCCAACTTTGTGTTTGACGAGTTTAGCGGCCCAAGACAAAGCCTGCCCCCCCCCCCCCCCCAACATCATCACCAGAGGCCCCACTCAGCGTCACCTGCCGCTTGGGGCGCGTCGGAGATCCACTACCGGTGACGTCATGAGTAGGCCTTGTCTTTAAGGTGGTAGCGACAGAATTTTCGGGGGTGTTCGAGGCGGGGCTTAGGCCGCACGTCCGGGAGCTTCCTGGCTCGTGACGACGACCATTCCCCGAAGTGAAGAACCCAGGGGTCCAGTGGAGGTGGGAGAATTGGTAACGTAACGAACGGTTTAATTACATGGTAGCGATACAGTCGTCAAATCCAAGAGAACAAATGGAGCTCTCACGCCCCGCCTTATATAGGGGTCCGTTTTCTCCCTCTCTCTCCGCCAGGGCAGCAGGTGCGACAGCCACGTGCTTTGCAGCTGGGTCCGTCGCGACGTAGACAGAAATGAGTCATAGCCAAGGTTCTCCGCAGTTAGGCCAGGCCTCTCTCCCCTTCCGGAGCGCACGAACCCACACGCACACACACACACGTCCCGTTGACGTCACGGACGCGTTGAGACACGTTTTGGGCAGCCTTCGACAGGTGGGCGTCAGTCCTGAACACGTCGGGACTTGTTTTGGGACTCGTTTCCGCAGCGTTGAAACTCGGAAGAAGGTTGCCGAAGGTTCCATTCTTAACAGCCCCTCCGGGGCCAGGGAAACCTCGAATGGCCGGTGGTACAATCGCTGGCCTGAAGAGGTGGGCTTGGAGTAGGCCTTGAGAAGACGCTGCAAGCACCAAACAAACTCCCAAACCTCTCACAACGGAGGCATCAGCGGAAACGTCCCCCACAACACCACGCCACACCGCAGCCAAACGCTCGGAATTCGCCAAAGACCCGCCAGACTGGATTACGGATTACCAAAATTTGGTACAATTCCGGGTATCGAGACCCCCTGTCGCCAAAAAAACTCACTTTTCCAACGAGGTCACTAAGAACAAAAGACAAAAGACAAAAACTTTTCGCAATTTGTGAGGTCATTTTGGGGTTTCAACGAAGTGCCCCCACTTAGATCCTCATTCCCGTGGATGACGAAGACCTCTGAGATCATCCCTACGATTTTTCGTGATGTCAGAAAAATCTGCTCAACCCATCGGCATTGCCGTTAAATTTGCCTTTTCTTTTTCTTACGCTGAAGTCATAGTGATCGATTTTCACGTGATTTCTAGACGTGAAAATGCGGTCCTTATAGCGCCGATAAAACAATCCGCCTCTTTCGTTCCCCGTCACATTGGTCCTAGCAATCTCCTGAGCTGTACAGCGAAACCCTGACACACTAGGGTCGCTCTTCTGCTCGACTCTGTCTACTCGTAGCAGAGGACCAACGTTACGCGACGCCGGAGCTACGAGAGATCTTTCACTGATCCCGTCTTCCTCCGCCTTTTCCGCCGGCGCGTTGGGACGGCGTACGCTTTCTAGTGCTACGAGGTCAGGCTGTTCTACAACCTGGTCCCTCTCATCCCGGTTTTCTGCCTCCAACTCTGGGAGTGCTTGCTCCCCGTCAGCTGCCTCTGGCTCTGGATCACTTGTCAACAAAGGGGCGACCTGACGCGATTTGGACCTCGTACACGACTGAACTAGCCCTTCTCCCAGTTGTTGACCCCTTTCGCGCAGCAGGAAATCTGACCGGTTAGAAAACAAATAAGGATACTCCAACGGGACTGTCTGCGAGACAGCCGCCTCTGTCACTAGCTCTCCGAACGGGCCAGTTATCCTTACTGTCGCCATAGGCAGACAGACACTGTGCTTTTCAAGCAGCTGCTTGATCCAAACTACCTTTCCCGTAAAATCGGATGGCGTTACATACGACGGATGGACAACGTCCATCGTCGCTGCACTGTCCCGAAGCACCCTGCACGGCTTTCCGTTTACCTGGAGCTCGTGAAGATAGGGACGAAGAAGCTTCAGGTCCTTGTCACTACCGTTCACGTACGAGAATACAACCCGCGGTTTCTTACATCTGGCCGCTGTGTGTCCCGGCTCCTGACAGTTGTAGCACAGGAACGGCTTCCTTGCCTCGAACTGCCCTGTTGGGCTTTTCCGCGCCTCGTCTCCGTTCGAGTGTTCTGCGCTCTTTTCTGGGACCTTTTGTCCTGCTTCGGGCTTCTCGGGCCCGTTTTCTCGCGAGCCGTTACCCTGTCGGAAGGTCTTGCGCTGATCGCTTCGGCCGGATTCGCTTTCCTCTCCGCTCAGCTTTCTACGCGTTGCGTACTCTTCGGCTAGCTCAGCGGCCCTTTCGACAGAGTCGACTCCCACCCTGTCCTGCACCCAGAGCTTGACTGACTGCGGAATGCTACGAAAGAACTGTTCGAGGCACACACACTCGACTACCTTGTCTCGGCTTTCGTACACTTCCTCGCTCTTCAACCATTCTATCAGGTTGGTTTTAAGCCCGTACGCGAATTCCGAGTAGCCCTCGCTGCTCTTTTTGGATGCGTTTCTAAACCTTTGACGGAACGCCTCGGCAGAAAGGCGGTACCGCTTCAAAAGGCTGGACTTCACCTTGTCGTAGTCGTCCGCGTCTCCAGCACTAAGGCGCGCGACAACCTCTGCAGCCTCACAGGGCAACAGAGTCAAAAGCCGTTGCGGCCACGTTTCTGGGGCGAAGCTCAACTTCTCACATGTCCTCTCAAAGTTAACTAAGAATAGGCCCACGTCTTCCCCAACTTTAAACGGCTGCATGAGCTTCTTCATTTGATACGACTCGGTCTCACTTGCTCGTACCGGAGCCCCAACTCTACTGTTCTGCGAGTTTAATCGTTGTTGTTCAATTTCGAGCTCTAGCCTTTTCAGCGCTCGCTCCTCTGTCGCCGCAGCCTGCGCTCGTTCCTCTCTCGCTGCAGCCAGTTCCCGCTCTCGTTCCTCTCTTGCTGCAGCCTGTTCCTCTTTCGCTGCAGCCTGTTCTCGCTCCTCTCTTGCTGCAGCTTCACTCTTAGCGTTCTGAAGCAGTTCCCACGTATTTTTAATTTCCTCTGCTTCCGCGCTCTCTGAAATCGCTTTACTGATCTCAGATTTCTTCATCTTTTGCTCCACCTCCACACCCAATTCTTCACATAAACAGAGTAAATCTGTTCTCAGTAACCTCATCAGATCCATGATCGCTGCTCTTTAGCTTTGGCTTTGCAATAAAACTTGTCGCGAGGTTGTACACAAACCTAGCGCACGAGTCAAACACTAAGGATTCCCAGCAGTTCAAAATTAATTACCCATAATCTGAAGCCTGGCGAATCTCAAAGCAAAGTCCAAACGCTCACCCGCAGATGTAGCACGATGTCGCATGGTCCGATCCCAACCGCTGCCAACCAGTTGTTCGAGGCGGGGTTTAGGCCGCACGTCCGGGAGCTTCCTGGC
The DNA here is from genome assembly GCA_013358835.2 of Ixodes persulcatus. Classification (NCBI taxonomy): domain Eukaryota; kingdom Metazoa; phylum Arthropoda; class Arachnida; order Ixodida; family Ixodidae; genus Ixodes; species Ixodes persulcatus. The sequence continues at coordinate 898,821 of JABSTQ010009660.1, read as the reverse complement.
TCGTGACGACGACCATTCCCCGAAGTGAAGAACCCAGGGGTCCAGTGGAGGTGGGAGAATTGGTAACGTAACGAACGGTTTAATTACATGGTAGCGATACAGTCGTCAAATCCAAGAGAACAAATGGAGCTCTCACGCCCCGCCTTATATAGGGGTCCGTTTTCTCCCTCTCTCTCCGCCAGGGCAGCAGGTGCGACAGCCACGTGCTTTGCAGCTGGGTCCGTCGCGACGTAGACAGAAATGAGTCATAGCCAAGGTTCTCCGCAGTTAGGCCAGGCCTCTCTCCCCTTCCGGAGCGCACGAACCCACACGCACACACACACACGTCCCGTTGACGTCACGGACGCGTTGAGACACGTTTTGGGCAGCCTTCGACAGGTGGGCGTCAGTCCTGAACACGTCGGGACTCGTTTTGGGACTCGTTTCCGCAGCGTTGAAACTCGGAAGAAGGTTGCCGAAGGTTCCATTCTTAACAGGGGACAAACGAGTAAACTATACGTGCATTTTTGTTTCAGCATTACGGACAACTCACATTCTGGACGATATATGTTTTCGGGGAAGAGAGATGTTCATGTTAACGAGACATTCGAGTCCCATCCCTTTTACCTTACAAAGGACAGCCACCGAGGTTCATTCCAGTGCCGCGTGAGCATTACGTGGTGACCTTCGCGAGAGCCGCAGTGACGTCAGGGACGTGTAATCACGTGATACGTTTAAGAGCGCTCGGTCGGCTTGAATGGCTCTAGGCGTTCGTTGCGGTCCATGGGAAATTGAACGGTGTTATAAGACTTGTTCGCAGGCCCGAATTTTTTCGCCCGTTTGAACAGAAGCCATTACCGATAAAGCCATTGGCATGGTATACCGCGAGATACAGATAACAGCCCAGGGGAAATTAGGAAACGTAGAAAATGAAAATCCAAAACGGTGGTTTTGCTTTCGGGCAACGCCATTTGTTGATGGCGTGCGCAGCATCGAGCATCGGACGACGATTTTCGGGGAAATTCTTTTTGGGCGAGGTAAATCACGTCGCTTCACGATGGCGGAACGCCAGCCTCGCGAGGAATTTAAAAATAAAGACGGATGCAAGAAAAAGAAAAGAAAAAGCGGAACCTGGATCGATTTCCGCAGCGCTAATAGCTATCATTACCTCAAACGCGGTGGCAATAAAGAATTAAGCGATAACGCGAGATTGCTCTTATAGTTAAAATTGGTTTTACTTTGTGTGTGTTTATGAATAGTGTGCTTTCTTTTCTGCTTACACGTTTTTCTACTTTAATTCGCGCCTATCTGACTGCCGTTTTATAGGGGCTCGAAAAAAAATTCAATTTTTTAAACTACATTTTTAGGAAAACTAGAAAATAACAGAACATCTTACTCACACAAAAGCAGCACACCTGAGGGCGCCCGTGGTTAAGTGTAATATTTGACCGCCTTGAAAGTGTGTTTGACATTACGCAATTATTTTACTGCGAAGGAATCGCCATATTTCAGCAACTTCTCTCAACATCCCTAGTGGAAGAACAAATATATACGAATGCGTCCCATACACACGACAACATATAAGATCAAGAAGGAACTTATGCACCTCTGATATAATTTATTTACGTCCTGATATTTTTTCTTGAACAAATCGAGCGTGATTTTTTTTTCGCTTTTCCAATGATACCAATCAGGCTATATACTAGATACACCAGATTTGGTCTAATGGGCTTTGGCACGCCTTCTGAGCATGTGAAGTAAAGGCCGGTTCAGACACTTGCGTTTGACTGCGTTGCGTCGAGAACCGAAAGAGAGTCACCGGCATATCTGTGCTCCGTATGAAGCGTGGAATCCAATTCAAGGAATCATCTTGGCACGCGATGTAAGCAGCAGGGATGTCTTGGTTTGTCGCCGCCGCAACGCAGTCAAACGCAGTCAAACGCAACTGTCTGAACCAGGCTTAACTCTCTTCGTAGCAATGCCAGTCGCGCGCACGCGTGACTGATATGTGACCCGGCAGTTTGAAACTGGGAAATAAATATCTGAAATACGTATAACGAAAAGGCTTCTGCATTCTCGCAAAAAGCAATTACTTTACTGGGGCATATGCATTAGTAAAGCCCTTGAAATCCGATGGCCTTGGCGCCGGCAGCCTTTCCGTAGATGGCATGGCTGGACACCCGAAACCTTGGGGATCCCCCTTGGGATTGAGAGGGGTGGCTACCGCCACCAATCGTCGTGAAAACCCCTCGAGAGAGCGAACACAGCTCTTTTGGCGAATCCGGTATCTCGATGCGTCAGGAGCAGCGCACTCCCTCGGGGCATGATCAAGTGTGACCGCCTGCGCAGGAGTTACCCCGCCGCTCGGGGAAGATTGCGCGCTGCAGGCGCACTGTCTAACGCAAATAAGCGAAGGAGGATCTATTCTTTTGGTACAGTATTTGCTAAAAGCTTGTCTAAAACAAAGCTCGCTGTTTTTTTTTTTTTTTTCTTTTCTGACCCTTTTTATCTCTCTCTCTCTCTCTCTATGGCATTCCCGATTTGTTGGGCCGTGCTTGTTTACGAGTAGCTATTTACTACGACACCACTGTGTTTTTTTGGGGTGGGTGGGATTATGTCTAATAAATGCCTAAAAGACAGTCTTGCTTAGTTTCAAAGAGCGTGCATGAATAAGAACGGGTCCCTTCGCGCGTAAAAAAGCCGCCTTTTCACGCGAGTGTGTCTGGACTGGCGTATGAAAAAGCCTTATCAAACGACGATTTCAATATTCATTCGTTGATATGATCAACCAACGACTCAGGGGTTGTGAGATCTACGGACCTATCAGTAGTGTCCTAAAACGCAACATATCTGCGGACAACGTTCGCGCTTCCTGAACCGCAATGCGCCCGCTGATTTTTTCACGCCAAGCTGAGGTACAATTATATTGAGAATATGAATCGGGGATGCGTTGGAATATATAGCACCAACGTGTTATAACATCGCCACGGTTACCACGTCAGATACTCGTGCTCTGCAGCATTTTCGGCCGAGCGACCCAATTGAGCGTCCCCTTCCCACATCTCCTAACTTCAGGCCCTATAGGGCCGGGAGTTTCTACGTCATCTTTAGAAGGCCGTTAGCACTAAGCGCTGATTGAACCCAAGTACTTCGTAAGCGTTTGAGCGGAACTCGTGTTATCAGTGCTTTGACACGTGTACCAGCCGAACACTGACGCAGCAACTTGAGTCCAATCTGTTCCATGTGCTGGCCTTGTAAATGCGGCGTAGAGTATCCCGCACCACGGCCTCGCTATCTACACGTTGGTTTCTTTTTTAGGCACGTTAGCACCGCTGGCAGTGTTAAGGAAATTCGCTGTTTATAACAACTTGGTACGCTCGTTTGACAACAAAATTAGTGGTATAAACGTCAACGCAACAAAGGTGCTCCGCGTGTTTCGACTGGGAGATTGAATTATGGGCGGCCTTCGCTGCCCCTGACGTTGAATGAACTCAACAGCGTTTATTAAACAACGCGCGCGACGTGCCAGAAAAAATTACACCATCTTCCCAAGGGGAACCATGGGGTGATGCGGAGCATCGTGTTGGTTCCGAGGAAAGAGTCAGTTGCGTGCTGACGTCGAGAGATGGCGCCACCGACTGCCCTAGCGTTACCCCCTACGCGAGCCTTCGTCGCGGCTCGCGGCAGAGAAAGTTGCAACGCTCGCCGCTCGCCGTTTATTTTATTTTTTTCACACTTGAAGGAGAGGAGACAAGAGGAGGAGAGTTGCGCGTGCGCGCGCGGTGTGAGGAGAAGCCAACGCACGCGCAGTGCACGCAGCTGGTAGAGAGAGAGAGCGGAGAGAGTAACGCGCAGCTGTTGGAGAGAGGGAAGGAGGAGAGTTGCGCGTGCGTAGTTCGAGTGCCGACTACATCGCGGACGCGGGACATAGACCCGAGCAAGAGATGCTCCGCATCTAAAACGAAACTAAAGAAGATGAAACGGGAGGGCGGAACTTTCCTCCCGTCTGCCGGGAGAAGGAGAAACACGTCTCGTTCCTCTCTTCTCGTGTCCGCTCGGGGGCGCGTAAGTAGAAGGGAGGAAAACGCGCCGTTCCTACCTTTTTCCTCCTTTTTTTTTCTTAGAGTAGGAGAGGTTGCAGCTTATTATATTCTGAAAAAAAATATATATAAGCTAAAATAAATATGAATGTAAGTTATCTTTTTTTTCCCATCGTTTTATTCAACCAAGAAAAAGTCAGATCCGTACGAGCAAACACCTTGGAAGCAGAAAGAGAATAAAATATAAACATTGTCTCCGAAGCAGAGTCAACCCCCCCCCCCCCCCCCGGGCTTGCATTTTAATGGTATTGACTTTAGAAACTATAACACACGTAAGCCAACACAAACACAGTGAACAGGGCTCCGCGCATATACGGCTACAGCCATGTCTCGTTAATATGAACACAGTAAATACTATAAACAGCCCGCTTATAGAAAGCATTTTCGGGGACGAACTGTTTGAATACATGCATTTGTGCCTGGCGATTACGCACAACTCACATTATGGCCGCTTCTTTTTTGTGTGTGTGAGTCGGATACTAACGAAACATTACTGTATAAGAACTTGCAGGAGCGTCGTGTACACACGATGGAAAAGGCTCCGCTGTTTACACAACCTACGGTCCTAAAAGCTCCCAAAAATGCCGCCCACTGAAAAAAAAAAATTTGAAACAAAAATATTGTTTTTATAAATTTTCTCGTTCCTTGCGTGGGAGGAAGAGCTGACCCCGAAGGTAAATAACATCCACAACATCAACGAAAGGAAAGTTCGCGAAAAACACCTTGGCGCGGAAAATCCACTAAATGATGCAGGTCGGGCGAGCAGCGCTGCCGTGGGAATTCGTAGGAAACTTAAACTGCGTTTCTTGTCAAGTTGACCATGACGTGGAAGTCACGTAGCAGTCTATGCCCAATCGAAAGGCGAGCCTGGAGTCACGTGTCCCTGCTTTGCCGGGTCGGGGGCAGTGTGAGAGGTGTGATCACGTGTCATTCGAGGGCAACACGCCTTGGACTGCGCGCAGCAAAACGTATACCTTGCACCTCAATGTCAGCCACGTTTAAACCTTAACGGCAGTCCGCAGGGGACGCTGCGAGCAATCCCAGCCAATACAGCGCCGGGAACATGTCACGTGACTACGTACACAGCCCTCGCGTCCCTGGCCGCTCCCGAAAGGTCACGTGGCACTTATACGGAATTGGACTGGCTCGGATGACTGGTAGAACCCTCTGCGGTCCATCCTAAGGTGAAACAGAGTGTACAATGCAACACTGAAGGGGCTCACGGCTGCGAAACCAGCGGGCAGCGTTATCTTTACACATATACACAGGTCGAAATTTACGCCTCTCTAACTCAGCAGGCAGGGCGACGATAAGAAACAGCCGGACCGGGTAAGCGGCCTCCAAAAGAATGACCCCCCCTTTTCCAATGTTTTTTTTTTTTTAGTAGTGATTTCTTTATTTTTGGGTTTGCGGAATACACTCTTCGTATCTCAGGGAAAGAGCACTTCTAACCGAGTGTTTTTTTTTGTTGCTTTTTTGGCGCTCGCGTCCTTTGTTTTTGGATTGAAAGTGTCCTGCGTGCTAGGCGGGAAACTTTCACACAGTTTAGAAGTTTGCAAGTTCCAAACTGCGCTTGGGAGGATTCAAGTATCAGACGAAAAGTTCTGCAAATCCGTTGCTTTTTTTTTTCTCTCGATGCAAAAATTTTTACCATCTGGGCCAATCATAACTATTTTATTTGTTTATTTCTGTTTTTCTTTTTCTTTTTTAACGTGAAACGTTCTTTGCCCAGTTGCTCCGGATTTCGGGAAGCCGCATTTCGTGTACCCGTGGCTCGCGACATCCCGTAAAGCAAAGCGCGCACGCAGTGTTGCAGTATACGAGGTCACGCACCTACACACCAATTCAGTTTCTCCGTCAAATTTAGCGGCAAATTAGAATTAGTGTATACATCACCTGACATCAGGTCACGTGACGTCAGTTTCCCCGTTAAATGTAATGTGAAAATTGACGTCCCGTGACCTACATACTAATTCAGTTTCCGCGCTAAATTTAGCGGGAAAATTGACGTCACGCAACCTGATGTCACGTGACGCTAGAATGTTTCACGTATGCAACACAATTGCCCAGCAATTTGCCCTAGATTTGCTTTCGATCGTGTTTCTTCTTTTTTTTTTTTAAGGTAAGTTTTACTCGAGGGTTTGGCTCGGTGTGTCCACGCTCCTAGCTTCGTGATTGGTACTTCGTCTTTCCCGTCTGCTAATGCCGCAATATGGTTGGCTGTGGGTCGAGACTAAGATATTCGGGACCATCCACGCCCTGCTCTTTATAAAGCTGTCGATGACCAGAGTTTGGGTGTATGACCACGTGCGGAAAACCGCGTCGAATTGACGTCGCGCTCCGTGAGGATATTATACTATGACAGCCACAGTTGTTAGTAAAAGCATATCACAAACTAATATAAAAAAACATCGAATCGCCATGATACGCAGAGTTTTGAACAGCGAGATGGACTGGTTTCGCTTCGTTAGTTAAGAATCAAAGAGCTTACGCATCTTCCATCTCGAGCAGTGCTTTGCCGTGTCGCTTCGGTCGAGTGACAAGTCGAGGGAGTCTATAGAGATTCGATGGCTTTGTCGCCCACGCCGCGTTCTTAGCGAGGGTATCGTCCAGTTTTAAGCCGCGGCGGTCACACTGGGAATATAAAAAGAGCAAAGACAGTCTGCAGGTATTGTTTAAAGCGTATACGTATGTATAAAACAAACATGATTCCAACTCACTTGAGGCGTGTCCAAGGATTCATTTCCTCATTAGGGAAGTTGTAGGGAACCATTTTTGCACACCCGACACGGTATACGATGGGCCCTCCGGTATACGAACTGCGCATGCGCGAGTCTTCTGCAGTAGCATATGCGCAGTTCGTATACCTGAGCGCCCATCGTAGCGTATCGAATGGGCAAAAACGGTTCCCTAAAACTCCCTATTATTTCTGTAGCGAACACAGCTTCTTTTTTTATGATGTATAAGCAATGAGTGGCACCCTCGACTTTAGGGAGTTCTGTATCGGATTTGCGGAAAGTACACATTCTAAGAAAGTTTGCGCGCATAATTTCCTGCAAGGCACTTCGGAGAACCAATCCCTGCAGTCCACGGAAGTAGCTCCGCGAATAACGAGGATTAAAATATGCTGACTATTTAAAAAAAGAAAACAGTCACGGTAGTTGCAGACATTCTTTTATCCGCTTTTTGTGAGAAGTTTGTATTTTCTTCATATCCGAGAGGCGCCGAAGGCATCGGTTTTACAGTAGAGTAAGCCGCGAAGCTGTGGAATAAGCCGAGGTTTTTTGTTTGTTTTTTTGTAGATGGAGTTGGAAGCACTCTTTTTAATGAAACACCACGATTATGGCTTAAGAGAGAGCTTCTTCATAATTATTGTATTCCTGGAACTTTTTTTTTTTCTTGTACGAAAATTAGCCCCAGCATCAGATTTCGCTACGACATATTCATCTCTCTGGTTTTGGTAGGAAAAAAAATATGGAGGAAGTCAGCACTGATGTTCTATTCTTCACGCAAGAATATGACCGAGACAGGAAGCTCGATGCCGTCGTATGCTCGAAGGACAACGTGAGAATTTAATCTCCCAGAAGAACTGCCGTGAAAATCGAAATGCACTTTTTTTTTTTTTTTAAATCTTAATAAAACTGTCTTACACGAAATGAAATACTGCCAGCAAAAGGAAGGCACAAAAATGGCAACAGCGACCGCCTTATATCTCGGATTTCGAGAGTTACTCCTTTTGACCGTTTCGAAAAGAAAAAATAATAAAAAGGAAAAAAAAGCGATAAATGCAGCGAAAAGGGCGGTTTCTTGTTGCAGAGTAAACGACACCACCATTAAAGACGTGCGAACCAAATTGAAATTCTTACTCCATACCGCCGTCAACCATATTATCCCTATTCAGCCAAAATTAAATACATTAAGAACAAAACATTGGTTACTCGAAAAACAGTGTAATGAAACCGATCCCTATGTAAATATCTTGAGAGGACTCTGGAGGAAATCGAACGCTAATAAGAAGACCGGCAGGATATTACTCTTCTCTGCCAGATCTACCTTTCCGCCATAACTGTACAATTTTGTTTTATCGCATAGAAGGGGACCGGTTTCTAGTTTTTGGGTGATGACACATGGCGTTACTGGCATTCCTATATTCATTCATTCGTAATTTTTTTTTTGTCTCGCCATTGCAGCTTTGAGTGAGGTATTCACGGGACCGATACGTCTAGACGAACAAAGGTGAGAATGAATGATCGCGGAGATTTTTAAGATAATTTCGGTACATGGCGCTCCCAGTGGCGTAGAATGAGCTGCCCTGCCTCGCTGCCGAGGGCGCCTACCTTTTGCCGGATGCACCTTGAGTGAGGTATTAAGCCGCGGCGGTCACACTGGGAATATAAAAAGAGCAAAGACAGTCTGCAGGTATTGTTTAAAGCGTATACGTATGTATAAAACAAACATGATTCCAACTCACTTGAGGCGTGTCCAAGGATTCATTTCCTCATTAGGGAAGTTGTAGGGAACCATTTTTGCACACCCGGTATACGATGGGCCCTCCGGTATACGAACTGCGCATGCGCGAGTCATCTGCAGTAGCATATGCGCAGTTCGTATACCTGAGCGCCCATCGTAGCGTATCGAATGGGCAAAAACGGTTCCCTAAAACTCCCTATTATTTCTGTAGCGAACACCGCTTCTTTTTTTATGATGTATAAGCAATGAGTGGCACCCTCGACTTTAGGGAGTTCTGTATCGGATTTGCGGAAAGTACACATTCTAAGAAAGTTTGCGCGCATAATTTCCTGCAAGGCACTTCGGAGAACCAATCCCTGCAGTCCACGGAAGTAGCTCCGCGAATAACGAGGATTAAAATATGCTGACTATTTAAAAAAAGAAAACAGTCACGGTAGTTGCAGACATTCTTTTATCCGCTTTTTGTGAGAAGTTTGTATTTTCTTCATATCCGAGAGGCGCCGAAGGCATCGGTTTTACAGTAGAGTAAGCCGCGAAGCTGTGGAATAAGCCGAGGTTTTTTGTTTGTTTTTTTGTAGATGGAGTTGGAAGCACTCTTTTTAATGAAACACCACGATTATGGCTTAAGAGAGAGCTTCTTCATAATTATTGTATTCCTGGAACTTTTTTTTTCTTGTACGAAAATTAGCCCCAGCATCAGATTTCGCTACGACATATTCATCTCTCCGGTTTAGGTAGGAAAAAAAATATGGAGGAAGTCAGCACTGATGTTCTATTCTTCACGCAAGAATATGACCGAGACAGGAAGCTCGATGCCGTCGTAAGCTCGAAGGACAACGTGAGAATTTAATCTCCCAGAAGAACTGCCGGGAAAATCGAAATGCACTTTTTTTTTTTTAAATCTTAATAAAACTGTCTTACACGAAATGAAATACTGCCAGCAAAAGGAAGGCACAAAAATGGCAACAGCGACCGCCCTATATCTCGGATTTCGAGAGTTACTCGTTTTGACCCTTTCAAAAAGAAAAAAATAATAAAAAGGAAAAAAAGCGATAAATGCAGCGAAAAGGGCGTTTTCTTGTTGCAGAGTAAACGACGCCACCATTAAAGACGTGCGAGCCAAATTGAAATTCTTACTCCATACCGCCGTCAACCATATTATCCCTATTCAGCCAAAATTAAATACATTAAGAACGAAACATTGGTTACTCGAAAAACAGTGTAATGAAACCGATCCCTATGTAAATATCTTGAGAGGACTCTTCTCTGCCAGATCATACTACCTTTCCGCCATAACTGTACAATTTTGTTTTATCACACAGAAGGGGACCGGTTTCTAGTTTTTGGGTGATGACACATGGCGTTACTGGCTTCCTATATTCATTCATTCGTAATTTTTTTTTTTGTCTCGCCATTGCACCTTTGAGTGAGGTATTAACGGGACCGATACGTCTAGACGAACAAAAGGTGAGAATGAATGATCGCGGAGATTTTAAGATAATTTCGGTACATGGCGCTCCAGTGGCGTAGAATGAGCTGCCCTGCCTCGCTGCCGAGGGCGCCTACCTTTTGCCGGATGCACCTTTGAGTGAGGTATAACGGGACCGATACGTCTAGACGAACAAAAGGTGAGAATGAATGATCGCGGAGATTTTAAGATAATTTCGGTACATGGCGCTCCCATGGCGTAGAATGAGCTGCCCTGCCTCGCTGCCGAGGGCGCCTACCTTTTGCCGGATGCACTTTGAGTGAGGTATTAACGGGACCGATACGTCTAGACAGAACAAAAGGTGAGAACTGAATGATCGCGGAGATTTTAAGATAATTTCGGTACATGGCGCTCCCAGTGGCGTAGAATGAGCTGCCTCGCTGCCGAGGGCGCCTACCTTTTGCCGGAATGCACCTCGCGTACCCAATTTGTTTTTCGCCGGACGAGAACAAGTAGAAATGATGCCCCATATATCAGCATGCTTCAACACCTATGTACGAGCCATGTGGATGTATGTACTTGACACGTGGGAACACACCATCAGGAGCTTCGCACCACGAAATACGAGGCAACAGCGAGCACACGAGAATCCATTTCGGCTTCGCTTACGCGTGGAACAAGAATCGGTAGGTTATTTTCTCAACTGCGCGTATACCTTCATATATATATTAAAAAAGCTACCGCGTAACATAAAAAAGCAGAAAAAAAAAGTGAAGTAGGGTCGAAGTGCCTTTCTCTGCATTCTCGCACGGCCCTGTTTTGTTGACCTTCGAGCAAACCGTGGTTTTCGAGGTTTTGATCCGGATTTCTGACTCTCAAGCCGTACTGTCGTTCTTGTTGCGGGCCCATTCAGGGATATGGCTTGTGAAATTAAAAAAAAAATGTTTTGCAGTAATTTGCAGCTTAAAGGGCCTCTGACACGCCAAAAAAAAAATTTTTTTTTTCATGCTAAACGGTGCAATGGCATATCAGGACATTACAAAAAAATTGTTTCACTATAGAGTTGCGTAGTTTTTTTACAAAAAATAGAAATACGAGGCCCAATTCAAAGTTCCCGCCGTGCACTGTGACGTAACAGTGTATCGCAAGGTGTCGGGGCGGTCAGAAGGGAGGCATCGCCGGAAGTCACGTGAGTTGTATCCCTCCTCGTGCTTACCGCGAGCGCGTGTAATATTTTTTAAATATTTTTGTTATTCTCCGCACCTTCACGAGCAATCCAAGCAGACAAGGTTTCTTTTATTTGCTTTTCATCGCTTAATGTTGCTGTAAAGGTAGAAGAAGCGGAGTCAGTGAATTGACGTGATCAACTACAATGCCTAGAAGGTGCTGTGTGAGGGACTGTCCCGGTATTTCAGCAACTGAAGAGATCACACTGCATGCATTTCTGAGAGACATACATCGGCCGCATGAGCACCCAGTAAACAAGTTCTACTCATGCTCTAGACAAAATACGCACTTTGTGCTCGACGTTTACTTGTACTTGGTACACTCACCAGCTCGTATTCTTTAGACGGCAGGCATCTACAGCCTGGAGAGTATCCGATGATTCAACGACCTCGGTGTCCCAACCTTCAGCAATGCGATCGGGCGTGTCGTATGCTAGCAATCCTAATTTCTGCGAGCGTTCTAAATTTTTTTTTTCAAAACTTGATAGCTTGTTTTGCGCCCAGTATAGCCCTGTATTATCGGACTGACGGCATGCACTCGTACACTGGCTTGTACTCGCAACGCTTTCATCATTGACCTCCATCACGTCGATCCACTGATTCTTCGTCCTCAAATTTTAAATCACGCAATCTAACCAACGGTGCAGGGATAAAGAGCTAGTGGAACTGAAACTTCGTTTTCTACGATCGCTCGTACGAAGAGCAGAATAATAAAAAGAAAAAAAGTCTTAGGCACGGTCGCGGAGAGCACGAGGAGTGAAACTCACGCGACTTCCGGTTAACCCACTTTTAGTGACGTAGCTCGATGCCTCCCTTCTGACCACCCCGACACCTTGCGGTACACTGTTACGTCACAGTGCACGGCGGGAACTTTGAATTGGGCCTCGTATTTCTATTTTTTATAAAAAAAACTACGCAACTCTATAGTGAAACAATTTTTTTGTAATGTCCTGATATGCCATTGCAACGTTTAGCGTGAAAAAAAAAATATTTTTTTTGGCGTGTCAGAGGCCCTTTAAGGAACGCAGGGGCATGGCGAGTGTCATAGCACACATGGGGACAGAATAATACAATTCTGCGGCATAAAAATACGAACATCGATGTTCGCATAACTTTAGCCAAGCTTTAAAACAATATACACTTTGCTCTCTTAAATCACCTTCAGCCTCATAGCCATCCTATTGGTTTATTAAAAATTAGTATTGCTTCTATAATTATATGAGTTGCGTTCTATATTTTTTGCTTTGTATAGTATTTTTGTATGGTTTCATAATAACCTGTGTTGCTCATTCTAAACTTCCGACGTCTTATATTAATAATGAGCCCAAACTAGCCAACTGGATACAGGCTCATCTGTTTTTTCTTTTTTTTTCAATAAAATGTATATGCATTTTACTGATAATAAACCCAGTTGCATCGAGTACCGATCAGAACCTAATTTTTGCTATAGAGCCTGCCATATTGCTGCAAAAACCAATAATGGCGTTACAAAAGAAAACAAAGAAAAGAAACACCATGAAGCAAGTAGCGTCAACATAATAAACAATGCTTCTCAAGCTGTCGGTGGCCACCATAGCCGCGTTTGGAGCTTCGGGTGTGTGCTTGTTTTGTTTCTGCCCCCACGCTTCAGTGTTACAATGGCTCGACTTAACCAGCTCGCCGCCTACGTGGTCATTGGGACTTCGAATGTATGCATGAATCGAGCATAATGTTTGAACGCATCGACAAGGATGTCCCATTTGAACTCGGCACGTTCTCAGTGGAGTCATTCCATGCCAAAGGAGACGCGGCAATCTTTTCATGTCTGGGATATGTCCGAAAAAAAATAATTTAAATAAAAAGCCTCTAAACTAAAAAAGAAAAACGATTTGTGTAAAAACTAAAATTTACATTTGCTAATATCATGATCAAAATCTTTTAAATTCGCGTAAAACTGGTGTTTTTAAGAAAATCATTGTTAAACACAATGGTTGCGTACCACACAAATTTAGGCGGGTGCCTTTTTACTTAGTAACATTCCCTATCTTACATCTTAATAACATTCCCTATCTTCCTTTACGCCATCTTGAGTCGAAATAGGAGTTAAAAGTAGTCTTTATAAGATATTTTTTAGTCAACTTGGATTCGGGTGTTAGCTACAATACTTTGTTTCTCTGTTCATTTAAAACTAACAATTGAATTGCTCGCAATACATTTTCAAGCACTTGTTTTGTTGAGTTTTAATTCAATGACAAAATCTCCACTTTGTGGAGAAAACCCCATAGAGAGCCAGAAAAGGCATAGTGGGAAGCGGTGTCCGGAACTTTCAAAATAGCCAAAAGTTGAATCCACCAAATCTGTTCAACACATAAAAAAAATAGAGAAGTAATTTTTGTTGATGCTGAGAAATTATTTTTTGAAGATGAGCCTCTCCGACCATGCCTCCATGCGACGCGTACTCCGGCGTTCGCCAGCGAGGCGTCAGCGGTGTGAGACACCGGCGCAACGTCTTCAACGCTGTCTTGAAAACACGTTTTATTCAGTTAAAATGGACGTTATGCTGACGTTCATGCATTCGTATCCTATTTTCGTTACGTAATGATACTGGCGTTAACTTGGCTCTACTTCTGCCCAGAAAACTGCCGACAAGCGCAGGCCTGCGTCGTCTGCTTCCCGAGCTTGGGAGTGTATACTGCGCTTCAGCCTCGTCTGTAGTACGTCCAGATTTAAAAACAATTTAGACCGGATAGCTCTTCGCTGATGCGAATTGATAACGGTAATGTCACTCCTTTATTAAACTTAAATGTATACTGATCGAATATGTTGTGCTACCAAAAGCAGTGCAATGATGGAAACAGTAATTCACTCCTAGCGGCGGACGCCTCACACCCCTGGGTTGCGTTCATGTGCATTATTTTCGACTCCGGAATACATTGGAGGACGGTAATGTCACTCCTTTATTAAACTTAAATGTATACTGATCGAATATGTTGTGCTACCAAAAGCAGTGCAATGATAGAAACAGTAATTCACTCCTAGCGGCGGACGCCTCACACCCCTGGGTTGCGTTCATGTGCATTATTTTCGACTCCGGAATACATTGGAGGCCAGCAGAACATGTCTCGAGTTGTGAACTCACTCTTAGAGGAAGTGCGTTTGCTAAGAGGGGGCAATTACGCGGGTGCCGTCTTCTCCATCTGAGTGTCACGGCCGGCGAACATTAGATGAGGTAATAACCGCTATTGCAAGTCACTTTATCAATTTATTTATGAAATTCTTAATTATTAGTTTCAATGCTCGTGTTGCAATCGCAGTATTGACGCCATCTACTATAAGAAGTCAGGGGCTCGACAAATCAACAAAATTTGCGAAAAAGTGATATAGTTTCTTAGATATTCATAGGTCAGTTTTCGCGTTTCTACTCCCGATTTCAATATTGCGTAAAACCATTGCCACAAGCCCTGCCCACAATGACGCTTAGGAAGGTAAAGTAGTCGTTTCCATGACGTCGTCACTATCTCGGCAGTGCGTCCTTGCAACACCTCCTAAATAACAAAGCCGTAGCGCTGATAGAGATGTCGTCGTCCGCGAAGGCCACACTGGTCACCGATTGGACGCGACGATTGCGTCAACGTTCGGCTCAAACGTGATTTAAGCCGAGGGCTTACGCAGCACTCGTTTTCAATAGGTGTCCATCGCTGGCCTTCGCTGGTGACGCAAAAATGTCAGCACTACCGCCTTGTCTTCCAGGCGATGCTGGTCCTTGGTGGATGCGCCAACGAACTTCAATACATCTTGATTCAATCAAAATACATTTAAATTCAATGGGAAAGCGACGGTTACTATTTTGCATCGGTGAACAGCTATCCGATCTGAATTGTTTTTGTTTTTTTCATTTCTAGACATACGACAGACCAGGCTGACGTGCAGTATGCATTCCCAAACTCGGGAATCAGACGACGCAGGCCGGCGTTCGTCGGCGGTTACCTGGGCAGAAGTAGAGTAAAATTGAGACGCCAGTTTCATTACGTAACGTAAAGAGGATACGAAGGCATGGAAGTCGGAATCACGTTCACTTTAGTCTTCAACTGAATAAAAAGTGTTTTTCAAGAAAGCGTTTAAACCATTGCGCCGGCGTCTCACACCGTTGACGCGTCGCTGGCGAACTCAGGCGTGCGTCGCCTACGAGGCGGGCACCTGTAGGCATGGTCGAAGAGGCTCATCCTTAAAAAAATAATTTCTCAGCAAAAACAAAAAGTACTTCTTTAAGCTTTTGATATGTTGAACAGACGTGGTGAATTGAACTTTTGGCAATTTTGAAAGTTCCGCGCACCGCTGCCCACATTGCTTTTAATAGATCTCAATATGACTGTTTCTACATAGACTGGAGATTTTGTCATTGAATCAAAACTCAACAAAACGAGGCTTTAAGAATTTAATACGAGCAATAAAATCATTAGTGTCAAGAGAACGAAGAAAAAGCGCAATGTGGCTAACACCCAAATTCAAGTTCACAAAAATATTAAAAATCTGAAGATTCTTAATTTTGGAGCTCCTATTTGGACTCAAAGTGGCTGAATGTAAGGTAGGGCTTATTAATAAGTAATTAGGCACCCGCCTAAATTTGTGTGGTACGAAAACATTCGTTTACAATGGTTTTCTTAAGTACATGGGTTTTATGCAAATTTCAGAAATTTTGAGTATGATATCAGCAATAATTCAATTATTTTTGTCACAAACAAAAATTTTTTTTAGCTGAGAGTTTTCTTTATGTTAATAAATCGTTTCGCACATATCCCAGGCATGACAAATCTGACGTGACTCCTCTGCAAGGAATGACCTAGTGGTATTTACGAACGAAGATTTTTTTACTTGCAGCCAGATTTCAAATACTCTAACGTGCAAATAAATACTTGATTAAAAGATGCAAAAACGAGAATGTTGGGAAGCTGTCCTAAGAAATATAATGACGTTATTTTTTTAGTAAAACTTGAATTGTTTTTAGCGTCAATTTCCCCCACAGTTCGTGGTATCTGCCAAGAAATGCAGGTGTCTTCGTAATCTCTTCCAGTAAAGGCAATTTTAATTAATCAATCAGTCAATCAATCAACTCCCCCTAAACTTCTGTGCAGATGTTACCTCTAGTTTTACATGGTGCATTATGATTGAACAATAAATTTCCAGGTATGGATAAGGCGTTGAACCAGTTTGAAAATAATAATTGAAACAGTTGGACAAACAAGGTATGTAATTTCTTTTTGTTGTTGTCAATCTGTAATTTTAAGGTTGATCGACGCCTGTCATTTACTCTGTTCATACCGTGCCGCCTGCAACTTCAAGCAGGGTGCTGCTAGGTTTCCTAGCTTAACATGGTGCATAGAAAAGGGTTCCAAATAGCCCTTCGAAGTTCCCAGGAAAAGAAAAAAAGAAAAAAAAGAGTTAGCATTGTAAGCGAGAGGGTTAGAAAAAGGGTTCATTAGGAGCCCGATGTAGCCGGGATGTAACGAAGAGTCGCAGCTCGGGATTGTCTTCGAGGATGGAGCAGAAAAAAGGCTTATTGCACGCGCAAGAACGAAAAAACACACAAACACGAGAGGTGGAAAGAAGCACGGATCAATTTCAAGAACACACAGCCCCACAGCCCACCAACATTTTCATTTTCTTTTGTCTCTGCATCTAGCAGAGTCTCAAACGAACACTTCGGAATTACTTGTCAATTGTTTTCTGTTTTTACTTACGTAAAGTGACAATTCCGCTCGAAAATTCTGTAGATACGGCCGACACACTCGCAAGCACCAAAACCGAACAAAATAGGACGGACCTCCCCCCCTCCTTTTTTCAATCTGGATGACGTCATCTCTAAAGGTCATCACTTGTGGATGTACGTAGCGCTGCCGCCTATACGTCATCCTCATTGCCAGCGCGTCTTGCAGCATCTCACGACGAGCGCGACGTTGGCACAAAGCGACGCCAAGACGTACGCGTCTGCTGCTTCGTGGCGCGGCCCTCGGCGAGCTTCAGGGAATTTGCCGCTTGGGGGCGGGTCGAGAATCCACAGACGATGACGTCATGCGTGGGCCTTCTCTCGTACACGGGCCGTATTGGCCCTGCATTCGATGTGTCTGCGCTGCAGGAGTACGACGGGACCAAGTGCGAAGCAAGCGCAGAGCAGAGGGATGTATAGACATCACAACCGCGCTTCGGAGGGGGTATAGTTTCCTTTTTTTTTGAAGGGGCCTTCAAGGATGACAATATTCCTCGTCCCGTAGCGCCCGCTACGAAGCTTTTAAGAAACATTTTGCGCGCACGGCTAGGCTAGAAGGAGGACGAGCGTTAATTCGCCAGCTACACTATGCCCCAAGAACTGATAATAAAAAAAAAGATATTTCACAAATAATTAGCTATCCAATTAACAAATTTCGATTCTTTTCTACCGGCCTGCCCATAGAGCCAGAAAAAAAAAGCCTAAAACAGCAGTCCCACTCCTCGCATAATGCTATAAAAGACACGGAGTTCTCTGCGTACATGGTAACATAATTATCCGCGGACGCACCTAAAACGTGTTCGAAACTTACTTGCTTCATATATAAGTATGACTAGAACATGTCTACAGAAGGTTTTTGTGCCACCAACGTGCATGATAGGGAGCTCATATGAGGAAAAAACACGCATTAGTTAGTGTCTGCAGTGTGGCCACTACTTAACGCAATTGGGATCCCTTCTAAATTCCCCCTGGACCCTGCAAAGGAACAACCAGTATACCTATCTGCAGGCGTATATTCACATATGCGGACTCATGTCATCGAATGTCCGCTATATGTAGACGCTAACGCTTGTTTGTATATGAACTTGACACTCAAAAAGGCCAACGTCGGCCTTATATATAACACATTCCGTGTGAATGGACGTTGAGCTGCCTCTCTTTGTCCCCAGTGTTGGGCGTCTCCGGGGTCTGATTACGGCGTGTGCTGTGAAAGAGGCTCAAGTCCTCAGGGCTAGTGTATCGAGTTCCACGCGGGTCTTCGGTTCCGCTCCATTGACGGCGTCCGCACAATGGCACCCGGCTCGGATGCCGGGCCTGGGGGATGCTTCCTCCTGATAGATTCGCAAGAAAGAACCCAACCCTTCGAAAGGAAGAGCGTCCCGTTTATGCGCCGTCCGCAACACAGGCGACGCTGTCATCGACCGGCGTCCATATATGATCGCCCGAATGGTATATATACCGCCTGATGAAGAGGAGGGACTGCTCAGGAAAACGAGGGTGCGTTGAAGGAGACAAGCGTTTGAGCGTCACGAACCATGTGAAGGATTGAAACTCCTTAAAGGGCAACTCCGCTTCATTTTTGGTTTTGAAAAAACAATGCAGTTCTCTTCAGTATCACCTAGGAAGACCACACGTCAAATATTACGACGCAGTTCTGTCTAAATGTTTCTTAAACGGTCCGGCGAACTTTGCAACTCGTCAAGTTGCCGAAATCGGCTGACTCGAGCGGGGGAATTCAGGCGCAACCAACAGCGCAGTCAAGGCTACGTCATGGGCGGAGCCAACATTGAGCTAAACGTCATCATCATGGCCCCCTTTTGCTTGTTTTTACTTCTCCGGGAGAGCGTAGCGCATGACGTCAAAAACGTTGCCTCTCGGCTATCAGCGGTGTCCACGTGATTGGCGTAACGCGCCTGTGCAGAGCGCTTCTTGGGAGCCGTCCGGCCGCCCGTCGTGGTCCCGCCGTTACCGCCGTCTTCCGCGTCACAACCACCGTCGTCGTCTCACCGTTTGTGATTATTGTATCTCGGAGTTTCGTCCACACTACGGACACCACGTGCGCAGAACGGCAGTTATGCAGACGTCGTCGAATGCCGTAGACACCAAAACGTGGCGAAGAGTGCGGTGCAGACGACACTCGCGCCTGCCGCACGCCCGCCCCAATCCCGCCCGCCATTGGGCCGAGGATGACGTGACATCTCGTACCACGTGATGGCCATGTACTTGGCGGCCCGAGTCCAATGTTGCCAACGGAGCCGAAGTTTCGGTTTCAATTTCCGCTCGTGTTTAAAATTAGATTTAAAAATATATATCCCATTTTTCGCGAAGCAAATGACGTAGTGTCTTTTACTAGGTCTTTTTAATTCGAAATCACTTATTATCCCGAAATCTTGGGAATTGAGCGGAGTTGCCCTTTAAAGGGCTACCCAAAACTAAACACATTTTCGGACCCTACCCATCGGCTTTACGCTTCCAAGCATGATATTTGTTATCTCTTCATTCAAAACAGCTATTGACAAAACGGCAAATGATAAGATAATGCCAAAAACCAAGGTTTACATCTTTCCGCGCTTTCCAGTGGGGCGACGACACGTGTTGTAGAACTTGCAAGTCAAGCAGGCAGTCTAGAAACAAGCTGTTTTGCTCGTTTGTTTGTTTTGCATTGCTGTGGCGAGCTTAAAGGGGCGATACCCATCGGCTTTACGCTTCCAAGCATGATATTTGTTATCTCTTCATTCAAAACAGCTATTGACAAAACGGCAAATGATAAGATAATGCCAAAAACCAAGGTTTACATCTTTCCGCGCTTTCCAGTGGGGCGACGACACGTGTTGTAGAACTTGCAAGTCAAGCAGGCAGTCTAGAAACAAGCTGTTTTGCTCGTTTGTTTGTTTTGCATTGCTGTGGCGAGCTTAAAGGGGCGATACCCATCGGCTTTACGCTTCCAAGCATGATATTTGTTATCTCTTCATTCAAAACAGCTATTGACAAAACGGCAAATGATAAGATAATGCCAAAAACCAAGGTTTACATCTTTCCGCGCTTTCCAGTGGGGCGACGACACGTGTTGTAGAACTTGCAAGTCAAGCAGGCAGTCTAGAAACAAGCTGTTTTGCTCGTTTGTTTGTTTTGCATTGCTGTGGCGAGCTTAAAGGGGCGATACCCATCGGCTTTACGCTTCCAAGCATGATATTTGTTATCTCTTCATTCAAAACAGCTATTGACAAAACGGCAAATGATAAGATAATGCCAAAAACCAAGGTTTACATCTTTCCGCGCTTTCCAGTGGGGCGACGACACGTGTTGTAGAACTTGCAAGTCAAGCAGGCAGTCTAGAAACAAGCTGTTTTGCTCGTTTGTTTGTTTTGCATTGCTGTGGCGAGCTTAAAGGGGCGATACCCATCGGCTTTACGCTTCCAAGCATGATATTTGTTATCTCTTCATTCAAAACAGCTATTGACAAAACGGCAAATGATAAGATAATGCCAAAAACCAAGGTTTACATCTTTCCGCGCTTTCCAGTGGGGCGACGACACGTGTTGTAGAACTTGCAAGTCAAGCAGGCAGTCTAGAAACAAGCTGTTTTGCTCGTTTGTTTGTTTTGCATTGCTGTGGCGAGCTTAAAGGGGCGATACCCATCGGCTTTACGCTTCCAAGCATGATATTTGTTATCTCTTCATTCAAAACAGCTATTGACAAAACGGCAAATGATAAGATAATGCCAAAAACCAAGGTTTACATCTTTCCGCGCTTTCCAGTGGGGCGACGACACGTGTTGTAGAACTTGCAAGTCAAGCAGGCAGTCTAGAAACAAGCTGTTTTGCTCGTTTGTTTGTTTTGCATTGCTGTGGCGAGCTTAAAGGGGCGATACCCATCGGCTTTACGCTTCCAAGCATGATATTTGTTATCTCTTCATTCAAAACAGCTATTGACAAAACGGCAAATGATAAGATAATGCCAAAAACCAAGGTTTACATCTTTCCGCGCTTTCCAGTGGGGCGACGACACGTGTTGTAGAACTTGCAAGTCAAGCAGGCAGTCTAGAAACAAGCTGTTTTGCTCGTTTGTTTGTTTTGCATTGCTGTGGCGAGCTTAAAGGGGCGATACCCATCGGCTTTACGCTTCCAAGCATGATATTTGTTATCTCTTCATTCAAAACAGCTATTGACAAAACGGCAAATGATAAGATAATGCCAAAAACCAAGGTTTACATCTTTCCGCGCTTTCCAGTGGGGCGACGACACGTGTTGTAGAACTTGCAAGTCAAGCAGGCAGTCTAGAAACAAGCTGTTTTGCTCGTTTGTTTGTTTTGCATTGCTGTGGCGAGCTTAAAGGGGCGATACCCATCGGCTTTACGCTTCCAAGCATGATATTTGTTATCTCTTCATTCAAAACAGCTATTGACAAAACGGCAAATGATAAGATAATGCCAAAAACCAAGGTTTACATCTTTCCGCGCTTTCCAGTGGGGCGACGACACGTGTTGTAGAACTTGCAAGTCAAGCAGGCAGTCTAGAAACAAGCTGTTTTGCTCGTTTGTTTGTTTTGCATTGCTGTGGCGAGCTTAAAGGGGCGATACCCATCGGCTTTACGCTTCCAAGCATGATATTTGTTATCTCTTCATTCAAAACAGCTATTGACAAAACGGCAAATGATAAGATAATGCCAAAAACCAAGGTTTACATCTTTCCGCGCTTTCCAGTGGGGCGACGACACGTGTTGTAGAACTTGCAAGTCAAGCAGGCAGTCTAGAAACAAGCTGTTTTGCTCGTTTGTTTGTTTTGCATTGCTGTGGCGAGCTTAAAGGGGCGATACCCATCGGCTTTACGCTTCCAAGCATGATATTTGTTATCTCTTCATTCAAAACAGCTATTGACAAAACGGCAAATGATAAGATAATGCCAAAAACCAAGGTTTACATCTTTCCGCGCTTTCCAGTGGGGCGACGACACGTGTTGTAGAACTTGCAAGTCAAGCAGGCAGTCTAGAAACAAGCTGTTTTGCTCGTTTGTTTGTTTTGCATTGCTGTGGCGAGCTTAAAGGGGCGATACCCATCGGCTTTACGCTTCCAAGCATGATATTTGTTATCTCTTCATTCAAAACAGCTATTGACAAAACGGCAAATGATAAGATAATGCCAAAAACCAAGGTTTACATCTTTCCGCGCTTTCCAGTGGGGCGACGACACGTGTTGTAGAACTTGCAAGTCAAGCAGGCAGTCTAGAAACAAGCTGTTTTGCTCGTTTGTTTGTTTTGCATTGCTGTGGCGAGCTTAAAGGGGCGATACCCATCGGCTTTACGCTTCCAAGCATGATATTTGTTATCTCTTCATTCAAAACAGCTATTGACAAAACGGCAAATGATAAGATAATGCCAAAAACCAAGGTTTACATCTTTCCGCGCTTTCCAGTGGGGCGACGACACGTGTTGTAGAACTTGCAAGTCAAGCAGGCAGTCTAGAAACAAGCTGTTTTGCTCGTTTGTTTGTTTTGCATTGCTGTGGCGAGCTTAAAGGGGCGATACCCATCGGCTTTACGCTTCCAAGCATGATATTTGTTATCTCTTCATTCAAAACAGCTATTGACAAAACGGCAAATGATAAGATAATGCCAAAAACCAAGGTTTACATCTTTCCGCGCTTTCCAGTGGGGCGACGACACGTGTTGTAGAACTTGCAAGTCAAGCAGGCAGTCTAGAAACAAGCTGTTTTGCTCGTTTGTTTGTTTTGCATTGCTGTGGCGAGCTTAAAGGGGCGATACCCATCGGCTTTACGCTTCCAAGCATGATATTTGTTATCTCTTCATTCAAAACAGCTATTGACAAAACGGCAAATGATAAGATAATGCCAAAAACCAAGGTTTACATCTTTCCGCGCTTTCCAGTGGGGCGACGACACGTGTTGTAGAACTTGCAAGTCAAGCAGGCAGTCTAGAAACAAGCTGTTTTGCTCGTTTGTTTGTTTTGCATTGCTGTGGCGAGCTTAAAGGGGCGATACCCATCGGCTTTACGCTTCCAAGCATGATATTTGTTATCTCTTCATTCAAAACAGCTATTGACAAAACGGCAAATGATAAGATAATGCCAAAAACCAAGGTTTACATCTTTCCGCGCTTTCCAGTGGGGCGACGACACGTGTTGTAGAACTTGCAAGTCAAGCAGGCAGTCTAGAAACAAGCTGTTTTGCTCGTTTGTTTGTTTTGCATTGCTGTTGCGAGCTTAACTTGCATTAATTTCACACCGTCAAACTTAATGTGACCCGTCGGGAACGAGCTATGCAATCAAGGTGGGGTAAAGCTAAAGACGAAAGAAGAACGCAACAAATCGTATGCGCTAATATGAATGGCTTCGAGAGAAATTGCGAGAAAAAAAAACGTAAAAAAAAAAGACGATAGGTTGGGCATGCTCGTTTTGCTGCGACGACTTGTCGCGGCAGCTTTCTTTATGTTTATGCAATGCCCGACGCGGGTGTTTTCTACCAAATAAGTACCGAGTAATGCTAGAAAAACAATAATTTGCAGATCTTTCACGGGCTGTTTTCCTGCTTCTTTGTATGTTAAAAGCGCCGCCAATGGTCTGGGCCCATCGGAGCCATCCATGGGGCCACCCATGTCTATGCCCCGCCGTTCCGAAGCGGCCGCAATGCATGAGAGTTTTCCCTCTGGATTATTATATTAAAAAGAAACTCAAAAACGTCATGAAAACAACACAAGTTAGAGGTGAATTTTAGCGTATATTGGTCCCGCGATTTTGAGTATTACAAGCTTTTGACCCGAAGGTTAAAATGTAAGCGAGAAAAACTGAAAAAGCAACACTGGGTGTGACGTCACACTCAAAGACTTGTCAGTTTGAAAAACAATATTGTTTTCCTTCTGGCTGAAATGTTTTTTCACTGACGTAATTCTACACTGCGCCCACAATCTCAAATTTCGATTGGATGAATATTAGGCTTATCTTGGACATCGGGCTCACATAGATATTTCTTTTTGTATCTTTTGATCCAGCTAGGCTGATGTGCTCAAACTTTCGAATTTTATTGCCCCCCCTAGTGTTACATTCTCGGGGAGTTTCAGCTTTCTAAGACGCGTAGTTTATTCATGCGGGCCGAAAAAAACAAAACGATTTCATTTTTTTAGATCTTACGCCTGTAGACTTGACCCCGCAACAAGTGTCGACGATGTTGCAGAAGCGCTCAGCGCGGTCGTCGTTAATAAATCGGTTGTATGCACTTAGCTTCGAACTAGGCGTAAAAAGTACGCGCCGTTTTACACCGCCGTAGAGTGGGACTATTTTGGAAAGATCAAAGTAGCTGAGGCGTGGCCAGTTGGTTGCTTCTATAAACAAATCTTCGGTTCGTTAAGAAAAAAAAAATGATGCATGAGCTGTGCAGAATTTATTACCAGAATGTTCGCGTTTTAAGGACAAAGACGGTTGAATCTTTATCTGAAGCTAGGTGGAGCGCCTATTTATACGATGCTTTGCCTAACCGAGACTTGGCTAACCGATGGAATTTCAAGCGCTAATTAGTTTCCGTCAAAGAAGCATGTAGGCGTGATCGTGATTATGGCTTAACTGGAAATAGCACGGGGAGGTATATTGATTGCAATCGATAACCCTCTAAATTTCACAAATGGAGAAATTTTCGGTATCATCCTGAGCGCCGGCGATTAAGGTAATATCTGGTGACGGCAGGAATGTTTTGATTGGTAATCACTACTTTTCGCCGATTTCTGATCACAATGTCATTTGTGAGCATACTAACTTCCTTGAACAAAAGATTGACTTCTCAAAATTCTATGTGCACACGTATCGCGATTTTAAGCTTCCGGGTTATCGATTGAGAGTCTGACAGCCCTTACTAATACTAACGGAAGGTTAGAGCCACGTTGCTTATTGTACTTCGTAAACTTTACCGGTTTCAAGGAAAAATGATGTCAAAAACTGGTGTGAAAACATATTTGACCTTGCTCTGATCATTTCTGCCGTCGATATCACACTCGCCGTAGAAAAATCTCGGGTGGATATATATCACCAGCCGTTTCTTGTAAAGTTTGCTTTCCCAGTTACAATATGTATTTTTCGCGCACAATCGTGGTTTTCCTACAGTAATGTCGATTACAATTCCTTGTATCAGTATCTTCGTGTCCATTACTGGAGTAGTAACCAGAGGATCAGTGCGTTGCGTCATCTACGGATAAACCTTTTTTTCTGTTATGATGAAAACCATAAAAAAGTTTTCATACCAAAGAAGGTATTTTGTAAGAAATATCGGGGCGTCAATCCACGCTGTGAAGGTGCTTGGCCAGCGAAGCTGTGGTATGACCTGCAAGGATTGCCCACTGTACCATGCCAAATGATTGTCGAAGGAAAAGTAAATTCACTGTACCAAAACTCTTTATATAGACCTTTTCTTTATGGCAAACGCCACTAGGCGGCACTGCAGTTTTTGACGCCTCAGAGAACTTCCGGTTCATAAAAATATTGGATACAGCCCACCTAAACACTGCTGCTTGAAATGTCGATGAAACGTTACCGATTCTCCAGATGAACGCAAAAAAAAAACAAAAAAAACAAAAAAAAACGAAGAGGCGCGAGATCTATTAAAAATTTTCGAATATTCTTGTGAATTAACTTGATTCCTCCAAGACACTAAACTGTAAAGCTGAATGCCCTCGTGAAATCTCCAACGTTTTTGTCTGTATAGCATGTATGCTTTCTAGCAGTAATGACAAAAGCAAGCTCGACAGGCTTGCAAAGACGGAGCGACCGGAACTCGCTTGGGGCGCAAGTGGCAGTTCATGTTTGTAAACAGCAAAAGCTGGTCTTCTAATATGAAAGGCTATTGACGTCACTCCCTACGTCGCAAGCTGATGTCGCCGCGGCAGCTTGTGCAACAGGAATCTCTACCGCGAAACGTATGTGGTGAGCGCAACGTGCTTCGCATTGTTATCAGGAGCGCCTTATCACCAATTATCTGGTTCGGAAGTTTGTTTTGTGCTCTTTCTTTATTGAAACGAATGCTGTGCGGTATGCTGTATGCATGATATGCACTTTTCGCTTTAATCGCTGAAGGATTTTTTTTTTCTTTTTTCGTGAGGACGACGACATCAAAAAGTTCCAGTAATCCGACATGTGAGGCATATACAGCTTCGCTGTAAAAACCTAACCCTAAGGGTTCCCGAAGGAGGTACGACATTGTGTAAACTGCATTACCGTTGTCTGTACTGAAAAAACTGGACATGACCGGTACAAAAAAATCAACCTTATCGATATGCGGTGTCGGGAATCACGGGTAATGCAGTTCTTGCTCTGCCGAGGACTTTTTTTAGGATTTCCCGAGGACGAAGACGCGACTCCTGCCATTTCAGATAATGCTCCAGGTGACCGGCAACCATGATTTTAAGCACCAAGAGGGTTCTATAATTATTTTCACCTCAAGAAGTGCAGTAAATAAAACAAAAGTCCGACTCCACGCGGAGCATTACTAATCCCCCCCCCCCCTCCTTTATGTGGAGAATTAAGATTAATTTCGGTGGATTATCAGATTAGATATACATGTTATCTTATCAAGAACGCACACGTTTCAAACGCCAAGAGCATCGCTCCTTCCTCCGACAACCAAATCTGGCAAAAAAGACCACTTCGCGTGGCGTATTAACCCTTTGATGCCCAAAACTTTACTTTACGAGGGGCGTTCATAAAGTTCGTATTATCAGTACAAAAAATTAAAAAAAAAAAAACGGAACAAAACAGGTATCAACATGAGCGTGCGTTCCTCTAGTTTCCGCACAGTATAAACATTGCATGCTATAGTAGCTCAGAACGCCGCTAGGGAGTTGAAAAGAGAATGGCATCCCCCGTCGGTGCCAAACACATGCAGGTGATCCGTTTTTTTTTTCATTTGAAGTGAAGCAATGCCAAGGATATTCATTCCAATCTGGGAGCGTTGTTCGGGGACAACACCCCAGTTTATGACACTTTGGTTAAATGGCACAGACGATTCCAGTGTGGCCAGATAAGAGAAAAGCATTTCAAAGACGGCGACCAAGTGATTGCTGAAACAACCGAGTGATTGCTGAACACTCAAATCGAGGAGTTCTATAACAATGGCCTCCGGCATGTGGTGCATCGCTGGGAAAAGTATGTAACTTTTGGTGGCGAATATGTAGAGAAAGTCTCAACTCCTACTCGAGTTTGATTGGTGAATCTCTATTACTTCGTGACAATAATACGAACTTTATGAATGCCCCTCGTAAGTCCCGCACACCTACAAACTTTGGTGCGAATTCAGAGCAGACAAAAAAACGAAAACCTGGTCTAAAAAAAAAATTACCCTTCTTTGTGAACGCATAATGATATGTTGCTCCTGAGCAACGTTGGGCATCTGAGGCACTACTTCACGTGAAACGAGTGAAAACGGTTGCGACTTGGGAGAAGGCACAGGTGCATCTCGCATTTTGCTCAGTACAGGAACGTGTAACCAGTTTTGCTGTTTTTGCACCATATTTCACATCCAGTGGCGTACCAACTTGTTCTTGAGTGGGGGGCAAACCAGAAACCCCCCCCCCCCCCCAGGGCCTGGGGGTGGTGCCCTTGGTGTCCCTTGGGAGCCGCCGGACAGTGTTTGCCCTGCCCAGTGGCGGCTGTTTCAGGGGGGGGGGGGGGGGGGGGGCGCAAAGCACATGCCTTGCCCTCCCCCCCCCCCCCCCCCGGTTGGTACGCCTATGCTCACATCATCTGTCGGTCTTGGCTTTAGTGGCCGAGTGATCTTGCTTGGAGATGCATTTTCATTTTCCAATGTGTCTGACCTTCTCTTCAAACGCTTGGCCTTCACGTGTGCCAGGGCTTGTGCGATTTGAGAACGGAAAGTGAGCAGATAATGCCTTCTGTTGATGCAGAGTTACGTGCAGTGTCGCTTGTACACGAGATAAATATTTATATTATTTTTATTTTAGGTGCAAAAATCTTTTAACCATAAAAGTCATTCATATTTGAAGATTCTAGCCCTCTGGTGAACCATAACAGATACGCCACCAATTTTTCGTCACCAATACCAATGCTACCCACATATGCCCGATGTTGCTCCTGGGCAACATCATAGTTGTCAGTCTGCTACTGAGCTTTCACAAACTGTAAGTTCATTTTCACTGCACATTCGTCTGTTTTAGTCAATCAGTAGGAGATTTCAATCAAGGATTCGTTTCATTATCACATCCTGCATTTGTTTTCATCGATGTTCGCTCACCTGGTACAGTGGCAGGACGAGGTCGCTCGCCGGTCCAGACAAGTGTAGCGGAAGAGTGAAAGCGGACAAGTGCCGCCCTCTGTATTTTTATTTCTAGAAGTTCAGGTCACCTCGGCCTTGCGGCTGATGGCGCTAATTGCATAGATTCGCGGGTTTCGGGGAAAAAAAAAAATCATGTTTGAGTTGTTGCTCCTGGGCAACGCTGGGCATCAAAGGGCAATGTGCGAAAAAATTTCTTTTTTTTTTTCTTGAGGTGAAAGCGCGTACCTATTTATGGCCACCCAAAGCTCAAAAACAAAAAAAAAAAACAAAAAAAACGCAAGGCGTGGTTTATTACCTTCGCGCTTTCTGCTTTCTGATTAGTTGGTTGGCGTTCTTAACAGACGATGACGCAATCTGATTGGCTGCTGAGCCATATGAGATTCACAGTGACTATATAGTGGCTCCAACCAATATCACCAAGAAGAAAAAGAGACTTTCACCTCCCCCCCCCCCCCTTACCCCATACCCCATACCCCATCACTTGTGGATGAACGCAGCGCTGTCTATACCTTTCATCATCCTCATCGCCAGCGCGTCTTGCTGCGTCTCACGAAGAGCACGACGTTGGCACGCGGAGACGCCAAGACGCACGCGTCTGCCACTTGGCGGTGACTCTGGTCGTGCTTCCGCGTGTTCCTCGCTTGGGGCGGGTTGGAGGTCCACTAACGATGACGTTACGCGCAGGCCTTGTCTTCTAGGTGATATCTGCTCAAAACTCCGGAACGCTTTCTACTCTCCTTGTGCGAAGCAACCTCTAACCAGAGCGGCACGTCGCAGCGGCCTATTTAAGGGGGTATTCACTGGACGCCATGTTTGAGGGCGATGTTTAGAGCCCATGCTCGGAACAAGCATACAAGCATAGGCTGCTAAGACCGGTGGTCTTGATGGTGTGGAATGTACACGTTGCAAAAAACTGTGGAAGCTTGCCGTCAGCCCGCGCTCAGCAGTCGCGCACACAGCTATGGCCGCCGGTGAACAGAAGACGCTTTCAGGCAGCTGTGCATGGGCGCCGCCATAACCGACCTTCACTTTTTCTTCCATCTTATTCCGTTCGCTGCACTTCATCATTACCACAGCAGGACAGGTTATTGCCATTTTAAGTGTTACTGTGTCCTTCTCCCCAGCATAAGCCCTTGTGGAGACTCGTCAACGCCCGCTTCAGTGGCTCGGCATCTCGGTAAGACAAGAGAAGGTCGGCTATGGCGGCTCAATCTGGCGCGCGCTGAAAAGCCTGGCAGTTCGACGACGGAGCCATAGAGTGCCCGGTCGCAGATTTGGAGCGCGAGGATCTGATAGCACAAAGAAGATCTCGGGCAATCTGGTGTTCAGCGCACAGCTTTTGCAGCGGCGAGGACCCGAAACATGGGTTTCAAACCCGACGACAAAAAACGCGGTAGCGCGAGGAACGCGAGCACCACGAGCGGACATTACATCGCTCGGAAGAAGTGATTTCGGCGGCTCGCCGCAGCGGGGCGCCCGTTACATGCCTCTCCTCTCATCCGTTGTCTGCCGCTCTACCTTTTTCACTTTCGGCGGCCGCGTCTCGTGGCGATCTGCCAGGCTTTGTCAGTATATATGATACAACCCATGCACCTTTTCCAGAAAGGGTGCAGCCATCTTGAATGTCGTCACTTCTGGTATGCGTTAAACCGTCGTACCTATCTCCCTACGCCAATCGAAAATGTTCACGAAAAATACGCGATTGCCACACATTCTTCGACATCTTGTAGACCCTGAGATGGGGAACGATAAAAAAAAACGGACGAACACAAAAAAATCTCAAACGCAGCTGAAATTTATTGATATGAGCACACCAATAAATATACTTTCAAACAAATGGAAAAGAGAAAGGGAAAAAAGAACTCCAACGCATAAACAAGACGATCAACGAGTTCGCCCCAGACGGCATGAGCCGCTCCCCGGCTCCAACACGATTGTGTTATGTTGGTCAGACAGGGCGTTGTTTGAATGACCGTCTTACGGAACGCAAAAAGGACTGTCAAGAATAAGGCGCAGAGTTCTGACTTGGCAAATCACGTTGGTTCGTGTAATTTTTGTTCCCTTCTTTGGGATGAAACTTCCGTTCTGTGTAACGAAAAAGAATTGTTTAGAAGGCTAATTAAGGAGATTGTGCATTCGCGAGCGGGGTAATTGTGTGAGCCAGCCGTCTTTGGTTATAGTGATCGGATGAAAGAGTTTTTACTTGTGTGAGGCGGGCTTTGTAAACTTGGGGGGGTGGAAGGGGGGGGGAGAAAATCGGGAAACATTTGCTTGGAAGTAGGAAATGGAGCTTAGGCTTTAGCGGTTTGGAGGTCGCCTTGTGTGTTGACCTTGGGGTTGTTGTTCGGGTGGTCGGCTTCCTTTCCAAAAGTGTTGGAGCCGGGGAGTGGCTCATGCTGTCTGGGGCGAACTCGTCGATCGTCTTGTTTATGCGTTTGAGTTCTTTTTTTCCCTTTCTCTTTTTTATATGTTTGAAAGTCTATTGATTGGATGTGCTCATATTAATAAATTTCAGCTGCGTTTCAGATTTCGTTGCGTTCGTCCGTTTTTTTTTTTTGTTTTTTTTTTTTTTATCGGTCCCCATCTTAGGGTCTACAAGATGTCGATTAATTACCAGCTCACCTGCACTCTATCACTGCTTACACATTCTTGTTTTGCTTCACTTATACTTTCTCGCATATTACAGGTTAAAATTTTTCATTATCGTTTCGTCCCGCATACTAAATACGGAAACCCTGCGACTGAGAATGAAGAGAAACGAAAAACGTCTATAGCGAAGAATCTCGTGATACGCCCGTAAATGAAGTACATTAAGCGGAAACACTTGTATTCAATTTCACCTCGCGGTCCCGACAGTCTTGGTAAAATGTTCCTCTGTAACCCGATAAAAAAAAAAAAGGAACAAATTGCGAGGGAAATTTGGAGACAGGCGCCTAACGAGATGTCGCTTCCGCTTGGGACGAATTCGAGAGGCAGGCGGGTCCGAAAACCGCCCGAGGAAACGAAGCCCTCTGGGGTTGGCACGGGGAATGCATCCTCCCAACAATGCTTGGACACGCCTTCTTCCTTTCTTCGTTGGTTTGTTTTTGGCTGTTAAAGTGTTGTTCCGTTGTACTTTTTCTAATCTCTTTTTGTTTCTTATCTGTCTCGCGACGCGACGTGGACGATGCTTTGTTTCTTTAGCTTGCGATGGACCGTAGGGGACGCTAGGAGCCAGTCGAAGTCAATCCAAAGCCGTGTAAGGGTCTCATGAGCGTCGGGAAAGGCCCAGTCGCAACTCCGGGGCGCGGAGTTGCGTATATGCTCGTGGCTCTGGATTGGATATTGATGGCTCATATCTAGGGTTCCGTGTTATTTGTTGTATACTACTTATAGAGCAATAAACCCTGAAAAATTAATTCACGAGCCGCTTTGATCAAAATCGGGGGAAATAGAAAAACCCCGGACTGGCGTTGTTCGTAATTAAGAAACAGCATAGCTTCACAAAAATAAATCTTTCATCTACAACTTTTGTTTTGTGATAACCCGGAACACAGCTTCACTCTATTAAACTGTCCTTCACGTTTTTTTTTTGTTTTTTTTTTTCTTTGGGAATTTAATTTTTGACTTATCTCGTTTCAATATCTTATCGGAACCGGGGTGCGTCTTTCAAGTATTCCGATCACTGCCATGTTTCCTGAAGGTTGGGGACCCTTACGGCCGCTTCCTGTTTTCTTGAAAAACAATCCCAGATGAACGCGAATGTTTTGTCCTACACCGACCGTTAACACCAAAAATACACCAAATCTCCAGAGAAAAAAAAAACAAAAAAAAAACGAAAAGACGCATTTGAATTTGAAGAAATGTAAGCTCCAAAAAAACACGGAACCCTACCCAAAGCGTCTGATGCGGTCCATCATGAAGTGAAACGGGTGTAGATAGTGGTTTTGGAGTGGAGGATGGATCGATGTGGTTAGTGTACCCTTGGCAAACAGTATACCGAGTCTTTTTTTCTTCTTTTTTGTTTGAGGATCGTCATTGGGGAAGCTGGCGGTCGGAAACAGGGTAATCATTCTCTCCATAAGGATGATTATTTCGTGCACATGACGCTAAGGTCTTCCATGCGGCGTCACAAGGTCGCGAAGCTACAAAAAGTTTTGTTTCTGTTTCGCTGTTTTTTTACGCTTGCTTTTTGTTTGCGTTTAACCTCCAGCAAGCCCGACTAAATAATTTATTCACCTCTAGTTTGTTTGTTGCTTGTTTCCCGCCGTCCCATTTCTACTGTATCCTTCAAGAGACACTCTGGAGACACTGTCCAAGGCGTGATTCTTCCTTATAGGGCGGTTCATGTCACACTTCTGATGTAAAAAAAAAAACTGTCTTCGGACGTTTCCGAAGCGTAAATATACACGAAGCAAACATTTCTAGTTCGGACATGCAGCGTCTGATTTCGCGAAGTATCCGTAATGCACATGGTACGAAACACAGGCTGAAAACACTGTCTGTAGCGTGTTACTTCTAGACATAGGCTAGGTGGCGCCAGCTACCGCCCGTTATAGAGGGTATAGACAGGCACGCTGTTTACAAACAAGCCCGCATTTCCCACACCAGGTGTAGGCACTGCGCGTGCGCAGAAACCAGACTGGCGCGAGGTGAGGCGTCCGCGCATGCGCCGTACCGTCAACAGCGCCACCGCAGCTGCGTGACGTCAGGGCCGCGATTCATCCATCCATCCATCCTTCTTTTTGGGACGGTCCTGTAACATTGGTGACACAAGAACTGTTTGTAGACGTGTTCGAGGCGTACATCGGCTAACGATACAAGCTAGAATGGGTAAACGACGACCGGGCAGTATACAGACCAGGCGGTCTATAGCAGGCAGCGAGCGGAGAGTCTGTACGGCACGGGAGCTGTTTAAATATGTCTACTCACCCACGATGCCTTCCCCACCCCCGATGCACGCATGGTTGCGGCCGTGCGGCAACGCGATTTGTATACTGCCTGGTCGCTGTCTGCGCATTCTAGCTCGTAACACTAGACACAGTACGTTTGCGTGAAGCAAACGTGCTTAGGACATGCGTGAGTAGTGTCCTCAGTTATTTCTCTCATGTTCGCAACGAACACCGTCTCTTGTCAGATGACGATAATGATGTATGAGTAGGACTACGGCTTGAATTGTACATGAGGTAGCTATGGGTAGCTAATGAAGTTAATAAGTATTCTACGCAAAAAATTAAAAAAAAATTAATGGGAGTTTCACGAGTGAATGTTTGTACGAGAATCATAAGATGTAAACTGGATGTGATGTATATGTCATGCTTTGCGAACTTGTGGTACTTAAAGGGGCGGTGCAACGATATTCGTTTTGAGCGTTTTTCACTTCGTATGAGCTTACTCGCACTATACCTCGTCTCACCTTAGTATGGACTATTGTTAGGAGCACGTGCTAAAAGCGCGAGCTAGTCGCTTTGAATGAAGCCGCGGCGACTGCACGAGCGCTCGTGCAGCAAGTGCTCTAGTCAAGGCAGTCAAGGCTGGCCGCTCGCGCTAGCACAGCCTTGGCGGTTAGTCCATGCTAGGGTGAGACGAAGTATAGTGGGACCCAAGTACGCTCGCACGCAACGCCACTGACCAAGAAACCTCTTTGTTGCGGTGTAATTTCAAAGAGAAAAGCGAGCGTTTTCTTTCAATCTCTCCTTCGCAAATTTTGATGACGTACCCTGGTGGTAGCAGCATCCTCCAGGGACGATATTTGAATGCGGCTCATAGATTGGACCCGAGCGTTGCGTGAGCACTCGATTTGGGCTCGTGATAATTGATAGCTCGAGAAGCATTCGGGTAGTGGCCCGTGTCCAATCGCTGCAACGACGGCAATAGCCGAGCCATAACAAACAATGTCTGGAACTCAGCGCGTGTCCTGTGCTTTGACAACCCCAGCGCGTGGCTATGATCAACATTGGCGGCATATAATCGTCTCCAGATCACGTGGCCGCTTGTTCTGGCTGCGAGTTGAGGGGGTGAACGCTGCTCGTTTTTCTTTAATTTTTTTACTGGGACTTCTAATTGCGTGGGGTGAAAAACGAACGCGTGTTTCATAGGTAATTAACGTCAGGGATCCGTTCTAAGTGGTATTTGCGCAAAGTACAAAAATTGTTGCATCGCAGCTTTAAGGCTGAACTCCATGGGACGAATATGCTGCGAATAACCGACGAATTTTGCCCGGCGGCTTTTGCTCTGCGCGTGGAATCAACACAGTGGCTGCTACGTCGCGCGCAAAGCGAGCGTGCCGTCGGGCGGCGTTCGCCAGTTATTCGTCACCTAATTCGCTCCATGGAGTTCAGCCTTTATTCTTAGCCCGAATTAGCCACAGCTAAAAAAAAAAAAAAAAAATACCTTCATTCTTTTTAAATATTCACTGAACTGACAGAAACATCTTTCTGTTAAAAGAGTGGGTAGAACACGGATATATAAAATCCCTCTTTGAGAAGTATACTAACGCCGCGAGACAGATTTTGATTTCGGAGCGATTCTCAAACTGCCTTCTATACTCAGTTTCACTTTAAGTACGAGCGTAGCAGAGGCTATTAGCAGCGAGATGTTTTGGTGGCACCCTCCTGTGGTTCCCCCTTGTGACGTCATTACCTTGCAAACAACACGTTCGATGGTGTTTGGTATTAGCATGGTGGAAGCTTGAAATCATTGCGCTCTCAAATGAACACTGCCAACACCGTCAAAATTAAAGTTCTTTCATTCCTCTTATTTCCGTCGATGATAAATCCCCTTTCCGACGTCATAGTCAGCGTTCGGCCAATCGTGGAAGGCCGACCACAGCGACGCTTTTGGTCGCGCACGGGGCTAATACTCCGTTTCACCTTATGTTGTACCGCAGCGAAGGCTAGGAGCGCGAGCTCATAGCGTTGGCAGCTGCCCTTGGTGCACGAGAGCTTGTGCCGCCGAGATCTGCCATAGAGCCATGGGCTCGCGCTTGTGGCTTTTTCTGTGGTACAACACAAGGTGAGCAGAGTATAGACCTTTCCAATGTTTACAAAATCACAGTCCAGCGTGCGATCTTCACAGCCCAGCACGTGCGTGTTCGTCGCTTCGGAAAGCGAGCAAAGCACGCGCCATACGCACGAACGCTCAAAATGGCACCGGCCACAAGCTCGTTTTTGGAAAGGTCTATACAAGAACGAGCTCCGGGCTTTCAGCGTCCCTGCCAAGCACGCGCGCTCGTGCAGTGCAAGCATTGTTTGGGGCCACATGCTCGCACTTGTAGCATCGGCTGCGTGTGGACTTGAAACGAAGTATAGTTCCGCGTTTGAGCCCGAAATCGAAGCACCTTTTGGAATCGCGCCTAGGAACACTCAACTCCCAAAATATCTTTAAGGGAAACTGACTGAAGTTCATGGTGGGAAATACGCCAAAGGGACAAGGACAGAGAAGTGAGGCACACAGGACAGGGCGTGAAGTTGTTCTGTTTTAGATGAAAAATAATTAAATCGCCTTTATTTGGCCTCCAGCATTACGAATGTCAGAGTTATATTTCAGATTGATGTACCAATTAAGCCATAACAGCGCTTTCAAAATAGCGCTGAAGCCCCCATCCTTAACCGCGCGTTAGGAGGGAGGAGGGACTCGTGACGTATTACGCAGAGTTCTCGACATTTCCGCGTCTTTCGCAAGCTTTACCGCAGGAGTCAAAAAGAACGCACGCGTTCCATTACAAGCGGCTCGCGCAATGCAGTTGAAACTTCTGGGTATGACATCACACCCAACAATTAATTTTTCGGGATTTTTTTTTTTACATCAATTGTCACGTTTGGGTCCACTGCCCTATTAAAAACGGGGTCAAAGGTCGAGACACATCACTTGTTGAGCGGACCTTTCCGCTCAGTAAAGGCGGAGTAACCCCAGCAGCGGTGTCAGCGCGGTAACAATGGACGCTCGTCGGCCAATAGCAAGCCGCCTATCTCGGAAAGGTGGCTTGCGATTGAGAGTGTTTGGATGTTAGAAAAGAAACACACCCCTCCCCGTCCTTCCCACCGTCCAAAAATAAATAAATATGTTTAGAGTAATTAATACTTACGTAATGAGGCTATTTTATTCAGGAGCAAACCCGAAGCTCGCTTCTTGTTCGGCACGTCGCGAAACTCATAATCCTTCTCACAATGTATTGTTTTTTTTTTGTTTTTTTTTAAGGGGAAAGCTTTTTTTTTGTGACAAAAGTATCCTATTTTGCAATGGACCTTTTTCCAGTAAGTTTTGCACATGCTAACATCCTTTCCCATGGCCTTGCTTCCAGCTGTTACCATTTTCAGAGGGCAAAGTCCCTCATCTTCGCGTGCATTTAGTCTTTTTTGAGGATTATTGTTTTTATTTTTTAAGTATTCATATTATGGGGCATGAAAAGCAATGAAGACGAATACAACAGCACGATGCCAATGTATTCTGACGGCCGGAGGCATGTTGGGCTCCCCCTCATGTGTAGTTCGCAGACAACTCCCCAGACGGCGTTCGTTACAGGAAAAAAAGTGGCTAGGTGGCGCCAGCCGCCGCCCGATTAAAAGGTTCCAGCCAGATCCCACCATCAATCCAGGTTCATTGAACACGAGTGCTACGCGTGTCAACATTCGGCTGGGGCGCGTGTTCTCACCGATGGACGCTACTTCTAGCCGAACGACGACGCAGCAGTCGTGTCTAGTCTGCGACTTGCGTCTGCCCTCAGCGAGTGACGTATCATATTCACCACTACCGCTTTCTATAAAAGTGGTGTTGCCTCGGGTTCATTTCTCGGCTCGGCTGAACCCGTGATATGGGCCTCCGTGGTTGTAAAGCGCTCGTGGCAAATGCAGTGCCTGGAACGCGTCCAGGGGGGCTATGTAGTGCTTTTTGGACTCCCAGGAGACTAGGGAGAAGGAAGTGACGTACAACGCAGCAAATGCAGATTGAATGTTGATTTTGTTTTCTTCTGTCAACATCCAATCTGCGTTTGCTCTAGTCGTTTACGTCACTTCCTTCTTCCAAGTCTCCTGGGAGTCCAAAAAGCGCAACATAGCACCCCAGTCTATCTATGCTAGAAAGCAAACTAAATGATGTAAAAAAACTGCATCGGGCCCTGATTGGCTATTCTCTCGGGTCACGTGACATGACGTTGAAATGTAGTTTTTCCCTATGCAGTTCGAGCTATGCTCGTGAAATGATGCAGTTGGCGGTGACGTCAAAATGTCGTCACGATGCACTTTGACGATGCAGTTAACTGAGTGGTCGAGACGAAGCCAGAGATCAATCTGCATCGTAAAAGATGGCGACCCTAACATATGCATCTCTACTGTTGGGTTCGCAGCGGATCGAGTTTTTAGAGATCACCGGGATGCTTTCGAGACGAGCGATGCGAGGTTTGTGAGCGAATAACGGCTGACCAAAGGGGTGACTCGCTGGCTGTGCGACCGGCTTCACGGAAAGCTCCAGCGTTGTCCCGAAGGGCCCTGTGTGCTGACGGTCAAACAACAAGTCCTCGCAGCTCTACGCTTTTACACCACTGCCGGCTTCCAGGGAACCGTCAGGACCGACGAAAACATTGGGCGCGTTAAGTTAGTGAGCTCGAGACTCCGGACATCTGCGCTCGAGCGCGCGGGTTCGGAGCGTAGCTTAACGGCGCACTTTGGTACCGAGGCGCCATCTGACGCCTATTTTTTTAACGTTTCCGGTTCCGGCTTTCCGGCGCGCGCTTAAACATGGCTGCCATCTCGTCGAAACGTCGAAAAAGTGTTTGTTAGACGACGACCTCGATGAAATAAGTGCTCGGACACCGCGGCAACCACAAGAGCTTGTATTTGTGCTGCACGCTGTTGGTGCAGCGATTAAAGGTACGCCGAACGTGTTCTGAATTTCCAAAAGCCTTAATTAAAGACTGACGGCTGAATGGCCGAATTCATCGGCTCGCCTGATCCTGAAATTGCGGTAAGGTACATGAAGAACTTCGACAAGCATTTGAAGGATGTATGCACACCTGTCTACACCAGCACCTTTCTTTTTTTTTTTTATTTCCCACGATGACGGAACGATAGCACGAGCTGCCAAGTGATCGCCGTCGAAGTATCCACGCATCCAAGCAGGCACGACTTGCGCGTCCGAGGGAGTCCCTAAAGGCTTCGGCGCAAGCACGAACGACGCCGAGAGTTTCGAGCACTGCATGGTAGCGCAGAACGAGCAGTTCCTACCTCGGTGCCGTTCCTGGCTGCGCCGGAGCTTTTCGGCCGCGGGGTTCGGTTGGTGCGGTCGCGGTCGGCGAGGTGAGCACGGTGGCATCCTCAGAGCGTTCAGAAACGATCTCGCTCGCCAGGGATTGCGCGCACACGACGCCTCTGATCCAGACTGACCCGGCAGCCCGGCCCGGAGCCCAAAACGCTTGTGTTTTGATGTTTCTTCGATCTCGTGTGAGATCCACCGCGTGAAACACCCGTGAAACCACCGCGAGTAACCGCTAGATTGGCCGCGAGAGCCGAAACTCCGTCATCTCACCGAAAAGCGACCTGTTCGAGCTCTCGCGCACCATCTCCGACGACGGAGCTCGCGGAGCGCGCTCCGCCACCGCGCACCGGAAGTGAGACGATGTCGTTTAGTTTAGCTCGAGTGCACTCTGGCCGCTGGAGCGCGCTCGAGCGCGTTAACTTAACGCGCCCATTGGTGTTCACCAGTGCTCTGTGAGTCGCGTACTTGGTGATGTCACCAACGCTATCATCGATTGCCTCGGATCGAAGTGGATGTGTTTCCAACAAACTCAAGCAGAGAAGGCGCTCACAAGAAGGAAGTTCTTCGAGCGATGCAAGTTCAGCGGCGTGATCGATAAATATTCTAAATACTCTTACACGATTCAACACGATTCTGTTTTCATTTGAGTGCACCCCATATAAGCGATTTGGCTAAGCGAAAAGCCAAGCAAGCAACGGTAACATGCTTAAGTCGAGCTAGTTCGTTCATACTTCAGGTAGAGAGAGAGAGAGAGATAGATACTTTATTTTAAAACAACTACTTCAGGTAAGGCCAGCTGAACTAGAATAAAGATACACATAAAGAAAAGACCATGCACACCGTGGGACTAACAACTGATTTTCTTTTTCCTCCTCTTCTACTACGAACCCAACTTGAGGGAAATATTCTCTTTTCTTCTTTTTTGCTTCCTACTTCTCCGAAAATTTAACCCCCGAAGGAACATTTTTTCTTTCTCGTGCAGCGCGAAAGAAGTTGCACTAACGCAGTCAAACATAGTCAAAAAGTAAAATTTGTCGTTAGTTGTTTATACAGCAGGAGGTTAGTCCGCCTGAACATGGCGACATTGTTATCCACTGTAGATAAGCAATTTAGCGAGTGCAGTACGACTGCTAGCCCGGGGTCTTTAACGTGTATCACGCAGTAGTGATACACGACCGTACGCCGATACGATGCTCATCCAGATCGAAACGGGCAGGGACGGGGATCGAACCCAGGATCCCTGGGTTCTGCAGCGCGAGCTTTCGTTCCACGTGCTCCGAGCTGGTGTGCGCTAGCCCACTTGGCGATCCTCCGAAATTCCCTGTAGGGAAAAGAAAAACGATGTGGTTTCAACTCAATCGCCACAGTTCGGCGCAGGGGTTTCCCCAGGAATTGAAATCAGGGGGGTGTCTAAATTTTTTTTTTTTTTTTTTTTGGGGGGGGGTAGGGGGGGGGCATTGCGAATATAGGAGTCGTTGTGAATTAAGGGGGTGCCTTCAGAAAAACGAGGGGGGGTCTAAACCCCCCCTAGGGGGGGGTCTGGGGAAATCCCTGGTTCGGCGACGTCACCGAACACGTCACGGTGCAGTTCTCTTCCGATGTAGTTTGTTGGCGATGGAGATTAGGCTCCTCCATCGGTGACGTCACGATGCAGTTTCTCCACCGCTTTTTCCAGCATAGACAGACTGAACTGATGTGTTTATATAGCGTCCTACCGACCCGCTATGCATCCAACCTGGTCCCGAAGGGGCGACAATTGACGTCACGGAAGCCGGCGCGTCGTGCTGTCGGATTTCGCGATCGTAAAAGTTACGGTCAAAAATACGGGCGAGCGATATTGTGTCGCTGTTGTTGCGGCGTCCCAACTTCTGGCTGTCCAAGCTTCCGTGGACTGTCAAGCTTTGCAGCGACGACCAGCGGCAGGACATGCGTCTGCCAGATGTACCACCCCTGTTGGGACATCGCTAGGAAAGCGACAGGCGGCAGACTTTGACTTTATTGAGCGGAAATCGAGCGACCACATTTGAGGACGCGCTAAGCACACCAGTCGGAGATTGCATTCCATGGCAGAATAGTAATAAATAAAGAAGAAAAAAAAGGGGGGGGGGGGGACGTGCGCGTGTTGTGAATGTACCCCTCGCAATAAATGTTACGTCATCGATCGTCGGCGGTGTCGATTGATTTCTATCGATTCTCCAACTACACAAGAGCACTTGGGGAAATAACAAAAATAGAGCAAACGAATAATGGAAGTCCCACTTGTCACTAATGCGTTTTAGATTGAGCACTGCCTACGGGAAGCTTTATTATATTTTCGATCTGTGTTATCTCGTGAACATTTTACCGGGAAGAAAAAGAATTAAAAAAAAAAACTGTGACATGGGAGAAGATAAGTTGCAACCGGTTGACTTTATTCCGTTTTGTTTTCTGTTCAATGTAGCACTTTTTTTATTTTGTTTTATAAGCGAGTTCCGCAAACGTCTAGATAAAGCAGTCGACACAGTTGACAAAGTTTGTCCGTAATCGATTTGCCATATTAAATGATGTGACCTGTAACTAAATGAGTTCTGCTGATCATAGCGCGCCCAATTTCTTGGAAAAAGAAAAAAAGTATTTACTCTGCACGACAAAACTTTATCCCGTTGTATAAATATTCATAAGTTATAAGAAAATTGACAAAAGTTACACGTAAGAACCTACCTGATAGCAGAAAATACTGATGAAGTCTAAGCGATTTTTAAGCTTTTCACTTTGCCCTCGTCAGTGCCGGTCAATTATGTGCCCTTCGCATAAGGCCAAATTTACAGTGCGTAGACATGTTTTGTTTATAGAAATAAAGACACATGTCCATCGAACAAGTCATGTCTTGACCTGTTGACACCCAGTGTAGCCGATCGCAGGGTAGCAAATATACATGCAAAGTGTGTTTTGCCAATTTGCCAGACTCGAAACTCAATCGGCAGGCGGTGGAATCATCGCATTAAGGTTTATGTGCATGCAAATGAGGGCACAGGTCAATTCTGCCCAGTCACATTTTTTGCTCGCGTTTTTCTTGCGCGACGTGAAAGCTGCGAAAGCATCGAGATTACCGGTCCATGGTCACGTAGGCAGAAAGAAAATTCTCGTGACCGAGACGCTTCCGCGAGGGCTCATTTTCTATAGTTCAAATAGAAATTCTATAGTTCAAATTCGATAAATTTCTTTTAGAGCGCAGCTCTTAGGCGTCTGTTTCCGTGTTTCGCGGCGCCGGCGTCCGCGTCGGTGTAACCGCGCTAAATTTAGCGGGAAAATTGACGTCACGTGACCTCAACACTAATTAAATTCCCCGCTAAATTTAGGGGGGGGGGGATTGAATTGGTGTTGAGGTCCCGTGACGTCAATTTTTCCGCTAAATCTAGTGGAGAAACTGAATTTGTTCATAGGTCACGTGACACCAAGTTATGTGACGTCATTTTCCTCGCTAAATTTAGCGAGGAAATTGAATTGGTGTTGAGGTCACGGGGCGTAAATATTTCAGCAAAATTTAGCGGGGAAACTGTGGAAGGATGGGAGGGTATGGGCGAGGACGACGGGAGGGTACGGAGGAAGAGGATGGGAGGGTACGCAAGAGGAAAAGGAGAGGGTACAATGGACGAGTAGGGTAGAGGAGGAGGAAGAGGCGCATACCGTCCCCTTTATACTCTCCCCTACTCCTCCTCCAGAGCTGCGCCTTAATTTTGCGTTGCAGAGATTTGTAAACGTCTTTCATTTTAGAGCGCAAGCTTATTAGGAGACACGTTTCGGATGAGCGGGCGTCGCGTCGCCCTCGCGTCGCCGTCGACGTCGGCGTAACCGCGCGTGCATATATGGGTAATTTCCCGCGAATGTAGCGGAAAAATTTCCCGCTAAATTTAGCGAAAAAATTCCCCGCTAAATCTAGCGAAAAATTTTTACCGCTAAAATTTAGCGGAAAATTTCCCCGCTAAAATCCTTAGCGGAAAAGTCTAACCGCCTAAATCTAGCGGAAAATTTTCCACCAAATTAGCGGCAATTTG
This sequence comes from Ixodes persulcatus, assembly GCA_013358835.2. Taxonomy (NCBI): domain Eukaryota; kingdom Metazoa; phylum Arthropoda; class Arachnida; order Ixodida; family Ixodidae; genus Ixodes; species Ixodes persulcatus. The sequence continues at coordinate 856,326 of JABSTQ010009660.1, read as the reverse complement.
GCCGCTAAATTTAGCGGAAAAATTCCCCGCCAAATTAGCGGGAAATTTTACACGCTAAATCTAGCGGAAAATTTTCCGGCTAAATTAGCGGAAAGTTTTCCCCGCTAATCTAGCGAGTAATTTTCCCCCACTAAATCTAGCGGAAATTTCCCCGCTAATCTAGCGGACAAAGTTCCCCGCCTAAATCTAGCAGGAAAATTTCCACTAAATGCGGGAGGGCAGGAGAGCTAGGAGGAGAATTGCCCCTCTATACTTCGTCGACCTTAGCATGGACAACGCGAAGGCTTTGCTAGCGCGAGCGCCAGCCTTGACGCCTTGACTAGAGCACTTGCTGCACGGCGCTGTGCAGCGTAGCGGCTTCATCAAAGCGACTAGCTCGCGCTTTAGCACGCGCGGCTAACAAGAGTCCATAGTAGGGTGAGACGAGTATATGTATACCTTCCCCTCCCCCTCCTCAAGAGCTGCGCTCTAATTCGGCGTTACAGGGAGTTGTAAACGGCTTTCATTTTTTTTACACGTATTGACAGTTGTTCGAAAAACTTTGAGAAAAACGAGCGGCGTTGACCCCCTGAATTTGTATCTCGAGCGTGCGGTCACTTGATCTGATACAATTTACGCGTATTTTCTACCAAGGCTTATCATTCGCCACGCGTTGAGGTTGGCAAAAACGCAGGGCACGCGCCGAGTTCCACGGATCGTTAAGGTTCGGCTCTTTTGGTCATCGCAGCAATCAAACACTTTTAAGTAGCTCACTTTTAGCCTGGGACTATACATACTTGAAACGTGAATGATGGGAATATCATCCGCGTTTAGGGCATCGCAGTCCTTGCGGCTGTTGGACTAGTGGTACATTTAGGGTACCCCGGCGATTCTCACGTGCTTGAAGTCGTCCTAAAAGTGACTTATTTGGGGTTTGTTGATGACGCCCAGCAAGGTTCTAGTTGGAACCATATACTTATTTTCACTAATTAAAAATGTTAAGTAATTGTTTTACAATGGAGCTGTTAAGGGCTAGTTTCCCCAGAATCGTGTCCGTCCCCAAACGACCTGAGGACACAGAACAGCTACCGCCGTCGCTCATAGATGGCGGCAACCATTCGAGCCTTTCCACTCCGGCTTGCCGGCTTGCGGCCGGTCATCACTTCATTCCCACCCATAGTACAACTTCGCTGGTCTTCCTTCTTCACCAGAGTGGAAAGGCTGGAAGTTTTAGTATGTTTTTTTGAAATTCCTGACGCCCGCCGTATTGGGCAGTTAGTTTTCAAAAAAGAGCTTATTTTATTCTCTTCGCCAAGCACTCTTTTTTGCAATTTGTTTTCTGTATTCGCAGAAACAACCGGTATATAAAGGTAGCACGATGTGTTGAATGTTTAAAATGGAGATTAAACAGCCTGAAGAACACCCCACTGTTGACAGACCGCTGACCACAAATTTCCACTGCGAAAAGATTACGTCTAAAGAAAACAAATCGGTGAAGTTTTTTTTTGTTTCTTTTTTTAATATTTTTAGAAACTCATTTTTTTTAACCGCGGGCTGACTGACTGAAGGGCAATCCTCTCCAAAAGCTTGAATCAAAAGTGGTGCTTTTTAATGATTTGTTACGACTTATTTTTATCAAAGAGGGGATTACCTTCTGCTCATTTCAAAACTCTTCTTGCAGCGGGATTATTTGCAGACACATCAGGAGAATAGAGTCGTAATATTTTTGATAAGGTCCTCAAAACGGAATATATTTATGGCTTACTTTTTCACAGGCTATGTGAAATAAACAAGCGCCAAAAAGAAAAAAAAATGAAGGGGAGAACAGGTGAGCAAATTAAAGTGGTAATGCGCTTTTTGACTGGCAGGTATAAAACACTTCCTTTGTTTACTGTCATACATGCCACGAATAAAACAATCCTGCAGCATCACCTTTAGCCACCTGGATAACGTTGAAGGAATGTTTTCCTTTTTTATAGTGTATTACCACTCCTGTAATGACAGTATCAATACATAAAAGTAAGTACAAAACGAGCGTGTTGTTAACAGTGATTAAACATGAGGAAGATACACAGAAAAGGGGGGGGGGGGTCTTCGTTGTCCGTCCCCCCCTTTCTGTGTATCTTCCTCATGTTTAATCACATAAAAGTACTCTCGAGCTCCTTGGAAATTGAATGAAAATACTAGCTCACTACTTCTCGGCTTTCATTTTTGGGCATATAATTTATGGGGTGCCCAAAGTCCAGTTAAATCGTATACGCCCATACAATATTGACATATATGGCCATGTAAATACATAATTCTAAATAGAAGGCCATATATGGCCATAGATATAATATGACTATGACCTTACATGCCAAATTCTTGATATGACCTGATATGGCCATATCGTCGCGGATGGAAAAGAATCGACGACCGTAAAACTAACATTAAGCGAGCGTCGAGCAAGCGTCGAGAAAGCGGCAGCGAGCATCGAAGGCGGCAGGAGCCAGCGTCGAGGTGTCGGCGTAGCAGCTGGCTACCGCGAGGAATGCGAAAGAGTCGGCAAGGCTACGCTGGGCGGCTTATCTTCTACACTCGGGATCTCGAACATTGGGCCTAGATTGTCCTAGCGCCAATCACTCGGAGTAAGAGTAAACACGAATGTTCTAGAAGTATGGAGCAGCATTTCTTCTCGGCCATGCACGCGGAAATATACGGCAGTTCCGTACGGGTAGGCTGGGCTTTGGAATGGTTGTTTTTCTTTTAAGGAATTTACTATTTATCTACAATCCTTCAGTGTCCAGTCTTGAGTTAAGGTGTATCTATTTTTTGTTGTCTACAACTGACTTTAGGTTTTGTTCTTTTTAACCTATTTGTGCCTGTTGCAGAAATTGCAGAAAAGGGGTTTTAGATATTAAAAAAAAAAAGAAATATTAAACAATTATTTAATAAAAAAAACTATCAAAGCAGAAGTGAGTTTCGTGTTCACCGTTACATCAAAACGTTGGGACTCACAGTAATGCGGAACGTTCTTTTTGTTCCTTCGCTTCTTTCGTCGGGTTCCAGTGTGCGGGCAGAAACCTGATTATTATTTCCGATCGATCTTGAGCAACGCCGATTGAGCTCTGCACTGTTTTTACCTTACCATGGATTCGAGAGGACGCCACGAGCTCTTTTGGAGCCAATCGAACGCCGTGCGAGTGCCACGTGACCTTGGTTTGGAGCGCAGCGAGGTGCAGGGCGCGTAGGGTCCCGTGTTTCGTTCGCGGCACTGTATTGACTGGGATGGCTCGGAGCATCCGCTACCGGTCCATCGTAGGACATATAGAATATATTCCCGACACGCGTTCGGGATCGATACTTCATTTGCACGTGAAGGTTTTCAGTTTCGGGAAGCCAGCAGTGTACGCGAATACTGGATCTCAATTATCCATACTCGCGCTTTGCGCCGACAACTTAGGAAAAAACATGGAATGAGTTCTTCAGTTCGACCGCCTTTTGCATCGTCGAGAGACCGTCGTGAAAACAAAAAGGCACATATCGATGGAGACAGAACTTATTTTTCAGGTTTTATGCTAAAGGTAATAGTAATAGCTTGGTTATGTTTCTTCAACAGCATATATTGAGTTCCACCTCGTGGAGGCACTTCCGTATACTTGTGTGTGAGGAAACAGAACAACACCAGCCAAAAAAAAAAAGAATCACAGAGAGTTAAAGTACGCCCAATAGTCGTAATCAATTTTTCCTATATAATTCAAAAGTGGAAGCAACACTGCTCGGTTTTCCATTAAAGGTATCGTCACTCAACAAAAGCTTCTTTTTATTTACACCAGTCTCGTGAAACGACACATTCAACGAAATTCGGCAAAATATTATTAAGAATAAGGTGCTTAGTTCGCGTAGCTGATGTAGCTCTGAAAAGAAAACATTAACAATTTAAATCGGAACGCAAAATCGGGAACTGGAGGCAGCAAGCTTAACTTTCTCTCGAACATTCCGTAATCTCTTAAATTCCGTGGCGTCTGGTGGCTTATACGGCAGTTTAATTTTCGCTATACCAGTGGCGGTAACGAACTTGTATTTTATAGGGCACCGTCACTTTCGCAAGACAACGGCACGCGAAGAAGTGTTCGTTGAGCAGTTCCTATACTCGATCACTTTCCGTTTCCATGGAGACAAAGCTACAACCGGTCAGAACGAAGCTCCCACATAGACAGACGCATCGATGATAAAATTGTATACACCAAAAACGCTTTAGAGCCGATTGTGTGCCGCCCGCAGATTGACGGAATCTGAGTTAGAAACGAGCGTGGTGTTCGATTCCCTCGTCGCATCGTATACTCACCCCTCGAATGTTTGGGCCTTGCATCATCCGCTTAGGAGCATCTTCAACGTCTCTATTCATCAGTCGCTAGAAGTGTGCCATTAGTACGGCACAAACCTCATATCTCAGATGATGATAGTGCATGATCAAAGTGACCAGTCTGAATTTCGAAAAGGGTCTATAGTGACTCTTAATTTCGAAACATTGGCCTTCCTTTCATCAAACGTGAATGAAGAAAGGTTATATTTGTAGAGGCAAAGAAAGCGAAGAAGGGGAAGTGATTTGCTGCATGGATCTTTACACATCGGGTAGACAGTGTGCCCTAAAGGGCGTCCGTAGATAATACATTTGAGGTGAAACCCTACTCGCGGTTAGTGTGATTCTGAACCAACAGATTGCCATGAAATCGCCTTCCGGACCTGTGCATGAACGGAATAAATCGTGTGTGGTGGCGCTTCAATACCGTCTTGTAGTGGGCGTGTAGTTTTCTTTCGCCTGAAATTGACGTTCACTTGTTTCTCGATGCGCGAGCTCTGTGTGGAACACGACCCGACTGCACCGGTTCTCGAGCAAAGGGACCAGTTGCCTACGCTATGATCAACGTCGTCTATGAGGTCGCGTCTTCAGCAAATGTGGTCAGAACAAAACGTGAAAATCGTCTTGATCTAATGGTGAGGTGCATGCAGGACACTAGAATCGACGCGTTGAAATATTGAGATTTGCGTAGCGCAATTATCACCCCGGGGACCTCGAACCCAATTACACATATTTCAACGTGGTCAGATTCGTATGACGGGTCTTACCGTTTTGTCATGTACGTGTTTTGCACTTTATAAATTTCCCAATAAAAAACAAAAAAAAAACAAAAACGTGACGACGTAAAAGAGGTGGGTCTCCGGGACTCTAGATTGAAAAATTAAATACCTAAAGACGTCAAATTAAATAAACTACTTTATTTTGGTCAGGTGTTTTAGTTTAGGTCACTGTGGTTTTTATTTTGACCCTGAGACTTGAAAACACAAAAAATGATCCTTAGCTGTTGTAGATATTAAGTTTGCGAGGTGTAAGCTGTGTCACCTGACTGCTTGCAATAGAACAAGTGGAGGCATTCTAACTCTGGGTTACTGAAAAACATAAAAAATGAGCCTTAGCTGTTGTAGATATTAAGTTTGCGAGGTGTAAGCTGTGTCACCTGACTGCTTGCAATAGAACAAGTGGAGGCATTCTAACTCTGGGTTACTGAAAAACACAAAAAATGAGCCTTAGCTGTTGTAGATATTAAGTTTGCGAGGTGTAAGCTGTGTCACCTGACTGCTTGCAATAGAACAAGTGGAGGCATTCTAACTCTGGGTTACTGAAAAACATAAAAATGAGCCTTAGCTGTTGTAGATATTAAGTTTGCGAGGTGTAAGCTGTGTCACCTGACTGCTTGCAATAGAACAAGTGGAGGCATTCTAACTCTGGGTTACTGAAAAACACAAAAAAATGAGCCTTAGCTGTTGTAGATATTAAGTTTGCGAGGTGTAAGCTGTGTCACCTGACTGCTTGCAATAGAACAAGTGGAGGCATTCTAACTCTGGGTTACTGAAAAACACAAAAAATGAGCCTTAGCTGTTGTAGATATTAAGTTTGCGAGGTGTAAGCTGTGTCACCTGACTGCTTGCAATAGAACAAGTGGAGGCATTCTAACTCTGGGTTACTGAAAAACACAAAAATGAGCCTTAGCTGTTGTAGATATTAAGTTTGCGAGGTGTAAGCTGTGTCACCTGACTGCTTGCAATAGAACAAGTGGAGGCATTCTAACTCTGGGTTACTGAAAAACACAAAAAATGAGCCTTAGCTGTTGTAGATATTAAGTTTGCGAGGTGTAAGCTGTGTCACCTGACTGCTTGCGATAGAACAAGTGGAGGCATTCTATTTCTGGGTTACTGAAAAACATAAAAAATGAGCCTTAGCTGTTGTAGATATTAAGTTTGCGAGGTGTAAGCTGTGTCACCTGACTGCTTGCAATAGAACAAGTGGAGGCATTCTAACTCTGGGTTACTGAAAAAGGCATTCTAACTCTGGGTTACTGAAAAACATAAAAAATGAGCCTTAGCTGTTGTAGATATTAAGTTTGCGAGGTGTAAGCTGTGCACCTGACTGCTTGCAATAGAACAAGTGGAGGCATTCTCAACCTCTGGGTTACTGAAAACACTAAAAAATGAGCCTAGCTGGTGTAGATATTAAGTTTGCGAGGTGTAAGCTCTCTTAAATTCCGTGGCGTCTGGTGGCTTGTACGGCAGTTTAATTTTCGCTATACCAGTGGCGGTAACGAACTTGTATTTTATAGGGCACCGTCACTTTCGCAAGACAACGGCACGCGAAGAAGTGTTCGTTGAGCATTCCTATACTCGATCACTTTCCGTTTCCATGGAGACAAAGCTACAACCCGTCAGAACGAAGCTCCCACATAGACAGACGCATCGATGATAAAATTGTATACACCAAAAACGCTTTAGAGCCGATTGTGTGCCGCCCGCAGATTGACGGAATCTGAGTTAGAAACGAGCGTGGTGTTCGATTGCCTCGTCGCATCGTATACTCACCCCTCGAATGTTTGGGCCTTGCATCATCCGCTTAGGAGCATCTTCAACGTCTCTATTCATCAGTCGCTAGAAGTGTGCCATTAGTACGGCACAAACCTCATATCTCAGATGATGATAGTGCATGATCAAAGTGACCAGTCTGAATTTCGAAAAGGGTCTATAGTGACTCTTAATTTCGAAACATTGGCCTTCCTTTCATCAAACGTGAATGAAGAAAGGTTATATTTGTAGAGGCAAAGAAAGCGAAGAAGGGAAGTGATTTGCTGCATGATCTTTACACATCGGGTAGACAGTGTGCCCTAAAGGCGTCCGTAGATAATACATTTGAGGTGAACCCTACTCGCGGTTAGTGTGATTCTGAACCAACAGATTGCCATGAAATCGCCTTCCGGACCTGTGCATGAACGGAATAAATCGTGTGTGGTGGCGCTTCAATACCGTCTTGTAGTGGGCGTGTAGTTTTCTTTCGCCTGAATTGACGTTCACTTGTTTCTCGATGCGCGAGCTCTGTGTGGAACACGACCCGACTGCACCGGTTCTCGAGCAAAGGGACCAGTTGCCTACGCTATGATCAACGTCGTCTATGAGGTCGCGTCTTCAGCAAATGTGGTCAGAACAAAACGTGAAAATCGTCTTGATCTAATGGTGAGGTGCATGCAGGAAAACAAAAAAAATGAGCCTTAGCTGTTTGTAGTATTAAAGTTTGCCGAGGTATAAGCCTGTGTCACCTGACTGCTTTGCAAGAGAACAAGTGGAGGCATTCTACCTCTGGGTTACTGAAAAAAAACACAAAAAATGAGCCTTAGCTGTTGTAGATATTAAGTTTGCGAGGTGTAAGCTGTGTCACCTGACTGCTTGCAATAGAACAAGTGGAGGCATTCTAACTCTGGGTTACGGAAAAAACACAAAAAAATGAGCCTTAGCTGTTGTAGATATTAAGTTTGCGAGGTGTAAGGCTGTGTCACCTGACTGCTTGCAATAGAACAAGTGGAGGCATTCTAACTCTGGGTTACTGAAAAACACAAAAAATGAGCCTTAGCTGTTGTAGATATTAAGTTTGCGAGGTGTAAGCTGTGTCACCTGACTGCTTGCAATAGAACAAGTGGAGGCATTCTAACTCTGGGTTACTGAAAAACCAAAAAAATGAGCCTTAGCTGTTGTAGATATTAAGTTTGCGAGGTGTAAGCTGTGTCACCTGACTGCTTGCAATAGAACAAGTGGAGGCATTCTAACTCTGGGTTACTGAAAAACACAAAAAATGAGCCTTAGCTGTTGTAGATATTAAGTTTGCGAGGTGTAAGCTGTGTCACCTGACTGCTTGCAATAGAACAAGTGGAGGCATTCTAACTCTGGGTTACTGAAAAACACAAAAAATGAGCCTTAGCTGTTGTAGATATTAAGTTTGCGAGGTGTAAGCTGTGTCACCTGACTGCTTGCAATAGAACAAGTGGAGGCATTCTAACTCTGGGTTACTGAAAAAAATAAAAAATGAGCCTTAGCTGTTGTAGATATTAAGTTTGCGAGGTGTAAGCTGTGTCACCTGACTGCTTGCAATAGAACAAGTGGAGGCATTCTAACTCTGGGTTACTGAAAAACACAAAAAATGAGCCTTAGCTGTTGTAGATATTAAGTTTGCGAGGTGTAAGCTGTGTCACCTGACTGCTTGCAATAGAACAAGTGGAGCATTCTAACTCTGGGTTACTGAAAAACACAAAAAATGAGCCTTAGCTGTTGTAGATATTAAGTTTGCGAGGTGTAAGCTGTGTCACCTGACTGCTTGCAATAGAACAAGTGGAGGCATTCTAACTCTGGGTTACTGAAAAACACAAAAAATGAGCCTTAGCTGTTGTAGATATTAAGTTTGCGAGGTGTAAGCTGTGTCACCTGACTGCTTGCAATAGAACAAGTGGAGGCATTCTAACTCTGGGTTACTGAAAAACATAAAAAATCAACGTACTGATGGCTGACAATCTTCTCAGGCAAGGGGTTGCCCAAAAGCGCGCTATGACATTGAACTGTCACCAAGTAGTTTTACACTGTCACAATTTGTTTTGTTTTTTTTTACAAATAACAGCAATCCGCGGGAGAGGCCACATCTGAAAATTCTGTGTTGATTCTTGCTCACGTGGCTAGAATGTAGATTTTCTCTAACCCGAGCTGAATCGCAGTGTGAACTATAAACCATATCGAGCATTGATAAACGAGGGTGTGATCACGTTAAAAGTAGTTGGCACAGCGCATATGCAGAAGGAGAGCTCTGTTTCAGCATAGGTGCGAGCGAAGCGGAAACTACACGCGCTCGCATGCTGCCTTCAAGAACTCTTTCACTGCCTAAGCTCGTGTGCTCGGGAGGGGACTCAAACCGTATCGTCGAAACACGTTTCGTCTTTTGATCGATACACCTTTCAGTTTTATATTTCATGAACATACATTTTGGTCGACACTGGAATGTTTCGTGAAACTTGTTTTGGGAGCACATGCAACTGCGACATTTCGTCGACAATGTATTATTTCTTTGGTGAGTGGATTGGGTTGAGTTACTGGCTGCATTTGGGTTTGCTGGAAGGACACGGGAACTAAAGCAAGCTAACTCAGGTTGAAGATAAAGTAAGTAGGCAGGCGAGCTGGTTGATGTTACACATTTTTGAAAACCGGAGACGACGGACGAAAAAGGGGACAACACACAAAATGGTCTCAATGAGACGTTTGTGTGTTGTCCCTTTTTCTTCCGTCGTCTCCGGTTTCAAAAATGTCTAACTCAGGTGTCTCCGAGAGGGAAGAAAACAAATTCGCGAGCCCGAATCCTGGGCTTCCAAACTCTCTGTGTTACGCGTGGAAACCTCTCACTTCGCTCGGGGAAACCTTAGTATAATCTCAAGCCAGAGCTTGCTCCAGTCTTGATCGGAACCACCTAGGGTTCGGGCAGCTAGGCCCATCTGGATGCCGGTGACAGAGGCGATGTGCGCGGACAGACGCTTTTGACGAAACGTCGCAAAGTGCGTCGACAAAACGATCGCGAGAACCTTTCGATGAAATGAACTGTCGATGGAACGTAGCAGCATACGAAACAATCTGTCGATGAGACGTCGTTCGACAAACTGATGGCCACCGCTCGGCAGACCCGTTTATAGCACGGAACTCGCTCTTGTAGCTTACGCTGTGCCCATAATTGTTTTTGTGAAACGTCGAAATATCATCGCCGCAGTGAACTTTGTGTAGCTTGTGTGTGAGTTTGAGTATGCCTTGAGAAAGTGAGGAAGAGGAGAAGACGAGAGAGCGCGGGGCGCCAGAACCCCGAGCTTTGATTCGAATAAATGCGGAGTGCAAGTTTGTCTGCTTCTTTTGCAGGGGTCTTGGTGACTTCAGAACGCCGAGCTCTGATTGGGTCTGATTGAAGGATAGTGGGTAGATCCCAAGACAGCTTGCTCCGAGGTCTACCCACCCAATCCAGTTTGCAGACAATTGTCTGCAAACTGGATTTCAGGTTTCCGGCAAGAAATCCAGTTAGATTTCCTGATCCATAATCCAGTTATCGAAAAGTTATACTCTGGGTTACTGAAAAACACAAAAAATGAGCCTTAGCTGTTGTAGATATTAAGTTTGCGAGGTGTAAGCTGTGTCACCTGACCGCTTGCAATAGAACAAGTGGAGGCATTCTAACTCTGGGTTACTGAAAAACATAAAAAATGAGCCTTAGCTGTTGTAGATATTAAGTTTGCGAGGTGTAAGCTGTGTCACCTGACTGCTTGCAATAGAACAAGTGGAGGCATTCTAACTCTGGGTTACTGAAAAACATAAAAAATCAACGTACTGATGGCTGACAATCTTCTCAGGCAAGGGGTTGCCCAAAAGCGCGCTATGACATTGAACTGTCACCAAGTAGTTTTACACTGTCACAATTTGTTTTGTTTTTTTTTACAAATAACAGCAATCCGCGGGAGAGGCCACATCTGAAAATTCTGTGTTGATTCTTGCTCACGTGGCTAGGAATGTAGATTTTTCTCTAACCCGAGCTGAATCGCAGTGTGAACTATAAACCATATCGACATTGATAAACGAGGGTGTGATCACGTTAAAAGTAGTTGGCACAGCGCATATGCAGAAGGAGAGCTCTGTTTCAGCATAGGTGCGAGCGAAGCGGAAACTACACGCGCTCGCATGCCTGCCTTCAGAACTCTTTCACTGCCTAAGCTCGTGTGCTCGGGAGGGGACTCAAACCGTATCGTCGAAACACGTTTCGTCTTTTGATCGATACACCTTTCAGTTTTATATTTCATGAACATACATTTTGTCGACACTGGAATGTTTCGTGGAAACTTGTTTTGGGAGCACATGCAACTGCGACATTTCGTCGACAATGTATTATTTCTTTGGTGAGTGGATTGGGTTGAGTTACTGGCTGCATTTGGTTTGCTGGAAGGACACGGGAACTAAAGCAAGCTAACTCAGGTTGAAGATAAAGTAAGTAGGCAGGCGAGCTGGTTGATATTACACATTTTTGAAAACCGGAGACGACGGACGAAAAAGGGGACAACACACAAAATGGTCTCAATGAGACGTTTTGTGTGTTGTCCCTTTTTCTTCCGTCGTCTCCGGTTTTCAAAAATGTCTAACTCAGGTGTCTCCGAGAGGGAAGAAAACAAATTCGCGAGCCCGAATCCTGGGCTTCCAAACTCTCTGTGCTACGCGTGGAAACCTCTCACTTCGCTCGGGGAAACCTTAGTATAATCTCAAGCCAGAGCTTGCTCCAGTCTTGATCGGAACCACCTAGGGTTCGGGCAGCTAGGCCCATCTGGATGCCGGTGACAGAGGCGATGTGCGCGGACAGACGCTTTTGACGAAACGTCGCAAAGTGCGTCGACAAAACGATCGCGAGAACCTTTCGATGAAATGAACTGTCGATGGAACGTAGCAGCATACGAAACAATCTGTCGATGAGACGTCGTTCGACAAACTGATGGCCACCGCTCGGCAGACCCGTTTATAGCACGGAACTCGCTCTTGTAGCTTACGCTGTGCCCATAATTGTTTTTGTGAAACGTCGAAATATCATCGCCGCAGTGAACTTTGTGTAGCTTGTGTGTGAGTTTGAGTATGCCTTGAGAAAGTGAGGAAGAGGAGAAGACGAGAGAGCGCGGGGGCGCCAGAACCCCGAGCTTTGATTCGAATAAATGCGGAGTGCAAGTTTGTCTGCTTCTTTTGCAGGGGTCTTGGTGACTTCAGAACGCCGAGCTCTGATTGGGTCTGATTGAAGGATAGTGGGTAGATCCCAAGACAGCTTGCTCCGAGGTCTACCCACCCAATCCAGTTTGCAGACAATTGTCTGCAAACTGATCCATAATCCAGTTATCGAAAAGTTATACTGTTTTTCTTTTGTTGTTGTGGGGTTGGCATCAGGTTTGTACCTCTAGCGCTACCTTTGGGCAGACTATGAGCGTTCGAAGATCCATAGTTTATTTTTGCTGCAGTGAAAATAAACAACCTGTAGTTTTTTTTTTTTTTTTTGACACCCTGTATAATTTTTCGTTAAAAGCCACCGAGACGGCTATGAAACAAAGTAGAGTCGCACTATTGCGACAAGCCATTATCATCATCATAAATCCTTTATTGATGCCAATAAACAACCAATAATGCTCTGCAATGTGGCACAGTGAAACAGTTATACAGTTGTAGAGCGTGCTCAGCAAACTTATTTAAAAAATGCAAATAACAATAAACCTAGCATGCAACAAAACATGACAGGGCATTGCTAACGAAGGAAAATAATCTCATCTAATTTTCTATGGATATTAACGTAGTTATCAAAAATATCTGAATTTCCATGCCCCAGATTGTTTACACAAATCTGCATTCTTGTTCTTGGTGATATCATGTGTTGATTGTGGGGATAAAAAGTCAGAGCTATCCCATTTTAGTGACCCGGTACGTTCAAATTCACTATGGATCAAAGTGTTGAGTGAGTACAGCCGTGAACTGTTCCATGAAAGAAAGGCTACATCGCGCGATAATAGTCTGAGGGATAGACACTGTAGGCCTAATTTATCAAGCAGTTGTTCGTAGTTGTAAAATGCCTACGGCCAGGTATTTGACATAGATTGTACGCACTAGGCGTCTTTGGACTGACTCGATTTTGGCTGCATCATGTACAGTGAGGAAATTCCCCGCTACCAAGCAAAACTCTAGTCTAGATCAGATAAGAGAACAGAATAAACCAAGGAGACAGGCATAGTTCACAACCTTTTTTGTTAATCGATTAATCCTTCCCAGTAATCTAAATGCTGAACAGACAATGTAGGTGGCATGGCAGCCAAACGAAAGAGTAGCGTCAAAGTTAACTCCAAGATCACGAAGCGATAAAAATACATTTGTCGTCAAGTGAGTACAAAATACTGCACAAGTTCACGTTTTTTTAGTGAAAGACAAGAGCTTAGTTTTTTTTCTGGATTAAGGATTAAGCAATTTTCCCGACACCAGTTTAAAATATGCGATGCGTCCCTCTCGAGAAGGTCACTGTCGTCAATCGAACTAATACTCAAAAAGAGCTTGATATCGTCCGCGAATAACAACACGTTTGAGTTCACCACGCAAGTAGAAATGTCATTGATAAAAATCAGAAACAAAAGTAGACCATAACGAAGATGAAGGATTAGGGAAATTATTTGAAATGCGTACAACACAGCGGCGGTCACTCAGGTAGCTTTCAAGCCATTTTAAAAGCACAGAAGGAGCCCCATTTCGTGGCAATTTGTGCAACAGCAAAGCGTGTTTCACCTTATCGACGACCATCGAGAGGTCAAAATAAACAACGTCAACTTGACCGCGATTGCAAACAAAAGGTACTGAATAATCAAGAAAAGTACAAAGGTTTGTCTCGAACGAGCGTCCCTTGATAAAACCACGCTAATGAGAACTGATAAGATAAAAAAGTCAAACAAGTGTGCATCACTATCTCAAATACTTTTGCAAAAGAACACATCAAGGATACGGGGCGATAGTTCCCAACTTACGAAGCATCCTCCGCCTTATGTATAGGAACAACAAAAGACTCTTTACACATAGATGGAAATACACCCTTAGACAATGAATCGTGTTATTGTTTCGGTTGACAGTCAAGTTACCATCTTCAGCCTCCGCTAAGATGATGATGATGATGATGATGATCTTGCAGCTGTTCCCTTTGTAACGGGCGGTTCCGAACCACGTTCGTACCTAGCCAAAAAACTGGGGTGGTCACGCCATCTATCGGGCGGTCGCGGCACTGCACGACGAAGAAGGACCATGGCAAGGCCATGGCCTCCGAGAATCGCTCCGAAGTTCAAGCTGTTTCTGGGTAGCTCCGCCAGGCGACGCTTCTTTCCTAGGCGGCATTTTGAGAAGCCTGCACTGCAGAGTGTTTCCAACTGCTCGATCGCGATCACGTGGTTTGTGGGCCGCATTTGCAATGCGACCAGCGAGGAGGTGCCAAAAGGGTTGTTCGTCTGCGAACGTCTTCGCCTTTCCACTTGCTTGTCTCCTCGCTGAACAAAAACCCAACTCATGCGCACTTGCCGACCAAACTCCGCAGGAGGCGTCGGCCATTAAATTGCAAACGCTCATCATGATTTGAGATGAACCCTCTCCCCAATCTAGGCTGTTTAGCGGCACCCGCATGTTGCAACCAGAGCGCGCTAACGTAAATAATTTCAATCAGTCAATCAATCAATCGAGCAATCAATCTTTATTGTGCGGTGCCCAGAAACAACCCTGAAGTCTTGGCGCTAGCACATTGGTGGATAATAAATGCATAAAAACACAAAAAATGCAGAAAGATAATAGAGTATAGACTTTACATTGTTTAGACATTAAACACGATATATTTTATGAGCATAAAGCGAAATAAGATCATTTTTAAGCATAGTACGAGGCAGTACGTGAGTGAAAAGTAGAATAAAAAGTAGGGGTGTGCGAATATTCGAAATTTCGAATACGAAACGAATATTTTTCTTATTCGAAACGTATTCGATTCGAAAATTGCATATTTGAAAGTTCCCGAATATTCGTCCAAAGCCGAATATTCGGGAAAAGCGGCGAATATTCGCACGAACTGCGAATATTCGAGCAAGTAACGAATAATCTGCCTGCCACGCATTCCCCTATGAATGTTTATTCACCGTGAAAGGCGTATGAGGCATGCGTCATCGGTCTTCTCCGTTTCTATCTGTCCGATGGCAGCAAAAGAGGATCAGTTTCGGCTTCTTTTTCACCCAGCCCTTTGTTGTGTGGCACTTTTATAGCAATGCTGTAATCGCGCGTTCTATAAATTGATTCAATAAAATAAACCTCGAGAGTAAAATATAAATATAGAACAAATCTCGAGAGCGTTATCTAATATAAATGTTTGAAAAAAAAAAAGAGAATATGCTAGTTGCGAACAGAACATTGCATCGCCATCGACAACAACTCCTGCCACTCCTGCCACTCCCGCGCAGTCAAAACTATAGGGATGTCGCGAACCTGCCCTGGTTTGAGTGCGAAAAAGTTCGACATTTTTTAAATTTCAATGTGATGTTCGACAAAGGTTCGAATGAAGCTCAACTTTTGTGCGCATGCGCGAGAATTAAAAAAAAAAAAAAAACTACTTGACTTTACTTGGCGGAGGAAACATGCACTATTTGTTGGGTTTATTGGCATCACTGGTTATCATTAATAACCAATGAAAGCGTTAAAAGCGCATATTTCGCTTTTATATGGTGTAAACATTGGTAACCATTTTATAAAATAAACTACGTTCAATATTATTTGCTTCCCAAAATTCGAAATATTCGTGTAGCAGACGGGAAACACTGTCCATAAGTCGAGCTTCCTCAAACTTTAGTGAAATTTAGCAGGTTTCCCTAGTGAAAGGGTCTTTCTACTGGCGGAAATGTCACTGCGCGTAGGGAGCGCTTACTTTCTGAACAGGTTGAGCAGTTAGTTTTCATACACTATAAATTGTAATGAGTGCATTACTAGAAATAGCTTTAGCCTGCTGCAGCCCAGTAAAATGCAGTTGCATTGATTTATTTTAAAAAGGCAATAAAACCTGCTGTTACCTCTTGTTTTGTAAGTTTTGTTTACTAGACACATATTCGATATTCGATTCGATATTCGAAGCCCGTTTTTTGTCTTATTCGTATTCGATTCGTATTCGAAAAATTCAATATTCGCACACCCCTAAATAATAGCGACAATAACAATCACAATACTAATAACAACAACAACCACCGCAACAACAACAACCACAACCACAACAAAAATAACAACCACAACAACAACAACAACAACAACAATAATAATAAGAAGAGCAACAAGAAGAATTATAATAATAACAATAATGAGTTCATTTCCCGTGGTACGTTGTATTAAAGTTACTCTAAAGCAGGGGTGGCCAAGCTGCGGCTCGCGAGCCGCATGCGGCTCTTCGCTTGTTAAAGTGCGTCTCGAGGCTCCCTCCCCTACCGTCCCCCCCCCCCCCCCCCGGCCCCCCACCCCTTTCCGAAACTCTCCCGCCTCCCTCCCGGTCACACGAGCACTTCCCCAAAAAAAGAAATGGAACGCGTTTTAAATCAAAACAACAACAAAAAAAAAAACAGGTTGCGGTTTGGTAATCGTGTGCTACCTTACGTGCAGTTGGACTGCATTTGACTCGGATAGATTGAAAGTAGTTCGAGTTTCGTTTATTGCTCTGGACAAAAGTTTGCCCCCCCCCCCCCCCCCCCCCCCCCCCCCCGCGTGGCTCTTGGAAGTTTCGTGGCTCTGTTTGCGGCTCTCAGGTTGGGTGAGCCTGGCCACCCCTGCTCTAAAGTTACCGTACTCTGGGTGTCGGAGCACTGCGTTCACTGTAAACGCCGCAAGCGTATTTCTACTGCATTTTCTCGGTTTGAATAAAGCGGCCAAAGGAGCATACATGGCTAAAATACTTCCAAAATGTAATTTAATTACAATTACAAATGCTTTGCCTCAAAAGTAGTCTAATTACAATTACTACTATTTAAAAAAATAATTCATTATAATTGCAAATTAAAAACAGTAATGCAATTACTTTACAATTACTTTGATAGCGACCCGAGTTGTTTAGAATGCAACGCATTTGTTCATTCCTTACCCCAGTGTTTGAGGAGGCTTAAGCATCGCTGTATGAATTATCCTAAATTAATGCTAGAGCTTGACAGTTCGGGGAAATGAAATCCTACGTTCTTATATTTTCAATAAATAATAATAAATTAGTTCATATGCTCGAAGACGCCAGATCGCTGAAGTAAAATTGGGTTGACACACTTTTGTTAGCCAGGCAAATAAAAATGCGGCAAATAGTCATATCTGAATATTTTAATAATTCTAATATAAAACTACAATCCAAACTCGCTAATGCGACCACATTCACATACATAGGTTTCATGTTATTGTAAATTATTTACTTTCAGTTGAAATTATAATCGATCAGAAATATATAAGAACCGAATCGGGGCTCCCGAATCAATGGTGACAATATTCACAGGTGCGAGGTCAGTCTCCAAAATGCTTATGCAAATAATATTCGAAGTAAAACCAACAAGAAATAAACTTGAAAATAATACACAGCAACAAATATGCGACAGTATTAGAAGCTGGACGTAAAAAATGTGGCAAAAAAAGAACAATAACTTCACTTAAAATCCCCAACTTCGGCTGAAAGCTGAAGCGAAACGTTTTGTTCTTGCAATATTTTGCCATGTTTATACGATTGTTTTCTGCTCGCACCGCAGACGGCGCCACACGGCGCCGTTAAGGTAGGCTCCAAAGATGATTGTCTCTCAGCTCAGCCCGCAGTGTAAGCAACAAAACAACAAACAACGCGACGCCATTTTTGTTGTACGTTTGTGTGCGTGCGTGTCTATGCGCGCGGGTGTATCACCGAGCGCTAGTCCGCTTGTGCGACCGCTGAGGCTTCCAGAGAGGTTCCGTCTGCTCCGCAAAGTCTTGC
Source organism: Ixodes persulcatus (assembly GCA_013358835.2). NCBI lineage: Eukaryota > Metazoa > Arthropoda > Arachnida > Ixodida > Ixodidae > Ixodes > Ixodes persulcatus. Next base: position 838,472 of record JABSTQ010009660.1, on the reverse strand, counting down.
AAAAGTAATTGTAATTGCCCGAAATTTTGCAGTTATTGACGCTAAAAAATAATTAAGTTACAATTCCTTTTAGCCGGAAGTAATTATTACAATTACAAATTACCAAAAAAGTAAATAAACGAGAGTAATTCAATTACTGTAACTGGACTACTACCACAGAAGCTGTGACAGCCACTGTGCCTAGATCTGAGAGACTTCCCCATTGCGCAACCGGGGTCACGTGGTTTATCGGCTGTATTTGTAATACGATATGCAAGGACGAGAGCTAGGCTGACGCGTCGATCGTCTCAAGCGACTCCGAGCTTTGTCCGGTCTCTCTGCCCATTATCCTCGTCGTCGTCACGCTGAAACGCACACATATCAAATCAATCAAATCAAATCAAATCAGTTTATTTTCTGCCACAAAAATACATTCGTGACAAGGGCGCTGGAAAAAAAGCTGCACGTTTGCAGCTTGACGAGTCCCAGCGCCCTAATACAAGGCAGCAGCGGAACTGACATGAATAAAAAAAAAAAAAAACAGTATATAACAATTAGCAAAAAAAAAATATATATATATATATATATATACATATACCTAAGTACACACATTTGGAGCTATCTGAAACGTAAATAGTGATTTTATATTACAAAATGGCTTGTATTGTACGATTGTTTACACAGTATATATCAATTCCGTGAGAAAAAGCAAGTTTAACAATAGCGGTGATTGGTAGCGGTATCTCTGAGTGCCGAAATTTGTTCTAAATGCAGGAAGACGCCAGGGAGGCCTATGACGCGATGGGTAAATGGACTCGTTTTTTTCTAGTTTAGCGAGGTCTAAGATTATGTTAATATTCTTTCTTACACATTGTTGGTAATTTAAAATCAATCTTGAGGAATACATATTATATATATCAATTATTTTATGTTTTTCAAAAAGAGGAAGAGAGTGATAATCACGAGGTACGTTTTCAATTATTCTAACAGCCTTTTTCTGTAAAAGACGCAATTTGTCAAAATTGCTATTAGTAGTTGTTCCCCACACTAAATGGGAATAGCAGATTACAGAATGGAAAAGAGAATTGTAAATTAACCTTTTAATGTTTACGGGGAGTATGTGCCTATATTTATTCATAATCCCAACAACTTTAGAAAGTTTTTTTATGAATGTATGTTACGTGATTATTCTATGACATATGACTAGAAAATATAACACCGAGAGTCTTAACGGTATCAACACATTCTATTGCGCATGACCCAAAATACAAATCACGTGATAGTCGAACATACGATCCCGGGCATTGAAATAGGACTGCCTTAGTTTTTGCGGTATTAGGAATGAGAGAGTTAATATTTATCCAATTTTTTAATTAACATAGGAAAACGTTTGCTATAGAGGTAAGTAGGTCTTCTAAGGAACTAGACAAAAATATGCTAGTATCGTCGGCGTACATAATAAATTTAGCGGTATTTTCGATGCTTACTTTTTCATTCACGTATACGAGAAACAATAAAGGCCCTAGAATACTACCCTCGAGGAACCCCGGAGTAAATTCGTTCAGTAGTAGATGCATAATTTCTAATTCGAACATATTGGGATCGATATTGCAAATAAGACGTTATGAGCGATAATGGGATACCTCGGATGCCATAACGTTCAAGTTTATTTAGAAGAATTTGGTTATTTATCCTATCGAAAGCTTCGCTTAAGTCTATAAATATACCCAACGTTGGAAGTTTGTTTTCAAAATTTTCTAATATTAATTCCTTCCGCACCAATAACGCAGTTTCCGTAGATTTATGTTTCCTGAAGCCGAACTGAGAATCAGTCAGTAGTGAGTATTTTTCAAAAAAATGTAGTAGTCGAGAGTGCACAATTTTTTCAATCGGTTTCGAAAAGACAGGAAGGATAGATATGAGTCGATAATTACTTATGTCATTGCGATCACCACCTTTATACACTACGGATACTTTCGCAATTTGCATCCTTCTAGGAAATATACCGGAAGACAATATAAGATTGTAAAGATGAGTTATACATGGTAATAGCAAGTCAACTACAAATTTCATCGGCCCAATTTGAAGATCCTCACAGTCATGGCTACGACTGTTTTTTTTATATTCATGAAAGTAGATAGTACTTCTTTAGTATCACATGGGTTTAAAATATGGTTTCGTTTATTCTGGGGATATTATTTGCTGCAGAACTGTTATAACTACTTTTCCCTACGCTCACAAAATAATCATTGAACATATTCGCATTTCTACACCAGAAATAGTTCTATCGCCTATACTTATACTAGTGACTGCTCTATCTTGAGTTGGATTCCGTATTAAGGAGTGCAAATGTTTCCATACGACTTCGGGTTGCTTTAAACAAGATATATCAAATAGATCTGCATAATAGCGGTGTTTAGCTCGTTTCAGTTCTGTCTTGACAAAGTTTCTAAATTTTTTTTTAAATTCTAGCAATATTTTTCCATTTCGTGTCCTAAGAAAATTGCCATAAAGAAAATTTTTTTTTTTAATAAGTCTTAAGAGTCGTTTAGTGACCCATGGTTTTTTGCACTTCTTATTACAGTGAATTTCCTTGTACGGAAACGAAGAATAGTATGCGTCTTTTATCAGGTCAAAAAAGAGGTTATAGCGCTTATCAACATCGGTTTCCCTCAACACGGGACTCCAATTGAGAGCCCCGATTTTTTCTCTAAACTTTTCGAGTGTTGTAGCGCTAATATTTCGGGACATTACTGGAAGGTTAATAGCCCTGTTCCATGGTACATTGTTATTAATGAACATAACTATAGGGAGATGATCGCTTAACCCATAGCCCAGCACACCAGCACTAATGTTGTCTTCACAGTCGTTGCTTATAAACAGATCGATCAATGTTGACGTTGAGCATGAAATGCGAGTTGGAGGAATTATGACATTACTGAAAGTATTTGACGTCAGCAAACTTGAAAAGTCATCGGTGATGCGGGAAGCTTCGAGCATATTTATATTAAAATCCCCACCCAGATACAATTTACAGCCTTCTTCATTCGCAAAACAAAATAACTCTTCCAAAAAATTTATAAACACCGAAATATTTCCATTTGGCGGGCTATATAGGACAGAGTAAATACAACAGTTTTTTTCTAATGCAGAGTATTTCGTAGTTCGGCGTAACAACAGAGTAATTACTGAAGAGCACAAAGCCAGAAACATTAGTCTGCAATGACACACCGCCTCCACGACCATAGTCGCGATTTAAGATAAAATTATAATAACCCGAAAGAACAAAAGCATCATCATCGTCCTTATACCATGTTTCTGTTAACATTATAACGTTAAAAGGAGCTTCGATTGAATAAAAAAAAACAATGCCAGATCATCTCCTTTCGATCGTGCAGACTGTACATTTAAATGAAAAAAGCTAGTTTGTGTATAAGTCTGTATTTTAAAGAAATCACTTAGATCTTCTACTGTCATAGTACCGAGATTTACAGCCATACAGCCATATCATGGCAGCGACCAGTTCACGCAGCAGGGAACTTCGCCAGGAGATGTCCTCTTCTAGATTGCGAGCGATCTCCGTAGACGCTGTCTCCCTTCTTTCAAATCTAGGCTCTCTAGTCAGATTTGTGCTCAGGGGCGCCATCTCGGAGACGGACTTGAAAGCTGACGCCAGGGGAGGGGGGAGGAGGGGGGGTAGGTTCTGGAGCTCCCACCAGATGGCAGGCGTTTAGCCCCACATTGAGAATACGAGAGGAAGGAAAGAAAAAAGAAAATAAGAAAGACTAGTGAGCAGAGAGGTTTGGGCGGGTGGGAGGAACCTGACATTGAAAGCAGGTAATGGATCGGCGGGTAAAGAGGAAGCAAAAAGAAAAGGAGGGATTTTCTTCCAAGAAGTGGCTTGTTTGTTTTTCTGCTTTCGCGGCCGATAGTCTCCGTCCATCTAGCTTTTGTTTTGGTTTGTTTTATAACGGCGGCTTATTAAAATGTGACGTAAGGATGTTTTTTGTTTTTTTTGTTACTTTACAGAAAGTTTCTTTCAAATGCGGAAGAAAAAATAAAGGATTTCTTCCGTTATTTTGGTGCACGTCTTGGGTGACAAGTGGCAATTCGACGTTTTTCATCGTTTCATTCGTTACAGTTTTGGGGGAGTAGTGTAAATAAGTCGGAAACGTTTCTTTTAACGACTTTTGTTACTCTGCTTTGGATGCTCTTTGTTTCTTCGCGTGTCTTTTGTATGACTTTACTCTTGTTCCAAACCCATTTTTTTCTCGTTTATTTTCTTGGTTGTCTTCTCTGTCAATCTTTCTCCGGTACCCTGATGCAAAACGTTCTGCAACAGTAGATATTTCGAGAGCGATGGTCCTTTTCTTTAACGTTGTCGGTACCTCTGAACTCGAAACATGCTCTACACCTCCCTTTACATTTTTTTTTCTTGGTTCCTGATATATCTTCATCTCTTTTCCAGGTCGGTGCCTGTTCGCAACATTTGCTTGAGATTTTTAAAGGATTTAAGCTTTCGTTCGGATTTAATATTGTTTTCATAATTCTTAGCTCACGCAAACGGCGGCTGAAGAATTATTTCTTATTTATTCTCGAAAATAAAAAAAAGAAAGATGTTTACCACAACGCGACTACAACTTCCACCCCCTCGTCCATAAGACGCGGGTTAATTAAAAGGACACTATCACTTAAAGTGGCGATGCAACGATGTTTGTACTTTGCGCAACTACCGCTTAGAACGGATCCCTGACGTTAATGACCTGTGAAACTCCCGTTCGTTTTTCACCACAGGCAATTGAAGTCGCAGAAAAAAATTTAAAGAAAAACGAGCAGCGCTCCCGCCCTCAACTCGGGGCCAGAACAAGCGGCCACGTGATCTGGATACGATTATATGTCGCCAATGTTGATCATAGCCACGCACTGGGGTTGGCAAAGCACATGACACGTGCTGAGTTCCAGATATTGTTACGGTTCGGCTATTGTCCTCATTGCAGCGATTGGACATGGGCCACTACCTGAATGCTTCTTGAGCTATCGATTATCACGAGCCCAAATCAAGTGCCCACGCAATGCTCAAATCAAGTGCCCATGCAATGCGTCAATGGAGGATGCTGCGATCCTCCAGTTATGTCATCACGTTTCGCGAAGGAGAGATTCAATGAAAACGCTCGCTTTTGTCTTTGAAGTTACACCGCCACAAAGAAGTTTCTTGGCCAGTGGCGTTGCGTACGAGTATCCTTGAGTTCCCCTAGTGCCAGTAAGCTCGTGTAAAGTGAAAAACATTCCAATTGAATATCGTTGCACCGCCCCTTTAATTCCACACTATCGGTAAACTATGCTTGTAAAATATTGCTTAGAAACGGGTAATAAATGCTTGTTCTCTTTGAAAAAAAAAAAATACCCCACGATTAAAGGAACACGACACACCTTCTTTTCTTTTTTTCCGGGTTGAACACGATTTTTTTTTTCGCTCCAAAAATTGTGCCGGTTTTTAATCTTTACACGGATTTAATTATTCTTGTGTAAGCTGAATCTAAAAACTCTTCTTAAGATTACCTTGGCGTGAGCCTTGAGCCTGCCGGCTTAGCGTTTCAGCGAGAGAGGCTTAGGAATCTCAGTTCGGAGAGACGCCTTCGGGGCAGCTTAAAACTTGGTTCAGCTTAGACTTCCAACTTTGTTCACAGCTTCATCGCGTGTAGGGGCCGTTTCAAAGATTTTCGTTCGCCCGAGGCAATGAGACCGAGCTAGTTTTTGGCGACCGGGTGGGCAGCTCTCTCAAATCCTTTTCCCTGCAATGCTTTAGTGCACTGCGGGGAGGTAGAGCGTCCGGCGTCCACGTGAAGTCTCGCAGATGTCAGCGCATGCTCGCTTGGCGCATGATCAATAGTGCCGTTACAAACTCCTTCGCAGTGATCCTACAGTAAATTGATGAATCGATCTCGGGTGTTTGGCTTTTGTTCACGCTTTCTCGACGTTGGTATACAATAAAAAAGAAGAAAAAAAAATCCCGAAGATGTTTTGTTTGTTTTTTTGCGGGGGGGGGATTTAATTCTCGTGTTGCGCAGTGTTCGCGCAACAAAATGCTGCAGTTCCGAATAAGTGTCGTCCGCAAGAATGACTCCGCCGCGTCTGGGGAATCCGAACTCTGTACGGGTTTGGCACTGACGGGATCGTTAAGTTGCGTGTGTCTGCGCAAATTGACTAACGCTTCTGGCTACATATATATATATATATATATATATATATATATATATATATATATATATATATATATATATATATATATATATATATATATATACAGACTTGTACACGTTACTGAAAAATAGTAAGGAATTACATTTACAATTACTAAAGGCTAAAATGTAATTTATTACAATTACAATTACCCTCCCATAAAAGTAAGTGACCGTTAGCCCCAAAAGTAATCCGTTACTTTCGTTTCGTTACTTTCAACATTATTTTCCTCAAGTAAGAAACAAAGGGAAGAAGGTTATTCAAGTTATTATTGTTGCCACCTGTTCCATTTATTGACCTTGAGTATTTTGAGCAACAGCTCACTCTCGAAAGTCTCGTCAGACATTTTGCGTTATTTCTTACTGAAGATGTCCACTGATACGCTGAACATACTTTAACTGAGGCACTGGATGGGAGTGTCATATTGTGCCTCACGAATGTTTTATGCTCGGCATTGAGCTTTTTCAGCGAAGCAATCGAAGTACTATTTACCTCGAAAATAGAGCAAAGCTTCGTCCTTGCAGTTGTGGCCTGATATTCGAGAGTTTTAGTAGAGTTGGTAACAGTAAGGTGATAATTAAATAATAAATAATGTTTGCCTCGAAATTCTTCTTCCTTTGGTTCTGAACAGGTCAAGCCTTGGTTGAGACGTTGGTGAATAAGAAAAAGTTTTCAATATTTAAATATAAGTGATCGAGAAAAAAAAAAAAACAAGACACTCATAACAACAATTAATTAGAACGTTGGTTAAATCAAGGACATGTAAACGCACGCTTGCTATGTGTACCTTTCTTGGTGCCGTTCAAAAACGCACAAAGCACGGACCGACCGCAGTTTACTCCGGTGTTTTCCAGATAGACGTCGTCACGGGCAGCGAAGGGCATAGAGCTAAGTAAGCCGCGCTATGGCCCCACTCACGAGTTTCACTCTTTCCACAAGCCCAGAATCTCAAGTCTACGTCAGCCACCAATATGTTTTATTTGTAAAAGTATCTGCTTGAGATAAGGTGCGTCCTGCAGGGGTAAAAACAGGAAGAAAAAAAAAAGGGAGACTATTACCATTTTCGAAGTGCTCGCAAAACGCTGACTCACAAAAAGGGTAACTGAGATGCAGATAACCTGGCTGGAATTCAAAAATAAAGTGGGCCAACCCTAGAAGTAGGACTGCAAAAAAATTAAGTAGCTTTTAAAACAGGGTCAAATAAGGTGAAAGAAGCAGGAAAAAATGCATCTTGTTTTCTAAGAGAAGATGATAAGTGTGCATCGACGAAGGAGGATGCTTGTGGCAATAACACCTTCACATATTATCACATCTTTTTTAGTGGATTTTAGGGTAGACGAAGCGTTGTCTCGTGTTGTGACATCATGAAAATGGTCCTAGTCACTATAACCGAGAAGGACATTGTTAATTCTTGTCTGTGCGCTTACCGCCCTGAGCTTCTCGAAGAGGCATACAATCACTTGGTGTCTTCCTCTCCCCGCCTTCGATCGCAAAGAAAAAACAAGAGACTAAAAAAAGCGGATATAACTTCCCCCCTCCTCCTTTTTTTTTTTTTTTGTAGAAATGTTTATTTGGATCTTTTGACATTGTTGTTAGGGTCTAAAGAAAAAATAAATAGATTCAGGGGCTTGGTGTTGCAAAAAAAGGCTTTGCGGAACTGAAGATTGCCAAGCCTCCCTTTGCGCTATTTACCAAAATGAAAACGACCTTTTCTTTAGAAGGCGCAAAGGGGGGGGGGGGGGGGAGGCTGGTCCTGAAAAAAAAAATGTAACGGATTACAAGGAATCCGTTCCGTAAAAAATGTAAGGTAATTACTTTAAAATTATTCTAGAAAATATGTAATTATTCCGTTACTAAATTACCAATAAATGTAAGGGATTAGAAGTAATTTCGTTACTTGTAACGGATTACGTACACGTCTGTATAATATATATATATATATATATATATATATATATATATATATATATATATATATATATATTGTGTTATTTCCGCGAGGGGAATTGTTTCACAACTGACGTGTTGCTCAACGTAGCTTTCTTTGTCGTTATTTTATAGGGTGACCTGTTCGAATTTGGTGATAATCGATCGGGATAGCGTACCGGATGTTTGTGAGAAAAGAGCCGTGTTTTGTGTCACAGAGAAAATACTCTACTTGTTGCCGTAAGATGTAGTCTCAGCCGAAATATAATGATGGTTCATTTGACCAGATGTTAAAATTGTAAGAACTTTTAGTTACGAGATTTAAGAGCTATAAGAGGTTTTAGAAAAGAAAAACAAAAAAACTTCCAGCCTTTCCACTCTGGTGAAGAATTAAGGGCAGCGGAGCTGTACTATGTGCCGCCACCTATGAGCGGCGGCGGCAACCAGACAACAGGCAAGCCGGTTGTCTGGTTGCCGCTGTTGCTTATAGATGGCGGTTTCTGTCCAGAGGGTTTTGTCGAGATTTATTTTTCCATGGACACGGAACTGGGGAAGCTAGTCTTTAACAGCTCCGCTGTAAAAAAATCAATTGAAAAATTCCACCCGTTTCTTTTTTTGGACGCCATTCATGCCCAGGTATTCAAAGGCTTCGATGAGCGCCATTTTCTCATTAAAAAGTTTCCAAAATCGCCTATGACATTTGAACCAGGCAACGGTAGGTTTTGAATTTCGGCATCTGGTCCAAACCGCAAGAGCTGTATTTGGATTGAGACGGAGGTGAGGGATCCGTATAGTTTATATTTGCAATAAGGTAAACATGGTGTAATGGACCTTTACCGAGAAGCGTGCTGCGCAAGCGCGAGCGCCCGATGCCAAGTGGCGGAAGTCGGCACGAAAAATCGAGGAAATTCGGAAGGAGGCTGTGAATCAGCGAGTAGAACACGTAATTGCAGCATATATATAATTGGGTTACACACAAAAAAAAAAAGAAAGTGGACGGAAAGAAAAACGCGACGTTTAGGTGGACGCCACGGATACCCCTCTTTAAAGTCGCGTTGGGCACGCGCCGCAGATCAGAGAGCGAAGACACTGGTAGCGTAGCTCCCATTATCGATTGGTAGCGCAGGTAGGTCACTTCCTAAATTTTTAGTTCGTGCAGCCACCGCCTGGTGCCGTCGGTATGTGGAAAAGGTCCATTCTTTCCCAAGCTCGTGGTATATCAATTTCTAACTGGGGCATGGTTGGATCTTTCATAACAGTGTAAATATGTGAATGTTTTAGGTTTTTATCACTTCGAAGTACACATCGGTTTTGGTCGCACATTGTGAAATGAACCGCACGAAAATTGCAAGATTGTCATGTTTCAAAGCATATTTCAATATGTTGACCCGTACAGCAAAAATCCTTCGGGTGGCTCTCCAGCATATTATGATTTTTTTGTGCGGTAAATAACTACACCTCCTAGAAATTAGTGTATAACGATTTTTTTTAATATTCAAATTTCCGTTCATTGTTTTGTTCCTAGTTTTTATTATTATGATTCAAATTCTAATATTAGTTTACAATCACGAAATAACCTTTTTTGTTATCGTAAATTAGAAACCAACACGCTCAACCATCTTCATCTTACTTTAGAAATATACGTCCTTATTTAATCGTGCTTTTTTTTATTTTTCTTATTTTTTGCCTCAAGACGTCCAGTGGCCTGATTTAAGCCCAAAAGAAATTTTTCAAAGTCTACAATAACCGAACTATCTTTTTGGAGTTAGCCATGAGTGTTTTTCGGTTATCGGAAGTAAGAAATAGGTTGGTGAAATCTGAGTTTAGAAAAATCAAGGTGGGAAAACAAGCGGTAACGCTTGTTTTGTTTTTGTTTTGTAACGATTTTGAAATCGAATTTCATCCACCGCACATCGTAAAAAGTGTCAAAAATAGAGAGCCAAAAAAACTGTTTCGCTATAGAACTTTGAGAAGAAAAGCGGACTCTTTTCCACCATCTTTCCTTCGAAAGCTCTCTGCCTTTTCACTGCGATGCATCCGGGGGGAGCGTTGTGAGAGAGGTTGGGGGGAAAGGGAGGGCCAATAGTGTATGCGCACTGGGCGCTTTTGTGCGATGCCACGGCACGTCAGCCAAACCCACGTCGTCTATTGGAGAAGGGCCTACCTCACCGGCACTGCGATCATAAACAATAAATAGCCGTCGAATGTTTCTGAAAAGTTTGTTACAGAATATTCTGATCCACATTTTGTCGAATAATTAGCGATGTGACGGAAATTGCCGAATTTGATAACGCTAAGAGCTATGCGCCATCTATCGTGTAGTAAACGAAGCAAGAGAAAGACAAGTCCGCGCCTACGCTGTATCGCAGTTCTCCTGCTCTCTTCTGAAAAACGTGGTCGGCGTGGTGGAAGCTCATCGTCCCGTGTAGAGCGCTATCTTTGACTGAAGTCTCGACGAGTGTCGCGATGATAACCCAGCACGCCCTAGAAGGGAAGATCCATCCACTCGTGCGGTGATGTTGTGGCGGCACCCTCAAGACAGCAGAAACGCTCGCGCCGTCGTCTTTGGTTACTTTGACTACAGCGGTGCTTTCTTAGCATTAGTCTCCTCGAACATCGCCCGGATTTCTAATTTTGCGCATTCCATGCGCGTGCTCAAGTTCAAGGCATTACTAGTGCCTACTGTATTTAAAGGTGTGTATTATGGATGCGAATTTCGACGCATTTTTATCACCCAAGAAAAGTGATTAATGTTAGCATTCCTCGAACAATCGCAACGTCTATGTGATCACTAACTCATATTTCTACGTTGATAGATCTCTGCTAAAGATTACATTGTCTTTTGCAATCGTAGAAAAGCCGTGTGCCGAGATTTGTACTATCAGTAAAGTTGTGCTTTAAAACCATGATCGCCCGAGACGGCGTACTGCATCTATTTCTTTTCTTTTCTCATCCACTCTGCCCTGCGAGCGTGTCCTGACAAAATAAAACTTAATTAAGCTTGAGCACATAGAAAACTTTGTGCATTTAGTGCTATGCCAGTGAGTGACAGTGCGTCCCCGTCTTTTTAGAGATACACGGAAACGGCTGACGGCGGCGGAGAAGCGGCTGTCGCGCTGACGACCTGCTGCGCTTCGTATTGGCGTATGGGATCAGTCCCAGGCTGTCGCTCTAGTGCAACATTTCAAATTGAATTTCGCTCAGCTGCGATGTGTCCATGGCTATCGCGGTGATCAGACGCGCCGATTCAGAAAATATGTCGGTGGCAGCGGCCCCATGAGCGCAGTAAAACTCTGTGGTAAAACTTACCGGCACACCGGCAGCTCGCCGCTAACGTTCTCATTTTCCTACTGCCCGATGCGACAGTATGTCACGACCGTCCAAAATTACGCCGCGCCTTGTGTTGAAGTGAATTGGAGAGGAAGAATAACTCGATATTTCTAAATTCTTTCGTGTAGACGTTCATAAACCGAAACGAAAAGGGATGCCTGTAAGGCGCTCAGTGAACATTGAAGGTTTAACGTAAGAGTTGTTTGGCAAAAGTAAAAAGGTCCTTACATAGGACCATTTAAGTTCAAATAATAATAATAAAAAGAAACCTAAGCTGGGGAACACAAAAATCGTTCGCAGAGCATTTAGAGAATTCGGAAACGACGTCATAAACGTCAGACGGGGGAGGAAATGAGCTACGACCGAGGAAATGAGGGGAATCCAGAAACTTTTGATTTGAAGCAGCAGAGGATAACTTATTTTGACAGGTTGTTATAGTAAACTCTTTCTTAATTACGACATTTTTTTGTAATGGGATCGACAGAATAAGAACGACAGAGCGTCTATTTCTGAGGCCCAGACTCCAACTCGCGCTCGATGCCTTCCATCGTGCTTTGGCCGCTCGTACATGTTCGAAGCCCACGAGCAGCCGAAGTGTCATCGAGGCCAGCAAGCTCGCGCTGGCGGCAGGAAAACCGAAATACCTCCCTGCCGTTTTCGTCCTATCAGTGACTACGTGCACGCGTCCTGTTTTTAAATCACATTACGTATTTAAAAGTCGCTCTGTCGAGATGCGTCCGTCTGGGTGCGGACACGTGAGCGAGTGTGTAAACATGTACGGTGCTTACCAAGCTTATCCGGAGCACGCTCTCCTGGCGGCAGTCGAAGAACTGTTTCACGACGTCATAGTCAGGGAAACAGCCTGAGCCGTGGAGGCCACTCCTTCAAAGCCGAATTCGCTGTTGGACCGCGGGACAACGTAGCAAGTTTGACTGCGAGGCCATTTACGTTTTTCACTTTTTTTAGTTGAAGAATGAAATGCCTACTGACTGGAGCATTCAATCAGTGTCTGTTCCGACAGTCACCTAGGCATCTCCGTGCTAAAAGTTGTCTATACATATTAAATTGGCCGGCCGGCAAAATTATGTCCGTGTCCACGGTCCAGCCAGCTGGATCCTCTGCTCGGGCTGTTCCATTGAGCTCCACGCCAGGAACCAGATCCGCCGGGATAGCGTTCCCATGAGATAGGACACTGTTCGCTTGTTCCGGACAAATTTGGGGAGCACTGTACGTATGCGCAATGTGCGCATGCGCGGGTCACTTTATGTATTCGTTGCGGAAAAGTGACAAAACAACATACGACAACAGAGCACGTGACATAACGGCACGGCGACAAAACGGCACAGCGGTAAAACAGCACAGCGTCCAAACGACACAGTCAAAACTACAGCCCCCCCCCCCCCACAAAAAAAAAAGAAAACAACAACAACATATCACGTGCCGTTTTAAAGGGGCTGCTTTGTCGCGTGCCGTCTTGTCGTGTGCTGTTCTGCAAAGGTGCACGAAAAGGTTGCCATGCTTGCCATTTGATATTTTTGCAAGCAAGGTCTACGATGAAGTCTGTTCTCACAAGCGGTACTCTGCACGTTCGCAGGAGGAGCCGTCCCGTAGGCATCGGCAGCGGCCCGGGACAGAGCCTCGTCCAATCCCAGGATGGACGAGGCGGCCACGTGCAGCGCCTCCCCTCGGCCCATGGTGGCACCCCCGCAGATCATAGTCGAAGAACTCTCCGGCGACGACCAGTACGAAGACGTCAGCACGACGCCCTCGACCTGCGACCGCCTGCTCAGCGTCGACGGTGCCTGGCTGGACACGTCGCGGAGGCTGCGCCCCTCGTACAGGTACGTCGAACGCCCACCGGCTGTCAGTAGAAGCGGATACTGTAGATGCAAAGTAAAAGAAAAAGAAATTCTTGACGCATTGGTTAGAGCAAACGGGGTGTCGGCGTCTTAAGCCACAGTCACACTGACCATACAACGTTCACAAGACACGGTGTTCTCAGGAGACACGGGGACAACAGTATCCGCAGTAACATCACGAGCCCCTCTAACAATGCGAAGCACGCAGCGCTCCCCGCATGCGTTTCTCAGTAAAGATTGCGGTTGCATAAGCTGCGGTGGCAACGGCAGCGTATACCAAGTCTTTCATATATAAAGAAGCTTCGGTAGCGTTCATTTACTTTTCTTTCGTCAATCATTGGGTATAGGCCCTTTTGCTCTTTACAAACATGAACTGCCGCTTGCGTCTCAAGCGACTTCCGGTCGCACCATCTTTGCAAGCCTGTCGAGCTTGCTTATGCCATCAGTACTAGAAAGCATAAATGCTACACGGACAACAAAGTTGGAGATTCAACGAGGGCCTTCGGCTGTACATTATTACACCTTGGAGGAGGCAAGAAGTTTACAAGAATGCTCGAAACATTTTTAGAGATCTTGCACTCAATCGTTCTTTTGGCGTTCACCTGGAGAATTGATGGTTAAAGGTTTCATCTAAATTTCAAGCAGCGGAGTTAAGGTGGTCGTTGTTCATTATTTTATAAATCGGAAGTTCTCTGGGACGTTAAAGACTGAAGCACCACCTGGTGACATTTGCCATAAAGAGGGTCAATAGTGCAGTGGGAAATCGTTGAAGGTGATACCACAGCTTCTCTGTCCAACTACCTTCAGAGCGTGGAATGAAGCCTTAATTATATTGTATGACCATCGCGGCACGTCCATCATACAAGAAACAAACAAGCTGCAGACAGCGTCCGCAGACTGTATTTTTGTAGGATGTATTAGCCTTGCGACCGCAGCTTTAACGCTTATGAAATAGACCATTTTCAAAACCAGATCAAACAACTTCGGCGGTCGCCATTCATGGGGCACAAAGCGTCTGGTTGAATCCGAGTCTTCGCCGAACGATGACGTCATTTTCGTGTCCGACAGATGCTCGGAGTACGTGACCATACAATGGTGGACTCGGATAGTTGCCGCAGCGGCTACTATAGGTGGTGCGAATTTTTGAAAAATAATCTGCTACTCTTCACTAGAGTCACCGATTAAGCTACCCTTCAGAGTGACGAGACGCGTAAGCCATCTTGGTACTTCGTGTCGGTGTTGCCAGTTATCTGAAGCGTTTTAGCTGAAATCACGGAAAATGCTCCTCCACTCTCCGGAAATGTTCAAACGGTCGTCGAGAGAAAGAAACGATGTCGCCCGAGCTTCCTGACAGGGTTTCTAAAGATCGGGAAGTCGCATTTTCGAAACGTATGTTGATCGCCGATGGCGCTTGCTCTGCACTCGGCACTAAAATGCGGCGTTCACAAGAGAGCCTGGGTATGGGGTACTCATACTCTAAGCGCGTTGTTTTTTAGTGGCTCAGAGAATCAGGATTCGTCACGCGGGACAATATACAATTTCCGTAGATGGTACGCTGCGCATTGTAAGCTTTTAAGCTGCGTGCCCTCCTCCCCCCCCCCCCCCCTTAAAAAAAAAAGCTTTTTTAGAAAATTTTACAAGTCTCTCGGCCACACTATATTGCATCGCGCGGCGCGGGGAATTGTGGGGTCGCTTTAATGTACGCTCGAGCCGACCGGTATGCTGTAGCGCTACACACAGGCGCGACCGTTTTTTTTTTTTTTCACCACTGAGAATTTTGAACACAAAAATAACAAAACGAACACACAACGAAGCCGATACGTATCCTAGTTTGTTATCGTCCTAAATTCTTTGCGTTCTAAAAAACCAAAGTAATAAATCAACGCGAACAGCTTTTTTTCTTCATGGGCATACTCTTACAAGCGCGACACATCGTTTTGTCATCATGCGTTGAGAGGGCGGTGGGGGCGCTGCGCATTTCCGGAATGATCTATTCGTGCTCCAAGTGATAGTGCCAGTTAGGTACAAAACGAGCGCCATGGTTAATGACAGTACGATTTCCCGCTAAAAACGCGAAGCTACTACGTTCGCTCTGCAAAAGGTTCGCGCTTTCCTGAATCGATCTTAACGACAGAAGAGAGAAGAGCTTTGTACATGTGATAGCTTTTGCGCACTATTTTGTTTTCTATAGTGAAGAGGGGCGTAAAATCAACGTTCCATTGGGTGGCTGAGTGGACCCTCTTTCTTCGATGTAGCTTTACTTCTTTTTCTCTTTTTCGACCGTTCGAAATGTACTTTTGTTTTTTTCTCTTAAGCCCCCGCGTCTCACCTAGGCAGGGTGCAGACTGCAGACACAAAGCAAACATTTACTCGAATAGAAGCGTTAAATCGTAGATAGATCGTAACAATTTCTTCGTCGCGATACTACAGGGTGGAACAAGGAGACGGCAGGCTCTTTAAATCGACCGGAAAATTCGGTTTCTTAACCTATCGCGCTACGACTTTGTGCAGCGTTGCCCACAGATGGTGCATTTTTTTTGTAAAATTTGCAAAGAACGAACTTACCCGAGGAAAAAGTAAAGAAAGAAAAAGGCTTAGCTCCTATGGAAACGCAGCGACGCCACCGGTCTTCAAACAACACGGCGCCGTTTCGCACGGGAGACAAGAGATGGCGCAAGCGGTCGCGACGCCAACTGCCGCCAACGAACGAGCAGACGACTCCAAGAGCCGGCGTATTTAGCAGACAAGGAACTGCAGTTGCTTGTTGTTACCGCGCCTGTAATTGTTTCTGCGACTGTCGCCGCCTGCGGAACGCGCGCCGCTTTTGAGTCGAAAAGATTGTCTGCTAAAGACGCTGGCGCGCCGTATGCTCGTTCGTTGTCGGCGTTCGTTGCGCCACCTCTTGTGTCCCGTGGGAAACGGCGCCGTGCTCTTTGAAGACCGGTGGCGTCGCTGCATTTCCATAGGAGCTAAGCCTTTTTCTTTCTTTACTTTTTCCTCAGGTAAGTTCGCTCTTTGAAAATTTTACAAAAAAAAAAAAATGCACCCTCTGTGGGCAACGCTGCACAAAGTCGTAGCGCGATAGGTTAAGAAACCGAATTTTCCGGTCGATTTAAAGAGCCTGCCGTCTCCTTGTTCCACCCTGTATATAAAAAAGGAAAACACCAATAACGACTCATATTTTATCGCTGCTTCCTAAACCAAGTTTTCTCGCCAAACGAGAAGAAAAAAAAATGGTTATGGCGATTTGAAGCGCCAAAGTTTGTCTAGGCGCAGCGCAACCCGCATGCTACCCCGAGTTTCTACCGTAATATCGTAAGTAGTTTATGTAAATCTCCGAACCGCACGACCCGCGGCCGTTCGGAAGTTTCGGGTCGCAACTCTTCTTTCAACAGCGCACGCGAGTTGTGTGTTTACCTTTTCTTACGCAGGCGCATTTGCATCGCATATATATGGTCCCTGCTGCATATCTCGCGTTCCCCGCTGTGTTTCTTCGATGCAAGTGGCCCGCTCGCGCGAACGAAGGAAGTATAGAGGTATAAATATATCGGAACTGGAGGCCGAACGCTCTTGGGTTGTTCGCGGCAGAACGAAGAATTTTGTATTATTTATTCTTTTTTTTTTTATTATTTGCGGTCTAAAAGGCGGCCGCAGTGTACTTCGACTAGAGGACCCCAACACTTCTTATCGTACGAGTTCGATCGATAGTACCCTGCCGTCAGCCTCTTCTCACGCATCACAACCTCTTTAAAATCGCATATTTTTTTTGTAAAACCACGGTGAGGAACAGACTAAAGTTGCTATCTCTGGCCATTTTTTTTAAGTGTTTTTTTTTATGTTCTTGAGGTACGAACTCGAGAACAAGAAAGATGGGCTGAGTATATACCCCCGTGCAAGCCACGCCGCGGTATTCCTCCGCGATATATACGAACGAGACGGTCGAAGTTCTTCTTGCGGGAGTGAGAGACCTCGGTGGACACGATAAAGG
This sequence comes from Ixodes persulcatus, assembly GCA_013358835.2. Classification (NCBI taxonomy): domain Eukaryota; kingdom Metazoa; phylum Arthropoda; class Arachnida; order Ixodida; family Ixodidae; genus Ixodes; species Ixodes persulcatus. Next base: position 821,150 of record JABSTQ010009660.1, on the reverse strand, counting down.
AGAATGCCGATGTGGATGTAGAAGTGCGGCTGCGGTCACGCTGCTAATTAATACGTTATACGAGAGACTGTTCGGCTGGCGCTGTCTTTGGCGTGTTTGTTCCTTGTCCCCTGTCGCACTGGGCGAACATGAGCTGTCTGCAAACATGTTGGAAACACATGGCATGTACGAATGCAGACGTGCTTCGAACGTATGGTTGAGGTGTGCCCCCGGATAATGACGTCATCGTGCGTGCAAGGAACACCGTGTCTTTTGTTTGACGTAGGAAAAGTATGAACGCGGCATAACACTTTCTGGTTATAGCATCTATAAAATACAAAGCGTCCATAGATATTTTGACAAATATTGAAAAATAACACGAACCGCTGTTCTTTAAAATATATTTATTTATTGATTTTTATTTAATAAAGATTGAGTACCATTGAGGGGTTGCACGTAAATGCATAGCCTTCTTTTTTCAGTCTCGAAAAAGTAATAAATTTCTCTTCTTTAAAAAACAAATTCCTTTTTCACAAAAAACAGCAACACACACACACATATATTATGTGTATATATATATATATATATATATATATATATATATATATATATATATATATATATATATATATATATGTTATTGTTGTTTTTTGTGAAAAAGGGATTTGTATATATATATATATAGAGAGAGAGCGACAGATTTAACAAATCTATAAAAAAACTAAGGATATCCTCTACCATTATGTTCGTCTATTCCCCAGTAGCGTAAGAACTAAAGAAGTTATTGTTAGCCGAATTATGCACTCCATCTCACGATTATTAATAACGCCGTAAAACTTATTTGGAGCAGCTGAAACATAAAAAAAAGTAATGAGGATACACACTTTGATAGTGATTTAATATTCAGTAACAAATAAATTAATCTAACGTAGAAATTGCGCGCGCTACTTTCTTTCAACTTTTGGAGATGAACAGCCCTTATAAGAGAAGGCCCATCCAAACCTACACCAAGCAGTTTATAGCCCCACAAAACGATACAAGAACCAATTGTCCTGTCCAATTTCAATCATATAATATCTTCAAGACCAGCGACATACTTATTCCAGCACGTCAAGTAACTCCAACTGCTTGAGTATATGCCAAATAGCAGACGACCTTCGATGACGAATCTCGGGTTCACAACGGACGCAGTTCTTAATATGTCGTCCTTTACACGTCAAACTCCTGGTGATCCGGTGAAGTACCATATACCCAGTTTGCACAATTCTTTGGACAAAAAATTAGTTTTTTGTCTGAAAATTCAGTGCATGAAAAAGCCCGATGAAGCCAAGCTGGAGCCAAACTTAACCTTTCTGTTTTGAACAGAGTTTGGGTATCTCGGGCCTAATTCGCCAAACAAGTGCCAAAGATAGGCTTCTGGAAGTTTGGCTGTCATCTGGCATCTTTGAGCCAGACAAGTCCACGGTTCGGCTTCACTCCTTGTTGTTGTTTTATTTTCATGTGGCAACTTTGGGCCCAAATGGCTAAACAAGTGCCAGATTTGAGTTTCGTACGAACTGCTGGTTCCTTGATTTATGTACGTCGCATATTTGGCTAAAATCTGGCATTTTCTAAAAAGACGCCGTAGAAACACTAAAGAAAAAATAAAAGCAGCTTGCAACTCCCTGTAAGACCGAATTAGAGCGCAGCTCTTGAGGAGGAGGAGGGAAGGGTACTGAGGGGAGGGTATACCCCTCCTCCCTTCTCCTCACCTCCTCATCCTGCCTGCTACTCCTCCCTCCGAACGGCGTCGGCGTCGCCGTCGAAGTCGGTGTAACCGTGATGTAACGTGACCCTCGTGACGTCACGTGACTCTCGTGACCTGAAGGGGGTCACGTGACATCACCGGGGTCACGTGACCTTACGGGGTCACGTGACGTCACCGGGGTCACGTGACCTCATGAAGGTCACGTAACCTCACGGTTACGCCGACGGCGACGCCGACGCCGACGCCGCTAAAGCCGGAAACGGGCGCCTAAGAGCTGCGCTCTAAAAGTAATTTTGAACTAAAGCTAACGTCATAGAGCGAAACTGTATTAGGCCCGAGTGAGGCCCCCTTATAGGATTGCCAAGCTTGTGCCAAGGGCATTTCTCTGACGTGCTATCTGGGATAGAGCCGACACCAAATCGGAAACAAAAATGGCAAGCGATTACACAAAGTGTGCTGCGATTGACAGCGATAGCTGCTGCATTGTGGAAAGGCACGTTGAAGGAGATTTGCCTCCAGCCAATGTGCTGTACAATGTTTGCAATGGGTTCTTGGCTTTCGGTGGAATTGATGTAGGAGGCGTGCGTAGTCAGATGTGTGCTTTGGTGTAACGATTGTGAAAGATGTTGCACGTATTAAAAAAAGACACAAAAATGTTTTTTTTTGTTTTTTTTTGGGGGGGGATGGGGGTGAAATGTTTTTCTAAAACCCGCAGGCCCGCGACCGCGCATGTGGTGGAAGAAGCGAAAATACGTGCACGAGCTGTTTTGTCGAGGCGCGGAGAGTACGCGAGAGAACGGAACCTGGGCGGTGGCAGTGGGGAGGCGGGGGAGCGTGTCCGCACATCTCGACCACGTGGGAACTTTGCAACGGCGGCTGCCGGATTGGGGGAAGGGGGAAGAGAGCTTTGCCGAAGTAAGAACAGCTGCGGCCTACAGGAGGGAAGGGAGGGGGAGCGAGATTGAGCCTTGCCGTGTGTCAGGAACTTCTGTGAGAGGGAGAGCGGTCACTCTGCTTCAGAATGGGGTTTTGCGTTCGTACATGAGCATGTTTCGCCGAAAAAACAAAAACAAATAATTACTGCAGTAAACAAAAAGTGTGCGGTTGTTTTTGTTATGACAAAACGTGCTCCGTTGCATGTCCTCATCCGATTATCTATGCAAAACGTCGGAAACAATAGTCACTGAAGGGATCAGAACCACAGGGAGGTCCTTCAGATTTCCCGTTTCCCTGCAGCGCGAGCTTCCTACTCTCGATAAGGCTTCGGCGTCTCGTGATCTTCGAGCTTGCCCGAGCAGCCAAAGCACAGTGGAAGGCGTCAAGTGCGTGGTGTAGGTCGGGCCCCAGAAAGAGGCTACCTGTTCTTCTCATCTTTTGAGTGACATTAGAAAAGTTCTCATGGGTCACTTTACAAGCGGCGTAGTTTACTATTTCCATAGATTTACGCATCCTCTGATAATTCTGATAGTTCCGCAAGCTCTGCAAAACCAAGGTTTATCGATCTGTAAAGATATATAGAGAGTGAAAAAGAAACCAATTCTGATGAAATAGCCGCCCATGGGGCATATTTGTATAAGGACAACATCTACGAATACAGGAAGTTCGGTGAAACAAGGAAGTGCAGCGTGTCCTATACTCTGTTCACCCTTAAGCTGAGACTTCAGCAAAAGCTACAAGCCCGAGCTAGCCCGCGCCCCTGGCTTTGAGACATGCATTTCTAGCGCAAGCGCTTGTTCTACTAATGAACGCTTCAAAGCGACGGTCTCAAGCTCTTTTGCTTGTGACATAGGCTGCAATCTCGACTTAAGGGTGAAAGGACGTATAGCGTTCATAAAGGTTTCTTCGCAGCAGGGACAGTTGTTGATCGTTGGATTCCCACTCTTCCTTTGGTCCTTGGCCCATTGTTGCCCGTTCTTTTTGTAAGATTGGTTTCCATAACGTGGGTTTCTCGGAACGGCGGGAATGTTTCATACACCCGCCCTTGACAAAGAGATGAAAGGAAGTCTGAAAAGGCATTGATTGATCGTGGGCTCTCTTCTTGTCATCGTTCGTAAACAAACGTTCCGAGGAAAAATGATTTCGATGGCTCTCCTTGCCGTTCTGGCTCCAAAACCTGGTCGCTGTTTGTTCAATATTGTTCTGGACTCTGTCGCATTTCATCAATACAGAGAAAAATGTCATCGAGCCGATGACAATCGCTTTTGTATAAGTGCTCTAGTATCATGTTCACAATTCCAAGTGAAAAATGCGCGCACATTTGCCTTTTTTCTATTTTGCACATAATGCGTTTATCGTCTCTACGTTTCTAGGATGTAATTGTCACAAAGTTTAGAATAATTCGGGATAAAATTATTCAGGATTTTTGTTCGTTTAAGTAAATTTTGGTTGTACGCTTTCAGTTTTTTTACCATACCACATTACCTTAATTGGGGATCAGCCTTCACGATCTTCCATAAAACTGACGTCTCACTTCTTAGTAAACCGAATCTAGCTGATTCACGTTGGTAGTCTATTTTTCAATGTCAAAATCAATTTTATTATTAAATTTTTGTCGGGACGTTTTATAAATTGATGCAACTTATATGAATCTTTTTTTTTCTATAAGTACGGACCTTAACTGCGGTAATTCGTCACGGGGATTATATTTATCAATCGATTCTTTGACGTAAATATTGAAGATTCCCAATACAGCGTCTCACCGCCCGACCGTGCAAATATACATACAGTTACGACGTATGCAAAGATACGGTTTATAACCAACTTTAATTTTGTTTAACAGCCGTTCGTAGGAAGTTGCGACTCACAGACCTAAAAATAACGTAATGAATGTTCCTGGTAAATCCGAAAGAAGAAATGCGATGCATTAAACTGTTGTTTGAATCGTTCCTTTCAAGAAATTATTTAAGCTTTTTTTTTTTAAAAAGTAAACGGCACTTAGCTGCTAACATATTTTTAATGTACTTTTGTTAACGTAGTGCTTCGACAACGGATGACAGTCCGGATATAACCAGCGTCATCCATTCCACGGCATATTCAGCAGCAGCCTGTGCGAACGCAACCGTTTCGTAATGACTAGGAACCAGTAACTAAGAGACGGAAAGTGTTATAATTTGGCCCGTGTTCTCGTCAAGAGTAGAATTGGATCTGCAGCTAAAGGCTGGTTTGGACATCGGCCCTTGAGGGTGACCGATCGGGTTACGGCTTCTTGCGTTCCACTACGACGTGTTGCGCGGACCTCGTTTGCCATATCAACCACCTCCTGGCATGCGGTCATAAGTGGTTTCATAGGTGGTTGTAACGCACTCAGACACGCCTGAAGAGAGGTTTTAAGGCTGATAGAGTGACTTGCGTGATCGACTCTTGCAGCCGCATGTAACTATGCCTGAGTCCCACTACAGCGACAACCAAAAAACCGACAAGGAACAAGCTTTAAGCGCGTGCAGCATGAACGCGATGGTACTTTTTTTGGCAGGCTGGAACTCTCTAGGTGCTCGTGAAGTAAGCAGGGATTGCAAGACGGCCAAAACTACCTTCGAGCGCACGCGGCATTTTTTTTTTTTTTTTGGCTCGCTGGTGTCGGTTGTTTCTGTTTGTCGCTCTAGTGGGACTCGGGCATAACCCCCACCTTAGTGTGAGAAAGCACACCGGCAGACTGATGCCATCTATCGGAGAGCCTTAAAACGTTTCCGATCTGCACATATCTGACGCGTCATTCTCTCACCGTATGTTTGAAATACTTCTGACGATGTTATAAGAAACGTTTTCTCGCAGATAATGCGTATACGGAGCGCAAGTTCGTCTGCTTCTTGCACAGGGGTTGCGATGATGTCAGAATGCCGAGCTCTGATTGGCTGATTGAAAAACAAAAATAGTGGGTAAACCCCGAGGCATCCAAGCATCGAGGTCTACCCACTATCCTTTTAATCAAAAGCCAATCAGAGCTCGGCGCCGTTCTGGAGTCACCGCAACTCCTGCGTAAGAAGCAGTTACGACTTGCCCTCCGCATAGGCTTCATCCCGTAAATACTGTAACACTTTCAGTCTAGTTATACAAAAATCGGAAGCGTTGCAAAGCTGCCCGATAGATGGCAGAAGTGTGACAGTATCTTCGCTCGTCGTAACCCACAGTCAATCACACTAAAACGCGAATGTGCGAACCAGCGTCTATCGCGATAAGATGGCCAGTTCTTAAAAACTGAAACTGTTTTATCGAATTACATCAACATTTCCCAAGCAAAAAGTTATTTAGTGTCACGCAGACTTGTACCGTACGCATTACAAGTAATCAAATAACTTGTAATCGATTACTTTTGGAGTAATTTTGTAATCAGTTGATTACTTTTATTAGGCAGTAATCACATCAGTAATCGGAATACATTTTTAAGTAATAAAAATTACTTCTAACCGTTACTAATTTTCCACCCCCCCCCCCCCCCCCCCTCGCTCACACCTTTTTTTTCCTCAAATGACAAAAATAAAATTTGCATCTGTTTTCGAACGGAAAAAAGAAAGATTTTTGCGGAGCTGTAGGAAACAAGGTCAACCCCTATGTATGTACAGTTTCTGTTGAATGTTCGTTTTTTTTTTTTTTTTCGAGCTGGGACTTGGAGTGGGAAGCCACAGGGAAGCCTCAGTGCGTGACAAACGTCATTCAGGGTGAAGTTTGAGGGAGCAGAATGTAGCTTTGTAAGTCCTTCGTTCAAACTAGCCCCCTCACGCACACACGCATACAAATAAAGGTAAAAAAATCCTGCTTACGGTACCTACTCGCAGCCCGTAGGAGAACAGGAACCCAAGCATATCTAAAGCGGATGCAAAATATAACAAAGCCAGTTCAAATACACGTCAAGATCCCGTATTTCCCCTACGTGGTCTTTGTGACAAGCAAGGTTTCGAATTTTCGGGGCGATCTCTTCCGCTAATGGATACTACGCATGATCCGTTACACATCCTGGAGCTGCTGCTCTTTTGTATAACATGCGAGTTCATCCACATGTGAGCAATATCTCGAGAAGCGCGTGTGTGTGCGAGAGAGAGTAACAGCTCTGTTATACTCCGACGTAACGCGCGCGCAAGCGAACGCTGGCCGAAGTCGGCTACGTCACGTCAGTCACGCCGCGCGCGTAAAAAATTCGCCCTCTTTATACTCCGGCGTCCCCGGCGGCACCCGCGGCGCGCGTCGGTGGGCCGACAGCGCGACGCATGCGCAGAATCTGACTACGAGGGCACGTTTCCTGCGAGAGTGCGTCACTTCCGGTTCCTTTTCGTTTCGAATAGCAGACGAAAATTCTCGCGCTTCTTGAGCGCAAAGTTCGAGCGATGGCGTGGGCGTACCTTGCACGACGAAAACTCGCGCTTGCACTGTTGGAGCACCACCTGCGCCGCAAGGTAGGCGGTCAATGTACATACGGTACATCTTTGACAAGCGCACGGTCTACGGTGCTCAAGCTTCCTCGTGTCGTAGACTCACGGGTGAGGACGAATTCCCTCGATCAGCTTCTCGACGACCGAGTCCGATTCTTCAAACATGACGCCACACGGAGTGGTGCCCCTGTCGTCTGCTATTGCTCGTATTCGCCGCGCTTCCCGCGCTAGGGCTGCCGGGAGCCAGCGCGTGATGCATCCTGGTCCGGCGTCGCTGGCGCGGCCGGCGCGGAATACGGCATGCTCCATTTTGGCGTCGAGGCGGTCAGGCTGCGTCGAACGCCGCCGGTCGCGTCGGTTACGCCACGACGCCGGAGTATAGAGCGTCGGGTTTTCGCCAACGTGACGTCGCTGTGACGCGCTCGCACGCGCGCACGCGTTACGTCGGAGTATAACAGAGCCTTAAGAGCCTCTTGGTTGCCAGTACAAAAAAATATATAGAGCAAGAAAACAAAATACCTTTTATTTGGAGCCAGAGAGTCCAAGAAGGTGCAACGACCTCGAAAAGGAAAGGCGTTTTGTCTTCTTCAATACTTGTGAAAATGTAAAATATAGGTTGGAAGTAGTTCATTGTTATGAGCGCTAAAGATGTAAGTCTTCACGCAATAAAGTAACCAGAAAAGTAACGGTTACTTCTTAAAGTAATGTCCAATTACTTTTGCTGTCGAGTAATCAAGTAATTTAATCGAACACATTGTAGCCAGGAGTAATAGTAATTGTAATCGATTACTTTTTTTTAGTAACGTACAAGACTGGTGTCACGTTTGTCATTACAAAAATGCAAAAAAAAAATCAAATTCTCTTTGTGTTTTTATTAAATTCAATTCTTATTGAATCGCGTACTGGTGCTTCACGAGCACATTTCCAATAGTAAAAATGTTGTAAATTCTAGGGGGAGGGGGGGGATTTTTTTACATGTTCAAGCGTACACATCTCTGCCGCGAACTGAAGGAAAGAAAATGCGGCGTGTGTGCTTCAGCTCGCCGTGAGTAATGCAGACGCGGCTGGAACTCGGGAACTGTCGTGACCAGCTAACACCTGCGCCGCCGAAGTCCGCCAAAAGAAGGGAGGTGCGCGCTAAACTCCCCCATTTTATTTATTTGTTTTCTCGTGCGAGAGCAGTCGGCTCGCCCGCACTCCAAATCGCATCCCGAGCACTGAACCAGTGTCGCGCGTGCATTTCATACGTGCAAGAGCGCTACGGCTCATCTGTGGTTATCACCCTCCGAGATACGGGCCAGCCAACATGGGTTCCTGCGTCTTCAAGTGAGACCGTTATTCGCTGTCGATAGAATCACGTTGTTCCACTTCGGTCCCTGGAACGCGTCTTTAACTGTAGCGTTAACTGCGTCCTCACTAGCGGCATGCACGGGTTCTCTACTGCTTCAAAAGTGAAACAGCAGAAAATATCAATTCAATTTCAAATATCAATTCAATTTCAAAAGACTAGCAGCTCCAAAAAATGATCGCTGCTAACGCCCGCGCAACTTTTCCGCGGGCGTTAGCAGCGATCATTTTTTGGAGCTGCTAGTCTTTTATCTTCAGTCGGAGCCGTCAGTTTTGACGAGCGATATTACGTACAAAAGTCTGGTGTGTGCATTGGGCCGACAGTTGCCCCTGTTTTGTGTAACATTTTTTGGGCATCACTGGACCGGAAAATTTCAGATAGGCTTGCAGATTTACATGTGTTAAAGACGTATAGATATGTAGATGACTATTTTGTAATTTTAGATTCAGACTCGGGTTTGGAGAAAACGGTTGAGAAGATTGTCGAATTGTTTAGGGAGGTGTCAGGCATTTTGATCCTTTTTTCTAAAGAACATGTCTGTTGGCAGTATTTTCCGCGCACTAAGAAAAGCCTGGTTTTGTTTGAAAGTGCTCACTCTAAACTGGTAAAGAGGGGTATAGCCTTGAGATGTCTAAGTGCGGCTCTGGAAAAAAGTTGCAATCACCAGATGAAAATCAGTTTTGAACGACAATCAAAAAGGTTAACAAACGCGGGGTACCCCCCTAACCTAATCTCTAGTTGTTGTGAGAGCCTTCTTCAAAAGCTAAAAAGAAGTAAAAAAGGCAGCGAGGCAAGTAAAGAAAGGAAACGAGTCATTCCGTACATGCATACAGTGTCTCATAATCTAAAAGAGGTAGCTGGTAGATATGACATTAACGTGGTTTTTTCGGCACCGTGTAAACTTGCCAGGATATGTCCGATGTTGACAAGGCAGAAAAAAGCACCGTGCTCCAAGAAACACGCGGTGAAATATACTGCCTGCGTCACCAATGTGGTGTACGAGATTCCGTTTAGTTGTGGCAAAGTCTACATTGGGCAGACTGGGCGCTGCTTCAATGATAGAGCACGAGAACATAATTTGTGTGTGCGCAACAACGCGGGGGGCCATCTCGCTGACCATTGTAGGCGATCTGGGTGTAAACCTGACCTGACTGGCGCAAAGTTTCTAAGAAAGGCAAAGCAAAAAACGGAAAGAGAAATTATAGAGGCATTCTACATAAAAAAGAAAGAAAACAATTGCGTCAGCGCTCCGTCTTTGTATTTGCTTCAGAGTGAGATGGTGTTTCTGGAAGGTTGGCTCTGATTGTGGCGATTGAATCCGACGTGGTTTGGGCAATGTGTAGATATAGGTGACAATGGTCTTAATAAAAACCAGTTGAGAGTGAAGCGCCTGTCCTGTCGTCCGTGTTTCTTTTTGTCCTCGTTTGTTCGCGCTTTTTAACCTTTTATTAAATATTGCTCTCGTTCTCGCGGTGACCAAAAATCGAACCTTCGATCCGTTATACTAATATAGCATGCCTGAACCGATTTTTTTTTTTTTTTAATTCAGTGCTCGCTTGCAAAGTGGCCATAATCACTTCATTACGGAGTCTTTACATTTCTAAAACGACGCGCGGTAAAAAGCACGGTTTAGAAGAAGAAAAAGAAATTGCTAAATGATAAAAGAACTACATTTGTCGCCTCTTTCTTTATGCAGAAACTCTACCTCGCAACACAAAAAGAAATTAATAAACACGAAAACTTAAACGATAAAAAAGAAAAAAAAATATCATTAATTGGAATGGGAACGCTTCTTGCAAATGTTTCGGCGTACGACTCACTAGAGATAACGCGGGGACAGGAAATACCTGTTCGGTACTCGAGCCCATGTGATTCTAGCTTCGTTTAGTTTTGTTCTTTTTTGATTCGTTCGTTTTGTTCTCCTTTGTCCACTCTATATGTGAATTATTTATTTTGTCGCAGTAATGCGATGCCCGTACAAGTTCCTTTTTTCGCCGTCCCAGATTAAAGTTTTACTGAGATTACGCATTCACTTTCTCGATACCGCTCGGGGAAATTACGTAATACCGCATAAAAAATGAGCGATCCGAAAAAGACATAATATTCGGGGAAAAAGAGCGTAATAAAATATGCCTGTAGGAACTGAGGGAGAGGAGGAGACGAGAGCGGGGAGGTTCGAACACCGAGCTCTGGTTGGAAGGATTAGTGAGTAGACGGAAAGCTAGCTAGTTTTTCTTTACTCATTGTTCGAACGGCGTTCGAACTTGTTCGAATGAGTTCGAAGTGTGAGCAGAAGCAAAGCTTTCCGTCTACCCCCTAATTATTCCAACCAGAGTTCGCTGTTCCGACGTCTCCTCCGCGCTCTAGTCTCCTCCTCTTCTCCATTGTTTACCCGCATTAGTTGCGCAGAAAGAGCGAAAGCCGTATTATAAGCGAAACCATATAAGACGCAACTAATTACGACGAATGTTTACCGAGTTTGAAACAGATTTAACGTAAAGTTACGCGTGTGTGTCCAATATTTTTACGCTGAGTTGTTCCGACCAGAATGTATGCCAGGAAATTTGTGTCTCATGGGAACGAACAGCTTATATAGAGTAAAAAGACAATCGTGAAGCAATATTTGTTCACATGCTCTAGTCATTCGCGGCCTCGGAACGACATCGAACATTTCAATTGTAAACAGAAATATTGCAGGGGACTGTACATACGCGTGTGTGTCCAATATATTTACGCTGAGTTGTTCCGACCAGAATGTATGCCAGGAAATTTGTGTCTCATGGGAACGAACAGCTTTATATAGAGTAAAAAGACAATCGTGAAGCAATATTTGTTCACATGCTCTAGTCATTCGCGGCCTCGGAACGACATCGAACATTTCTATTGTAAACAGAAATATTGCAGGGGACTGTACATACGCGTGTGTGTCCAATATTTTTACGCTGAGTTGTTCCGACCAGAATGTATGCCAGGAAATTTGTGTCTCATGGGAACGAACAGCTTATATAGAGTAAAAAGACAATCGTGAAGCAATATTTGTTCACATGCTCTAGTCATTCGCGGCCTCGGAACGACATCGAACATTTCAATTGTAAACAGAAATATTGCAGGGGACTGTACATACGCGTGTGTGTCCAATATATTTACGCTGAGTTGTTCCGACCAGAATGTATGCCAGGAAATTTGTGTCTCATGGGAACGAACAGCTTTATATAGAGTAAAAAGACAATCGTGAAGCAATATTTGTTCACATGCTCTAGTCATTCGCGGCCTCGGAACGACATCGAACATTTCAATTGTAAACAGAAATATTGCAGGGGACTGTACATACGCGTGTGTGTCCAATATATTTACGCTGAGTTGTTCCGACCAGAATGTATGCCAGGAAATTTGTGTCTCATGGGAACGAACAGCTTTATATAGAGTAAAAAGACAATCGTGAAGCAATATTTGTTCACATGCTCTAGTCATTCGCGGCCTCGGAACGACATCGAACATTTCAATTGTAAACAGAAATATTGCAGGGGACTGTACATACGCGTGTGTGTCCAATATTTTTACGCTGAGTTGTTCCGACCAGAATGTATGCCAGGAAATTTGTGTCTCATGGGAACGAACAGCTTTATATAGAGTAAAAAGACAATCGTGAAGCAATATTTGTTCACATGCTCTAGTCATTCGCGGCCTCGGAACGACATCGAACATTTCAATTGTAAACAGAAATATTGCAGGGGACTGTACATACGCGTGTGTGTCCAATATATTTACGCTGAGTTGTTCCGACCAGAATGTATGCCAGGAAATTTGTGTCTCATGGGAACGAACAGCTTTATATAGAGTAAAAAGACAATCGTGAAGCAATATTTGTTCACATGCTCTAGTCATTCGCGGCCTCGGAACGACATCGAACATTTCAATTGTAAACAGAAATATTGCAGGGGACTGTACATACGCGTGTGTGTCCAATATTTTTACGCTGAGTTGTTCCGACCAGAATGTATGCCAGGAAATTTGTGTCTCATGGGAACGAACAGCTTTATATAGAGTAAAAAGACAATCGTGAAGCAATATTTGTTCACATGCTCTAGTCATTCGCGGCCTCGGAACGACATCGAACATTTCAATTGTAAACAGAAATATTGCAGGGGACTGTACATACGCGTGTGTGTCCAATATATTTACGCTGAGTTGTTCCGACCAGAATGTATGCCAGGAAATTTGTGTCTCATGGGAACGAACAGCTTTATATAGAGTAAAAAGACAATCGTGAAGCAATATTTGTTCACATGCTCTAGTCATTCGCGGCCTCGGAACGACATCGAACATTTCAATTGTAAACAGAAATATTGCAGGGGACTGTACATACGCGTGTGTGTCCAATATTTTTACGCTGAGTTGTTCCGACCAGAATGTATGCCAGGAAATTTGTGTCTCATGGGAACGAACAGCTTTATATAGAGTAAAAAGACAATCGTGAAGCAATATTTGTTCACATGCTCTAGTCATTCGCGGCCTCGGAACGACATCGAACATTTCAATTGTAAACAGAAATATTGCAGGGGACTGTACATACGCGTGTGTGTCCAATATATTTACGCTGAGTTGTTCCGACCAGAATGTATGCCAGGAAATTTGTGTCTCATGGGAACGAACAGCTTTATATAGAGTAAAAAGACAATCGTGAAGCAATATTTGTTCACATGCTCTAGTCATTCGCGGCCTCGGAACGACATCGAACATTTCAATTGTAAACAGAAATATTGCAGGGGACTGTACATACGCGTGTGTGTCCAATATTTTTACGCTGAGTTGTTCCGACCAGAATGTATGCCAGGAAATTTGTGTCTCATGGGAACGAACAGCTTTATATAGAGTAAAAAGACAATCGTGAAGCAATATTTGTTCACATGCTCTAGTCATTCGCGGCCTCGGAACGACATCGAACATTTCAATTGTAAACAGAAATATTGCAGGGGACTGTACATACGCGTGTGTGTCCAATATTTTTACGCTGAGTTGCCAGGCCTACTTTGTGGGCAAGGCATGTGAGTACATATGTGACAGATACAACAGCATAGCTCTAGTTATACATGGTTCAAAAAAAACTAGTTGAGCAATAGTAAAAGGGATATAGTACAAACGCTTCCCACTAAACAGAGGTAACACTAGCAAATGATTAGTCAAATGGATTTAAAACTCCATCTAAGGCGCTGACAAACGAGTCGAAGGTGGCACTGCCTGTATGTTGTGATGCAGGCTATTCCCGTCCGGACAGTTCTCGGAAAGAAAGAGTAGTTAAAATGTCTTTTCTAATGAAATTCCGAAGAAGATTTTCATGCTTCTGCCGTGGTGACTCGAATGGATTGTACACCAGCTAGTCTTCAAACTTCATTCAATCGTATCGTGTATTCATTTATACAAAAAATTCAGACGCTTCAGTTTTCTGCGGGTCGATAACTGGGTTAATCCGGATAATGCATAAAGGGATGACACGGACGTATGCTTGCCGTATGCATTATATATAAATCGCAGTGCCTTTTTTTGCACTCCCTCGAGTTTGTCAATCAATGACTGTGAATAAGGGTCCCATAAAATGTCCGCGTATTCCAATAATGGACGAATCAAAGTAGTGTACGCAACAAGCTTAGTTTCCGGGGTACAATGTCGCATAGTCCTTCGAAGACTCCACAGTTTACGAGACGCTTTTGCTGTAATGTTCTCTAAGTGAACAGACCAGCTTAAAGTAGATGTGATGGTAATGCCCAAATATTTATAAGAAGTGAAATTTTCTAACGGTACTGAGTTGATAGAATAGCAAAACAAAATTGGAGACTTCTTTAGTGTTACTGTCATTTGCAGGCATTTGTTTACGTTCAAATCCATCTGCCATGCTTGACACCAGGAAAATACAGATTGTAGGCTACTATCCAAACATAATTGATCGAAAGTGCATGTCACTTTGGCAAACAAAACACAGTCGTCGGCGAAAAGACGGCACTGAATCCCGGGCTTATCTAAACGCAGATCATTTATAAACACAAAGAAAAAACCAAAGGACCGAGCACGGAGCCCTTGGGTACTCCTGACGTGACTGGCAAATCCAGGGACTCCGCTTTCCCAACAGTCAGGTACTCTCGACGGTTCGTAAGATAGGAGTCAACCCAACGTAAAAGGTAATCGTTGTCGAGTATCTGCTTAAGTTTTAACAGTAGTTTCCGATGCGACACCCTGTCGAAAGCTTTCGCGAAACCTAAGAGGATAGAATCCACTTGGCCATCGTTATCCACTGTAGCAGCAAATTCATGGAATGTGTGGAGAAGCTAAGTAACGGTTGAGTAACCATGTCGCAACCCACGTTGGTCTTTTACCAAAAACTATGCGGATTCTAAAAAAAGTTACAATGTGTTTAAAGAGAAAATGTTCAAGAACTTCGCTACATGTGCTCAGCAGCGAGACAGGTCTGTAATTCGAAACGCACTTTTTATCTCCACTTTTATGAATCGGCACAACTTTCGCTACTTTGCAGTCTTTTGGCACTTCGCCAGTTTTAAGCTGCAAAAGTATATTTCATAAAGATACTTCGCACTCCATTCCGCATACCTGTGAAGGGTGAAGGAATGCGTTAGGAATCCGGTCCGGGCCGCATGACTTTTTAACGTCCAGTCGGAGAAGGCTATCAAAAATACCACTTACTGACACTATTAAGTCGCCAATTTTACGATGGTCACGAGTAAATGGCATTATGGAATTATCCATCGTATAAACAGTAGAAAAAAAAAACGATTCATCTCGCTCGCTCTACTCGGTTCATCGGTGTTCCCGTTGTGGCCGAGTTCCTCGATAGCTAAATTTGTTTTAGTCAAATGTGCGTAAAAGTTTCTGAGGTTTTCCCCGAGGAAGTTTGCCATTTTGACGTTGTAAAAATAATACCTAGATGTGCGCACGAGTACCCGTAGTTGTTGGCGAAGGGAAGGAAGCGTACTTTTTAAAATTGGTTAGTACCTTTCAATACGGTGTATTTTACGTTTCAGGTGAAAAATATCTCGTTTAATCCGAGGACTCTGCTTCTTATTTCTTTAACGGTCCGGAACAAATCGGTCAATACACGATAAGACAACATTCTTAAAGAAAAGCCATAACTTATCAACACATCCACCATTCTGATTGCTTATCTCAGAAATTTCTTCAAATGCCTCTTCCAACATATCGAGGATGCCAACATCATACGCCTTAGTGAAATCCCGGAACCGTTTCAGCTCTTTAGTACTGTTCGTATTTTGCCGGAAAGATAAATCACAAACAACTATTGCATGGTCAGATATTCCCTCTACATTTGATATATTAATATTTCTGGCAATGGCCTCTGATAAGAACGCAAGGTCTAGCGACGAATTACGCGCACTAGGCACGCGCGTAGGGCATCTCATTACCTGGCTTAAGTTATTGCTAAGAGCAATATCTACAAGTAGGCTCGAGTGTGCGCAGCTTCCTATAGGAATCATATTGTCCCGCACAATATCTGGCAAGTTGAAATCTCCAGCCAGTATAACGTGCGAAAAGTTAATTAGGTTGATTGACAAAAATTCGGATAATTTTGTGAGCACTTCTATACCAGCTTGCGGGCACCTGTACAGTGCCCCTATATGCATTGAGTGACAACCCCAACGGACGGACGCCCAGACCATTTCACAATCAGAGTTCTGTTCGATAACTGAACACTCAAAATTGTCTTTGACGAGGAGTGCGACCCCTCCCCCCCTAGAGCCACGATCTCGCCGAAACACATTAAACCCATCTATGGGCTAACTATTCGGTATTTCTTTGTTCAACCAAGTTTCAGTAATTATTATTTTATCGGGGTCGTATATATAATAATAATAATAATAATAATAATAATAATAATAATAATAATAATAATAATAATAATCAATCAATCAGTCAATCAATCAATCAATCAATGTTTATTAAAGTGTCCAGGAACAACCAATCGGCCTTAGTGCTGGCACACTAAAAAAATGAGCAAAAACACACATACATACACACATACACACGTATTCAGAAGGAGAACGTAGTTCACCAGTCTGAGAATACAAATATTAACAAGTATAAAAGACACTCAAATCAACAAGGGAAATCAAAAGCACAAAACAGAGACATCACCAGCTGTGAGAGCAAACAGCGAATACTTGGATAACGTACTGACAAACATCAAAGCTTCAACTGATCAGCCCTTTTCTTGCAAGAGGAAGTTTCGTACAGCATTTCCGAACTTTCTCCCGTATGAGTTAAAAATATCAATTGTGTCAGAGTAGCGGTTATAATATTCAGCCGATCTTTGGATCGGGTTTAAGTGGCTAAAATGTCGAGCTATATAAAAAGATGATTGTAGCCGTGTAGGCACACGTGGAACTCTAAGGCTCACTTCGGACAGAAGGCTGGGAGAGTTAATCGAGCCGTGCAGGGTCTTAAACAAAAACAACAAATCTGCCTTCACCCGACGCTGCTGCAGGCTCAACAAGTTGACGAGTTGCGAGTTACACCCACCGTTCAAACAAGGATCACCTTTCTCAAGGTAACGATATTTAAAGATAGAAATAAATTTGTTTTGGACGTGCTCGACAAATAAACTGTTAGTTTTGGAAATGCCGTTCCAAACAACCGAGGCGTACTCTAGCTGGGATCTAACTAGGGAACGATACAGCGTAAATAAAGCGGACGGGCCTTTGAATTCCTTCGTTATGCGAGACACGGCACCTAACGTGCGCAAGGCCGATTGAACCACTCTGGTAACGTGAGTGTCAAATCTCAGGGTTGAATCAAAGACAACTCCAAGGTCTCTTAGTTCACTTACACGTGAAAGCAGTTCGCCATGATAACTATATGGAAAAAATATATCATGGGTCTTGCGAGAATATGTCATTACTTTTTTTTAGAATGATTCAAACGGAGGTCATTGTCTAAACACCAACGACCGAAGGAATATGCGTCATTCTGAAGCGCGATGCAATCCTCTAAGGTCGATATTTTTTTGTAAAGTTTTATATCATCAGCGTACTGCAGAAATGAAGAATTTAATATAACTTGAGAGACATCATTTACAAAAATATTAAAAATGAGGGGGCCCAAGACAGATCCCTGAGGAACTCCAGAGCTTGCCTTGTACAAGGACGAGGTAGTATTGTTGACGCGGACGTAGGCTTGCCTATCAGACAAATAGCTTTTTAACAAATTGTATACCCAACCACATACTCCGTACGAGGAAAGCTTGTGTAAGAGGATGTTGTGGTTGACTACGTCGAATGCCTTACTCAGGTCGAAATAAAAAACGTCAAGCTGACCTCTATTACAAACTACTTCAGAGGCAGCAGACGTAAAAGATACGAGATTGGTGGATGTCGATCTGCCGGACATGAAGCCATGTTGATTAGGAATGACTATACTACGAAACTTGAAGGAGAGGAATTGATGGATTACCATTTCAAAGAGTTTGGAAAAAGAAGAGAGAAGAGAAATCGGTCTGTAATTAAGAACATCACCACTATTTCCAGATTTCAGGACCGGAACAACCACTGCCAGTTTCCAGTCGTCAGGGAATATCCCTGACGTCAAGGAGTTATTGAAAATTGTGCACAGTATAGGCGTAAGTAATTCATGATAACCCTTAACAATTGCAGCGGGTATCCCGTCATGACCTGCAGACAATGTGGGTTTCATTTTATTAATACATAGCCGAACACATTCCTCATCGACAACTACAGAACCTAACGAGTCACCAACTCCGTCCGAGTGAGGCAATATAGTTGAGGAGCAATTATTATTATTATTGTAGACTGACGCAAAGTGATCCGCAAACAACTCAGACATGCCCTTCGCACTGTCGCTATGCGGATTCAAGACGATTTTGGACTCAATATTCTTCCCCAAGCGCGATTTAGCGTACCTCCAAAATTTCTTAGGATTATTAACATTATTAACCTAACCTAACCTAACCTAACCTAACCTAACCTAACCTAACCTAACCTAACCTAACCTAACCTAACCTAACCTAACCTAACCTAACCTAACCTAACCTAACCTAACCTAATAATAATAATAATAATAATAATAATAATAATAATAATAATAATAATAAATGTCTTTATTTTGCACACAGTTTACAGTTGGAACGTGAAAAGGGAAAAAAGCTGTAAGACAGCTTGACAAGTCCCCAGCCACCTAAATAGCAGTTGAGACGCGGGCACCAAATTATTTACTTATGATTAGGACATAAATGAAAACATGAAGAGATCCTTTACACGAGAGAAAAATTGATTAGTGTCATTATATAATGCAAATTTAGTTTGAACAGACTGGCATTTATAGACAAAACGCGGTAAAAAAAAAAATTACACCATCTTCCCGAGGGGAACCATGGGGTGATGCGGAGCATCGTGTTGGTTCCGAGGAAAGAGTCAGTTGCGTGCTGACGTCGAGAGATGGCGCCACCGACTGCCCTAGCGTTACCCCCTACCAACGTTGCCCCCTACGCGAGCCTTCGTCGCGGCTCGCGGCAGAGAAACTTGGAACGCTCGCCGCTCCCCGTTTATTGTTTTTCACACTTGAAGGAGAGGAGACTAGAGGAGGAGAGTTGCGCGTGCGCGCGCGGTGTGAGGAGAAGCGAACGCACGCGCAGTGCATGCAGCTGGTAGAGAGAGAGAGCGGAGAGAGTAACGCGCAGCTGTTGGAGAGAGGGAAGGAGGAGAGTTGCGCGTGCGTAGTTCGAGTGCCGACTACAACGCCGACGCCGCGGGACATAGACCCGAGCAAGAGATGCTCCGCATCTAAAACAACTTCAACCACCAAAACATTTTAAGATGAGTATATCAACACTTAGCTTCTATTAGGTTTGGTTTGAGATGAGTATGATTAATTCCCGTAAGCTGCTCACCGACACATTGTTAAGTTCTATATTTTCCCTACTGAACTTATTTAGTGTAGTTGGAAGGGTGTATGATGCAGTGTATTGTCCGTAATTAGTTCTAAAAAATGGTACTTCCCATGGTTCTACAGTTCGCGTTGGATATGCATATATCTTTATTGTTAGGTTTGCTAAGACTTCGAGATAATGTTGAGATTGATTTTTTTCTACCATATCTTTCGAACATAAACGATATTTGTATAAATCAAAAATTTTCATTACTCTAAGTTGATTGAAAACAATGTTCATTGGATGATCCAGCGTAACGTGGGAAATGCTTCTTAAAGGAGCGGTGCAACGATATTCAAGTGGAATGTTTTTCACTTTACACGAGCTTACTGGCACAAGTGGGACTCAAGGATACTCACACGCAACGCCACTGGCCAAGAAACTCCTTTGTTGCGGTGTAATTTCAAGGACAAAAGCGATCATTTTCATTCAATCTCTCCTTTGCAAAATTTGATGACGTAACGTGGGGATCGCAGTACACCCATATGACGATATTTGAATGCTGTTCATAGATTGGACACGAGCATTGCGTGGGCACTCGATTTGGGCTCGTGATAATTACTAGCTCGAGAAGCATTCGGGTAGTGGCCCGTGTCCAATCGCTGCAACGATGGCAATAGCCGAGCCATAACAATGTCTGAAACTCAGCGCGTGTCCTGTGCTTTGCCAACCCCAGCGCGTGGCTATGATCAACATTGACGGCATATAATCGGCTCCAGATCACGTGGCCGTTTGTTCTGGCTGCGAGTTGAGGGGTGAACGCTGCTTGTTTTTCTTTAATTTTTTTCTGGGACTTCTATCGCGTGGGGTGAAAAACGAACGATTGTTTCATAAGTCATTAACGCCAGGGATCCGTTCTAAGCGATATTTGCGCAAAGAACAAAAGTTGTTGCATCGCCCCTTTAATATTTTTTTTTTGTAATATAAATATCTTTTGAAGATTCGTATATGTAGTGGTTCCCCATATAAGATGGCCATAATTTATATGCGAGTAAAATAATGAATTATATAATAATAACTTTGTTTTAAGAGGCAAGATGTGTTTATGACGATATAAAATACCAACGACCCTTGATAATTTAGATACGATGAAATTGATATGATCGTCCCATATGTTTTCCTGAAAAAAAAAATACCTAAAGTTTTAAAGGTGGGTACAATTTCAATTTTCGAAGAATTTAAAAAAAAAAAATATCTTCGGTAATCGTGGCATATTTATTTCTTGGTCGAATTATGACTGCTTTTGTCTTATTGGCATTATTTTTAGAGCATTACATTTGCTCCAACTATCAAACTTTTGTAATGTTTCGTTGGCGTCACGTATAAGGTCTGTGGCGTTTCCTCCAGTAAAAAATAAACTAGCATCATCAGCGTAGATAAAAAAATGCGTTGTTGAACTTACTAATCAATGCAGATTGTTGGGCTAGTTGGTACTGGGAATTTGACGACATGATGGCGCTTAAGACAAGGACAAAAGTCTCCCCTTCTGTCTAGTCTCCCCTTTTGTCCTTGTCTTAAGCGCCATCATGTCGTCAAAGTTGAACTTACGTTTACTATGTCATTTATGTAGATATTGAATAATAAAGGCCCCAAAATACTTCCTTGGGGAACGCCAGACTTAATCGGTTTTATTTCAGATGACTGACCATTTATATCTACATATTGTCTGCGGGAACACAAATATGAATTCAAAAGAAGTGAAACTTGGCCACGAAATCCATATTCATTTAATTTCCTAATTAGCAAGTTATGATCTAGGTAGTCAAAAGCTTTAGTGAAGTCGACATATATACCGAGAGTAAGTTTTTTATCCTCAAAACTTTTAAGTATATGTTCTTTTTGGGCTAAAAGAGCGAGTTTGGTAGAACGATGTTTGCGGAAACCAAATTGACATGAACTTATTATGTTGTGTTTATCCGCAAATGTTGTCATTCTAAGGTGTATAATTTGTTCTAGACCCTTAGAAAATACTGGTAGGATTGAAACGGGTCGGTAATTACCTAGGTCATTTTTGTCACCCTTTTTATATATGACTATTACCTTAGCCAATTGCATTCGACTGGGAAATACTCCGGCTAGCAAGCATAGATTAAAGATGTGTGTTAAGCAAGAAGAAATGAGATCAATAACATGCTTAACCGGCGTGATCTGTAATCCATCGGAATCATAACTTTTACTATTTTTTATCGCATTAAAGACAGATATGACATCTGTATCAATGATGGGCGTAAGAAACATTGATGCATCGCTTTGAAAATGTATATACTTACACGCATCTGACTCTGGACTTTCTTTAAAGAGATTAACAAAATAATTATGAAATGCATTTGCCAATGCTCGACCTGAAAACTCCTGGCCATTGTTGTTTATATTTTCTATTTGCTTCGGCGCACATGAACGACCCAAGACAGAATTTAGTTTTTTCCATACAACGTCGACTTTGTTACTACACCTTATAAAGAACTCACAGAAATACATTTCTCTAGCATTTCGAAGTTCTTTGTTTAATTGGTTTGGATACAGTTTACAAATTTTCAGTTTTTCACTTTCTCTGGCTTTTACGAATTTATTATATAGCGCATTTTTGGTACGAATTTTTGTGAGTAATTCCTTCGTTATCCATGGTTTACGACTCTTTTTAGAAGTACGTAGTGTTTTATGTGGAAAACAACTTTCATATAGTTTTTGAAATTTATTCAGAAACAAGTTATATGCCGCATCGGCGTTCGTTTCTTGAAGGACGTCGTTCCAGTCCAAACGAGACATTTTCTGTCTAAAATCGTTCAAGCTATCGGGTGTTATGTTTTGTATTTTAATTGACTGATTATTCGGTTTTTTGTTTGCAATTTTATTTTGTATACACAAAACTATGCCTAAATGATCACTTATGTTGGCTATTACGACGCCAGATTTAGTGTATGACTCATCATAACTTGCGATAAATAAATCAAGTAGTGTGGATGATTCATTAGTAATCCTTGTTGCCGAAAATATAGTATTAACACATCCGCTGCCCCTAATCAGTGCATTCATCTGTATTTTACATGACGTTTCAAGAAGCATGTTTCTATTAAAATCGCCCCTAAGATTACGTTATACTTATTTTCATTTGCATACTCAAGAAAAGACTCAAGGTAAGTAAAAAAAGACGATAGGTTCCCAATTCGCGGACGGTAACAAACAGCAATAATACTATGACCTATCCCTATTTATTAGTATATATATATATATATATATATATATATATATATATATATATATATATATATATATATATATATATATATATAGATATATATATATATATTATTTATTTATTTATTTTTAACGGATAGGCTTTCATTTAAATTATCATAGTAAACGGTCTGATTCAAATCACAATTTAATTCAAGATTTAGGTCACGATCTATATCATATTGCTTTTTATTCTCCGCCCTGGGCGTAACTTAAAGTAGGGGGTGCTTGAATCACGTAATGTGTATACTGTATTTCTGTTTTCGCCGTATTATAACCCCCCCCCCCTTTCTTTGCAATAATGCACCCCAAGTAACACGAGCTTCCAATTGTCTATTCTGGTGTCAGTAACGTAATCACCTACTCGCCCTTGGTGAACTTAAAGGGGCCCTGCAAGGACTTTTTACTGGTTTTTAATTTGCACCGAACCTGAGCGCACTGAACGTAGTAACTTAGTGAAACTTTTCTTTTCGCGAAATTCGCTTTATTTTAAAAGTTATAGGCAAATTAAGATTACAAAAACAAGCAAAAAATAACCTCCCTCATGACGTCCTTGGTTGCTTGAGTGGCCGTGAACTAGAGGAGGGGTAGTGGGCTCATCGCAAGCGCTCACGGCTGCGGCACTCCGTGTCGACGGCGCGAGAGGGCGCCACTAAAGCATGTTTTGGATAGGTTGTATGCAGCGTGCAGCCGGAGCGGCTCTCATTGCATTTGCTGCGCGATTAAACACTAATTCGGCAAGACACTTCATTGGCCACAAACGACAGCAAACACGGGGTAAAGATCAGTTCAGAATGGGAGCCACTTCGCGCTGTCATACCGCGAAACGGCCAAGCCCCAAAACAAAGCTTCTCTCCGAAAGCCTTCGGAACGCTCGGAGCCGGTCGGATCATCCAGTCCATACGACCTCAGCGCCGCCGCGTACATCCGGGACCTTTCCGTGTCGGCGCCTGATCCCACTACTCCTTTCTAGTATGCGCCGCCTTTTCCACCGCTTGGTGGCGGGTATGTCGACGGGTCATTTCTTGTTTCCGTACTTTATAAACTGCATTCGTTTCTTTTCTGATCTAAAATACTGAACAAAAACTACTTTTATAAATAATTGAAACGGTTCGCGCCACTTATATTTTGTATTTCGACTAAAAAGAAGCTTTTAGCGGCTCTGACCAGTAGTAAGCCCAGGACCAAAGACGTCCCAATTTGCGCGCTTTAGGTACCGCGGGTCGCCCTCGTCGGTGGAAGAGGTTTCCGCGTCGTCCGGTTAAAATATGACGCACTGATATTTAGTTACTCTCTCCGTGCCCGCTGGCTTGCCCATACTTCAAGAGACGTGGAAACCGCAAAAAGGTAGACGCTTAAATATGATTGCAGGGCCCCTTTAAGACATCTTTGCCATTTGGTGAGAAGCAGTTCTCCACTAGCCGCTTCGAGGTCTCGGAGACGTTCACTATTGGTCAGGGGGGGGGGGGGGGGGGGGGCTGTTATATTGCATTTTTTGAGCATTTGGTTCAACTCTGGAAAATATAGTTAAGATATACTTTTGAAAAGAGTCTATTAATCGTTCTGTCCGGACTTTTGTATGAGTCTGTGTATACCGGAATCAATTTAAGCCCTAGCAATATCTGGGCGTCCCTGCCTAGAAATATTTTGCTGCTTTAGTTTTTCCTCGAGTTCAACTAATTTACGACGACAAAAGTAACTTCATCAAATTTTCGTAAAAGTTTGAAGGTTCGCGGAACCAGTCCAAGCTCTGAGATCTGGTCCACTTTATAACCCGAGCTGTTAAGCAACTCTGCAGAGACGTAATCATATATTCCCAGGTGTTCCGATAAAGCATTACGCAAAGGCATTTGTACCAATGGAGCAGCCTGAAAAAAAAAAAGGGGGGGGGGGGAGTGCTTTTACGCTTTTTCTCTTCGAGGATATGCCAGTCATCCATTATTTTACACTTTCCTTTTTGTTTAGAGGAGCGCTACGCAACCAATTTCCGATTCTGGGAACACCTGATGAATGCGATGTGTCGACCGCTCCGACCCAAGTTGCCTCGGGCTCCGCGTCGCGGCGGGACGATCGCGCCTGAGAGAGGGAAAGATATCGACGAGAAGGAGAGGGCTGGAGCGAGGGCGACGGCGAAAGAGAAGCCAAAAACGCCTTGCTCGAGGTTCGGCCGCTGATGGTCGAGTTCCCACCGCAGAGCCGGTCGCTGCCGCCTCATTCGCAAGGGGACAAAATCAGAGGGGTGGGTGCGCAACAACTTCACGGTTGGTCACTGATCTCTAATTTGAAGGCGTGCGCGGCCTTCCGTCGAGGAGTTTTCTTTTTCGCGTGTGCGTCGACGGTAGTGCACCGAGGTGTGTTCCCTGTTCAGGAAGAGCAGACGATCCAGGTGAATCGATTCTGGTTCAGTGTTGTTGTTTTTTTCTTTTTCTTCGGACGCCAAGGAACGCTGTGACATTTGGATACGAGGAAATGAAGTCGACGTGACTGTTCTTTGAGAACGACACTGCCCTCTTTCGTCCCGGACATTAGGCAGCGTGGACAACGGTTACTGGACCCCGGACGCGGAATGTCAGAAACCAGAGTTTGAACTCGGGGCTCCAAGGCGCCGGACCTTAGGTGACGAGTCTGCGAGACACTGCATCTCAGTACTCCGGATCTTGAATCTAAAACGTGAAGTAGCAAGCTTCGGGTCTTTGGACAGCCGGCATCGGTTCACCAACTTGGAGCTTTCAGAACTGGGCCAGGAACTTGCAGCTCCTGTTATATAAAACTTCATGTCGGCTAATGGTACGTCGAAGTTTGGTTTTGTCGGATCCTGGTCATCGACCATCTAACATCAGTCTTCGGTGGTCCGATTGTGCGAATCCAGGATCTCTTTGTGCGTGTGCGCAACCTGATTTCTTTCACATGAGAGACTTGACAACCGTTTTCACGAACGTTCCCCTTGGAGTATACGGTGTGTGTTTGTGTGTGTGTGTGTGTTTACGGTATGGCCTTTTCAAGCAGGTGAATATCCGTTCGTATAACCCTAGCTAACTTGATATTGCTGTTGCGTGAACAACAAGAAAGACAAAGAAAGTCGTCAGCTTGCTTCTACGGTTTCTTCGTCGACTGTTTATTCAACTTAAACCCAGCTCACCTGAGTTTTCATCGTGGTGTAGGTGTTGGCAAGGCTCCGCAATTAGACAAACCCAGAAAACCAGTGAAGTGTTGACGTGCTATATTTAGACAGTGACGTCCTGGGGCCATTTGGATCACCAAGCTTCCTTAGCCCTTGTCGTTTCTGCCACGCAACAAAGTGATTTACATCCGGGGTGAACGCTCGGATTCCCTAATAATTCACCGAGAACGCAACGGCCCTGCCGCTGCATATCGCGCAGCATCCCGCGGTCAACAGATCCTCATTTCCCCAGTGGGTACATCCGTCTCGATGAAGACCGGCGAAAGAGCGTCCACTTCATCGTTGCCCTTTCTATCGCACTTCAGAGCACGACCGACGACCTGATTCCCAAGACGAAGTACAAATCGATGAACACAGCTCGGTCGTGCTGCTTGGCAGGCTGAGGTTCATCTTTCACAGTCGGTCGATTTTCAGGAGCGCCTTGTTACACCCGCCATCGTATTTACTACTCTTGACTGTACTTTGTCTTTTCCTCTTCGCGGTCGTTTTTGTGTTCTTTTTTCTTCCCGTCGTTCGAACCTTCTCGTAAAGACCCAATTTTCGAGACGAGTGACTCCTTGTTCCTCCCCATCCCATGGGACGCGGAATTCTCCCCTCCGATTTGGTCCGATTCAATGACGCTTCAATTGTTGTTTGTGAAGCGGATGTTCGGTCGAGACGACCGTTGTTCCGAAAAAGGGCAGCAGTCGGTCGGGGTATCCGAGGCACGGTAGGTCGTTCCTCCGCTCTCGAGGTAATCGTGACCCTTAAAAGGCTCTAGATAGTGGACAACGATAGTGAAGTACGACGGTTTTATCTTCCGTGTGTCATAAACTCGATTGTATTCTCGACACAAACGCTACGGTTTCCATCTCGAAAAAGGAAAGTTCGTACAGCGCACTTCCACATAGTTACCGCAGATCTACTGAACTCTTGGACCAAAGAACGCTTAAAGCGAAGCTATTCGTTTCTCGGAATTGTGTCCATAAGCCTGATCGTCTTGTTCAGTCTGGTATAGTATGGCCTCCATAGCTTTTGTGCCTTAAAGCCTGGAAATATTATCGTCATCGCAAAAATACGATACTTCAGTACTCCGTACAATTGATTACAAATAATAAAAATAAATGTAATTATGAGCTCACAAGTCCCTCAACAATACTGAGTTTTTCCTGGATTACGTCACCAAAGACACGCTGACCAGTTCCAGAGGAACACAAACATCCGGAGTGGTTATTGGACACTGCGTCCTTCTCAAAGACGTGTCATTTACTATACGCTATAGCCAGATGACCCCTAACCATAACTTTGCTTTTCCTCCAATTTCTAAGGTAGGGCCAATCGCTTTTTGTTTTGTTTCACGAGGTCTTGGGGGGTAAGTCGGAATCCCTCGGTACACACCAAAGCAACTTCCATTAGTCCTTCCAACAAAGAGACACGTAGAGACCATGGTTCAATTTTGTTGACATCCCCAGCTGTCACACGTCCCCTCAAGTCTAGCTGGAGCAGCCTGGCGATCCTCAATAGAAGCTTTTTGTAGGGCCCGCCCTTCATCTAGCTTGGCATTCACCTCTTAGGAAGCCGGCTGTCCGCTGTACAGCCTTTCATTTGTGTGCATCGATTAACTCTCCAAATCAGAAGGTTCTTGTATCCGGTCCCCCCCACTTTTCCGGGCACCCCTGGCTTTGTGCCTCGAAGTTTCCTAGCTCCGCATTCACCCGATGAACGAACGAATGCCAGAGTAGTATACTTCTGGGCCGTTGCTTTATTGCTTTGCTTCTAAGTTTTCGCAACCGTTATCGACCTGATAACGGTTGAGAACTACTGAACAGCGTATAATTGGATATTTCTTCCACGAGGGATCCTCCACCCCTTCGAATCAAATGTGCGGAAGCAACGACTCAAAGAAGCACTTTTAGTTGCCGGGAAACGCCTGAGCGGTGAAAGGCGAATCGGCTCGTCTCGATTTAGGGCCCGTGTAGACGTTTTTTTTTTGCGAGATATGGTAGCACGATCAAAGCGAACAGTTTATTTGATTCTGGTGTGACGCATTCCATCCGTATGTTTTGTTGTGTTGATCAGTCGTCGATTCCAGGACTGAATTTGACTTTCACAAAGGCATTCGTTTAGGCTATTGCAAACAAAAAAATTGGCTTTAAAAAAATATAAGTTATAAACAAGGACACAAATAGTCGTTACAATGACAACGGGTTCTTAATGTAAATTTGGTAAAGTTGAAACGATATTGACCGGCGTTTTCTTTGGCAAAAGCAGGTCCGTTCTGAGGACAAAATTAAACTCTCCACAGACAATAGAAGTATTTTATGTCGTTTTATATTCTCTTTAGTATCATTTATACGTTTTTCCTGGCAGTCGTGTATAACCTTGACATTTTCATTTTAGGCTCGTCACTCTGTATCCAACAGAGTCCGAGATTCCAAAAATCAAAATCCCTGTTTCTTGACATCATAGACAAACGGCGGTGCTGAGTAGACCTAAAGAAGAAAGACGAAGGACTGAACGTCCCGCCAACGATACATAAACCTTACTGCAAAACACAAAATCGTCTCGACATACACATAGTAGGGCAATGAAAAAGCCAGGGAAACACATTCTTACTCCTCGATGTTGCAACTGCCGTCGTCCATCGTAACGCACGGGGAGTATGTCTTTCGCCGGTTACTCAAAGTCCCTCGTCCTTGTCGTCTTCCGTGATCCTCTTTTGTTTTACTGCTGCTCATTCTCCGCTCTTTGGCGTCGCGTCGCGTACTTGATCAGCTCATACGTTTAACCCAGACCGGAAGATCAAGACTTCTCGGTTCCCCACGGTGTCTGGGCAGTAGCGTTTTACGAGGCTATGTACACGTCGTCTCCACTCTTCTCATTCGTTTTCTTCTTTGGTCACTCTTGGCTGACGCAAGAACTGTCGGGGAGTCTCTTTGTCGTTGCGCGGATACTTTCAAATTTGTTGCTTTAAACTTTCTGGACTTTATAGATCGCAGTCCACTCGCTGAAATATATTTAAAACAAGAAACAGAACAACTCCTGGAATTTGGTAGAAGTTGATTCTGTCTAATATATACTCTCTAAAGGCGGCTTGAAACCCCGGGAGCGTTCCACTGTTGTACGTTCGTATCGTATAAGCTCGATTCACGGCCAGAAGCTCCAAGCCGGTTACTTTTGAGTGACGTTGGCTCCAAGCTGTCCAAACGTAACACCATCAGGAAAATAAAAGTGACACTGTTTGTTGCGCCTCGAAGGCACAGCTTGTCAGTCTAGACAAAACAAAACCACGATCCAGGATTTAAGTCCAATAGCCGGAGGCCGTCAGCCGCCATGTCTTCGAGCGACGCCGGAATCCAGTGTTGTCTGGGCCTGACGTGATTTCGAAACACCGTTATATCTATTTTTTGCTTCGTTCACCCGTGACGGTTCTTGATCTGACGCCGACGAGCGGGAATCTATTGTAGGTGGTGCTTTCTTGTCGCGCCCACGTATCCCTCCCTTTGCGGAACAGCTGGTTGAATGCATCTGGCGGCTCGTGGCGCCGGGGGATCACGTGGCCGGTGACGCTTAAATCCCCTCTCTCGACGGCAGCAGCTGGAAGCGTCTAGGTCAGTCCGTGCCCGACCGACCGACACGGCGGGGCGAGCGAGCTCCTGGGCGCATGTGGGTGTTTTCCGAATCGGCTGTAGCACCGAATTCTCAAAGTGGTTCCTGGCTCTAGTTGTATTTGTTGGTGGTGCAGCGACTGCGTCTGTCGTCCTTCGTGGGGAGTAGACTTCTCGGACGTGCGCTCTCTCCGTTCCGTGCTCGTTCATCATCCGAAAGATGTGAAACACCGAACGCAAACTGAAGTTGCTCCTTTTTACTGAATATCGAAAGTGGGGTCGCACTCTCGACATCCGCCTGTCTGCGTGACGTTGTGTAGCTTGTACGCAGCCTATTTGCTTTTGTTTTTTTATCAGTTTTACTTCGTCAGGTTGTGGTGTTCCTGATTTCAGAACAAACCTTGTTTAGGTTGTAATCGCGTCTTCTGTACCAATTTTTTTAGAGCCTTAAGCCTTTTGGAATTTCTCGCTTATTCTGTTGAGTTTAAATCGACGTTGTCGTTTTCCAAAAGAGTGATGCAAAGTCAGTTAAGATCACCCATTACGCCGTTACGGTTAAGTTAGATGTTACCGTTTTCCAAACCCGCTATGAAAAAGCAGTTAACGTAAATCGTTGTATTTTAAGAATTACTTCAATGACTGGTTCCTGAAGAACCTAACTTCAAATTCTACATGTTTCGATTGCACTTACTCACACTTATTCAGTATTCACAGCCGCTCTCAATGTTGTATTATCACGAACATATGCAAAACTTATGTGGTAATCACAACTAAGGAGCATAGGTGCTAAAGACATCAGGTATAATTGTCTCAAAGATGCTAAATTTAACATTGTAGAACTTATTTATCGTTTCAAGAACATCTTGTGTTGGTTATCTTTGTGAACTCAGTAGGACTATGGCCACGTAATCGGTGCAGGGGATTTCGTTCCACCTTGACAAACTTCGTGCATGCCTGCCGAGGAAGAAGTGTCAGGTTCAGCATTTTCACAGGTTGCGTCACTTCGTGTTCATAAGTGCCATGGTAAACTAGCGAACACCACAGTGAGTGTTGACCGCCGTAGTGAATTACGTGAGAACGTGAAGAAGACGTGTTGTTAAGTTGTTCAAAGCCATCTTGAAACAACAAAGCCCAAACTCGGTGAATTTCGACCACTACCAGAGGAACATCCTTGCGAGAGCAATAGTTCCTGATGACAATTTTAAGCCATCTAGAATTCATCGACCTTGGAGTCCGGCATTTCGCAGCTTGAAGGAAAAACTTGGGTAAACTCTAACGCTCTCGTTCAGCCACGGTTTCCTTTTGAAAGTGCGATTGTTTGAACTTTTCCGAAGACTCACACGACACAAAAGCACGCGACAAAAAGACGAACCAAGTGAAACTTCAACACACAGATAGGTCAAAGGGAGCCACTATAGAAGACCGTGCTGCATACTTCAGCGCCGTACGGCGGACAAAGGAGGAACCACGGATCTTCCGGCGGACCACACGCTGACCGATCTGGCTCGAAGCCTTCTGTGTCAGGAAATGTTGTGCCCAGGCGGTTCGTTGGCCGGGCCGTCTACGTCCGGGCACTCGGGCAGGGCACGTGGTGCCGCACGGAGACCCGGATGTTACAGACACCGACCGGCCGTGCGCTACAAGATCAGGCCCGGGTTCAGCCCCACTTATCGCGACTCCAGCCCGCAGCTCAGCGTGCGCTACCACAGGTAGGTGGATCACTTTGTCTCGTATCCTTCGGAAGTTAGAGCCCACTGTATGTAGCTCGGGTAGCACCGTCGCCTTAGAGCTGGCAAATAAGCTACACTTCGAGGTAACGGCACTTTAGTCATTTGGTTTCTTAAAATCATGGTTGCGGTTATCTGACGCCTTATTCAAAATTAACAGGAAAGGCTCATCCCGAGAAAGTGTAAACAGTCCGCGACAGAGCAAACCAGTATCGCCTGAGCCTCCTGACACCGTATATCTATTAGGATGAGGAGGTTGCATTTTGCGAAACGTAACGATCTCGAATGGCGGCCGCTATGCAGCAAAATGGCGGCGCCCACAAGAAACTTGCGGAGTAGAGTGCCACTACTCCGGGGGAGGCTTATTCAGTCACTTCAGGTCAGACTTGCACAGTACTCGGTACAAGTAATCAAATTACTCGTAATTGATTACGTGTTGGAGTAGTCTAGTAATACTTTCATTACATTTATTAGGAAGTAGTCCCATTAAAAATCTGATTACTTTTGGAAGTTCTAAAATTACTTGTAACAGTTACCTTCCGTTTTTAGAGGCGCCCTTTTGTTCGTACAAGTTTCCCAGCAGTGAATCCTCGAACCCAATCTCCGACAGGAAGATGGTTTAGCATAATTAATGGATCAGGGCGATTATTAGCTCGTCATAGACCGATCTTACTAAGCGATCGGCGCATGCGTGACGCCGCCATAACTTTAGTTCGCAGGAGGCAGACGAGAGAGCGCGAGAGAACTTCGCGCCATCTGGTGCTCGAAACGCGCAGAGCTCCAGCGAGGTTGTCGCACGTGCAGAGAGAGAGAGAGAGAAAACAACATTTATTTAAACCATCGGGGTCATTGCTCTTGAGGTCGAGTGGGTGGTGTCCTCATTCCAAAACTCCACTGGCCATGGCTGCTCGACGTACTTGCTGGACGAGCGCTTCTTGGCCCGCCAGGGTATCGCCGGTCAGCTGTACCTCCCACCGCTCAAATGACGCGCTAGGCGTCTTTAAGTGTTGAGGTTTGCCCCCGCACCCCCACGAGATGTGGAAGAGAGTGGGGCGTGTGTCGCCGCACCAGGGGCAGATGCCGCGATGTGTTAATGGGTACATTTTGCTGTATCTGTGTAGGTTTGGGAATGTGTTCGTTTGGATAAGTCTGAGAGCTACTGCGTCTTCCGTGCTGAGTTTTTTGTGAGGGGGAGGATAAATCCTGCGGTTGAGCCGTTGGATCTCGAGGCGTTCGCCGTAATTAGATGGCAGGGGCACGAAGGTAGAAAGACTAAAGTTCCCTCTATACATTGTGGCAGCGGTGGCGTAGTCAAACTGGCTGGTGATATCGGTCTATTAGGTGATTGTAATAGATCCCTGTCACCTTCTCCAAACAAGCGCCAATAAATATGGATTGAATTGAATTCTAATCCAATAGACCGACACGCGGAGCGGCTCTGTTTACCAACACGGTCGGAAGGCCGCGCATGCGCGGTAGCTGTGTGGGCAAAAGCGGCGCGGCTCTCCGTGTTTTGGCCATTGCGTTGTGTGGCGTGCGCTCGTTGTTGACGTTGTAGGGACGCTTCTAACTTTATTTGTGCGTCGTATTTCCTGGCAACGTATGTCGTATGCTATGCCCGACTATTTGAGCTCGCTACCGGAGCCTGAACGGCCGCGGTACCGAACCAAACTGTGCGTGGACGGCGTTGCATACGAGGATCCGTACGCCGTAAACAAGGCCTGCTGGACTTCCAACGTGAAGTTGCTGCCACCGAAGTCGACGGCTCACGTCGTCGTTTATTTAGTTTTTTCGCCAAGCCAGTTCACGGCCGGCACGGTGCAGGCGTACAAGCCTCTCGAGGCCTACGATTGCTTCGAGTCGGTTTCCGCACTGCCGGTGGGATCAGCAGACTGTGGGTCAACGGAAGTCTATTTAAAGGGGCCATGAAACGAATTTTGGGTTGGGATGAATTATTTTAAATTGGGACTTTACTAATCGCATATCGTTTAGTTGGCCAAAAGAAAGAGGCTAGAAAGTCAAAAGCCAGCTTTTCGGTACGAACATTTGAAGATATAGCGGACTATTTTGTACCTTCTTGCCTTCGAAAGCTCTCCGCCTTTTCACTATGATACATCTGCGGTTCCAAAAGCGCGTCACCGGCGCCAAACTGACGTCAGCAGAGCCCAGCTCACGCATTGGACACGAGAACTGCGTCACTCGGACGTATGCGCTCGTCAACAATCAATCCGTCGACGAATATTTGGATTCGCGTTCGTGGCCAATGAGTGCCCTGACGGAACTTATTGTCACTGGGGAATGACAAGTTCTATGGTGTGCATAAAAAGTACGGTGGAACCTAGGAGTCATTGCACCGGTGCCGAAGGAATATCACGACCACGTGATTTCACAATTCGCATTTGAGTTGAGGATTAAAGCTAAGGAGGAAGAAGTAGGAAAATCGTTTCATGACCCCTTTAATAATTGATTAAATACACACAGCGTCTTGAAGTCAAGGTATGATATTTTTCCTACCCTCAGGACCACAAGGCATGAAAAGTGGTAACGCTTTGTCCGTTCTGCAGTCTTGGCGGTAACACCTTACAAGTAACGGCGTTACCAGGAACGCGTTACTTTTCTCATTAACGTAGTACCTATTCGTTAATTTTTCGAAACAGTAACGGGTAACGTACTTACGTTACTCGTTACTACTTCCCAAGTCCTAAAGAAATTACACTTCAATTATTTCCGTGTTTTTAGGCGCCAAGCCATGTTTTTCTTTGCGTTTTTTCTCGTGAGTATTTAGGTGAAACCGTAAAAAGAGATAAAGTAATTAGAGAGTTTTAGGGAACCGGAACGAAATACGATCGATAAACAAAAACGATCGATACCTTGGATCGGGCGAGTCGACCGATCGTGTGCCTCTAAACGGCTTTGGGGGAACCGTATTTGCAGACGAGAGCAGACGATCGGTACAGGTCGCGCCCCCTGGCAACGGAAACCTGCATCGGCCTCATCGAGAAAATCAAATTTGCGTGTGTTTGTACAAATCGCAGAAACTGAAGTAAATAAAAATCGCATCCTATAAATATAGAGAACCTAAAACAATGTATACCTACATATAGTTCGTCTCGTTTTTTTACTCGAATGAATGTGCTTCCGTAATACAAAACCTGGAGCTCCATGGCGTGTCGCCACTGGCACTGCGAAGTTCTAAAATGTTCGTCTGCTAAAGGAGCAGACGAGCTTTCCGACAACAATGGCGCTCGATCTTTTTGACGGTGACTTGGAGTTGGTTCTATTCGGCGAAAACAATTTACAAAACGCTATTTTGTACGACTGTCTGCATACTAGGAGAAGGCACTTGTTGGCGGCAAGGTATGGGACGTTCAACTTGGCGTCGATGGACGAGGAGGACGTCGTACGGCAGTTCAGGTTCACAAAGGAGGATCTGCCCCATCTCCGATCGGCGCTGCGCATCCCGGAGACGTTGACAGCCAACGGCTGGATCTGGGTGTCGGAGGCTCGTTTGCCACCGTTTTTCTTTTTTTTTTTTTTTTTTTTTCAGTTTACTCGATTTATATCTTCGGGGTATAAAATAGTTCCTCGGTCTTACATGTTAACTTGGTTTGTAAGTCATACGTTCTTCTCAGTGGGCAAGCTTTGGCGTTTTACATCAACCAAATATGATGTTTACTCCAACCACGTCCTGATATGCTGAAAAGTCGCCGACAGCAAACTCGATTTGACACACAAATAAGAACACGCTCGCGCGCGCTTATCATCAACATTCGAAGTCGTCTGCCAGCGATCCTGTGTCTTTCCCTCGAGGCCCACTGCAGGGTCGAGTATTAAGAAAGTTATGGACAAATAAAACTAGAAATATCAAATCGCGAAGAAAATACAAAAATAACAGAAATATAATCACTTTCTCAGGTTGAGGCGGTCATTTTTCTTGTACAAAGTTACGAGGAGGTCAATCCGTTCGCTCCTCGCAACGAGAAGTTTTTTTTCGACGCCGCGTTTAAGCCTTTAAGGACGTCATCCCAAAGGGCTGGAGTAAAAAAAGGATTAGCGCCTAGCACCTCCCGAAGTAGGAAGGTATCTTCTTCCGCTGAAAACCGCTTGCGAGGAGGAGGCGGAGGGACGGAGGTAGATACGGCGCCCATGTTGCTCTCTTACGGTAAAGATAGCAGACGATCACGGTCGTACGCCCGCGCACCGATCGTTGAGCCGTGTACGGTACGACCACGAAAAAAAAAAAATAAAGGAAAACCTGTATCTATACTGCTGTGCACTTATTAAAACTATCACCCAATATTTAAAGGGCTCGTTTTATAGGATATATGCGATTAGCATTAGAACACAAATTTTTAATTCATGCAAAATTTTTAAACTAAAAAGGATCCAGATCCTTGATCCAGAAGGCTGTTGCTCACTCTGTTGACACTACAGATAACCCTCAGTCATAAAGCAGCTGTAAAAACGGGTGATAAGAGCTCGAAATGCACATCCCAACGTTTATATGAAAAAAAAAAAAACTTGAAAATATGAAAAAAAAAACTTCAATTGTAAAAAACTTTAAATATAAAAAACTTTAAATATCAAAAGCTTAAAATATAAAAAAAACGTAAAACATAAAAAACGTA
Organism: Ixodes persulcatus; assembly: GCA_013358835.2. NCBI lineage: Eukaryota > Metazoa > Arthropoda > Arachnida > Ixodida > Ixodidae > Ixodes > Ixodes persulcatus. The sequence continues at coordinate 785,390 of JABSTQ010009660.1, read as the reverse complement.
AAAATAAAAAAAAAATAAAATATGAAAAAAAAAAAAAATCCGCCAGCCGGATCGGATTCGAACTCTCCACTACCGCTCCCTCCGAGCTCACGAAACGGACGCTTCAATCCACTGCGCCACTGAGCACACTTTTTTTATATCTTTATTACAAGGAAGTTATATAACAGAAGAGACATTCATCCAGGCAAGACTGCGTACATTTACACAAATAAATAATATATACAAGGCACATTCATCTCGCAATCAAACTTGGCATCTTTTACATTTGGCCATTGGTTTGATATTGATACACGCTACACCCTACGAAGAACAGAAAGACACACAAAAAAACTCAAACTATATCTAGGCTTAAAGATCTAGAGGATTGACATAGATAATTAACGAGCTTAATAAAGCCCCAAACAAACAAATTTTCAAAAATCTGGCAGTCCTATGCATGCATCTAGAAGTGGAAACCAGTCAGATTGAACGTTTTGCGCTGCATATGCACTGCGTAGTTGAGCCACTTGCTCCACAAAAATAGATTTTGTTGTACGAGGCGGTTCAGCATTTCGATCAATCATTCTACATTTCCATAGACTGTGGAGGCCTAATAGTACAAACAAGTCATATGGTACTACTTCATCTTTGGAAAATGGAAGAAAGCGGATATTTTGGTCCGTAATGTCAAGGTCCTTTTTTAAAGTTCGTTGTAGCACGTCCCAAAAGAAAAGGCGTCATTACAATAAATAAACAGTGTTCTATAGTCTCGGGCTTATTACATAACCTGCAGTTTACAGACCATGGAACATATATTCCCCTGCTTTGGAGCCAAGTCTTTACCGGCAGCGTTGAAGTATGTAGTTTGAAGAAAAATGACTTGGTTGATGGTGGTACAGACATCTTTGTCACCCTATTAAGGACATCATTTTGAGGATCAATAAAGAAACGGCTTCGATAAAGTGGGACAGGGAATATGCTATCGATTATCGCTCTTGATAGCTGCTTGCGTGTGACATTGAACAAGTACTCTAACGAGAAACGTGCCTTAAGAAAACCGATTGTGTCTACAACCTCCTTTAAGAAACCCCAAGGTTTCCTGTCAAATGTATCGTCACTAGAAACAATTAAATAATTAAGACTGTTAGCCAGCCGTAGCTGGAGAACGGTTCTCAAAAAGGGATGTTCAGCATTTTTAAAGAAAAAGAAACGTGACACTAACTGCCGGACAAATAAATGGCACAGATTCAAGCCTCCTGCTTCAAGAGGAAGGAAAAGGTTGTCTCTCTTGAGAGGTTCCCATGATGAACGCCAAATAAAGGTGGCGAATATACGATGAAATTTTTGAAGGTTCGTACGAGCACAATGCATCACCTGCAACACGTACATGAGCTTGGACACAAGAAACACGTTGCACACACTAGCTCTAGTAAACATGGACATGTTGCGCTCTTTCCAAGCGTCAGCTTTTCTTTTCAATATAGTTGCCATCGATGTCCAATAGGATTTACTGCTTCTGATATGTGATAATGGAACTCCTAGATACTGAAGCGAGCCTCGGTCCCAGGCAATGCCGGCGAAAGATGAAGGCATGGTAGCCCACGATCCATACCAATACCCATTGCACTTCGCAGGGTTCATGGAAGCACCAGTAATATTGCAAAACTTTTCGGTTACAGTCATGGCTTCTTTTACGCTTTTTTTATCGGTACAAAAAACAGCCACATCGTCAGCATAGGCGAGAACCTTTACTTCAGCCTGCTTAATCAAAATTCCTCGGATGTTCTGGCTTTCAAGTATGCTCAGGCAAAAGGGCTCTAGGTACAGGGCAAAAAGAAGAGGAGATAGGGGACAGCCCTGTCTAACAGACGATTTTATTGGTATTTTATCAGATAGCATGTTGTTAACTATTAATCTCGTTGAGCTGTTTTCATAACACAAGTTGACGCCTTCACAAACTGCGGTGCCCACATTAATGTGACAGAGGATTGCAAGCAAAAATGTGTGACTCACGCGATCAAAAGCCTTGGCCAAATCGATTTGAACTAGCGCAACCTGACCATTACTATCTGATGCATATTCAAGGACCGAGCGGGCAACGTGGATATTTGTTTGAATGGATCTACCGCGTATACCGCAGGTTTGATGCTCACCTACAAGGTCTTCGATTACCATCTGAAGTCTTTCATTAATTATTTTAGCGAAGATCTTATAGTCTACATTGCACAGTGAAATCGGCCTGTAATTCTCTACTTTTTTTAGCAGTTCGTTGTCTTTTGTTTTAGGTATTAGAACGGTGTGACAGTCATAAAAGGAAGGTGGGAGCATCTTACAATTGTAAGATTCGTGGAAAATTTTAAGTAACACTGGGCTTAATTGTTCTTTAAATTTTTTATAAAATTCACCACTGAGGCCATCGGGTGTTTTACTGGTCTTAAGTGAGTCAATGGCGGCTTTTACTTCGTCTAATGTTATTGGGCCTTCTACTATCTTTTTGGAGTCGTCGTTAAGAAAAGGCATATTTGATAACAAGTTTTGAACATCAGTGTGACTGCCTGTGGGAATAACCTTACCAAAGATATTCGAGTAGTAATTATGAAATGCTTTTACAATCAGTGTCGGTTCTTTAAGGGTCACGCCTTTATGGTCAATTTCTAAAATTTCTTTAGACAACGCATATCTTCTTTCGTCATCCAAAGATCGCTTCGTGGGCTGCTCACCAAGCAAAAACTTTTTTGTGCGCGAACGAACGACCGCTCCACGATATTTTTCGGTCTCGTATGCCTGAAGCTGGGCTCTGGTGACATTAATATCATCACTGTAGAAACCAGGATTTATGCATTCTAATTCATGAAACATTAAAAGAGTTTTATAAAGTTCGCGACGTTTTTGTTTGTTTTCATAAGATACTGTTGTCGAACGCTCAATTGCCAAGTTTTTAACCTCTTGTTTGAAGCTATCCCATATGGCGAAAATATGCATATTTTGATTATCAAGGCATTTTTGCAGAATCGTTAAAACTTCTTTGGAAAACTTTTCATCCTTTAGGATACTCACATTAAATTTCCATAGTTCCCATTTAGGTCGAAATACACGGGGAGCCTTGGCACCAAAGCGAACAGAAACCATACAGTGGTCGGAAAAGAAAATCGGTTTAACGTTATACCTCGCCATTGAACTGAATGCTTCGCCCGACACGTATATCCTATCCAGACGAGCGTGTGAAACACCTTGGAAGTGGGTAAAACGTATTGACATATCTTTCCGACATGCCACATCAACAAGGTTGTGCTCCTGAAGCAGGTCTTTGAGAATCGAGGCGCTTCTATCATAACGCGTCTGAATTAGTGCTCGGTCTTCTGCATTACAGACACAGTTAAAATCTCCCATTAGCACCACCACTTTGTCGGTGTCCAAAAAATTGGCTAGAAATTTGAAGAAAGAGAGCCTTGCATTCACAGTATTATGACCATATACACAAATAATCCGCCATTCACTCTGCCTCAAAGAAAGGTCGCATGAAATCAGACGCCCTTCCTGGTCAACGGATAAGGAAACCGACGGATAGCCAAGCGATTTACGCAGAAACAAAAAACAACCAGCAGAAAGGCCCACTGCATGACTTACACATACTTCAAAGTCATCTCGAAAGGGTTCTAAGGCTTCTGCAATGTCCTCATCTGATGATATTTTTGTTTCCTGTATAGCGGCTATATCAATATGCTCGTAATTAAAGAGCCTTAAGAGTTGGCGCTGCTTCCTTTTGGACCTCAGGCCTTTTACATTTAGAGTGATAAAATGTAAAGGAAGGGCGGGGTCTCCCATGGGACTGCTTTAAGGTGAGTTAAAGTCACCGCTCTGGTTGTTATCGAGCGGTTTATGACTACTTTGTTTGGAATATGGCTTCGGCCTAAAGCCTACCTGTTTGCGGTCCTTTCTAGCCCGTATAAACGACTCGTCATCTACTGGCACAGGGTCAATCTGGTCGCCAAGTTCTGTGGCAACCTCTGGCCTCGGTGCTACTGCCTCTTTCTCGCTGGCCTTTGGAGTGACCTCAGCGGGGGCAGCGATGTCTTCTGCGTCTGATGATGCGTCTTCCTCGACAATCGTTGCCGTCGATGAGGCGTCATCATCATCACCGGGGTGGCAGGGCGCAGGCGTTAGCTCTGGGAGGATTCCAGGGTCGTTTTGCTTGACACCAGAGGCTGTCTCTGTTGCAGGCGAGTTATCCTTAATGTGTGTCATGAAGGTTTCAGCAGAAGAAGTGTGGCCTGAAGCGTCAACGACCTCGGAGATGTCCATCAGGAGCTCCGAGTGGTCTTCTGCGTCATGGGGCACTTTCCCACGAAGCTTGGTCGCGTAAGTCGTGACGCAAGCGTCAGCGATGTGTCCGTAAGTACCACATTTGAAGCAGCGCGGTGTCCTGCACTGCCGTCGAATGTGTCCGACCCGGTGGCACCTGAGGCACAAAGGAGGCCTTCCCGGGATGATGACGAGCGTTTGCATTCCGTACACTTGTAGCAGGTGAGGAATCTTCTCCGTCGCCGTTCCTTCATGTAGGGTGATGTCTACTTCCCTGTTTAGGGTGTCCATGTGTTCCATTTCCGGACAGCGCCACTTCTCTCGATGAATGCTGCGCACTATGCCGTATGGTGTCAGGGCTTCGACAATGCGCCTATCCTCGAGATGGTCCGGAAGCCACAGGAGCTTCATCTTGAGATCCCGCGTGTTTGGGTCGATCACCAGGCACTTCTTGCCTTTGACGAGCAGCTCACCACGAAGGCAAAGCTTTTCTTTGGCGAGAGCGTTGACGCAGGTGACCATCCATACATGGCCCATTTGGAATTGTCCGGTGGCTTTTATGTCTTTTAGGTCTATTACTTCCTTGAGAGCATCTCGGAAGTCCGGTGCCGTATAAGGCCTAGAGGACATGTCGGCGTGGAGAAATACAGAATTGAGGACGATGTTTCCGGTTGGCAGACGAGGAAGGGTGATCCTGTACTCACTTGAGGTGACATTAGACGATTCAATAATACCTCGGCCAGAGGCCGATGCGGTGTTTCCACCAGAACTCATTATTTCGCAGCCGTTCCAGACGGCCTCTTCTTCTTTTTCCCACTGAGCACACGATAATCGTCGTTGCTAAACATTAATTTATTTCTATCAAGGATGTCTTATTGCGTTTTGATCTGTATTTTTTTTTATTTGCTGACTCCAACTTTATGCACTTGCTGTCACGTATGGCGCTCCTGCCAGGCACTACCACGAGTTATTTTATTCATGTCTGAAGCCACGACACGCTCTCTCCGCCAGCGAAGTAGCCGTTTTGCTAACCAAGCGAGACCGTCCATGTCGGCCATTGGTCGTGCCGGTCGCGCCTTACGGTTCGAGCAGCGCATTACGGTAAGATCGCAGAAGACAAGCGCATGCGCACTTCGTACCGGAGGGCCCATCGTACCGTATCGGATGTGCAAAAACGGTTCCCTAAAGCTCTCTATTATGTTCAGTTTCTGCATGAACATGATGTTTCTTGATACATGTGCTTATGCATACCTGTATCGTCAAAACCGTAAAACGTATTAAATCATAATTTAAAAAGTAACGCAGAAGTAACGTGCGTTACTTTTTATCGGTAGCGGTAACGCGTTCCTTTTATTTTGAAGTAACGTAGGACGGTTATGCGTTCCTTTTATTTGCAAGTAACGAGTAACGTATCTCGTTACTTTTTTTTTTTTTTTGTAACGCCTACAACACTGCCGTTCTGTTGCCGATCCCCTTCTGCTGGGTAGCACGGGTGTATCGAGCCTCCGACGAGCGCTTGGCCGGTGCTTTGCGCACGAACACCGTGGGAACAAAATCCGGGTGGTCTTGATCAGACGACGGTTTCCCCGCACATAAGCGAGCCTCGGGACGGAGATTGAAATGGGAGCCGCACTTGCCTTCAAGAAAGTGCTTGCTGCACAAACGGTCGTTCGCGCGAGGCGACCATTATTTTCGACCCACGGATATCATCCACCTTCTATGTATGCTTTTCAGAGCGTGCCGGCAACTTGTGGAAACTCACTCCGCTACTTTTCTTGTACATTTCGGTGCAATTAACGGCAAAACAGCTTCGCGGCATGCTGAAATGCTCTGACGCCCATGCGAAACGTGCGCCCTTTTGCCCACACCAGCCGGCTCCGGCGCGATCGCAGCGCCGCCGCAGCTCCGTGACGTCAAGCCCGCGTGTCGGTCTATAGGAAGTATTCACTGGCGGCCATAGCTGTGTGCGCGACTGCTGAGCGCGTGCTGATGGCGAGCTTCCACAGTTCTTTTGTAACGTGCATTCCGCACCCTCAAGAATGCTGGTCTTAGCAGCCTATTAATGCGGGCTCTTCTGAGCATGCGCTCTAGACAGCACCCACAAATATGGCGCCCAGTGAATATTCCTTATACTGAGCAGTACGGAAGACCCGCTTTCAGACCGACATAAAAGTCGGTCGTTTTGAAAATTCGAAGTAATCAGAGAAGCAGTGTTGTAGGCGTTACCGAAAAAATAGTAAACAAGTACGTCACTCGTTACTTGCGAGGAAAAGTAACGAATTACCTACTTACGTTACCTAAATATAAAAGGAACGCGTTACCGTTACCGATCAAAACTGACGTACAGTACTTGTGCGTTACTTTTTTAGTTATTAATTAAAACGCTTTACTATTTTGACGGTACAGGCATACAAAAGCTTTATATATTTCAAGAAACATTACCTTCACGCCGAAACTGAACATAATTATTTATCTTTCTTACGGTTTCGCCTAAGTACTCACAAGAAAAAAACACAAAGGAAAATGCTAAACACTCAAAAAATTCAGATGGCTTGGCACCTAAGAACAACAACAACGAAAACATTGAAGTGTAATTTTTTAAAGTTTTTTTAAGAAGATGTAACCAGTAACGTAAATACGTTATACGTTACTTGAAATGTGTAACGTAAGTACCTTACTCGTTACTGGTTTTGAAAAAGTAACGAGTACGATACTACGTTACACTACAGACAAGTAACACTTACTTTCTCAGTTAACGGCCAATTGCTAAGCGTCTCGAATAGTCAGGTAATCTAAGTTATTACTTTATTAAAGCAAGAGTAAATGTAATTGTAATCGATTTTTTGTTGTGACGGGTGCAGGACTGCTTTAAATACCCTATTGAAAACAAAAAAACAAACAGACGCAACAGTATGACTTATATCCAACCTCGTACACCTTACTAAAAAGATAATAGATTACAATCACAATTAGTCTTGATTAAAATGTGTTAAATTAGATTTCGTGTTTAGTGGACGGAAAATGTTATTTCGGGTTATTTGAAAGAGTAACCTCTGCTTTTCCTATGCGGAGCGCAAGTTCGTCTGCTTCTTTTGGGGGGTTGTGGTGACGTCAGAACGACGCCGAGCTCTGATTGGCTCTGATTGAAAGGATAGTGGATAGACCTCAATCCTGGATGCCTCGAGGTCTATCCAGTATATTTTTCAATCAGCCAATAACAACACGGCGTTCTGACATCATCGCAACCCCTGTTCAAGAAGCAGACGAACTTGCTGTCCGCATTGCTTCAGATTTTCGAAAGAACAGATATATTTTTCCGATTTAGGAACGGGCATTTTGTACTGTCCATTATTGAATTGGGATCACCTAATGACAAAAGTACTGGTCGTATCAATACACAAATTTTCGTAGATCATCTTCCTCTCCAATACACGGTTTGAGGACTTAGTAAAACACTCTTGGATTTCTAGAGTTCGTTCTAAGTGGAATGCGAAAGTGAACGGAGGTGAAGAGAGTAGGGCTGTCCATTGCATTATGAATTAGCCTATGTAAAAACAGAACATCCCGAACACACCTTCTTTTACGTAAGGTGCACGATGTTAATTTTGCTAAAATTAAATTATATTCATAAAACATATTTTTTTTTTTTCAAAACATTTGTCGTAAATGGCGCGCACAAATCGCTTTTGTACATGTTCTTAACATTCACTTTCAGTTATAGAGATGGAGTTTTACACGACAGGATGAAAATTCTAGTTTCGAACGCACATGGGTACTGAATAATCTCAAAAGACAGTAATGAGTGATAAATGATCTAGTTAAGCGAGACATTATTCCCAGCGTGCGTGATGACTGCCTAATAATGGAGTTTACGTGAGAAAGGAAAAAGAGGTGGTCGTCCACAAGAACACCTAGGTCTCGCGTCTGCGTGGTCCGGCAGATAGTTTCTTTTTCTATAATATATACATAGAATAAATTGTGACGCTTTCTCGACAGTGACATAGCTTTTGTTTTGCGGATATTTAAAAAAACGATAGTCAGAGCCGCACCATTCTACCACTGAACGAAGATCGTCCTGCAGCAAAGTACGGCAGCAAAGTACCGTCAGTGATTGAGGTGACCTGCCGACCTGAAGGCGTGCCATTTTTTTTTTTTTTTTGTTGGGTAGCCTTAGCATGTTCTGAAGTTAACTAACAGGTGCACTAACCGAGTTTTCGGTAGGCCTTCTAGTCGTTAGAATTTCTCGCTATTCGCTCTTCTTTGTTTGGCAACAAACTCTGTGGCGCCATCTATTGGGTAGCCTCGGCACACTTCCGGATCACGTATATTTCCTAACGTCACGCTGCCCATCACGTCACTTGTCACCCGGCGCCACCTGACACCATGACGTGACAAAGTCATGTCAAGTCACATTGCACAGTGACGCCACGCGACATAATGACGTTAGGGGACACCGTGAGTCGCGTGATGTCACGACGTCACTTGACACTGTGGCGTCACCCGACATTCAGACGTGACGTAACAATACGTCGTCACGTGACGGCACGTAGAAACATATATATGAGACTGCTGGTAATAGAAACAACAAAAACAAAACGTGTTCGCTAATTATGCCAGAAAGGTTCTTGGGAAAAATGTCCACCGATCAAGACGGCAATAAATGTGTGTGCGTACCTTTCGTCGCGATGACCACCGATCGAGACAACAAATGCGCTCGTACCTTTGTTCAAAATTCTGTGTCACGTCTGTATCGTGTACTACACAGCTTCGCTGGTCATCCACCTTCACAGAGTGGAATGGCTCATGATTTTTCGAAGTGTTCTTCAGCGACCATGAAGGCCGTGTTAGTTTGTGTCATAGCCTGCTCTATACTCTCAAAGCCTGGCAGTTGGACGACGGAGCCATAGGGCGCCCAGTCGCAGATTTGGAGCGCGAGGATATGGTAGCAGAGAGCATTTCTCGGGGAGCCTGTAGTCAGCGCGCAGCTTTTGCAGCGGCGTTGACGCGTGAGGAACGCGAGGAGCACGAGCGGACATTCCATCGCTCGGGAGAAGTGTGTTTCGGCGTGTCGCCGCAGCGGGGCTCCCGTTACATGACTTTCCTCTCATCCGTTGTCTGCCGCTCTACCTTGTCACTTTCGGCGGCCGCGTCTCGTGCCGATCTGCCAGGCATTGTCAGTGTAAAGGAGGCTATGTTTGTGTTCAATAACATTGCATAAGACGTTTAAAGAGCCACACCAGCGACAGGAAACGGTACATGCATACGTGCAGTTTCGTCGTTTCCTGGATTTGAAACTGGGGCGGAAGTTTTCTTCAATTACCACCAGTCAATCATAGTTTGTGTCAATAAAATTCTTAAATAACCGGTTCACAAAACGCTCTCTCCGTAATACACCCTCATTGGTTCCAAAACGTTATTAAATTTTCGTCCGGTGCGTTACTCGGTTGAATACGAAACGCCTATGCGGACTCAATGGTGTCCGCTCGCACCTCTACCGTTCATTAAGTCCATATCTGTCCCGAAATGAGACTTTAGCGGCTCCGACGTCGCACCTCAGCTGCCGCGGTGTTTCACCTTTCGGGGTTTTAATTTGTACGCCCGTGGCGAAGTCCTGGCGCCGAAGAAAAGACAAAAAAAAATTATAAAATTTGATCAGTTTATGAATTCCAGGCCAGATCAAAATAGGAAACGCTCTGACGTTGAAATTTGAGAATTTCTTATCGATTCCTTTCCCAATTTCTATTCTTGTCGGTGTTTCACAACGGGGGCGCTGTTAAATATATATGAAAAAAAAATATGTATAACAGGATTTTTGGTGAAAGGAGAAATCTCCACGACGCGTGCCTAATGGAATCTCGTAATCGAAAATGTGTCCTGGTTCCTATTTTGGGAGCGTTACCTTTCAGCGATGAGCTGACCGTGTAATCCTGCCTTTCCTGGTGGCCCGACGCAAGAATGACACGTTTGATAACAGCCGTCATTCCCTTTCTCTTCCTTTACGTCACCGAGGAGGAGAAAGGGGAGGACGGGTGTTGTGAGAGAGGTAAAGATGACCCAAACTTCCGTTCTAAAAAAAAAAAAAAAAAAGTAGGGCAAGTTCTTTCCACAGCTCCGTCCACTTCTTTCCATTTCAGCAAAGCGAACATCTGGAGAGGAGACGACTGGACTCGCCTCCCGCCTCCTCTTCAGCGTGTCCCTCCGCCAAAAATAAAAACAATAAACTTTTTTTTTTTTTGCAATATTAGCAATATGAGCGCCGCTTTAGAGATGAGTCTCTATTATGAAAGTGCCACGCTCGCGGGAATTTGTATATTTCTGAAATTACTAAACAAAAACCGGAGTTCCCTAAAATCGTTTAAAAAAAAAGGCTTAAGGGATGTTTGTTATTTCCTGCTCGCCTTCGAGAATGAATAATGCTGAGCCATAGACACCGCGTCTGAGTTTTGCATAATCGGCTGGATGGGATTTCACGACGGCCACGTCGTTTCACCGGAGGCTTCGGCCATCAAAACTAAAGATCTCCCCTTGGATGATTCTGGAAACCCAATCAAGAGCGCGAAGAAATCAACAACAACAAAACATTACACTCTTTGCTTGCTTATAAGATGATCAACACTCGGAATAGTCTGAATGATTGAGGCCTAAGGGCACAAAATTATAAGCTAAGCTAGGCTTATTTATGGCAATGACTTTTCGTCTTGTGTTGCAACTACTGGGTGATTCAAGGAGCGGCCAAGCTCTTTAAATCGACCGCAAAATTCGGTTTCTTAACCTATCGCGCTACGACTTTGTGCAGCGTTGCCCACAGATGGTGCTTTTTTTTTTGTAAAATATGCAAAGAGCGAACTTACCAGAGGGAAAAGTAAAGAAAGAAAAAGACTTAGCTCCTATGGAAATGCGGCAAAGCCAAAGGTCTTCAAACAATACGGCGCCGTTTCGCACGACTGACAAGAGATGGCGCAAGCGGTCGCGACGCCAACGGCCGCCAACGAACGAGCGTAGAGCGCCGAGAGTCGGCGTTATTAGGTGACGATCTTTTCGACTCAAAAGCGGCGCGCGTTCCGCAGGCGGCGACAGTCGCAGAAACAAAAACAGGCGCGGTAACAACAAGGAACTGCAAAGCAGACGACATAAGTACCTTGACAAAACACACTCAATATATCCCGACAAACCATTTTTTAATCGATTATGTGTCCATTCAATATGTTTTATTAGTAAGGATGATAAAATAATGCATTGGCAGCTGATATCAGAAAAGCTCGCGCCGCTTTTGAGTCGAAAAGATCGTCTGCTAATAGAGAATTGTAGTAGACTGTTTCCGCAGCCCGCTAAGCACCCGGATAGCGCTCCGTAATCCGCCACAAGACCTTGAACTATGAAGGCAAAGCTGGCGGCACGCATGCGCAGCTGCGTCGTTTTCTTTGGGGATACCGTAGCGGAGGAAAAAAACGATCTACTACAATTCTCTAATGACGCCGACTCTCGGCGCTGTATGCTCGTTCTTTGGCGGCAGTTGACGTCGCGACCGCTTGCGCCATCTCTTGTCTCACGTGCAAAACGGCGCCGTATTGTTTGAAGACCTTTGGCTTCGCCGCATTTCTATAGGAGCTAAGCCTTTTTCTTTCTTTACTTTTCCCTCTGGTAAGTTCGTTCTTTGCAAATTTTACAAAAAAAAAAAAATAAAGCACCATCCGTGGGCAACGCTGCACAAAGTCGTAGCGCGATAGGTTAAGAAACCATATTTTGCGGTCAATTTAAAGAGCCTGGCCGCTCCTTGAATCACCCAGTATCTTAAGTCACATCCGTCTTTTCTTTTACACAAAACCTATAGACCTTCGTGAAAATAGCCTTCTGCGCGCTGCCGTTTTGTCTGCTGGGCTGTGAAACGTCTTCTGAGCATGAACTGTTGGTCTACTGTACATTATGTCGGACGCTGAGCGTGCATCCCCAGCTCAGTGACTATAGGTATTTTTTGCCGGGGTGATAAGAGATGCAAACGTCTATAGACCAACAAGCTGTTTAGAAACAAGTCATTGTTTACCCATACCAGCTGCGGACTCTGCACGTGAGCAGAAACCAGATCCACTTCGAGTGAAGTGTCTGAGCAGAGCATCCTATATACTGACAAAGCCTGGCAAATCGCCACGAGAAGCGGCCGCCGAAATGAAAAAGGTGGAGCGGGAGACAACGGATGAGAGGAGAGCCACGTGACTGGTGCCCCGCTGCGGCGAGACGACGAAACACACTTCTCCCGAGCGAACAAATGTGTTTCGGGTCCTCGCCACTGCAAAAGCTGGGCGCTGACGTCCGGGTTCCCCGAGAAAAGGCTCTTTGATGCTCCGTGCTACCAGATCCTCGCGTTCCAAATCTGCGACCGGGCACTCTATGGCTCCGTCGTCGCACTGCTAGGTTTTGTGAGTATAACGGAGGCTATATGGTCTGAGGCGTAAGACGAGACCAACCGGAGCGCCACCGCTGCAGCATGACGTCATGGCCCCGTATCGGTGTAGATTCGTGTCAAGAAACCTTCCGTCCCTCTATCTCTTTCTCTTTACCGCTTTGTTCCTCGCTTACACAACTCTAAAGAACGTCTGCAAGTTCCCTTTACTGCTGAACATAACGATAGGCAATCGCGGCGAACGTCAGAAGGATCCCCTAGCGAATGACGAGGCCTGAAATACGACTGTTTCCAAGCTAAATTCAAAAACCGCAATAAAAAAACGTTTGGTTTTTTGCGGAACCTTATTAGTTTCATAATTTTATCTCCTGAGTTAAAATATATGTAGGTGCATCTTAGATTAGCTTTACATTCCTTTATCAAGGTATACACGCTTCAAGCGCCCAAAACACCGTTCCTTTCTTCGACAATCAAATAAATTTCGCATAATGCGCTGAACATCCTTTCTTTGCTCGATGTGACGACGAGCAACTATACTACATCCGTAATCCTAGTGCTGCCATTGTTTGGGCAAGTACTCTCTCAGCGTCTATCGAATCACAGGAGATAACACATTATACAGTCAGCGTTCGGAGTCGATTCGGCTCCATTCGTATCGAGAACGAGAGCTGCTTCGGCGTTCGTTGAGCACTTCGGATGCAATCACACGCTTCGTGCCATAAAAAATGGCGGCGACCGCCACTGCTGCTTGATGGGGTTTCTGAAAAGGGGATAAGAATTCACCCGTTCGTTGACCAGTAAACCTGTTTGTATACCACACCACTCGTCCTATTTTCGTTGCTTTCGCCTGATCTCTCAAAAGTAGTCAATATGTGCGGATGGATGTACAGTACTGACCGTCTTAGTACAGTCGTTGTGTAATAGATATCACGCTACTATGAATACCCCGGTATACACAACATTTGCGGGTACGAACTGAGTATATATGGGCATTTTTTTCTCGCTATTATAGACAACTCGCATTATGAAAGCTGATTTAGGGGAAGGAAGGGAGTAGTCCTTATTAACGTCCCTATTAATACATAGTCCCCCCCCCCTTTTCAAGAAAAAAAATAGAAACAAATAAAAATGGTTATTGTATCGCAAAAATAAACTACACATAACCGAACGCTTATTCTCCGTCCAAAGGTAGTCCTATCGGTCTGAACCAGATGCCAGAGTTTCAGATCTAACCGTCATCTTTTTTAAAAGTTACTTATAACCGATTTTAGAAAATTTTCAACGGGGGAAAGGGCGCCTGACGAACCTCTTATAATACATGCGGCTGAATGGCGTCAGTTACCGAAAATCGCCTATATAACTTTTTTTACTGAAATAACGGTAAGTCCCGAAACTTTGGCATCGGCGTGGTGCGTCCCTGTGCCTCCTATTGTCGCTCCTCGGGCAACGAGATGGTGGCATTCAGCCATTGAGAACGCCGAAGAACAAAATCAGCTAAGCGTGAATGTTGGCACGAATGCGACGAAGCCACGCCCAACGTGTTCTAACCCGACGGTAACTTTGGCATACCTGATCGGTGGGGATGCGACGTGCGGGAGTTCGATTCCCGGCCCCGGAAAAAGACGTTGACTTCAGGCGGCTTTGCAACGCTCATCTCCTTCGATTAGGTATAGTATACCGGCTCATTCATCCGCATGTTTCGATTATTGCCGGAACTGTATACTCGCCAACTGTTAATTATTTAGATGAGAGCAATAATTGGGCCGCGTATGTGTTTAGAGAACAACAAGTTAGGCGGTGACAAACGGGCGTCCGATGTGTCTCCGCAGTGGATGAGAATTTTATCCGGCGCGGCAACACGCCTGTATGGGTCGTTAACGTGCACCGCGCAGTAGCTATGCGCGACCACGCGCCGGTACCGTGCTCACTCATATCGAAACTGGTAGGGCTGGGGATTGAATGAGAAGGTCCCTGAATTCGATCCCTTCCACGCTTGAGGGAGTATACATTTGAATAGCGCGTGTTTTAAAGCATCAAATGCTTTTTGAAGGAACCCCAACCCCAAATGTTTTTGCACATCCGTCCCTCCGTCCGTCCGTTTTTCCGTCGGTACACTTCCCGCCAAATTTAGCTGGAAAATTAGACGTCCCTTGACCTAAACACAAACTCAGATTCCCCACTAAATTTAGGGAGGAAAATTGAAGTCAGGTGACTTTAAGTCACGTGATCTATGCGCCAATTCAATTTGCCTCTAAATTTAGCGGGGAAATTGACAGGTGAGCTTTGTACCAAGACGGCTTCCCTGCTAAAGTTAGATGGGGTAATTAATAAAAATATACGTGTCCACGAAATTATGTTTCATTCTTTCGAACAAAGTTGAACCATCGCGCCTCAAATACTGCATTTCCTGCATTAAAGAACCTTAACGAAGAAAAATCGCTGTCATTTTTTTTTTGTATTTGAATGAGGCAGCCGGAACTTCGGAATTCAATTTAATATAATCTGCGAAGGCAACCTTGGGGGTTTACGTGTCGAACTAACAAAGGATTGCTGGCACGCTTCAATGAACGACTGAGGATTAATTTCGGCCACCCGGGTATCTTTTCACGTGCGACCGAAATCTCCGTTACACGGAGCCTTCTCCGCAATAAGCCTTCGTCAGATTACGGGCACCTCGGCCGGGATTCAAACTCGCAAATTCGAAAGACGGTGCTTTACCCTAAACAATTGGAGCCAACGAAGAGGCTACACATTTCGTCATGGAAGAAATCGGTTAATGTTGAAAACAACCGATTTTGTTTTTTCTGTTCAATTTTTGGTAAATGTATCGACGAGCGGAATTATCTATCGACATATGCTGTGAATAGTGCCAGCGTGTCGGCATTTGTTGATAATATTTATAATATTCGAGGGTGCTTTTTACTGTTAACATTTCTACCGACCTGCTTTGGTCTCAAGGCTAACAGTTTCTTGAAGATAAATGTATGAAACGAATGCAAATAAATTTACAGACCTAACTTCATTATTTTCACAGGCACAACATTCTCTGTAAAGCCATTGCAACAGGCCGTACATAGTCGTTACAGAATACAAAAATGAAATTAAATAAATCTTTACACACTTTCGTGAATTTTTCTCATCAAACTCCGAATTGTGCTTTCTCCTCCCTGAATAGAAAAGTATAAAATAGTTGAAAAGAATTGGGCTTAATTGGAATTACGCTCGATTTTGAAATTTTCGTATTTCCATAGGTCCTAAGTCAGGCGCCTTAGGTAAGTAACAAAATACATTTATGTAAAAATTTGGCATTATCTTCAAATTCGGCAAACCTAAACCCACGACTAATGGACGAATCAACTCGCTAAAAGTGTTTTTTTTTTCTTGTTTGTTTTCATCAGTGAGAGATTTGATCAGACGTCATATAGTGTCGGCGTTCGCGTCTCTCGGGACCCGGCCGACCCTCGCTAAAATCATTAACGAGGTTGGAATTCTCATCGACGTTGCCTTAATTATGCATATGCGCATTTGGCTTTTTGTTCTCTTCCTTTCGTATTATTCCCGTGACAGCGCACTGGAGGTGACAGAATGTGGGCTAGAGACTTGCAGCATAAATCAAAAGCAGCGCATATACATGAATGTGAACATTGCGCAGCGAAGCCGAGACGATTGTGATTGGGTAGAAGAGGAAGAAGCAGCTGGACTGGGCGCTAAAATCATTAACGAGGTTGGAATTCTCATCGACGTTGCCTCAATTATGCATATGCGCATTTGGCTTTTTGTTCTCTTCCTTTCGTATTATTCCCGTGACAGCGCACTGGAGGTGACAGAATGTGGGCTAGAGACTTGCAGCATAAATCAAAAGCAGCGCATATACATGAATGTGAACATTGCGCAGCGAAGCCGAGACGATTGTGATTGGGTAGAAGAGGAAGAAGCAGCTGGACTGGGCGCTAAAATCATTAACGAGGTTGGAATTCTCATCGACGTTGCCTCAATTATGCATATGCGCATTTGGCTTTTTGTTCTCTTCCTTTCGTATTATTCCCGTGACAGCGCACTGGAGGTGACAGAATGTGGGCTAGAGACTTGCAGCATAAATCAAAAGCAGCGCATATACATGAATGTGAACATTGCGCAGCGAAGCCGAGACGATTGTGATTGGGTAGAAGAGGGTTGGAATTCTCATCGACGTTGCCTCAATTATGCATTTGCGCATTTGGCTTTTGTTCTCTTCCTTTCGTATTATTCCCGTGACAGCGCACTGAGGTGACAGAATGTGGGCTAGAGACTTGCAGCATAAATCAAAAGCAGCGCATATA
The DNA here is from genome assembly GCA_013358835.2 of Ixodes persulcatus. Lineage (NCBI taxonomy): Eukaryota > Metazoa > Arthropoda > Arachnida > Ixodida > Ixodidae > Ixodes > Ixodes persulcatus. Next base: position 768,392 of record JABSTQ010009660.1, on the reverse strand, counting down.
CATGAATGTGAACATTGCGCAGCGAAGCCGAGACGATTGTGATTGGGTAGAAGAGGAAGAAGCAGCTGGACTGGGCGCTAAAATCATTAACGAGGTTGGAAATTCTCATCGACGTTGCCTCAATTATGCATTGCGCATTTGGCTTTTTGTTCTCTTCCTTTCGTATTATTCCCGTGACAGCGCACTGGAGGTGACAGAATGTGGGCTAGAGACTTGCAGCATAAATCAAAAAAATGTGAACATGCGCAGCGAAGACGAGACGATTGTGATTGGGTGAAGAGGAAGAAGCAGCTGGCCGGGCGCTAACTCATTAACGAGGTTGGAATCTCATCGACGTCCTCAATTATGCATTTGCGCATTTGGCTTTTGTTCTCTTCCTTTCTTATTATTCCGTGGGATCAGCGCACTGGAGGTGACAGGAATGTGGGCTAGAGACTTGCAGCATAAATCAAAAAGCAGCGATAACATGAATTTGAACATTGAGCATCGAAGCCGAGCGATTGTGATTGGGTAGAAGCGGAAGAAGACGCTGGACCTGGGCGCTAAAATCATTAACGAGGTTGGAATTCTCATCGACGTTGCCTCAATTATGCATATGCGCATTTGGCTTTTTGTTCTCTTCCTTTCGTATTATTCCCGTGACAGCGCACTGGAGGTGACAGAATGTGGGCTAGAGACTTGCAGCATAAATCAAAAGCAGCGCATATACATGAATGTGAACATTGCGCAGCGAAGCCGAGACGATTGTGATTGGGTAGAAGAGGAAGAAGCAGCTGGACTGGGCGCTAAAATCATTAACGAGGTTGGAATTCTCATCGACGTTGCCTCAATTATGCATATTGCGCATTTGGCTTTTTGTTCTCTTCCTTTCGTATTATTCCCGTGACAGCGCACTGGAGGTGACAGAATGTGGGCTAGAGACTTGCAGCATAAATCAAAAGCAGCGCATATACATGAATGTGAACATTGCGCAGCGAAGCCGAGACGATTGTGATTGGGTAGAAGAGGAAGAAGCAGCTGGACTGGGCGCTAAAATCATTAACGAGGTTGGAATTCTCATCGACGTTGCCTCAATTATGCATATGCGCATTTGGCTTTTTGTTCTCTTCCTTTCGTATTATTCCCGTGACAGCGCACTGGAGGTGACAGAATGTGGGCTAGAGACTTGCAGCATAAATCAAAAGCAGCGCATATACATGAATGTGAACATTGCGCAGCGAAGCCGAGACGATTGTGATTGGGTAGAAGAGGAAGAAGCAGCTGGACTGGGCGCTAAAATCATTAACGAGGTTGGAATTCTCATCGACGTTGCCTCAATTATGCATTTGCGCATTTGGCTTTTTGTTCTCTTCCTTTCGTATTATTCCCGTGACAGCGCACTGGAGGTGACAGAATGTGGGCTAGAGACTTGCAGCATAAATCAAAAGCAGCGCATATACATGAATGTGAACATTGCGCAGCGAAGCCGAGACGATTGTGATTGGGTAGAAGAGGAAGAAGCAGCTGGACTGGGCGCTAAAATCATTAACGAGGTTGGAATTCTCATCGACGTTGCCTCAATTATGCATTTGCGCATTTGGCTTTTTGTTCTCTTCCTTTCGTATTATTCCCGTGACAGCGCACTGGAGGTGACAGAATGTGGGCTAGAGACTTGCAGCATAAATCAAAAGCAGCGCATATACATGAATGTGAACATTGCGCAGCGAAGCCGAGACGATTGTGATTGGGTAGAAGAGGAAGAAGCAGCTGGACTGGGCGCTAAAATCATTAACGAGGTTGGAATTCTCATCGACGTTGCCTCAATTATGCATTTGCGCATTTGGCTTTTTGTTCTCTTCCTTTCGTATTATTCCCGTGACAGCGCACTGGAGGTGACAGAATGTGGGCTAGAGACTTGCAGCATAAATCAAAAGCAGCGCATATACATGAATGTGAACATTGCGCAGCGAAGCCGAGACGATTGTGATTGGGTAGAAGAGGAAGAAGCAGCTGGACTGGGCGCTAAAATCATTAACGAGGTTGGAATTCTCATCGACGTTGCCTCAATTATGCATATGCGCATTTGGCTTTTTGTTCTCTTCCTTTCGTATTATTCCCGTGACAGCGCACTGGAGGTGACAGAATGTGGGCTAGAGACTTGCAGCATAAATCAAAAGCAGCGCATATACATGAATGTGAACATTGCGCAGCGAAGCCGAGACGATTGTGATTGGGTAGAAGAGGAAGAAGCAGCTGGACTGGGCGCTAAAATCATTAACGAGGTTGGAATTCTCATCGACGTTGCCTCAATTATGCATTTGCGCATTTGGCTTTTTGTTCTCTTCCTTTCGTATTATTCCCGTGACAGCGCACTGGAGGTGACAGAATGTGGGCTAGAGACTTGCAGCATAAATCAAAAGCAGCGCATATACATGAATGTGAACATTGCGCAGCGAAGCCGAGACGATTGTGATTGGGTAGAAGAGGAAGAAGCAGCTGGACTGGGCGCTAAAATCATTAACGAGGTTGGAATTCTCATCGACGTTGCCTCAATTATGCATTTGCGCATTTGGCTTTTTGTTCTCTTCCTTTCGTATTATTCCCGTGACAGCGCACTGGAGGTGACAGAATGTGGGCTAGAGACTTGCAGCATAAATCAAAAGCAGCGCATATACATGAATGTGAACATTGCGCAGCGAAGCCGAGACGATTGTGATTGGGTAGAAGAGGAAGAAGCAGCTGGACTGGGCGCTAAAATCATTAACGAGGTTGGAATTCTCATCGACGTTGCCTCAATTATGCATTTGCGCATTTGGCTTTTTGTTCTCTTCCTTTCGTATTATTCCCGTGACAGCGCACTGGAGGTGACAGAATGTGGGCTAGAGACTTGCAGCATAAATCAAAAGCAGCGCATATACATGAATGTGAACATTGCGCAGCGAAGCCGAGACGATTGTGATTGGGTAGAAGAGGAAGAAGCAGCTGGACTGGGCGCTAAAATCATTAACGAGGTTGGAATTCTCATCGACGTTGCCTCAATTATGCATATGCGCATTTGGCTTTTTGTTCTCTTCCTTTCGTATTATTCCCGTGACAGCGCACTGGAGGTGACAGAATGTGGGCTAGAGACTTGCAGCATAAATCAAAAGCAGCGCATATACATGAATGTGAACATTGCGCAGCGAAGCCGAGATATGACGATTGTGATTGGGTAGAAGAGGAAGAAGCAGCTGGACTGGGCGCGTGTGATCGGTTCCCTCTCTATTCAATGCGCTGCCGTCGGATCGAAATAAAAAAAAATATTCAGAAATGCAGGTTATAAATATTAATTTTTTCACGTACAGTTCATGAATGGAAGTTGCTCGCCGGAAAAATTGTCCCTTCGGATTGCGTGTCCTCGTTTCTTATACATATGGAATGAGTTGCCAGAATGTTGATACTTCAGGTTCATGCAATTCGTCATGGTTTACTTTTTTGTGCTTTTATAACGTGACGCTTTTTTTGTTTGCGTAGAAAATGATAATGGCGTGTTTTTTTATACTTAAAAAAAACACAAAAAAAACAACCGAGACAGCGGAAAAGGAAGGGACAAACACAACGAAGACTTTGGGACTTTGATGTGTTTGTCCCTTCCTTTTCCCCTGTCTGGGGTTTTTTTGTTGTTTTTTTTTAATATGACCGCTCATCAACTACCCGGCGCGCCATAACCCTGAATTTTGTAAAACGTGTTTTCCCCACTCCTGGTGCATATTTTAGTCTATTTTAGAGATTGTCGTATTCTGCACCAATTATAGGTACGGTGGTACCAGAGCTTTGTATTTGTTTTTCATTGAGATCTTTCAACGGTGTTTTTTAAACGTTGACTGCCCCATTGATGGCCGGTAGTATGTATTAAAAAACAATAAAAAATCAGTGCCTTATTTTTTTTACAATTTTATTAAAACCCGAGGTCTATAAGGCGCTTTCGTTCTTGCGGTTGCTCCATTGCAACGTACGGCCGATGTCTAAGATGACTCGCTCCCACTATATAAATTCTGACGAACTTAAGAAACGTAGGGCGTTCTCTAAGTTTTCGGCTTCCTCAAGTTGGCTGAGGGAAAGTAGACGCTGCAGATTTCTTAGAGAGTATCTGAAAGCCGAAGAAAGCAGGGGGTGTGGCTTAGTATGTTTTATGTCGATTTGAGGAATTCTTATCTGCCAATGCCGGAATCTGATTGGCCGAGGAGCTAACGTAAGATGACGTCAATGTTGGATACGGAACGACGTTCCTGAAACGCGTTCTTTAAAAAAAAACGCCGTTTTATTATTATTTTTTTTTCATCGGTGGAATTAGAATGGGAACTTGTTAAGTTTTCAAGGAAACGTAGGAAGAACGAACGGTGTTCCTTTTCCTTTGTCTGAAATTTTATAAAAGAAAATTAGTAGGCATTCAGGTTTTTATTATCGATGACTTCAACACTCCGACTTCGAGGGATGGAACAAGTGTCCGAGAGATAGTTGAAAACAATAGAAACTGGAACAGATGTGGTCGTGGCAATTCAACACGTTTAGTTCGATGCAAATATTTATACATGCTCGTTTTGTTTTTATTTTTTTCTGCGGATTATCCGGCACAATTTTGCAGTAAAATACGCGAAGGTGACTTTAACGCAGCCGCGCGTACCAATCTCGGAAATGTAACGGATTCCTCTGGATCGACTATAACTTGTAATGGGAACTCGTTCTAAGATCCAGGGGGAACGAGAAAGGAGTTTTGGGTCCTGTTTTAGAGAAACGTGCACAACTTCTGGCCGCTCTCCGTGCCCGCGGGGTCTCCGGTCTCTCCCGAAGCCACGAGATTTCACGCTACGACCCCTCCGAGTAACGCCAATACAGTGGTACTATAGCCCTGCGTGGATAGCAGTTTGATCATTCGCACCTAACCCGCACCCGTAGACTTCGCCTCCGCATCCGAACCGCATCCGCTATGTTCTAAAATAATTGTATCCACATCCGACTCCAAATCCACGCATTCATTTTACATCATAAAAACAAACATGTATAAAAATTCTAAAAGCATCTGGATGGTACCTTATAAGCCGTCTGCTTACATCTGTAAAGGAGAGCTCTTCGTGTCAGAATATGATGAAAGTCATTTTATGGTAGTCTGGTTTATCTTATTTATAATATAAGCGATCATCATTCCAGAGACACATCGCATTGCTGGAAAATGATCGCAGTTATGAGATCGTCTTGGGTGTCCCTGACACTGACACTCCGTACAGAAGATGCGCTCAAAAAGAAGGAAATGTTTTTTTTTTGTTATGTTATGTTTTTTTTTTCTTTTTGCTTTATAAAACTTATTTCAAGCGGACCCATATTTTATAAACGTGAAAATGAGCAATCACACCCTAATAGCATTGTGTTATTTTATTTAGGTCAAACAATAAAAAAGCTGGGAGAGGAAATGCGCTCCCTCGCCGATGCAAAGTCGTGTATGTGTGGTAAGGTGCGAGTACATCACTGGGAAAATATCACAATATTTCATAATGGCAACACCTGCTATCGGTTTCAGTTTTAAACACGAACCCTCAACTGCATGCTCGAAGCCATATACTTAAAAACAACTCAGGGCCGAACGCCGGAAAAAAAAATTACACACATCTTCCCGAGGGGAAACCATGGGGTGAGGCGGAATCATCGGGTTGCGGTCCGAGGAACGAGTCAGTTGCGTGGCTGACGTCGATGCTAATGGCGCCACCCCGTGACTTGCCGCGTAGCGTTACCCCCTAGCGCGAGCCTTCGTCGCGGCGCCGCGGACAGAGAAACTTGGAACGCTCGCTCCGGCTCGCCGTTGATTTTTTTCACACTCGAAGGAGAGGAACTAATGAGTGAGATTTGCGGCGTGCGCGCGCGGCTGAGGAGAAAAGCGAACGCAACGCGTCAGTGCACGCAGCTGGGTAAGAGATGAGAGAGCGAGAGAGGAACGCGCAGCATGTTGGGAGAGGAAGGAATGAGGAAGTGAGCCGCGTGCGTTAGTTCGAGTGCCGACTACAACGCCGACGGCCGCGGGACATAGACGACGAGCAGAGATGCTCCGCATCTAAAAGAGAAGCAACAAACCAAAAACGTCCTCACCTTGTCGAGTTGCTTTTGAATAGAAGAAACAGAATATCGTCAACATGGACGGATTCAGACTGGTTTGCCTCTCTTATGTTAATAGTCGCTAGTGAGAAGTCTCTCCACGTCGGTGCACTTGATGCGTGGGTAGCCTGCACGAATCTGCGCAACAAAAATGAGGTGCGGAAACCCGTAGTGACGCAAGTTCCACCACTGATCGAATTCAGTCTCTTCGGTCTACTTATAGACGAAGAACCTGCCACTTGCAACGCTTCTACTTTCCTTGGTTGTTACGTTTCGGGTTTTTTTTTGTCCAAATACCGCTTTCCGCACTTTCCTGCCAACAAAACAGGCTTTTCCAGGGACGCACTGAATTACGCTGCATTCTTACTTTGTCTAGGCACAGCCGTATTTCTGGAACACAGTTTGGCGGATAGAACGTTCTAAAGGGATATTTGGTGAGATTAAATATTTCTTGACGTAAATAACAATTTTCTGCCCGATTGGCACCCTTCATCTAAGGGAGTAGTTTGCCCCCGCAGTACATTCGACGATGCACTTTCTAGTACCACTCACTTATTCACTCTACACTGTGGGGTTGCGTACGTTTAAGGGCTGCCTCGACAAAAAATGTAGATCTGGATCCGCGGATATCGGCATCCGCATCCGCAATCTGCCAAATCGAATTCATTTTTATCCGCTTCCGCCAGTTTACTACGGATATATCCGCGGATGAGCCGCGGGTATTCCGCGGATAAGCATGGCTCTCGATGGTACTTTCCCGTTCGCACGCGCTATTCGTCAGGCTGAGCTAGTTCGTACCAGCTCTTCCCCGCATGCTTCCATAACCGCGGTATACGGGTGCTGTGAAAGGAAAAAGCTTTCGATCGTACGGAACTGGAGCGAAAGCAACAGGTGTGCGAAGAGATCTACAAACAGCACTAATTAAAAAAAAACTGCTTTTTGCAGTTTTTTTGCAGTTAGCGTTTTATTATTATGCGATCTAAATAAGGAAACAATCCACGGTACCAAGTGAATGCCACAACTTTCTATATTTTGTTCGCCGTTTTTACATAATCTAACGCAGTTTCTAAGTAATGTTGGTAACATTTTCTAGTTTTTTTTTATTTTTTTGTTTAATTGCGAGTGCTTTTTTGTTTAGTCAAATTACTTGCAGCGATGAAAAGTGTCGTGTGCCTTATGTCGCAATACTGCACCGCAATGCGGCGTTTCTTATTTACCCTGTCTGGACCTTCGGGATCCACAGATCTAACAAAAAATGCAAAAAAAAAATAATCGTACGCCTTAATTGATTTACCAACGAAACGCGCGTGCATTTTACGTGAAAACATAGGCTTTACCGCCGTTGAAGTAACGGTCGAATTTAATTTTAGTTTATTTATTTTATTCATTTATTTATGCGAGGTCACAGTGCTGAACCAGAGACTGTGGACTTTTCTTTTTTCTTTTTTTTCTGCTGCTCGCGCAACTGCTGGTGATTGCGCACGACGTCGTATCGCACTGGTGCCCTCTATCCGGTATAGCGCTGGAACGCTTTCCGATCTGGGCGCATATTTTGCGCGTCGTTCTTTCCCCTCGGGCTGGAAATAATTACGGCAATGTCACGAGCGACCGTTTCTCCCAAATAGCGCGTATAATTAGCGTGTTCAAATGGCGCATTACCTCGAGTCTGGTTGTGCGCAGATATTGGAAGTTTCTTATAGTAGGTAGCCCACCGCAGATGGTGGGTAACTATCCTAAGAGATCTGATAGAGGTATACGGTAGCCCACCATACATTGCGCGAGCCTGTTGTCTAACGTGCCTATAGATTGCGGCGTCTTCAACTGCTCGATCCAACGTCACGTTGGTTATGGATCGCGTTTTGCAGTATACGAGCTGCGAGGGGGGCAGTGGGGGGGGGGGGGGGGGGAGCGTTGGTCGTCCGCGAGCGTCTCTGTGCCTTTCCGCCCGCTTTCCCCTTCTGCGCGCGACGACGCAGCACACGCGCACTAGTTGCATGCACACTGGCGAGCAATTTGCCCAGGAGGCGTCCGCCATGACATTCCGAACGACATCCATGGTTGGAGTTGCTTCCGTATCTTAAATTCATCCGAATAGCAAGTCGTCTGCTTCTTCCGCGGGAGTTCCGGTGACGTCAGAGAGGCGCCGAGCTCTGATTGGCTTTCATTGAAAGGATAGTGGGTAGACCTCATTGCTAGATGCCTTGAAGATCCACCCACTATTTTTTTTTTTCTATCAGCCAATAAGAGCTCGGTTTTCTGACATCATTGCAACCCCCGTGCAACAAAGCAGACGAACTTTGCGCTCCTCGTCGACTTTCTCTAGTGTTCTCCCGTTGTGAGCTTACACGCGCAGACATGTAAACTAGTCTTGGCTAAGAAGAAAACCGATCTGAGTCGGATCCGTGCATAAGGAAGGAGGTGTCGGCTGTGAAGGGTGACCCGCGGTACACCGGTTGCAGCGAGCAATAATATTGACGAGGCTGAAGAGACCGCAGGCGCCATCCGAAGATAGATGCGTCTGCGTGGGCAGGGTCGATCTCGCTCGCGAGCAAACATTCCCGCGCAGAGCGCGGGCTGCTCGGCTATCCGAGTCCTTGCAAATAGAAGCTCGCTTCATGCCGAGTTCACAGTCGTGGGAGGCGCGTCCTCTCTGCTTGCCAGCCTTTCCGCGGTTATGGATGGGACGTGTTGTTTATGTCTCGGTAAACCATCGCTCCCTCGTGCCTGACCCGCATGCAAATACGGGAAAGGTCAGGCCGACTAGGGTATCGCTGTTCGGCGTGAGCTTGCTAGCGTCAATATAAGTAAAGGGAACGGTAGATTTCACGGGAGGAATTTCTAGTTTTTGGTTTTCTTTTTTCTTTAGAAAACAAGCATCTACAACGTTCCCCTCCCCTCTTACAAACAAAAAAAAAAACGTTTTTTTTTGTTGTTGTTTTTTACCGCAAGAATTAATTATATGGATCGCCGATATCTCCGTGACCACCCAAATATAGTACCATAGCGGTACAGATCGAATTCTTAAGATTTAGAATGAATCTTTGTCTCGTACAAAAGTTGTCAGAGATTTTCTGAAGCTTTAGATGGAACAATGGGTTTCGTTTTCTGTCGCTGATGCCATTCGTTTTCATGTATTCCTGGGCTTCATCGGTCGCCATTTTCTAATTTCCGAAAATTTCCGGAAACTTCTTTTAACTTTTGAATCAGATAGCGGCCGACTATAAAATTGTAGCGTCTGTCACGGACCGCTATAGTGCTACATTTGGGCGGTAATTGAAAGTTAGGCAATGCCTGACATGTTTTTGCCATAAATTAAAAAAAAAAAAAAGCATTTTATTTTTGGGCACACTTGGTAAATGCGGAAATTTCATCTTTGAATTTTTATCCTGGTTGTATGTTTGGCTGTTGTTGCTCCGATGCACCGAACACAGGCTCTCTACAATGTGAAATAAATATGCTATGTAATGTCTAGGCTCTTTAAGGTCCGTCTGCTTCGAGGGAGCATATATTTTCTGCGTTCTGCAGAGAGGCAATTTCGGCAGTGCGGAACTGGCGGCTACTCTGATGCACCGAACACAGGCTCTCTACAATGTGAAATAAATATGCTATGTAATGTCTAGGCTCTTTAAGGTCCGTCTGCTTCGAGGGAGCATATATTTTCTGCGTTATAGTAGGTAGCCCACCGCAGATGGTGGGTTATACCTACTAAGAGATCTGATAGAGGTATACGGTAGCCCACCATACATTGCGCGAGCCTGTTGTCTAACGTGCCTATAGATTACGGAGTCTTCAACTGCTCGATCCAACGTTACGTTGGTTATGGATCGCGTTTTTGCAGTACGAGCTGTGAAAGGGAGAGGGGGGGGGGAAGCGTTGCTCGTCCGCGAGCGTCTCTGTGCCTTTCCGCCCGCTTTCCCCTTCTGCGCGCGACGACGCAGCACACGCGCACTAGTTGCATGCACACTGGCGAGCAATTTGCCCAGTGTCCGCCATGACATTGCGAACGACATCCATGGTTGGAGTTGCTTCCGTATCTTAAATTCATCCGAATAGCAAGTCGTCTGCTTCTTCCGCGGGAGTTCCGGTGACGTCAGAGAGGCGCCGAGCTCTGATTGGCTTTCATTGAAAGGATAGTGGGTAGACCTCATTGCTAGATGCCTCGAAGATCCACCCACTATTTTTTTTTTTTCAATCAGCCAATAAGAGCTCGGTTTTCTGACATCATTGCAACCCCCGTGCAACAAAGCAGACGAACTTTGCGCTCCTCATCGACTTTCTCTAGTGTTCTCCCGTTGTGAGCTTACACGCGCAGACATGTAAACTAGTCTTGGCTAAGAAGAAAACCGATCTGAGTCGGATCCGTGCATAAGGAAGGATGTGTCGGCTGTGAAGGGTGACCCGCGGTACACCGGTTGCAGCGAGCAATAATATTGACGAGGCTGAAGAGACCGCAGGCGCCATCCGAAGATAGATGCGTCTGCGTGGGCAGGGTCGATCTCGCTCGCGAGCAAACATTCCCGCGCAGAGCGCGGGCTGCTCGGCTATCCGAGTCCTTGCAAATAGAAGCTCGCTTCAAGCCGAGTTCACAGTCGTGGGAGGCGCGTCCTCTCTGCTTGCCAGCCTTTCCGCGGTTATGGATGGGACGTGTTGTTTATGTCTCGGTAAACCATCGCTCCCTCGTGCCTGACCCGCATGCAAATACGGGAAAGGTCAGGCCGACCAGGGTATCGCTGTTCGGCGTGAGCTTGCTAGCGTCAATATAAGTAAAGTGAACGGTAGATTTCACGGGAGGACTTTCTAGTTTTTGGTTTTCTTTTTTCTTTAGAAAACAAGCATCTACAACGTTCCCCTCCCCTCTTACAAACAAAAAAAACGTTTTTTTTGTTGTTGTTTTTTACCGCAAGAATTAATTATATGGATCGCCGATATCTCCGTGACCACCCAAATATAGTACCATAGCGGTACAGATCGAATTCTTAAGATTTAGAATGAATCTTTGTCTCGTACAAAAGTTGTCAGAGATTTTCTGAAGCTTTAGATGGAACAATGGGTTTCGTTTTCTGTCGCTGATGCCATTCGTTTTCATGTATTCCTGGGCTTCATCGGTCGCCATTTTCTAATTTCCGAAAATTTCCGGAAACTTCTTTTAACTTTTGAATCAGATAGCGGCCGACTATAAAATTGTAGCGTCTGTCACGGACCGCTATAGTGCTACATTTGGGCGGTAATTGAAAGTTAGGCAATGCCTGACATGTTTTTGCCATAAATTAAAAAAAAAAGCATTTTATTTTTGGGCACACTTGGTAAATGCGGAAATTTCATCTTTGAATTTTTATCCTGGTTGTATGTTTGGCTGTTGTTGCTCCGATGCACCGAACACAGGCTCTCTACAATGTGAAATAAATATGCTATGTAATGTCTAGGCTCTTTAAGGTCCGTCTGCTTCGAGGGAGCATATATTTTCTGCGTTCTGCAGAGAGGCAATTTCGGCAGTGCGGAACTGGCGGCTACTCTGATGCACCGAACACAGGCTCTCTACAATGTGAAATAAATATGCTATGTAATGTCTAGGCTCTTTAAGGTCCGTCTGCTTCGAGGGAGCATATATTTTCTGCGTTCTGCAGAGAGGCAATTTCGGCAGTGCGGAACTGGCGGCTACTCTGATGCACCGAACACAGGCTCTCTACAATGTGAAATAATATGCTACGTAATGTCTAGGCTCTTTAAGGTCCGTCTGCTTCGAGGGAGCATATATTTTCTGCGTTCTGCAGAGAGGCAATTTCGGCAGTGCGGAACTGGCGGCTACTCTGATGCACCGAACACAGGCTCTCTACAATGTGAAATAAATATGCTATGTAATGTCTAGGCTCTTTAAGGTCCGTCTGCTTCGAGGGAGCATATATTTTCTGCGTTCTGCAGAGAGGCAATTTCGGCAGTGCGGAACTGGCGGCTAACCGGGGTACTTGGCGTGCATCGCGGAATGATCACTCACGAATTCAAAATTTGAACATATCCGTGGAGATGTTTGAATTGCATAATACGATAATTCCACGTAACATACCTAGTCAGGGGGAAGATAAAAATAAATAGCTAAACAAAAAATAACATAATAAATAAAACAAAACAACCCAATAGTAAACAAGTTAAAACGCCAATAAGTCGGTAATTGTAGAAGGTACGTAGACCATGAAGTGTTTTATAGCACATCGCGCACGTCACAAGTTCCGTCCAAAATAACTTGAACTCAAAACGTCATAAACAACTCGTGTGCTTAACTACTGGGGCTGTACTCGGGGCAAGAAATATTCTCGTTTCCGAAACGCTCGATCTGCGGGGCCCTATCCCCCGGAGGGTGACTTTCCCTCTACAACTACCGATCGATCATCCAGGGACCTTGTAGATGTCCGAGCTACGAGCGATCTCCTCTGGCGCACATTATACACGAGTCTCGCATACGCATTTCTACATCGATAACTCCAACCCATCAGCCTGCGCAACGAAGGAGACCATACTATGCATGACCGAACTGAGGAACGATGATGGGGAAATTACTATGCGCAATCTTCCTTTTTAATCCAGAGTCCTCTGGGACGCGCGCCTCGACGTTTTCGACAAGGGAATGCACTTCGCCGCTCTCCGTTTCCGTACGCGTTCAACGTGTACTTCGTTTCACTTTACGACGGACGGTATACGAGCCAAACCAGCGAATTCAGCGCTGTGAACACGCGCCGCTGCGTACGTCCCTAAAGTCACGTGACGCTCCCCCGGCACTGGATCGGCTCGGATTGTTCTTAGAGTCTTCTGTGGTCCAAGTATACTGCACGCGCTCGTTTATCGTTACACACTCGCAGTTAAGATCTCGTACACCGATTGTCCATTCGAGAATGGCGCACAAGCACTCGTGTCTCGAAGAAAGTTCAAATGGAGACTTCTAGTAGTGCCTTTGTAACGATCCCGGTGCCTGTTTACGATACATATCTGCTTTCCTCTGCGAGCGAACCGTAAAGGGTGGTGCTCAGTCATTAGAGAGCTTCAGAGAACCGTTTTTGCACATATCCCATACAATACGATAGGCTCTCCGGTACGAACTGCGCATGCGCTACCGCAGAAGACTCGCACATGCGCAGTTCGTATCGGAGTGCCCATCGTACCGTATCGGATGCGCAAAAATGGTTCCCTAAAACTCTCTACTATCTGAGGGGCATTTCTTTCCCGCATGACAATCCTATGGTCACGCAAGTACTTGTCGCAATAAAGTTTGTAAAACATTTGCATGCTATACACCGTTTCGAGCCCTATAGTACAGCGGCCTAAAGTCCCTGCTCTCATTGGTCCGTACCCGCGTTCCGTTTCCGATTAGAAGGAACCTGGCGGATTTGACGCGAGCTCACCCTCGAGTAACGGTTTGATACCTTGGCCTTCGAAAACCTACCCGCGGCCAGCGTTATACCCCTGTCAGACGGGCACGTTAAATGACATTTAAGCAAAATGACATTTCAGCTCGGCCAATGAGCGTGAGCGATGAAGAACCAGGATCACGTGAAGAACCAGGATCACGAGCTGATTCGCCGAGCGGTGAATGACATTCGATCAAAATGACATTTACTTACCCGTCTGACAGGGGTATTATTCTATCTGCATTGTCACGTGACCCGGCGCGCCGGAGTAACTCGGAAGATTTCGAACGCAGCCGTGGTGTCCGAGATAGGAAGAATCGTGGCGGACCGCGCGCGCTAGGAGCGAGGAAAGGAGGGAGGGGGATGACTTGTCGCTACTTCGCGTAGCCTCATCTAGGGACGTTACAGCAGCAGCCGACGTTCCGGTTCGACGGAAGAAATTAAACAACGCCAAAACTGAATAGTCACCGCACTCATGGACACTGTGCGTTCAGTAGCTCCGGTCACGTACAAAACAAACCAAAACAAAAGAAAACAAAGATCGCAGGACTGCGAAACATTTACTGTGGATGATTCATTCAGTCGGTGATTGATTTCAAACGCACAAAGACGATAAGCACAGTGACGATGTCTTGTTTGGCGCTGCTTGATTGGGTCTATCGGGTGGTTAGTCTCGGAGTTAGTCGAACGTGAAGTGAAAGGAACTGGGGAATATACTTATACTACTGCTAATTGTGTTGCATGGAACAATTAACCCTTAGCAAAAAGAGGCCGTACTTGAAACAAAGTTGAAAAATATTGAATGGGAATATTCATTTTGTATTACTTTGTCCACATTCGAAATACGCGCGTAAGGTATTCAAAATAGATCATAAATATTATTCAGAAAAGATTTTAGATATACCAAAAATATAGTTCCTTCCCCCTCAGGATGCCATTTGTGTATTAAAAACCGGCTACACAAATTGTTTAATTTTTTTTTTCATTTTACATTATGTTAGTAAATGGTGTCCCTTTGGTATTTGAAGGCACTACTAAATACATCCTACACATTAGAAACGAACACACACACAAACACCACGACGCACTCAACACCAGGCTCACAGTCCCGTTGACTGCTCTAGACCATTATATAGCCTACATATTGAAGGTAACCATTTGGCCGGTGACCCCCTCTGCACTTATTAAGGTTCCAAGTATTCGATCTTCTCCTCGGGAGTCTGTCAAAGGGAAAACAGTGTTTTGAAGTTCGTGGACGATATCTCTTACTAAAAAAAAAACCATTGGTACAACTAATAATAATTCGGCGCAGTAGCTAAAACAATATCCACAAAAATGGCTCCCAGAAGAAATGTTATTGCTTCTCTGCATAGCACCACTCAGGACGAAGCGAGTCAAGGCAGTTTCTTCACTTTAAAATAGTTATTTTGCTTTCTTTACTAGTTGACTATTTAATATGGTCATTAACGTCACTATATGAAAGTCACTCCTCACGAAACGTACAATGGTGAGTATACACATTCAGTGAACTAACATTGTGCTAACACAACCACGCCAAACATACCTGCTCACAGCACTTGCTGAAGCTTTCCAGCATCAGCAAGTGTTGTGGTTGTAGTTCCCGAATCCCGTTTGTGATTGGTGTGCAAGAAACTCATCAGTTGTGTTCCTAATAGAAAAAAAGGAAACAATAACATAAACTGGGCTCAATTATCAGTGCGATGCTGCACAAGTCAATTGACAAACTAATCAAATGTTGTATTTAGGCACTTCAGTGTACTCCACGTCTGCTTGAAGTGAACTTCTGATAGGCGAGCTTTTCAATACTTTTGTGGTTTGAGTCAAACCACCAAAGTATTGCAGTCAAAAGATACTTAGAGTAGAACACAACGGTATTTACAATTTCCAGGTATTTTAAGAGTATTCTGCACATATTTTTGGTCGCTGCATTTTTATTAGGGTTGGAGTATATTTTGCATGAAATAAAAATATTTGAAGAAATCTATGTGAAAGATATTTTGTGCCTACTAATTTAGTATTTACATATTTCAGAACGTATGAAGGGAACTTCAAATCTAGTTTAAATAAAGGTATATTAAAGATATCTTCAGAAATATACTTTAGTACTCATTAAAAAAAGTATATATTTCGGTCTATTTTTGTGTACTTACAATTATGATCTGTACTTCAAATACACTCAAATTAGAATGTGGTATATTTCAAACGTCTTAGTTTTCGCTAAGAAGGCATCTACGGCACGCTGAGTGTGACGTTCGTTTAAATTTTTGAAGCGTTATCCGTGCCCAGTATTAGAACACAGACGCGATATATATATATATATTGTTACAGATCGCTTTGTTCGTTGCTCCCACTTCGTCCTTCCCTCGTCTACGACCCACCTCTTCTTCTTTTTCTCCTTTTTGTCCCGCTCGTTGCACATCAATGCCCTACTGTCACATTTTGCCCCCTCCTGGTTGACTGTCCGTCCTCGGCAGTCTGTGTCCCGTGCTGGTCTTGACTGAATGTCTGTCTTGACACGTAGAGCTTCAGTTGACTGCGGTGAGCCGGGAAAGTCCGGGATGCTTCTCGGGGTGCATTGAGGTCTCGTAGCCAGTAGCTCACGGGTCCGGTTTGTCGAAGCACTTCACAGGGTCCTCTGTATTTTGGAAGTAGCTTGGTTGCTTTTCCTTTCCTTCTAACGGGAAGGCGTACAAGAACAAGGTCCCCTGGCACGATGGGGGACATTCGGTCGTCCTGTCGGTGATTGGTTAGCATCCGCTGCTGGGCTCTGGTTATTGCGACGCGAGCCCGGCGGCGAGCCTCATTGAGCCTGTCCTCAAAATGATCGTTCATTTCTTGCCTTCTTTGGTTCCACGTAGTGGATAACGTTGATTCCTGTGGCAGAACTGGAGTTCTACCGTACACCAGTTTAAAAGGGGTCGTCGTGGTACTTGCTTGTTGCGACGTGTTCAAAGCAAATGATGCGTATGGTACGTACACATCCCAATTGTCATGTGAAGCATTAACATAAGCGTACAATATATCGGAGATAGTTCGATTAGCACGCTCGACGAGTCCGTTGGTTTGGGGATGACAGGGTGCTGACTGGGCGTGGTGTATTCCATGAGTTACCATCTCTTGTTTAAAAATACGAGAGCTAAATGGAGTTCCCCGGTCAGTAAGTACGGTGCGGGGCACGCCGTGGCGAAGTACTATTTGCTCACGTAGAAACTCCACAATGTGATTAGCTGACGTTGTAGGCACGGCACGTAGCTCAATCCACTTTGTAAGGTGGTCAACAGCAACAATAATGAAACGGTTGCCCTTTTGTGATTTCGGAAATGGCCCTAAATGATCAAGTCCAATAAGTTCGAAAGCAGCTTGCGGTGGTTGAGTCGGATGAATCTCGGTGAAAGGTGAAATACCGGGCAATTTCCTCCTTTGACATGATTCACAGGACGCGACATACCCGGAAACATTTTTCCGGAATCCGTGCCACCAATAGCGTTCGGAAAGTTTGGCCAGAGTCTTATCTCGACCGAGGTGACCCGCTGTGGGGTCATCATGGCAGAGATTCAACACGGTAGCCCTCAGAGAAGCTAGAATCACCGGTAGCCATTGTTGTTGACCGGGATTTCTGTGACAGAGAAGGCCATTTTGCACTTGGTATGCTCGACGCAGTCGCCGTAAAATGTCTGTCGAACCGGATAATGCGAGGCGCTGTACGATATCTTGTACTTCGTTATCTTGACATTGACTGTGACGTAGGTCGAAAGTCGCACCACAAAAACAAGTGTCACACTCCGGGGCCTCAGGGATCTTGTCTAGTGGTTGTTGTTGTTGTTGTTGTTGTTGTTGTTGTTGTTGTTGTTGTTGTTGTTGTAATGACAAATCGTGAAAATGGGAAAAGCCCGTGCGTAAATATTATCCACCCATAACGGGGGAACGACTCGCACGGGCTGGGGAGAGAGGAGTGAAAGAAGAGGGAGGAGAAGGGGAAGGTTGATTTTGATAGTGGCGACATATTAAGATATTCAAATAGTTAGTTGCAGAATTGGAGGGAGGGGGAATGCCTGAAACCATGTTAAAAGAAAAAAAAGAAAAAAAACTTTGAATGTGCGGTGTGAGTTAGGATACACCGGATAAAAGGTTTTGAGACACGAAGTGTCACACCAAGCGGCATAAAAGTCGGGTGGCGTATAGTTTCATCCGCGTTGTAAACTACACATGCTAACACTGGAAGAGGAATTCAGGTACTCTCACAAGTATCTGCAGCAAAAAGTACTAAACTGTGGCGGAAAGCAATGGCGTCACAGCTCTGTGGCGGAAAGCAAGGGCGTCACAGCTGAGTTGCGAGGCCACTTGCTTTTAGGAACTCTAAAAGTGCTCGAAAGGTGTGTTCTGTGAGGCGCTTGCCCCCGTTCGGGAACATCAGTTGGTGGGGCGTTGTCACCGACGTGCAGGATGTTTGCAGGGCAGTGTGAAGCACAGTTCGAGCGCTGCCGTATTTTGGACACGACCATGGCACGTGTTCGGTGTCCTCTAGGGTCCCGCAGCTGTTGCAGTTCGGACTATTTTTGCGTGAAATCTTGTGCAACGTTTTTGCCGTAAACGGGCAGCCCGCTCTCAGGCGATGCAGAAGGCTAGACTCCTTTCGGCTGAGTTTCGACTCCGGTAGGGGAGGAGGAGCATTGCCAGAGGCGACACCGTCATGAGGATGCCCCATTCTTGTAATCAGATGGACAAGACGCTTGGCTTCACTGAATCGGGGGATGAAGTATTCTGGGGTCTCCTGGCCATGAGCCATAGCCGCCAGAGAGTCCACCTGCTCGTTGCCTTTGATGCCACAGTGAGATGGAATCCATTGAAATGCCAGCCTCCATCCCTTGGCTTCAACTTTACGGGCTAAATGAGCGGCTTCCTGTGCGAGTGGTGGAGCATCTTTCAGGTTTTCAAGATGACAAAGGGCACTCCTGGAATCTGTCAGTATAACTGCCGCTCGGGGCTCAAATACAAGCAGCGCCTCCAGAGCCTTGCAGATAGCTACTAGTTCCGCAGTTGTTGACGTTGTATGAAAATTAAGCCTACCAGCTTGCTGCACCGCCATGGACGGGATCAGAAATGCCGCTGTAGATGTTGCTGTTTCGGGCTTTGTCGACCCATCAGTGAAGACATGTAGCCAGCCATTATACCATCTATCTAGGTGATCCATAGCGAGGGAACGAGCTACGATGGGAGCGACAGATGACTTTTGCTGGAAGAACGGGAGAGTACCGGTCACATTCAGCGGTGGTAAGGTTGTGTGGGGTGGTGTCGGTGGGAATCGCCTTTTGGGTGGTCCGATCTGGTCCTCGAATTCTATTGTGACAGTTCCAAGGCAGGATAGCGGCCGTGAGCGGAGTTTGGATAGAATAGATGTCGCCGACGATGCGTCTTGGAGTCGCACTAGATGGCGCATTGCTCGTTTTTTTTTTTGTGAAGCAAGATCGGGTTTTCTCTTGCCTCAACTAGCGTCGCTACATTTCCAGCGAATCGTGGAAGCCCAAGGCACAGTCGCAGCGCGCATCGATGAAATTGCTCTAACTGCTGTATCTGGGGTCTGCCAAAGTGAAGAAGTGGTACAGCGTAGAGTATTCTTGAGAGGATGAGTCCACGGTACAAAGCTAGAAGGCCCTGGGGAGAGAGGCCTGAGTTCCTTCGTCGGAAGCAGCGAAGAACGCCCATCAGCTGACGACACTGGATGAGTAGTCGCTTTGCTTCTGGGCGCCAAGTCACGTGGTTGTCGATCAGGACGCCCAGGTATCGTTGTGTAGTAACATGCTGAAGAGGGATGTTCCCTATCTTCGGAGCATTAGCTACGGGTCGGCTGGGTGTTCCGTTGGGACGGTAGCACAGAAACGCGGTTTTTGTGACAGAAAGAGTGAGCCCGAGGTCTGCTGTGGTCTTCACAACCTCGTCAAGTGCTCTTTGCAGCTGCGAGCCGATACTTCTTGAAGCCCTTGAAGGACCGACGCACCAGAGTGCTGCATCGTCAGCGTATATCGCAATGTGTAGAGCTGCAGGAGACTTGGGCAATGCCTTCAGAGAAAACGGAAGGGCGGCCATAGCAAGGTTAAAGAGGAAAGCACTTAAAACACTGCCCTGAGGAACACCTTGTGTCATTGAACGACGGCTGCTGACGGCGCCAGGAAGTCGTACGAAAAAGGATCTTCCTGTAAGGAAGGCGCACACGTAGCTGTACAATCTTCCTGTAATGCCGAAATGTTGTAGCCGCTGGAGAATTGTTGCATGTGGTAGAGCGTCAAATGCCTTGTGTATATCTAGAAATACACAATACACTGTCTGGTGAGATGCTCGTGCCTCCTCCAAAGTTGATGCTAGGTCGCCAATTGCATCGGCAGTGCAGCGTTTAGCGCGAAATCCACAAAGTTCATCAGGCAGCGCACCTATAGTCTCCATATACCAGGTTAGCCTACGTAACACAAGTCGCTCCATGAGCTTTCCTACGCAGCTTGTCAGCGAGATGGGACGGTACGAGTCAAGTAATTGCGTTGGCTTTCCTGGTTTGCGTATAGGCACAACAGTAGATGTTAACCAGGCCTCAGGAATCTTAGCTGTGCGCCATATAGCATTAAATGCCTCTAGTATGGCCGAGTACTGTGATCTGTCAAGATTTCGTAGTGCCTGATAATTTACCCCATCAGGTCCTGGAGCACTTTTGCGTCGACACCGACGCAAGGCGAATTCAAGCTCTGAGATCGTGAAGTCTGAATCAAGAGCAAGGGGAGGCCAGCTTCTGCTATTCGCACTGGATTCCCTACCACCCTGGTAACCAGGAGGTAGTGGAATGGGTGTCGCGAAGGCATCAGCAAGTAGTTCAGCCGTCTCCTGCATTGTATGGCCAATAGCAATTGCTAGACCTGCGATTGGATGAGAATTTACTCGATGATAGTGTCTGGGCCATCTAACATGCACGTGAAATACCTGACACTGATCCAAAGGAGGAGCAAAGTTGGTCCCATTGGTGCCGTTGGAGCCGGGATGTGTGCCGGCGGAAAGCCGCATCAAGTTGTCTGTGCCTCATCCAATCTGCGGGATCGCTCGTTCTGCGAGCTCGCCGCTGGGCTCTCCTCCGGGCCGCCCGCAGTTTGAGGTACGTGAGGTCGGGACTAGGACGGGTGATAGGAACACGGATCGTTTTCGTAGCCAGGGATACAGCGTGAGCGATTGTAGAGGATGGGTCTCCTGCAAGGTTAACCACATGTCCTCCCATGTGAGCCCTAAATGCATCCCAATTGGTGACGCGTACCTCTTTGTACATTGGCGTCGGAGGTCTTGGTGAAGTGACTATTATGGGAACATGGTCGCTTCCCCATGTGTCGGGTTGAGCATTCCACTCTGCTGTTATATTCGGTGAAACAAAAGAGAGATCCAAGACACTCTGTTTAACTCCCGGTCTTACAAAAGTTTCAGTTCCGTCATTCAGCGCTTGAAGGTGTAAGGACGATGCTACAATCTCCAGTTCAATTCCTCGTCGTGTAGTCTGCCTGTCTCCCCATAGCTCGTTATGGGCATTAAAATCTCCACAGATAACAAGGTGCCCTCTAGAGACATGTTCTATCTCTCGTAGCTCTTCGGGATCCCAGCAGACGTTTGGAGGAACGTAGACGCTAATGATAGAAAACAGTTCTCCTCTAGAGCGAACTGTCACACCGACGTATTCCGCTGCTCCTTTTGCGATTGAGGATAGGTCTAGGGGTTCTTGATAAATTCTGTCCCGGACAAATAGTGCCGCCCGAGACTGGTCGTCGTTTCGTTTTGATGCACTTAGATATATCACATATGGCGCAAGTCTGCAGTCTCCAAGACGAATAAGTGGCTCTTGAAGGGCCAGAATGTCTATTTTGTTTGCCAGAAGGTACTGGCGTAGGCCAGGAAGACGAGATCTAAGGCCACGTACGTTCCATTGGAGCACAGTGGGTAGTTTAGGTTTTCTACTTTGGGGCTTTCGACATCTTCCGTTGTTGCTCACTGTTGTTTGGTGAAATAGCGGTCCAACTGGTCAATGACGAATTGGATCACCCATTGTAGACCACATGCCCATGGTGTTTGTAGGGGTATCAGAAAAGAGCATGCCATATGTGCAGCGGTTTTGATAATGGACAGCCAGTCCACTTCTGGAGTCGGTAATGAAGATGGCTTTGGATTTGTGACATTCGTTGTTGGAGGCTTGAGACTGCAAATGTTCTCCTGGGAAGGCGGATGTGCTTGGTGAGTATCGCAGTCCATTTTCTCCGTTATGGGGTTGTTGCTGGGTGCAACAGCCTGCTTTTGTGGAAGGGACTTTGGTAGAGTGCGAGGCGACTGTTGAATTCCTTTTGCTACCATTGAATATGTAGTGCCGGTGACGGATGCTGAGGCGGATGTTGAAGCGCATGATGCTGGAACAACTTCTTTAGCTTCCGGAACAGAAATTTTCTCGGGCACGATGTGTTTCTTTGTAGTCACTCTCTCCAGAGCTCTTTGGCGAGGGGTCGAAGTGCCGTCCTGCGTGGGATTACTTTTGGGGTTCTGTATAGCTGCTCGTGCAGTCCGGAGATCGACAGAGTTCACCTTCGAGTAGTGAAGAATGTCTCGTTCATTCTTCAATTTCTGGCATTTTGGGGATGTCGCCTCATGCTGTTCTCCGCAGTTCACGCATTTGATGGTCGTGGAGGTGCATTTCTGTTTTGTTTTTTCGTCAATTGTTGGATGCTTCTCACCGCAGCGGCTGCAAGCAACGGAACGCTTGCACGTGACAGCGTAGTGTCCGAAGCCTCCACACCGGTAGCATTGAGTCGGTCGGTGGTGGAATTCCATCACTGGATGCCGGACTCGCCCAAGAAGAACATGGCTTGGAAGCTTGCTTCCGCGAAAGGTGATCCATACGCTCTCAGAGGAGCCGAAACGACGTACTCGAGCGATCTCCGTATCAGACTGCAGTCGTCCAGCAATTTTTGCTTCAGGAAGCGCTGCGTCGACGTTCTTGATCACACCTTCGACTGTGGGACCTGCAAGGCCCTCGTACGCCTTCACTGGAAGTCCGCAGAGGCGTGTGCATTTGAGCAGTGTTCTTGTGGTGAATCCATTTCTCACATCCACGGCAATTAAGTTCAGACGCTCATTTTGTCTGATTTGAACAATGCACTCGGGGCAGAGAAGATCTAAACCGTCTGTGAGCTTTAGGCTGCTCAGACTGCTGATGCGGTCACCTTCTTTCGTTGGCACAAATATCACGGTGAGGCTTTCGGTCCGGGGAGCGTCCTTTTCCGAGTCTTGACTGGACGTTTCCTTGTACCGACGTTTTCGGGGAGCACGGGCTGGATACCATTCGCCGCCGTCGTCAGGAGCAGCATCCGAGTCTAGAATCTCGCCGTCCCGAGAATCCTGGGCGTCCATTATGATTTGGTCATTGTCCGTAGTTGAAGGGATCTTACTAATAATGGCTTCGATGTCGGGGCTCAAGTTGCTGTTCTGATCCGTGTTCCGGTCAGCGTCGTCTTGGTTGGCATTAGGCATGATCGGCCGCTGGCCGAAGTGGTTACCCACTCCGGAACGAGGCGGAAGACGTTGCAGAGGCCTTTTGGTCAGTTGGGAATGCAGGGATGACGAAGATTGAGTGAGAAACAACCAGAAATGCGGAGGTCTGAAAAAGCTGGACTTCTGTCAAGGTCGTTTTCTTCTTCCTCCGTCTAGTGGGTTGCGAGATAGAAAGTCAGCGTCCTGATGACTACGTCCGCTACGATGTATGACTTCAAAATTATACTCTTGCAGTAGAATCGCCCAGCGTGCCAGTTTTGCCGTCAAGTCTCGTTTGCTCTGAAGCCAGGTCAATGCTGAATTATCTGAATTATTTTAATTAATGAAAATAGACACATGGTTTCAAATTAGAAACTTGTTCAGCGTCATCGAAAACCCCTAATTCAGTAATTTTCAGGAAGACTTTGAGCGCGTGAGAAGCGTAGTAGTGCACTAAAGTTACCACTCGTGGAGCAGGTACAAGGCTGGGGCTAGATAAGAGACGGAAAAATCGCACGGGCGCCTTATCGCAACCTCTAGCTTGGTACCTGCTCCACGAGCGGTAACTTCAGTTCACTACCACGCTTCTCACGCGCTCAAAGTCTTTCTGGAAATGACTGATTTAGGGGTTTTCGACGACGCTGAGCAAATTTTTAATTGGAACCGTATGTCTATTTTCATTAATTAAAAAGTTAATTAATGAATTTTAATTAATTAGCCAACTTCTCGCAAGGATTAGCCACCCACATAATGTCCCCCTAGCCGTATAACTCACTTGAACAAACCGTACTAGTGCATCTTTTACGGATTTTTTGTAATAAATCAGTTCGAATTAAACATCAACACCCGGTATATATATATATATATATATATATATATATATAATATATATATATATATATCTATATATATATATATATATATTGAATCCACATAGGAAATATCAAGGTTCTGAAATTTAAAGAATAGAAAAAAGAAAATAGCCTTTCGGTTCATCTTTTTTATATGCAAGCGCACGAACTCTTTTATCTGCAATGGGCCGTGCGGCAGAGCGGGAGTCGCTGACAACGCAAAGACAAATGTACGGGATAAAATAATTTTTTTTTTTCTATTCAAAACGGTTTGGCAAAGATGGAAGGACAATCGTACTTGCGCCCTTCAATTTCACGCTTTCTCGGAGGACGTGCAACGTTATGGAAATTGCGCCCCATTGTTACAAAATCACGGCTTCAAATACTCCTTTTTTTTTTTAAACAATAGTAGAATAGAACGCTCTGCATAATAAGTCGTCGAATGCGTCGGCATGAATTCGTTTAAGTTAATTGACTATGCGATTGCCTGACTCATTAATATTTGCGTGCTTCACAATTTGTCCAGGGTGACCACCCTGTCTGTACGACTCTCAGGTCCCGCATGAGTGTGTGAATGTAATATTGTGCTTGTTTGTTTTTGTTATTTTGTTTTTCGCGTTGACCGAAAGGTTTCCAGTATTGTAAATAAATAAAAATAATAAGGAATAGAAGACATTGCCTATAGCGCATACAGATTCCAACCTTAGCTATACTCCTAGAATAATATAATAGCTGTGTTACGCATCATTCGACAAAAAACGGAAACCACATCGACTAAAAAAATACTCGAATAAATGTTCTTATTGAAAACAGTTCATAAATTAATTATCCTCGTTTTCCGTAGTTAAAAAAAAGTCCGGCCCCTTGTAAAGCATTCCTAATTTTACCTTTATGTAGAAAATTAAGATATATTTCCAGGTGCATTTGAGATTGTATATTTCTCACGTTACCATTTTCAAACGCCAAAAGTATCGCTTTTTCCTATGACAACCAAATATTGTAGGAACTACTTTGGGCGGCGTATAAAGAATGCTCAAAATTTTTTTGTATTATTTTTTTTAGGTGAAAACGAGTATGGAAGTTTTATTTCCGGGTTGTTGGGTTTCGCGGTAGTCGTGCGAAGCGTATTTAGCACTACCCAATTTTCGCGGCAAGTTCGTCTTTTTCATGTTCTGTGTCTGGGCCGTTGGAGAGCGGTGAAAGTACTTTCAGCGAACGAGAGTGCGGAGCTCAAAGGAACCTGTCACCAAGTTCGTTTTATTTATATTTAGGGGGCCAGCGAGCGCGCTGGCATTACAAAGCTTTTAGGAAATTCTACTCGTTTTTTTTTTCTTTTCCGCAGCTGTTTGGGACATCTCGTCTCCAATCTCTTTCGAAGCGCGAAGTGCCTCGTCCATAATATATTCCACTCGCAGATTGCGTCAGGGGCGCTGCGTTTCGTTCCCTCTTCTGGTGGGCTGCCAGCGCGAGTGCTTATGAAGGTCTTACCTTTGTTATACAAAAGGTTGTGCTGAACTATGTACAATAAAGGGGATGACCGGGACAAGCTGCAATGCCGCATGCATGCGGGAACGTTTGAAAGATTTTATTTATATTTTGCTCGTTGTTGTACAAAACGGTTCTATAAAAAGTTGTACAAAACGTTATGTAAAAACGTCGAGCTAACAGGTGGTCGATTCACGAGGGGTGCAATGCCGCATCCGAAACTTTTATAAAGATTCCTAGTTTGTTTGTTGTACGAAATAATTGAACAAAAATAGTAGAACAAGTTGTTCGTAAGGTTTGTACGAAAAAGGTTGTACAAAAAGTTTAAATAGAGTTGTACAAGTATTATAAGGATTTTTTTCTTCCGGACGTAGCAAAATGTTGCCATTTTTCGAGTCCGGAAGTTTGATGCGACAAAAAAGGGACATGTAAACTATGTGCGCAATTCAGAGATGTTCAACACTGACATTTTTCCCATGTGTCATGCTTATTTTTCTAATCTCCTAGATTTGTTTGTTTTTCTTTCGCTTTTCCTTTGCTACTTTTCTTCGCCGTTCGTTTCGTTCAAAAAATAATTCTCAGTTTCTTTTTATTTTTTTAGGAAGCTAAACTTTTTTTATTTACCATGTATTGCTTCTAAGGACACCGGCAGCCGTGCACATACACTCCTTTTTGTTGATTCTGGGGTAATATGATTTCGGTTAAGATTATTATTTTTTTTCACGTTAAAAATCACATTGTCGCAGCGAACGAACGTAAAATAATGTCGGCCACTCTAGCATTCTCGAACCTGAAGCTAAGCTTGCACTGTGGCACTCTGCTACGTAGCTTAGACACGTCTAGAAGCATTGCGTGAATCCATAAATCTATTGTGAGCAATTCGAAAAATCGGCAAAATCATTGAGAGTTTCCAGCGGCCCTGTTGTAGTAGCGAGGCTTAAAAAGGAGGGGGGGGGGGGGTGGGGACAGAGAGACAGACTGAAAAGTTGCGTGTTACAGTGAAAAGAAAAACAAAAAAAACAATCACTACACATACTTCTGGAAGCTTGTGGAAACAACATGCTCCAAGATGAACAAAAAGCGCCATCTGGCTGGAAGAAAAAAAAAAGGGGGCGCCATTATATAATAAAGGTCCAAAGCTTCGAACATTGCGAGGTATTTCGTTTCTGTTATTTTCTTTTCTTTTATGGGTGCACCTAACTGCGAATCTCGCATCTTTCTCTTCCGTTCCACTTTTTTTTCTTCTTCCTTTTATTTTATATAATAACCACAAAATATGCGTACGTGTCAGGTTAGCATGTATTTGTTGATTGGCCCGGCCATAATCAGGACGTAGGTAGCGAAACACGGGGATTTTTTGTTTTCTGTCTGCATAGTTGCAGCAAGTCTCAGCATAACGAGAGTCGACAGGAGTGCTCGGCTCCCGCCATTAAAGCTTTTAGAGCCTTGACGGTTCACTATAGACTAACACGCGTCCTCTTTTCGCATTTACTCCGTGGCAGCGGCGCTCCGCATGTATACATACGCTTCGTGCGCGCTCGTCTTGCTCGAATTTGCGTCAATTTATTGCATTATCTGGACGCAGCATGTGCCCATCAATTAGTCTGCCCTAGCCTTTGCCGTCCCCGTAGATTGCCTCGCGCTACATCGATAGCACTAATGAGCTTAGTGGCACACGATTACGGAACCTACAGTCATATACCTATAGACTCTGATCGAAAACTCAAGAAACACAGGGCGTGTGTGGTCTAGTATGTTCACACTCCTTGCTTCCTCATTCTTTGTTCGGCCTGCTTATCGGATAATACTGGAATCTCATTAGCTACGATGCAATAATGAGATGCATGACTCTCGCCACGTCTCGCGTTTTTTTTTTTCTTTTTAGGTTGTCGCTGTCCATACATTCTAAAAACAAAACAAAAAACAAATGTCTCCGAGTTCACTTTTCGGCAGAGTGCGAAGGCAGCCAATGAAAGCAAAGAGCAGAATCCTGCAGCCAGTGACGAAGCTCAAAAAACGACTATATTTAAAAAAATAAAGTAGAATGTGCGCAGGTAGATTGGGGTTAGTCACTGACATCTTCAGAGACGCTGGGTGTGGCGAGCTAAGTGCACCTCATTATTGATCCGCAGCCAATCAGCTTGCAGCATTAACTGACGAGAGCGCCAACGACCAAATCATGCAAGCAAGGGGTGGGATCACGAGAGCCGCGTCCTGTCGTGTCTTAAGCCGTGAGAGACTATACCTACACATTATTAGTTGTCGTTTTTCTAAACGTGTTGAACGGCAATTTTTGGCCTTAATAAACCCCAACAATTACAGGAGGACTCTTAAGCTTCGCCTTTAAGAGTAGCTAAACAAACAAACTCCCACTCGTTCCCAAGTTGTGCCAGCATCGACCCTTTTTGGCGGACCCAGGTAGTCGAACTGCGAGGAAAAGCTGAGAAGTGGAAAGGAAATGATCGATCGGTATTTGCCCGATCCACTGTTTGCAATGTGTTCCTAATAAGTAAACTGTGGTATGTGCTTCAGGTTTGACATTGTTCCAGGGTGAATATCCAAAAACTGCATCGGGTGTTTGCGGTCTTATTTGGGGCTCTTTTAATGAGCGCTCGAGCCGAACTAGTCTTTTTCGCAATGTGAATGATAGAGGCCTGGTGCTCTCTCATTTGTTTTTGAAGCAGCTGGCAAATCGTTTGTTTTTCTTACGTAAAATCAAAGACCCCTTTTTTGAGCACATTTTGTCAAGTGCGATCGTGTAATGTTCTGCCCGAGTACATAGTGTCGTCCGAGGTGGAGATGCTGGGTGTATTTTCGGTTATATCCGTGAGGTTGTGAGAGCGTACGAATTCTTAAGAGCACGCTTTCCGCTGGAATATCTGAGTGAAGTCACTAAAAAAAAGCTGTACCAAGATCTTGTCGACGTTACCCTGCCGGTTCCACCGTATTTGTCACTGTATATGTCACTGACAGCTTAAGAAAGGTACGGGTCGACATATTATATGCGCGCGTCTTGACTCGTGATTCGTACTTCGGCATTCTTATTGACTATAACGGGGCAATATCCTCTTGGCTGTGGCGGAGCGATGATAAGATTCTCGGAAGGGCTCGCCACGCCTCAGGGACTTGTGGCGTAAACATTTTATTTTATGCCATGTTAATTAACAGTCGCGAACACTGTTTCAACGACGATATAAATCTAAGCGTTTTAATAATAATGGTAGTTTTATTTTCATGTCCCATTACAGGTAATGAAGGGGCCGAAAAAAAAAAAAAGCCGCGATAGGCGGTTTAATGAGCTCTCGGCCCCAGCGACATTTGGCAACAGTTACAAGGAACATAAAAAAAAAAAAAATTTATTTATACAGCGAGCACATCCAACCGAGATTATTGCGCTAATTTTTAGTAAAATATAAATACGCCGGGTCTATATTTACGTAAATAAATGGAAATACATGCAACATGAGGAGGAATTTCTACAATAACAACTTAACCGAGAGCCTATAGGTATAACGTGCAAATATGTGCAAAACCAAATATCGGTACATTATGTCTAAGATATACATGATTTTACGTAATTCGTTGAAACTCAATTTATCTATATCCAAATTTTGGGAACTAAATAAATTTAGAAGTCTTAGAATTCGGTGAGCTAACATTCTTTTTCCAATAATCTGTCGACACGTTGGTACTTGCCAATAAGCGGAGATACGAGTTTGATACGTTACAACATTTGTTTGTGTATTTGACAATTTCACCGAGGAAGAGGTGTTTTGTTGCGGATCTTTTTTAAGCCTTGTGGATAGTCTATAGTTATATAAATTTTTAATATTAAGTACATTATAAATTTGAAACACGTTTTATGTGTGCGTAATATATGGTACATGTGTAATTGTTCTTAGCATTAGTTTTTTTTTTAATTAGATGCCCTTTCTCCGAGTTTGTTATTGTAGTTGTACTACAGACTAAGGAACAGTAATATAAAGGAGAATGAAATAACGGCTTATATAATAAAATTATAATTGATGTTGGAAGTGCATACCGGTGCCGGCATATCAGCCCTACAACTTTAGATAGCTAAAGTGGCGAAGCGGGCGAGTTGGTTCATGACATAAAAGTTGAGAGTAAGCGCTCGTCCTGTTCACCTTCCTACTTTTGTCCTCGTCTTTGTTAGCGCTTTTGAATTTTATGTTTAGATAGCTGTTTATTTAAGTATGCCATATGATGGTCCCAGGTCCTATTATGAGAAAACTATGCAAAAAGGTGTTCCAAAATTATCTACCAATTCGATGTCAACAGAGTTTAAGGTAATCCTGCAAGTTGATGAAATAATTTTATGTTTGTACGAAATATTACAGTTCTAGTTTTTTTTTTAGTATTCATTTTTAAAGCGTTCCTGTAGGCCCATGATGATATTTTATATAATACGAAATTAATTGTTGAAACAAGCTTTTCCGCATTATCAGCAGCGTAAAGAAGTGTTGTATCATCTGAATACATTATGAATCTAATGCATTCCTCACTATTTACTTTATAATTTACATATACGTTAAAAAGATATAAACCTAAAATACGCCTCGTGGTACTCCTGAAAAAATTTGAGTTATATAAGAGTGAAAATCACCACAACGATGCACACGAAGTGTGCATTGCTGTAATTTTCTTGATTTAATTCGTGAACGGCTCCGATCAGAACATCTCGCTCGGTGGTCGCCGTACACTTCCCACGTAAGAGTTACTTTATGTTGCGTTCGGGGAGAGGGATTAAGCTAAAGGGTAAAGGGGAAGCAAATTGACTTAGAAGAGTGAAGGGAGGAACGATGCTTTTGGTTGTTACTTTCTAGGCTAGGTGGCGCAAGCTACCTAGGGTCCTCCGGGAAGCTTAATGAGTTTCTTTCCTGCCTGATTTGCCGTCGTAACGATGCATCCCTCCGGTGCTATGCAACTTTTTTTTAGAGCGCAGCCCTTAGGCACCCGTTTCCGGCTTGAGCGGCGTTGGCGTCGCCGTCGCCGTCGCCGTCGCCGTCGCCGTCGGCGTAACCGCGACCCCCCCCCCCCCGAGGACCTCGGGTTCCTTCGGGAGGAACTCGGGAGGACCTCGGGTTCCTTCGGCAGGACCTTGGGAGGACCTCGGGTACCTTCGGTGACCTTGGGGAGGGGGGGGGTCACGTGCCCCCCCCCCCCCCGAGGTCCCGTGATCCCCCGAGGTCACGTGACCCCCCCCCCCCACCCCGAAGTCACGTAACCCCCCCTCCCCCGAGGTCACGTGACCCCCCCCCCAAGGTCACGCGACCCCCCCCCCCCCTCAGTACCCTTCCCTACTCCTCCTCAAGAGCTGCGCTCTAATTCGGCGTTACAGGGAGTTCACTTTTTTTTAGTTCGTTTCTTTTTTTTTGCATGCATATGCTCGCCCTCTCCATGTGCTTTGCTTCCCGCTGTCACCAATTTCGGAGTGCACTGTACGGCACGACCAACGTTACTAGAACTACTCAGTTGGGAAACTGCCATAGAGCCTGCTTGAAAAAAGTGGCTCCGATCTGTACTTGAGAACCGAGCTAATGGCCATCGCAACGCCGCCATTTCTCCCGCAGCGTCCACTCCGGGAACTGCACGGCTGCAAGTTGAGTCAAGCAAGGGCCGGCGGTGCCATCTCGCAGGGCCATCTCGCAGTAGCTATGTAAAGCAACTTTCATTTTTCAACTCGTAGCTAAAGGGTGACGCTGTTATCGTATTTAGCTCGGTCTCGTTGGACGCCAGCGGCCCAGGTTTCAAGAGTGAATTTCCCAACTGACGGTTTTAGTAACGTTGGGCACGACCCACATATTCAGCACCGATCGTTTGAGCGTATTTCATCTTTTTTATGATTGTATTTTTTTTTTTTTTTTGAGGGGGGGGGGGGGCGTTAATATGCGCCATAGAAACGCAATGTGACCCAATACAACGACACGATGCCAATATGTTCCGACGGATGTATTCCAATGATGGGCTACCCTTTATTCGTAGTTCGCAGACGACTCCTCAGAGGGCGCTCGTTACACGAAAAAGGCAAGAGAAAGGTGCATGGCGAAATCTAGAAAACTCTCGATTCTTGGGCATCGGGAAGAGGGGCTAGCATATCCTGCTGCGCGTGAATCTAGAGGTCTCTCGTATAATGTCGACAGATTTGAGGAGGTTAATTCAGCTATCTCGGGGAATTCGAGCCGTTCCCTCGACACGCATGCTCAGTTTCACATTCAGATTGGCCGCCGCAGCCAGCGCTTCGGGACGACGGAGCCAAGCAAACATCGTCACGCTGCTCGTTGTATTATGTGGGCTTACCCTCGCCTGGTAAACCAATCACATAGGTGGACGCGGCGAGATCCTGTCCTTCTGGTGCTTCTGCGTTTCAATCGTACCTGCGCGTGCACGTATGTTGTTTTCAAGCATCGAATGCGTTTTGAACAGAACCCAAACATTTGTCTTTCGGTCCGTACGTCCGTTTCGGGCAAAGAACGTTAGCGGGTAATTTTACGTCACGTGACCTGTGCGCGTCGCGTCACACCGCGACTTGACGCTGCCTTGTCGCGTCGGGGAACCACGTCATGCGACGTCAAGTAACGTTAACCCGTGACGTCACGGTTTCAAGTCCTGATATCACGTGATGCCGTGACGTCACAGGGCATGAGCTTAAGCGAGACGTCAATTTTACCACCTAATGTTTTGGGGGTACATTAAAGGGCCTCTGACACGCCAAAAAAATTCATAGTGCCCGCCAGTGCCCTCTGGCGTAACAATGAACCGCAAGGTGTCGGGGCGGTCAGAAGGGAGGCATCGACCTACGTCACTAAAAGTTGGTTCGCCGGAAGTCACGTGAGTTTCACTCCTCGTGCTCCCCACAACCATGCTTAAGACTTCTTTTATTTTTTTTTTTTTTTTATTTTGGTCTTTTTTACGAGCGGTCGTAGAAAACGAAGTTTCAGTTCCACTAGCTTTTTATCGCTGGACCGTTGGTTAGTTTGCATGCTGTAAAAGTTGAGGACGAACAGTCAGTGGATCGACGTGATGGAGGTCAATGATGAAAGCGTTGCGAGTACAAGCCAGCGTACGAGTGCATTCCATCAGTATGATGGTACAGAGCCATACTGGGCACAAAACAAAGCTATCTTGTTTTGAAAAAAAAATAAAAAATTAGAGCGTTCGCAGAAATTAGGATTGCTAGCATAGGACACGCCCGATCGCATTGCTGAAGGTTCAGACACCGAGGTCGTCGAATCATCGGATACTCTCCAGGCTGAAGAGGCCTGCCGTCTAGAGAATCCGAACTGGTGAGTGTACCAAGTACAAGTAAACGTCAAGCATAAAGTACGTGTTTTCTCTTGAACATGTGTAGAACTTGTTCACTAGGTTCTCTGACTCCTCTTCTTCTACCTTTACACCAACATTAGGCGATGAAAACCAAATAAAAAAAACCTTTCTGCTTGGATTGCTTTCGGAGGTGCGAAGAATAATAAAAATATTTTAAAAAATATTACACGCATTCGCGGTAAGCACGAGGAGTGATACAACTCACGTGACTTCCGGCGATGCCTCCCCTCTGACCGCTCCGACACCTTGAGGTACATCGTTACGTCGGAGGGCACTGGAGGCACTCTGAATTGGGCTTCGTATTTCTATTTATTATAAAAAAACTACGCAACTCCAAAGTGAAACAATTTTTCGGTGATGTCCCAAGACTCCATTTTAACGCGCAGCGTGAAAAACAAAATATTTTTTGGAGTGTCAGAGGCCCTTAAATAAATTATGCCTTCTTTTCAATTAACTAAAGTACTCTTTAATGTCTCCTAAAAATTTAAACAGTCGCTCAATAATTAATGCATTCCAGGCATTGCAGAATTTTTAAAATAAAAGTAGCCAGTATCCTTTTCGCCGTCTCGTTCCTTTTTTCACTTTCTATATAATTTTCTGATTGTTTAAGTTCAACGGTTCAATGCACAGTCCGTACCTAATGCCCCTACCCATCCTACAGCGCTTGAAGGTGGTCTGATTACTTGCGCGCGTGTGTTTATGTATGTTTTGGGCAACCGGGGATCCACAGAAGCGAGAGAGCCCAGTGAGGCAGCAACGAAAGCCTCAACGCTCCAACTCATCGCATGTGCTGGCAACTGATGTGGACACAGCGGTATCGGAGGAGGGGGGAAGGGGGGGAGGGGTGTAGTTTCCGAGAGCCTTTTAGATCCAGCGACAGGGCCACAGTCGGGGGCAAAAGCAAACAGGCCATTCAAACTTCTGAAACAGGTCTGGCCATCATGCCGAAGCTTAGGGGATTGGATCCGACCCAGAAAGCCTAAAAGTATAGAGAGTAAAAGTAGGGGAGGCCCTGTCGAAAAAGTATCGGCAAAATCCTGCGGGTCATTTCAATAATCGCTCTCTCTTTCTTTCTCTCTCTCTCTATTCCTTTCTCTGCGTGCTTCGACCTTTATCTACTGCCTCGTGGATCGCGTGTGCGGCATTTATTTGGAGACAATCCCAAGTATATTGCAGTTAGTATACTCAGTAGACAATATAGTCCAGAGGTTGGTCATTGGAAAGAATATGGACCAAATGTATCGCCCGAATTAGTCAGCATCATCAAATCGAGAAGACAGTGAAAAACAAATAATGGTGTTGCGTGTATCTTCAGACAACGGGAAGCTATGCGTCGAGAAACTGGGAGCAGATGAAGAGGCGAGAGCGCGCGGGGACGGATGGACGGACGGATGGATGTTAATGGCTAAACACTTTCGAACGGGTGGTAGCTTGCGCCACCTTGCCTAAGTGGAACGTCGTCAGAACAAATAATTTCTATTGTAGTAGGCTGTGTCGCGGATCGCGAGCTCGTCGGTGGCACCATTGGAGGCCGTCACTGGACACCAGGAAATACACGCAAGTCTATGGGAGAAACACACAAAATTAGGAATATTGCTCGAAGGCGCGTATGATGTGCCGCGATGATTAGATCGGTCGGGTGTTTGGTGATCGAATCGGTATTCGTCAAGCGTGCGAATGCCCATTAAAGAATCGAGCATGCCAGAGCACACGAGGCTGAGCTTGCAAACTTGCTCTCGTCGTGGAGTAAACAAAGAAACGTCAATAAGACCGTCCTCGGGGAAGCCCAGAAGTCGGTGAATGTAGAAAAAGTTCCATTTTGACAGCGCGGCTTTCCGGGGTGAGCAAATTCCGCGCAGCAAAGCCTTCAGCTTGTCGTCTGCAAAACCCAACTCATCGAAACCGCCACCGACTCCGCGGTAACTCTAGGTGACGCTTGTCTCATTGAGCTGCGCTACATTTTTCGCCCAGTGGAGTCACTTTTGACCACAAAAGATGTATTTAAAAAAAATGTGATGGGCGTCCGTTTTAATGTTTGTACACACGTACTACACAGGCTTCCCGAAAAGCAGCCAAAAAGTTTCATTGCCACAACAGCTTAAAAAGGAAAAGGGGGGAGGGAAACGGAACTTTTTCTCGTTTTTCCCATAGAGTCCCATGCATTTGGTGGTGTCAAGCGATGGCTGCCGGTGGTGTGACGCGACCCTGCAGCCTACTACAACAGACATCAGTGGTCAGAACCATAGAGTTATTACAATAAACGCTAGAGGCTCAGCTGGCGCTAGTGTGCTGTTGCATTTTGAAGCAGACAGCAAGCAGTCAGAAATTGACTTCCGGTAATGCATTTCTATGGGAAAAAGCGAGAGCATTTTCTCTCTGCGCTCGATTATGAGAGCAAATATCACGAATAATTCGTAAGTGCTAGGCACATTGGAACATTTCTCACTCACGCAGACGAAATAATTGGTCAGTTACAGCATTTTTATTTGAAATTCGTGGCATGAAAAACGGTGTTAAAACCACTTCGTACGTGTATTTATGTGCACTGTCGGACACTGTTAGCGCGAACACGGCGTCGGCGCTTTCCAGCATGGGGGATATACGTGCCGAACGAACGAAGGACATGTGGAAAACCAAGAGAGACGGCAAGAACTACGCAGTGACACTGGATAAGTAACACCTTGTGCATGCAGACGATCAAAATAAATTGAAAGTCACGTAATAAAGTCCGGTTTGCAATAAATAAGTACTGCTTTACTCTTTCTGCTCACGAATATGTGCGACGATGCTTGTTCTGGGTTCAAATCATCACCCGCACGCTCCAAATCTTTGCAAATAGGGAGAAGCCAAAGAACAGGTGCCCGATAAAAACTGCCCGACATAGGAAATAATAAGAAAACACACCTATAGTAGCCCACGTACTTTATTCTTTACGTTTCGAACGTTTTTTTTTACCAGTCGTAAAGATGCACGACCGGGTCATTTTCATATAGTGACAGGACGGGCACATTAACAATATATAAGCACCAACGGAATGCTGGCGAACTTTGAACACACTTTACATTCTTTTCGATCGTTATTTTGCTTAGAATCGTCGCTCGTTTCTACATACCTGCCATGGAACAGAGGTTTGGGCCTGAAATATAGCGAAGTTTAACATCGTTCAGCGGTAAAGAAAAAATGCTGTAACTAAAGCAATTACACTTTCACCATATTAATAAAGGTACATACTATCCGGTACAAACGAAAGAACAAAAGTTATTCATGTTATTTTCCGGCGAAGAGACAAAATTCACGCGCGTTTTCCCATAGGAATACACAGGAAGACTGGAAAAGTAGACTGCATGCTGTCTGCTTCAATTTGCAACCGGAAGTCCCATAGACACTAGCGCCAGCTGAGCCTCTAGCGTTTATTGTAATAACTCTATGGTCAGAACATCGAGCTCTTGTTTGAATGATTTTTGGGTAGACCCGTAGAGTTATTATAATGTACGATAGAGGTTCAACTGGAGCTAGTGTGCTGCTGCAAATTGAAGCAGACAGAAACCAGTCGAAATCTGACTTCCGGTAATGCATTTCTATGGAAATAAGTGAGTGCATTTTCTCTCTGCGCTCGATTATAAGAGAAAATATCCCGAATAATTCGTACGTACTAGGTCGCTTGGAACTTTTTCTCAGTCAGGCAGACGAAATAATTGGTCAGTTACGACGTTTTTCTTTCAAATTATTTGCATTAAAAACGGTGCTAAAACGGCTTCGTACGTGTATTTATGTGTACTGTCGGACACTGTTAGCGCGAACAAGACATCGGCGCTTTTCAGCATGGTGGATATACGTGCCAAACGAACGAAGGACATCTGGATAACTATAAGGCAAGAACTACGCAGTGACACTGGATAAGTTACTGCCTCCGTATGTACGATCAAAATAAATTGAAGGCTAGGTAATATAGTCAGACTTTCAATAAGTACTGCTTTATTCTTTCTGCTCTGTGCGAATATGCTTGTTCTACGTTCAAAACATCGCCCGCACGCTCGAAATCTTTGATAACAAGTGCCCGATAAAGACTGTCCGGCAGAGACAGTATTAGAAAAAGACGCCTTTCATACCCCGAGTACTTTGTTCTTTACGTTTTGAATGTTTTTAACCACTCGTGAAGATGCAAGAAGGGGTCATTTTCACATACTGACAAGACTGGCATATTAGCAATATATATGCGTCACCGGAATGCTGGCGAGCCTCGAACACGCTCTATGTTCTTTTCGATCGTTATTTTGCTTAGAATCGTAGCTCGTTTTTACACACCTGCTGTGGCTCGAAATATTGCGAAGTTGAACATCGTTCATTGATGAAGAAAAATGCGCTAACTAAAGCCAGTGCACTTTTACAACGTTAAACAGGGTACATACCATTCGGTACGGCCCAAATAACAAAAGTGGTCTGTGTTATTTTCTGGCGAAGACACAAAATGCACGCGCGTTTTCCCACAGGAATGCACTGGAGCACCGCGAAAGTAGACTGGTTGCTGTCTGCTTTAATTTGCCTCCCGGAAGTCGCATAGACACTAGCGCCAGTTGAACCTCTAGCGTACATTATAATAACTCTATGGGTAGGCCTTAAGCCAGTTGCCTTTGTCTGCACTGCAGTCTCGTCGAACGCGTTCCAACGCGGAACGCCGGCGTCCGGAGTTTGGCTCTCGCATTCGAACGCCTTCAACGAGTGCAGTGGAGACAAAGGCAGCTATAGCTTTAGCCCTACCCACTAATCCTTCCAATCAGAGCTCGGCGTTGTCTCTGGCCGCTGTAGGTGAGAAATTTCGTCAGTCGAGTACCCCTCAGTGTTGGGTAATTAAGTCACTTTCGAAATGCAATTCGGTACACCTACGGTTACCTTCGGATAAATGTAAGAAGAAAAAAGGTGTATTCTTACGTCCCTTGTGACATAAAATACATCCCAAAACTTGAGTTGGGCGTGCAGCGTACTGTCGTTGAACAGACGTTGTACCAACTTTCACGAGCGCCTTGATAGCCGACTTGTACAGCTTATATTAAAATAGACAATATACGTCTGACTGACTGCAAAAAAAGGTAATCGGGGTTTTCTTGGCCCTACTGCAAAACCTAAGTATTTTTGTTTTTTCTTCTGTAGAGTTTGAAACGCACTTTAGCCGTTTCATAGTAAAACTTGGGGCCTTCTGTTCGACGTCAGTGCGATGTACGTCGAACTGAAGTTTTGGGGTGTATTATATGTTATAAGGGGTGTAAGCTACACCATTTTTTTCTAGAGTGTCGCTAATAGTTATCGTTGCGGTTACTGCAGCGACAAAGCTATTCGTTACGGTAACAGTTATTTTTAAAAAACAACGGAGTTATCTTTAAGTTACTTTTCCGTTAGACTGCAAATCAATTAAAAGGTTCAAAATGCTCCCCCCCCCCCCCAACTTTCCCCCAAATTTATTACTCAAAGTGCAAGTAAATTTGATGCAAGTTAGTGCAAGGCAAGCATGAGACTCAGAATGCCAGAAAACATAATTTGAAAAGTGCGAGGAATGTCTACAGGGTGAGGTTGAGGAAATAAAACCCGGCGTTTGGGCCCACATAAGTAAACCACGCATCGCAAAGAGTCATCGCAAAGAGCTTAAACTTCGTAAGAGTGTGACGCTGATGATGAAGTGCGAAAGTTTGAGCTCATGATGTTTGCTGGATTAAAAAAAAATACGGAAGAAAAACAAATATTCCCTACGAGTCGACGTCGGCCTATACACGAACTCAACTCTGTTACGTGACGCCACTATGGTGGCGCGTCGGGCGCACTTCCGGTCTGGGGTGGGCGGAAGTGACCGTATGAGACATGCATTCCTGTGTTCTTTTGGAAGAAACCAGACACAAATCTGCCTTCTCGTCAAAACGCCGCGACGGGGACTGTACCAAAAGAGTCGGGAAAGATTTGAAGGTCAGTTTTCGTGTGTTTTCTGCCTGCTTGGTTCGTCTGAGAGCGTGGATAGGGGCCGTGAAAAGGGCAAACCAGACGCTGTCGAGCTACAGTTGCTTGTGCGGGCAACACTTTGGGTTGAATTCACAGATACATGTGGTCGCCAGATGTATCTGCTTTGTTCCAACATGAACGAGGGAAAACCGCCGAGTTGTCCGGACCACCCGCGGGTTCAGTGCGTCTTCAAACTCAAACGGCCGCCTGATCGTTCGAACTGTCGTCTGCTCTTTCAAACTTGTCTGCTTTTTGTCGTCTGCTCGTTCAAACAAAAGTGGCCCGCAGACCAAACTTTGACCGGGTGATTGCGATAAGAGGTAATTGCAGGCCTCGAAAGACTTAAGTAGGCTCGGTGTAAACAGTAGATATGAGATGTTGATCATTAGTACCAGTGGCCATCACCGATTTGTTACGCCTGATTCACTTGGTCTGTTCCCGCTTCCGATTTTCAGTATCGACGTCGATCATCGCCGCTAGCGTCTAAACTATTAATGCACGAGCGACGTCGCGAACGAAAATAACTAGAAGAATCTCATCATGGTTTTGGCGTCCATTTTGCGGCGTTCACGCGAATGAATGGCCGCACGTCAAACTATTTACGCAAAGTTTAGCGGCGTCATGAGCCCTAATAATTTCTCTCACGGTACTAAAGTGGTAGCTTTGTTATGAGGACGTAGAGTCGACAATTCCAACTCGAAAAGAGTACGCAGACTCACACAGACGCCGACAACGTGGCATTCCAACGGTTTGTTGACGCGGGACGCGGTACTTCTTGCCCACACTCCAGTGCGCATGCGTTCGAACTGTCGTCTGCTCTTTCAAACGTGTCTGCCTTTTTGTCGTCTGCTCGTTCAAACCACAGCGGCCCGCAAACCAAACGTTGACCCGGTAATTGCGATAAGAACAAAGTGCTGGCCTCAAAACCCTTTTAAGTTTGAAGGTTGGTTGGGTTAAGTAGGCTCAGTGTAAACAGTAGATACAAGGAGATGTTGATCATTGTTACCAGTGGCCATCATCGACTTGCAATGTCCGATTCTACTTGCGATTTTCAGTATTGACGTCCACTATCTCAGCTACGGTCCACGCTTTTGCAGCCCGAGCGATGTTGCGACTGAAAATAGCGAGCAGAATCTCATCGCGGTTGTTAAGCTTTAGCGCCCATTCTGCGGCGTCCATGTGAAATGAATCGCCGCACGTCACATTTGTCACGCGAAGTTTTGCGGTGTATCGAGCCTCGTTAATTTTTCTGAAGCCGCTCAAGTTTTCGGACATTGTTATGAGGACGTAGAATCAACAATTCTAACGCGAAAAAGAGCAATTTGACTCACAGCGACGCCGACAACATCGCATTTCAATGGTTTGTTTATGGGCAACGGCGAGCTTCTTGCCCACCCTCTATCGCGCATGAGCGGCGCCGGTGGCATCCGCTAGGGGCGCTCCGGTTTGTTTGTAAACATGAGTTGGTCTATAGCATAAATTTCATCATACCGATATTTGAAATTAAGGTCGACTGTAGTATTTATTTCGATGAAAAATATTATCAGTTAGAAAGACGATATTGTTTTCTTTTTTGCTCACAAGATTTTAACTGGCATAATTGCTACGCGAGTCCGCTGTCTCTAATTTAAATTTGAGGAGGAATAGGCTTATGTGGTCCTCTGCTCAAAGAGAACTATTGCTTTTCTTTTGTATCTTTTGATTCAGCTAACGTCATGTGCTCAAACTTTCGGATGTCATCACCACCGGTAGCGTGGCATTCTCACAGAGTTTTGAAATTTCTGCGGTGCGTAGTTTCTGTATGCGGACCCAAAACCAGGTTTCATTTTCTTCATCGCACCCGATAGATTTTACTCGTTGAACGATATTTTAATGCTGAAGAAGCTGTAAAATGTAACGTTGTTACTTAAAAAAAAAAATAGAACTACCGTTATCAGTTACATTTCGAAAAGATAGCGCGTTAGAGATAACGGTTACAAAAACAGTAACAAAGTTAGAGTAACACGTTACTTGTAAGGCGTTATTATCCGAGTCTGTTATCCCATCCTGGGGTCCTTGAGCTGCATCCCGTATTAGAAATACACGACAGCACGTGAGTGCGATGCTCATCCAGATCAAACCGGGCAAGGGTGGAGATCTAACCCACGATCCCTGTGTTCTGAGGGAAAGTGAGCTTTCGCTCCACGTGCTAAAACAGGATTTCTTTTTGTTTTTGTTTTTTACTTATTTTTTTACATTGTGTTAGCAATGGCTCTCAATGAAAAGTTATGCATGCCATATTTACGTAAATAGATGTTCGCGTATGATAACATAACGCCACTTACTTCCGTCTTTTTGTCTCTCGACGGTCAAAGAGGGTGACAACAAAGAACGATTTCGTCACCTATCGCTCTGCTGACCTTTGAATATCCAGATAACGAATAAGGTTCAAATCATCATTTTTTTTTCTTGAAACCCGGGCATTCACACAACCAAAACGAAAGAAAGATTGGGGCTATAGAGATTCTCCTTTTGTACCCTCCACTGACTACGCTCAAAAAAAAAGAGAAGAAATTTTCTTCTAACATTTATTTGTTCAGAACTCAGAAAGCGAAGCGGGACCCATATCTCATTACAACGCCTAATGTAAGAGAGTAAAAAAAAAAAAAAAAGAAAAAGTTCATTGTACGAAATCAAGCAAGCTTAGCGACTGCGCTTCGGTAAAATGCACGTTGAGTGCAAAGCGTCCTGACAGATTTAACAAAGGCCATAGAATTCGAGCGCGTTCTGTCGTTCTTTAAATTCCTCGCTTTGTATTCGAAAAAAAAAAAAAGATGGCACAACTACAAAAAAGAGCAAAAAAAAAAAAAAGCTTAGTACCTCGATGTGGGACTCAATGAATGTGAGGCCTTTAGAACGAATCTTGCACTCCGTATAGTTTTTTTTTTAGATGCCCGTATTTCCAACCTTTTCTTATATTTATTCGAGAAACGGTGATTACGAGGAGAAAATATAATTTTCCGGTTTGCAAATCTGTCTATGACATGCAGAAATAAAAAGTGTCTTAAAATGCCGAAGAACGTATGTTGAGCCTTTCGAAGGTTTTCTCGCAAAGGAATACTGCCGTTAAAGAAATTATAAATATTTCAAAGCTAGACAAAACGTTGCTCGCAGCGGATAACACTTAACAGTCGTGTACACTCTTCTCGAAGGAAATAATCGAACAATATTGACCCCGTATGTGTGGCGTCACTGCTCCAAATAAACCGTCGCTAGGGGCGTTACTATGGACGAATACATGGGACAGGATTTCGCTCAGAAGGAACCATCGTTTAAAAATCTGACGTGGAATGTAAACGCCTAAACGAAATAAATATCGGAAGCCTGGAATTTTACATTTACCACGAGAGAAATTTTTGAGAATCGGTTGTTTCTGAAATATTTGCGAAGGCAACTTCCGATTCCTCGAGACGCCTCGAGATGCCTGTTGCAGACGGCGAACGCGTGCAAAATAACTGAAGTAGGTCGTCTGCAATAGTTTGAAATATTTGCGTAATGATACAATTTTGGTCTTTAATTTATTGGGAACATGGCGCAGGTCTTAGAAAATTCATCAGGTTTAAAAACGAATCGTGCTCGCATGTGATACGGGACACTGTCGAGCGAAAATCATCCAGACGTATGTGGAGATTCGCTTCAAATACAGCGAGAGAAGCATCTGTTTTGGACACGCTATAGAGACATCGTGAGGACCTCTTTGTAATTTTGTAGTTGGCGTTGGTTGTAATGAGGGTGCAATTATTTTGACTACAACACGAGCGGCTCAAGACCCCAAACTTCGTTTTTTTATTTTTTTTTTTTTCACTCGCTATATGGGTGCGAGTTTCGTACCTGCCTGTAATCAATCGCACTGTGAAAAAAATCCAGCTGATTCTTCAGTTTTCAGTAAAACCCTACATAGCGAAGAAAACTGCATAATAACGTCGGGTACGTTCTATACATCTATTAGGAACAGTTCGTCCTATCTCACAAATGTGTCCTGAAGCAACATCTGTGCCGGAAAAACTCCTTGAAACGTCTGCTCGCCTGCACTTCGGCGCCGATACACTCCACGTCGTCGTCGTACGTACACGATTCGGCTCCACGGTGTTTTCCCCTCAAATATAGATGGCTTGCACTGACGTCACATCGCATACAAAAATCCAGCTGATTCTTCAGTTTTCAGTAAAACCCTACATAGCGAAGAAATCTGCATAATAACGTCGGGTACGTTCTATACATCTATTAGGAACAGTTCGTCCTATCTCACAAATGTGTCCTGAAGCAACATCTGTGCCGGAAAAACTCCTTGAAACGTCTGCTCGCCTGCACTTCGGCGCCGATACACTCCACGTCGTCGTCGTACGTACGCGATTCGGCTCCACGGTGTTTTCCCCTCAAATATAGATGGCTTGCACTGACGTCACATCGCATACAAAAATCCAGCTGATTCTTCAGTTTTCAGTAAAACCCTACATAGCGAAGAAATCTGCATAATAACGTCGGGTACGTTCTATACATCTATTAGGAACAGTTCGTCCTATCTCACAAATGTGTCCTGAAGCAACATCTGTGCCGGAAAAACTCCTTGAAACGTCTGCTCGCCTGCACTTCGGCGCCGATACACTCCACGTCGTCGTCGTACGTACGCGATTCGGCTCCACGGTGTTTTCCCCTCAAATATAGATGGCTTGCACTGACGTCACATCGCATACAAAAATCCAGCTGATTCTTCAGTTTTCAGTAAAACCCTACATAGCGAAGAAATCTGCATAATAACGTCGGGTACGTTCTATACATCTATTAGGAACAGTTCGTCCTATCTCACAAATGTGTCCTGAAGCAACATCTGTGCCGGAAAAACTCCTTGAAACGTCTGCTCGCCTGCACTTCGGCGCCGATACACTCCACGTCGTCGTCGTACGTACGCGATTCGGCTCCACGGTGTTTTCCCCTCAAATATAGATGGCTTGCACTGACGTCACATCGCATACAAAAATCCAGCTGATTCTTCAGTTTTCAGTAAAACCCTA
This sequence comes from Ixodes persulcatus, assembly GCA_013358835.2. Taxonomy (NCBI): domain Eukaryota; kingdom Metazoa; phylum Arthropoda; class Arachnida; order Ixodida; family Ixodidae; genus Ixodes; species Ixodes persulcatus. The sequence goes on along the minus strand of JABSTQ010009660.1, from coordinate 724,619 downwards.
CATAGCGAAGAAATCTGCATAATAACGTCGGGTACGTTCTATACATCTATTAGGAACAGTTCGTCCTATCTCACAAATGTGTCCTGAAGCAACATCTGTGCCAGAAAAACTCCCTGAAACGTCTGCTCGCCTGCACTTCGGCGCCGATACACTCCACGTCGTCGTCGTACGTACACGATTCGGCTCCACGGTGTTTTCCCCTCAAATATAGATGGCTTGCACTGACGTCACATCGCATACAAAAATCCAGCTGATTCTTCAGTTTTCAGTAAAACCCTACATAGCGAAGAAATCTGCATAATAACGTCGGGTACGTTCTATACATCTATTAGGAACAGTTCGTCCTATCTCACAAATGTGTCCTGAAGCAACATCTGTGCCGGAAAAACTCCTTGAAACGTCTGCTCGCCTGCACTTCGGCGCCGATACACTCCACGTCGTCGTCGTACGTACGCGATTCGGCTCCACGGTGTTTTCCCCTCAAATATAGATGGCTTGCACTGACGTCACATCGCATACAAAAATCCAGCTGATTCTTCAGTTTTCAGTAAAACCCTACATAGCGAAGAAATCTGCATAATAACGTCGGGTACGTTCTATACATCTATTAGGAACAGTTCGTCCTATCTCACAAATGTGTCCTGAAGCAACATCTGTGCCGGAAAAACTCCTTGAAACGTCTGCTCGCCTGCACTTCGGCGCCGATACACTCCACGTCGTCGTCGTACGTACGCGATTCGGCTCCACGGTGTTTTCCCCTCAAATATAGATGGCTTGCACTGACGTCACATCGCATACAAAAATCCAGCTGATTCTTCAGTTTTCAGTAAAACCCTACATAGCGAAGAAATCTGCATAATAACGTCGGGTACGTTCTATACATCTATTAGGAACAGTTCGTCCTATCTCACAAATGTGTCCTGAAGCAACATCTGTGCCGGAAAAACTCCTTGAAACGTCTGCTCGCCTGCACTTCGGCGCCGATACACTCCACGTCGTCGTCGTACGTACGCGATTCGGCTCCACGGTGTTTTCCCCTCAAATATAGATGGCTTGCACTGACGTCACATCGCATACAAAAATCCAGCTGATTCTTCAGTTTTCAGTAAAACCCTACATAGCGAAGAAATCTGCATAATAACGTCGGGTACGTTCTATACATCTATTAGGAACAGTTCGTCCTATCTCACAAATGTGTCCTGAAGCAACATCTGTGCCGGAAAAACTCCTTGAAACGTCTGCTCGCCTGCACTTCGGCGCCGATACACTCCACGTCGTCGTCGTACGTACGCGATTCGGCTCCACGGTGTTTTCCCCTCAAATATAGATGGCTTGCACTGACGTCACATCGCATACAAAAATCCAGCTGATTCTTCAGTTTTCAGTAAAACCCTACATAGCGAAGAAATCTGCATAATAACGTCGGGTACGTTCTATACATCTATTAGGAACAGTTCGTCCTATCTCACAAATGTGTCCTGAAGCAACATCTGTGCCGGAAAAACTCCTTGAAACGTCTGCTCGCCTGCACTTCGGCGCCGATACACTCCACGTCGTCGTCGTACGTACGCGATTCGGCTCCACGGTGTTTTCCCCTCAAATATAGATGGCTTGCACTGACGTCACATCGCATACAAAAATCCAGCTGATTCTTCAGTTTTCAGTAAAACCCTACATAGCGAAGAAATCTGCATAATAACGTCGGGTACGTTCTATACATCTATTAGGAACAGTTCGTCCTATCTCACAAATGTGTCCTGAAGCAACATCTGTGCCGGAAAAACTCCTTGAAACGTCTGCTCGCCTGCACTTCGGCGCCGATACACTCCACGTCGTCGTCGTACGTACGCGATTCGGCTCCACGGTGTTTTCCCCTCAAATATAGATGGCTTGCACTGACGTCACATCGCATACAAAAATCCAGCTGATTCTTCAGTTTTCAGTAAAACCCTACATAGCGAAGAAATCTGCATAATAACGTCGGGTACGTTCTATACATCTATTAGGAACAGTTCGTCCTATCTCACAAATGTGTCCTGAAGCAACATCTGTGCCGGAAAAACTCCTTGAAACGTCTGCTCGCCTGCACTTCGGCGCCGATACACTCCACGTCGTCGTCGTACGTACGCGATTCGGCTCCACGGTGTTTTCCCCTCAAATATAGATGGCTTGCACTGACGTCACATCGCATACAAAAATCCAGCTGATTCTTCAGTTTTCAGTAAAACCCTACATAGCGAAGAAATCTGCATAATAACGTCGGGTACGTTCTATACATCTATTAGGAAGGCAGCTAGCTTTCGGCCTACCCACTAATCAATCCATCCGAGCTAGGCCAAACCAAATGGCATCTTGCACGCGCTTTCGTGAACGCCTAGCTCTGGTTGGAATGACTAGTGGGTAGACCCAAAGCTAGCTGCAGTTGTCTCCACTGCGCTCACCTAACGCGTTAGAACGCGGGAGTACGGCGTTTAGCTTTCGCATTCGAAGGCGTTCCGCGAGTGCAGTAGAGACAAAGGGGGCAGCTAGCTTTCGGCCTACCCACTAATCAATCCAATCAGAGCTAGGCCAAACCAAATGGCATCTTGCACGCGCTTTCGTGAACGCCTAGCTCTGGTTGGAATGACTAGTGGGTAGACCCAAAGCTAGCTGCAGTTGTCTCCACTGCGCTCACCTAACGCGTTAGAACGCGGGAGTACGGCGTTTAGCTTTCGCATTCGAAGGCGTTCCGCGAGTGCAGTAGAGACAAAGGGCGGCAGCTAGCTTTCGGCCTAGCCCACTAATCAATCCAATTCGAGCTAGGCCAAACCAAATGGCATCTTGCACGCGCTTTCGTGAACGCCTAGCTCTGGTTGGAATGACTACTGGGTAGACCCAAAGCTAGCTGCAGTTGTCTCCACTGCGCTCACCTAACGCGTTAGAACGCGGGAGTACGGCGTTTAGCTTTCGCATTCGAAGGCGTTCCGCGAGTGCAGTAGAGACAAAGGGGGCAGCTAGCTTCGGCCTACCCACTAATCAATCCAATCCGAGCTAGGCCAAACCAAATGGCATCTTGCACGCGCTTTCGTGAACGCCTAGCTCTGGTTGGAATGACTAGTGGGTAGACCCAAAGCTAGCTGCAGTTGTCTCCACTGCGCTCACCTAACGCGTTAGAACGCGGGAGTACGGCGTTTAGCTTTCGCATTCGAAGGCGTTCCGCGAGTGCAGTAGAGACAAAGGGGGCAGCTAGCTTCTCGGCCTACCCACTAATCAATCCAATCCGAGCTAGGCCAAACCAAATGCATCTTGCACGCGCTTTCGTGAACGCCTAGCTCTGGTTGGAATGACTAGTGGGTAGACCCAAAGCTAGCTGCAGTTGTCTCCACTGCGCTCACCTAACGCGTTAGAACGCGGGAGTACGGCGTTTAGCTTTCGCATTCGAAGGCGTTCCGCGAGTGCAGTAGAGACAAAGGGGGCAGCTAGCTTTCGGCCTACCCACTAATCAATCCAATCCGAGCTAGGCCAAACCAAATGGCATCTTGCACGCGCTTTCGTGAACGCCTAGCTCTGGTTGGAATGACTAGTGGGTAGACCCAAAGCTAGCTGCAGTTGTCTCCACTGCGCTCACCTAACGCGTTAGAACGCGGGAGTACGGCGTTTAGCTTTCGCATTCGAAGGCGTTCCGCGAGTGCAGTAGAGACAAAGGGGGCAGCTAGTTTTCCCCTCAAATATAGATGGCTTGCACTGACGTCACATCGCATACAAAAATCCAGCTGATTCTTCAGTTTTCAGTAAAACCCTACATAGCGAAGAAATCTGCATAATAACGTCGGGTACGTTCTATACATCTATTAGGAACAGTTCGTCTTATCTCACAAATGTGTCCTGAAGCAACATCTGTGCCAGAAAAACTCCCTGAAACGTCTGCTCGCCTGCACTTCGGCGCCGATACACTCCACGTCGTCGTCGTACGTACGCGATTCGGCTCCACGGTGTTTTCCCCTCAAATATAGATGGCTTGCACTGACGTCACATCGCATACAAAAATCCAGCTGATTCTTCAGTTTTCAGTAAAACCCTACATAGCAAAGAAATCTGCATAATAACGTCGGGTACGTTCTATACATCTATTAGGAACAGTTCGTCTTATCTCACAAATGTGTCCTGAAGCAACATCTGTGCCAGAAAAACTCCCTGAAACGTCTGCTCGCCTGCACTTCGGCGCCGATACACTCCACGTCGTCGTCGTACGTACGCGATTCGGCTCCACGGTGTTTTCCCCTCAAATATAGATGGCTTGCACTGACGTCACATCGCATACTTTTGACCACCATGTAGGAGGAGGAGGGGGAAACTGCTTTTGTAGGAATTTTGAGTGACGGATTAATCTTCTATAATCTTCTGGGAGGAAAATAGCGACATCTGTGCAAATCCGGGAGGCACAAAAGAGGATCCTGATAAGAGGGGATCTCCCTCTTCCCCTCTTCTCTGGTGGTCATTGGAGCGCTCTTTGAATGACGTCACGTGCGAGCCATGTATTGCGGACGCGAGCTGTACGGGTATGCGTTCGCGCACTCGAGCACGTCCAGCGTCGATCAAAGTTGTGCACGGGCACTGTTCGCTTCGGATGTCTCCAGAAAGAAAGTTTACCCCGAGAATTAAGTTTCGTTGCTCGTCACCCACGTAAGAGACCTTTTTTGCTACATTACCCAAGCTCCAAGGAGCATGCTTCGAGTCTACTTTCACGCGCTGCAAGTGCTGGCGTCTTCAGCAGTAAGTGCTGTAAAGCAAAAAGGCCAAAACAAATGGCATCTTGCACGCGCTTTCGTGAACGCCTAGCTCTGGTTGGAATGACTAGTGGGTAGACCCAAAGCTAGCTGCAGTTGTCTCCACTGCGCTCACCTAACGCATTAGAACGCGGGAGTACGGCGTTGAGCTTTCGCATTCGAAGGCGTTCCGCGAGTGCAGTAGAGACAAAGGGGGCAGCTATCTTTCGGACTACCGACTAATCAATCTAATCCGAGCTAGGCCAAAACAAGCGGCATCTTGCACGCGCTTTCGTGAACGCCTAGCTCTGGTTGGAATGACTAGTGGGTAGACCCAAAGCTAGCTGCAGTTGTCTCCACTGCGCTCACCTAACGCGTTAGAACGCGGGAGTACGGCGTTTAGCTTTCGCATTCGAAGGCGTTCCGCGAGTGCAATAGAGACAAAGGGGGCAGCTAGCTTTCGGCCTACCTACTAATCAATCCAATCCGAGCTAGGCCAAAACAAATGGCATCTTGCACGCACTTTCGTGAACGCCTAGCTCTGGTTGGAATGACTATACCTGTTTTCACCTCAAGAAAAAAGTACGTTTTGCGCATTGTTCCTACGCGGCGCGAAGTAGTTCTTAGGAGATTCGGTCGTCGGAGGAAAAAGTGATGCTTTTGACGTTTGGAACGTCTACGTCTTGATAAGATAACATATATCTAATCTAAGATTCACCAACATATGTCTTCATTGTCCACATAAAGGGGGAAATTAGTAATGTTCCGCGAGGAGCCGGACTTGTTTTACTTCGGTTCTTGAGGTGAAAACAGGTATAGTGGGTAGACCCAAAGCTAGCTGCAGTTGTCTCCACTGCGCTCACCTAACGCGTTAGAACGCGGGAGTACGGCGTTTAGCTTTCGCATTCGAAGGCGTTCCGCGAGTGCAGTAGAGACCAAGGGGGCAGCTAGCTTTCGGCCTACCCACTAATCCATCCAATCCGAGCTCGGCGTTCTGACGACCCCTCTCGTGTCCTCCTCTCCCTCAGTTAGGCACTCTCGCAGAAAGAGCCACTGAACCCATCATCGTGTCGTCTGCTGGGAAGCTGAAACCGGTTGGGAAACTTTGTTGTGGGCTTTTATCATCGCCTTATGGTACGGAGACGAAAGAAATAGTCTTTGTGATGAGGTATTAAGAATACACGATGCTTACAAAAAAAAAACTACTTTTTTAACGAACACTTTTGAACCTCACTTCGAGCCCGCGTGCATTCGTACATTACTACGGCCCTAGCAACGGTTGTTTGGAGCATAGCGCCATGTTGTGACGTCATTACTTACGGGGTCAATTACAATTACCGTCGCTTAAATAGTATTCGATTAGATTAGTCGATTACTTGAGACGAAAATTAATTGGACGTTACTGGAAACAAGTAAGCGTTACTTCGCGGATCACTTCAAAATAGGGTGCCTTCATGTGAGGTTTGATTAGGGTGATGGCACTAGCAATTTTGTTGAGAACGCTTTTTTTTTTTCTACGGCGCGTTAAAGAGCGTTTTCCTTCACGTGCTTTTGGCGTTGATGGTGCTACGGCGGCGTTTTGGTTTTTTCGGCGATTTTGTTTTTGTGTGTGTGTGCGCGTTCTCTCCGCGTCGAATACTACACACGAAGTCACCACCCTAAACACAAGGACATTGACAAGGCGCCCCACTTCAGACATTCAAAAGGATAGCATTTTCTGCCGGTTTTAAAATGGGTAATTCTTCCTGCCCGTTATTGAATTAGACTCACCGGACTATGAACTACTTAAATTCTTAATCCACCATTTTTTGTTTACCATCCTCTTTTCGGAGATTTGGTTCTGGGATTTCTTCTTCGTCCGTCGTCATCTCTGTTTTTTTTTTTTTTTTTTTTTTGACGACACGAGGTTATTGGCAGGGGGAGGAAAGAAAAGCTAACGACTACAATAAATTTCAGTATTTAAGCAGTCAGACTACTGTTGCGATTACTTTGTAATAAATGTATTAAAATGATCACAGTGTTACTTCAAAAAGTAATCGATCACGAGTAATACGGTCACTTGTAATGAGTACCACGCAAGTTTGCACTGTATGTCACTGGTGGCTCGAGTAACGAACGGCGTTGCTTGGCATGTTCGCGTTTCTGCTTCGTGATTGGTCCTTCGGCGATCTAATCAGCGAATGCTGCAATCCCATTGGCTGAGGAACGATAATTGATGCTCGGAAGTCATCAGGCCTTGCGTGTTTCTTAAAGGTGACGTACATCCTCGGTTTTTCTGCAGGGAAAATAATCTTTTTAGCGCTCCCCCTCTCCTAAGCTGCGAGAGGGGAGCCAAGTTGGGGCTAGGTAAAAAGTGGAGAAGTGTACTCATCGGCCTTTAAGTTGTCGCTGACAATTCCCGCACCTGCCATCCCGACGCACTGAAGAACCCAAAGGGTTGTTGGACACATGAACACCCTCGAAACAATTTCAGTTCTCCATTCAGATTAAAATTATTTTCCTTTCTCCGTTTCAATCTCTAAAGTGCGTAAAAAAAGTAGAAACAATGGACCTTTTCCACATACCGACGGCACCAGGCGGTGGCTGCACGGACTAAAAATCGAGGAAGTGACCTACCTGCGCTACCAATCCATAATGGGAGCTACGCTACCAGTTTCTTCGCTCTCTGAGCTGCGGCGCGTGCCTAAAGCGACTTTAAAGAGGGGAAAGAAAAACACGACCCAAACGTCGTGTTTTTCTTTCCGTCCACTTTCTTTTTTTGTGTAACACAATTATATATATGCGGAAATTACGTGCTCTACTCGCTGATCCACAGCCTCCTTCCGTATTTCCTCGATTTTTAGTGCAGACTTCCGCCGCTTGGCATCGGGCGCTCGCGCGTGCGCAGAACGCTTCTCGGAAAAGGTCCATTATATTTATTTTATTTAAATAAAATTTAGTTGATTTGTATCCGGCATATTCATTTTAATCACCGTAGCCAGAATATAGTGATTCTTCGTCGATGTATCTTTGAACATGGCTTATTGACTGATCAATCCGTGCAATCACTGATAACATTGCGAAAGAAAGAATTACTGTGAAAACGTTTTATTGGTAGAATCTCGCCATACTAGAACGGAAGCAGGTTAAGTTTTCTAATAAGTTTTTTTTTTCGCGTTTTGACTTAAACACATTAATCGGAAACGGGTTCCAGGCCCCGTGGTAAAATGTTCCTTAAACGCTCTGTATAAAGCGGAGGACATTCATCTAAGCATAAAGAAGCTCCTCGGTCTTATTTACCGGTTTCGTTCACGAACTTCTGAAGGCCCCGTTAAAAAGGCATAAGGCGCGTTATTGACTTAGTGCTCGCGGTTTAGTCGTTAGGTGGCAGGAACTGGCTCGCCGTCCGGCGCCTGTTTTCTTCGCTGCTCGGGGCCCACTCAAAAGATGATTGGGTGAGCGCGTCTGTACCAATAAACAGCCGCTTACAAACGGAAGTTTGCCCGGTGGACCTCGCGCAACACTACCTAAATAGACGAGGCCTGGGCATGACGTCATCGCTGGTGGACCCCCGACCGACCCGCCGGCAAACGCGCTGACGCTCTGGGCGGCCCTGCGTGCGAGCCACTACTGTCGACGCTTGGGAAGGGAATGTCGCGGGCCTCGACTTGTGGGATTGCGTCGCCAGTCGCCCCCCGAGGATACAAGGCAAACAGTCGGCCGTCGGGGCGTCCGCGCTGAGATCGGGTAACCTTGCGGGTCTGCTCGCTCGCATTAAAAGAGGCTGCAAGAGCAATAACAGCCCTCCGAAAGGAATGGCACGAGATCTATTTCCAACCTCTCGCCGATCCGAGTCACTTCACTTTATTTACTGGAAGGGGTAGGCCAGCGGCCGGCGCCGCCTGCGTGTCTCCCCCCTCCCGATCACCTTTCGCGGAAAAATGACGACTATACGTGGGCTGGGGGAGAAAGTGGTATGCTCCGTTCACCCTTTACCTAAAACCGCGGTCATTCTGCCCATAGAGCTATTATAATGTACGCTAGAGGTTCAAGTGGCGCTATTGTGCTGACGCAAATTGAAGCAGACAGCAACCAGTCCGAAAGTGACTTCCGGTAATGCATTTCTATGGGAAAAAGGGAGTGCATTTTCTCCCTGCGCTCGATGATAAGAGCAAATATCCCGAATAATTCGTACGTACTATAGTAGCTTGGAACAGTTCTGAGTCAGGCCGACGCAATAATTGGTCAGTTACGGCGTTTTTCTTTCAAATTCAACGCATTAAAAACGGTGCTAAAACGGCTTCGCACGTGTATTTGTGTGCACTGTCGGACACTGTTAGCGCGAACACCACGTCGGCGCTTTTCAGCATGGGGAATATACGTGCCAAACGAACGAAGGACATCTGGAAATTAAGGAACGCAAGAACTACGGAGTAACACTGGATCAGCCACTACCCGTGCATGTACGATCAATATAAATTGAAGACCACGTAATATATTCCGATTTTAAATAAGTAAGTACCGCTCTATTATTTCTGCTCTGTGCGAAGATGCTTGTCCTAAGTTCAAAATATCACCCGCACGCTCGAAATCTTTGAGAACAAGTGCCCTATAAAAGCTGCCCTGTAGAGAAAACAATACGAAGAGACCCCTTTCACAGCCCACGTACTTTATTCATTACGTTTTGAATGTTTTTATCCGCTCATGCACGACGGGATCATTTTCATATAGTGACAGGACTGGCATATTATCAATATATAAGCGTCACCGGAATGCTGGCGAGCCTTAAACACACTCTATATTCCTTTTCAATTGTAATTTTGCTTTGAATCGAGGCTCGTTTTTACACACCTGCTGCAGAACACACGTTTGGTACTGAAAGGTAGAGAAGTTAAACATCGTTCACTGATGAAGAAAAATGCGCTAACTAAAGCAATTACACTTTTTCAACGACCCAAATAACCAAAGTGTTCCGTGTTATTTTCCCACGAAGAGACAAAATGCGCGCGCGTTTTCCCATAGGAATGCAGAGGAGCACCGGCAAAGTAGACTGGCTGCTGCCTGTTTCAATTTGCCTCCCGGAAGTCGCATAGACGTCTAGCGGCAGTTGAACCTCTAGCGTACATTATAATAACTCTTTGACTCTGCCAATGCATCATACAAATGAGAGTTTGCGGACATTGTCTGAGACGTGTTTGTTCCTTGTGTGAGAACTCTTCGTATTGTTTGTGGGAAACGTAAACATGCTTCGAGAATGTTTGCGGTGTGTCTCCGTATAATTTTGTCGTCAAGTCTGCGGCGAAAGCCGTGCGTCCTTTGTAAGTTTGCTTCAACTGCAATGTAAGCTTAGAGACGAATGAAGTATGGTTGCTGTTGTTGTTGTAAACATCTTTATTGAAGGAAAAGGAGAAAAGTGAAGTATGGACGATGCACGGGGAATTTCGATCGAGTCAAGATTCTAGGGTAGGTGATGGATACGCCCGGCGATAAGATTATAGGACGAAGGAATCGGTTTGGCGATCAACGGAGCAGGAAACAGCTATCGCAGAGAGAAATGCCCTCGATCTCACCTCCTTTTCCACCGGGGAGAGGGAAATTAGTGTGGCACACGGATCTTCAAACACCTCTGGCATTTATCCAGTTTCAAGTTCCCGGGTGGTAATTATTTGGTGGTGTTTCTCTTTTTCCAGAGCTGGGCGTCGATTGAAACTTCTAACCCAATTATTTTCGCCACTCTTTAATCGAATAATTAATCGATTAATCGGTCTCATTCCTTTCCCCGCGTACTACTTTTAAGCGGGTTTTTTTAAACCTTTGCTGAAATGTTGATGAACGGCGCAGTATCATTTTTGATTATGTATCTACCTCGATGTGTGGTTAAGAACAGTTCAAAGACACTCACACTCACGGATTACTATTTCAGCTGCACAAGGAAAAGAGGTTCGTTGATATTCTCCGGCAAGAGCGACCTCCTTTGATTGTTCACAATATTCTATGCTGCGCTAAACCGACACTCGAACGGCGTTCAAGTGGCGGGGACACGTGTAACCTTCTGCACTTGTCTGGAGTAGTTACAAATCTCGCCCCTACAGTTTACTTTATTCTAAAATTTGACCTAAAGTTTGCCCTTCAAACAGGTGTACTCGTCCACATCTACGTGGTGAAAGCGTTTAAATTTTACTTTCTTTTGGTTCGTCAAAGTTTACCGATTAACCTGTTAAAAAAGTTAACCGCGATGAAAGCATTAATTTATTAATCGGTAGGTTCATCCATCAATTACCCAGCCTTATCGTTTTTCCTTTTTTTTTTTTTGCACAGATGCTGCTACGGCTGGTATCACTAAAAGCTGTGACACTAGTTATGGCGCTTTGCGCCCTGGGAGTAAACCTAACATTGAAAGTTGTCATGGTACTTTTTTGTGTGCCTTAAAAATACAAAACGATGAATGGCCGCAGTAAAACAAATATAAAATATACTCATTATATTTTGCATTTCTTAAGCCAGGGTCACACTGCATATACGTCATACAAAGGAAAGTGTGACGGACATCAGTCACTGCGATATCAGCGGCTCGAATGCCGCGTGCCAAAAACGTTTCTCCTTGAATTCGCTGCCATATGGCATTCGAAGCACGAATGCCATATGGCAGCGTGCTTCGTGCACGCTGCCATATGGCAGCGTGCACGAAGCACGTGACGGTTTGTCGTGCAAACCGTCACGACCTGCCCGTCTGGGAGGTTTGTCATGTGCGATTTCTCTGTCATGGGTAATGAATGGCGCGTCATTTGTGCTTGTGCACCCAATAAAACTAAAACAACGCCGTTTTTTTTCACAAACATTTTTATTTTGATTGTTTTCTCATTATTTTGGGTGACTTTAATTGTGTCTGCCGGGTTGAAGACAGGTCCAACCGAACGCACTATAGGGATGCCAGTACACAATAATTAAACAACATTATTGAAGATTTTGTTCTCAGTGGAAGACGCCACATGTTGTGTGTCGAGGTCAAACTGTATGCCTTTCACGCACTTTCAGAGGGCCAGTCACGCTAGACTGGAACGGGTGTGTAGCTCATCCGATCTATTATATTTATGTCGGGGTTAGTCTGTAGATTACGTTGCCTTTAGCGATCACTGCCTTGTAGCCTTTTAATTGGGTAAAAATAGAGAGGGGGCCTATTTCTCATGGGAATTATGAAAATTAATGCGAAACTTCTGAAGGATGTACCATTTCTTCCCATTATGGAGACAATCTGGTGTGACGTGCAACTGAAAGGAGGCAGTGCAGGCGAGCACTGGGAGACATTTAAACAGGAGGTGAAATTAACTGCACTTGAAAGAACATGTGTCCTCATGTATCGGGAGAAGAATCAAGAATTGGAGCACCGAAAAAACTTGAAGAAGCTGCTACGGGAAGAATTCCGAGCACCTGGGCCCGTTTGCTCGAAGGTTAGCCGCAGTACCTAGGAGAAGGATTTCGAAATCACGTGACTGGCTAGGTAGGGATGCGGGGAAACATGGCGGTGCCCCGGTGAGTCAGCGCCGCTCGCTTTGGAACTAATATGTCGTTGTAGCTGCAATATCGGGCCCGTTAGTCAGCAACGAATGGTGCAGGAGGCTTTCGCTTTGCCTTACCTCACTTAAACTGCAAAGCCTGAGCAATGACCTCGCCGCATTTTTTAGATAGTCTTTTGGTTCTGGCCATTCATAAGTTTAAATGAACGCGATAATTATCGGCATGGCAACGTCTATGGAAAGTGGATTGCCTTGACTCAATCGGCCGGGTATTGATAGCCCACAAAAGCAGACAGTATCCCAATAGACCCTTTTCTAAATTTCCCAAGCACCGAGGTGCATGCTACGAGTGTAGTTACACGCGTTGCACGTGCTGGCGTCCGCAGTAGTAATTGTTCTAAAGCGAAAAGTCTAAAACAAGTTTTGCCTGGCACGCGCGTTCGTCAATAGTATTAGGATTATTTACTTCGAATCTTTTATAAGAAGAGGGCCAGCGCGCGCGGACCGTATAATTACACTTCCAGCGTTCTCCTTGATGCTTGGGTAATTTACTAATAGGTCTATTTTCACTGGAGCCGAATTACAGGTTTTTCAATTTATGATGGTGTTATATACAGTTCTTACATCCTGGCCAACCATGCTGCCGGTGTACCGCCCAACGTTAGTACCGCCCGCTTTTACTGCTCACTTCTTCCTTATCGTTTCTAGGACTGAACTTCGTCGCCCTTTTTCGAACTTCAAAGGAAATTTCAACGATGCTTGTCTTCAATTCAGACAGCCAAGAATTTAGAAATTTTCCAAACTAGGGTGAGTCTGGTTTTTCCCTACCCAATATCGGTACCACGAGCAACAAAAACTTCGTCTGCTCAAATGTATGCCGCGCTGCGTCGCGAGAACCCGGTAGCGCGCGTTGTTGGGTCCCCCCTTTTTGGGAACGTTTTCCACGGAAGCCACTTATGTTCGCTACACTTCCAGTAGGTAACACCAACTAACACCCTATAATAAAACACGGAGCTATCACTCGTCCAGCCCTCGTCAAACTTGGCTAGGTATTTGAAGGTTCGAAGGGCGGTTAACATTTAACCGCGGTTAAAGTTAACCGGCTCCGAGCAAACGGGCCCTGAAGACAAACACCAATGCGATTGCGAACGTGGAAACTGCGTACGCCGCAGCCATTTTGTCAAACGAAGCGACGGGGCCATGCGTGGCTCCCCGCATCCCTACCGAGCCAGTCACGTGGTTTCAAAATCCCTCTCCTAGGCACTGCGGCTAACTTTAGCCGCGGTTAGCGCTTAACCGCGCTTGAAACGAACGGGCCCAGGCGTTTTAAATTAAGGTATTAACCATTTGAAAGCCAAACTCGAGAGCCTCGATCGCGACCGATACAAAGGGGCGGCTATACGGGCGCGTTCAGAGCTTTTCTTGGTGGGAGAGCATCCGACAAAAAGAATGGTGTCGGCGGAAAAGCAATTCGCGCGAGATAATGACGTTGTTGAAATAGAACACCCTGGGTGTTGTCCAGCCATAAAACTCATTCTGAAGAGGCGTTTGTTGAACACTATAAAAGGATTTGAGGACTGCCGAATGTTAAAGGATCCGATAAGGACTTTTTAGATGAACCAATCAGCTTGTCAGAGGTAACAAGAGCGATAGATGACTTAAAACCGATAAAATCACTAGGACCGGATGGCTTAACTGCTGGTTTTTACAAAACAATTAAACATGCAATTTCATACGTGTTACTCGAAGTTTTTACCGAGGCATATGAAAGGAAACTTCTCGCCCTCCTCCTTTTCATGCACACCCCCAGCGTTAATCCCAAAGTGCGACGACCCCGTTAAGCTTCGCAGTGTTAACTCCTACGGTCCAACAGGCATTACTAATGATGACTATAAAATATTAATGAAAGTCCTCGCCCGCCATTTGCAGCGAGTGATATGTTGTTGGGCCTCATCAGACACACGGCATACAAGGCCGGACTATTTTGATCAATGTTCAAGTTGCGCGCAGTATCTTGTAGTGCTTTGAAGCTGAGCTGAGCAAAGTCGCCATGTTACAAGTTGATTTGGAAAAGGCCTTCGACTGGGTGTCTCATGAGGTTCTAACCCAAGTTGAAGCATTTGATATTGGATCCCTTGTTCTTGAAGTAGGACAAACGGCACATTATAATTTCACAACGAGTCTTATAGTTAATAAGCGAATCAGTGAACGCATTTCTTCCACATCTGTTAAAGAAAGCTGTCCACTCTTGCCATTATAGTTTGCATTGTATACTGAATCATTATGTCGGAGTATCATTCAAAGTGAGCTTGAGCGTGTTCCCGGTTTTACCTTGTATGCGTACGAGGTTCGCATTTTGGTCTATGCGAATGACGTTGCTATTTTTTTCATGGATGGAGAGAGCATTAAAAAGGTCGTCTAAATTACAAGAACATTTTGTTCTGGGACCGGATGTTCTGAGAACTCGGCTAAGTGTTCTGGTTTTTAGCACGATCGATGCTCATCAAAGCCAAATTTTCTCGCTCAGGTTGTCTGGTCAACCCTTCCCACCCGATATCTATAGGCGTACCGTTGGGGTACTATCGTGACAACGCAAGTTTGTGGAGCGAAGAGACAGATAAGCTGCGCGAAAAAGCGCCCCCCTCCCCCCCCCGGAGCAGGCCGCCATTTGTCCCCCCCCCTCCCCCCCCCCCCTTTGTAATACCCCTCGGGGCTCTAAAGGGGAACTAATAAATGAAATGAATGAATTTGTCTATTTTCGCGGGAGCTACAGTGTGTAATTTATATTTTGTCGCTAAGGGCTGTGGTATCTTCTACAGGTATGCATTGTTTTCCATTTTACATCCAGAAGCTGCATTGTGTTTTCGCTGCATATGTGTCGGCGTCCAACTGAAAACGTCAGCCGACTGAATTTGTTTCGACGTGTTCGGCATGGTGGTCTTTCTTTATCCCACTTCTTTATACGCCAAGTTGTTAACCGGTTTCTTTTCCTGCAAGATCAAGATCCCTTTCTGCGTAATGTTCTTCAGGTTCAGTTGTCGGTGGTCTTACTCAATTTCATTGTTTCATCTAATGACGGTGCTACGATACCACTGAGTGCTTATTTAAAGTGAAGTTGTCGGTGCATACAAATTTTTAACCGCGCGTTTCTTTTTGGAATATCTGAGTACTGTTTCTAGAAGGCGTCTTACGAGAGATTTAATAGAAACGTATTTTCCAACCCCTTTGTATCGAGCTGTTTACAGTGCATCTTCAGAAGAGGATGTACTTCGTCGCGTTAAGAATATGTTGGTCCCGGCCACAACGAAAACATTTGCTTTCAAATCCACAGTGGAACCAAATACCGTTGAGAATGATACAGGAAACTCCGGGGTAAAATGGGAGACGGAAGTAGAAAGCGATCCTGGCGGTATGGAGTGGACAACTCGCCACTTTCCCCGGAAATGAATCAAGTGGGTCTGACTCACTAGAGAAATTGATAGTTTATGAAATATTCCCTTTTTTTTTTGATGGAGCATAGGGAGCATAAGCTCGTGATATTGGACATCTTGGTATTTTGATGTCAAAATGCAGTGTGTTGTATAGAATAGTCAGGATTTGTATAGCGATTTTGTACAATCTAAATAATTATTAACCTTTTCTGAGCTTCTTGATTGATTTGTTCTATTCCTACCGAAACATGTCTTATTAAATGCCCTTGGCTCCAAGTGACCATAATTGGCAATAGGCATCAATTTTTTATGAGACCGACTTGAAATGACTCTGGGTGACTAGAAGTGATTATTATTGATAATTATGTGATTTCTTTGTTTGCTTACTGTTATGAACGGCCTCAAGTAGCTTTAGTTGGCTATTAACATCTTCTTTGACCACATTGACCTTAAATGGCTGCCAATGGCTATTGATGAGATAATTGACAATTATCTATTTCGGCGTTGGTGAATGCATATGGTTTCAACTTGCTTTATTGGCTATCATCCTCCACTTTTATATATATTTCATAGATATGGCTACAAATATTCATAATAAGAAATGAAAACTGAGCTATTTCTGTTTATAAACTGGAATGACTTTAGGTGGCTATTGTTGGCTATTAGATTATATTTCTGACCAGATTGGCTCAATGGCTACTAATGGCTGTTAGTCAGCATAATAGCAATTATCTGCTGTCTTAGTGTTTATCAATGAGAATGGCTTCAAGTGGCTATTATTGGCTAGAAGCACTTATTTTCGAATAGATTGGCTGCAAATGGCTACAAACCGCTATTAGTAGCTAACTATACATAGGTTGCACTGACGTAATTTGGTCCTCCTTTCTGGTGGCCGAACTTCCTCGAGCGTAGCCTTTACTGTGCATATTCTACGAGCAGTACACGAGCGTCGCGAGCGAGCGGAAACAAGTGATCACAGCTTCATTATACTTCGTTTCACTTTATCTGCGAGCGAAGCCAAAGCTAGAAGCGCGAGACCAGCGCTTTTTGCGTTTCTGCCCAGCTTGCACGCTCGAGCAAAGCCTGAAGGCACGGAGCTTTCGTGCTCGCGCTTCCAGCTTTGCCTTTGCTTGCACATAAGGTGAAACGAAGTATAACAGCAGGTTTTGGCCACCAGAAAGGAGGAAGGGTATGACGTCACGTGCAACCCATGTATTGCTTGAGCTATTTTTATATTTACGAAATGGAATGGCTTCAAGTGGATAATGTTGGCTATTTGTATTTATTTTTGACCAGATTGAATTGAAATGGCTGCTGATGGATATTGATCACATCATTAAACAATTATGTGCTATTTCGGTGCTTAAAAATGAGTATGGCTTCAAGCGGCTATTATTGGCTTATGCAGCAAATTTTAGATAAATTTGATTGAAATGGCTACGAATGGCTACAAATGGCTATTAGTGACTAGTGTTGATACTTATGGGCGTTTTAGTGTTTACTAACTGGAATGACTTTAAGTAGCTATTGTTGGCTATTGGCATCTATTTCTGACCAGACTGGCTTCAAATGGCTAGCAATGGCTATTAGTGAGTATAATTGACAATTATATGCTATTTCAGTGTTTATGAATGAAAATGGCCACAGGTGGCTATTACTGGCTTTAAGCACTTATTTTTATTGCAATTGCAAGATTTGGCTACAAATGGCTATTAGTGACTAGTGTTGATAGTTATGAGCGATTTTTGTGTTTACCAACTGGAATGGCTTTAAGTGGCTATTGTTGGCTATTAGCATATATTTCTGACCAGATTGGCTTCAAATGGCTAGCAATAGCTATTAGTAAGTATAATTGTCAATTATGGGCTATTTCAGTGTTTATGGATGAAAATGGCCACAAGTGGCTATTACTGGCTATAAGCATTTATTTTTATTGCAATGGCTTGATTTGGCTACAAATGGCTATTAGTGACTAGTGTTGATAGTTATGAGCGATTTTTGTGTTTACCAACTGGAATGGCTTTAAGTGGCTATTGTTGGCTATTAGCATATATTTCTGACCAGATTGGCTTCAAATGGCTAGCAATAGCTATTAGTAAGTATAATTGTCAATTATGGGCTATTTCAGTGTTTATGGATGAAAATGGCCACAAGTGGCTATTACTGGCTATAAGCATTTATTTTTATTGCAATGGCTTGATTTGGCTACAAATGGCTATTAGTGACTAGTGTTGATAGTTATGAGCGATTTTTGCGTTTACCAACTGGAATGGCTCTAAGTGGATATTGTTGGCTTTTATCATCTATTTCTGACCAGATTGGCTTCAAATGGTTAGCAATGGCTATTAGTGAGTATAATTGACAATTATGTGCTATTTCAGTGTTTTTGGATGAAACTGGCTACAAGTGGCTATCACTGGCTATAAGCATTTAGATTGTCTTAAAATTGCTACAAATGGCTAGTAGTGACTGTTGATATTTATAAGCAGGTTTTATATTTACTAACTGGAATGGCTTTTAGTGGGTAATGTTGACTATTAGCATCTATTTCTGGCCAGATTCGCCTCAAATGGCTTGCAATGGCTATTAGTGAGTATAATTGACAATTATGTGCTATTTCAGTGTTTTTGGATGAAACTGGCTACAAGTGGCTATTACTGGCTATAAGCATTTAGATTGGCTTAAAATTGCTACAAATGGCTAGTTGTGGCCAGTGGCGATATTTATATGCAGGTTTTATGTTTACTAACTGGAATGGCTTTTAGTGGCTATTGTTGGCTATTAGCCTCTATTTCTGGCCAGATTCGCCTCAAATGGCTTGCAATGGTTATTAGTGAGTATAATTGACAATTATGTGCTATTTCAGTGTTTTTGGATGAAACTGGCTACAAGTGGCTATTACTGGCTATAAGCATTTAGATTGGCTTAAAATTGCTACAAATGGCTAGTTGTGGCTAGTGTTGATATTTATAAGCAGGTTTTATGTTTACTAACTCGAATGGTTTTTAGTGGCTATTGTTAGCTATTAGATATCTATTTCTGGCCAGATTCACCTCAAATGGCTTGCAATGGCTATTAACGAGTATAATTGACAATTATCTGCTATTTCACTGTTTATGAACGAAACTGGCTTCAAGTGGCTATTATTGACTATAAGCATTTATTCTTTATTAAATTGGCTTGAAATAGCTACAAATGGCTATCAGTGGCTAGTCTTGATAGTTATCAGCAATTTTAGTGTTTACTAACCGGACTGGCTTTTAGTAGCTGTTGTTGGCTATTATTATTCATTTTTGACCAGATTGGCTTCAATGGGCTAGCAATGGCGATAGCAGGTATAATTGTGGATATTCATGAATAGCCATTCATAGCCATTTGAAGCTAGTCTGATAAAAAATAGATGGTAATAGCCAAAACTAGCCACATGAAGCCATTTCAGTTTGTAGACAAAGAAATAGCTGCTAATAATAAATACTAGTCACTTTAAGCCATTTGCTGCCAATTCAAGCCACCCAGGTCAGAAACAGATGATTATAGCCAATAATAGCCGATCCAAGTCAACCAAGTCAAGAATAGATGCCTATAGCCAATAATATCCAGTTGAAGTCATTCAAATTTATACACACTTCAATTGCATAAATTGTAAATAATAGTTGCTGGTAGCCATGTATAGCCATTTCAAGCAAATCAAATAAAAATAGATGCTAATAGCCAATAATAGCCATTTGAAGTCATTTTCAATCATAATCACCGAAATAGCAAAGAATTGTCAACTATATTCACGAATAGCCATTCATAGCCATTTGAAGCCAGTCTGGTAAAAAATCGATGGTAATAGCCAAAGCTAGCCACATGAAGCCATTGCAGTTTGTAGACAAAGAAATAGCTGCTAATTAAAAATACTAGTCACTTTAAGCCATTTGTAGCCAATTCAAGCCACCCAGGTCAGGAACAGATGATTATAGCCAATAATAGCCAATCCAAGCCAACAAAGTGAAGAATAGATGCCTATAGCCGATATTATCCAGTTGAAGGCATTCAAATCTATACACACTGCAATTGCATAAATTGCCAATAATAGTTGCTGATAGACATGTATAGCCATTTCAAGCCGATTTGGCCAAGAACTGCCCCAAGCCAATAATAGTAGACACTTGAATACATTCATATTCAAAACATCATGAATACTATGTCACTAATTGTCACTAATGTTCATTCTGAAGCGATTTAAGGTGATATTGTTAAGATGATATGCTATTGCTAACAATAGCCACTTGAAGCCATTTTCATTCATAAGTATAGAATAGCAGAATATCGCGACCAATAAGCACTAATAGCCATTTGTTTTGGCAATTCGAGCCAACCAGGTCAATAGCAGATGCCTATAGCCAATAATATCCATTGGAAGCCAACTCAGCCTGCATAAAATCAAATAAGTCGAAATAGTGACTGATCATCATTGACAGTCACTAGAAGTCATTTGGACCCCAAATCGGCCATATAATTTATGAACATGATAATATAGCCAATAATAGCCATATAAAGCCAAATCAGTCTGGACACAATCAGGTAAGTCGAAATAGTTACTAATAGCCATTGACAGCCACTAGAAGTCATTTGGACCCCGAATCTGCCATATAAATAAAAAAATATGATTGTATAGCCAATAGTAGCCATTTGAAGCCAACTGAGCCCGCACACAATCAAATAACGCAAAATTGTGACCAATAGTCATTAATTGTAGAAGTCATTTGAACTCCAGATCTCCTATATAATTTATGAACATGATCATATAGGCTATAATAGCCATATGAAGCCAACTCAGTCTTCACACAAGCAAATAACTCGAAATAGGGACTGATAGTCATTGACAGTCACTAGAAGTCATTTGGATTCCAAATCTGCCATATAATTATAAATATTATTGTATAGCCAATAATAGCCATTGGAAGTCAACTCAGCCTGCATAAAATCAAATAAGTCGAATTAGTGACTGATAGTGATTGATAGTCACTAGAAGTCATTTGGACCCCAAATCCGCCATATAATGTATAAACATAATCATATAGCCAATAATAGCCATATTAGGCCAACTCAGTCTGCACACAATCAGGTAAGTCGAAATAGTGACTAATAGCCATTGATAGTCGCTAAAAGTCATTTGGACCACGAATCTGCCATATAAATAAAAAAATATGATTGCATAGCCAATAATAGCCATTAGAAGCCAACTCAGCCCGCACACAATTAAATAACTCAAAATTGTGACCAATAGTCATTATTAGTCAGTATAAGAAATTTGAACTCCGAATCTGCCACATAATTTATAAATATAATCACATAGCCAATAATAGCCATATGAAGCCAACTCAGTCTTCACACAATCAAATAACTCAAAATATATAACTCAAAATCAAATAACTTAATCATGGACAATCACTAGAAGTCATTTGGATCCCAAATCTGCCATATAATTATAAATATGAATGTATAGCCAATAGTAGCCATTGGAAGCCAACTCGGTCTGCACACAACAAATAAGTCGAAATAGTGACTGATAGTGATTGATAGTCACGGAAGTCATTTGGACCCCAAATCTGCCATATAATTTATAAACATGATCACATAGTCAATAATAGCCATATGAAGCCAACTCAGTCTGCACACAATCAAATAACTCAAAATAGTGACCAATAGTCATTAAAAGTAACTAGAAGTCATTTGAACAAAATATCTGCCATATCAAATTTTGATCAAAAAGCCAAAATTAGCCATTGAAAGCCAACTCAGTCCGCGCGCAATCAAATAACTCAAAATAGTTTTAAATAGTCATTGATAGTCATTAAAAGTCATTTGGAACCGAAATCCGCCATATAATTAGGAAATAATATCAAATATCAAATAATAGTTATTCAAATCCAATCTGAGACATAACCTTACATATATCACGAAATGGTCACTAATGGTCATTAAAGTCTATCACAAGTGGAACTACCTAATAAACAGCTGCTTGGTCTATATGCCCCGAAATAGCTTAGGATATTGGCCCAGAGCCAATATCCTCTACAAATGGCTCGAGTTTCCAGTATTGGTAGTCAATGGTATTTGGTGGAACATTCCCGGTTAAAACAGGGCTTGACGAAAAGGGCATAAGTTGTTAGTTCCCTGGACTGTTAACTGCATCTTGTGCAAAAAGTTCGAGTTTATAGATCATGTGTTTTTAGATTGTTGGGACGCCGTGTTGTACTGGGATGTACTGCAGCGAACTCTAAAAAAAGGAGCTTCATTTAAGCGCACACGGAATGTGTTTCCTGCTTGTTGTAAACACCGACTCTGTGCCTGATGATTTAAGTACTTATGGTCACTGGCTTCCACAGTGTCTGGAAGAGCCGCATGGCAGTATGGCATGCCGATGTCGATGCTCGACCTGTGTGTCAGTATTTTCTCCACAGCATTAGTCAGATTAGAGAAGTGTATAAGATCTGGAGAGATGGGCTTGATTGGTTGCCAGTCCTAGAGGGACTGGTCACATTAAGATCCTCTTAATCAGTCTGCGACACTCGCAATTCAGCTTGCATGTGTATTTAGGTGTCTGTCAGAGTGTCTTTTTTATGAATAAATAATGTCTGGTAAGTGAGAAAAAAAAGTGTCTTAGTGTACTGTAAAAAAAGTGGGTAGCGTTTCTTTGGGCAAATGAATTACTTATCAACCAATCAGGATTTTCCTGTCCCACCAACACCGACACCGAAGCCGACATCGACACCGACGCCGTATTTTCTGCGATACAAGCTCCTAAACGCTATCGCGTAAAAAAAAAAAAAGACTCAAATTTAAAATTCGATTTGCGACGAAGTCAAAGCTTTTTGGTGCGCGCGTGCGGAACACGGTCCTCGGCTTTCATTTTGGCCGAGTTCAATTCTTTGTCGACCAAGCCCGAACACTGCAAGCCGTCGTAATCAGTCTCCGTCCGAGGAAGGCCGTCTCCGGCGAAAGCCAGGACTAATTAACGCTGGGTGCGTCGGAGCAGACAAATAGCCGAGCCGTGTGTCTGACACGCCGAGGGCCGGACCCTGGCACCGCACGTGCTTGCCGTTTGTTCGTGCTGTATGTAGTAATAGAGCGTACAAGAAACGCAAAGCGTCGATTATTTTCTTTGCGCTTCTTGCTTCCTGATTGGCTGTTCGGCTTCCGCATGCCAGCTACTGCCGCAGTCTCTTTAGCTGGGGACGTATAATATGATGCACGGAGGTCGGGACTCGGTGACTACAGGCTGCTAAAGCTGCGCAATGTTTCGAATCGACTTTTTTTTTTAAACTATAACTTTATATGCTTGCTTTATAAGAATACTATAGTTAATGTCAGCTTAAGAAACACCTCAATAAAATGCTTGAGAAACACGACGCGCGGCTTATTACGTTGATGCTTCTTGCCATCGTGATTTTTTGTTCGACCTTTCAATCGGCTAAAGCTGTAATAGAGGCTTCGTAGATCGTTCTGATGACTCCGATAAGGATACCCGATATTCCGCCGCCGCCATTGCGCATGCGTTGCATCGTTATCGAGAGTATCGGAGGTATTGGAACGATCTACCAAAACTCTAATTTTATTGGCTGTGGAACGATGGGAAGATATCCGGGTCTTGGGAGACGCCCTGCGTGCCTTGAAGGTGCACTAAAGACATTTCTGAGATCGTCTGTTCTTGGTGATAACTTATCTTACAGGCTCCAAGCGTCCTAGAAATCCAAAAAGTATGCTCGTGCGACGTCTATTTCCCTACTAAAAATGGGATCGAAGTTCGTGCCACGCCCCTTTCTGAGGAGAAAAATCTGGAGCAGAGAATCCAGAGGAGGCGCTGGCTGCGTGATGATGGGCGCGCGTCCGCCAATCGCAAGCCGCCTCCCTCGGAAAAGCGGCTTGCGATTGGCTGACGCGCGCACGTCGTCGCGCCGTCGGCGCCTCCGCTGGATTCTGTGCTCCAGATTTTTCCGCTCAGAAAGGGGCGTGGCACGAACTTCGATCCCATCTTTAGTAGGGAAATAGACGTCGCACGAGCACCATTTTTCCATTCCTGGGATGCTAAGATCCCGTAGAATGACTTATCACCAAGAACAGACGATCGCAGAAACGTCTTCAGTGCATCTTTAAGTTCTCAGTGAATATACATAAAATAGAACTCAACAACGTCTACGGACGTCCACCTGCACATTGTGCACATTCAAAAAAATAAAACAGTTGAATTGGTAAATTATTTATAGAGTCCAGTGCCAACGGCGTTTGTTGGAGGACATCGCCCGCTAGATTTAGCGAGAAACTGCCCCGCTCTATATCTTAGCTGAAAACGTCAAAGGTCGCCTAATGTGATGTGGCTCCGAAATTCGCATGTTCACACTCTAAGAAAACCTGGTGAGTCTACTTTCCCGAAAAGTGCTAAACATATTATCAGCCAATCACCATAATCTACCGAGTGAGCTCGACCAATGACGAGGCTGCCTGATATGTTAATACCTAAAAGAAAACTATCTGCGCTGTGACACTGGGCCTTGCGGAGCCTGTTTTCAAGTAATTAGCTTTCTTGGGATCTTCGGGCGACTTCAGGCACGTTTCTGGCCGTCCATTTCTCCCACTAAATTTAGCGGACAAAATGACGCCACATGACTTGATGTGACACGACCTATGAACAAATTCAGTTTCCCCGATAGATTTAGCCGGAAAACTGACGTCACATGATTTCAACACCAATTTACCAAATTTAGCAGGAAAAGTGAAGTCGCATGACTTAATGTCGCGTGACCTCAACACCAATTCAGTTTCCCCGCTAAATTTAGTGGAAAAAATGACATCAGATGGCTTGATGTCACGTGATCCTACACACATATTCAATTTACCCGCTAAATTTAGTATGAAAATTGACACTTGACCGGCCGCGACTCTTTCAATTATGTCTGTAGCTAATCGCTTACTTAGACAACATCATAATTGATTCTGCCCTAATGTTTTTTTAGGTCTAAATATGGGTTCAGCTTTTTCATACGCCAATCTTTTTCCACAGATTACAGCGAGTTGCTCTTGCCAGTACTTTGCCAATGCAATGACTGACTATTCTTTTCTTTTCTTTTTTGCTTTAACTTTTTCATAATAGCAGGGGGCTCTAACTGATGCAACCAGCATAATAAGGCAGAAAATGGATTCACTATAAAATATCTGCAAATTCTTTGATTTTCTTTGATCGGAAAGAAAAGGATTAATTCGGTTTCTGCGTGGGAAAAAGATGTTTTATTTTCTGAAGCAATATTTTCTCCCTACGAAATACACGTGGATTCAATAAACCTGAAGTTCTTCGTAGAAAAAATCAAATTGAATAAAAAAAATGAAAGACGTTTACAATCCCCTGTAATGCCGAATTAGAGCGCAGCTCTTGAGGAGGAGGAGGAGGAGGTACGGAGAGGAGGCTATGCTCCTCTTCCTCTCCTGCTCACCTCCCATTTAGGGGAATATTTTCCGCTAAATTTGGCGGAGAGTTTTTCTCTCTAAATTTATGAGAAAAAATTCCCCTGAATTTGGCGGGGAAAATTTTCCGGTAAATTTAGCGAGAAAAATTACGCTAAATTTAGCGGGG
Organism: Ixodes persulcatus; assembly: GCA_013358835.2. Taxonomy (NCBI): domain Eukaryota; kingdom Metazoa; phylum Arthropoda; class Arachnida; order Ixodida; family Ixodidae; genus Ixodes; species Ixodes persulcatus. The sequence continues at coordinate 699,334 of JABSTQ010009660.1, read as the reverse complement.
AAAAATTTGCGCTAAATTTAGCGGGGGAATTTTTCCCGCTAAATTTGGCGGGGAAAATTTTCCAATAAATGTAGCGGGGAAAATTTTTCGTTAGATTTAGCGGGGAAACTTTTCCGCTAAAGTTAGCCGGGAAATTTTTCCGCTAAATCTAACGGGAAAAGGTTTCCGCTAAATTTAGCGGGAACATTTTTCCGCTAAATTTGGCGGAAAAATTTTCCCTAAATTTAGCGGGAAAATGTTTTCGCTAAATCTAACGGGGAAAATTTTCTGCTAAATTTAGCGGGGAAATTTACCCATAATGCACCGCGCGGTTACGCCGACGGTGACGCCGACGCCGCTCAAGCCGGAAACGGGCGCCTAAGAGCTGCGCTCTAAAAAAAATTATAGTCGTTTGGCTTGTGCAGTGAGTGCAGTAGGCGAATTGATTGAAAGAAAAAGACCCATAATAATCGAAAACGAAGGTGTTGGTGAGTAGTTACGAATACTTGAAAGGATAAAACATCGAGGATGGGGACGGAAACAGGACTTCTTTCATTGAGCAACAACATAGAATGGCACACACTATAAAACCGCCCCCTAAAGGTTTCACCTTTCTCGAAGACGGAAAGGAGAAAATTGTTAAAAAGGAAAGGAAATTTACTATAATTATAAAAGTTTCAAAAGCGCTGGCGCCTTTAAAATTTTTATACACGCATCCATTGATAGAGAGACATTAAACTACCTCCTGCGTTTCTGAAACTTTCGGTGACCCTACTGGACGTGCTATATTTATTTTATTTCATTTGTTTCAAATACGGCCAACCTTTAAGCTGGGGTCGCACTGTTCATGCATCATTTAAAAGACAGTCTGCAAACATAAACACCCGACTATCCGTGGTCCGAACGCCGCGTGACTAGTTTTCTCCTCGAAGTCATTGCCATGCGGCATTCCAAGCACGGATCTCGCGGTGAGTCGCGTACGAATCTGTATGCAGACTGTCTTTCGTACGATGTATAATCCCCAGTTTTCACTACAGCGACAAACAGAAAGAAACGATAGCGACAAGCCTCAAACACATGCAGCATGCTCGCAATGGTAGTACCTGACAGGCTTTTAGTCGATTGGTGCTCGTGAAGTAAGCACGAGTGATTGCGAGCCTGCCGGAGATACCCTCGCGTGCATGATGCTCGTGTTTGAGCATATATCTTCCTTTATTCTACAAAACCTGCCAAATAAAGAAAGACTCTGGTTTGAGGCTTGTCGCTGTCCTTTGCTTCTGTTGGTCGCTCTAGTGGGACTCGGGCGTAAGCAGTGTGACCCCGGCTTTGCGCGTCATTGCAGGAGGGGATTTACGACATGTAGTTACGAATGTGTGACACAAAAAGGTTGTACACGTAGAAAACATATTTATTATACACCAGGAAGCAAATTCAGCAATTTTACCCCAAATGACTCTGCGAAAAAAAAAAGGCCAGTGAAAACGTACTGTGTCAATTTGTTCCAGTCTTCATTAGTTTTGACGAGAGTATAAACATGAGAGATCCAGTCTAAAACAAATGTAGTGAATGAAAAAAAGAAAAAAGATCATGGTTCTTTTAATGTAACCGAACAGAGCTCACGGTAAAAAAATAAAAACAAAAGATTAGCACTAAAAAGCAAAACGTGATCACAATAAACCACGTCCCGGATTTCTGAAGCTACCAGTTACTCTAATGAAGGGCTTGACACACACAAGAAAAGCGCGAAGCAGGAAAGCCAATCACCATGGAAGGAGAAGCGTGCCTTCGCGCAGCGTCGTGTCAACGAAATACCACTTCCCCGCACGTTTATCTAATGACCCTCACCTGTGCATCAAAGAGGACCGACTCTTTTTCTTTTATCTCTCTGTCGCTTTTATGTGGGGAGGAAGGGATCGTCGACCAAGAAAGGCGTGCCTTCTAAAGTGTGCGCCATCGTTCGGCGTCTATTGATGGCGGTCGATTTCTGCTGGCCCTTTACGACTCCCAGATCCCTGCAGATAACGCTGGCCAACCCCCGTCTCCACTACCGGTCCCGTTTGTATTTATGGGCTCTGATATATATCCCATAGGGTCACAACTTCGGATGTATCGTGTCTCTCGGTTCGTCCGCACATCTCCCGTATAGTAATGTTTGTAAAGGCTGAACTCCATGGAGCGAATTAAGCGACGAATACCTGACGAACGCCGCCCGACGGCACGCTCGCTTTGCGCGCGACATAGCAGCCACTGCGCTGATGCCACGCGCAGAGCAAAAGCCGCCGGGCAAAGTTCGTCGATTTTTCGCAGCATATTCGCCATGCATGGAGTTCAGCCTTAAGACTTCTTTATGTAGTCATGTTTCGTCACAGTGTATTTCTTCTTTTTTTTTTTTTTGTATCGTCACCAGTAGAGGCATATTCTGGATATTAGGGACATGTCGCAAACCGTTGCTGTGTTCCACGTACCGCAAGCCAGTAGGGAGTTTTCGTAGATGGTTTTCGCCGTCCCGCAACGCTCTCCGCAACCCGCTACGATAACCGGAACTCTACAGTCAAGACCATGGGCGCGCAGGCGCAGTAGTTTCTTCTTCGTGGCGGAGGGCTTAGCGCAGGGGGAAACGCAGTCTTCGAAAACTCCCTATTGAGGCACGCGCATTTGAGTGATACCGTGATCGCGGTGCGCGTGCTTAAAATCACGCTTCAAAGGCTCCGGTAATGGAATGCGCAGAACACGGTAACGGTTTACTAAAAGTTCCAATTGCGTCTCCCCGTTTCCCGCTTCTAATCTTCGGAGCACAAATTATAGGCGAGTTCTTGAATATTTATTTAGCAGCGGGTAGTATAAAATGTATTCACAGGACGCCGTATTTGAGGGAGATGTTTAGACCGCATGCTCAGGACGAGCTCACATTACTATGATGAAAATAATCCCTGGAGAAGGGGAACAAGAGGGACAAAGGACAAACACAAATCTCCAAACACAGCTGTGTTTGGAGATTTGTGTTTGTCCTTTGTCCCTCTTGTTCCCCTTCTCCAAGGATCATTTTCATTATTCTTGTCCAGCTCGCTTGCACCTTTGCATTTAATTGCATTATAATCATACCCTTCAATTGCAAGCTTCACCTTTGTTGGTGTTAGAACCAGGAACCAGACAAAAACCTGCCTTCTCGTCGAAAACGCCGCGACTGGGGCCGTACCAGAAGTGTCGGAAAAGGTTTGAAGGTCAGTTTTCACGTGCTCGGTTCGTCCAAGAATCTGGATATGTGCCGTGAAAAGGGAAAAGCAGACGTCGTCGGACCACGATTGCTTGGGCGGGAAGCACTTTGAATTGAATTCACGGATACTTGTGGTCGTCAGATCTTTATTGTTTTGTTCCAACATGAACGCGGGAAAATCGTCAAGTTGTACGGACCACCCGCGGACTACGTTCAGTGCGTCATCAAGTTCAAACGGCCGCCTCATCGTTCGCGCTGTCGTCTGCTCTCTCAAACGTTTCTGCTTGTCGTCTGCTCATTCAAACGACAGCGGCCCGTAGACCAAACGTTGACCCGGTAATTGCAATAAGAAGTGCAGACCTCAAAAGTCGTTTTAAGTTTGAAGGTTGCTTCGGGTAAGTAGGTTCGCTGTAAACAGTACATTTAAGGAAATGTTGATAAATTGTTACCAGCGGCCACCACCGACTTGTTATGCCTGATTTACTCGGTCCGATTCTGGTTGCGATTTTCGGTATCGACGTCGAAATCTCAGCTACGGTTCAGGCCTTTGCAGCCCGAGCGACGTCATGACTGAAAATAGCGAGCAGAACCTCACCATGTGAATCAGGCTTTAGCGCCCATTCTGCGGCGTCCACGCGGAATGAATCGCCGCAAGTTACATTATTCACACCGAGTTCTGCGGTGTAACGAGCCTCGTTAATTTCGCTGAGGCCGCTCAAATAGTCAGACATTGCCAGGAAGACGTAGTATCAACAATTCCAACGCGAAAAAGAGCGCGAGGACTCACACCGACGCCGACAACATCCCATTCCAATGGTTTGTTTATGGGCGACGGCGAGCTTCTTGCCCACACCCCCATCGCGCATGCGCGGCGTCGGTGGCGTCCGCTGGGGGTGCTCCGGTTTGTTTGTAAACATGAGTTGGTGTATACAGGAACTCTACCAGAGTGGAAGGCTGCCGCCATCTATGAGCGACTTCGGCAATCAGATGCGTGGCTTGCCGCCGTCGCTCATAGATGGCGGTAGGTGTCCAGAGTTCGGTGTCTTCATTTCTTTGCGGGGGACACGGTCCTGGGGAAACCAGCCCTTCACAGCTCCGGTGTAAAAAAAAAAAATAAAGAAGAACAGTGGGTAGACTTTAAGGCATCTTGCATTGAGGTCTACCCACCATCCTTTTAACCAAAGCCAATTAGAGCTCGGTGTCGTTCTGACGTTGCTGCAACTCCTGCGCTAGGAGTCGACGAATTGCACTCCGCATGTAGTCGAGGCTGCTTTAACGAGGCTCTTGTATAATTCCCTCTAAAACATGATTTTACTTGGAGATACGTTCTATGAAGCTAGGTACATTACGCATTACGCAAAATAGCGACTAGAACAAAAGCAATGTACGTGTAATCTTCGTAATTCTGGGCGCCGGTGCACCTGCGCATGGGTATATTTGATTTGTCGAGAGTGTATAAGGCGGAGGAGCACTCCCTCGGGTCATTGATTCTAGCTCTCCAGCGCGTGAACCATTGCGTCCGCATTAGCTGCTTCTTTGTATGCGAGACCTGTATATGTGGTGCTTGCTTGTAAACTTAATGGTGAAAAAAAAGAATCCCTAGGTTGCCGCTAAGATCTTCGACGACATCGTATACGAAAGAACGTCCGCAGGGGGCGTGTTTCTTCCTTGTGTGACAGTCATATAAAACCCGTCCGCAGGCATCTTCGTAGCATACAAATGTACGAAGCAAACGTGATTCTAGCATATGCCTCACGCGTGCCCGCGGATATTTTTCTGTCAAATGTCCGCGGAGAGCTTTTATATATATAGTATTTTATATGATGTATACGAGCAGTGCGACTGCGGTTTTAGGGTGTTAGACCGGGGACAAGCTGATTCACGCCCTTAAGGCTGTGAATCCTTTTTTGTGTGTAGCGCTGGAAGTCAGTGCGATTTGGTATTTTTAGAGCGCAGCTCTTAGGCGCCCGTTTCCGCGTATAACGGCGTCGCCGCCGCCGTCGGTGTAACTGCCCCGCTAAATATAGCGGGAAATCAATTTGGTGTTGTGGTCACGTGACATCAATTTTTTTCGCTAAATCTAGCGGAGAAACTGAATTTGTTCATGGGTGACGTGACATGAAGTCATGTGACGTCATTTTCCCCGGTAAACATAGCGGGGAAACTGAGTTGGTGATCAGGTCACGTGGCGTCAATTTTCCAGCTAAACTTAGCAGGGAAACTGTGGGAGGAGGGGAGGGTATGGAGGAGAAGGAGGGGAGGGTACGGAAGAGACAGGAGGGGCATATTTTCCCTTCCGTATCTTCCCCTCCTCCTCCTCAAGAGCTGCGCTCTTATTTCTCATTACAGAGATTTGTAAACGTCTTTCATCTTTTTTATACAATACTTAACGCTAATTTATCGCGTAGGCAGAACCTTTTTCCACGCCTCTACTACGTTCCATCGCTCGTCTTGATCCCTTTTATAATCTAAGATTGCCAATATGTAATACCAACACATTCAACCGGTCGTTCCCTCTGAAAAAAAAACTTCATCCTTAGAGTGGAACCGCCTTCTCATTTCCATCGCACAAGGCTGGAGACTTTAATTTTTCTTTCGAACGACATTTACAGATTAATGTTGTTCAGTGCCCTTATGAATCTGTCGTTTTTGTTTTTTTTAGTTATGTAATATGTAGGCTGTTTTCTTTTTACCCTACTGCCCTCTGTAAACCCTAATAAAGCCCTGAGGACACTGACACGATAAAAGAAAAGAAAAAAGGCGGGGGGAGGCGTGCACCACCAGACATATTCAACACTTCTAGTAAACAATCCGGGGAGGGAAGATAAATCACCCCCCCCCCCCCCCCTTTAATCTCCTGAACCTTCCGACGCCAATATCTAAGGGTATATTGAAAACAAATATATATGAAACAGTAAACCGTGCGCACGCGTATTGTGCAATATTGGGGAAAGGCAGCTTTCGAAGACAACCAGACGCAAGTGAACGCTCCTGCTTTCCCATGGCAGATTTGCCGGAGGCGGGGGGAAGCCTATGGGCCCTCGGCAGACAACCGCGTTGTCCAGCGTTTCAATCTCGTGCACGAGCGCCTTATCTCGCAGACCCCGAGCCTGAAAAATGGAACTCACAGCCAGCTCTCATTTCCGCTCGCCTTGGCACGCCGTCTCCCTCCCTGACAGAGACGCCTCGATAGTTCCGGTCCGCGGAAAACCGGAAGTTTGCCCGAGAACGTCCGCTCTACTTCTAAACTTTTGTACTTTCCGCGTATCGGCGTCTCATCTTCGCGCTGATTGACATTGTCGTTGTGTTTACGTACGCAGCCTTTTAAACTAGGCTGATCCAACGGTCGGCGGGCATTGCGATGACGGCGTACCGGACATGTCATCGAACACCGCTTATCGAAGGCCGTTTCTTCGAATAAGGGTACATTTCATCGAACGCCGTTTCATTGAACGCCGTTTCATCAAACGCCGTTTCATTGAACGCCGTTTAATCGAACGCCGTTTCATCGAATTTCCCTGTATACTTACTGCGTCACATTCCCACGTAGGTCAACCTACGAAGAGTTCGGCGTGGTACGCTTCGTTGAGGGTTGTGGCGCAGATCCTCGGTGTCCACTTGCAGCTGGCCGCGATCCGATGAAGAAAACCGAAAGTAAAATCTTCGTTCCTTTTCAAGAATGCACTTGAGCCGCTACGGGCGTCTCGGTTCTGCACATTGTCCATTCGGTTCTTTTTTTTTATTTTTCTTATTTTGATAAAACTGGCTCGGGGGTCAGTTTTCGGTGTTTATCGCTATTTATACCGAAAGCACGAAACATATACTCGTGAAGTTCGTGCCTCTTGCTCTTGGGTGATTCGTTCTTCGGCCTTTGGCTAATACTGCAGTCTCATTGGCTGAGCAATCCCAGCCGTAAATTTATTTCATGATCCTTTTAACAGGAGAAGGAATGACCAAATTATATTCGCTGCCGGTGTAACACTTCCAGGGCGTGAAGAGTCCTGAACATCGCATTGCCGCACCCCAGCCAATGAAATTACGGGATTAGCAGACAGGAAGGCCGAGGAACCAATCACGTTGCAAGGAGCGTGAACATCGTTAGGTCGTGCCCTGCGTTCTTGAGCTCTCAGCGACTATGCAGAGAGCAAGTCGTCTTTTGTGCAGGAGTAGCGGCGATGTCAGAACGACACCGAGCTCTTTTTGGCTTTGATTGAAAGGATAGTAGGTAGGCCTCAATGCTAGACGCCTTAAGGTCTACCCGCTGTTTTGTTTTCTTAATCAGCCAATAAGAGCTCGGCGTTCTGACATCATCGCACCTCCTGTGCAAGAAGCAGACAAACTTTTGCTCCGCATAAAACCCTTTCGAAAACGTGACAGCTCTGTGCGCGCCACTGGCAACAGTGTGCGAGCTGTCCTTGGTGAAGGAATGTTTTTTTCTTCGGCCGGCCGGCTCTGCGTGAAAAAGTGGCATGGAAAATCTAAGTCACGGTTTTGTTTCTTTCGCCGGCTGGGAAAATAACATTTTTAACTAGTTTGCTAAGTATGAAACTTGTAAACAAACAGCTCTCATAAAGATGTCTCTGCAAGTCTATTTCGGAGTCCACAATGTGTCTAGCTCACTAGACTTGCGTAAACGAGGTGCCCTAGAGGGGGAACTTGACTCAATACTGCATGGTAGCATAAAGTAACATGCTGTTAGTGGATGTTTCACTAACATCAAAACATTTGAAAAGCTCGTCAGCGGGGCAAAACGTTTTCTTTTTTTACTCTTTTCATTTGTCTGGCGCGCGTTGCTAAAGAGCAGAAAACGTTCGCAGAACTGATACACGAATTCGACTGCTAGTTTAGCCACGCCATCAGTATATGTATAGACCCTTTCTTCAAGGGCGCCGCCATCTTGAATTGTCGTCACTTCCAGTATGGGCGAAAACATTGTGTTGCCGTCGCAACGCCAATAGAAGGCATTTAGGAGATAAACGTAACCGTCACACATTTTCGTTTTGCCTCCCCTCTATTTTTTTACTATTTGCAGGTTGAAACGTTTTAATATTTTTTCGTCGCCCATACCGGATATGCCTACTTGGCGGTCGGGGGCGAAACTAAGCGGAAAAGGTCTATATCGAATAACTGCGAAGTAAAGGTACAATAAAATAACATAGTGTATTAAGCAGCTGCCTGCAAAATCGCGAGGCTGGCCAAACGGCAGCGAATATATATGCGCTGGTTGAGACCGACGCTCCTTAATGCGCATCAAACGTATCTGTCTAATAGTGATAGTAACGAAAACGCAAAGCAGTATAGTGCAGAGCCTATATATTCGCCTCACTAAGCAAATGCATGCGAATTCGTGAGGTAAGCTAAACGGCCGTGGTAGCGGACGGTCCGACCTTCCGTCCGAATTTGTTAGTGTGTCCGTACTACGCGCCGACTGCGACACTGCAGCGGGTTGGCATATTCACTGACACTCTGGAGAACAATAAACTGTCCTTAAAACAACAGATGAAGCGCCTAAAGCTCGATTGGCGCACAGCGATGTTGCGATCTGCTTTCCTTCACCATGGCACACAGCTACTGGCCGCCTCGGTGTTGCCATGGTTACCATGCCGTGACACACTGTTGCCGGGTTTTCTTCAACGGGTCCAAAGACTACGTGTTTACGACCCGCTATGTTGGCTATTAGGGAGTTTTCGTAGACCGCGTTTCCCCCTCCGCTAAGCCCTCCACAACGAAGAAGCCGCTACTGCGCCTGCGCGCCGATGGCCTTGACTGTAGACTTCCGGGTATTGTAGCCCGTGTTGCGGAGGGCGTTGCGGGACGGCGGAAACGATCTACGAAAACTCTCTAATGTCAGCGACATGTTTTATACGCCAGCGTCCTTGAGTTGAGAGGAGATCGTTTTTTAAGCTAAGTAAGAAAGGTGTGGAGTCATGACTTTTGTATTGCGCCATGTTTGTCTGAGACGCAGACACCACTTAATCAAAAAGACTCTTTTCCTAACGTCAAAAAGAAAACCGTCGTCTCGACATTTTGATACCCGTCCTCTTTCACGTCCCCGCAGACAGACAAGTGTACCGTGGTCGAATGAACATTTCGTGCAGCGGTGAAGCGGATACGGGAAGCGACCAGGAGTCTAGCCGAGCGTAAATATTTACAGACGCATCGCGACGTCGCGTACGCCATGATCGATGAACTCGGTTTTGAGCCGGCACCCTGCGTCGCAATTGTGAAATTTTTGTTTGTGCGTGTGTGTTTTTGTTTTCGATTTAGGACAAGTGTCGCGGATGCAAGGACTACTGCGCACACGCTTTTTGGAAGCGGAGAGGTTTATGACGATGAATCACATTTGCGACGTTTGCACACGAAACGTATTTCCCGCTGTTCGCTTAAAGAAACGATGTAACGATTCTTTTTTTTTTTTTTTACATTGCGCAAATACCGTTTAAAACAAATCCCTGGCGCTAATGACCTACGCAACACCCGTTCGTTTTTCAGCCCACGCAATGCGGAGAGCAAGTCGTCTGCTCTTGTGCAAGAGTTGCAGTGACGTCAGAAAGACGCCGAGCTCTCATTGGCCCTGATGGAAGGATAGTGGGTAGACCTCAAAGCAAGCTGCCTTGAAGTTTACTCACTATCTTTCATTCAGAACCAATCAGAGCTCGGCGTTCTGACGTCATCACAACCCCTTCCAAAAGAACCAGACAAACTTGAGGTCCGCGTAGGAGTCGTAGAAAAAAAATTAAAAAAAAAGAACAAGCAGCGTTCACCCCCTGAACAGACCTTTCCGGAAATATGTGGCGCCCCCACCGTATGCCTGACGCACTGTGACGTTCGGATGAACGACACGCGAGATTATCCCGGAGGCGACGACGACGTTGACGTTGGTTTCACATTTTGCGATTTCAGAACACGGAGGAGGCAGGAGGAAAGCCAGAACGATATATGCGATGACCTCCTTTCGTGTTCGCTTTATTGTTTGAGCGTTTTGAGCTCCTAACGACAAGAGAGAATAGAGATTTTCAGGGAACTGTTTTTGCCCATCCGATACGGTACGATTCTCCCTCCGGTATACGAACTGCGCATGTGCGAGTCTTCTGGGGTAGCGCATGCGCAGTGCGTACCGGAGAGCCTATCGTACTGTATCGGATGTCCAAAAACGGTTCCCTAAAACTTTGCAATGAATTGTATCGCTGCCAGAATATACGAAGTATTTCTAGCCGGCACGAGCGAGAAATAGGAGTAGCCCCGCAATTCCCGTTCACCGCGAAGTGTCCTGGGGTTTTCCGGCAAAAGTCTACTCGCTGCCAGAACAAGCGGCCACTCGATTTGGAGCCTGGAGGTGGCAAAGCACAGGACATGCGCCGAGTTCCAGACATTGTTATGGTTGGACTACTGTCGTCATTGCTGCGATTGGACACGGGCCACTACCCGAATGCTTGTCGAGCTATCGATTATCACGAGCTCAAGACGAGTGTTCACGCAATTCTTGGGTCCAATCTATGAGGCGCATTCGAAGATCGTCACTGGGGGGTACTGCGACCCCAGCTACGTCTCAAAGTTTTGTAAAGGAGAGATTGAAAGAAAAAAAGCGCTCGCTTATGTTTTAGAAATCACACCGCAACAAATAAGTTCCTTGGTCAGTGGCGTTGCGGGCGAAGTACACTTAGGTCTCTCTAGTGCAAGTAAGCTCGTGTAAAGTTTAAAACAAAAAAAAAAAAAAAAACATTCTGAGCGAATATCGTTGCACGGCCCCTTTAAGCCGTTTCGATCTGGATGAGCATCGTACCGGCGTGCGGTCGTGGATGCACGTTGAAGACTCCAGGCTAGCGGTTGCACTGCACTGGCTAAATTTCTCGCATACAGCGACTGACTCGTCGCAACTTTGAAAATGACTGACCAACTACTCGCTGTATAAATATCCACACAACCCCAATGATTATTACGTGAAGAAAAAAATATCTGAGGAGATGCCTCAAGCATATTTACTTCACACATATGTACAGTTGCAACGGAAAAAGAGTAGCACAAGTGACCGACGACCGGAGCGGCAAAATCGTGACACGCGGCCCTATTGTTCCCGTACGCGCCGATAGCGAGAGTGCCAGTCATGTTGCATGTCTGAATGCGGGGGTGGCCGGCAGAAAGTTGAGGGATCTGATAGCTTTTAAAATGCGGGCTTTAGGATGGGCTGCTTTCTGCCGGCCGCCCCCGCGTTGAGACATAGAACGTGACTGTCACTCTCGCTATCGGCGCGCTCGGGAACAATAGCGCCGCGTGTCGTCATTTTGCCGCTCCGGTCGTGGGTCACTTGTGCTACTGTTTTTCCGTTGCAGCTGTACCATGTTTCGAATATGCTTGCAGACGCTCTTTTATGACCAATGTCATAAGACCGTCATACTAGGTAGAAACACGTCTCACACAGTGTCTGCAGTTTGTCTTTTGTATGATGTATTGGCACTGTGATCGCGGCTCTAATACATAGCGTGTCCGGTTACGTGGTGGTGTTTCTTTGGCGCATTCTTAACTTGTGTCCTAGTATAGGAGAAAAATTTAGAAGACAACAAAGTCGGCGAACACGACAAAAAGTGCAAAATTGACTTACAAACACCTGCACCTAAACTTTCAGATTAGCATAAATGTGCCATCGGAAGACACAACGTAAGTGTAAGCGTTTTCCAACAACGAACTCGAGTCTCTGTGGAGATCACGCAAGTTTGCTTGGCGTAGAGAGGACCCAGCAGGAAGTATACGAAAACAATTTAAAGAGTCTAAAAAAACACATACAAACATGGTTCCCCGGTCGTACGTGTGCTGTTCACAACTACAAAAAAAAAAAGAAAAAAAAAGAGAACTTCTATTGTGTCTCGCCTCTCCGGTCGTCACGTCGCTTGAGCTACAGCCGGCGTCGTTTCTATGGGCCCAACAGGTCACGTATGCAAAGTGTTTCCCTCTTCTACCACCTTCGGGGTTTGGCTACGTGGCTCTCTCGGTTCCCTCGCCACGGTTCCTCGACAAGTTTAAACAAACTGATGAGGAAAAAAAAGTTCGAAACACGCGTTCCAGTCGCGCTCTGCAGCAGTCCTGATCTTTATCGCGCTGGAAGATTGGGTGTGTGGCCAGCTCTCGCTACAGGCGGTCGTTAGTATAATGTTTGGAGGTGGGCTAGTTGGTGCTGTAAACTGAACATATAATTAAAACGGCGCAAACGAGGACAAGTAGAAGAAGGGACACAGGCACAGCGCTGACTCTTCAGTTTTCTGCGTCTTTTTATGTTGATGTGCTTTAAGAAGACGAAAAAGAGAGTAAGTCGTGAGTACGCGCTGTGTCAGTGTCCCTTCTTCAACTTGTCCTTGGGTTCGTTTGCGCTGTTTTAATTATATGTTTACAATGCGGTCGTTACGTTGCGTACAGCGTGTTCCAAAGATATTTACAGTATTTTTTCACCTAAAAAAAAAATAGCGCAAGCGGTCCGAGCCTTATGTCCAGAGAAAGAGAGAGATAAGTTTTTTATTATGGAGATGTTGGTATTCTTTAAATGACACCGGCTATACTCCATAACGAGAAAGAGAGAGAAAATATATATGAGTGAAAGGAAGAACATAAAAGGAAAATAATAATGATAAAATGCATAAAGTATAACCGTAAAAAAAAATACTTCACAATCAAGTTTAATTACAATTGCGAATAAAACGACCGTTTGGGAGTCGCGCACCGATTAGCTAAATTACATACATAGTCATTCCCGTTGAAATTGACGCACGTTCGCACTTAATAATCATACACCATTCTAGTGTCCTTTAGAAAGTCACGAATGATATTCATTGCTCTGTCTTGTTTTTTACGCGTCGGCCAGGGCCCCAACAACTTGGTCAGAGACAGGGGTCTATCATCTAATATTTGAAGGCGAATCTCCATCCGGCGCCTTTCATGTCGAAAGCGTTCACAGTCAAGGAGGTTATGTTGTACATCCTGATATGGTTCTCCACAGTCACATCTTGGCGAATCACGGCGTTTAATTCGAAATAAAAAGCTGTTAGTAAAGGCCACTTCAAGTCTGAGTCGATAGATTAATGCGTCGTATTTCCTTTTCATCCCGGTGTGCGGCGGAAGCTCAAAATCCGGGTCAATATATGGTAGGAGAGTCTCTGTTGAAGTGTCCTTTAGCCAGCACTGCCAACAACGTAGATGGCGTAAGTGACGAAGGATGAATTTTGCATCTCCAGAGGTAAAGGATGTCGCTTCCATTGCGTCACCATCGTGAGCTTGAGCTGCCAGGTGATCAGCCTCTTCGTTTCCGGCGATTTGGCAGTGGCTCGGTATCCATTGTAGTCTGACGTTATGTCCGTGGAGTCGAGCTTGCGCTAACGTGAGTTGCACCCGATATAGAATGGTCGCCTGGGAAGTACGAAGGTGCATGCCCTGTAATAACTCTAGGGATGATTTTGAGTCCGTTAGAATAACCCAGTTTGATGGTGTAACGAATGTTTCAATGAATGATGATGCTGAAAGTATTGCATGTAGCTCCGCTGACGTCGAGCATGTATGATGTGACAATCGAAAACATTTAAATGTGTCTAACATCGGGATTGAGTAAGCAGATGTTGACCCCCTGTTAGATGTTGACCCGTCTGTGTAAATATGAATGTCGTCTTTGTAGCGTGCCTCTAAATGGGAGAGGGACATTGTCTTCGCCACCATGGGGGCCACCGAAGATTTTGATCCAAGACCAGGAATTTCGGTATGTATCTCCAGTGGCGGAATTGTCCACGGAGGGTTGATTAGACTGGGAAGCCAATGCGCTTGATGGGGTGCTGTGACGAGAAGACGGCGAAAGTTAGACTCCGTTTCATATTTCATTATTTCATAACTTACCGTTATTGCGATCAGAAGTTACTTTTATTTTCTAACAATTTCAAAAGGAAAAGTGGGGCCCGCTTTCGCCTCTTTTTGGTAAGTGGCGCGCCATTCGGCTCTATATCATCGAGGGGGCTCTGTCGGCGGCCATTTTCCCATTGAAAGCTTCAGAAAATTACAAGTTCGAATTTTGTAATAGGATACGCTTATTTCTTAAACTTCGCCGCTTGGTTCGGACCGTTAACGCTCTATTTCGAGAAGAATGAGTGTTCCACTCGCGATGCGCAGTTCATTTTTGCGGTAAAAAAAAAAAAAAAAAAAAGAAAGAGAAAGCCTGTAAATACCTTTTTGGGTGGGACACCCTGTATCTCACAAAATATTAAAGCAGTGACTATGTTTCGTGTACTGCCGTCACAGACATCCTAAAAAAAGAAAGGGCGCGGTGAATCAAGAGCAGCTTTGTTGTCATCCCGCAACCAGTGAATGACAGCATTAGTCAATTAAAATTCCCAGCAACGAAGCAAGAAGCGTGAACATGGTTGCTTTTCTTAGGTTATCGGTGTCTGTACACTTCAAGAAATCTAGAGCGTTGCCTTACCCGCCAAGCACCTTGGAGAGCCAATTGATGCAATCTGAGCTCGTCGAATGAGGAAGCTGAAACTACTAAAGTTGAAGCTCGGGGTAGTGTATATGACATATCTGAGAATGAAAACAGCGCAAAGGACGAGGGACCAGATGAAGAAAAGATACAGACACAGCGCTCAAGCGCGAGACACATAGACGGCAGAATTGTCCGATCCGAAGTCTGATCCGACAGTCCGAACGCCGCTCCGAATTGCCGCACGCGACAGTTTGAGACACACGCTTCCGACCTTGCACGCGACACGACAATCCGTTCGGCTCCGCCCAGGAGATCCGAACACTCCAGCGGAGGTGCGCGTTCATAGATCTCTAGTCCCAGGTTGACGGTTTAGCTCGCACGAGCGAAGTTAGGAGCTCGTTCTCGCTAGCGCTTGCATTCTTTGCCGGGGCCATCTTTTTCGAATGGGTCAGCGGGATCCACGCGTCTGGCTTCCCGTCGCCCGTCCCGTTTTCTTATTCGTCCCGCCAGACCCAGTACGTCATCATGACGTTCGCGCTAGCTGTGCTGTCATTGGCTGGACGCTTCCGACAGTCCGTCCGCCGTGCGAAACTATCTGGCACGTTGGACGCACGCCGGATCGCCGATCCGACGTTTGAAGCGACCAATTTGTTCGGATCAGGCAGTCGTACTGCCGGATTGGACGTCGGATCGGATGGATTTTTTGCGCATGTGTCTCGCGCTTTACTCGCAACTAAAGTTTGTTGATCCAAACAGAGCTATATATGTCTGTAGCTGAACATAAGCCTCAAAACAAAATCAGCGTGCGCTCTGACCACTGTGACTCTGACACTGCGCCGACTGAAACGTCATGCTCTCTACCGCAGCGGAGTTTTGTTTGAGGTCTAAACATAGGTTCTCCCTCGTCATCCGCTGAGCTACAGATGGTTGATGATTCCTACACTAAAAAAATATATATATCTGGTCGTAAAAGAACTCATAGGTGTTCTTCGACTTGTCCACATTTTGTACTCTAAAAAGCTATTTTAAGCACCCCCCGAAAGGAAATCTTCGTGAAAAGCTTGTATGCTTCTTTTAAGCTCCGATTTATGGCGCTGGTATATAGACCGACACGATGTTTGCAAACAAGCCCGCGTTTGCCCACACCAGGTGTGGACACTGCGCGTGCCCAGAAAACAGATTCGCTTGAAGGGAAGCGTCTGCGCATGCGCAGTACCGTCGACAGCGCCACCGCAGCTGCGTGACGTCAGGACCGCGTGTTGGTATATAGCCGCGTGTTGTTTGTTGGTGTGCCTACATTTCAGAGTGTTTGCAACTATTCGATAGGGGTCACGTGGTTTCTGGACCGTGTTCGCAATACGAGCTGCAAGGAGGTTATACGAAAGCGGCTGTCGTTCTGCTAGCATTTCCGGCGCTCAACTCGCGCTTTCCTCTACGTCACGCGACAGCGCAACGCACGTGCACTTGCGATATTGTTCGGCGAGGGGAGGCGTCCATCATTAAATTGCAAACGCTCGTCGTGGTTTTGGTTGCTTCTTTCGTTAAATCATAGCCTCCTTTATACTGACAAAGCCTGGCAGATCGCCACGAGACGCGGCCGCCGAAAGTAAAAAGGTAGAGCGGCAGACAACGGACGAGAGGAGAGCCACGGGTCGGGCGCCCCGCTGCGACAAGACGCCGAAACACACTTGTCCCGAGAGATGGAATGCCCGCTCGCGCTCCTTGCGTTCCTCGGGCTGCCGCTTCTGTTCTCGTCGGATTTGAAAACCATGTTTCGGATACTCGCCGCTGCAAAAGCTATGCGCTGAATACCAGCTTCCCCCAGAAAGGGCCTCTGCAACCAGATCCTCGCGCTCCAAATCTGCGACCGGACACTCTATGACTCCGCCGGTCGAACTACCATGCTTTGGGAGTATATATAGAGTAAGCTATGGTTAAATTTACGCTCTCTATAGCGTCCTCTCTTCGTAAACGATAACAAGCGCCCAGAACGCGCTCGGATACACGGAAACTCAAATGTGTGAACCAGTCAAAACACTTCTCAAAGTGTAAACGTTCTGAGGGAAAACATTTTTGATTCATCTTTTAATACCTCGAAACTGGATTTAAAAAAATCTCCAATGTAAACACCACTTTCAATCGCAATTTTTTTTTTTCTTTGTCTTCTTCGGCCGCTTTGGGAGCGCCACTCTATAGAGTTGAAAGATAGGGCTCCCGGTTTTTCGAGATGCGTCCAATTCCGACGAATGTGTTTTTTTTTTTTATTTTTGTGTTTTGCGCCGCATATCTAGAATCCGTCGCCTAAAGCGCGCCGCAATCAATAAGAAAATGCCGTACCCTGAATCCATCCTTTAAATTGGACTTTGGTGAAAACTGTTTTTACGACTTGGGACATACATCCTTTCTATACGAAAACTTTCCTCTTTCCATTTCCTCACGGTCGAAACTGTCTCGGAGGGTCCGACACATTTTCCTCTGATGTACGTTTCAAGGGCGACCGGCACCTTTAGTGTGTTTAAAGGATCGGCCAACCGCTCGCGTAAGTGTCTTTCCTTTTTTTCTACTTTTTTTTGTCTCTAAAAAGTTACGTTTGCGATTTATTGGACAAAGGATTTACGAAAAAAGACGTCATGTATACTTCTGCATTAGTATATGCAATTCAGGACGAGGCGCCGTAATCTAACAAATAAATTCATAACGTGCCTAAAGCATATGCCTTCATTGACAATATAGACCTTTTTTTTTAATTCCGCGTCATCTGGTGCCTTAGAAAGCATTGAGCTTAACTGTTGGGCTACAATTGGTTATTCATTGGAGAATTATAGCGCAATAGACTAAGACAGGAATGAGGTGAACAGATCCGTCACATCTATACGTTCCCCTCTTTCGTGATACAAGCAGTAAATAATCAGTTGTGACTCGTGAGTACCGCTCTATCCTGTCCCTTTGTTCTTTCCTGACTTAGTCTTTTGCGCTATAATTTTCTAGCTTAGAAAGCAGTTTCACTTTTAACACACTAATGGCGATCACGGAATTGTATTTCATCGAGCACCGTCACTTTCGCACGTCAATGTAGGATAAGACTTGGTTCTTCGATCCCCTCATAGTCTTTCTTGGCTCAAATCAGTCTCGAGGGTATGAGCATAATAACCGTCCAGTACAAAACGGCGACCCATAAGCCTTTCGATTAAATCTCCGCCATCAAAAGGTTTTAGAGCCACGCTATACTTCCACAAGAGATCGACTGGACCACATTCCGCGATTAACGCTTACGCAGCCGTTATACCCACTGATCTCTATCATAGGGGGGTGGATGGCGCATTCAGCAAGCAGGTATGAGGCCACCGGAAGTAAGCGGCTTGTCCCGGAAGTGAGCGCTTGGCAGGCTTTGTAACCCTTCCAAGTGCTGGTTCGAAAAGCGTTGAGGGCGCTGGATTTTCGCTTACATTGAATGGGAAGCCATTCAATGTAAACATATTGTGATTCTAGTTGATCACGTGTGCATATGTCCCAAGTTCAAATGCCTCATTTTCGGGATTTAATTCGGAGCATGGTTATTAAAACCCTCTCAAAGACACCGGAAAGTACGGACCAAAACATCGACTGAATGCACTAGGAAGCCCAGCAGACGCCCGGCTTCCGGGACAAGCATCAAACTTCCGGTGGCTTCATTTGCCCCTGCTCTGAAAGCGGCTATGCGCCATCTAGCCCCCAATAGTAGAGATCAGTGGTTGTACCTAATTCTTGCGTCGTGTTGTAATGGTGTCTCTGAAGTACCGGCCGCATATATCCTCCGCTTGGAAGTATATATGTTCAACTTCTTCCTTCATCAGCCTCAAGAATGTCCGCCATTTATTCGGCACAGACACATTGCCCTATATTGAGAATGGATGGATGGATAGAGGCTAATGGCTGTATACCCTTTATAACGGGCTGTAGCTTGCGCCACCTAGCCTAGAGATTAAGAACCAAAAGTATGATTCCTTTTCTTCGCGAGTTCTGTGTCAGCGTTTGGCTCTGCCTCGTATTTAGTCAATGTGTCGGAGGACGCTCGACGTCGTGCACGAGCCCAAATGCTAAGTTGGCGCCATTCCAGAGTGATGACGTTCCACGGACGTAGAGAAGGTTGTTTACATTCTTTGATTATTCTGTACTCGTATTCACCCCAAGAACTGTAGTAAAAAAAAGAAAAGAAGTCCGCCTACTCACCGAACGTTCCTAATTTCGCCCTTTATGCGTTGAATTAAGATGCATTAGGTGCATGTTAGATTAGCTTTATGTTATCTTAACAAGACGTAAACGTTTTAAAAGCCAGAATTGTCGCTTCTTCCTTCGACAACTAAGTCTTGTAAGAACTACTTTGCGCAGCGCATAAATATTGCGCAAAGCGTCCCCTTCTTCTTTTACGTGAAGCGTTTTTCGGTTAGGTGCTCGACATTTCGTGAAGCCTGGATAAAATGCGTGGCCGCGATGGGTTGACTGGGGGGAGACGAGGAGTGAGGTGCTCGACGCTGATTGGTTAACGGGGAGGTCATGTGACCAGGGGTGGAGTGAGGAGGAGAGGTAGGCAAGCAGGAGCTCGACCACCTGTGCGCACTAAGTGAGGTGAGCTCGCAAGTATATGAAAGGCCCTGGAAGATCACCAGGTTTATCTGCTCGATTAACAGTAGTATCGCTGTATTCTACGAACAACCATCGAGTGCACACATGGTAGGCGTTAAACTATCTCATAAAGAGCGCCGTGTGAACGTGTAGGCGTCTTGCGTCTGGAGACTCAGAGTGTCCCTAAACGTTTGTGATGATAGAACGTTTCTCGTATGTAACACAATTGCCTAAGATTTTTGCCATATTGCCGTACGCTGACTAAACATTGGACCACGTCCACCGAGCGCCACCTCAGGATCGCCAGGAAATAATCCGTCTGGTCGTGGCTGTTGTTTTCCCCATGGCCTCATAGTTTCCAATTCGGCCGCTAAAAACGCGACGGTCGGACCTTCTCCCCCAATACCGCGTCTTTCTGCTACTTCGGTAAGATCATATTCTTAAACGTTTCGAAAGAGGAGACACATAAGGGACGATACAGACGGGAGGGGAAAAGGAAAGGCACGCGAAAACCGCTGCTCATAACGCGTCGTGGCGTCCTGTACCCCGTTTTAAGCCCGTCAGCAGTGAACACGCTAGAAACAATGGAGGCGCAATTACACGCACTGGTGAGAGGACGCATTATCCGCGCCGAATAATTCCATTAGTGGGAGGTGGCAGATGTACACAAAGACGGCAGATGCTGTTGCATTTCCCTTTTCTCATTGCTGTATTGGTTCTGTCGGCGTGTAACATTGGCCTTTGCTCTGAGCCGTTTCATGCTCCCATCTTCGATCCTGTCGTCCCCCGCTCGATATCCAGCAAACCAAACTCGTGGGCTCTTCGTTCGGAGCCTCGTGTTCTCTCAACGTCCAATGTTTACCCGTCGTGGACGTTTCTTTCTTTTTTTGTTTAATACGCACGAAAGAAGCTGTTTCACTTTATTTCTTACCATAATTTAAAGACACACAGCGAAATGCTTCGATTCAGCCGAATAATATTTCCCAGATATGTTATTAACGTAAAACTGTGTAGTCTTCCGAATTCTTTTTTACGTCGAGAAAAATATTGGCTGTTTATTTGGAATTTCCCGAAGACATTTTTTTCCTCTCTTACGTCTGCCCCAAAACCAGTCTGTAGCACATATTACCCACCGCACCGAACGGATTGTCCGTAAACTGGCGCCTGAACTGCCGGTTGGCCGCTGTGGAATATGTTAACTGGCTTCCTGTCGTTGCTGGACCCAGCCGTGCCCTTTCGCCTTGCAACCGCCGTCCCTCGCCTCTCTCTCTTGTCACCTTGCTGCGCCCGCCGTTGCCGCTTTTGCTCTGCTTTGGCGTTGCACAAAGTTCGCGAGTAAGAGCCTATCGTAATATGAATGGTCCGCTTTGCTTCTGCCGTGAGCGCACACTAAGGAAAGTACACTTTATGAGACCCATAGCTGATGGCGCGCTCTAGAGAGGCCGCATTTTAGGCTCCGACGCGAATGCGCAAAATGCTAACCTTTAAAAAAAACGAAACAAAAAGCTCTTTTTGCACGGTTTATGCGCTTCGAGAAGTAATCCTTACTACACTTTGTTGTCCACAAAAAAATCTATACTTTCTTTTTCTGCGTTCGAAATGCTGCTTTTTGATAAAATAACAAATAACTGATCTTAAATGCACATATGTAAGCACTACCCCCCCCCCCCCCCCACCTCTTCCCCCCGAAGGAATAAATTAGTGAAGCTCGGCGAGGAGCCATACATTGTTTTTTGTTACTCCGGCTCCTCATTGGAAAGCGAGTTTGGTTTGCCGTTAATTGTCAGGTACGAGTTATAATTAATTCGACGATCTCGCGAATCGTCAGAAACGCATTATTTAATCATTAATGGGCGCGCCTCGGTTTCAGATTTTCTCAGATATGAAGTATTATCGATTCCGAACTCTCCTTTTTCTCTTTTTCTTTTTATTTCTCTGTAACTGCCGCTTTCTCTCTCTGCTTTTGCTCTTGCTTCTTCTGCCCCATCAGATGTGCATTTTGTGCAAAATTGAATAGAAGAGTGCTTCGTCCCCGCGTGAGATCATCGCTGGCCACTCGGTCTTTGTCGGCTCGACGTGTCTCGGCGATGTCGATGATCCAAAGTGGGTTCAGTCCGCTCGCTCTGATTGAAAAGGCTCTCGCACGCCGAAACGAGCGCTGACGCCAAGAGTCCCTCACTCAATCGCGCTCTCTGACGGATCGTTCGGTTAACGTTCACCTCAGCGATCGTATTTTATGGGAAGATTTTCATCCCGGGGGGTGCGTATGCATTGTACACGGTGTGTTCACTCGGGGTTCAGAGAGCCTAGTATAGTACGAGCATACTACCGCCGAACATTTGTTTCATTGACACGCACCATAGCTCAGCGGCACGTGAAGCGGTAGCCTCGCGAGCTGATAAGGTACCTAATTGTCGAGACCGGTTATAACAAAGTCAACGGGAATCGGAAGTCACTTCGATATATCCGGTATATTGTTATAACTGACTTCGGATCTAATCAAGTGCAAAAGGGAATGGGAAATCGTGATCGCTTCGCTGTAGCCGCTATTTCGTTATAACGGACTTCGTTATAACCAGTCTCGACAGTAAAACATTATTCCTTAAAAAAAAGAGGCGTTCTACGTGCACAGCACTTAGAACACCTTGGCTCAGATCCGCCCGAAACCAGAGTCTGTCGCACAGTCGCACGCTTTCCACACCGCACTGAACGGATTGTTCATGAACTGGCGCTTGAACTGCCGGTCGGTTGGCCACTGTGTAGGGGCGGGGCAACAGGCTTCCTCTCCCCACTAAGCCAGGCGCTCCCGTTTTGCAACCGCGTCCCTCGCTCCTCCCACTTCACCTTGCTGCGCCCGCAGGTTTCGCCCCTCCGTCGCTTTCTTGTACGTGCTACGAAAATAAAAGTAGATTGCACGTGCCGCTGACAGGTGGCGCTGGCGGCGCATAAGGTGTAGTGTAGTTCGTCGTTACTAGATGGCGCAAGATGTGATTGCTCCTCTGTCCGCTGTCTCAGCTACCCTTCGCCCCGAAGGTGTGAATTTTGGGAAAAACCTACTTTGGGTCTGAAGAGCCTTCATAAGGAGATGCCCATAACTCAGACGGGACTCAGCTAGCGAGCTGGCACTCGGGAGGAGAGTCGAGGCACGTACCCGCCGCGCAATCCAACCGAGGGCAGGAGTAGTGATGCAAAACTAGCAAAAAATGTACTATTGATCGTACTATTTAGTGTTGAGTATCGATAGTCGGCTATAGATAGTACTATCAATAGTTAACTATCGATAGTACCATCGATACGATGGTTGACTATCGATAGTACTAGCGATAATGCAATCGATGGTATTAGCGATAGTTCGAGCGATATTTAGCTTTAGTCGACTATCGATACTATCGTAAGTCAGTTTTCAGAAGACTATCGAGTGTTAGGACAATGGGAGTACTACCCAAAAAGGGAAGGACGACGGATATCTGCGGGCAGACAGCGCTTGGTTTTGATCGAAATATGAAATTGAAAGGTAACGAAACATAGGTTTGCAATATCTCGTACAATCAATTAAGAGTTAAAACAGAAATGGAGGTTTTTCTAGTTTTTTTGCGCACATATTTTCTATGGTTCAGATATCAGGCTTCACACTTTAGTATGCCCGCATTTGTAAAACTATTCAGTATGTTTCGTATTGTTTTGTTGGCCTTGGGGCGAAGGGAAAACACTCGCTGAAGACATTTACATCAGGGTCTTCGCAAGTTTGTTTCACGGTTGTGTTTCCTTTACTATTCAATTGATACATATTCATTTTCATAGCCGTGACCAGTGATAGGTTGAAATGAGCACTCTACTGGGATAATTTTTTTTTCTCCCGATGACCATTTATGGCCAATTCCCGAAAATCGGGAATTAGCTATTGACGAAAGCACTTAGGCTCGTATGCCGTGATATGTTGCCACTTTTTGTTCGGTTCTATTTTGGCAGAGTTTAACGGTGGCTGCGAAAATATTTACCTGTTGGTATAAAATACATCTTTAATATACAGAAGCCGTCATATAATCTATAAATTAATATATTTGAATCAATAAATGTAACGGAGGTTTTGTCGTGCAGACTTTAAATTGAACATTACCAGATAAAAAGCGTATACCAAGAACACATATAGTCGCTCATACTTTTAGTTGTTTTCATTCTTCCAATACGATATGTTTGGGTACACTAACGTTAACTGGACCAAAAGTAAATTATGAAAACGAAATTTTTTTTTTTTGTGCTCCAAGCAACGATATTGTTGGCAATGAGGCATTATTTCGGTGAAAAAGGCTTCAGAATCTGAAAGTCAATATTGTTTCCTTTCTCTCTCCCAACATGTTTGTTTCGAAAAAAAATGAAAGCCGTTTACAACTCCCTGAAACGCCGAAATAGAGCGCAGCTCTTCAGGAGGAGGAGGGAAGGGTACTGAGGGGAGGGTATACCCCTCCTCCCGCCTCCTCACCTCCTTATCCTACCTGATCCTCCTTCCTCCTCTTCCTCCTCCTCCTCCCCTCATCATTTAAGCTCCTCCTCTCCTCTCCTCCTCCCCCTCCCTCCTCATCCTTCCTCCTGGCCTCTTCCCTTCTCTTCCTCCTCCTCCCCCTCCCCCTCCTCCTTCCTCCTCCCCTCCCCCTCGTACTCCTCCCCCTCCTCCTTCCTCCTCCTCCCCCTCGTCCTCCTCCCCTCCTCCTCCTCCTCCTCTCCGCGCGGTGCATCATGGTAAATGTCCCATAATGCACCGCGCAGGACCCTCGTGACGTCACACGTGACGTCACGAGTGACGTCACGAGGGTCCCGCGCGGTGCATTATGGGATATTTCCCATGATGCACCCCGCGGTTACGCCGACGGCGACGCCGCTCAAGCCGGAAACGGGCGCCTAAGAGCTGCGCTCTAAAACACCACGCTTCTTTTTTCATCCGGGTAAAGTCATGTCCCTATGCTTGCGCATTCGATCACCATCGCTGGCGTTATATTCAAACAGGGCTCCAGATTTATGCGACACATATGTTGTTTACTTATCATGGGTGACAGGAATTTCCATTTCATTTTATAGAGATCATAAAAAACAAAGGGCACACCCCGAAGAGCAATCTATAATAGCAAAACATTATTAGCCAACCTATCAAGTTGATATATTTTATTTATATTTGTTGTCAATGTTATACAATATATATTTGATCGGTTTATTGTCAGTAGTTTCTAAGGATGATTTATTTCGTTTTTTATTGTTTCCCAATAGGTTTTAGATTGTTGCCAGATAATTATTCGGAGGTCACTGATTGGAGTTGCGTTTATCTCTGAGCTACAGGACATTTCCTGGACGTTCCTCGTCCGTGACCTAATAAAACACCATCGATCGCATTACGATAGTTGTATATCGATAGTTTCTCGATATCCGACAATAAACAATTTCACGATAGCCAACTATTGATAGTGTGGATAAAAAATAACTAAATGACCGACCGGCAAGATTTAAAAAAAAATGAACTGGTTCTATTTGCAGCGAGAAGTTTGGGTATCGCCGACTGGTGGAATGTTTTTACAACCCAGAGTGAGGATACTTCAACCTACACTGCTGGTGCAAGCAGGAGAAATGCCAAGCTTCTATACACTACAAAAAGTAAAACATAACCGCATGGGTAGCAGGCGCACTCTACCCATAATGAGGAAAACGTGAGCGCCCCTTGCGAGCTTCTCACCGCGAATTGTGACCTCGTGGGAGAAGCACGGAGCCCGAGCTCCGAGGTCCCGTGTTCGCGCTCCTGCTTTTAGAGCGCAGCTCTTAGGCGCCCGTTTCCGGCTTGAGCGGTGTCGGCGTCGCCGTCGGCGTAACCGCGCGGTGCATGATGGGTAAATTTCCCCGCTAAATTTAGCGGAAAGTATTTCCCGCTAAATCTAGCGGAATATTTTCCCCGCTAAACCTAGCGGAAATTTTTCTCAGCTAAATTTAGCGGAAAATTTTCCCCACTAAATCTAGCGGAAAATTTTCCCCACTAAATCTAGCGGAAAAGTTTCCCCGCTAAATCTAGCGGAAACTTTTCCCCGCTAAATTTAGCGGAAAATTTTCTCCACCCCCACCCCTCGAGGTCACGTGACCCCCAGGCCACGTGACCCCCCCCCCCCCCGTGCCTTCCCCTCCTCCTCAAGAGCTGCGCTCTAATTCGGCGTTACAGGGAGTTGTAAACGGCTTTCATTTTTTCTTTGTATTGCTCTATTTATCCTTGGAGGCACGCCACCATCGAGTTTCGCGCTAGTCGATTATCGACAGTTTTACGATAGTTGACTATCGATAACACCATCGATCGTTTTTGTTTTAGAGCGCAGCTCTTAGTCGCCCGTTTCCGGCTTGAGCAGCGTCGGCGTCGGCGTCGGCGTAACCGCGCGGTGCATGATGGGTAAATTTCCCCGCTAAATTTAGCGGAAAATTTTCCCCGCTAAATCTAGCGGAAAATTTTCCCCGCTAAATTTAGCGGAAAATTTTCCCCGCTAAATTTAGCGGAAAATTTTCCCCACTAAATCTAGCGGAAAATTTTCCCCACTAAATCTAGCAGAAAAGTTTCCCCGCTAAATCTAGCGGAAACGTTTCCCCGCTAAATTTAGCGGAAAATTTTCTCCACCCCCCACCCCTCGAGGTCACGTGACCCCCAGGCCCCGTGACCCCCCCCCCCCCCCGAGGTCACGTGAGCCCCCTTGTCACGTGACCCCCCCCCCCCGTGCCTTCCCCTCCTCCTCAAGAGCTGCGCTCTAACCCGGCGTTACAGGGAGTTGTAAACGGCTTTAATTTTTTTTTTCACTATCGATAGTTAAATTTATCTTTAACTATCGGTGGTATCAATAGTACTATCGATAGTTTTGCATCACTAGTAGCTACGCGAGGCCTCCGTAAAGAGTAGCCGCCTCCAGCGTCACTAGACGCCCGGCTAGTACGGTCCCACGAGCCCTTGTCGACACCGTCTGTTTCCTTTGGGTGCGGTTCCGATCGCGGCTAACTTTGCCGAGGCATTACCCAGCTTGGCTCCCCGATCGGGCCACCCACTCTTGCGAGGCGTTAGGGTCGTAGCATTTGGCTCTTCCATTAACCGAGCTTATATTGTCGCGCTCGATTAGCAGCTAGTCGTTTTTCCCGCTGCACTTCGGTTTCTTCAAACCGCCGCTGTCGCGCTGCTTCGACATGACGGCATTTTTATTGCAGCTTTTCTTCCGTAGGTGATATTTTCCTTGGTGTCACATGGTGCAAGAAAAACCGCGAGCAAGCGCCTTTGTGGTACCTGTAATCCGCTTTGCTGCCGAGCGCAGACTTCCATAGCCTCTTCTATACTGACAACGCCTGGCAGATCGTCACGTGACGCGGCCGCTGAAAGTGAAAAGGTAGAGCAGCAGACAAGAGTCATGTAACGGGCGCCACGCTGCGGCGAGATGCCAAAACACATTTGCCCCGAGCGATGGAACGTCCGCTCGTCCTCCTCGCGTTCCTCGCGTTAGGGCGTCTTTTCCCATCGGGTTTTTAAACCATGTTTCGGGTCCTCGCCGCTGTAACAGCTGTGCACTGAATATTAGAAATTCTCTCTGCTACCAGATCCTCACGCTCCAACTCTGCGATCGGGCGCTTTATGCCTCCGTCGTTGATCTGCCAGTCTTTGTGACTATTGGCGACGTGAGCGATCGAAAGATGCTGACTATGACGTCAGCAAAGGATGTCTCATCGACGCAAATAGGAGGAATGTAAGAACTTCAATTTTGACGGTGTTGGCAGTGCTGCTTTAACAGCGCTATGATTTCAGGCTTCCGCAATGCCCATTACAAACACCATCGAACTTGTTGTTCACAAGGCAATGACGTCACGAAAGGTAACCGAACGAGGGCGCTACCGAAACATAGGATTAGACGCTTTACACACGCGCCAAATTACAGCTCCCGTTGCTGACCTTCTCTTGTCGTTCCCAGATGCCGAGCCCCTGAAGCGGGAGTCGACGAACCTCCATAAAGGCCAATGCTGTGGAGAAGGACACTGTACAAGCTAAAATGGGCATGACCTGCCCGCTGTCTTAATGATGAAGTGAAGTAAATTTAATAAGAGGAAACACATAAGAGACGCTTTGCAGCAGCTGAGCATGGGCGCCGCGTAACCGACCTTCGGTTTCTGTGAACAATATACGCGCTTACCTAAGATGCGGTCGTTTCTTTTTTCATTCGTTTTTGAGTTTTAGCTTCGTAGTGTTAGGATTAAATTAACTGGCGAGTGTAGAGACGGAAGTCAGAAAAACAAAAGAACAGGCACCTAAAACAAGGATCCACACAAGCACAAGATGTGCTCGTGCCGTTCTTTATTTCACGCGTCTATTTTTCTTTTAGTCTATTTTTTTTATTTTTTTTTTCGGTTGTGCCCCTAGATTCAAACACGGGATCAGCCCAGAAGATACACACCTGTCTGAGCTTTCTTGACAAACTCAGGTTGGAAAGTCTTCGAGTTTCTATTGGTCGGATCCGGAAATTCCAATTAAAACCTGTTTGCCACGTTCCCCCTTCCCCCTTCCTCTTTCTTTCGGCCTTTCTTAAAAAAGAAAATGTATATATTCCGTTCCGCTTCCCAAACTGCTTGTATAGTGCGCAGCGCAATGCTGCTCTGCTCTTTGTCAGTGATTCGCCCACCATGGTATTTTCACTTTTACTCATCACTTTAGTTGACTGCGTAAACATAGACCGCGGGAGTGTAAGGAGTGTTTCAATCCTTCGTTCTTTGCTTTGGTATTCGTGACGTCCCCCTTCAATCCCCTTTCCGGAGTCTCTTCTCCATGTTTACTTTCCTATAGATATTGGAATCTTTTGGAGGGTTAGTCGCTCCGCTGGTTTTAGAGGCCAGTTTCGAAGATCAGGGAGGACTCGCAATCTTGTACACGTTACACGAAAAGAGTAATCCATTTCAGTTGCAATTAGTCTCGTTTAAATTAGTATTCAATTAGATTACTCGATTACCCGAGACAAAAGAGTAATTCGAAGTTTACTTGAAAAGTTTCTGTTACTTCTCCGATTACTTAAGAATTTCAAAACGTATGAGTTTTCTACCGGATTCAAAACGTATTTGCTTCGTAATATTGAATTAGAATCACCGAAAAAGGAACTACTTATCTTTTTTATTCACCGATTTTGGTACACCCGTCCTTCTGTCAAAGACTTGGTTCGAGGATTCCTCGGCAGGAAACTTGTACGAACGCAAGGCACCACTAAAAAGGGGAGGAAAAAAAAAAACAGTAGCGGTTAACAGTACTTTTAGTACATGGAAAAGTAATCAGATTACTCTCGTGATTACTTCCTAATAAATAAAATCACTTCATTACGAATGTCTTTAAAAAATAAATCGATTGCATGTAATGTGATTGCTTGTAATGAACACCGTACAAGTAGGGGGAGGATGAAAGACGAAACACGGCGTTTGCGTTAGAATATTGATAAATATCTTTTTGTTGTTGTTGTTGTTTTTTTCTATAGACGTTTCCAAGCAGCCGTGGTTAGAGAGATAGTTTGGCCACCGTGGTTGGAAAGCGCTTTGTTTGGGCGCCAGTCTGCAAACCTGCAAAAGCAATGCCTCTTTTGCCTTTTTAGACTTAGGCTAGGTGGCGCAAGCTACCGCCCGTTGAAATGGGTATAGCCATTAACATCCGTCCATCCATGCTTGACCATCAGACTGCTGGCTAGAAGGGGAGGTGGGAGCTAGTGTCACTAAATAAGCTACGCTTCAGAGTAACGACACTTGGCCATATTGTGGCTTAAAATCATGGTTGCCAGATATCTGAAGCTTTATCTGAAATCACAGGAAACGCTTTTCCGTCCTCCACAAATGTTTAAACAGTCCGCGACAGAGAAAAGCAATATTACATGATCTTCCTAACACCGATTCGAATGCTGAGGAAGTCACACTTTTGAATCATGACGATCTGCAGTTGCGTCTTCTCTGCACAAGCCCCAATATGGCGACGCCCACAACAATGTCGGGGAACGGAGTGCCGATACTCTAAGCGCAGCTCATTTAGTGGCTCTAGTGGGAGCTTCGCAGCGGGCAGCGAACGGCGGGGCGTGTATCAGTTATTCATGCTAACGATAGGTGGCACGCGCGCAGCTTCTTAGATTTGTTTCGAGCGGTAACGCTGCGACTTGTTGCTATTCGAAACTGCATTTGTCGTGTTTATTTCGTCCAGAGCACGTTCAAAGTCACTTTTACACGTCCTCAGGACTCCATGTCCATCCAACTCCAACACAGTTCTTGCTTGCAGCAAACTGTCTCGCTTTTTGCAGTTTAGCAAAGGTCCCTGCAAATGGGAATGTCTCGCCCGCACTAATGAAAAGCCTACTCCATGGAACCAGCAAGAACCCAAAAGATAGTCGGAAGAAGCTTGATGAGCTCACGGACATTGTATGTCTGAATGAAGTCCAAGAACTACTCGTGTCGTGCGATATCTTTGACGATCGCAGCTGCTCCGTCTTAACAATCAGTGACTCTCGAATCATTTACTATGTCACACGCTTTGTTGCGCGCAATATGCTTAAGAAAAGCAAATGCGACAACTGCTTAAGAGTGCTGCTTGTACCAGCTGGCTCCGGTCTTCACGTAGAAGCTTGCTGGACGTAAGAGGTCGACAAGGAAGGGGGGGGGGGGGGGGGGGAGGGGGGCTGCTCTATATTCTTCTCAGGAACTCCAAGCCTTCGTTACAAAAATTAAAAACGCATTCACCTATTGTCTCAGCTTTAACATGCTCAAAGCAAATAGGATAATGGACCTGATTTCATCTCTGACAAGTAATAGGCTGGGTGCGATTGGTTGCAGCGAACATAGCACGGAGGTGAGCAACAGCTTCATCGAGTTTCATGCGCTAACAAGGCTGCATTTTCGGGTCCAAGCGGAAAAGACGGCGAGAGAAGGAAGAAGGCGGCGAATGTGTAGGCAATGTCACGTCATATATAAGTCACAGCATATCTGACTCTATTTTCTTTTCCCCGACTGATGAGGAAGAAATACTCACACTGATTGCTAGTCTTAAAACTGCTGCAGGTGAAGACGGCCTTAAAGCCGAACCAATCAAAGCCATATCCAGAATTATAGCTGCTCCATTAACACACATATGTAAAGTCAACAGGTTGTTTTCCAACCGAATAAAAGTAGCGCGAGTCTCTGTTATACATAAGGGTGGTGTACAAAGCCACCTCAACAATTATAGACCAATCTCAGTATTACCTGTGTTTTCAAAAATTTTGGAGCACATAATAAACAGCCGATTGATTAGCTTCTTTACAAAACATAAAATAATTACAGAAAAACAGTTTGGTTTTCAGAAAAATAAGTCAACAGAAATGGCACTCGTTAACATTAAAGATAAAATCATTACCAATATTGAAGATAAACAATACACAATCGGAATTTAGTGTCGTGTCGTTTACCCGCAGTCTCGGGGTTTTTTCAACCATGTGCAATGTACACCAGCTCGTTTGCGCCCTTACATTTTGTTCGGAATATTTCTTGACTTTAAAAAAGCTTTTGACTCCCTTAAGCACCAAATACTTTTAAATAAGCTCAGAGTTTATGGAATAAGAGAGAAGCGCTAGAATTAGTGTCTAGTTACTTGAGCTGTCGGTCACGATTCACCCTTTTTAACGGCGTTAAATCAGATCTTAAACAAATAGCATTTGGTGTTCCGCAGGGTTCCATTTTAGGACCATTGTTGTTTCTCGTTTATATTAATGATATAGCTAATATTTCTCGAAACGCGGAAATAGTATTATATGCAGACGATTCGAACGTATTTTTTTCCCACCCTGATCTCCGACAATTTGAATATACGTCCAATGATCGGTTAAATAAATTATCTACGTGGCTAGTTACAAACCACCTTGAGCTGAACATTTCAAAAACTAAATATATTGTGTTTAGGGCAAACAATAGGTTACTTATCACTGACATTGACCTTAGCTTTAATTCCTGCCAACTAGAAAATTTCATGAAAACTTATTCTGGACAACTCATATATCCAAGTGATGTTTAGTCCTCTCCAGATCAATCGGCATTATGCACAGAGTAAGACATTTATTACCAATATGGCTAAAGCGTCCAATATACTATGCACTTATTCACTCTCATATAGACGCTTTCAGGCAACTGTGCATGGGCGCCGCCATAACCGACCTTCAGTTTTTGTTCCCTCTTATTCCGTTCGCTCTACTTCATCATTATCACAGTAGGTCAGGTCATTGCCATTTTAGATTCTACCGCGTCCTTCTCCCCAGCATAGGCCGTTGTGGAGACTCGTCAACGCCCGCTTCAGTGGCTCGGCATCTCGGTAAGACAAGAGAAGGTCGGCTATGGCGGCTCAATTTGGCGCGCGCTGAAAGCGTCTATACATTACTGCTCACTGGTTTGGGGAACAACATCAAAAAGCAACATTGATAAGATACTAGTGCTTCGAAAGAAGGCTGTTCGATCCATCGAGTGCTTGGGCTATAGTAAACATACCTCTATTTATTTTCAAAAGCCTATAGTTTGCTCGTTGTTCAGCAGTTAATCACCTTCAACCTTACAAAAGTTATTTATGATTATTTCAAAAATCGCGGGCAATTTTGTTTAGGTCCATTTCCTTTAAAAGACATTCCCTACAACTTACGACGTGTAATACATGTTGGAGAGATGATACGCACGAACGGGAGATCACACTTTAACACAGCCAATTACACAACTTCTCAATAGGTCTCCACAAATTTTTGATATGGCAGAAATAGCAACATCTCTCGATAGTTTTAAGAAAAAAATGAAGACCTTTATTTTTGAAAACGTGTAAAATCTTGCGTACAAATGTATATATTTTTCAAGTATTTTTGTTTTGCATAGCATTGTGTTCCTTTGCATTGGATTGTTCCTCTTTTTTGGAGTGCATTGTGTTTTTTGTATGTGTTTGTGAGAGCGGTTGTTTGTTTTGCACGCTGCGTTGTGCTTTGTTTTTATTTTAATTATATATCTAAATATATATTTATTTTATTTATTATTTTTTATTTTTTTGCTGCGTTGCACTGAAACCTGTATGGGGCGTGGGACCCTGGTCAGGTGAATTTTTTCACCTTTCGTCTCTGCCACCCCAACCAAAATGGCTAATAAATGAATGAATGAATAAATGAAGGCGCTGTTTGAATCTTCGTCGAGTTACATAGCTCATACGCTTGAAATTTATCCTTGGCCTTTTTTTTAGAGTTCTTGTTCATTGAATAAATAAGTATTGTATTTAAGCCCCGCACACCTTATTTTTCGTCCTTGTTTTTGTACCTTTCTAATACCCATGCTATCTTACCACCGGCGATGCTTCGAGATGAGATGCACAACGAAGCAGTGCACTCTAAAAAAAAAATGGAGGAAAAAAGTAGCAACGGCGCGTCTTCCTCCCTTCTACTGACGCGCCCCCAAGCGACACGAGAAGGAGGGAGGAACGAGACATTTTCCTCCTTCTCCAGGCAGACTGGAGAAAGCTTTCGTCCTCCCGACTCAACTTCTTTCGGTTTCGTTTTCGAGCAGGTCGCGCAGGTTGTTTAATAAATGCTGTTGAGTTGATTGAGCTTCAGCGGCAGCGAAGGCCGCCTGTAATTCCGTCTTCTAGTCCAAACGTGCAGAGCATTTCGGTTGCATTGACGTTTTTATCACTCATTTTATGAAACGAGCAAACGAAGCCACTAGAAACGGCGAAGTTCCGGATCAGTGCCAGCAGCGCCACGTACACTGGGAAAGATGGCCGTCTCCGAATCGCGGGGCTCACGCGGAACTACAGTAGCGAAACCACGCGGAACTGTGTCGACGTTCTCGACGTTATGGAAATCGCAGGAACTGCGTCCAAGACAGGCAGGTTTTGCTGCCGGCTGCCTGGGCGCCTTTCTTGCTGAGTTCGGTTCTGTTTTCCGATGCCGAGTGCGACCGGCGTTCAACGTGGTTCTGTATTTGTGCGTGTCAGCAACATAGCAGCAACATCGTGATGGCAGTGTTGTGGGTTGCGAACAGAAGACTGGAATTATCGCCGATGTGACCGTGTGTTCGCGTATCAGTGGTGTAACAACAAGATGAGATGACGTAAACTGTCGGGCATTGATGCCGCTGGTCGGGCCGTGATCGGACGGGGTGGGGTGTCGCAGGTTGACATTTCGCTTTACATTAAAAAGTTTAATACCACTTGAGGGGTTGGGTGCAATCGATCGACGTGCGGATAGTCATGTTGGAACGCTGGTCTGAACAGTAAGCTCCTATCGTACAGTGGCCAATGTGACTGTCGGTTGTCTCGTGCCCGAGAGCGATTGTGCTCTAGGGAAAGGACTGAACAGTACGAAATCATGTCGGAAAGTAGGTATATTTACAGTGTGGAATTTTAGCATGAAAAAAAAAAATAGTAGGTAAAATCGAAAAAAAAAAAGCTACCCTTTATTTCGCTGTTTAAATATACTACGGTCCCTGGAGAAACTGCCCTCAAAGTGGCGCGCTGGGATGCTCGTAAGAAGTTTTCGAGCTCGCCACGGCGTAGCTCTGTACACTTAACACCTGCCGCAAGTCGCGGCTTTGACTGCATTCAAGTTGATCGAAAAGCGATCTCTCAGCCCGGGAAGCATCACTTCCAGCTGAGTGAATATCCTCTCTACAGAGATTAATTCAAGACGGCAATTGCAGCCTTGCGCGAACAGCACAAATAGAAAAACAAACACTACAATAGAAATAGAGGCTACGACGTGCCGCGCGGGGAAACAAACTCATGGCTTCGAACCGCATTGGAGCGGCTTGATTTATTGGATTTCAAATATTTACGGCATGATCGAGCGTTCGCTTTTTAATAAGAGATTCATCCCTTGAGTCATTCAAAATACTGTCAAAGGTATGACATTGCTAGAAAAAAATCAACATGCTGGGAATATTTTTTATTGCTTATTCAGTCACCGAAAAATTCCGTACGTTCAAAACGACCAGTATAAAAGACGGAAAAGCAGAGCTCGGGTATGCGTTCGGGTTAGTGTGCCGTTAAATTGATGTTTGTATGTGCAGTGTATGTACTCAGTGTATGTTCACGTGGTGCTTGTAGTATGTGTAATGTGAGCAAAGGAGAGGTTCCCGAAGATCCGTGGGCTGAAGAAATAAAAATATTTTTTTGTAGAACATGAATTGGGCAGTATCTAGCGCCACCTAGCCTAGCTACTTGCAATTACTCTGCTTGACCCTGCCATCTAGTGGCAAGCGATTTAACCTTTCACGCTACGCGATAAACAGTGGCTTCGAGTTAGTTCTTTTGAGAGCGGCTTTTGGTTTCGCGCATTGGGTTTGCCGTTCCTCCGTGATGTGCGGTTGACGAAGTAATAGTGACTCGAGGAACACCAAAGGTAAGACGTAAAGTGCGCGAAGTAACTGGGTATCGGTTGTCTCCGTTTAACATCGCAGTGCTGTCGACGAGAAGACTGAGTAACTGCTTTCGAAACGCAAGTTTCTGTACCTGTGGGGGGAATCTGGCTTCGGAAATAAACACAGTTCGCGGAAAGCTCGTGTTACGCTTTTATTTGCTGCTCCTCTCGTCCCGTACAAGAGACGTAGCGTCCTCGTTAAGCCTTATTGAGCTCGATTTGCTCGATTCAGGGCCGCCATAATGAGATGCAGGCGACGGAGGAACTTTGCTCCCCTGCTTCAGGGACGAAAGTTCCTCTCTTTCTGAAGGAACATAGGTTACAAGACCGTTCCTCCCCTAAGGGAGGACTATCGATACCCTTTTTTCTAAGAGTGTGTGCGCGAGTTTTAAGAAATTCTCTTGGCAGGTATGTTAGCACACCTTATCAAAGCAAGATGAGGGGCTAGCTTTTCAGAAAATGAGCATCAACTGACTACGTCCACGCGTAAATATATTAGTAAACATAAAAAAAAAAATCTACCCTCGTTCCACGAAGTAAACTCGTATATCGCGTGAGCGTACTGTCTCTCATGTCTGCTGTACGTGCATATTCAAAAATAGCGCGTTGCTATCAATGTTACGAACAAATGTCCCACAAATACCAAACGCAATTCTTGTGTGTATAAAAAGCCACCAGCATGTGTAAAATGTGTATAACATGCCACCGCCGGCCTTGCAGCGCGATCGCGGGTGGTCGCCCGGCAAGCCGACCGATCTAAGTGTCGACAGCAGCGCCGCCGCTACACTCCGCAGCGGCCAATGCTGCCACCTCCCCTTCCGTAGTCGGTTGCAAGTTAAGAAGGTAGTAGAAGCGCCTCCCCATAAGCGTGATGCGTCCGCTTCAGACGCCTCCGCAGTCAAGAAAATAGTTCGCTGAAAACGCCCCTTCTGCTTCAATGGATAGATATTGGCTACAGACGGACCTTGTAGCGGGCGGCAGCTTGCGCCACCTAGCCGAGGCAAATTATGTATTTTAGGCTTCTACATTACTCGCTCCGGAAGGTTGAAGTAAAGGAAGGCTTCAGTGCAACGAAAATTGTAGCTTTTATAAGTAATGCATATATGGTTGTTGCTTTTAGCTTGATAACCTTCCTCCACGAATTAGGTACATTCCGTGCATTTGCTGCGTTTGTTAAAAGAACCATGCGTTTCGGGGTTTGAAAGCCCCTGCGATTCGCGTTTTGATAAATCCGAGGTTGTCTTTTCTTTTCCGTTATGAATCCCAACGTGGAGACAGCGGAATGCAATTCCTCCGATTCTTCTTCGTCAAGAGAGTCTGCTGAAGCCTCGCCGTCTACGCCAAGGCGCCTCTACAGCAAGCATAAGAGCGGCGATGTCCTCAACCGAGTTGCATGGCAGCTGATAATGAACGCGTACGTTCAGGTGCGACACGAACCACCCGCCAAGCCCGGCAAGTCCGGCCTCACTGTGGAGGAGTCTTGCATCAAAGTCAGCAAACTGCTTGGCGTTGGTGTACGCACCGTCCTCGAGATTAGGAAGCAGGCGAAAGAAACCGAGGGACAAGTTGTGACACCTTCTCGGAAGCGCCCAGCAAGTGAAGGCAAGAGGCGGCGCAAAGTCAGGTACGGTGACTTTACGTTGTGCGCGCTGAGATCGTGCGTCCACCATTTCTTTCGACGGAACGAGGTCCCCACGGTGAAGAAGATAACGGCCGAATTCTGCGCGAGCACTGTATTTATAATTATATACCTTATAAGCAGATTATTGAAAAGCGAAATAATCCGTGGGTTACAAGAGAAATTCTGCAACTTCAGAGAAAGTTAAAACGAAAGCGTCGCAAACGACCAGTAAATGTAGCAGATGTGAGTGCGTTATCAAGCGAACTAAAAGAAAGAACTCAAGTATCAAAGACTAATTTCTTTTCTATCAAAATGACTTCTTTTATGAAAAATGCTCCACGAAGGTTTTG
Organism: Ixodes persulcatus; assembly: GCA_013358835.2. Lineage (NCBI taxonomy): Eukaryota > Metazoa > Arthropoda > Arachnida > Ixodida > Ixodidae > Ixodes > Ixodes persulcatus. Next base: position 662,697 of record JABSTQ010009660.1, on the reverse strand, counting down.
GAGTTATCTTTCCCCATCAAAACCGATGATCTCACAACTTACAATAAAGGACGAGATGGTTGTTAACAACTACGACATAGCCACGGAGTTTAATCAATTCTTTCATTCAGTCTTTCAATGCAGTGTGAGCGATGCTGGAGTAACTTTGGGAGACCAGCCGGTGCTTAACGAATCAGTAACCATGGACCAGATAACATCCCAAACACGTTTTTGAAACGATATGCTGAGTGGACCTCAAAGTTTATAACTGTTATATATTCTGCATCTCTACTTCAACATGAAATTCCCAATGACTGGCGTCGTGCAAAGGTTGTGCCAATTTACAAAGCTGGCGACAGGTTTAGCGTGAATAACTACAGACCAATTTCTCGGACCTGCACCAGCTGTAAACTGTTAGAGCATATTTTATCGCAGCGCTTGAACATTTTTTTTTTAAAATGCTAATATTCTGTTCAAAAATCAACACGGGTTTAGGCGGAAGTTGTCTACGACAACTCAGCTGTGTGAGTGCGTACATGATTTTGTTTCAAATCTAAATAACGGCGATCAAACGGATGCTATATTTTTAGACCTATCCAAAGCATTTGATAGAGTTAACCATTCGAAACGTTTAGCAAAGCTTGAAAATTACGGAGTAGATTACACCCTGCTTCAGTGGATAAAAGCGTATCTTTCGCTAAGAACGCAATATGTTGAGGTTAACAACATCCACAGCGAAGACTTAAGCGTTGACTCGGGGGTTCCACAGGGGTCGGTGTTGGGCCCAATTCTTTTTCTGGTGTATATAAATGACCTCGTTGATGACCTTGACGCTAATGTAACAGTGAGGCTTTTCGCGGATGATTGTTTAATTTACACAAGGGTCCGGGAGCAAGCAGATCAGTTTCGATTGAGTGCATCATTAGCAAAAATTGTCGAGTGGTGCGATCATTGGGATATGAAAATAAACAGTGAAAAAAGTGTATTGCTTAGAATAACAAATAAAAAATCCGAGCGGCCATTTACGTACACTGTGGGGCTCGCCCCCCTAAAACAGGTTTCCTCTTTAAAGTATTTGGGTCTGATTTTCGAAACACACATGAAATGGAATGATCACATTGATAAAATTTGCTCTGCGGCACAGCGTAAACTGGGATTTCTTAGACGAAATTTTAAATATGCAACGGTTGAAGCCAAATTAGTAGCATACAAAGCTCTTATACGACCCATACTTGAGTACGGCTGTGTCATCTGGGATCCGTACCACAAGAAATACATAGAAAGACTGGAAAAAGTTCAAAGGAGTGCTGCACGTTATATCATGAGCCGTTATAGACGCACCGATTCGGTTTCAGCAATGATCGATGATCTTAAATTGGAACCCCTAGATGAGAGGCGGAGAATAATTAGACTAAAGTTTATTTTTATGATGAGTAAAGGTTGCTTTAATATTGATTCGACCAGATATTTGATGCACAACCCCTCTCATTCTGCCAGGTTGTCGCACGATATTGTTTTTAAACCGTACTGGTGCAAAACATTGCAGTACCAGAAGTCGTTTTTCCCCCGTACCATAGAAGAATGGAACCACTTGCCTGAGGAGATTGTAAAATCAATAGAACCCAAGACGTTTGAAAACTGTCTTAGATTATTTTTTAACAATTAACTTATTTCAGTTTGATTGTTTCTATTTTTGTCCTGTTGTTAACGTGAACGGAAGTTGCTTCTGTCTGGCTCCTCTTGCTTTCTTTATTTTGTTATTGTTGATTTGCCCTTTTCCATGCTGCGTCATGGAAGTTTTACTGTGTTTGCCTGGACTTTCTTCCGTCCAGTATGTGTTCAAATTGTATCTGTATCTGTATGTAATTGTACCTGGACTTTCTTCCGTCCAGTATGTGTTCAAATTGTATCTGTTTCCTCTCCTGCAAAGACCTCGAAAGAGGTCGCAGTATTTATAAATAAATAAATAAACTTCCCTCGTTGAAGGCTTGGACTGTGCGTCGCCTTCTCCACGACATCGGATTCGAGCATGACAAAAGGGAACGAAACTCGCGGCTCATTGAACGAGAGGACATCGTCACATTGCAGCAGGAGTACTTGCATGAGATCGCACGTCACCGACAAGATGGTCGGAAGATCTTCTACTTGGAGGAGACGTGGGTGACGGCAGGGCACACTGTCTCAAGGGCGTGGGTAGACACGACCGTGGCGTCGTCTCACGACGCCTTCATGCGTGGTCTCTCGACTGGCCTCAAGCAGCCATCGGGGAAGGGCCAGCGTCTTATTGTCACCCACATCGGCAGCAATGAAGGCTTCGTCGACGGCTGCCTGGACGTGTTCCGTGGATAAAAAACCGCCGATTACCACGAGGAAATGGATGGCGCCCGCTTCGAGAAGTGGTTCGGCGGTGTCCTCGACAAACTGCCGACAGGAAGCGCTATCGTCATTTAACAATATACAGGGCACACAAACAAGAAATAAAGAAGGAACAACTGTATGATAATTCAGAGGGGAGCTCTTTGCTGTTTGAAGCTAGAACGGGGGTGCTAAGAACGAAAAGGCACTGGGCTAAATTCCAGGAAGTAGACACTCTGTGCGACGTATGCAACCGCGAAAGGGAAACTATAGAACATGTAATTTTAAGGTGCACGGGCTTCGTCCCACCCTCTTGGGGGGATGTCTACGGATTTGGAGGGGGCACTGGGTTTTCCGGACATAGATGGACGAATAGATAGAGAAAGAATTGCAGGTAACTAAGAGGAGATTGGAAGATTGGTGGAAGAGATCTAGGGAAGGAGAAAAAAAATAATACAGATAAAAATAAGCAATAAATTCACTTGAAAAGAGAAGGGGGGGGGGGGGTCTGTTATAACAAAATTTATGCAAATTTAAAAAAAAAAAAAAGAGAAGGGATGACGAAATGTTAAGCAAGGTGGCGCAAGCTGCCGCCCGATACAAAGGGTATAGCCGTTACCATCCATCCATCCATCCATACTTCACGATGGTTGGAAGCAGTGCCGATGACGAGTTCCCGCAAGGACGACATCCGACAGTGGCTGACGTCTAAAGAAATTTCATGGGACCCCAAGATTCTGAAGAAGCAGCTGCTCGACATTGTTGCCTTGGTGAAGCCACAGCACCTAAAGTATATATCGTGTGTACACTGCTGCCGAGACGGCTGACTGCACTGTGGTCAGGCTTCCACCGTATCACTCCGAGTTCAACCCCATTGAACTGATATGGGCCCAGATCAAGAACGACATTGCTGCCCGAAACACGACGTTCAAGATCGTCGATGTGGGGACACTCCTCAACGAAGAAGTTGCCTAGGTCACCACTGACAACTGGACTAATGCTGTCAGGCATGTTATTGACATTGAAGCAACGTTCCGACGAGGCGGTGCAACAAGTGCCCACATCCAGCCCATCGTCATCCAGCTGGATGGAGAGGACACCCCATCCGAGAGTGACCTGTCTGGTGTCGAGCCCCCTGACGAAGCTTAACGCCACCATTATGGAGAAAGCGTGGAACATCTTGGAACACAAAACGGTCCTTTTAAGGACCACTCATATGCTTTAAAATCGAATTGTTGTTCTTGGCCACCACTGGCCTGGCCTCCCGTGTCTCATGTTGTCATGCTCGTCGCCGTATAGCATTTCGATATGCAGCCACCAGACAAACCTTTTTGTTTTTGTTGCAATAATGTCTAACCTGGTCTATACACTGCCCTGTGCCATGAATCACAAGTATAGATTTCAACTTCGCGAAAACAAAAGTTTGCAGCCCATCTACGGCAAAGACATCAGATGCCATATTGGCCCTTCCCGCTGTCTAAACATCTTCGCTACGCAACAAATAGAAGTTTTATTGCTAATAAGCTCTTTTTTGTCTAAGAAAAACGACACAACAGATCACTGCCAGTGCTCTGCTTTAAAGCATAAATGGGACGTCTGTGGCCATTCACACGACTGAGGCCTCTGGGAATAACAAAACCGTGTGTTAGCACAGCGGAGAGCGAAATCGCAGTAGCAGTGCTTTGTTTCGATGTCTAAAGGGGACGCCTGTGGTCATTCACATGACCGAGGCCCCTCTGAAAATAACAATAACGTGTGTCAGCACTGTGGGCAGCTAACTCTTACTGCCAGTGATCTGTTTCGAAGCATAAACTGGACGTCGGTGGCCATTCCCACGACTGCGGCCACTCTGAGGATAACAATAACGAGTGTCAGCACTGCGGGCAGCTAACTCTAACTGCCAATGATCTGTTTCGAAGCATAAACTGGACGTCGGTGGCCATTCACACGACCGAGGCCACTCTGAGAATGACAATAACGAGTGTCAGCACTGTGGGCAGCTAACTCTAACTGCTAATGAACTGTTTCGAAGCATAAACTGGACGTCGGTGGCCATTCACATGACCGAGGCCACTCTGAGAATAACAATAACGTGCGTCAGCACTGCGGGCAGCTAACTCTAACTGCCAATGATTTGTTTCGAAGCATAAACTGGACGTCGGTGGCCATTCACACGACCGAGGCCACTCTGAGAATGACAATAACGAGTGTCAGCACTGTGGGCAGCTAACTCTAACTGATAATGAACTGTTTCGAAGCATAAACTGGACGTCGGTGGCCATTCACATGACCGAGGCCACTCTGAGAATAACAATAACGTGCGTCAGCACTGCGGGCAGCTAACTATAACTGCCAATGATCTGTTTCGAAGCATAAACTGGACGTCGGTGGCCATTCACACGACCGAGGCCAATCTGAGAATGACAATAACGAGCGTCAGCACTGTGGGCAGCTAACTCTAACTGCCAATGATCTGTTTCGCAGTATAAACTGGACGTCGGTGGCCATTCACATGACCGAGGCCACTCTGGGAATAACAATAACGTGCGTCAGCACTGCGGGCAGCTAACTCTAACTGCCAATGATCTGTTTCGAAGCATAAACTGGACGTCGGTGGCCATTCACACGACCGAGGCCACTCTGAGAATGACAATAACGAGCGTCAGCACTGTGGGCAGCTAACTTTAACTGCCAATGATCTGTTTCGAAACATAAACAGGACGTCTGCGGTCATTCACACGGCCGAGGACACCCTGGGAATAACAATACCTTGTGTTAGCACAGTGGAGACCAAAATCCCAGTGCTAGTGCTCTGTTTCGAAGCATAATAGGGACGTCGAACGATCCCTTGAAGTCGACGGCCATTATGACTCTTGGGTCGCACTTCGGCGAGTTGGCTAGCACCTCGTGGTGGATGAGGAGCAGGCTGCCCTGTGCGCCGAGGTGCGGTCTGCAGGGGTGTGGCATAGATTTCCTGAATTTCAGAGGTGCCATTGTACTCGCTTGAAATATATCGTAAAAACCGCACCGATTGCTTGACGTGAGGAAAAGTCGGCTACAACATTCATGAAGGGTTGGTGAGAGGACGGAGATCTGGGGAATGCCAATGCCAGTAACTGGGCCTAGTTCAGTTCGACTCAAGCTTTATATCGTCCGTCTTGCAGGAACGCTGTGATGAAGTGAAGCGGTCTTCCATAGAGGCCTCAGTTTTGAGCCTCCTGGACTAGTGCAATGTAGAGGATTAAATCACACCTTTTTGGAGCCGATAAGAACCACCATGCACAGATTGCAACCAGACTTGCTGCCGATGGGCAGTGTTGTGAAGTACTGAACGGTCGTTTTTGAGTGCTTGGGTGGCTTCTGAAACTGGTTTAGAATGAATGGAGGTATTTCTGGGTTTTGTGATGCTATAGTTTGTAACAGGCGTAATCCTCTTTTCCGTTGGCGCTGCTGTAGTGCCCCCATCAGCTGGCCCAGAGGTCAAATATATAGTGCAGGTCACAATTTGGGGTCCCTTCTCGCACCCGGATCAAGTGGGTCGCCTCCTGGAAGGCCTGGGGATGTACTGTTGGAGCGGAATTGTAGGATCAGTCTAACGGGCTGCTAAGAAGTTATCCCATACGACGAATCATGCAGAGCCCTTTGAAGGCTGAGGTCTAAGGCTTGCAACGAGATCAGATAGGTAGGTGGTCGCTTCCCGCTGTCGGTGTGCACTCGCCATACCCCTCGGCATGGGCAGCCCCACGTTAACCCTTAGCTCTCAGGCCCGAGCCTGCTGTACTCATCATAATTTTGCACCAATAACGCCGATAACGAGTCCATCTTATCCAGTCTAGAACCATTTCAAATTTGCCTGATGGCTCCTTATCCAATTCCATGTCGTGAACTTTAACAGCAGAGGGACGTGAAATTCATTTTCTTTTTCTGTTTAGAGTGCATTTTGTCTGACAATGGGTATCTAAAAATGATGCCTGTGATACTGTTTAAGTAACGCGGCTCGGAAACAGGCTTTTTGTACGATGCCACTCATTTTATCAAATGACATTTCCCCGACAGTTCGTTTCATCAACGCTGCGACGTTTTATCAACAGATTGTTTCATCGACACTCGCTCATCGACATATCTTGCTATGTTCCGTTGACAACATTTTTGTTTGTTTAGGGGTGCGCTGGTTTTTTGGTGAGCAAGGGTACGGGTACATGCACGGGGGCAGGACCACCCTTACATGCTGCTGCGAAGCGGCATGTACAGGTGGGCTGGGTGGGTCCACATTTTTGTAATGAACTGCTGGAGCCTGTCGCCGCAAAGCGTTGTGAACTGGGTGGGTCGGATAGTTTAACATGTGCCCCAGTGATAAATGCACAACAAAATGTTCCTACAGCGTGCAATTTGTGTGTCGATGAAACTTCACAGCACGGTGTGTTAAGATGAAACAATCAGTGTCGATGAAACGAGAGTCGTAAAAAGTTGATGAACCATGTGTCGATGAAACGACAGGGACCCTTGTTTCCGATGGTTCCATGGAAGCTCTGACAATGAGGATTGCGAAGTTGCCTTCAAGAAGCTCAATAGGTTTTTTTACACGAGTCTGTCTTTGCCAAGGTAGACCAGAAAGATGATGGCAGACTATGAAGCGCTCGTTTGCGGCTACGGCCTGGTATAATGCAGAGATAAACCTACATCAGAAATGTAATTAAGCGGTTTGAGCTGTTGCTTGATTGAAGCATTGTTGATTTTATTGTTATAAACACAAATCATTTTGCCACTTGCATTCGGACCAAGATCAGGACATCCGAGTATTCGGTATGTTTTCAATTTTTGATTTAAATAAATATCTCGCACATACGAAAGCCACAATTCATGAAGTGGGAAAGCTGCCCTTGCAATCAATTTTTATTGACATACTTTTCATCTTTTACAAATTATTAAACCAATGCTGGGATACAATATTGTGGAAAAAATTTCCTTCTAAAGTAAATTGGAAACTTTGGTGCGTGTTTACCGGTAATACCTTAGGCCGTGACGCTACGCGAGTGGAGGTACACGCGTCACGTACCCGGGTTTCGAAGCATATACATACGACTGACAGGGCCTCTGAGAGCAAGCAGAATGTTCGGAAGCATTTGAATACCAAATCTGCTTCCCTCAAATTATCTGATATTTTTCCAAAAGAAGACATCAGCTTCTTAACGTCCAAAACAATACCAATTAAACGTTTGTAACATACGCATCACTGGCTTTATCATTTGTATGCCACATGTATGTAACGGCTCATTATTGCGAACGAGGGTGCACCCTCGGGTACTATCGCAGTCATAGATTACCGTGGAGCTGATTGCGGCGCGGAAACTTGACAAGGACGCCACGTTTCACAGATGAATACATACATGCTTCGAAGGCGTCATTTCAGTAGATAGACTATTTATTAACGCCAGCAAAGATACGGTCGAAATCGGGTGAAGACACTTACTTTTAGTGAAAAGACGGTGAGAGTGCAGGCGAGCTGGTGGTAGCTAATCATGTTGTATTACACCTGAGACTGCGGTGGATGAAATCGGAAGAACTTTCAGTATAAGGAACAGACACAGAGAACGTCTCAATTGAGACGTTCTCTGTGTCTGTTCCTTATACTGAAAGTTCTTCCGATTTCATCCACCGCAGTCTCAGGTGTAATACAACATGACACTTACTTTGTTCGCGGTTCACTTATGCCCCTCCCGCACAGCCCACTACACTTATAAAGAAGAGTTTGGTGAAGGCTGCATTTTAACGTCGCTCCACGGAAACCACTGCGAAGAAACGCCGATGCCGTCACGATGTTGAGGCGCAACCTGAGGCAGAGAAGCAGACGGCGTTCGACGTATGTACGACGCTAGGCCTTACTCCTGCATCGAACTTTTCGATAGCAATGCTATCGCTGGATTCTCACGCTGTCGCGCATAACCTATAGCGAATAAAAGTGGACGCGGTTACGACTTACCAACGTATGCTCGGGTAAGTGATAAACCGAATTAAAAAACAGAATAATTGCTGCAAGATACTGGAGTCGTAGAAATTCTGCCCGGCAGCCATGTTGAAAATATTCATTTGCCAGGACAAGATTGGTTCGGGCAGGTCGTGACGTCACAGAAACAACGGGACGCGATTGGTGGCGGAGGAATACAAGATTCCCTTTGAGGGGCATTTGCCGCTACCTTCTTGACTTGTAACCGACTATAGCCACCATAATCAGACGGTCCACCCCACTGCTCTCAATGACAATTGCTGGATCGCGTTTGCCCGCTCCGCGAATGCGGTCACTGGCGGCCATCTTTTTGGTAGAGATATATCACCTCTAGCCAAGATACAGCTGCTGAAGCCACTCGGCAGTCACCATTATCCATCCATGGCAGACGGCGTTTTGGCAGTTGTGGTGGCAAGGTGCCATCAAACTAGCGTGAGTGATATTTCGTGATTGATTGAAATGGTTTGACGAAACATGTTTTTAAAACAAGCGTGAACAATAGCCCGGTCTTTGAGGACCCGGTGAAAGTTTTACGAAATCGCGCAGCACCGGGGAAAAGCAGCACAGCACGCATCGAAAGTCGCATCGAAAAAAGCATCGAAAGCAGACGCCGGTACGTAGTCTGCTTTCGATGCGAGCTGCGCTGCTCTCCCCCGGTGCTGCGCTTTCGTAGAACTTTCGCCGGGTCCTCAAAGACGAGGCTACCGTTCACGCCGGGTTTCAAGAATCTGCTTCGTCGAACAACTTCAATCAAGCACGAAATATCACCCACGGTACAGTGTACTAGATCTACAGCTATTTTATGGCAGCCTGCCGCCATTGCGCTGTCCGCCATATTACTATGATGGCTAGAGATGATATAACTCTACCAAAAAGATGGCCGACCGTGGCCGCATTCCCGTCCATAGGCGGTGCTGGTCAAACGCGATCCAGCAATTGTCATTGAGATCAGTGGTCCACCCCTCATATGCATCAAGATGGCTGCACCCAGAGGCCGTACTTGCAAACGTCTATAGAGTCACGGACGGTTTCAGAAACGCACGGCGTGGAAAATCCCGAGCACCTCATTTCATTTCATTTATTGAACCTTAAGGGCCCGTGAGGGCATTACATAAGGGGGGGATCATTCATATTATACGTTAGAAAAACAGACACAAAAATAAATACATTCAGAAAAAGGTTGGTAAACGGTTAACAACATAAAACGTGCAATTGAAGACTTGATTTAAAGGCGTTTGGGTCTACGATGGTGACGATGGAGGATGGGAGGCTTTTCCAGTCATTGATAGCTTGTGGGAGGAAAGATCGGTTGAAAGCGTTTGTTGAGCCAGAGATCCTTTTGATGGTGCAGTCGTTGTTTAGGCGAGATGATGTTCGATCGGGAGGTGATAATAATGCTGTTTTAAGGTCAGGACAGTGATAATAGATTTTGTGAAGGAGGCAGAGCTGGGAGACGTTCCTACGAAGCTGCAAAGAAGAAAGGGTTAGTTGACCTTTTAGGGAAGAGACACTGATGGAGTTATCGTACGTGGAGAGGATGAAACGGGTGGCCCTGTTTTGAATTGCTTCCAGATGATTGATAAGGTAGCCTTGATGGGGGTTCCAGATGGAGGCGGCATATTCTAATTTGGGTCGGATAAGTGTGTCGTATAGGCCAGTTTGCGGACAGTTGGTGGAGCAGGTCGAAGGTTACGTCGGAGTACTCCCAGGGTCCTGGAGGTGTCTGCGGAGATCGCTTCAATGTGATTATTTTCGCCCCTCAGCCGATGGGATTGAAGCATTAGCAGACGAGGACTCCGAAGAACCAATCACGAAGCAAAGAAGTGTGTGCATAATAATCCGCGTCCTGCGTTGTCCTAAGCTCCCAGTGATATAAGTTCTAGTTGCTATAAGTTGAGAAGAAGAGTTGTCAAGCAGTAGATTACCCAAAGACAATGCGAGCCCGCGTGACTGAGCTTCGAGGTTCTTTTTCATACACGAACGTATAAAGGCCCGTTCACACACCTGCAACCTAGTAGGACCGACTGAGACATGACCGGCTTCAAATACTCTTACGCCGGAGTGGGACCGGATGCGCTGCTGCGGAGCAGGCCCTAACCTGTTGTGAGAGGTTTAAAGAGATACTAAACCGAAATTTCGAACTCACCAAACAAAGCTGGAGCGATAGGCGGGACGCAGCGAAACCCAGAAACATCACTCGTACAGCGATATCTCTAATGGATGGCAGTATGTTTGGAGAATAATTGCGCGATTAGACACGGCTGACGAGGCCGACGGGACATGTCACGTCACGATTCTAATTCCCTCTCCTCTTGGATTCGTCCCCTCGAGCTGGTGAACCGACGGAGGTGAGAAGCAAGGCCGCTTCCCCTCATTCTCAAGTTTTCTAGGGGGATAATGACATCATAGCCCTTGCTTGATCGCGCCCTTTTTTTTTCCAAAACTACGGCGATCCGTTTGAGATATCGATGTATGAGTGATGTTTTTGAGTTCAGAGCGTCCCGTTCAACGCTTCTGTGGCCTTATTTCGCGAAATCCTAATTTCGGTTCAATGTCTCTTTAAAAACGGCCTTGTCTCGGCCGGATCTACTCGGTTGCAAGTGTGTGAACGGGCCTTAAGACCGTCCGATTGTCGCCGAAAACGTTCGGTGTTTTTATACACCTTTCGATAAATTCCCCACGTACCAAGGGTCAAGGTGCGAGTGTAGTTACATGCGCTTCGCGTTCTGGCGCCTGTAGCAGTAACTGTTCTGAACCAAGAAAACCTAAAGCAGATGACACTGTGGATATGCATGTGTTCTTCAAAGCCTAATTGTGATTTTTTATTTGAAATTTTTTTATACGAATAAGGCGAGAGCGTGACCGCGTCCACCTTCGTTCCCAGCACTCGCCGTGGTGCTTGGGTAATTCTGGCAAAATGTATATTTATTGAGGTATTTTTATGTATCTGAATCAATTTGTTTTTAGTAACAGATAGAATATTGTTAAATACTCGAGTGCGGGGTGAATGTAACCGTATTCGCGACACTCGTATCTGTGCAGTAAATGGGTTGTTTCCAAGACAGCTCTTTTGTATTACTTTACCTACTTCTGTTTACTTACGCAGCTACATCTGGAGAATGTATTCGCGATTTCCGAAAACGTTGTGTATGAAGAGCGCAGGAAAAGCTCGACAAGTTTTCAAACGAGATTAGAAAACGAGCAGTAGGGCATACAAGTACCCTGTCATGTTTTACGTGCGCCAACAAAACATGAACTTCGCCAAAACCGCTGGGAAAAGGTTACAAAATAACGCCCTGAAAACCTCAAAGTAGCACCTGACATTTGAGTTGTGGGCGAAACGTTGCTTTCTACTACAAGGTTTTGGGGAGGTTCCTGGAATGCATACAAAATTTGTTTGGGTATTACTCCGTTTTCTTGTAGTATATACCCAAATGTCGCTCCTTTCATGCACGAATTACGACTTCGCAAATATACAGACTCTCGATCTGTTAATTTTAACTATACATTTTGGGCGGAAATGAATTAGTACTTATTGTGCGTGCCAGTAATATATGTCATAATTGGTACCGTGAGGGATAAAACCCGCAATAAAGAAATCGGTACAAACATTTTGTGGATATTCTGGCACTGTAACTTATCACGAAATAAAAGAGGTGGTGGGTTGGTTTTGAAAAGTGTGTCGAGGCAAACACTCGCCTTAATTATAAATTAGAACTAAAATCCAAAAATTGTTTTAAAGGGTCAATAGGGAATTTTATTTTTTTACGTCTAAGTGAAAAATTAATTTTCCGGGTAATTAGAGCGCTTGATGTAACTAAAACTAAAAAGGTAGGAAAGAAACCAGGTCTGATTTTGCTCTCATTTTTGCTTTTGGATAATAAAATGACCGCTTGGGCCCCAAGAACTTTGATTTTTTTGGCTCGAAAAATACTTAACTTCCAATGGAGCAGTGAAAATAAGTTGGGGTCTAAGTTTTCAAGTGCGATTAAGGCAAGTTTTTCCTTCGATATCTTTACGAAACAAATACACCACCAAGCCTCCTTTTTAGTGGTAAAAGTAGCCTAGCACTCAAAGCTGGTTTTGCTAATTATTTAAACCGAGTTAGCTCCATGTGACTGACTTACGCGGTACACCTCGCATCTTTGCCCGCTTTGCATAATACATCACATCAGATTCCTCTGTGGTTTAGTTCGAGAGCGCGTGGGATTCAGGATTAAAATCGATGAGATGGAAAGGCGGTACGACCCCCCTCCTATACCTCATCGATCATAGTTTACCGCCATTCCCCTCTCCCTCCTCCGCCATTTTCCTTCCCCTTTTCCCTGCCAGGTTAAAAGTTTCAGTCTGAAGAGCAGAATGCGTCTTTATTTTATTGTATAAATGATGTTTTGATATCGTCGAAAACTTCAATTTAATTTACGTCATGAAAAGAAATATATTCCGACGTAGTTTAAGGAGCATTCATTGCCCTTAGTCCTCCGATGAATTCTCAAGATGAAGAGCATGGAGCGAGTGGTGGTGGGGCGCGGGAAATGATAAAATATTTTCGGTTCATTGCAGCGTGTTCAGCAAACAAAACTGCGGCGTCAGTCGAGACGCTTTGCGCTGCTGCACACTGTATACACTGCCGTGCTTAAATGTAGCGGACGGTGTGTTCATGCTACACTGTGACGTCATGCGATGCCATGACATCACGTTTCATCGTGCGGCATCACGTTGCATAATGACGTCAAGTGACAGCAAATTTCCCGCTAAATTTAGCGAAACAATTAGACAGTTTTAGTCGATCGTCACTCGGCACTCCTGCCGCGCGTCACGCTATAGAGTGGCTTCCACGCAGGCGCGCTACAAGGGGAGAGAAAGCAAAGCTGCCAACGCGCTACAACGAGTCTCTCGCGAGAACGAGTCTTTGCGAAAATAGGAAGAGCCAGCAACAGGGACACAATTCAAGATGTCTGCCACTCCGCATGTAGCCTCTTCACGATTGGGCGCTTCTCGAGGGCGGATGATATCTTGCTGCTGAAAGGAATAGCCGCGACTAATGCGTTTCAGAACTGCGACAGGGAACGATTCATATAGAACGTGCTAAATGCAACCACGGGAAAGGTTCGCAATTTGTGTTGCGCACAAAAGATGCGACCTCCTGCTCGGCCGCTTTCCTCGTGAAGACAGAATCAAGCACGAAGCGAGTGAGCTGGCGGATCCGAGATAAATCTGCGGCGGTTCACTTTTGGTAAGCAGAGAGCAAAAAAAAAGAAACACACGAAGACCGACCACAACGACGCAACAGATGAGCTGCTGTGATTGTCGTTCTCGAAGCTTTAACTTGACGGCTTGCCGGCGCTGGGGTCATATCAGATCTGCTTGGCCAACTTGGCCGTCAAAAGCATATAACACATTCACCTAAAAAAACGAGCAAAAATTAGCGCTTGAAAGGATGAAACAATTAATATTATATTTGGATATCGACGCTAATAGAAAATTACTAGCAATTTCTTTACAAACCTTTATTTCACGTAAGCTTTAGTGTCCGAAAGGGTCGCGAGTGGCGTTGCGTTAGCGGGAATTGTAGCGGATAGCGCAGCGGATAGCGTAGTGGGAGTGACTGAACGATGTACTAAAACTCTCCATGTCCCGCTTAGGAGGATGTCATGTGACACGACATCTCGGCCACCAGAGTTTAGTGCCCCTTGGGATCACTTTCCACCGGTCTAGTCATTTGGATGAAAACGCTTCGATACTAAAAGAAAAACAATTAAGTTTGTCGATCGAGTGTTTGCGCCAACGGTTTCGCGCAGAGTATGCCTGTCAGATTCCCACGATATCCAGTTCCGGCATGATCTCGCGACGTGGAACGCTCATCAGAGTCGATGTCACAACCGCGGACTGACAAACCCGAGTCTGCGACGTTCGCTCGACCGAGCCCGTGGATCCTACCCGCGGTCGAGCCAACGGGCGCGACAGGTGCCACCATTATAAATGATTGAGCGTTGCCCCTTCTCCTCTCCCGACCCTTCCTCCTCCCTTTCTATGCATCCCTCTCTCTCTCTTCCTCATCCCAGGGCGTGGCATGTTCGCTTAGCGTGCCTAGATTTGAGTGTTCCCCGAATGCGATATCGATGTCACGTGGTTTACAACCTGCAAGGAGAGGTCGAAGTTCAAACACGTCTACCGTCTTCAAGCGTGTCCGCCTCGCTCCGTCTCTGCAGTCCCGCTAACCTCTTCTCCACTCGATAACACGTGCATGCGCGCGTCCGCATTGAGAGCCTAGATTTAAGAGGGAGCAGGTCAAACCCTAAATGGCGTTTGCTATTCAGTGCCGAACGCCTCTTGCGCAGGCCGGTCTCTAGTGCGCATGCGCAGCTCTCTGCTTGTTAGTGTTAGGTACAAACTAAAAGAGAGGAGGAGGCGAGAGTGCGCGTATAGGATGTTTTCACTGGCGTAATTTTGTCCACCATTTTGTTGTTGCGAGTTGTCTGGCGTGTGCCGAAGGCGAGCATTCGAAGGATTTACACGACCCCTCAAATGCATAGAGCGCAAAAGCTTATGTCTTACCACGTTGACGTCTCCTCAACAGGCTGAGATATAATCCTTAAAATTAGCAAATTTGTTTGAAAAAACAAACGAACAACAAAATGGTGATTGACGTCACGTGAAAACGCCCTATTGCAAACGCGGTCCCTAAACCACGTGACCCTGATCGAGAAGTTGGAAAGACTCTGAAATCTGGGCACACTACGTCTGCTTTGTGGCAGCAGCAGCGCCATCTCGTAGACAAATTGGCCAACTTCTTTCATAATGCACGCAGGTTATGGATCGTATACTAGCTCACAGCAGGCATGCCCCCCCCCCCCCCCCCCCCTTTCCCAGGTCTCATGGACGAATGAACCGTCGGTATTAGGGGGGCTGCTGGGGCAGAGGTCAGCTATATGACAAACGGCACAGCGTGGGTGGAAGGCTAGAGGGCGGCCTGTAATGAATTGACGAGACGCTGAGCGGGCAGTTTTAGGGGCCGTGTCGGGAAAGTATTGCGTCAGGCGATTGGTAGGATGGTGGCGTCCCCGGGTGCAGTCCTGGATGTCCGCCAGGTTTTTCCCGTGAAATTGTCCGGGGGTGCGAACGTTCGCAGCCGTTTCGGAGTGCCGTAAAACCGCCGTCACGCTGCTCATTGTAGTATAAATATTTGTACGAAATTGACTGCATTGCCTTTTCTGCTCTACCAGCATGGATCATTCTTCTTGGTCTGTAGTATGTGATGAATAAAACTAAGATAAACAAATAGATAGTAGAAAAGACCTTCTGCAGACACTAGGGAGTTTAGAGGACCGGTTTTGCACATCCGGTACCGTACGATAAGCGTTGTGAGATTCTTCTGCTGTAGCACATGCGCAGTTCGTACCGGAGAGCCTATCGTATCATATCGGATGCGCAAAAACGGTTCCCTCAAACTGTCTACTGTCTGAGGAGGTTTGTTCTGTGTATGACAATCCTGTCAGATTGCTCATGCAAACAAAATTGCCCGCTGAAATGTTCGGAGCGCACAAATAATACAAAAAGAACGTGCTTCGAACGTGCGTGTGGCGTGTCTGCCGACATGTCTGCCAACATGTCTCCAGGGAACACTCTGTCTTTTCTACCATGTGTGAGCAGTTTGTCTGCGGCAAGATCAAACGGGAAATGTCCCGGTCAAATATTTTTTTTTTTTTTTTGCCCAATGAAATGTTGCTTACCGGTGTGGGCTCGGAGGTTTGTTCATTAAAGTTAATGGGCAAAAAGTTATGGTTGGGTAAGCGTTCCACACGTATATACTACGTTTTCAACGCCGACAATACGACACAATTCGTAAGTATGACGAATGGAAGACAAATATGCTCGTATAGTTGAACGGATCCAACTCCAGTGGCATATTCTAGGGATCCCTGTTCGAAGCAAAATGTACTTAGAAATCGGTCGTCATTGGCATTTGAGACCCTCGACGCTCGTTGCCTCGGGTCAGAACGGACGATAAATAAGCTGAAACGACGCTGGCAAAACAAGCGCACTTGGGCAATTGATAAGCGTATAAGGACAACCTTAAAAGCACTTTAGATTTTTTGGTGTGTGTGTGCAGAAAGGCGTTCTGATTAAAGCTAACTTTGATTTAGGCTTGAAGAGTGACGAAGAGCCCCGTTTGACAAACACCTGCGTCAAGAGCTCCGCCAAGCGTCCAACGAAACAGTATATATATATATATATATATATCTTTGAAACAAAAAACACAGAAAAGGCCGGACTAAGGCAACACCTTCTCGACACTAAAGCCTGCACGCATCGTTTTGTTACGTTAGCGACGTCACTGCTCCTGGACAGGCCCAGTGACTTTAAAAAGGCCAAGTGAGGAGAAGCAGCAAAGGGCTTTCACCGCGAAACAACTGCGATGATGATGACGAAGCACTCCTAATGGCCCGGGCAAATAATTGTTTTTTATTGTTTCATGCGCCGTAATCCCCGACACGCTCGGTCTGAGCGTAAAAAATAAAAGTATGTTATAGGTAGGATTCCGTGTTTTCGGAGTTTATTTTTCGTCAAATTCGGAGGGTGTTTTTCGGACTTTATTTTTTCTGAAAATTCGGAGTTTATAGGAGTTTATTTTTGTTTGATTGCAAAATCTTCGAAAATAGGAGCTTAATTTCGCAGTGTTCTTATGAAAAACAAAAAAAAAATAATATCCGGGTGTATACTTATGCTAGATAAAGAAAAATAAAACGCGCTAATATCCAATAATATTTCTTCAGCTCGGTTTGGTGTTGGTGCCATTGCCATTGGCAATACTAATTTGTCCCATGGCAAAAGTTGCACGCATCCGTGGCTTGGATAAACGCCGACACCTTAAAACTAAACTCGCGGAGGTATTCCCTGGGAAGTACGTATTCATCTCATCCTATATTCCATGCTACCCCGCGGCCGCGCGAGGTGGAGTGCTAAAGGATGGAATAGGGAAGTTTCCACTGCCCCTCTCTCTATTTTACGCAATCTCTGGGATCTATATATAGCTTTAGCTGTCACAAAAAACACAACCTCTCTTTCTCTTAAAACACAAATAGTATGGCCCAAACGGGAAACCAATACAGGGGCTTTTGTCGTGACCCGAATGCACAATGACATGTCGTTCTGAACCTTGACGATATGATCGGTAAGACCCCTTTTTGTCAATGAACCGAGATTTGAAAGATAACTGTGGTGGCATTTTCCCGGGACCATTGACCCTGTGCGCTGATCAAACTTAATTATAAAATACCGTCTTTATATAGTTTATTAGAAGGGGGCGGGGGGAAGTGGCACATCAAAAATCGGAGTTTATCGGATAAATCCGAATTCATTAAAATTTTACCGGCGGGTGTTTTTCGGAGTTTTTCGGATTTATCCAAAAACATGGAGCCCTAGTTATAGGTTGTACGAAAAGATGATTACGGGACGTGACGTCGTAAGTTTATCAGATTGCAGGCTGCTTGCAAGCGATGAAAACGTCGGCGACCAGAATCTTTAGTGTTTTCGTGTGTGCGAACGTGAGGACCGATTCCTTATAAGTGGTGTGCGCCGTGGTGTCGGGGAAATTATGCTGGAGAACCGAAGGTTCACCTATTCTAATTTCCAACCAAAGGTCAACGGCGTATTCAATGAATTAAGGCAATGCCGGAGGAAGAAGTTCAAGTTACGAGCTCCTCGAAGGTATGTTGACTTGGCAGCTTTTTTGGTGCACGTTAAAGACCCCAGGCTAGCGGTTGTACTGCACTGGCTAAATTGCTCATCTACAGCGAGTGACTCGTCGCAACATTAAAAATGGCTGACCAACGACTCGCTGTATAAATATCCCCACAACCCCAATTATTATTTGTTTTATCCTCGTACTCTTGCACTTCTGAATAGCCAATATGTCCGGAAGAATGATGGTATAGAAAACAACTTTGGAACTTACCACTTCCAATGTACTTTGAAATATTTTGCTGGGCATGCGAGTAACCTGTGCAGAGAATTTTGCTTTGTGCTCTAGCTTTTGCATTCGAGATCACCGACTATGATTTAGCAGCTCTGTCGTCCGAGGCAAATATTCTGACCTGCGTAGCTGGATACTTGCCTCTTTGGCTGCGAAGACACTCAAGTGTGAGTATCTTCAGTGAACTTTTGATTTCAGAGAATACACTTCCTCACGATGCAGTGGCTCATCATTTAAGATATGCTCTACGTCTAGGTGGGCTGCATCTTCCAACACAGCTGGTTGTCAGTGTGGCGGTGCACGCTGAAGTATTTCTGAACAAGCTTCTGTCGCCCCAGCAGCATAGCTCGATCACTTCTTGCGGTTACGTGATCACTGAAACGTTGTCGGGTGCCTGACACTAACTCCGCCGCCAGAGTTCGAGGAGTTGGCCACTTGAGCGAGAGACCACACGCATCAAGCAGTCCTTGAACTCATCCTCACCTTGCCGGCTAACGTTCTTCTCAACAACACGTGCAAGGGGGAAAACTATGATTAGTGCACGATGCAAGGTCTGCTACAGCCAAAATGAACTGTCTGTTTGCAAAAAGCTAGGATTGTTAAGACTACGTAGATCAACAAAAAAAACAAAAAAAAAAACAGAGCGAAGGATAACGACATTTTTGTTTACTGAGATACAAAAATCCGAGACGGAGACGAAAAAGAAGTTGTATTCTGAGACGAACTATTCATTTATTAGATGATGGTCTTCTGGGACGTAGTCGATCAGCCACATTTCGCGTCGCATTGGCTGGTTTCACTCTCTTAAAACTACATATTCTAAATAAAACGAATGACTCCTTAAGTAGTCCACCTTCGCGTATTTTCGCGCATTTATTTAAATAAAAAAAAGTGTCCGTACAACCTTTAGTGGGGGGTAGAGAGCGTTCTGTTACTCTTATTTGTTTCTTTCAGGGAAACACCTGGAAGGCGCTAGACATAAGAAAACACTATTTCACATATTTTCTATTAGTGTGGTAAGCATGGGCGTGAAATAAAATATTTGCGATCCCAGAGTAGCAGCTTTCCTTTTCTAAAGGAGATCAAGTTAAAAAATTGTGGAAAGAGTGTGATCGCTAATATTTACCATAAGCTTTTTTGCAGTCGTCGTAACTTAATAGTTAACACTAAAATTAATAGCTTTATATAGACTTCTAAATATAAAAGCTGTAATTCGATTAATTACGTTGTTGTCACACACGTGGAAGTAACATTCGTACAATATTTTTTAATCAAATCTAGGGACCGCCCCACCAGCACTTTAGCACGTCAGAGCCGCTCAGCCGCTCCTCTTCAAGAGCTGTGCTTTTGCGCCCGCTATTATAGCTACAGTGACGTCACGGAGCGGGCGCGCAGGCTTTAGCTTCCAGAATGTGTCGACGACTCCGAGACGCTTCAAGAAGACTTAGCTACGGAAGCATTGAAAACAACAGCAGGAAAGGAGAAAAAACATGAAAGACGTTTACAATCCCATGTAATGCCGAATTAGAGCGCAGCTCTTGAGGAGGAGGAGGGGAGGGTATGCCCCTTCTCTTCCTCCTCCTCCCCTCCTCCTCCCCCTCCCTCGCGACCCTCATGACGTCACTCGTGAAGGCCTTGTGAAGGTCGTCACCTTCACGAGTGACCTTCGTGACGTAATTATGGGAAACGTCCCATAGCGCAACGCGCGGTTACGGCGAAGCCGCTCAAGTCGGAAACGGGCGCCTTAGAGCTGCGCTCTAAAAAGGTGTATGAGGGAGGACCTGGCTACGCCAGACACATCGTGCTGTGCCTGGAAGGCTGGGACTGGAGCTAACGTCCGCTGCATTTTAGAGCGCAGCTCTTAGGCGCCCGTTTCCGGCTTGAGCGGCGTCGGCGTCGCCGTCGCCGTCGGCGTAACCGCGCGGTGCATGATGGGTAAATTTCCCCGCTAAATTTAGCGAAAAATTTTCCCCGCTAAATCTGGCGGAAAATTTTCCCCGCTAAGTTTAGCGGAAAACTTTTCCCGCTAAATAGCGGAAAATTTTCCCGCTACATCTAGAGGAAAATTTTCCCCGTTAAATTTAGCGAAAACTTTTCTCCGCCCCCCCCCCCCCCCTCGAGGTCAGGTGACCCCCAGGTCACGTGACACCCCCCCCCCCCCCCGAGGTCACGTGACCCACCCCCTCCCGTGCCTTCCCCTCATCCTCAAGAGCTGCGCTCTATTTCGGCGTTACAGGGAGTTGTAAACGGTTTTCATTTTTTCATAAAACGCTATTGTATATAGGACGGTTTGACCGACAGATCGAGTACATCACAATTTCCTTTCTTGGTTCAGTCTCTTGTTAATATCACCGTGACTAAAAACACACAAGAGGGTCCTCTTTCTCTTTTCGTTTCTGCAATTGAATTCATGGCCCTTTTTGTTTCCATGCGACAAACAAAAATATAACACCTTTAGTCAGACACAGTCACGAAGGACTCGTGCTGCCGCTTTTCGTCTAGATCTCCTGTAGCTTCTCTGCGTGCACAACATTTCTTCAATAGACCCTTTCCGGAATTCAGTTTGGCCGCTTTGATCACTATCATCATCCGAAAAATGGCAGATGTGCTATACTAATGGCGGCCTTTTGTTTACTGATGAAGGTATAAGTTGAAGATGCACCTAAGCAGATGATTCGAGGCCTCTACATTTTAGACGTTAGAGCGGCGTGAAGCAGGAATTGGACGCGAGAGCTGCGTAAGCGCTCATTTCTAACTCGGGCCCAGTCAATCTGTTAGTAGCACACACGCGGCTTCAAAGCCCCCTTAAAGTATAGAACTTTACCAAGGCGTCTATGTGAATTGGCGCTTCGTTTTATTTATTGATTTATTTGAAATACTATCGGTCCTACACAGGACCAAGATAGGACTGGATTTGCACAACACAAAAAATACACGCGCTCAAAATGCGCATATTAATAACACGTATTCAACACAACGATCAAATGACAATTCTAGGTACTGCTGTCAGAAATCATTGAAACAGAAGGACTAAACTCTTCTCGAGTTCCAGCGGTCACGACATGTGCCGGGAGCTTGTTCCATTCTCGCGCTGTTTGCAGAAAGAACGCTTACCTAAAACAGTCCTTAGAAAACTTCCGCTGTTCCACATACCGAGCATGCTTGTTGCGGGTTATACGCGACATGCTCTCGTTAATATACTGTCGCTTATTTACTAGAACCAGGTTATTCATTACGTTATAAAAGAGGTTAAGTCGCTTCTGCTTCCTCCGCACTGGAAGGAGGGGTAAATTTGCCCTTTTATAAAGAGGTGACGCAGAGTCCAGCCGTCAATAGCGAGAGAAAACAAAACGTAACGCACGCCGTTGAACTTGCTCCAGATTTGATATGAGATATTTATCGTGCGGGTCCCAGACTTCACACGCGTATTCTAATAAAGGCCTTATTAGCATCTTGAATGCTGTGAGCTTTGTTTCTGAGGAAGCGAGTTTAAGAGAGTGCCTGATGTATCCTAGTCGTTTATTAGCTTTTCTGACTGGTTGCATCTTCTTCGCCATCGACACCGACAGAGATTTACAAAGAGCTGTACAGTGAAACGCGCATTCTCGTTTACCGTTGACTCGCGAAAGCGACGGTGCCCCATAAAATACTGCAGACAAAGGGTCAATTGCCCCATTAGTACGGTAAAAGATAAACCGCCATTTGAGTCACCAGATGCCACTGAATTGCGGAAAGGGTCTATTACCATGAAACAAAGATTGTGCGTCCGCCGCAGCGGCGTTAGGCTATATCTCGCAAACTAAGCCGCGTTGTACATTGATTAGCTGCTACTCAGCGCTGCACCAAGCAAACAATTATGTAGAGGAACTTGCACCCTTTGTACACGTCAGCGCTGCTTAGTCACGTTTAGCTGCACCTGAAAACTCGTCCAGACGTCTTGGATGCTTACGTCATACTTGATTTTGTTTAAGACTATTTTTCGTAAGTTTACAGTATGATCTAATATGAATATAAAAATAAAAATTTGTAAAGAGTCTTAAGCATTCCTGTGCTTAGAAATATACAATGTCACGGGTTCGTAAAAATATCGCATTTTGTTGTGACATGAATATACCCCCCCCCCCTCCTCCCCCCCCCCCCCCCCCCCCCCCCCCCCAAATGCATGCATCTATTCGACGTACTTTCGGCCAAATGTCGCAGCCTCGGTTTGTAGGCCGGGGGAACCGTTCCCACTCCGGGCGTCCCCGTCTTTCAAAGGGCAATATATACTAACACATCCGCAAAGTAGCTTACATAAAGCAATATGTGAATAGTACACTATATTATTCAACTATTTTTCTCGGTACTTTTCGCGTCTTTATTTTAATTATTTTTTTTTTCGATTGACGCCATCACAAGCGGTTTTCCATGAAAAACGTTTGCGGTTTGTACGACCGTCGTTCATTGCTCAGCTGATAATTTAATAAAATAACCACCTGTCAATATCGCAGATTGTAATACCGGCGAAGAATATGCAGCTGTGTACACGCAAAGATTCGAGAAGAAAACAATTCAGTCCCCTTGCATCTTAACTACGTGCATCATAACACACGCCCTTTATAAGCCAGGCTATACTAATTCGGCCACACAGCACCCATCGCCCAAATGTTAAAGGAGACGTCACGCTAAATCCCACCTCGGCGCGTGAGTAATATATGACAGCAAGATTGCGGCAGCTCGAGTTCTCCTCTAATCTAGGGGCTCAGCGCCATCGCTCTTTCAGCAAAGCCGCTCCGACCCACGTTGGGACCCAGATTTGCCTTCCCTCCTTCTTCGAATGTAAAGGTTCCTCTTTCCCCCGCCAGTGTGGCGCTGTCGTCGCTGTTCGAGCGCACTGTTTACCGATCGGGCTTTGCGAATTGGGATCAAAGTTCGGACGTAGTTCTGCCCCGTTTCAGGGCACCTCACAAGGGAAATCATCGAAGCTCAGAACATTGTAACACGGGATGACAGATGTGTTATTAGCACCCCGTTCATAAACTTGTCGTGAAAGAAGATAGTTTACTTGGTGGCAGGTTCTTTTAGACAGTAGCGGAGATTTCTTAGGCTTGACTTTGTGTTACAGAGGAATAAAAGTAGGCGATGTGTAACAAACGACGGTTTAAAAACCAAAAGTTGTCAGTCAGAGCTGAGATAGTGCTTTTACATCGGAGCTGTTAAGGGCTAGTTTCCCCAGTTTCGTGTCCGGTACCAAACAAATGTCGACACAAAACTACAAAAAATTCTGGGTAGCTACCGCCATCTATGAGCAACGGCGGCAACTAGACAACTAGTCTTGTTGCCGCCGTCGCTCATAGATGGCGGCAACCTTTCCAGCTATCATAGAAGAATGGATTGTTGGCTAGTTGGTGGGAATTCATCGCAGGAAACAGCGAGCAAAACAGACGAGGACGAAGAAAAAACACACGGGACGAGGGTACAGCTTAGCTGGTTTTCCTTCTCCACCAGGGTGGAAAGACTGAAAGTTTTTTTATGTTTCTTTTTTGTGTGTGTGCGTGCTTGTGTCCTTAGAGTGAGTCTTTTGGGTGCGGTGTTAGGTCGAACATCAATTGGTACTCTCGCTTGGAAGGTTATGGTGCTTTAGAGCAATATCCTGACGCATAAAACTTGTGTCTGAGATATCTGAAGTCAACTCCCTTACTATGACTCTCAAGTCTAAAGCGATGAAATATTGATGATTGATTGATTGTGTTTTAGGGACGCAAATTATTCTAAGGCTGTAATGCGCCAAATAGTGCAAATACTATAGAGGTAACTTCGAGTTCAACGCTGGTACTACTTTTGTGCCGTAGGTTTTAAGCACTGAGAAATATTGTGCGTCTGCTTTCTCGCAAAGCACTTGGAAAAGACAATGGAGGTGCAACCCCACCGTGCATGACGTTTTGATGCTTTTTTGACGGCTTATAACTTTCTTTCTATGTATCTTACAATTATAAAGTTAATGTCAAATTAAATATATGTTTTTCAACGATACTTTAATGTCTCGATGTTACGATTATTTTTAGTTGTTAGTATTCAGCTTTGAATAGACCACAGTCTCTAATATTGAAAAAATTATTTCTCGAGTTATAACGTCCCATCGTCCACGATATTTTACGGGAGCGTTCGGTTGGATGCAATAAATTAAAAAAGTAAGCATCAAACTGTACAGATAATGTATATTTTAAAATAAAAATTAAGTTTAAAATGGTATTATTTTATGGCGCTATAAAAATGGAATCACGTCAACTAATCAAAATAACGAGACATTAAATTATGAAGCATTCTTCGATATTACATTTTCCAGAACTTCCATATTGATATATTACATGTTAAGAATGTTATAAGACCTCAAACTTTTCTCATTCAGTTACGGCAAATTGTAGTTTCTTAATATAAAGTACAGATGGCGACACGTGTTCAAGAACAACTTGATGTGCATTTTCCGTCGTGTGCCGCTTGGAACGCCACGTGAAAGACAAAAAAAGCGCCAGATGTCAGGGTGTCAGATGCCTGGATGCCCGCAGTGAGCGAGCCTAGAGATGTCAGAACAACAAGCGCGAGGCTGCGGGTGCACCACAGCTACGTTTGCGCGCGTTCTACTGTGCGTCGGTACACATGCCCGACGCGATCCAAATGAGATGGGCGCCATGAAATGCATTCTGCCATTTGAGATTACGCCACGTATGCGAAAACGTTTTAATGTTTTTATCACTTGCAAAAATCATTTTCGCAATCAAACTATGCTTGTCGGAATAGTTTGACTATATTTTGTTTCAAACACCACCTCGTGGTGTTTGAAACAAAATATATTAAAACAAAACACAAAATATTAAATCGTCTAAGTGTCTCTGAGCCAACGCGCTGGCCCATGAATCCATATTTGTCGGGCTTAAATATCTGCCGAGGTGCCCGTAATCCGACGGAGGCCAATCTGAGATTTCGGTTGCACGTCAAAAGATCTCAGGTTAGTCAAAATAAACCCGCAATTCTTTTTTGTTATTATTGGGGCGTGTTAAGTCAGTTTTGTTGGTTTGGCTTGTGAAACCCTAAGATCTGAATATTTGCTTTGCTTTACCTTAGTTCGGAGCGCAGCCAACGCTACGGGCTGATGAAGCCACTGAAGCAGCGCCAAAAGCGCGAGGTCAAGCTGTTCGTTCTCTTTCTGCTTAGCGCACACTAAAGTCACCGGATAGCGCACAGCAGCTCGGAGCACGTGGAGCGAAAGCTCGCGCTGCAGAACCTAGGGATCCTGGGTTCAATCCCCACCCCTGCCCGTTTCGATCTGGATGAGCATCGTACCGGCGTGCGGTCGTGTATCACTACTGCGTGATGCACGTTAAAGATCCCAGGCTACCGGTTGTACTGCACTGGCTAAATTTCTCATCTACAGCTGGGAAACTCGTCGCCCGCTGACGCAGACCACGTTCTAGGCTGTATAAACATACACACAACCCAATTTTTTTCTCTTTCTGTGCCTATGCGATCGGACTAAAGTAGAGCCACTAAATAAACTACGCTTCATACACATCTTGGTGCTTAAAATGATGGTTGTCAGTTATCTGAAGCTTTACCTGAAATCACAGGGTACGCTTTTCCGTCCTTCACAAATATTTAAACTGTTCGCGACAAAGCAAAGCAATATTACGTGAGCTTCCTGACACCGAAACTAATACTAAAGAAAGTCGCACTTTTGAATATTGACGATCGGCAGTTGCGTTTGATTTGTTACTAAGCACCAAGATGGCGGCTCCCATAACAATATCGGGGGAAAAAGCGCCGATACTCTAAGCGTAGCTCATTTGGTTTAGCTCACAGGCTATATTTATAAGTGCAGTGGGGGATCGTTGGCCGAGTGTGTTGTGGCACCGCAGATCAGAGCACGTGGCGAAATGCTCGAGCGCGAGCTCTGTTCAAAGCATGGAGTTCACGCTGCAGAACACAGTAGAGACTAAATCCCCTCGATGTGTTTGCGTTGGCCTTTCAATACCTCAAAGGTGCCAGTGCACGAGCCCCGTGCCCCGAGCGGCCCTTGGAGGCAAATGGCGGCGCAGCACTAAAATGACTGATCCTTGAAAGCGAATGGCGGCGGAGTACCCGCTCGTGGCACGTGTCTTGCGCGTTTCCACAACAATGGTTGGCGGTACTTGTAAAAAACGCCTTTATCAAGGGGCTTTAGCAGGGACCCTGGGTTCAGTCGCCCATCTGCATCCTACCGTCGTACTATTGTGTACCACACATACTGCGTAATGCACGTTAAGGATTCCGAGCTAACAGTTGTACTTCACTTCTTATAACCTTCAACGGGTAACAATGTCGCCCTACGAAACTGCTGCTCTCTATAAAAAAACTAACGACTAATTTTGAATGCGCCGTTACATTGCATTTTTAATGTGTGTTCGCGTTCTTTTTTTTGTCTACATGTTTGATTATGCCGCTCTTACTTAGATGAAACAGACCACAGTTGTCAGACTTCTGGAAAAATATTATATAACTAAGAAAATGGCACGTGAACGCTAAATACAAAACAAAAACACATAGGCGCACTTAATAAAAATAACTAAAATAATAGAATTGATTCTAATTGTGTTTTCAAAGGTTTGAAGCGCACCAAAAGCAATAAAAGCGAGCTCGATGCTTTGGATAATGTGCTTGTTTACTTTTAAGTGTAGTTCCGGGCAATATGCTCGCACTTGTATGTTCCGCTTCGCTCGCATGATGAAACCGAATACTTTACTGGTAATGTATTTAGTGAAACAAAGCTTACCTTCTGTACATGTGCAATGCCCTCAGTTTTTGGAGTGATTACACGCTTGTTTATCATTATTGTTTTCGTTTCCCACTGCGATTCAGTTCGTGCTTTTTTGTGTGCTACATGCATAAGAGACCAAGGTAACCCAAGAGCATTCTATTTCGCGGATTGTAAAAAAAACCTACGCAACTTGCCATGTGTGCCACAATCAATACAAAATATTCTAAGCTTCACATGTGACCGCTTGACTGAGTAAGCATTGTTGTTTGTCAAGAACAATTGCGATTGTATGAAATCACTTTGGAAAATCTCGTTCTAAGCACGCGACCGTTGGCATGCAGTGAATACTCATAATCGGCGCCGAGATGATTGGTAGCTGTCAGCAGGTGGAGTTTTTCTATCAACCCAGAGTTAGAATGTTTCCTTATTTCTGTTGCAAGCAATCAGGAGACAACTTACACAAATCTGAGGGTAATAAAGTATACTATAAAGAACATTTAAACATAACGACCTGAGCAGTATATGTGTACAAGCTTTAGCTTTTGATGCAACCTTAACTTTCGATACGCTCAACGCTAGTGTAAAATGTAGGGCTGTTTCATTCTTAATCAGCGTACCATGTGCGTGCTTACACTGTATTTTATACAACGTCAAACCCTACCCGTTTGCATCTTTTTCATTTTCGCACACCACTACATGCGTGCATAAATCACCAAATTAAGACTGGTCAGGATGTCACAAAAAAAATTACAGTTTTTTTTTATCGCAAAAATAAACTACGCATCGCCTAACGCTCATTCTCCGCCCAAAGGTAGCACTAGGTCACAACCAGATGCCAAAGTTTCATTCCGAACGGACACCTTATTCAAAAGTTATATGATTTTTGGAAAATTTCAATGGGAAAATAGAGCCCATTTTTGCCCGTTTTCGGTTTCAGGTGCCATAGAGCCCCATGTATTTGAAAACTCCGTCGGCCGCCATTTTCCCACTGAACGTTTCAGAAAATCACTTATAACTTTTGAATAAGGTATCGGATCGGGCTAAAACTTTGACATCTGGTTGTGACCTCTAGCGCTACCTTTGGGCGGAGAATGAGCGTTCGGCGAGGCCTTGTTTATTCTTGCGGTAAAAAACCCTGTAATTTTTTTTTGTTTTGTGACACCCTGTATATTGCTTAAACTATGTGCAAAAGCTATCCACAGACGCAGAATCTTCGTCTGGCCAGTCATTGCATTTATCACTGAATGCGTAATAAAATTAATTCTTATCATTTATGGCTGTGAGTTAATTTTTAACCCCGGCATTTTTTTTTTGTTAAGACTCCCGCACCAGTCCTACATTGGGTTTACTCAACTCAACATCTAAACCTGAGTGTCATTTTTTGTGTTTTCCAGTCTCGTGGTTTTGGTCAAAATAAACAGCTACCTAAATGAGACACCTGACCGCCCTAAAAAATAGTTTATTTTTTTATTTTTTAGGTAGTTAATTCGTCAAGCTATAATTTTGGAAACCCAAGTCTATCACGTCATCACGTTCTCCTGGAAATGTACAAAGAGCCAAACACATGCATGACAAAAGGGCCGGCCCGTCATGTTGCCGCCCGCAGAGCCGAGATAGCGACGCTGGGTCACGGACTTCTAGAGGATTCGCGTTCATTCTTGCACCAGGGACCTAAACTCGTCAAACACAAAGTTGGAGCCGAAAGTTTGCATAGCTCGCCGATTGGACGTCGGCGCAAAAAGCGCGAAGTCATCGTCGTGATAGTCCAATCGGGGCGCTCCGTCAACTTCGGCCCCAACTTTGCGTTTGACGATTTTAGAGGCCCAGACATAACTTTCGCCCTGCTTCCTTGTTCTCGAAAGTGCCAGTTCATCCTCGCCTCGAGCACGCGACGCTCGAACCTTCTTTGCCGAACTTTGGAGATGGTGATGCACAGTAGATAAGCAGCTGCCAGCGACCTTGTCGAGTCAGTCTCCCTCTCGCTCTTTGTTACGCTGCCGAATCGCCGCCTGCTTTTCTGCTGTCTCGACGCTCTTTCTTCACTTTCTTTGTTTGGCACAAGTTCGCCGATAACCTTTATTTTTCAGTTCACTGTTCGTCCTCTCGTCACCTTCATTCGTGTCAATATAAATATGATCCCATTGAAATATGTGTAATTGGCCTCTGAAATCTCCGAAACGGCGCAGAGGTAATCTTATATTTTTTAACGCGTCGGTGGGTTTGTTGTGCATGTGTCTCGCCATTTGGCTGAGGACGATTTTCGCGTTTTGTTCTGCCCACATTTGCTGGAGACGTGAGCTCGGAGCGTGGGCAGCTGGCCCCCTTGCATGAGAACTGGCGCAGCTGCGCTGCGTTCAAACGAAAGCTTGTGCAGAGAAAAACAAGCAAGGGACCAGGGATGTCAAGTTCAGAATATAGAAAAATACCCCACTGTTATGAAGCGCCCCAACACACGATTTCTCGCATTGATGTGCAGGCCTGGAAGGCGATCCCACCGCCATCTGTTGGTTCAGAATCACACTAATCAAGGGTGGGGTTGCACCTTTAAAGGACACATGCAAAGAAAAAAAACATTTTTTTTAAACAGCTTAGATGGAAGAAGGATATTATAAAACGATTTTACAACGAAGAAAAAAAATTTTTAGGTAGGCCCGCGCGCCACCGCCCTGCGTCGCCGGAGCCGTAAAGCGACGCCGCCGCCGCACGCTGAGCGTTGTGCGAACGCCGCTTCAACGCGTTTCTCCACGCCGCCGTCGCCGCCGCCGCATAAGTTCGTCTGGTTCGGGGCGCCGCCGCCGTCATTTGACCGGCGCACAGGTCTATCACGTCTGCTTGCGCTTTTTCAGGAGTTTCCTTTGGGCTCTAAAAGTTACTTACTAATCTTAGTTTTTTGTTATACTTTAAATAAAGATGAATAAGTTACTTTTAGAGGCCATAGGAAGCTTCCGAAAGAGTGCGAGCACCACGTGACAAATATGGGCCCGTCACATGATAAATAAGGGCCACTTTTCTCCGGCGCCCGCGGGCGCCAACTAGAAATTCGTATAGCGCCGTAAATATAGCTCTAAAAATTTTTTTTCTTCGTTGTAAAATCGTTTTATGATATCCTTTTTCCATCTAAGCTGTTTAAAAAAAATGTTTTTTTTCTTTGCATGTGTCCTTTAAGAAGTGAGCTCTCCGAAAATATGACGAGGCCGAGAATATGTTTTCGGCCTATAAAAAAGCACTGCGCTGTGACATTCAGCGCTGTTTTTCGAGGGTCTTCAGCAAGCATTGTCACAGCTAAGGCCATTTCATTAAGACTAAACATATTTTCAGCCTAGTCATCCGTTCCCCTCCATTCCTATGCGCATTTCCTACGCGGGTGCCGCCATCTTCAATCTCGGAACTTCAGTTATTTGGGGTTTACTGCGTGACTGAAGACTAGGCTCAACAATAAAAGATGCATACTTTGTTTCGTCTTAACCGAACGAATCCAACGCTTCGTTCAGTACGTGTTCTATCATCGATGAACCATTCATAAACAAAAAAGGACCAGTGGCTCGCGCATTTGACGCAGCTTGATTGGTCTGATTAGATTGTAGCGTCGGATGCGTCTGGATCTAAGCTGAAACGAAGTATAGGCATTTATCGCCTGGATGACAAGTAATGGACTGAATTTTTACGAGTGTAAATTTCTACATTTAGAGGATGAGATCAGAGGCGTCAGCAAAGGCGTCGTAAGGCTTTTCTTCCCTCTTTTTTTTTTTTCGAGAGGTTAAAACCAAAGTAACAGTTGCGCTGGGGGTTTGTGTTCCTATTTTTGTCCACCACTATTTTCGTCTTTTGCAAACAAACGGCTAACCGCAACTAGGGCGTCTGGTACGAGGCACTCTATAGTCTCGTGGCATTCCGTTGGCTCTTTTTTTTTAAAACAAACATAAGTGGGTTTATATCAGCGATGCACTATGATTTTATATATTCCCGAATCGCACAATTCTCTGGTGTATTTTGTGAGTATTATTTTTCTTGTATTTGATCGGGAGTGCAAATCTTGTTTATTTTTTTCCTCCCGCGTTCAACTTGAAAAAATAAACATCCCTCTAATTATTCGTCACTTAGCCTTCCGCAAACATTCCACATGCATGCCGCAGAGAACAGGGACATGTGGCGCCATCGAGATGCGAGAGCACGGAACTCGCGCCTTCTGGTTGGAGAGCCTCGCAACCGATGGCGCTGACATCGCATGTGCGATCGATATTTCCGGTCGATACCCTGGGAGTTTGCAGACTCCACCGCAAGATGGAGGAACCAGTTCTGAAGTTTCGTCGGGATTTAGGCGAGATAATACTTTCTACAAATAGACGGTTAACAAACGTTTGCGTCTCCCCCCTCCCCCCGCCCCATTTATTCTTGCTTATGCCGAATCGACTGAATTTGGGAAACCTCACAACCTCCTCTATCAAGGGCCAGTCTTTCCAAAATGCATACCGTAGTCACGGACGGGCTGCTGACTGAGCGATACTCTATGTAAATTTGTATGTATAGACCTTAGACCCTTCCAATAATTGTCTTCTTTGAACTGCCATCTTTGTTAACCGGGCTGTTGAGCGCGTTCTGCGAATGCTCCGTAGGACCCATAGTTCAATGAATATCAGACGCCGCGCATCATTCCAAGCCCAGTGACTGAGCATTTCTGGCCTGGGTGATAAGCACAGGAAAGGTTTATAGTGTATAAAGAAAGTTACACTATATGGAGAACCTCGAGCTTCAAGGTGTTCCACGATATCAATGATGATCTTATATACTTATTACAATAAACTTACAGCACCGCTCTGCTAAACTTAGAGCTCGACTAGGCCGCAAGCGATATAGCATCATAGAACACGCAACGCTATTGGTGTGGATTTGCTTTTGTAGTGTACTGTAAATTTTTACAAGAATGAACATGAGAGTTACTGGGAGAAGAGTGTAGTTTGTAATGACCGCAAGGAAAGGGTGGACAAAAGGGGAACATTAAAATCACGTGGTCTTGTGGTTGTCCTGTTTCTGTCCCCTTTGTCTTGGAATTAGGTTTTTACTATGACCGTTACTGTTTGAGTGACACGGAAGAACAAAAACAGTTAAATGTCTGTCAGTCTCGTGGCATCTAACATGCTACGGGACTGGTGCGTAAGTCCTGGGGCATGATATTAGACTGGACAACAAGATACGTTAGCCTCATATCTTAAAATTATTGTGTCGACTAAAAATGTACTGGCGAAGTCGAAAGAAATCTCGCCATTGCATTTCACACATCCAATTCCTATTATTTGTTAACCTTATTATTTGAAACAATGAAAATAAGAAAGTGGTCAGGTAGAACGCATATACTTGGACTAGTTGGGTGATCTATTGTATGGAATAAAAGCGATATATATGTTTCTAGTCTAAATCAAGGTGTATATATTCTATTTTATATTGTTAAACTTGAGTTGCATGATATTAGACTGGACAACAAGATACGTTAGCTCATATCTTAAAATTATTGTGTCGACTAAAAATGTACTGGCGAAGTCGAAAGAATCTCGCCATTGGAATTTAACACATCCAATCCTATTTTTGTTAACCTTATTATTTGAAAAATGAAAAAAGAAAAGTGGTCAGGTAGAACGCATATACTTGGATAGTTGGGTGATCATTGTATGTAATAAAGGATATATATGTTCTAGTCTAAATTCAAGGTGTATATAGCTATTTTATATGTGTAAACTGAGTTGCATGATAATAGAATGACAACAAGTACGGTTAGCTCATATCGTTAAAAATATTGTGCCGCAGAGAACAGGGACATGTGGCGCCATCGAGATGCGAGAGCACGGAACTCGCGCCTTCTGGTTGGAGAGCCTCGCAACCGATGGCGCTGACATCGCATGTGCGATCGATATTTCCGGTCGATACCCTGGGAGTTTGCAGACTCCACCGCAAGATGGAGGAACCAGTTCTGAAGTTTCGTCGGGATTTAGGCGAGATAATACTTTCTACAAATAGACGGTTAACAAACGTTTGCGTCTCCCCCCTCCCCCCGCCCCATTTATTCTTGCTTATGCCGAATCGACTGAATTTGGGAAACCTCACAACCTCCTCTATCAAGGGCCAGTCTTTCCAAAATGCATACCGTAGTCACGGACGGGCTGCTGACTGAGCGATACTCTATGTAAATTTGTATGTATAGACCTTAGACCCTTCCAATAATTGTCTTCTTTGAACTGCCATCTTTGTTAACCGGGCTGTTGAGCGCGTTCTGCGAATGCTCCGTAGGACCCATAGTTCAATGAATATCAGACGCCGCGCATCATTCCAAGCCCAGTGACTGAGCATTTCTGGCCTGGGTGATAAGCACAGGAAAGGTTTATAGTGTATAAAGAAAGTTACACTATATGGAGAACCTCGAGCTTCAAGGTGTTCCACGATATCAATGATGATCTTATATACTTATTACAATAAACTTACAGCACCGCTCTGCTAAACTTAGAGCTCGACTAGGCCGCAAGCGATATAGCATCATAGAACACGCAACGCTATTGGTGTGGATTTGCTTTTGTAGTGTACTGTAAATTTTTACAAGAATGAACATGAGAGTTACTGGGAGAAGAGTGTAGTTTGTAATGACCGCAAGGAAAGGGTGGACAAAAGGGGAACATTAAAATCACGTGGTCTTGTGGTTGTCCTGTTTCTGTCCCCTTTGTCTTGGAATTAGGTTTTTACTATGACCGTTACTGTTTGAGTGACACGGAAGAACAAAAACAGTTAAATGTCTGTCAGTCTCGTGGCATTGACATGATAGTGCTGGACACAAGATACGTTAGCCTCATATCTTAACATTATTGTGTCGACTAAAATGTACTGGCGTCGAAGAATTCCATTGCATTTTCACTCATCTAGTATTTGGTACCTTATTGTAAACAATGAAATAAAAAGTGTCAGGTAGACGTGCATATCTTAAATTGGTATCTATTGTGGAATCGAGCTAAATATATTGTCTATCTAAATCGAGGTGTATATATGCATTTTATTTGTTAACGTATTGCATGATATTAGACTGGACACAAGATACGTAGCCTCATATCTAAAATATTTGTCGACTAAAATGTACTGCCAAGTCGAAGAAATCTCGCCATGCATTTCACACATCCAATTCCTATTATTTGTTAACCTTATTATTTGAAACAATGAAAAGAAGAAAGTGGTCAGGTAAGACGTGCATACTGGCACTAGTTGGGTGATCTATTGTATGGAATAAAAGCGATATATATGTTTCTAGTCTAAATCAAGGTGTATATATTCTATTTTATATTGTTAAACTTGAGTTGCTGGTTAAGCTCTGTGGTGCTCATGTCCTTTAAGCTGTTCGTCGTCTTTTAGCACTTTTATTTTCTACAGTGGTCAAGTACAGGGAGTTCCTGGAAAACAAGAACCGTGTTTTTCGGCCCTGGTAAATAAACTATGAATCGTGGAAAGCTCAAACTCCGTGAGAACAATACGCTATAGCGGTTGGGATCGAACGCAAAAGTGGAAGAACATGACGTTTTCTAGATCAAGAAATAATAAACAAAACTTCTTATGAGCCGACGTCCGCCTAAGCCTGATATCCTCAAAACAAGAAATGGCGGGCGCCTGTAGCATCGATCTCAGGGAAAAAATCTTGTCAGCGAGAAAGAAAACAATATTCATTTTCTTGCTGACAGCTGTTCTCCATTGATATCAATTCCACAAGCGTCCATAATGCCGAGGTATATTTTGACGATATTAGGCTTGGTGGACGTCGGCTGATGGAGAAACTTCATTTTACTCAAATATGTTTTCAAGTACGTTTTTCACTAATAAGCCTGGCTGAGGTTGAGGATTGTTCAAGAACTCTAAAGGGCCAAACCAACAGACGAGAGAAAAATATAAAATGACACCGACAATTATTTCTTACTTGCATACCAGGTCCCATAATTTAAAGAAAGTTACACAGTGTTTCAAAGTTCCTGTGGTATTCTAAGCCCCCGATACAATGGTACGTCTGTGCCGCAGAATCCATAGTCCACAGCCAATTAAAGAGCAGCGCAGCATAAAACATCGGACCATATATGCTGGGTGTGCCATGGGAGTGGTGTGCGGGATACCGCTGACTTGCGTTGGCGGTATCTCGTACATTGGTCAGACGGGGAAGTGTGTTAGTGCACGCGAACATGCGGCAGCCATGACCAAGCCCTTCTGGTAATCTCGCCATTCATTGTAGTCTTTGCCCACGCTCACAAGTTCTGCATCACGTTAAGATTCTAGCTAAATATAAAGAAAAAGTGGACCGAGAAGTTCATGAGGCATTTGAGATTAGGGCCAAAGGAAATGAGTGCGTCAGCGAGACCTCCCTTGCCCTCCCGAGGAAAGAGTTTGATTTTATCAACTGGTCTCGCCGAAATTTGTGACGAATAATCGTCCGACAACGGCTTATATTATGTGCTCTTTCTTAAATAAACTTCAGTTGCCAGTGCGTCTTGTGTTGTTTCCACTCTTCTTTATACATCTCTATGAACCAACTGACTATGAACCAACTTGCCCAACTTTTCACTTTGCTATTTTTCCATCCAGGTAACGTCATGTTCACACACTTTCGCCGAATTCGAGCTTCATGCGATGCATCGCTTATTGACCCAGGCCGAAAAGCACGGAATTCTCTTTTCTCGGAAACTCCATGTACTTCGCACGAAGCTATCGCACCACATATTGGTGGGGTGATCACCGCAATCACCCCTGAAGAAGAGGCCGAAAGGTCTTTTCTTTGAAACGTTGTGAACAGGGCTTGGTTGGACTTTGCTTTTTAATTACCACTTTTGTGTTTGCGTGTTCCCATTCGTACACCTGTTCCCATCATCCTCTTCTCTTCCCAATTCTTCCCATTCCTGACGAGTGGCACTTCGGAAGAAAATAAGTCTCGCAGGCCGTTCTTGCCTTCATTGTACAAGCTGATTTGGCAAAAAATTACACCATCTTCCCGGGGGGAACCATGGGGTGATGCGGAGCATCGTGTTGGTTCCGAGGAAAGAGTCAGTTGCGTGCTGACGTCGAGAGATGGCGCCACCGACTGCCCTAGCGTTACCCCCTACGCGAGCCTTCGTCGCGGCTCGCGGCAGAGAAACTTGGAACGCTCGCCGCTCGCCGTTTATTTTTTTTTTCACACTTGAAGGAGAGGAGACTAGAGGAGGAGATTTGCGCGTGCGCGCGCGGTGTGAGGAGAAGCGAACGCACGCGCAGTGCACGCAGCTGGTAGAGAGAGAGAGCGGAGAGAGTAACGCGCAGCTGTTGGAGAGAGGGAAGGAGGAGAGTTGCGCGTGCGTAGTTCGAGTGCCGACTACAACGCCGACGCCGCGGGACATAGACCCGAGCAAGAGATGCTCCGCATCTAAAAGAAATTGCCGATCGCCTGCAGGCAGAAGTGTGTAGCTCATTAGGCTCGTATAAATCATGCATGTATGTGCAGTGTATGTATTTGATCGTCTGGGTGGATGTACAGTGGGTATGTGCGGCGTATGGTGGACGAGTACGCGTGTAGGATAGTACATTGTGAACTCTAAGTTTTGTACAGATATTTTTGTCACGTATGATTTTGTTCGAAATAGGCAATACTGTGAAATCAGTTGCAGCGTCTCCACCGTGTCTCGTATAATAAAAAGAAGCAAACTGTAATCCACCGCTGCCGCCATCATGTTTCAGTAAACAAACCACTATTAGCACTAAATTACGCTAGTAAATCACCGGCAGTAAAATATATAATGTTACCCATGTGCTATCAAGACAGGAGAACAACAAAATGTAGTACTTCGGTTCTAAAAATGCCGTTACCGCAAACCCCGCTCCCACTCACCTCTCGTAATGCAACAAATTGCTTCCAAAACTCCCGAGACCGACGTGTGTGTCGCTTTCTCAGAAATCTTTGAAATTAATTTTTTTTTCACCTGCGAGGTTATCTGGCGCAAACAGAAACCGCGCTTTATAAGATAGTGTGGCCACCATGGACTGGAAAACACACTCTAAGGTGTCT
Organism: Ixodes persulcatus; assembly: GCA_013358835.2. Classification (NCBI taxonomy): domain Eukaryota; kingdom Metazoa; phylum Arthropoda; class Arachnida; order Ixodida; family Ixodidae; genus Ixodes; species Ixodes persulcatus. The sequence continues at coordinate 625,568 of JABSTQ010009660.1, read as the reverse complement.
ACAATGAAGCTTACCGCTGTAAAGGGATTGGCTAAAATTGGCGTCTGTGCATATGAAGCGCAAACTTCTACCGAATGAGTATTTCGATTTTTGAATTTGCCGAGAGAATTGAAAAATGAGACATAAATTTGGCCAAGGTCAGCGGCACACACGCTTGCAAACGAACGAGTTAGCGATGGTTGTAACTTCAGGTGCCATAGGCGGGGTGTTCAATTTCACAGGATGGGAGAGGGCGGGGGGGGGGGGGGCCCGACGAGTCCCAGCCCCCCCCCCCCTTTCTTTCTCTCTTTCCCCCCTCCCCCCGCAAGACGCATTACCATGTTATAAATGCGATTTCGTGTAGTAAATAGTTATTCGAAATAAATAATATGGTGTTATTGCCACAAGCATCCTCGTTCGATGCTGCAATGGCCAGCTTTCTGATACACGCTGTTTTAGTTCCCGATTCTCACGACACGTGGCGTATCAACCTTGAGCCTTCATACACACGCCCTAGAGCAAGATAAACGGAGAATTCGAAGCGCGCGACCGCTATCTGAACCTCCTCTCCTGTGCATTTCTCCGGTCTCTGCACTCTTTTCACCGTTTGTGTCTGGCCAAATACTTTACTAGGGGGAATACTTTCCACTCCGCTCATTTGCATTAGACAGAACGCCTACGGCGCCGAATCCAGCCCTGACAAAATCCAGTCCACCCCGAGTCTTTTTTTTTTTTTTTGCAAATAAGCTATCATCATCATCAGTCGCAGACATTTCACGACTGCGCGCTATGCTACGCCGGCGGTCGGTGCGCCAGTGCAAGCCAGTGTCTCGAAATGTGAAAGAACGTCAAATGTGTTGCGTGGTGTTTTCGTTTGATACTTTTTCGAAACGATGCACACGATATACCCCGAGTTTCAGCAAACATTAGTTGAGTTTAGGTTTCTGATTTTGGCTTTTAGAAACAAAAAATCTTCCCAATTATGTGTATTTCGCCATTTTGCGTTCAAGAGACAATCTGTTATTTTCTGTATTGCGTATGTTATTTCAGTGATGCGCGCGACTAGTATGGTGTAGTTTTGGAATTTGTATTCTCTAAACGAGGAAACGCTATTGTTCTTTCTTTTAAGGCGCTACCGGGTGTTGGTCAGCAAAGCATTTTGTCTTTAGTCCTTAGTTTTTAGTCTTTATTTATTTGGCTCTGGAGAGCCGCGGCACCGCGGAAAGGCTGCAGCCCGTACCATGGAGGCACGCGGTGCCGCGTCTAGTAAACATGATAATGTGATGAGTATATACCTGCATGATGACGACGACATGGATCGTTGGTATTGGGGAGGATGGCAGTCCAATTCGCAGAAGTCCAGATTTCGTGGAGGTGGGTTGGGCGGGTCAGCAGTGACCCATGGGGATTTGGCACGCCGTTCGATCGGTGCATGAAAGAACCCCAGGAACATGATGGCGCTGTTGCTCACTGGGGTCCACTGGGGTCGAAGCATCAGGCTCCAAGGATTAGAAGCTGCCGCTTCAGAGGAACCAGGGCTCAGATTGAGGCACCGCCGTCGCCCGGTGTGTCATCCTCTCAATGTCGTCGTGGTTGTGTTCTTTATTTGTACGCGTATATATGTATGAATAAAATAAGATAAATAAAAAGACACACAATCGAACAGCCAGCGGCGCGCCGTTCTAGTTGTATTTCTAGTTATTTCTAGTTATACACGCCTGAAAGAATTTTGTTCAGTTTGTGTCTGTAACTGAGCTAAAACTTTACGTACACAGGCAGGGTGTAATGTTGCGTAATTTTTTCTACAGTTCAAATTTGCTTTGCAGTATCTGTTTGACCTTTTGAATATTGTGTTATTTGCCCATCAACAGAGTGTGCAGATGTTTTTATCTTCAAATAATTGTTTGATCTGTTTCGTATACGCTTCATTTCGTGTTCATTCCAGACACCATCATTTATGTTCTCTGTTCATAGCGAGTTTTATTTCGTTACAGCGGTTATTTTTTTATTTTTAATTTTTTGGTTCGATTGAAACTTTTGTTGCTCCTATGTTGAACTGTACGATGGGGGGGGGGGGGGGGAGGGGGGCAGAGGCTATGTCAGGCATTGCGCCTTTATCTCTGCCCCCTCTGCGAAACAAATCCGCAAAAAAAAAAAAAAATCCCAAGCAAAATATATACAATGCGAGTGTTTCTGACCCTACATAACAATTGCTTATATTTGAAATGCAGGGAACAAATGTTGATTGTAAACATCTAGTTATTATATAGTCATATTATAACCGCCACATTCTTAGTCAATATGCTGTCACAAACGCATCGTACAAATCTTTTTTTTTTTCGATAAGCCTATGTAAAGGTAGCTTGGCCGCAAACTTCTTGGTGCACGGCGGAGTGCTAACTTTACAGGGGCAAAAAGCGGGCCGAAATCGAAAGTCTCGAGGAATAAAAAGTATTAATTAAAATACCGAAATTTTAACTGCGGTGTGTGCTATGAGTCTGCAGCTATTATATTTCTCGGGAACTTTACGATTCTTCATTTCAGTCAGAATAAATTTAACATTTTGTCAAAGTGGCCCATAGGACACAATGCAACACTATTATATCGGGCCCAGGAATAAAAATTATACAATCCTGAGGTTCAAGTAGGTATTAAATAGGAGCGTATTAGTGGCCTCTATAAATATTCCGGGAAACTTAAGGATTTCTGGAGTTTTTACTGCGCTTTGCTGAGAATAGCCAAGAGAGGGCGCAAGGAGACCGTGTCTAGGAATGCTGGGGATGATCTCATATTTTCTTAAAAAAAAAACACGATGTTTTTTTTTCTGCTTCTTTTTAGCTTATTCGACAATGTTTTAAAAGCTACTTATTTTTTGTAGTCCCACTTCTAGGTTCACTCCACTTTATTTTAATTCCTGCCAGGGTATCCGCATCTCAGTCACCCTTTTTGTGCGGCCGCTTTTTGCGAGCACTTCGGAAATAATATAGGTCTGCAATAAAATGCTTAAATGGGCCAGTTGGTACATTATGGGAAATAAGCGCCGAAGGAACACGGACCAAGAGTAGAATAAAAACGACAGCGCCTTGTGTCGTTGTTATTCTACTCTTGGCCCGTGTCCTCTCGGCGCTTATTTCCCACAGAATTGGTCGTCCCTTTTTTTTCTCTTTTTCCTGGTTTAGTATAGTATGACATATCTTCTATAGAAGAGAGGCTTTTACAAATAGAACAACGTAGTAGCTGACGTAGGCTTGATATTCTGGGTTGGAAGAGAAGGGAAACTCGTGGGGCTTCGTTGACGTCTCAAGAGAACATTGGAGTAAACTACTTTGCTCAGTGCGTTTTTAAACGGCATCAAAAAAGGTACGCATGGCAAACGTGCGATTAGATTGCCTCGTTTTAACCGAGGCTCTAATTAATTGTTGCTGCGAGTGTGCTGCAAATACTTGAAAGGATCAAACGTCGAAGACGGGGACGGAAACAGAACTTCTTCTCGCAGACCATTCTTGCCTTCATGAAAGAAGTCCTGTTTCCGTTCCCGTCCTCGATGTTTTATCCTTTCAAGTCTTTGCGCATGTATCGCATCGTTGTCGGGTATTTTTATCGGGGGTATCGGAGCTATCAGAAAGGCCTACTAAAACTCTCCAATATCAGGCATCGGCTGCAACGACGAAGCTTTGCTCCATCTTCGGGGTAAATAGTACTTGCATTGCTTCGCTGAAGTAGCTCAATGCAGAGCATGAAGCATTCGTGAGGCACAATATGGCACTCCCATCCAGCGCCTCAGTTCAAAGGGTGTTGAGCGTAGCATTCAACATCTTCGGTAAGAAATGACGCACAAATGTCTGACGAGACTTTCGAGAGTCAGCTATGGCCCCAAATCTCAGTCGATAAATGGAACAGGTGACAATAATAAACACTCGAATAACCCTCTTCCCTTTGCTTCTTAAGGCCCGTTCACACTCTTGCGACCGAGCTCGACCGAGAGACCAGACCGGTTTTTAAGCCTCTTGCGATATCTTAGGACCAGCTCCGCTGCTGGTCCTAAGAGATCGCAAGAGGCTTAAGAACCGGTCTGGTCTCTCTCGGTCGAGCTCGGTCGCAAGAGTGTGAATGGGCCTTTACTTCAGGACAATAATGTGGGAAGTAACGCCACGAAAGTAACAGATAACTTTTTGGGTCAACGGTAACTTACTTTTATGGGAGGATAATTGTAATTGTAATTAATTACGATTTAGCCTCGAGTAATTGTAAATGTAATTCCTTACTTTTTCTTCGTAACGTGTACAAGTCTGCCTCAAAGCGCCTTAGCTCCGCTTTCGTCAAAAAAAAAGCATTTCGCTGCAGTTGCTTGTACAAATAAGCGGAGCACTTTTTTTTTTTGTTTAATGCGTTAGAGTTAGTACTGTTCGAGGCGGGGTTTAAGCCGCACGTCCGGAGACTTCCTGGCTTGTGACGACGACCATTCCCCGAAGTGAAGAACCCAGGGGTCCAGTGGAGGTGGGAGAATTGGTAACGTAACGAACGGTTTAATTACATGGTAGCGATACAGTCGTCAAATCCAAGAGAACAACAGAGCAGCCTCACGCCCCGCCTTATATAGGGGTCCGTTTTCTCCCTCACTCTCCGCCAGGGCAGCAGGTGCGACCGCCAAGTGCGTTGCAGCAAGGTCCGCCGCGTCGTAGCCAGAAGTGCGTCGTAGCCATGGTTCTCCGCAGTTAGGCCAGGCCTCTCTCCCCTTCCGGAGCGCACGAACCCACACGCACACACACACACGTCCCGTTGAAGTCACGGACGCGTTGAGACTCGTTTTGGGCAGGCATCGACAGGTGGGCGACAGTCCAGAACACGTCGGGACTCGTTTCGGGACTCGTTTCCGCAGCGTTGAAACTCGGAAAAGGTTGCCGAAGGTTCCATTCTTAACAGTACCCACATGACGGGGAAAAGTTGACGGCGTCCATCTGCGGACAAAACAGTGGAAAGGGAGAGTGCCGTGTAAGGAGGAGAGTAATGAAGGACAAAAACGAGACGGATGTGACGTCACGAGGTGGGAGCCAATGCGCGCGCGGCGTGGCAAGGCGAGAGGGAGGCGACGTCACGGGGCGGAAGCCAATACGCGCGCGGGAAACCAGTGAACAGCGAAAGCACCGTGAGGCAGCGGATGCCGCTGCTAAGCGTGCAAGGCGGGCGGACGAGACCGAGGAGCGGAAGCAGCGCCTAGCTCAGCTAGCCGAAATGCGGCGCAAGAAGCGACAACCCGACGCGTGTCTGCGTGCAACAGAGGCGAAGGGGGCTCGGCGCTTCGCCTAAAAAAATCCAAGGAGGATGCATTGGTGGATCATTTAGAAAATCCGTCAGCATGACGCCTGGGAATCGCCACACACGTCACCATTTTGGAAACGCTTACACTGACCTCCTAACGAAGCTAAAAAGAGGCAGCACGAAATAGAGAAAGCAAAAGAGATAGAGAAAAGCGAAGGGGTCAGCGTCAGCGTTCCCTAAAGGGGGACCAGTGTGTGGCGTTTCCCGAGGGTCATGCTAACGAATTCCCTACAAATCCACCAATGGATATTCTCTTATTTTTTTCATCAGTCCATTCGGCGTGCTTCTGCTTTCTTCTTGCTTCCAACACCACAACTGTAAAATAGCCAAACTCCTTTTTGTTTGCCTTTCTCTGTTCATTTGGTTGGGCAAGAGCGGCTCTACGATTGCCGTCGCCGAGGGAGTCTTTTCGTACGTATTTCCTGCCCATCTGCAGGCTTGTTTTCTTTTTTATGGCTATTTGGTTTCTTCTGGTATCGAGTTTCTCAAAATGTCTCATATAGAAGTGTTGGCGAAGTGTTAGCATTCATTTTTCTCGTTGCTCTGACTCATGGGCGACCACTGTCGACATGTGCAAGCACCCGCCACAGCGTACATAGGTGAATGAGGCGTCGGTCCTGGAGGCGAGTGTACTTGCTTTCCCGAGGAGCTCGAGGGGGGGGAGGGGGGGGGGGGCCAGCATTTCCCAGGAAAGGGGGGGGGGAGGAGGGGAGGGCCCTAGCCCCCTAGTCCCCCGTAGTCATCGGCGCCCATGTATGGCGCTATCTCCCGATAAGCGTAGACGACGCACTGTGTGTCCTGCATGCGTGTTGCACCTTTCGGAACATGCGGTTGATAAGGCAAACCTTGCCCACAAGCAGGGCTTCCACTAAGTACATGTCGCATGGAGTTGAATTCCCACCCCTACCCCTTTCGATCTGGATGAGCATCGTACCGGCGTGCGGTCGTGTATCACTACTGCATGGTGCACGTTAAAGACCCCATGCTAGTGGTTGTGCTGCACTGGCTTAAATTTCTCATCCACAGCTGGGAGACTCGTCGCCCGTTGTGGCACACCAAGTGCAGGTTGTATAAACATTCACACACCCCAACTTTTTTTTTTAACGTTTTGCTATGGAATTTTAGTTTTAGAGAACTTTCCACTTTTGTTTCACGAAACTGCAATGGCGAGGTTCCTGAGATCGCGAACCGTAGCTATTCGACAACCACTTCCGTGTATTTCGGATCAATCTGCTAGAAACTGCTAAAAACCAGATCTTCAATGGGTTAAATGTGAGCACGAGCAGCGAGTTGTAAACAGCGACTCCGCTTCCGCGTGTCGTCAGAGCCACCCCTAGGTGGATGCTAAAATACGCTCTGAATTTCGTATGTGTTTCTAAATCTCTTTAAAGAAGGAGGTTAATGCCTTGCAAGTGCTTACAAGGGTCACGTAACAAAAGATAGTTGAATGAAAATTTCCTTTCTGCGTAATGAGAGGTTTTCGAGCAAAGAATGGTTTGTACTATTGCCGTCTGTAATGTATAGGTCATGCTAACAATCTATGTACGATGTTTAATGTACTGTTTTGTACTCCTTGCTAATGTTCTATTCACACCTAATGTACGTAGTCTAAGCAGTAGGCGAACGCCATCCACTCCTGCGTAAACCAGAAAAAGAGAGAACGACACGATGTTACGTTGGGGCCAATCCAAAATGTGCGGAGAGACGAACCTATCTTTGTACCTCGATTTCTGGAGAAAGATGAAACCGACAAACGCAAGCTCCGTTGGTTCTGATTACGATTCTTGGGACTAAGAAGACCCTTGGTCTTAGCTGATAAGAGTGACCATTGCGATCTGCGTTACATTTTTACCGTGGCGTGCTACCGGGAATCCACTGCTTCCAGAAGGCGTCTTTTCAAGTTCCTCCTGACAGCTTCGAACGCATCCCCGTTTTTTTTCGTCGCATGTGGTTAACACGAAAGATACTGCCGCCCAAAATCAGAACCATATTTTTCCAATACCTGAGGCACCTCACAAAAAATAAACGAAATTACAGTCATACCATCCTAAAATGGACTACTTCCACAAATCCCTGCATGCAATGCTGCTCGCGTTGCATCCTGGGAGCCAGTTGACAAAAGAGCTGAGTGTAATTTTTTTTTTTATTTTGGACTAGTCGACACAAAGGTTAGTTTCGATACTATGCGTAAAAAGCAAGCCGTCCAAAAAAATATTTTTTTTTTTGCATGGGTATCTTGCAAACATTTCAGAAGCACCATGTTTTTGGCATTTAAATTAACCTGAATAAGCAGTCGAAACTGAAACCCAGTGGCCAAGTGGTACCGAGAATGCACCCCGTGGCGACTTGCCGCAAGGGGCGCTTCAAGTCAGCAAAAATGTATCTTGAAAACAAACGTCACCATCCTTCATGCGCATTGCAAATATGGTCACCAGGTTACGCAAGGAGCCTCCCAATTCAAACGTAATGTAGCGGGTGCTCTTCATCAGTCTACGATTCATATACCGTTAAGTCGAGCACTATCCCAAATACAACGACACGTTAGAGACGCGGTTTGTGAGACTTGGCTAAGCTTAATTAGCAGGTGGCAAGGTTCCTCGGGCAACGCGATATCTTGGCGCTCATTTTGGCGTCGTAGTTCGTTTGCAATCCTTCGCTCTGGCGAGAAACAAGTTCGGTCACGTGCCTGACGTTATTAACCGGAAGCTGCCTGCTTAGAAATTAACGGCATAGACTCCATTAGGGAAGCAGGAGAAGCGAAAGTTTGCTCAGCACGGCCGCAAAAATTGCCCCCCCCCCCCCTTCCCTAAATTACCGAGGCTTTGCGTGCGCACAGTAGACCCTTGCGTGTCGGTTCGGCTTCCGAAATGCAAGGCCGTGAGGCATCGCTACATTATTCACTCTTGATCAGAAAGCAAACAAAAAAATAAATAGAAGGGTATATAGAAGGGAAAGAGAAGAAAGGACTTCCTCGTTTACATTCGCTCACTTCCCCTCTCCTTTTTCCTAATTCTCCCTAGCACGCCGCAGCGCCCCCTGTCCGTTGGGAAAAAGCTCGTCAAGCCGGGGGGAAGCGTTGTGAATAATGCAGACTTCATTTTCCCCTTGCCGATTGGTGCCCTTCCCTAGCGCCCTCCCCGTTTCCCTTCCCGGTCGTTCTTTCTGTGGCTCCTCGTCGATAGACTTCACTGTGCTCCCCACTTCCCAACATGGACTCGGAAATGAACAGAAACTTTGCGGGTCTAGTTTCCGATTCCGGTTCTAGCCCCTTCCCGAATTCAAAAATCAACTACTCGAACTAAAAAAAAAATTAAAAAAAAAAACGAATTCGACTTTGGTGTTTGAATCAGCAAACTATGGACTTCGATTTTTGCGTTCATAGGCTCGCTTTGAATCGTCCCAGGCATTTTGATGTGCGCGTGCAAGTTGGTGGTATACACTCGGATTGAGCCATTAAATAGAGTTTTATTAGATAATTCGCAACTTTCAGCGATGGTGGTACCGCGGTGCGAGAATCGCGCTCCCTAGCTCCTGGATGATCGGCTTCAAAATAAAGGTGCTTGCCTACATGTTTCTGGGGTGAAAAAGTAAAGTTAGGCTCTAATACTGCTCGTATAAAGCAAAACTAAAATTACTTACGCGTCGCAGACCGCGCCTTGTACTGCAGTTCTACGACGATCATCCAGATGACAGCCATTTTGATAGGCGCCAGCGCGCCCCCTACAGGTCGTGAAAGTTGCGAATTCAGATACCTCCCAAAACGGTACCCGATAACAATACGATGCATGCGCAAAGGCGTCTGCAAAGTATCGGGTCTCGTTATCGGAGGTAACGAAACGATCTACTAAAACTCCCCAATCAGCTACGCCTATCGTATAGACCTTTTTCGCAAGGGCGCCGCCATCTTGAATTGTCGTCACTTCCTGTATGGGCGAAAACATTGTTTTGCTGTCGCCACGCCAATAGAATGCATTTAGGAGAAAAGCGTAACCGTCACACATTCTCGTTTTGCCTCCCCTCTATTGTTTTACTATTTGCAGGTTGAAACGTTTTGATATTTTTTCGTCGCCCATACCGGATATGCCTACTTGGCGGTCGGGGGCGAGAGTAAGCGGAAAAGGTCTATAGGCACCCCCAACGTTAATAATACACGCAGTTGGGAAACTCACCCTTGAAACCCGGATCGCTCGCGTCCACCGACACCAAACGAAATACGATAACAGCGCCACCCTTTAGCGACGAGTTTCTAAACATGAAAGTCCGGTCTCAGGGCGCCGCCATCTTGCCCAGTGGGGTGCGCTTGGGCGCGGCCATAATCCGATTATGAAGCCTTAGCAGAGTTTCGTAATCGGATGAGGACGCGTCCAGGCGCACCCCAGCGAGCAAGATGGCAGCGCCCTGGAGCCGGACTCGCAAAGGAGTATAGCCTCACTTTCTATTCAGTACGGAGTGAATATAGTTTTCACATTTAAATACTCTAAGCTTAAAGGGATACTGCACCGAAATTTGAATCTCGCAAAATAAGGCCGCAGAAGCGTTGAACGGGACGCTACGAACTCCAAAACATCAGTCATACATCGATATCTCAAACGGATGGCCGTACATTTGGAAAAGAAGGGCGCGATGAAGCGAGGTCTCTGACGTCACTGTCCTCCGGGAGAATTTGAGAATGAGGGGAAGCGGCCTCGCTTCTCTCCTCCTCGCTTCGGTTCACCAGCTCGACGGGATGAAGCGAGGAGGAGAGGGAATGGGAATCGTGACGTGCCTTGTCTCGTCGGCCTCGTCGGCCGTGTTCAATCGCAAACTTCTTTTCCAAAAATACCGCGATCCGTTAGAGATATCGCTGTACGAGTGATGTTTTTGGGTTTTGCAGCGTTCCGCCTATCTATCCAGCCCTGTTTTGTAAGCTCGAAATTTCAGTTCAGTATCCCTTTAAAGGGTAAGACAAAATGGCTAGGTGGCGTAAGCTACCGCCCGATCCAAAGGGCTCAGCCGTATTCATCCATCCATCGACTGGACCTGAACCAATATGTGCAGCCGTGCAGTTCCCGGAGTGGCCGCTACGAGAGATATGGCGGCGTTGCGATCGCCTTTAGTTCGGTTGTCGAGTGCGGATCAGAGCCACTTTTTCAAAGCAGGCTCTATGGCAGCTTCCCAACTGAGTTGTTTTCTAGCAACGTTAAAGGGGCCCTGCAATGAATTTTTTACTGGTTTTTAATTTGCACTGAACCTGAGCGCACTGAACGTAGTAACTTCATGAAACTTTTCCTTTCTCAAATTTCGCTTTATTTTAAATGTTATAGGGACGTTAAAATGACAGAAACAAGCAAAAAATAACCTCCTTCATGACGTCGTAGGTCCTGGCTTGAGTGGCCGTGAACTAGAAGAAGGGTAGTGGGCTCATCGAGCGTTCACGGCTGCCGCACTCCGTGTCGACGGCTCGAGAGGGCGCCACTAAAGCATGTGTTGGATAGGCTGTATGAAGCGGGCGGCCAGGGCGGCTCGCATTGCATTTGCTGCGCGATTAAACACTAATTCGGCATAACACTTCATTGGCCACAAACGACTGCAAACACGGGGTAAAGATGAGTTCAGAACGGGAGCCACTTCGCGCTGCCATACCGCCAAATGGCCAAATCGCCAACCAAGCCCGCGCCGAAGGCCTTCGGAACGCTCGGAAGCGGTCGGATGCTCGAGCCGGTATACGATCTCAGCGCCGCCGCGTACATCAGGGATTTTTCTACGCTGGCCGTTCGTCGGGGCCTCATCCCACTAGCCCTTTCTAGTATGCGCCGTTTTTTCCGCCGCTTGGTGGCGGGTATGTCGACGGGTCATTTCTTGTTTCCGTACTTTACAAACTGCATTTGTTTCTTTTCTGATCTAAAATACTGAACAAAAACTACTTTCATACATAATTGAAACGGTTCGCGACACTTATATTTTGTATCTCGACTAAAAAAGAAGCTTTTAGCGGCTCTGACCAGTAGTAAGCCCAGGACCAAAGACGTCACATTTCGCGCACTTTCGGCAACGTGGGTCGCCCTCGTAGGCGGAGGAGGTTTCCACGTCGTCCGGTTAAAATATGACGCACTCAAATTTAGTTACTCTCTCCATGCCCGCTGGCTTTCCCGAACCCCAAGAGACGTGGAAACCGCAAAAAAGGCAGACGCTTAAATATGATTGCAGGGCCCCTTTAAGCACCCCATTCCTGTCTTTCTTTGTTTTTCTTTTGTGGACCCCGCCATTTCGGTGTTTAGTGTAGAGCGGGCGCCATTGAACCTTTTCAAAAGTGCGTGCCATCTAGTAGGGGCTGAGCCAATCGTCCGAGTCTGCATTGTTTGAGCACGTGCTCTGATTAAGTATTGGACACGAGGGCTGTGTTTGCGTTAGGCGAGGACTCAAGTCTAATCACGCACTTCGTACCTCAAAAATAGCGACCGCCAATAACGCTCGACTAGATTTTTTTTTCTTTTTCAAAAGGGTCTAAAACTCGAAAATGCGACTTCCCGAGTTTTAGAAAGCTCGAGCGATATCGTTTTCGCCTTGTCGCGGACTGTTTTTAACATTTCTGAAGGACGAGTGACGCAGTTTCCTGCGCTTTCGAATCGAGCTCCAGATAACTGGCAAAACACCAAGACGGCTAAAGTGTCCTTACTCTGAAGTGGAGCTCATATGGTGGCTCTATTACGCCAGACATGTAAAAGTTACTAAAAAAAAAAGCAATTAAGTTAATGAGTATCGGCCTCAAAAGTAATTTGAGTAGAGTAAAAATTACTCAAATTAAAAAAAAAATAATTGAGTGAACTACCAACTACAATGAAAAGGTAGTGAATATTCATTCCCTTTTACGGTAATGAATATAAAAATGTAATTTCATCAGTAATGTTGCTGTTGAAATTGCTTTCTTTTTATAGTTTTACGGTAACAAAGGGCATAGGTTTTGATCCGTTAGCAAACTCCCGCTAGCCAAATAGGTAAAAAAAAATTTCTTGATCGTGTTTTTATTAAAATGCTCTTTCGCGTGCCTTATTGCTTTTTATTTTCATTAAATATGTACTGCGGTTGTATCATTTCTATACTTTGGTGTTTTGCACTGCCTGAGCTTGATTTTGCAAACAGTGTTTGCTTGTTTATTATTTTTTTGTGAAAAAACACTGTTGGAATTACTAAAGATTCACGAAGTATCTTCGAATTTCGGAAGACCTGCATATTCTGAGCAAAGGTGAGGCAGCGCAAAAATGTCATATCTGCGTTTCCCCTTAACACGCGAATTTTCAAGTACAGCACAAATCACAGGAGCACCGCATGGGCTTCAGAGCCGGTGCTGCATTTTGTTTGCTCCTTTGAGGGAGGACGCACTGCGTAATGGCGACGCCTTCGGTAATGGGCGAGAGTTTCTAGGTTGGGAAAAAGCTGGGACAAGCCCTTTCTACAAATGCGCGAAGTGCTTGACTCCATGAGCTTACGGACTCAAGGTAACGCCCGTCTCCGCCGCTAATCCCACAGTTACTCGGCCTCACTTGAGAACACACTCGAGACACACCGTCGCGTCTCGTGTACGATTCCGACTGTTGATGAGGCAGACGTAGAAGCGTACAGAGCCCTGAAAAGATAGCTTTCTCTCTGGATTGTCTTGGCTCGAATTTTTCCCCCTCTTTGCGAACACCAGCTGATATTCTGACTACTTAATTATCTCTTTTTCGGGTCGAATGTTTGTTTATGCGCAAATCTACCGCTAATTTTCGAAAGTAAATTGTAATTTGAGTAGAAGTTACTCGGAAAAAGTATTTAAAGTAGACGACTAATTTCCGCAATAAAAATGTTTTTATATAGTTATTTAATTCCTCAAAAAAGTAGTTAAACTACAGTAACTTGAGTAGAGTAGTTGAATTACGTACAAGTGTACGCTCGGATTCGACTGCGACTTTGGATATGGATTTATGCGCCGCGGCCTTGACTCTGACCTTGGGACGGATTTTGCATCGGGATTTCAAAAGGGGCTTCGATTCCGTCGCGTTTGCGTGAGAAGCGTCGAGAAAAGGGGATTCGCGAACTCAAGGCACGTACCAGAGATGTGTACACTAGATGCGGGGAAAATAAGCAGAATTGCGCAGGATCAGATTTTTTTCTTTTTTTTTTTCTTTTGTAATATAGTCTTATACAACTTGATATTTTTACTCATCGCCCACGCGGCTTTAGCCTTACTGTGTTTGTCCGTGCATTATTTTTCTCGATCTCGAGCTTTTAAAAGTGTAATAATTCCCCCAGTCTCGCCTACACTCTAGCCCCCCAGTCCCCATCCCCAAAAGGAAAAATAAAATAAAAATAACGCATCAAATGTTTTTTTTTTTGTTTTTTTTTTAAAGAGACCTTGTAACCCAAGATATGTGTTGGTTCGCCCGTCCACACATTTGCCCGCTGAATTTACCGGGAAACTTGACGTCACGTGACCTCACATCACGGGAGTTATACACCAATTTAGGTTTTACGCTCAAAGTAGCGGAGAAATCGCTTTCACGAGACATTTGCACAAAATTCGTTTCCCCGCTAAATTTATCGGAAAATTCACGTCACTTGACCTCACATCACATGACTTAAAGGGCAACTCCGCTTCATTTTTGATATTTGGTAAACTATGCAGCCCTCTTCAGTATCATATAGGAAGACCCCATGTCAAATATTACGTTCTAATTCCGTCTATATATGGAATAAACTAACCAGCAAACTTTCAAATGAGCCAAGTCGCCGAAATCTGCCAACTCTAGCGTGCGACGCGAGGCGCCACCGTCAGCGCTGTCAATGCGACGGAGTTGGAGCGGCCAACGTTGAGCCACTACGTCAGAGGCATGTCTACGTCATTTTCACGTTTTGTTTGTTTTTACTTCTCCGAGCGAAATTGAACGATGACGTCATGAGTTTCTGCTCCCAGTGTTGGCTTAACGGCGTCCACGTGATCACCGTAACGCGGATGCGCTAGTTTCCGCTGCTTTGCGCGCTTATCGGTCTGTTTCTCCACTCCCCTCTCCTCTTTCGTCTTCTCCCCTTCCCCCTCTCCCCCGGGCCATCACCGTCCACGCCATGCGAAACGACCTGCCCGCGTCGCGTGTCCTGTACCTCGCCCCCACGAACGTCACAAGACAACGCGGTTCGACGTGACGTGGCCATGCCTCTGACGACACGAGACCAATGTTGCCTGACGCAACCAAAGTTTCGGTTTCAGCATCAACTGATGTTTAAATTAAGATTACACAAATAATATTCCACTTTTCGCGAATCCGAAGACGTAGAGCCGTTTAGTAATGCTTTGTGAAACGGAATCACATGTAAGCCTAAATTTTTCGGAATTGAGCGGAGTTGCCCTTTAACATACCAGTTTCTCCGCTAAATGTAGCGGCGAAATTTATGTCACGTGACAATTTAACGAATTCTCTTTCCCCGCTAAATTTAGCGGGGAAACTGACCTCACGCGACCTGACGTCGTGTGACGTCAGTTTGTTTTGCTGAATTTAACGGGCGACCCAATAAACGTTTTCACTCTCTGAAACGAACGCTTAGTGCCTCCTAAACGAATGAAATCTCCTCTTAAATATCACACTCCATACATTTGAGGGCTTTCGGATGGATTTGCTGCCAATTATTTAAATTAACACAAATGCACGCTTATATTACTCAATGTTGTACATTTCTCGCCACTGTTCGGACAGGACGGTTTCGCTGGGAGTCTCTCAGTATCTTAGAATTGTCGTCGAAAGTATACTATACCTGTTTTCCCCTCAAGAAAAAAGTACGTTTTGCGCATTGTTCCT
The DNA here is from genome assembly GCA_013358835.2 of Ixodes persulcatus. NCBI lineage: Eukaryota > Metazoa > Arthropoda > Arachnida > Ixodida > Ixodidae > Ixodes > Ixodes persulcatus. Next base: position 610,464 of record JABSTQ010009660.1, on the reverse strand, counting down.
ACGCGGCGCGAAATAGTTCTCACGAGATTCGGTTGTCGGAGGGAAAAGCGATGCCTTTGACGTTTGGAACGTGTACATCTTGATAAGATAACATATATCTAATCTAAAATTCACCTACATATGTCTTCATTATCCACATAAAGGGGGAAATTAGTAACGTTCCGCGAGGAGCCGGACTTGTTTTACTTCGGTTCTTAAGGTGAAAACAGGTATAGAGTGGTGAAAAGTGGCCAGTTTGACTACTAACCCTATTGGTAAATGTTGACGCCCGCCAGACCCTTTCGAAGTAGAAATAAAAGAAAACGCCGAAGCCGTGTTCGCGGTAAAAGAGTGTCGCCCAGAGTGCCCTGTCAAAATTTATTTTTTAACAATAAAAAAATTGTTATTTGCTTCTTTTACAAATATGCTGCTTCCTGGATTCTTTTGTTTTCCTTAGAACCGCTTGAACCGCTTGAAGACCGCTAGGAAAAAAATAGAAGATTTAAATTTTTTGCAAAGTTGTACATTCACTCGAATCACGCAACCACCTTTTCCAGCAGGCTTTCCCATTTTACTCGGGAATCTACGCACTCCCACATCGAAGAAAGGCGGCTGAGCAAATTGAAGGGGAGTCCTTTTCTTCACCCCGCAATCTTTAAAAAATATATATATATAATAATAATAATAATAATAATAACAGCAATAACAACAACAAAAACTACCGGGAAGAAAATTGTGTGCCAGATCGAAAGAGGCGCACCTGCCTGAATAGGTGCGCCTCGCACAACACTCGGCTATTGTGATTCGGTCCGAACGCGAACATCGATTTCACGATGCTGGAACGGGAACGAGAAAGCGAGACAGACAGTTCGCCATTGAAGTGCAAGCTAAAAACCAAATTTGTCTTTCTTTCCTTCTTTTTTTTTCTTTTCCCCCACACCCTCGTACAGCGAAATGCATTTCTGGGTCTGCTCCTGGTGCGAAAACGAGTTATACGTTGGTTTGGTCGCAAATCAAGCTACTTCGTTTCGCCTTAAAAGACAGACTGATTGCGCAGAGAACGTACTCTACGAGCCAGCTTAACCAATCCCATGCCGTCTGGTTGGCCCGGCGACCTTTCCGGAATTGCACGGCGAATCGCGGTGTTCGTGCACTCGCGCGAGAATATTCACGACGCCGGATCGGCTGAGGGATGGCCCGCAACATCCGCCGTGGTCCAGCGCGAGGGCACGCGCTGCGGCCGCCGCAAACAAAGGGACGGAAGCCGAGGTGTTCGCAAAAGAGCGTCGTTCGGGTGTACTCTGTTTCGCTTTGGACTCTACAAGCCCTCCTGGCAGCCAGTCCAGCGGTGCGAACATGTCACGTGGCTACGCGCACAGCGAGTCGCCGCGCCCCTTCCCGAAGGTCACGTGACAGCCACCCGGCATGGGGAATGGTTGCGGTGGTTCGTATATGGCGTTCGCTGCCCCGTTCATCCGAAGACGAGCGTCGATCAACAACTCACTTTGAACGGCCACCGAGGTCCTCTGTCCAACGACGCTTTGCGGGCTTCCGGCTGCTTGGATCGCGCGTGTTTCTCTACAATTTCCCACCGAGGATGTTTGTACAGAGGCATTGAGCTGTTGAGACATCGTACGTTTCTTACGGCGCTTCCTTTTTTTTTTTTCGTTTCCGCGTAGAGCCGTTGTCTTTTTTATGCGGTAGATTCATCCGTCACTTTACGTACACACACAAAAAAAAAGAATCTGTATTGCAAAAAAAAAACCAAAAAAGCGGCCAGAATACCATTAATCATTTTTGCTTCTGCTCTCTGTTGGCATAGCATGTCGACTGAGCTAACGTCTATATGCTCTTTTATTTTTCTATCTTACGACGCGCCGGATTGGGTGCCGCGGGCCATCCCAGCCTATCCAGCGCTGTGAGCGTATGTCACGTGACTGGGCTTCACCCGCGTTGCTGCGCCCTTCCAGAGTGTCATGTGACATTGGGACGGCATTGGATTGATTTCGATGGCTCCTAGCCTACGCTCTGGTCCATCGTATGGTGGAACGAAGAGCAGCCTCTTTACGATGCGGCAAATCGAAAGTGCCACGTCGCTCGAACAGTGCGAGCGGGGGGAAAAGCTACAAGAGCGAGCACAGTGCCTCGCATTGAGGTGTTGTTGTTTGGGAGGCTCTGCTCGTGGAAGTGAAAGCGTCGTTCGAGAAAACGTGTGCTGGGTTCAACTCTCGGCTTCGCTCTCGCTTTTGACGAAACAATGTTTGGATGATTAGGATATCTAACCGGGCAAGTTGGTAATAGTTCATGTTCAAAACGAAAGCATGAAAGTTTTTGAAAACACAAAAAGCGCTTGTCTTGTGTTCTCGTCTTCTTTGTCCTTGTCCCAGTCGCGCTGTTTTTTCAAGATGTTCTGATGAAACAATAATACGATCGACTTTATCGAAGGACTGCTTTGATATGAAAGGTGAAAATTGCAATATTTACGCTCAATTTTTTTTGTGTGTGTTTTTGAGGCCAGTGGTGCACGCCGCCGTATCTCGCATCCACTGTGGGCTTTGACATATTTAAAAGACGAGGGATATGTTTCGTATATTCCTTTCGATCTTCCAGTGCTGAGCGCGGGTATCCTCGCCCTTTGCGACGGAGAGCGCAAAATTTATTGACTAGCACAGGGCACAAGAAAACAACTAAGCATTTAGTTTTTGCTGCTGGGCAACGCTGGCTATCAAAGGGATAAGCCGCAGGCCGACTGTTCTTATAGCTCACAAAAGACGCGGAGTTCTCCCCGGACATGAGGACAGAATTCTCTGCGGAGACGCGTCAAGCGTCTTCAAAGCATGTTCGCTTCATACATATATACATGCTTTGAACAGGTTTGCAGATAATTTTTACAGCGGAGCTGTTAAGGACTGTAGTTTCCCCAGGATCGTGTCCGTCCTCAAACGACCACAGAACGCTGAAAAGCTACCGCCATCTATGAGCGACGGTGGCAACCTTTCGAGCCTTTCCACTCTCGCTTGCCGACTTGCTGTCGGCCATTACTTCATTTCCTCCACAGTACAGCTTCGCTGGTCTTCCTTCTTCACCAGAGTGGAAAGGCTGAAAGTTTTTGGTACCACCGATGCAACGAGACCGTCCTTCGAGAAAGCAACACGTCCCAGATGGTGACTGCCAACGGCAGGGGCTTTGACAAGCTGCTCTTCTCTAGCTTTTTACCCTGTCTCCGTCACCCATATGTATGAGAGGAATAAAGAAACGAATCGAATTGTCTTCTGTAAGGTGTATTAGCTGCGTGACCGCGGTCTGCGTCTCACTTTAGAGGTTCTCCGCTTATGGCTAGAGTATACTTCCGTGATTTTTTCACCCGAGTTACATTGTATCCCGCGGCTTTTTCCCCTTATTACGTCCTTGTGTCTTTTTTGTTTTTGTTTTTTTTCTCGTCATCCGCCGGAACCTAGTCAATTGCTTCGTATACGCTTCCTAGTAACCCCCGCACGCGTTGAACAGATGCACGCGCACACACACACAAAAGACATGGCTCGCATCCGAAGCAGATTAAGTGGGGCGCCATAAAGGATTAAAACAACCACCAAGAAAAGGCATGCCAACATCAATAAGGATAAAAGGACAAATGGGAAAGGTCGTCCCTATTTTTAGTCTGCGTTCGTCCGCAGAAAAAGCCCAGTGCTCGTTCTCCCTCTGCCCCCGCCCTCTTTGTCCTCAGTATTGATTACTGCTATTCCGGGTTTCCCCGGACAACGCAGAAACGAATCTGTCCCCCCGGTCTTACCCCTCTGGAACAAAGTTGGCCCGCTCCTCCTCGGTGAGTACTCGTTCACTATACGCGGGTTCTTACCCGCGTATAGTGAACTTCGCGTATAGTGCGGCACACGTACGCTTCGATTGGCGGCGATGCCCACGAGCAGACATGTACACGTCACTGAAATAAAGTAACTTAATATATCGCTACTCGTCACTCGCTGTAAAAGAAGCCGGTACTCGTTACTGATAGTTTAGAGGAACGCGATACGTGAGCTCGAAAGTAACGCCTTACTCTCTCATTACTCTGGATGTGTCCTTTCTTCTCAAGCCGTAGCAGCCTTCCGATATTTGGCGTCGTTAATAATTCCTCGTTTTTTTTTAACGCGTTCATTCTGGGATAACTATGGTTGTATAGTGACGTACCCTGTGTACATTTTGTTATTGTTTCTCTAGACTTCTTTATCTTTTAACTTAATATATATATATATAGACACACACACCCTGTATACCCTGTGAGAATGCCCTGTATATACGGTATTCCACGTAACTTGAGCCAAGGTTTAAAAATATTTTGGTGCATTTTAGGAAGACGAAACCAAAGTTTGTTCATTGCTTAGAGCAAGTCACGCTATTTTTTTTGTATTTTGCCCAATTAACTAATTAATTATGATTAATTTATTAACTTTTAAAATATTATATTTAGAGAAAAAGTTCCAATGACAAAGTTGGAGAGTATCCTCAGAAACATCCAATTTAGCGGTTTTGATCAGAAACCTTAACAACTTTTTTTTATGGACTTCGAAAAAATGTTTGCGAATTATGAAAAAAAAAAACGTGTGGCTTTGAACATGTGCACTTTGTATTGCAGCACTCTCAGTCGTGGCTTGAATAAACTAGGCCTGCATGCTGAATAAAGTGCTGTTGACTGGGCGCTATTGAAAAATTCACGTTTTGTTTTGTGTGTGTGTGTGTGTGTTTTTTATAATTCGGGCACCTTTTTTGAAGCCCGGAAAAACAAACCGTGTTAGAGGTTTCTTAATAAAAACCACTGTTTCTGGGGACGCTCTGCAACTTTGTCATTGGAACTTTTGCACTAATTTGAATACTTCAAAAGTTCATTATTTAATCTTGATAATTTAGTTAATTGGGCAAAATACAAAAAAAAAATAGCCTGACTTCCTCCAAAACAATGAACTGACTAATTCGTTAGCTTTCGTCTTCCTAAAATGCACTAAAATATATATTTTTTTTTTTAAACTTGGCTCACGTTACGAGGAATACAATGTATATAAATATATAAGGTCTATGCATGTATGTATGTTTGTCTCGTTGTTGCGGACAACTCCCATCATCCTTTTCGGGGAACACTGGTGTAGATATCCATTGGGCATTATCGTATCGTTCCGCAGGCAGCAGAAGAGCCGCTGTTTCAAAAGTGCCCACATGCTGCGCGGATCTTCCGCGTCCGTCATTGCCGAGCTTCTATTGGACGCGATGGGCCTGCGTCAGCCCTCGGCGCCAACTCGGATCCAATCGTACTCTTCTTAGCCCCAACATATGGCGGCCGCCAATGTTAATTGATGGGGGTCCTGAAAAAGGGCTAGTTTCCCCAGGGCCGTGTCCGTCAGCAAGCAAATCATGACACAGAACTCTGGACAGCTACCGCCATCTATGAGCGACGGCGGCACATGGTACAGCTCCGCTGCTCTTCTTCTTCACCAAAATCGAAAGGCTGAAAGTTTATTTTTCCTTCATTGAGGGCGCTCTTTGAGATTTAAAGGTGTAATACGATACGTTCTTTGGCTAGCTGCTCCGGATTTCGTGAATCCGCACTTCGCGAATCCGGGGCTCGTGACTCCCCATAATGCAACGCGCGCAGTGTTGCATTATGGGACGTCAAGGACTCGCACATCGATTCAGTGTCTCCGTAAACTTAGGGGGGAAGTTGAATTTATGAATATTGCCGCGTGCGAATAGCTCAGTCAGTGGCGTGCTCGACTCTCACATCGCCTGGCTGGGGTTTGATCTCCGCCGGCGCTTGTCCTTTTGATCTCTCTTCTGCTCGCATGACCGGAATGTTCCAGACGACTCGAGAATCTTGTTGTTTGTTCGTGCTCGGGAACTTCTAGATGCCCACGCGCTTACAAAAGGAGCTTCGCATGGCTGCTTTGGTCAGTCGTCCTTCCGCCGCCGCGTTCAAGTATACGATCTTTGTTACTATATGTTTCTCGGCACAAGTTCGCCGCATTAAACGTCCATTTTAAAATTCATTATTCAAGTTGATATGTTTTCTTTCCTGACAATATAGGTCACGTGACATCATGCCACGTGACGTTAATTTCCCGCTAAATGTAGCGGGAAAAATTAACGTCCCGTGTCCGACACACGAATTCAATTTCCCCGCTAAATTTAGCGGGGAAATTGACGTCACGTTAGCTAGCTGTTGTCACATGATGCTATACAACGTTTTAGGTATTCAATACAATTGCCCAGCAATTTGCCATGCACTTTTTCTTTCGTTAATTCGTTGCCTTCTTTTTTATCTTTGAAGCGCTTTATATTTCTCACCGCTATAAGAGTCCTGACGAGGACAAGTCGCTGACGAGGTGAGAATGGCAGGGAGAAGCTGCAGTTGTCCCGCCCTCGGAACTCATGCGGGAGGCCGATCGAAGCCACGTATTCCAGCACCCGTACGTTCCACAGCGCGGCGTATAACTTTTGAGAAAGAGTGAATATATTAAAAAAAACAAAAAGGCTCGGGAGTTTTTATTCAGCGTGGTAGAAGATACGGATTCAATTCGGGCAGAAACTCGGGAAGAGGAGGACAGGAGACGGGACGTCAGAAAACCAAATTCCGATTATCCTATTAGAATGGTTACTGAGTGGGCGTAATGCTATGCGAATAGCAATTGTCGTCTGCTGCTTGCGTAGGAGTTGCGGTGACGTCAGAAAGACGCCGAGCTCTCATTGGCTTTGATTGAAAGGATAGTCGGGTGACCTCAAAGCAAGCCGCCTCGAGGTCTACCCACTATCCTTCGTTCAGAACCAATCAGAGACCGGCGTCTTTTTGACGTCACCACGAACCTTTGCTAAAGAACAGACGACCTTACGCTCCGCATAGCTGTCTTGGCGTCTGCTGCACTCTCGAACGCTTTCGAACGCCAAACGCCGGACACCGGCGCTCCGCGTTGTAGCGCGTTCAACGAGTGCTGTGGAGACAGAGGCTGCTTTTGTCTGTCAAACTTTATAATGTTGTCTGAACGACACCGGACCCTGCAAAATGGCCATGGGTCGAAGCCTGTCTTCGTGTTCTTCTTTCAGCTGTTTTGACACCTCTGAGGCTTACGCGGGGAGGCCCCTTTGTGTTCAGCGGTGGAATCTCCGCCACGCGAGACTAAGCGGATTACGTGTCGCCGACTGATCGCCCTTCCCTTGTTTGTTCGGCTAATTAAGAAACAAGAGCCGTCCTGTTGGGAGAAATAAAAGAAACCAGAAAAAACAGCGTGTTGACAAGGTAAAAAGTATCGTAAGCCTTACAAAAATATTTTTCTTAAAAAAAAAAAAAATAAAAACTTTATCACGTTGACAAAGGTTGTTCGGCGCAGAGCGTGTTGCGAATTAGCTGGGCACATGCCATGGGTTCGGGACGTCATCTGACGACATGAGGTTATGTGACTGTAACATGCGATCACGCGACGTCGCAGAGTCACGTGACTTCACGCCACGTCACGGTGTGACATCAGGGTCTTCGTTTTAATAGGTTCGCGTCTGTCTCTTCTGCCAACACTCGTAGCATAGCCTCCTCTATACTCAGAAAGCCTGGCAGTTCAACGACGGAGCCAAAGAGTGCCCGGTCGCAGATTTGGAGCGCGAGGATCTGGTAGCACAGAGCATCGCATCAGAGTAATTTCTCGGGAAACCTGGACGTCAGCGCACAGCTTTTGCAGCGGCGAGGACCCGAAACACACTTGTTCGCTCTGGAGAAGTGTGTTTCGGCGTCTCGCCGCAGCGGGGCGCCAGTCACGTGACTCTCCTCTCATTCGCTGTCTGCCGCTCCACCTTTTCCATTTCGGCGGCCGCTTCTCGTGACGATCTGCCAGGCTTAGTCCGTATATAGGAGGCTATTCTCGCACCCTAGTCAGCGAAGACTGGAGTGACGCGTCACCGTTTGGCTGGGACCCGTGTCCAATCAGTGAGAATACGAGTTCTGGCCGAATGCTGACGAAGCACTCGTGCGACGATCTCCCGTCAGAGGAGTGCGAAACCGAATACAGGGACCAGACATAGAACAGACTCTGTGATAAAAAATGACAGCAGATGTAAACAAAGACTGGTTTCTCTTCCACGCTTTATAAAGATGACGCGTTTCTTTTCACCACTACTGCCTGCGACAGACTCTGCAATTAAAAATAAAGCCCCGCATGCAGCACCAATCGTTGCCTTGCACCGGTCTTCGGCTTGATCGTGCGTCGAAGCGTCATCGAAGTCAGAAAGCTCGAGTTGGAGGCGGAGCATTTACTGAATAACTAACCTGTCACCGACCTATAGTGAAACATTTCATTCGATATTGCCATGCGGCAATATCGGATGAAATGTTTCTAACTCTAGACAAGCTTGAGGGCACTAGTATCGAAATCACCAATACTGTTGCTTTAAATTGAAAAGAGAGTGGGAGAAAGAAAAGGCGTTTGTTAGGGTTCGTTTAAAAGACCGGTATACTTTTTGCGTCACAAAAAGTCTGATTGTAGGCCATCCTTTCTACGCGCGAGGGAGGTTGTGCATTACGTCACAGAGACGTCAGGATAACCCCACTGGAACGCGTCGTTGCTATGGCGACATACTGGGAATGACGGTTGGGGAAAAAAAAGGAAAAAGGCTAGGGAGTTCCAGAGTCGACGTTTGCTCTCGGGAGAATGGTTCATCGGAGGGGCGAAGGACCCTTCCCCATTTTCATCCTCTCCACCGCTCATCCCGATTTTATGGGAGTACCGCTAGGAGGAGAAAAGCAAATTTTCCCTTTTGCCTTTTTTATTCTTTTTCTTCGTTTCTTTTCGTTCTTCTTACTGTTTTTTTTTTTTTCTCTACTTCGTTTCACCTAACGATGGATCCCAGAAAATGCTACGAGCCCTCGGAGTCAATCCAGTGAGTGTCACGTGATTTCTGAGGGGGGTGCAGAGAGGAGCGGAGTGCGTGCGTGGTCACGTGACCGGTTCGCACAGCCTGATTGGCTGGGATGCCTCGTAGCATCCTGTGCGGTTCATCGTAAGGTAAAAAGGTAGTTGCAGCCGTGCCGCGTGTGCGTGACGCGCCGGTTGTTTCGCGTATTCTCGTATCGACGATGCTGGCATTATCCGAGTCTTTGGTTTCGAAAGGGAGCTCGGTGTTCGAGGAAAACCCAATAACGTCTTTGTTTCGAAGGCTGCGTCGGAGGAGGAGAAGGAAAACCTTCGATGGAAGATCCCCGCACTTTTTCATGTCGGAATTAGCTCTTGGGTTTCCTTTCCGACGGGGTGATGCTGCTCCAACGAACTGTGGATGTCGGACGGCCAAAGGAAGAGTCGAGTTGTTTGGGGGAAGCTACTGTTGCGCAAATAAGTCGTGGAGTCGTACATTTTATGGCGAAGTATGGTTTGATGAGTTACAACGCGGGCAAGCGAGTCACTGAAACCGCGGCTCAAAACTTTCCTTAGCTTTTTGTTTAGTTTTGGAAGTAGTTTTTGGTCGCGCATGGTGAACAGCATCACGTTTCACTACTCTTAGCTGTGGCGTTGAACGTCGACGAAAGGATATATGGGTTATAAGTTCTCTATTTAGCACATTCAACGTGGGTGCATGCATCGTAGCGCTCGGCACGCGGAAGGGACTGCGCTGAGTCGCTGACGTCTTATTTGCGAAGCTTTCCCTTAAAACGTTATGCATACGGGCTCCTTTTGTCAACATCGCGACAGTTTTGTTTCCTCACGTCGGAGGAACGTGTGCGCGGAACTGCCAACGTAGCATTTTCAGCTGTGGCCTCTCCTTCCGGGAGCTTTCTGAAAAGTTTCGCTGCACGCTGAACGCTGCGAACAACCGAAGCTAAGGGAGAAAAAAAAAGTGCTGATGTATGAATGCGCTCCTGACGCATACCTGGCTTCCGGGGCACGCCCGGTTCCTTGTGGCACTCCGTGCCTCAAAAAGACGCGACTCCTAAGGATTCGTCCAAGAAACCTTTGAAAGGCTCCGATCAACTCGAAATTGCTCGCTTCAGCCAAATGCACGCACACGCTGCTTTTTTTTATGACGTTTGTTAGTATTGCTTCCCTTTTTCGCTTGCTTTCAATTTTGAATGCACCGTGTTTTGTGATTTATACGTTGATTGGCTTACGATTTTCCTACCCGTACTCTTCGGCATCGGCTGTACTTGCTCCGTGACTAAGCTGAAACTGTAACGAAAGCCGCGTACAGGTTAGGCCAATCAACCGGCGATTTCAGATCACGTGACTGTTTTGTCTTGCCGACGTGCAGAGAGCTAGGAAAAAGTCACGTGATTTGAGGCCGACAGCTCACTGACGGGGTAAGCTCGTGGCTTTATTGGAGCTGTCAGCTTAGCGATGAAGCGAGTGGATTGCGTAAGCCTAATTGGATTAGGCTTAGCGTCCCTAAACCTTCTCGAAGGCAGACGATGTTGGCGTTACCCATCCGTCTTCTGCGTCTGTCTAGGCGTCACGGCGGGCAGGGATGCTCATCTGATGAGTTTATCAGCCCGAATATCGTTGACGGTGTGGGCAGACTCGCTGTTCGTGGTGTTTGTAGCCGGTGCCTTCTTGTCGTGGACGAACGAAACGTCGCAGGCGGCCCTGTGTCAGCGTCGCCATGGATGATGCGTGAGTGTTGATTAGATATAAATAACAACCTGTCTTGACGTAAAAAAAAGAAAAAAAAACAAGATCGACTCGATGGTTTAGAAAGAAAGTGATCACGAGTAATTCATCCTCAATATTGAATTTCATCGAGCCACTTTCGCTTTCCGGCTTTGGTGCCAAACTCTAAAAGAGGAAAACCTGCGAGTTTACTTTCGTGCCAAACAGGGACGCGGCCAATCACGGCGCACGACAGAAGGATCCCAACAAATGACGGAGCTAAGAATACAGTTACGTTTCCAAATTCCGAAACTTCATGCTCTTTGTCCCTGCACACATCGTAGTTTCTTTTGTTTTCTTCTTTTGTTTGGTCTATATAGCCGTATGTAAGATTCGTCATTCGTTCGGAGACCCATATCCTTATATCGCCTTAATTGGCTGTCTTCGTGTTTAGCAGCAAAAAAATGAACTCGCTCACATTTCTAGAGCGCATACTCTACTTGGACACCTAATCATCATTTAGGAAAGCAAGAATGGAAATATATGTGGAGCGCAGTTTCGTCTGCTTCTTTTGCAGGGGTTGTGGAGACGTCAGAAAGACAAGCTCTCATTGACTTTGATTGGAAGGATAGTGGGTAGACCTCAGCTTGCTTTGAGGTCTATCCACTATCCTTCAATCGTAACCAATCAGAGCTCGGCGTCGTTCTGACGTCACCACAACCCCTGCAAAAGAAGCAGACGAAACTGCGCTCCACATTGAAGGGCTTGGTTGTGTATAATGAAAACAACAGATATTCCAAGACACTGATAGCTTAAAAAGCGCGTGACTTATGGTGTCCACCCTTTCTGCTTCGTGAGTAGTTTGTTTTTCGACGATCTCATTGTCAAATCCTGCAATCTATTGGCTGCGGGAGGTAATGAGATGCTCGGGTCTATCCAGTGTTTCTTCAGCTGTCAGTTACTATGCGGAGCGCAAGTTCGTCTGCTTCTTGCGCAGGGGTGCCAGTGAGGTCAGAACGCCGACGAGCTCTGATTGGCTCCGATTGGAAGGATAGTGGGTAACCTCAGGTCAGCTAGCTTTTAGTTCTACATGCTGTCCTTCCCATCAGAGCCAATCAGAGCTCGGCGTTCTGACGTCACCGCCACCCCTGCGCAAGAAGCAGATCAACCTGCGCTTGCATAACAGTATACTGCTCGTATCAAACGGATGTGAGAGTTGTTTTATGTACAGAATCAGAAGCCCTCAAATCGATTAATTTCTGGCTTTGGGCGGCTCTCTGTCACAAAAAATCACGCCTCGTTTCTTTGTATATAGCCTGTCCAGATAGCCTATTAAATTAAGACAAACGAGAAATAGCTGGTTAGACCGCATGTTCGGCGATGAGATCACGTGACCACACGAGCTCTGTTTGTCGCACTCACTTGCTTATTGCCCGAGTCCCACTAGAGCGACAAACAAAAAACAACCGACACCGACGAACGTCAAACGCACAGGGCCGAACAAGCAACACTCGGTCACGGAATTCTAGAAGACTCGCGTTTATTCTTACTCGAGGCGTAACGTTTATCATTTCGTCCTAGTTTTTTGTTCTCGAACGTGCTTGTTCACTCTCGCCCCGAGCGCGCGACGATCCGAAGCTTCTTTACCGAATTTTCGAGATAGTTACGCATACAAGATAAAGGACTGCGCCACGGGACCTTGTCGAGTCAGTCTCGCTCCCGCTTGCACTTACGCCGCCAAATCGCCGCCCACCTTTCCCGCTGTCTCGACGCTCGTCATTTATTTTGTATGGCACAAATTCGCCGATTAAACTTCTATTTTTAGTTCGCTGTTCATCCTCGTCGTCGTCTCCATTTGTGACAATAGGGTAACTTTGGTAGTCTTCTGTCTTTCGGTGCTCGCGAAGTGTAAGCACGAGTGGTCGAAAACCTGGCAAAGACACCTTCGCGTGCGTCCTTCACGTGCAATAGACTTGTCTGTGTCGGTTTTTTTGTTTGTCGCTCTAGTGGGACTCGGGCATTGAAACCGGGGTCACACTGCTCATACATCATACAAAAGAGAGTCTGCCAACACGAATCAACGTAATATTCGTGGTTCGAATGCCTCGCGCCAAGTTTCCTCCTTGAACTCGTTGCCATGGGACATTCGAAGCAGGGATCTCGCGGTGACTCGCGTTCGAATTCGTATGCAGACTGTCTTTTGTACAATGTATAAGTGGTGTCGCCCCGGCTTTATGACCTGCATTTGAATCTGGAAGAAACCTTTGATCACAAGTCCCGTGAGATGCATCACAGCCCAGCGAGTTTTCTTCGCTGCAGTCCGCGTTCACTGCGCGATGCTGTTCCCAGTCGGTCGTAACTTATCAGTGAACAATCATAAAGTTTTTAAAACCAAAACAGGTCTGCTTTCACCTTCGTTAATGGGCATCGAGACACCGTGCTTTAGCCCTTTTTAGCCGGCTGCTTGCAGATTACAAGTATGCGCCTAGTTACCTTTTTTGTTTTATTGCAGAAAAGAAAGCTTTCTGTGAAATCGATACCGCAATCCCCCCCCCCCCTCTTCCCTTTCTCAATTGCAAGATTCACATTGTTACATATAAGGTTCCGTGTTATCGGATCAATGCGAAAAAATCCCAAAAGCACGCGCCGGTAAGTTTTTCATCGATTTGGACTTATTCGAAAAAATCCAAATATAAAGGTCACAACGACAAAATAAAAAAAAATCGGTGTTTAGCAAATAAATCTAATAAGAGCACAGGGCCAGTGGTCCCGAAGAAATGCCACTTCAGTCTACTTTGAAGTCTCGAACTACTGACAAAAAGGGTTTGCCTTTTAGCTCGTCAAGGTCACCTTCAGGACAACGGGTCATGGTACCCAGGTTTTATTTATTTTGTTTTAAAAATTTTTAAAAATTGGAAACAATATAAAATAAACGGTGAATTTCAGAGATTTGGAAATCTGATATAAATAAACTTCGATACACCCCGAATTTTAAGCGATAAATGAACTCCGAAAAACACCCTCCGAATTTCACGAGAAATCAACTCCGAAAACCCGGAACCATTATCAAACACGGAATAGTATTATGAAAATTTACTAAGCACTCAAACTGAAACGTTATTTTAGTTAGATGCAACTCGGCTAACATTAATGAGCAATGCTATTGATCGTGAAAAACATAGTAGAATAAAATCCCCCAAAATGTAAAGAAGAAAGTATGCCAGTGAATGTTTCATGCGCCTTTGGAAAAGCCACCCCCTGTTATAAGGTCTGACGGCGGTACAGTTTTTTTTTTTTTGTATATAAATAAATAAATAAATAAATAAATAAAATGTGTAATTTTATTCTCCTCGGCCTGAATTGTACATTCTCCTCGTCCATGATTTTTACATTCATGAAATATACAATTCCCGAATTATAATTTTTATGACGCTGGTGTTTAACATTGCCCAGTTCATGGGCACCAGATTTATATCCACGCCGCCGCACGGCAAAATTGATGTCATTCGGATCGAATGGTATTCGTCCGGGATCTCATTTGGTTACCGCTACACGTAAATATTTAATACCATTAGATTAGCCGGAATGTATATTCGCAGTCGCTCTCGCACCAAACGATTAATTATAAGGAAGGAGTGCAGTAAACAACAGCCGCTAAAACTGACTCTCTTCGGAACCCGATCAAGCAACATTGAAGTTCGCCAATCTCTGGCACACGAAGTGTCTTACTGAACCCGAGTCCTCGCTTCACGCTGAGGCTACCCTCGCTTTCAGTACATGCACAGGTCACGTGATCAGACAATGGCGAACTCGAATAATCGGCGCAGTAGCTTCTAGATGGCGCGCAGCTTCGAAAACGGTTTATCAACCGTAATGTGAATATTTTAAGGCTTTACTACATAGATATTTGTTTTTCTCGCAATAAAAGCTATTACATTTAGGAATTTCATAGACCTGCCTCCGTACCTAAAAATAAGAAAGAGAGAAAGAGAGAAAAAAAAAAGAAACCTTTTTGTAACTCTACGGTTTCCGACGCTTTGAAGACAGCCTTCATGCCATAATGTTTTCAGTTTGACGCCAACTGGCGTCATATTTCGAGAAGAAACGTGGACAGACAACGACACGTTGTCTGTTCATGGTTGTTGTTTTTTTCTACCACTGTTAATATTTTTTGTCCCAGTCTCGGGTTAAAGTTATGAACGTAAACATTCGCCAGCTCGACTGGCACCTGACTATATTTTTGATTGAGTATCTTTTTTTTTTGTTTTTGTTTATCCTAATGAGTGAACTGCTTAATCGAGCCTTTGCGTGGCCGTATATAGAACCGCGCTCGGTTCTGTCTCGGCAGTCCATATCGGTTCGGGGTGGCGTGCCCCAGCTGTATTTCCAGCTTTCTTTGTCGAGCGCCTAATGTGGCGTGGCGGCCGACAGCCGAGGCCACGGATTCACGCCATCGCTCACCCTTCTTTGCTTGCGCCTTCCTCCGATGTCCAAAGAAATCGATGAATTTTCTTTCTTCTCGCAAGCCGCGTACATCTATGCCAACTGTCCTCGAGCCGCCCTTCGTTTAAATGAGCGCTGCAGAGGATAACTCACACGCACTTGATAGACTAGTTAGCCGCCGTATCTTGAATCACGTGACGATACTTTGACCGTGTGCCGCGACCGAGAGGGCTGAGAGGTTTTCAGTCCTCACGTCCTGTACGTGTAAAAACCATTCCAATAATTTGCCTTCCCCGTGCCGCCATCCTGGACTACTGGGCTGGTTGCATAAGGCATTTTGATCATGCGCGGTAGCTCTCTTCTGAGGAGTATCAGACGCCGCGCGCTCCTCCCCAGTCCATGGCGACTCGACATTTTTCGCCAGGGCGATAAGTGACTTGCGCTCTTGCGGGGGATCGGTGCCCGAGTGAGCTAGCGAACACCAGCTCGGAGCACGTGGAGCGAAAGGCCGCGATGCAGAACCCAGGGATCCTGGGTTCAATCCCCGCCCCTGCCCGTTTCGATCTGGATGACCATCGTACCGGGGTGCGGTCGTGTATCACTACTGCGTGGTACACGTTAAAGGCCCCAGGCTTGCGGTTGTACAGGACTGACGAATATTTCTCATCTTACAACTGGGAGACTCGTCCCCCGTTGAGGCAGAACAAGTTCTAGGTTGTATAAACATACACACAACCCAATTTTGCGCATTATTGTCCGAGGCACCCGGAGGAGTCTTCGATATTCATCATTGCAATCCTCAAGTCGCTCCTCATACAGCTGGTTTTGGATTCCACGTTCTTTGTGCTGCATCCAGCCATTCAAAAAACGTGTTTTTTTTTATTTTTTACCAGTAATCTGTTTGTAGTTTTCTGTATCTAACAGCGCTGCTGCCATAACGACTCCATTTTTCTACTCTCGTCAGCGCGCACCGAGCTTTTTTGTCGAGAGTGCGACCGCTATATGGTCTGATAACACTGACATCCCTCTCGGTTAGGCTATAGGTGGCGCAAGCTGCCGCCCGATACAAAAGGTATAGCCGTTACTGTCCATCCATTAATCCATCCCGCCGTTCTCGTGAATGCTGGAGTCGGGGAGGGAGTTCCGCTGGTTCCGCCGATCTCTGACGTGACCCCCATCCCTCCCCGAAAGCAACCTCCGTGTGAATGCCCCTTTCACCACCGTCGGCCAGCGACTTACCCTTTCCCGCTCTCTGAACATATTTGAACGAGTCTGTGACCTACGCTGAGCTAGTGAATAGTGCGCTGAGACACATGCGAAACTGAGTCGAAATCAACGTTACTAGAACACTCAGTTGGGAAACTCGCCGTTGAAACATGCCGCTGACGTCCACAGAGACCAAGCTAAATACGATAACAGCACCATCCTTTAGCGACAAGTTGAAACCTGAAAGTTGCCTTATATGCCTATTGCTAGAGTCACTGAATGTTCCCAGAGTACCGAAACTCCCAGACTCGACGTGCCAAGATGGCGGCTCAATCTTTTTTTTTTATTTACTGTAACCACCTTGTGCTTTTAGAAAGCATATTTCTGCGTAAAAACAAACGAAAAAAACTCCTTTTGTAAAAACTTTCATCTGAGATTAGTACAAAATACCAGGCGCGTGATGTTTAAAAAAAATTAGTTTACAAGGTTTTGAGGCACAATTAATATTGAAGACAATGTAACTAAGCAAGCGAGCTGGTGATTATAAGACATTCTACAACCCGAAACGGAGGTTTACGAGGAAGTCCGGTCGGAGAAAGAAGAACCGCCCCGAAGCTGGATACGACAGATTGACCTTTAGAGAGCGAGGTGAGGCGTGTGCAAACTCGAAAAAGGATGCGAGTTTGGGATAGCTGTATAAAAGGAAGTGGTGATGATTAAAATGTAGTTGCTGAGTTTGAGACGTTTGTGTTTGTCTTCCTTGTAAACCTCCGTCTCGAGTTGTAGAATGTCTTACAATTAGTATTGCTGTTATACAACCATGTCTCACCGGCGATTTCAGGGAGCGCGTCCTAATTTTGTAAGTAATTGGCGGCGCGTCCACTTGGTAGACAGCATCCCTGAAACCCCTTCCAGCGTATATGTTTCGGCGCCAAGATTGCCGATTAAAGCCAAAAGACAGCAGTCACAGCGGACGCTATCGTATCATATGCGATACTCCCGAAACATTACAAGCAGCCTTGCAGTTCCCCGAGTGGCCACTGTGGGAGAAATGGCGGCGTTGCCATCGCCATTAGCTCGGTTCTCGAGTACGGATCGGTGCCACTTTTTCAGAGCAGGCTCTATGGCAGTTTCCCAACTGAGTTGTTCCACTAACGTTGGTCGAACCTGACGCCGAAAGGAGACATTGGCTGTGTTCCAAAATTCACTCAATCTCAGTCTAGGGTAAAGGTTTCTTGTCATTCAGACCTAACGTTGGCCTTCCAACCTTGGCGTTCAGAAACCTACCCGCCTCCAGCGCTGCTTTATCTCTCTTGTCACGTGAGATGATCCGCCGACGTAACTCGCACCCATTCGAGTACGATTGGGAACACTACCATTGACTCGTGCCATTATCATTGTCACTGCATCCTTCCAATTGGGTAAACCAGGCGCTCGGAACGCCCCAAACCCCTCGGGAACGCGGCTGCCGGGAGAACAACTAGAGCTTTAGCCAACGCCGAAGCTCGCTCCGCGTGCGTACCCTACGGTCTTGCCATTCTTTCCTGACAGGAGCTTAGCGCGAGTTGCTTGAGCATACATACGTATACGTGGTGCATATATTTATGCGAGAATGCGTACAAAGGCAGGGGAGCAAGAGCATTTCCCTCGCTCGTTCGTTCTTCGGTGGGTACCCGTCGCAAAGTTGAAGACTTTAAGCCGCTCAGACAACAGGATTAGGGTACCGGGCGTGTTTTCTTCAAGATTAGCTGCCTATAAAAGAAAAAGCAGTACGTAATACAATATAATTTGGTTATTGTCAACATGCGCGACAACTTATAGCATAAAAATACTGTTGTATAGTAACTGAGAGTTTAAGACACGCATGGTATGGCACATCACGTTTAAGCTTCTTGCTTCGTGATTGGTTGTTGGGCGTTTTTATCGGTTACTACCGCAATCTGATTGGCTGCGTGACTCGCCACACCCCGCGCTACTTCAGCTCTCGGTGACTATACTATCCGCTGTTTCGTTTTTTGAAGGTGAAAGGGGGTTCTCCAATCGGTATCGAGAAATGAATAATATAACCGGATTATCACGTAACAGATGTGATAATAAACGGATACTGATGCCCCCCCCCCCTTTTTTTTTGTTTGCTTTCCGTTTACTTTATGGCGATTGTTTGCTTTCCGTTCACTTTATGGCGATTGTTTGCTTTCCGTTTACTTTATGGCAATTTTTCTCCAACTCCCCAAATCCTTGCTTCGCCCTTTGTGTCACACCCGGAAATTACATCTACCCGTCGTAAATTAGGCTGGCAATCTAGGCTAGTTGGTTCGTATACTTATGAAATCACCACAGCGCACACAACAAAAAAAAATAAACAAGACGAAGTAGAAGAGTTTAAAGAAGACAAGCGCTGAATCAACACAGCGCACAAAAAACGAAGACGAAGTATTGAAGAATGCACACAAAACAGCGCTTGTCTCGTGTACACCCTTCTGTTTTGTCTTTGCTTTTTGTGCGCAGTGTTGAATTCTCTAATTACCTCTCCTATAACGTGCTCCCCAAAAAAGAAACCTTAATCAAGACTTTAGTGGCGCTATGTCTAGGGTTTCTTTTCAATTAAGGCGTGACAAACTAACCGTAGTTGATTTGCAATCACCCTCCCGGTGTTTCCATATGGACTCCCCTGGGATCGAAACCGCAAAGATGAACTGAGCGCGTCAATCCACCTTTTTTTCAAATATGTGCTGCCGCCTATCGGGACATCTGGATTCGAGATTGGAGGGCTTGGAAATGGCGCCTTCGCAAGGCTTGACCCACCCGTTTGACAATGGTACCTGGGCACATTCGTAACATTTCCAGCATTTCTATAGCCACAAATGCTCGGGATGAGCAAATCGGGTTCGCGTTTGGGGCGGACCACGAAGTCGTCATCAGTGAAACCGTGCGAACCCCGATCCGGAGCGCCATACTTTACGCTGGTGAGGGCACGAGTTTATGCCGCTCGCCTCATACACTCTTACGCCAAAAAGATGATAGCCGACACCATACAGACACAAACTATTTAATTACCATATATTAAATGGCGAAGCGTTCAATTGCAACTGATGGGCTCACGAAGTGACGGCGCCATGGTTGCTGCTGTTCCTTCGTTCCCTACCAGCGATCAAAACTTGACTTTCTCTTTTTTTTTTTTGTTAGTATACTTGGGTGTGTGACCTCCTGTTAACATTTAATAAAGCAGAACGGCTTGGTTTAGAACAAATCAACCCACGCTAAACGAAAAAAAGAAAAAAAAGCTCTTCCCCACGAAAAGGATTAGGTAAACGAGGCTTGTTTACGACATACAAGATGGCGGATTTGTTTTGGTAGCATACGATCTCGAACTCGGAAGCGTCGAGCATTGCGCGGATACGCACTACGCATTTGGAAAAAAGGTGGATAGGAGAGTACGGATCACCCTAGAGCATCAGTTTCAGCTTCTATGTACACGCTTTCAGAACGTATAGCTCTAACATGGTCAGTTCGAGTGAATATTCACAACATGACACCTTTAGAATCGAAAAAGGCACGAGTTACTATAGTGTCTTGTAAGTTAGTTACCTTTTCTCAAAACGCATAGAGGGCTTTCTGAGAGACTCTTCTCGTACTATTCTTAACATCTAACACGCAATAGTTTGATCCTTGATCTTTTTTGCCTCAACTCTCGCTTTACGTTTGAGACACGTGCAACAAAAGAACGTTTGAGAAAAAAAAAAAAAGTATCTTCAGATCTTCTATTTTTTTTTTTTTCACGTTAAAGGGGCCCCCTAATGACATTTGGCCTCCTGTTCTTTTTAATCGGGAAACAAGTAGTAGATGCGGAATATTAGCGCCCCATATTTTAATTTGATCGGGCGAGAACAGCTTTACGTCCGGTGGCGACACAGTGTGTTGAATACGCGCAGCCGGTGGCGTCATCGGCGACCATTTTGTGATTGGCAGTGTCGGCAAGAGCCGTCAGACTTTTTTTCTTCTGGAGGCGAAATAAGGCGTGTCACGCCGTAAATCATCGTTATACTATAAAGAAAGCGTTTTTATTGAGCGCGAAAGATTGAAAATACAAAACAAAATGTGTTTAAAATGAGCGCTATAGCGCATTGAACGGTAGCTACAGCAGCCCTCACAAGAGCCGTTCTTGGGGTATGTCGTGTGTTGTTCTCGCCGTTGAGTTTGGTGTCCCCGTGTTTTTTGTGTTGTTTTGCACGTCGGCGTGCTCCACTGGGGCGAGTCTGTACGTGGACGGCTCTCCGAGACGTTTCATAAGTCTAACGAGTCGGACGTGTCTACAAAAAGCTCGAGGCTCGATGACGAACCAAAGGTTGAGTCAATCTGAATTCAGGTCGACCTCGTGTTTGAGCTATATGTGATCATGTGCTAATCTTATTTCACCGGTAGCCGTCCCCGCTCAAAACAACGAACGCCAAGTGTAAAGATGGTATACCGATGCGCGATGAAAGCAAAGCCCCGAATGAAATTTATTCGGAGTGCGCTACAATTTCGAACACACGTACATGGCGTAATTTAAGGATCGTACGCTCCCTTCGATGTTATTCGTATATCAACGAGGAAGGCTGCTGCGAAACGCGAGCACATCGTGTCCGTCAAAACCGGCCGGCGGATGCTTTGACAAGAGCGACTTCGTGATTTATTTTTTTTTTCCCGCGGACATTTCTGTGACATCTGGTATAGAAAATAAGTGCTTAGATGCGCTCGTCATCTGCAGTATCTGGTTCTTTCTAGAACCTATGATGGTGAAACCCCCTGCCCCGAATTTTTGCTTTGATCACACCACCGCGCTGAACTCTAAGCCCGTTTGGTCGGGGCTAATCTCAACGCGGTTGGGGCGCGGCGAAGTGGACGACGAACATCGATCGTTCAACGCCGGCGCGCGTTGGGTTCGCCGACGGTGAAGTATAAACACCTCGGGGGCCCTCATTTGGACACTCGGTGAAAACGTCGGCGAGAAATTCGGCAGCTCTATGATTGGCCGGTGCCAAAGTCAAGTGCGGCCTTGGCCAATCATGGCCGCCAGATTTCTCGCCGACTTTCTCACCGAGTGTCCAGATTAGGGCCCCAGGCTTTAGCTTTGTCTTTGGTTTCGGCTTTAGCGACGAGGGGAAGATACGTGGACGTCCTCGGTGCGAATCATATAGTCAATTGCCCAGCCGCTTTGCTCCAACCCTCCAATCAATAAAACTGTACCTTTTGTGTCACGGAGCAAAAAAAAAAAAAAAAAATGTAATTTCGTCATTTTTGTTACTCCCAAAATAATTCGAATTTCCGGGGAAAAAAAAGCATTTTTTCCTTCATGTTCACAGGTCCGACAAGGTTCTTTTCGGCGCGAATTTGAAACCAGTTCAAAAAATCATTGGAAAGCCCCATTAGGTCCTGACGCTGCCGACGCTACCCACTGATGCTACCAATCAAGCAGTGTCAACAGTGCAAGTCACTGCGCATTCCCTTTACGTTCTTGGTTCAGCGAAGGTGGAAGAACATGTACAGATACATGACTCACACCATGATGCTGCGCTTCTCAAGCTGTATGATGGGTCCTCTCCGTCAGCTCTTCTTATAGACCGACACGCGGGCTTGACGTCACGGAGCTGCGGCCGCGCTGCGATCGGGGCCGGAGCCGGGGGGTGGGGGCAAAAGCGCGCACGTTTCGCATGGGCGTCATAGCATTTCAGCATGTGCCGTTAATTGCACCGAAATGTACAAGAAAAGCAGCGGAGTGAGTTTCTACGAGTTCCCGGCAGACTCTGAAAGGCATAGAAGGTGGATAATATCCGTGGATCGAAAAGAATGGTCGCCTCGCGCGAATGACCGTTTGTGCGGCAAACACTTTCTTGAAGGCAAGTGCGGCTTCCATTTCAATCTCCGTCCCGAGGCTCGCTTATGTGCGGGGAAACCATTGTCTGATCGAGACCACCCGGATTTTGTTCCCACGGTGTTCGCGCACAAAGCATCGGCCAAGCGCTCGTCGTAGGCTCGCTACGCCCGTGCTACCCAGCAGAAGGGGGTCGGCGACAGAACGGCAGTGTTGTATGCGTTACCGAAAAAAAGTGACGAAATACGTTACTCGTTAGTTGCCAATAAAAGGTACGCGTTACTGAGCTACGTTACCTAAAAATAAAAGGAACGCGTTACCGCTACCGATAAAATGTAACGCACGTTACTTCTGCGTTACTTTTTTAAATTATGATTTAACACATTTTACGCTTTTGACGATACAGGTCATATATGAAGAAACATTATGTTCATGCAGAAACTGAACATAATTACTTTATTTCTTTTTACGGTTTCACCAAAATACTCACGAGAAAAAACGCAAAGAAAAACATGGTTTGAAGCCTAAAACACGGACAAAATTGAAGTGTAATTTCTTTAAGACTTGGGAAGTAGTAACGAGTAACGTAACTACGTTACTTGAAATAGTAACGTAACTACGTTACCCGTTACTGTGTCGAAAACGTAACGGGTAGGTTACTACGTTACTGAAAAAAGTAACGCGTTACCAACAACGCCGTTACTTGTAACGTGTTACCCCCAGGACTGCAGAACAGACGAAGCGTTACTGCTTGTCATGCCTTGTGGTCATGAGGGTAGGAAAAATATCATACCTTGACTCGAAGACGCTGTGTGTATTTAATCAATTAATGAATACACACACTTCCGCAGACCCACAGTCTGCTGATACCGCCGGCAGTGCGGAAACCGACTCGAAGTAATCGTAGGCCTCGAGAGACTTGTACGCCTGCACCTTGTCGGCCGTGAATTGGCTTGTCGAAAAAACTAAATAAACGACGACGTGAGCCGTCGACTTCGGTGGCAGCAACTTTAGGTCGGAAGTCCAGCAGGCCTTGTTTACGGCGTGCGGATCCTCGTAAGCAACGCCGTCCACGCACAGTCTTCGATACCGCTGCCGTTCAGGCTCGGGCAGCGAGCTCAAATAGTCGGGCATAACATACGACATGCGTTGTGAGGAAATACGACGCACAAATAAAGATACAAGCGTCCCTTCAACGTCAACAACGAGAGACCACATAGAACGCAATAGCGAAAACACGGAGAGCCGGGCTGCTTTTGCCCACATAGCTACCGTGCATGCGCGGCCTTCCAGCCATGTTGGTAACCAGAGTCGCTCCGCGTGTCGGTTTATAACGAACCAGTCCTCGTGAAAAGGCGTATTTGTCGCGACTTGCAACAGGAAACTGATCAAGAGTAATGCCTTCTTGGTGTCATATGTAGCGAGGGTTGTAGTTCTTGGAGAGAGAGAGAAAAAACTTTCTTTGTTTATACGCCAAGGTCCGGCGCTCAGCTGTATTTCGTCACCTACCAGTCCTCACCCAACTCGTTCTTCACGTGCTGAATGAGTGCCGGCAGGAGAATATGGGCATCGGTGGGTAAACTAAGCCAGTCCGTCCATGAGTGAGGTTGGAGACTGGGGGATAGGGAGGAAAGAGAGGATAGGAAGGTAGGTTGAATGTAGGAGCATTGCCACAGGCAGTGCTCTAGAGAGGGGTATTTGCCGCAGTTGAGGCATTTCGGGCGTCCGGAAAGGCCCTAGATATAGTGGCGAAAGAAAGGAGTCACGATCGAATTGGTTTGATGTCTGCGGAGAATGGCGCTGCCCTCCCGCGAGAGGGATTGGGGTGGAGCGATAATTGTGGCGGTGTTAGCGCGTAGAGGGATGTACGCTCCTTGTGCAAGAGTTTTCTGTGTTCCTTGGGATCATAGTCGGACAACCAGAGGCACGGAGGACCCGGAACATTCGTAACGCGGGTGAGCACATGAGCTCGGTTGTGTTCCTCTACGCCTTGATGTCCGGGGATCCATTGCAGGGTAACATGGAGGGAGGGATGCGTATCAAGGTGACGTTGCAAGAGGCTGTGGATATGTCCGGGTAGCGCACCATAACGAAAACTGCGGCATGTTTCCTGGCTATCTGTTCGAATGTAAATGTGGTGAGAAGGATGGTGAGGTCGAGTGATGGCTTCAAGAACCGCTAGGGTCTCCGCGGCAGATGGGGTGGGGACATTGCTGTGTTCATTAATATGCTCATAGCCAGGCCCTACTACAGCCGTTATGCTTCTGCTGGGACTGTGACTGGCATCTGTGTAGTAATATGTGGTATCCGTTCTTGGTGTCTCGCGGTCTATCCGTTCGACTAGTTGTGTGCGTCGGGCGGCATGTTTGTCCGGATGCATATGTTGAGGTATGGGCATGACTGTGACGCGGGGTAGGGACTCCCATGGTGGGGGTGGGGGTGGTGGAAAAAGAGGCAAGGTGGTGGTGTCGTAGCCTTGATGCTCGAGGAGCTTGCGGCCTTGAAGGGATGTTTGAAGCCTTGCAATATGTGCTTGGCGGCAAATTGTGGTACGTTCTTCAAGTGTGTTAAAAAGACCAGTCGAGTGTACTAGAAACTTTGCGGCAAATCGTGGTACTCCTAGGGCTAGTCTGGTGTATCTTCGGGGCGCTGCCTCTAATTTGGAGAGCTGAGTCTTGGTGAAGGATAGGTATAGAAGCTGGTACAGTACACGGGAGTAGACAAGGGCCTCGATAATCCTGCGAAGCTCCTGTTCCTTGAGTCCTCTTTGTCTGCGCGTTACTCTACTTAGCATGTGATAAATCTGATTGAGTTGCCGGAGTATCGTGTCCATCCATACGTGGGCCTTGCCATTGTTCTGTAGGAGGAATCCCAGTATTCGGATATGAGAGTGGCAAGGGATAGGGGTGTGGCCAATGTGGAGCTTAATGCTGTCGCGTTGCTCTTCTGCTTTACGGCCTGTTTGATTTGTAACTACAATGAATTCGGATTTGGTGGGAGAGCATTTGAGGCCAATACTGCTCAGGTGGTACTGAATGACGTCCAGACCTGACTGGATCGCGTGTTCCTGTTGTCCAAGGGATCCTTTACAACACCAGATTGTAATGTCATCTGCATAAATGTTGTGTTGCAGGTGTGATATAGAACTGAGCTGGGCAGGTAGGTGAAGTAGGGCAATATTAAAGAGAGTGGGGAAAAGAATGGAACCTTGAGGGACGCCGGTAGGTAGTGCTCGGGGTGTCGAAAGCTCTCCATTGATTTGGATTTGTATAGAACGACCAGTTAAGAAAGCTTTTATATAGTTGTAGAGGCGAGCGCCCGGTTGTAGTGTCAGAAGGTTGGTAAGGATGGCTGAATGTGGTACGTTATCGAACGCTTTGTGTATGTCTACTCCTCGCGATTGTTCGAGTTTGGACTAGGCTAAGATTTTGGTACACATCCTCCGAGATTCGGAGCATAGTGTCCTGAGTGCTGACGTGTGATCGGAAGCCTGTCATTGTGTAGGGGAGAGCGTCACTACTTTCTATGTGCCAATTGAGACGGTTGAGGGCCATGCGTTCCATTAATTTGCCTACACATGATGTGAGGGATATCGGACGAAGGTTGGTAATAGAGTTGGGGGGCTTGCCGGGTTTGGGGATTGGGATTATCACTGCCGCTTTCCATTCTTGTGGAAGGGTGCCAGATTCCCATGCGGTGTTGATGTATTCAAGAAGCTGTTCTAATTGTGGAAGTGGGAGGTTACGGAGGGTAGTGTATGTAATGCTGTCTTTGCCTGGAGCCGTGTTTCGTTTGAGTGAAGATAGGGCCGCGTGTAGCTCACCTACCGTAAAGTTGCTGTTGATGCCGGTGTCCATTTGGTCGAGTGATTCGGGGGGATAGCTAGGAAGTTGCTCCGTACTCGGGCCGATGGGATAGAACGTTTGGTAAATTTCTTCTGCTGTCTGTTCTCGCGTCTTGCCAGAGTGCATAATAATTTTGTCCATTGTGTGTCGTGTGTAGCCCTGTCCTAGAAGCGTGCGTAAGATATTCCACACCCTAGGAGTGTAGAGTTGACCATTTAGCTGGTCACACGTTTCAAGCCAGTTTTCAGTACAGAGTTGTTGCGCGTATTCTTCAGCCTCTAGCGTGATTTGTTGGATGGCCTTGCGAAGGCCACGATTTCGTTTTTGTTTCTTCCATTTTTGGACTAGCCTGTGTCGCTTGTTCCAAAGGTTAAGTAGATGAGAGTCTATTTGCGGGTGTTCAGGGGTGCGTGTGATATTTTTAGTGTGCTTCGATTTCGTTTCATGCATGGCGTTGACCCAGGACTGTAAATCTGTCGGCCCGTGTACCTCGTCTAGGTCTAATCGAAACCGGTGCCAGTCAGTGAGTTGTGTTTTGGGTCTGAGTGAGCGGGACGGGGCTTGATGTGAGGATCAGCTAGCGTGATTTCGATGATGTGATGATCACTGCCTAGGTTTTCGTGAAGATTCGTCCACGTGACGCTTCCCACACCGCGGTGCCAGCTGAGGTCTGGGTTAGTATCTCGCTCAACGCTGTTGCCCTGTCGCGTGGGGTCCGTTCTGTCGTTAAGGAGCATATATCTGTTTTCCAGAGCTTTGCGTTCGAAACGCATCCCGGTTTTGGTGGTGCGCGTATAGCCCCAGGATGTGTTATTCGCAATACAATCACCAGCTAGGATGATGTCCATGTGCTTATGTTGCTGTGCATACGCGTCTATCCACCTCACAGATGGCCAATCGAGTCCTGGAGACCAGTACACGTTGGCGAAGATAACATCTCGATTGTTGAGGCGACATTGTACTATAACCTGCTCCTCAGTTGAGTTGTTTATAGAGGCGGTGTCGATTTGAATAGCTAAGATATGTCTAGTTACGTACGTGATGGTGGTAATTGGTATATGGGTTCCTTGTGGGGTTTGTTCTTTTTTGGTGATACTGCCTTGCATAAAGTGATCGTCTCCAGGTAATGTAATAGGACTGTTGACTTCTTGAACCAGGATGATGTCAGGTTTGCTTGTCTGTTTATGGATAAATTTTGGAGAACCCCTTTGTTTCTGCGGAGACCCCGGCAGTCCCATTGCCAAATTGTTAGCGAACTATTTGGGGATGCCATGTTGAGATAACGTAGGAGATAAAGGTTCCTCGATGTTAATAAGTGTGGGTGCGTGCGCGCGAGCCATCATCTGCATATTGGCTGCTAATTGTTGAACTAGTACGTCGGTGCGTGCGAATTCGTGTTTCATGTAGTGCATCTCGGTTTGTATGGTACGAATAATCGCGACCTCATTCATTAGCAGCTCGAAGGCGTGTTCAAGACGTTGTATGCTTGTGAGTTCCGGTGCGAACCCTGCTGTGCGGGATGCATCGGGGCGCTGAATCGTTTGGGCGTATGATGTATGCAAAGTTGGAACGCGCATGACGGGAGCTGTGTATTGTGAAGGAGAAGAGGACGGTGAAAGTGTAGATAAGGGTTGTGAACGGGCCGGCTCACCCACCTCCCGTGTTGAAGAGGTAGATCGGTTTTGTGCCATGAATTACTTGAAAAGAGCAACACAAAGAGGAAAAAGAAATTCAAATGCCTGTTGCGCAAGTCGAGCAACTGGAGACGAAAACTGGGCAAGGAAATCACGTATGTGCTTCTCTGCCGCAAGGATGATTGCAGACCAGATTCCAGAGCTTGGTTGCGAACGGTCAGATGGTTGGTCAACACGGAGAGGATGTTGTTCATTGCACCTCTTTGTTGTCAGTATCTGGCTGTAGGATGGTCCCGTGCTTTCGTGTCTTTGTTAGAAATTTTGTTCCGTGGTTTTGCTCTGGGCCGGTGTTTTGACAGAAGTCTGGTTTTGCCTCTTCCCGTTGGTGTTCTCGTTGAGATGTTTTGCTGTCCATTATTTGAGTGGAGTCCGCCTTTTGTGTAGTGCTTAAAGTTCTAGTAGTGGTGGAGCGAGAGGCTGTCAGGTTCTCTTGGGGGATAGATTGTTCTAGGGCCGGAACGTTGGTGGCATTTGTGACCGAGCTGCGAGCTGTTGTGTAGTCGAGATTGTTGACTTGACGTATGCGACGTATTTCAAGCTCATCTTTCCATATGACGCACTGGTGAGATGAGGCCTCGTGGTTTTTGCCACAGTTACAACATCGTGTAGGTGTCTCATTGGCGTTGCATTGTGTTCGCTGGTGTGGCCCAGAGCATCGGGAACATGTTGGTGCATATTAGCATGTAGATGCAACATGTCCGAAGCGAGAACATCTGTGGCACTGTATCGGCTTTTCCACGAAAAGTTCTACTTTGTGCCGGACAAGCCCTAGGAATATGTAGTCTGGGAGTCTTGGAGAGGCGAATGTTATTGCGACAGATGCGGACGTACCGAGCCGACGTGCAGATATCATCGGCCTGTTGTCACTCGATCTAGGCTGAGCTATGGTGTCTTTTGAGTCGATCTTGATAGTTGCGTCTATTCCCTTGATAACTCCTGTTGCTTGAGCGGGTGACCGTGGCTCGAATGCTCTAACCAAAATTCCTAGTAGTGACGACACCTTCAGAAGCGAGGAGGATGCAGCCATGTTTCGAGTGTCAACAGATAATAAGTTGAGTCGGTAGTTCGGACGGATTTGAATTACTGACGCTGGCGCGTGTGATTCGAGCAGCTCTGTGAGTTTCAGTTCGTTCAGCTTTGTTGTTATTGTTGTTTGGTCTATGGGCACATAAATAACAGTAAGTCCTGGAGACTTGTTCTCGATGGAAATGATGGTACTGCTGCTCGAAGTCGTTGATTGGGCCCCATGACGACGTTTCTTGGCTTTCTTAGACAGCTGCAGAATAAAGCCCTCATCGTCAGTCGTGCCCATGCTGTCTGAGTCGCTGAAATCATGAAGGCGTTGCCCAGGGGTCAAATATGCTATGTCCATGTTGATTTCCGAAGCTGAGGATGAGAATGTGGGGACTGTCTTGCACTCGCCTTTAGGTGATGGAGTTGGCGGGGGTAAACCAGGCGCCGGTGGAGACGGAGTTGGGTTGGTCTCTGGTGCAGTCTGTGGTTGCGCAGGTGGTCGATCGCCGTCTGCCGAGGACATGCCGCAGCGGCAGGTGCACGTACCGGAACCTTAGAGGTGGCAACTTCTGTTATATAGGATTATATACAGAAAAATTGAAGAGCAGTAAAATCGTTCTGCAGTCTAAAGGACACTTCGTCGTCGTTTTTCCAGTTCTTGGAGGTACGTTCATGGGCCGTCAATATCGCAAGCTGTGAATAGGAACTCATTGCTTGTCATTATACGACGGTACATATAATATATAACTACATCATATAACATAATTATATCTGTAAATGTATTGTCGCGAGCCGTATAAAATAACTTATTTCAGGCCCTTATGCGACAGGATGCATGATGCATAGCTGGGATGTATATAATAATGCCTCTTTCCTGTACTATAATATTCCAGCATGTTGATCATGAGCTTGTATGGAAACGAAACAATTTAAACTGTATTTACTAGTAGCGAGTAAATACGATGGAGTTCGGGGTTGTAGCTTTGGAAGGCAACGAGGCATTTGTTGCTGCGTTGAACGATACACTCTTTGGTTGAATATTCTGTACTTTAACGCTTTATCTGATGTACGTATCCCCTGCACTGCATACCGTCATCCATAAAATGTGTTGTATCAACGAATAAAGCAGCCCATGGGTAGGTATCTTGCTGGGCGTTTGCGCTCAAAAGAATCGCGTACATCAACGGCAGACTGAGAATATAGCGCTTCCTGCTTCGGTAGGTGCAATGCGCGCTGGACCGTCCTATCGCGCCTGTTTGCACAGACACCAAAAAGGAGCATAAACCCGATTGCGATCGGGCTAGGTCTATTTACACTGACGTGCAGCGTATTGTGCGCCCCCTTTTTTACGCATGATAAAAATCTGTCAGAGTGTGTTAACGTGCAGTCATTGGGACTGCCTAAATATACTTAACGTGGTTGAAAGCAACAGCAAACGGAAGCACAAACTATTGTATACAGCGTGCAGACAAACTGGGGTCATAGACTTGGCAAACGTAAATTGGAGCCGGAAGTTCGCGGAGTACGCCGATTGAATTTCGGCGACAAAAGCTCGACGTCACATTGTCGCGAGAGCCCAATCGTTTTTTTTGTTTTTTTTTAAATAAATTTTATTTCAAGATTTTTGTTTGCCTGGTACTTTTATTAGCCTTTTTTTCTGTAGAGAAGGGATGGGGACCTACAAACTTCGTTTCCGTATCCTATTCTTAATATAGATTAATTTACATCGTAGGTAATAGCAAAAGCTAATTGACACTGTAGCATTTAACTACGTTTCATGCGCTTTGTCAAGATACCACTGCGCGTTACCAAGGCAACCAGGTGGCGCAGAGCCGTGGTAACTCGCTGTCATAATCTCAACGCATGTTCCAGAAATGTTGTCATTGTAACCAAACTCTTCTGGGTGAATGATCATTGATGTCAGATCAAGATAGAAGATGAAGAGTGTATTTTGTTAAAAATGATGCGTACGTTTTCTTTTGCATATAGCAAATAGTTAGGATAATCTGTAGCAAAAGATAAAAAAAGAGTTGATACGAGGGCGCTTTAAGTTCTTTCTTAAAGCCTAAAACGTCGTCAATAAAAAATTGGAGTGCCTCAGACGTGGCCTGACGTGCCCAGCACTTGATATAAGTGCGTCGCGTACAGCCCACAGTTAAGAATTCGGTATTGGCCCCTAGCGGGGCCAATAGGAGCGGTGCGATCGTTTGGTGGTGACGTAGTGACAAGTATCACGTGACGAGGCCAGCTATTTTCTCCGCTCTGCTTTGCTTTGGTTGTGTGCTATAGCGCGTAGCGGCAAAACGGCTCGATAAGTGCATTTTGTTTTTGCTATCACGCAAAACGTGCATAAAACAAAATCTAAAAAAACAAAAAAAAATGAAAGCCGTTTACAACTCCCTGTAACGCCGAATTGGAGCGCAGCTCTTGAGGACGAGGAGGGAAGGGTAATCAGGGGAGGGTATACCCCTCCTCCTTCTCCTCCCCTCATTCTTCAATCTCCTCCGGGGGGGGGGAGGGGTCACGTGACCTCGGGGGGAGGGGGTCACGTGATCTGGGGGGTCACGTGACCCCCCTCCCCCTCCTCCCCCCAAGTGACTTGCCCCCCTCCCCCTCCTCCCCGCAGGTCACGTGACCCCCCCTCCCCCTCCTCCCCCGAGGTCACGTGACCCGGGGGGGGGGGGTCCCGTGACCTTCCCCTCCCCCTCCTCCCCGCGGTCATGTGACCCCGGGGGGGGGCTCGCGCGGTGCATTATGGGATATTTCCCATAATGCACCGCGTGGTTACGCCGACGCCGACGGCGACGCCGACGCCGCTCAAGCCGGAAACGGGCGCCTAAGAGCTGCGCTCTAAAAACAAATCTGAAGATGCCAAGCGAAACGATCGGCAGCTCTGTGTAAGTTATGATGGAATCCTACTACGATAGCTTCATGGCCGCCAACACTGCTCGGATACTTCGCCGTGGAGACAAACCTGCATATATATTCTTCTACGTGCTCTTCGCGCGCTTCCGGACTTCAAGCAGCAAACGAAGAGAAATTCGTAACCACGTTGAATTAACCCGAGACTGGGTAGAGAAGAAGCATAAGAACGTAGAAGGGACAGACGTTTTGATGTTTCTTCTCTACCCCAGTCTCAGGTTAATTCAACATGGTGAATATTTACCAGCTCGCCTGCAACCTTATGATTTTTTTTTAGAAATACGTACTCTATGTTACAATTCTCGTTGAAGGCCGTTCGATTCACGGGTTCCCGAAGCTACGACTGCAATTCCAATGACTCCAACGGCAGCTCAAGTCGGTGGGAAGGCCTAGCAAGTCACTGTCGGCCTACAACCAGCGGCCTCGTTGATTGGATTGTTCGCGCGACACCCCCCTCCCCTCCCATTTTTTTTCTTAGTTACATATGAATAGTTTGAACTTTGACATAGTCCTTCCGGTTAGAAGGTGCGTCTTATCTCTTCGTCGTACACTTGTCATTTTCGCAGTGTTGTGCAGTGGTGACGGATGCTCTCGTCCCAGTGACGCACCAGTTAATTCTATTTGTTGCTTTCTTTGATTTAGACCTCAAATAAACACACTATTGATAACCCTCGCACCATGTGATACGTACTTTTTATTTTTGTGCCTCTCTCTAAACGGCGCAAACAAATTGCGAAAAAGAAAAAAAAAAACGGCGATTGAAATGTTAAATTTAACGCCTGCACGGCCATCCTCGCGATTGGTTTCTGTTTCACCTGCCTGTTCCCAACCGGCTGAAAAAAAGAAAATGAAAAAAATGAAAGTGAACTTGCTCCGGGAACCATGCCGTCCCAGAATCTACCTGTTTGGTAACTTGACAAACCTCCGAAGCCACGACGACGACCGATTTGGTCGTGGTCAGTATACGATAACACGACGCTCGGTCACTGGGTCCTGTTCCGTACGTCGCGACGCCACTGTTCTCGCGTTGCTCGAGCTTCATTTTGACGAAAAGTACTTCGAAAGAATTAGGTCACACGCAACACCAAACCCTCGTTGAAATTAACGGATCAAACATGAATTGTGAGCGGTACACCTCAACCTAAACATGCTACCAACGAAGCTCAGAAACGGTCACGTGATTCTTGGTACTACGTTAGGACAAGGAGCCGCCTGGTGACGGCACTTTATCTTATCGGGACTAATAGGGCGTGCATACCAAAGCTTTTCCCGACGACCTTTCTTCCCGTTTTATGAAACCTCTTTTAGAACGAATACAACGCCCTTTTTTTTGGCTTCACTTTAATAAATATCACCGCGTTCATTCACCTACTAATTAATCTGAACTCTTTTCACTTCCAGAACTAAAACTAATTATGAAATACTATATTTTTAAATTTTGTTAATTACATTAAGAATAAGAAATCATACTACCTAAAACTCGGGTCTAGCGAGCCCTCAAGGTGTCGCCGTAGCATATACACCTCAAATCCACCTGTACAAAAATATGTTACATTCCTTTTTTTATTTCTTACCAAAAACAATTAAAAATATAATACGCTATCAGATTTAGTTGTATCATTTACGCCACCGAGGTCATTTTTATTAAGAGTATGTAAACAAAAAAGGAAATATAAAAACAGATAAGACGGACTGGAGTTTACTGCAACGTCAGGAGAGCGCGCTCACTGCACTCTGCAAGAAACTCTTAACTGTCCAGACTCTAGCGGTAGAAATCAATGCGTGCTCCTAAAAGAAAACACAAAAGCTATTTCGTGACCTTGAATTTTTGTTTTGTTTGTAGTGTGCCCGAGGCGCCTAGTACCAATGCACGAGAAAACTGTCGTTCGTCTAATAGGCTAACTCTATAATCAGCCGTCTCTTTCATGGTCATGTATACATTGGAAATCGTACAAAATACCTGGCAGTTGTTTCAGTAGAGGCGCAGACTGGACACGCATTTCATTTTCATGTGCCTGCTCGTCCGATTCCATTGAGAAATTTCTGTGTATAGGCGATGCCGAGTCGTGATCGATGTTTAGCGTTCGAAAAAGAAAAAAAAAAATCTTTCCAATTGCAGGAAGCGAAAGTGTGCACGCGACCTGGTTAAGAAACATCATAAAATAACGAACATCGTCTTGTCCGTTATTTTATTTTCTTGGTGTCTCAGTGATTAAACTAAAAACTTAACAACGCTCTTTTTTTCTTTCTTTTTTTTTTTTATTGTACAAGTAAACTTTGCATTCATGAACGTACGTTCTTCGCCTAAATGCAAGGCTAGCATTCCTGACCGGATGTCAAAGTTTTAGAGATGAGCGTTACCTTATTGAAATGTTAAACGTGATTATCGGAAACTTTCAATGAGAAAAGCTGACGCTTTTGGCCGTTGGCCGCCATCTTTCCCCATTGAAACTCTCCAAATATCGCTTCTGACTTTTGAATAAGATAATGGCAAGTTCTGAAAATTTCGGCATCTGGGCCGGACTGTTAGCACTACTTTTGGATGGAGACTGCGCGTTCAGCGATACGTGAATTATTTTTGACGTAATAAAAAAACACTTTTTGGAGGCATTCTGTACAACTGCTTCCGTCCACCGAGACAGGTCACATACTTGAGTGTGAACTTGATACCATGAGTCCAAAATGGACAAAACTGCAT
This sequence comes from Ixodes persulcatus, assembly GCA_013358835.2. NCBI lineage: Eukaryota > Metazoa > Arthropoda > Arachnida > Ixodida > Ixodidae > Ixodes > Ixodes persulcatus. Next base: position 576,208 of record JABSTQ010009660.1, on the reverse strand, counting down.
TTTGATTTACAGGGGTACCACTTGCTCAGCACCACTGTGTGTCAGAGTAATCGTCTATGCGTATCTATAGGAATGGTCGTGGGCTTTTTTCTTCCTTTTTTTCTGTGTATATATACACATATTTTTTTCCTTCTCTCTTTTTCTTTTTTTTAGAGGGGGAGGGGGGATGTAGGCGGCTGAGTTTGTTGCTTGGAGCTCTTGGAGCGACAGCTCTCCCCGCAGGATCCCGATGTTTTGAGTTCAATCCGCACCCCTCCCCGTTTCGATCTGGATGTGCACCGTACACCGGTGTGCGGAAGCGTATCAGCATACTGCGTGGTGCACGTTAAAGAGCCTCGCGTTAGCTGTGCTATCGTCTTGACTAAATTTCTCACTTGCAGCGGTAACAGCGTCACCATGCTCTGGCACACTAAACTCAGGCTTTAAATTTTGTTTTATCCCACGGTATAAGCGTTTATTTTAAGCAACTTCTCCATCCTTTGATTTCTTGCCTGTTTTGGTGACTTGGCATTCTTCATGAATATTTGTTTTCCACTAAGGAAATAGCCCGTTAGAGCTGGCAGTTTCGAAAATAATAAAACTGAACATATTATTTCAAGTAAAACTCTCACGATGAGTTGATAAGAGCTTAGATAAGCGACGTTATTAGGGGACGCGGAGAAGATAAGACTTCACTTGCCAGAAATTTTTTAGCTTCGGGCTGAGAGAACAAAAGAAAGGAAAAGGGGAAGTCGGGGTACTTGAGTGGGGCTATACATTGCGCCATCTTTTCCCTGTTTTTTTTTTTTTATTTTTCTTCTTCCTGTTTCGTTCTTTTTTTCCGTTGGGACTATACTTTTGAGTAAAGACGCCTAGTAATATAAGCTCGTTCTCATTAGGGAGGAGGAGAAGATGAGTTAGGTTTTTGTTCTTGGGAGACGGGCGACTCGTGGCCGCCCTTTGTGCCCACCGTCCACGCGAAGCGCTGGTGCGTGCGCGCGCTCGCGGGGCGTGTGTTCGGTGAATGGGCCTTAATTGGATGAAGCACGCGACCTCCTTTAACGAGATTAGGGAACTCGCCCCGGGTCGGAACGCTGCGTCCCAGCGCTGCTCCCGGATAATTTGATCGGGACTGGGCAACCTCCCCTCAAAGCGACCCCAAGACGCTCCAAGAAGGCGCCCGCTCTACTGCTTACCCCCGACAAGCGGGTCCGCCAATTAGAAAACTGGAGAAATTGGGCGCGCGTTACCGCGTTTCCACTGACGCGCGCGTGCTAAGCCTCGTGACGCTGATCCCTGGAACCAATCAGATGGGATCCTTTGTGGCACGTGACCACGCACCCCGCCAGCGGCGTGAAGCCCGATTTCTCATTGGTCCAGCTGTTGTTGACCCTTTTACTGTTTACAAACACAAACCGTCTCCTGCCCCTCCCCCCCCCCCCCCCCTAAGAGACTTCCGGTCGCCCCGTCAAAATTTCCAGGACGATGAAGTTCCACAGAAATCACGAAATGGGGGAGTTAGTGAGGTCCTTATGATGTGCTGTTACACATATAGGGGGAGGAGAGGGGGGGGGGGGGGTCGGTCGTCCTACATTATAATACTATTAACGATATACGTGTACGTTTATACTGCCGGAAGTTTGTTGACCTCGCAATGGGCGTCTGGTATCTCAGCTTTAGATGGGAAATTTCGTCAGTGCAGTATATCCGCTAGCTTTGGGTCTTTAATGTGCATCACGCACATTCTTTAAAAAAGGCTCGACATCGTCCTCCCTAAAGAAAGGAACGCTCTCGTAACCTATGCTCCTTTAGAAAGGGAGAAACTTTCGTCTCAAAAAGCAGGGGAGCAAAGTTCCTCCGTCGTCTGCATCTAATTATGGCGGTCCCGAATCGGGCAAATCGAGCTCAGTAAGGTTTAACGAGGACGCTACATCTATTGTACGGGCGAAAGGAGCAGCGAAGAAAACAGAACCGAACTAAGCACAAAAGGCACGCAAGCACCCTGCAGCAAAACCTTCCTGTCTTGGACGCAGTTTCCGCGGTTTTCATAACACGTCGTCAACGTCGACACGTTGTTCCGCAATCCGGAGGCGACCATGTTAGCCCATTGTACGTAGCACTGCTGACACTGCTCCGGAACTTCGCTGTTTCTAACGGCTTTGTCTGCTCGTTCGACAAAATTAGTGGTTAAAACGTCAGTGCAACCGAGGTGTTCTGCACTTTTGTACTGTGAGACAGAATCACAGGCGGCCTTCGCTGCCGCTGAAGCTCAATTGGCTCAGAAACGTTTATTAAATAACGCGCTCGCGATGTGCTCAAAAAGCGAAAAAAAAAAAAAACATGGGGCAGGAGGACGGAACTTTTCTCCCGTCTGCCTGGAGGAGAAAAACGGGTCGTTCGTCTCTTCTTCTCGTGTCCGCTTGGGGGCGCGTCAGTAGATGGGAGGAAAACGCGCCGATGCTACCTTTTTACTCCTTTTTTTCTTAGAGTGCAGTAGTGATCCACGACCGCACGCCGGTGCGATGCTCATTTATATGCATCGAAACGGGGCACGGGTGGGTATTGAACCCAGGGTGCCTGTGCTCTGCAGCGCGAGCTTTCGCTCCACGTGCTCATCCGAGCTCGTATGCTCTAAAGATCCTGGGAAACGTGGCGCCATTCATTGTTGCGTAAATAAACGAGACATGTGCCCCGCGCCACTTCTGGGAAGAACATGGCATCTGAAATCTAGCTCAGTGCAGCGCTGTGCCGCCATGCTCTTCCCAAGGGCTGCACGTTGCACGTGTCTCTTGCATTGACGCACCTTGCGATACCTTTAAAGCATGAAGGGACTTTAGTAGGCCCTAACCCACTCGGCCACCACTCGGGCCTGCAGGAGTAATAAAAAATCACGAACAAATCCCCCAATAACCGGACCTTTAGTTAATCACCCGAAGAACTGGTCATAAAACGTTTAATTAAGTTTACGAGAAGCAGTGTTATGTTGGGGACTGTTTGTCCTCTCATTGGCAGGAAGTTCGCGGGGACTTTACTTGTCAACACCGCCCTTTTCTAGCAGTTTATAACGAAAAAAAAAACAACAGAAAGTTCCGTTTTTCCTTAATTTGACATTGCACTGGAAGCAGCGTGCTCGTTGAACTAGTCATGTTTGGTCACGTGATTACGCTCGTGGCACTATATCTAAGCGTAGAGAGTGGGGTCAGGTGATGAGAGGGGTGCAGTTGACTGGTCCGGCCAGCGCGTGGCTCTCACCCCATTGTCGGCTTCGTGGTGAGCAGTACGTAGTGGCCTCATCTTCGCCGTCGCTGTTTAGGTTGTAGCGCGCTTAATGGCGGTCCTCTGCCGGCTTGTGGGGGAAGCTTGCGTTGCGCGGTTTCTTTGTTAACTCTAAACGAATCATTTGACAAATGGACCTCGCGTGCACGGTGGCATTTAACTCGCCGGCTTTCTTTTTCCTAATTGTTGTCGACTTTTGGGTCGGTGATGTAACGTTTGGTTTTTCTCTTGCGGCTCGGTTGGCAGCGCTATAACAACATAAACGCTGGCTCGTGCGACATAAAAAACAGAAAGTTCGTTCTGTTGTTTTTTTTTGTTTTTTATTATTTATGTTTGCGTATTTACACGTGGTTGTCAATTCGGACTATAATTCAAATCAGGACACTTTAGCTCCGGTAGGAAAATGAGTTCCCGAACTTTCAGAAACTGGTTGTCGTAGATCCACTTTTGTGAGGGCAATGAAGATAAGCGTGTTTACAAAAATGTTTGGTCTGAACAGCTCTATATTTTAAAGTAAGCCAGCCAACTGTCTCCAGTGCCGTTTTATGTGAACCCTCAACTTAGTTCAGTGTTTCCTCGAAAGACACTTTCAGGTAACCTCAATTCAATATTTATTTGATGAAGTGAAACAAAAATCGTTACTACTGGGTGATTCAAGGAGCGGCCAGGCTCTTTAAATCGACCGCAAAATTCGGTTTCTTAACCTATCGCGCTACGACTTTGTGCAGCGTTGCCCACAGATGGTGCATTTGTTTTTTTTTTTGTAAATTTTGCACAGAGCAAACTTACCAGAGGGAAAAGTAAAGAGAGAAAAAGGCTTAGCTCCTATGAAATTGCGGCGAAGCCAAAGGTCTTCAAAAAACACGGCGCCGTTTCGTACGGCAGACAAGAGATGGCGCAAGCGGTCGCGACGCCAACGGCCGCCAACGAACGAGCGTAGAGCGCCGAGAGTCGGCGTCATTAGCAGACGATCCTTTCGACTGGAAAGCTGCGCGAGCTTTTCTGATATCAGTTGCCAATGGGCGCGCTCAGTAGCGGCTCCCTCAGCTCCGAACGGAGTCACTCGAGTCGGAGTCCTCGGAGCGCCTACTGAACGGCAAAAAAAAAAAAAAAAACCGCGGCTCCAAATCTGCTTCTACGCAATCTCCGCTTCCTCACCTGTGCCAGACGGTCTCCGAATAAACTGGAAGCAGACGATGGCGAGCACGATCGCTTTTATTTGACGCCGGTATTGGAGAAGTCTCGACAAGGTCGTTGAAGAAAAAGCGAGTGATTGTACACATCAGCGCTGCTGTTCGAAGCGATGCAACGCGATCGAGCCCTTCGCTTGGTGGTACAAAGGCAGCTACTGTTATAAAAACCGACAAAAACGTCGTCAGCACATCAGCACGAGCGAAATATAGAGCTCGGCGAATCTAAGCCGCCGGTTGCGATACTTTTATACGGCCATACGTTTGTTCTGCCCTTCGAAACGAACTTCCTATAAAATTTATTCGTATAGACACGGGAAGTTCGGCCGCGCTCGGCGATCAAGGTTTTGTCGGCCGAAGCGAGCGTCAGCCAACGTGCACCCCGATTTAGCTACGCAAACAAAACATTAATCGGGATCATGCTCCGCGTGAGTGTTCAACCGGCTACCAAAGTCGCGTTCATGCCTTGCTCCGTTGAGCGCGGACAGGACTAGTTTCCGTGCAACGGCGATGAAGACACGGCGTCAAATGAACGTTTACGTTGTTTATTAGCATATTCAAACCAAACAAAATACGGTCCGATGCATTTTCCGAAAAGAGCCTCACCTGAAAAAGAAATTCGAACGCGTTATTCGTGTTACCTCGAGCACTTTTCATTAACAAACGCGAGCAAACCGCACACCCGCGACAGAACCGACGCAGCTTATCCCGCCATTTTGTTCGCTTTTTCTCTTTTAGCGCCGGAACTTCGTCAGCCATCCGGAATTACGTCATGTCTCGCTCCTTTCACTCCTCATGCACCGTCTCCGGAGACGGTGCACGAGAGCGTGACTCCAAAAACTCGGAGTAACGTTCACCGGAAGTCGCTTTTTGCCGTCTAGTGGAAGGAGCGCTGACTCCTTGACTCCTGGAGCCGCTACTGAACGCGCCCAATGCATTATTTTAGCATTCTTACTAATACAACATATTGAATAGACACATAATCGATTAAAAAAAATGGTTTGTCGGGATATTTTGACTTTTTTTTCGGATTACTTATGTCGTCCGCTTAGCAGTTCCTTGTTGTTACCGCGCCTGTTTTCGGTTCTGCGACTGTCGCCGCTGCGGAACGCGCGCCGCTTTTGAGTCGAAAAGAAGGTCTGCTAATGACGCCGACTCTCGGCGCCGTATGCTCGTTCGTTGGCGGCCGTTGGCGTCGCGACCGCTCGAGCCATCTCTTGTCTGTCGTGCGAAACGGCGCCGTGTTGTTTGAAGACCGGTAGCGTCGCTGCGTTTTCATAGGAGCTAAGCCTTTTTCTTTTTTTACTTTTTCCTCAGGTAAGTTCGCTCTTTGCAAATTTTACAAAAAAAACAAACAAAAAACATGCACCATCTGTGGGCAACGCTGCACAAAATCGTAGCGCGATAGGTTAAGAAACCGAATTTTGCGATCGATTTAAAGAGCCTGGCCTCTCCTTGAATCACCCTGTATATTCTTGGGCCGGCTACGTAAAGGCCAATAAATGAATAGAATGCACGATGTATTAACTACAATAATGAAATGTGTGCACACTTAATAAAGCATTAAACGCAGAAATCGATAGCATACACATAGAAATCATAAGAATTTACATATTTAAACAATATACGATAAAAGCGTATGTAAAACAAATTACAATGATATAACGACATTTTACAGGGAAGAAAAAATTATACTAAACATTTAAAAATAAAGCGTGCCTATTTTTTTCTTATTATATAATTTAATGTTAAACCGATTATGCAGTAAAAACAAATCACTTAGTAAGGTTGATGTACGCTTCTTTTTAAGTCAGTCCAAGGACCTAAAACTTTGGCAAAGGAAAAAGTGCTATCGTCGAGTATGCCTGGTCCAGCCCGTCATTATTTTCGTGACTGATTGTATACGGGACAGTCCATAACTAGGTGCCCGACGTCTTCCACTGGATGGCTGCACGAGCAACTCGGCGCCTTCACCTGCCGAATTCGGTAGAGAAAGCTAGCATCTGTACGCAGCTTTAACTTCGGAGGCGATGAGTTAACGCTCAAAAAGGTATAGTCAAGTAAGTCTGTATTGAGCAGCGAAGAGTTTGAACAACCAAACGAAGCAGGTTGTTTGCGGGGACGCTGTCGAGTAGACGCGGACTGTATCTCTTGGCGTCACTCTTCGTGAGAGGCGTGAGGTGTGTACTGGTACTTCAATGCGCTGCGGTGGCTAGGTGGTCTGTTTTGAGTATTTCCTAAAAGCACGATATGTTCAGGAACCAATTGAAGGCGTATCATGTCGCCAAATTCTATGGCATCAGAACGTTCTTCGCAAATGCGGTACACAAGACAGTGCTTTTCACTAATAGTGGTCGTTGTATTACTAGACTGCCGACCTGTTTTGCAGTCAGCACATATTGCTAGGGAATTTGCTGCTGAATCATCTTTGATGCATATTGCAGTCGCAAGTACAGCATGAAGTTCCGCTGTAGTTGAAGGTGTGACAGCCGAAAAGGTGACCAATGCTTAAAACACGGTAAGACCTACGGGTCGTGGCTGGTTCATCCAGTATACACGTTGTGTTACGGTATTTTTCTTTTAGATGCGAAATTGTCAATATCATTGCAACGCGTCTGCGAACCGATGCCATATGAATGTCTTTCATGGTGCCATATGAATGTCTTGAACCCAGTTTGTTTCTTCAGGAATCAACGAGGAGACACAATTTAGTGCTTGAAGGAAGCGTCTACAAACAATTAATTAAGTGAACGCAAACGCTAAATAGAAATGTTTTTTTTTTTCAGTATTTAACTACGGGAAAGAGCGCGGTACTCTATAAAAATGGCCATCTGCTTTCCATTTTTTCAAAAGCGTTCTAAACGCATAGCATTTACTTCACGCACCTCCTTTTACGGGCACAGCAAGGAGGTCTCTGAAGGGCACACTACGAGAGTTTTTTTAATATGTAAACCCGTCGCAGTACCATTGATATTCTGACATCACGTGACGTCATGATGTCACATGACGTGATGCTTTCACGTGACGTGCCGCCTCGATGTTGCGTCATAATATCCTTGACGCCACAGCATAACGTGACTGTGTGGCTTGGTCGAAGCAACGTCCACGGACAGAAAATACGCAAGAGCTGGCCATCGCTGTTATGAATTTAAAAATATCCTCGACGAAAGGGGAAGCGACGATACGTCCCACTGCGTTCCTAGGAAGCCGAGTCTTCGAGTCGGGCATAAGCTCGTCACGTCTGCACGCCATCAGAGCTCATAAAGCGCTCGAAAAATTGGCGAGCACTGGTTCTTTGAACGAACGAACAAGCGGATCGCCAAGTTCAAAACTTTTTTTCCCGCAAGTCGAACACCGAAAAAATAATCGAAAGCTTTTGTGTTTTTTTTGCCAATCACCTCATCGAAACTAAACAAATATAGCTGGAAGCATTAAGCACGTCGAAAACTTACAAAAGAGACACTATAAAAAAAAATTCCGAACTCGGAAGCACTAAACATTAGCGGAGCAAACCACAGATATCACGCCGCCGGCACTTCGCAGGCACGCATTTGCCCCAGGTTGTCGTCACAGCGAGAGAGTGCTATGCGCTATTGTCGTCCATGGCAGGGCGGAAACAAAAACCAGCCGCCCACAAAAACCGTGACTCGAAGACAAAGAAACACAGACACACACACGTGCGCACACACAACACAAACACGCACACACATCGAACGAATGCTTCAGGGAGTGAAGTTCCACAGCGCTCGCGTTCGGAGTGTTTGTTGCTCGACTAGTGTCCTCGCCGCGTGACTGTGTTGATTCGGCACCCTCTCCCCGCTCTTTCCGAACCCTTGCGTTGCGGAAAACCGCCCTGCGGAAGTGGGCAGAAAGCAAAAGCCGCTTCGACTGCCTCACATCTGTCAGTTGCAGCCGAGGGCGTCAGAAGCCGTGTTGATGACTGCCGGTTGGGTGTTGCGTGTTTCTCGCCCCCGAGCAAAGTGCCGGCTGCAGTCGTCATTCGCTGTGCTGGCTCGCGAGGTAGTGCCTCGATGCCGTCTGTCTGCAACGATGGTTCGCTTTGAGCGGGTTCGGCTTCGTTATAGGACAAAGTATGAATAAAGCGAATTTGCGAGTCGGTACGGAGCGAGAAGGAAGGAAGGGCAGAACTCGGGAAGTCGCGAAACCTGCCGAGGTGGGAGTTACTAGGTTAATATTAAAAAAATGCTTAAGAAATTGCTAAATATAGAAAGACAGATCACACGACGTTTAATTTCTTCCTTAAATTTTTAGCTATACAAATGCACCCACCTCGAAAAGTATAATAATGGTGTTTTGTGTTCATTGAGACAGTGGGAAGTAATAGTCGATCTCAATGGGGTTCTGGTGTGCTTCCGCTGTAAATGGGAAATTTAGCCGGTGCAGTACCAGTGCAAGTTAGTCGTCTTTGACGTGCATCACGCAGTAATGTTACTCCACCGCACACCGATACAATGCTGATCCAGATATCAACGGGCATGGGCATCGAGAAATCAACGGGCCGGGAGCCCTGAGTTCTGCAACGTGAGCTTTTGCTTCACGTGCTCCGAATCGCAGTACGTTAACGTCATTTGAACTGTCCGCGAGGAAAAACTTACCCCCTGGCAACGTCATTCTCATGCATATCAACATTATGTTTCAATTTTGTGCACTGAGGCTGCAGGAAATCGGTCTCCAAGTGCCGCTGAAGCTCCTCCTCCCCGAAGCGTTACGTCATTAAAGCAGCTTTCGGAATCCTTGTTCTCGGGGATCTTCAGCGCGTATCCAAGCTACGCACGGGCACACTTGCTATTTTCCAAAAGTTCCAAAAAAGACGTTACGACTGGTTTGCTGCCCACACGAGCGATACGCGCTCGGAGGCTGCAAGATCCTTTTATGCAGTAACGACCGGTTCAAGGTTTTTTGTGTTTTCTCGCGTTTACTTACATCTTCGAGGAAAACGAACGTGATGTGCGGATTCACGGGATGAAAATACTCTAAAATTCACCTCTAAGACGTTTTTTTTTTTTTTTTTTGTTTCAAGAACCTCTTTGCTTACCTTTAGGGTCACACTGCTTATACATCATACAAAAGACAGTCTGCATACAGATTCGAACGTGAGTCACAGCGAGATCCGTGCTTCGAATTCCTCATGGCAATGAGTTCAAGGAGGAAAACTGGCATGCCGCATTCGAACCACGGATAATGCAGCGACTCGTGTTTGCAAACGCTTTTTATTATGTGTGAGCAGTGCGTGTGACCCCGGCTTTAGAAGTTAGAACCTGATCACACTGGCGCGACAATCACCGATTGGTGTAGGCGGACAAGAAAAATCCAAATCTTTGGTGACTTGAGCCATCCGCCGCGATAAAACTTAGTACGAAACAACTTCTTTTTTTTTTCGTATCATAAAGACGCTTGATGGCTGGCTGGATGGATGGTATCGGGTACACCATTTATAACAGGCCGTAAGTTCCGCCACCTAGCCCACATTTTGCCAACATCATGTATCGACCAAGTTTCCCTACTTTTACCACAGTCTCGGGTTTTCTACATCATGATCATCATGTATCTGACGGATCTGGGAACAGCGTCTGTAATGTGTTCCTTTGGTGAAACTATGGTGGCTGGGACGTGTCTCCGACGTGTACGTTTACCACGCTCTCAAAAGCGGCCCCTCGATTTCCACCTGGTGACGTCATTGAAGTGTCAATATGTCGCCTACCGCGATCCTGACGATGGTAACAGTCAACGAAACCAAAGCAGACTCGAGATAGTACGTCGCGACGACAGCGTCCCTTACGTCCATCCATCTTTTCCGCCTCCATTTCGACAACCAACCCAGGATAGCGACATCATATAGGATGACAGGCCGGCCTCTGTGACGCAGTTCGTTGCCATTTCTGGACCACTTTCGATGTACATGAGCGGTATGAGATGCTAAACACACACCGGTTAATCCCACCACCCAGGCACCGTAGTGAAACAAAGCTTCAAAAAAGCTCTGTCATTATTTTTTGATCCACCGACGCACTCTGCGATTCCTTGGATGCCCTTCAGTTGGCTGCTGGAACCAGCCTTTCCCACAATTTCACGTGACCGACTCTTTCTCTTTGCCGCCCTCCACTGTCTTCATTTCAAGCTCATCCGTGTAAAACTAAATGAAAACACAACGACACGCCGTGGTGAATCCTCACTAAAAATAATTTCCTCTGTCGTCCCACGAACTTCGCCGCGGAGTTGTGACGCGTCCAGGCGATTTCCCCGTTTCTCGAGTCACCTCTGCCATTACCCTCACCCTCAGAAAACTTTAGGGGGCAGTCAGCTGCTATTGTCGGGAAAGAAAGAAAATAAGAGAGAGAGTGCAAAATAAAATGTGAACCAGGCGAAAAAACAAATGCGAAGAAGCGATCTCTTAAGGCTCACTCCTGGAGCGAGAGGGACTTGAGAGAAGCGGCAAGAGTGTTTCTTCACCAGTGGAAAGAGATGGGACGGGGAGGAGAGGCTGTTTTAAAAGCATTCGGGCTTGTCGCTGCAAGAGGGAGGAGGAGGAGAAGGCGGTAAAGAGAGACAGATAGAGAGGGAGAAGAAAGTCTGTATTTCTGGCCAGGACCCCGGGGTATCTCGTGGTGGCATGGTTAGCTCCCGTGCATCGTGCTGCCCTTCTGACGCCGTCTGCTGCTTCTGCTCTAACGTCGAGCCCTTTCGTGATGCGCTCGTGACTTTTTGTTTATGTGTTTGTTTGTTAGTTGACCTGATTACAATCCTTGACGGTCGTCGACAAGAAATACCGTTTCTGCAATATTTTGTCATTATGCTTTGGCACGCAGTGACGGCATGGTGGAACGCAAAAAAATAGATTATTCGAGTGGTGACGTGACACCCACTCAGACAGACAGTACAGCTGTGTCGTCATAGCGTGTTGGTGTTGCGCCGTACCTTTCGGAACCTGTCGTTTCTACGTCGTTTGAGTGAGTCCTACGTGGGAAGTTACATGTGCTCGGGTTCCATCGAAGTCATCAGCATGCGTTCGTGTTGGAAGGTAGTGCAACGGTGACTCGTGATGAGCTGAGGGCTCGAGAGAACCTGCAACGTGACCGATGGGCGGATGGATGTAGAGTGTCCCGACGATCGAAGCGTTTGGATTTGGGTCGCCGAGGCGGCGATGTGAGCGATTATGCAAACCCTCAGGGTCCCAGAGGTGGGCGAAGACGGAGAACTGGCGCTTGCGCATTACTTTCACGGCTGGACTAGAAGAAGGTCAGTGCCTGCATCCTTCACTTGTTCGATCATCCGGGGGCAGGAAGGAATTGACTTTAAAATGAAATGGTAGGCAGCTCGCGCCCTCTAGCCGGAATTCACTTAACATCTCAGGTGAATGTCAACTTATTCTTGAGTATATCTTTTCCACCTTGGGAAGTTGCCATAAATCATTAATAATTTATCGTTCGTAGCGCAGTTGCTCGAGAATCGGATAGTAGTAGCACCTTCTTATGGAGTGCAGTTGCAATGGAGATATGTGAAGGCGAGCACAGTTAGCAACTTTCACCATAAGAAACAAGTTTTTTTGTTTTGTTTTTTACATTACAATATAGGGATATAAAGTACTTACGGGGATTAGTACCCTTCAACTATGTGAAGCTGTTTTGGATAGAAAAGCACGAACCACGCCACACAAAGTGCGTCTTGATTGGTGTTTGTCTAGAGGACACGAGGATAATGATATCCACGTAGCGCCGCACACGCGTCCTCTCTCCGACATGTCTTTGTGCGAAGCGCACTTTAGCGCTTTCGCAATATTAAAACGAATACATGAGCGAATAAACGTCGTGAAGTTTATTTTTCCGTAAAGGATGCACCTGTCATATAATCTGCAAAATATTGTTTTATGATACTTTATTCAAATATTAGTTTTGACAAGCTACTGCTTTACCTGGAACAAACTGAGGGCAAGCTCGACGTTTGAGTGACGCTTTCACCTAGTTGTGGTTGATTTGTGGCTGGGTGTGTTTAGAACTGTGTTTCCACAACACAGCTTGCAGCTCGTGGAGTGAAAAGGTCCCGTTGCAAGTGCACTCTCTGCCTGTCTTGGTATTAACGGGCAGTGGCCTGCGTACTGTATATTGTGTAATCAGTTACTTCTGAGGCTGGTTAAGGACCCCAGGTTAGCAGTCGCTGCAACGGAGACGCTGGACGCCCCTTATAATCCAGCTTAATACTTCCATGTTAGATGCAATGCAAGGACATTCAGAAGTTGCTCAGAGATTCGGGGAATTAGCTCGTGACGTCGACTTCGTGCTTCCCTCTCGGCGTGTGCTGGCTCACCGATTCTTTAAAGGAGTTCGTTGTGAAGGCCTCTGAATAGCCCGTGGCCGCAGGGTTATTAACTTCCATTCAACAGATCTTGAACGCAGGAGATACGAATCACTATCAGCGGCTTAAAATGCTTTAAAGTTGCCGGTCAACGATATTGGGTTGGAATGTTTTTCACCTTCCACTACCTGACCGGCACCAGTGGGACCCAGGAATGCTCGTCCGCGATGCCACTGCACAACAAGCTTCTTGTTCGCGGTGTAATTTCAAAGATAAAAGCGAATTTTTTTCTTATTCTCTCATTTGCAAAGTTTGATGACGTAGTTCTTGAGTCGTATTGTTGACGTGCGGTACCCGTGCATGGTGACGATATTCAAGTGCAGCAAACAGATTAGACTCGAGCACTGCACGAACACCAGGCTTTGGCTTGTGACATCAACGCCTTGACAGGCATTCAGATAGTGGCTCGAGTTTAATGGCTGCAATGACGGGAATGGCGGAGCTCTATGTCTGATAATTAGCGCGTGCCGTGTGCTTTGAGCACGCGGAGCGAACGCTCGTGCTGCAGAACCCAGGGATGCTGCGTTCAATCCCCACCCCAGTCCGTTTCGATCAGGATGAGCATCGTACCGGCGTGTGGTCGAGTATCACTACTGCATGGCGCACGTTAAAGACCCCAGACTAGTGGTTGTACTGCACTGGCTAAAATTGCTTATCCACAGCTGGGAGACTCGTCGCCCCGTTGAGGCAGACCAAGTTTTAGGCTGTATAAATATAAACACAACCCAGTGCCATCCCCATTGCATGGAATTGATAAACACTGCGGGCATATATTAGACATTTTCGTAACAACATAGGAGATGTCGAAGTGAGGGGGATTGTGAGGTTGTTCAGATGTACGCTCGTGAAGACTCGAAAACTTCGTATATTTTTGAAGTGGCACGATTAATTTTATTTCATAATTATAACCTCAGAGAGCACAAAAATAAAATCATTCCCGAATAATCTCACGTGCCGTAACCGGAACCCTCACAATGCTTCAGGCAGACGGAAGGGGTGTCACATATTTCTGGGGAGGTCCATTGACACCAGATCGCGAGGCCATTTGTTTTGGCTACGAGTTGAGGAGGTGAATGTTTCTAATTATTATCAATTCTATTTTAGACTGCCATTGCGCGGGGAAAACAATTAACGCGTCTTTTGCAGATCATGAACGTCAAGGATTAAGCATAAGCGATATTTAATTAAATAAAAGTACAAAAATAGTTGCACCGTCCCTTAACCTCGCGCTTGAGGCCCAGCTATAGCAAAACGGGGATTATCGTTCGTTTTGTCTATAATGTACAGTGAAACAGCGATTTTGAAGCTGCGAGCTTGTGGTTTGATATCTAGAGTCCCTGATCGGCAAAGAGAGCGGATGCAAATAAAATTCTCATATCGAGACACGCTTTTGTTCCAGCCACTTTGACAGCGCTGTACGCTGTGAGTGAGGAGATCGAACTGCAGTGGGCGCTTTCTCTACCTTTTTTTATTTTTTTTTCCACAAAGCTCGGTGTTAACCCAACACAAGACCTCCAGACCGGATCCTTTACGTCATATTCCTCGATCGAGCACGGCGAAAAAAAATTGGACACGAATGCTGGGTCAGCGTTCGGCAGAAACTCGCGTTCAATGGCAAGCGTCGAGACGAGCGCTCGCTCGTGCTTTTCGCCTGTTTACTTCTAGTGCCAGCCGCCAGGATAGATAGCGATATCCGACGGCGTGGCACTCAAGCTTTTTTGTGACGTCATTTGTTGCCACTTCGAGACCGCTTTTGACGGGCAGGATAGGAGGCTACACACGCCAGTCGCAGGCGCATTGCAGGCGCCGTAGTAAAACGTAGCGTTATTCTGGCCTTATACACCACAGCGTAGCGCTCCCCCTCGGCCGAATCTCGCGGCAAGCACCGAGCGAAGCTGCAGCGCCGCACATCAAGGAGCGAAGGACGAAGTCGCGCGCCGGAGGAGCTGCGTATAGCATTTCCGACGTGTCCCGCGGCAGCTTTATGACGGCCGTCCCGTCGTGTCGTGCCAGTCTCGAAGTGATTTACGGCCACTCGGGGGAGCGGGCGGCTTTTTCCCATTTGGGCCGCGTCCCGACGACCCGGAGCGGTTTGAACATCGCTCTCGTCTCATGTCCCCTAAGAGTAACTGTGGGATCTACGCTTGAGAGTAGCAGCACTTCAGTTACAACTTGGTGCCTCGAATTGTTGCATCCAGTTATCCGAAGGTTTATCTGAAATCGCAGGAAACGTTTTTTCCCGTTTTTTTGAAAATGTCAGAGCAGTTCGCGACGGAGCAAAAAACGATTATCGCCGGAGCTTCCTGGTACCTCGCATCTAAATCTCGTGAAGTCGCCTTTTTCGGATCGTAATGGTGGCCGGGCACTCTGCACTAAGTACCAAAATGGCGGCGTCCACAAGAAAAATCAAGGAATCGAGTGCTGATGCTCTAAGCGTGGCGTCTCTTGGTGCCGTGTGTCCTCCGAGGGAGTGACGCTCCACCAAAGCTCTCACGTTTGGCGGCGTACTCTCTGCGTCCCTGCACTTGGGCAAGAGATACCTCAAACACTCGCCTGCTATCTTTTTCTATCTTCCTTTCTTTTTATTTATTTTTGATCCGTTTGTCCCTCGTTTTTTCTTTCTTTTTCTTAGTGGCGTTTGGAGTCTTTATTCGACGGCATTGTTTAATCCGTCCTTTTTATTTCTGTTTCTTATTGCGTTTTTTTTTTTTTTTTCACCGTCGAGGTAGTTTTGAGCAATACGCTCTCGCATACAGTCCTGTGTTTACTCATAGAAATGTAAATTAAACGTTCGCGAGCGTTGCAACAAACGCGCTACCGTTTCTTTTTTTATGATATGTAACTTTACGTATTTTATTGCCGTCTTTTTTCTAGCGCACATTGCGGCTTCTTCTCTTGGGTTGCACCTAACGAAAGCAGGAATACTGAATGTTCATGCTACCATAAGAAAGCTCCAGCGCGGACCGCGTTTAGAACTCCCCTTAAATGGCAGCTGTCACTTTTGATTTCTTTTCATTCCTACACACTAGCTTGTGCTTTTTTCAAGGAACAGTAAAGTCTTTAACTTTTGCTAAATACCGTGTAGAATAAGTAACTTTACTAAACTATTTATACTTTGTTTACTGTCGTTGGCTGGGAATTTTTATTTTTACTTAAAATGTTATATTTACCTTTCGGTACAAGTATAAAACTAACCACCACCGAAAATAAATAAAGTATGATTATTTCGGTAAATAATATACGGCTATGTTAAAATATGTTTATTACAAAAATACATCGATGACTCGTTTAAAACATCAACACCAAAGGGAAAGGCACTGGGATAAAAGATACAAATAAAGTGAAACATAATGTACGAAAACTATCGTGTGCTGTATAGAAGCTCGTTGCAGTTTAAGATAGGTTGAAGCTTAACTACGCAGTTTCCGTCTGGGACCCATTTTTGGAAGGCCTCACTTCGTCCTTAGAATCAGTTCAAAACAAATCGATAAGTTTTATACTTTTTCACAGGCATCGTACTGCTAGAATAACCTCTATGAAACTTTCATTATTATTACCGAATCTTCCTTTGCGTGGGCTCTCTTCCCGTTTATCTCCATCTCACAAAATCTACCATCATTCTTCTTTGAGTCATCATCTACAAACATCCCGTTATATATTTGCAGTCGTTTACATTACCAAAGCAAAATTGGCGTTCTCCTATCTGACACAAATGCTTTTTTTTTCACTCCTTCATCTTTTTTATTTGTGTAGAATGAAACCGCCTTTCCCATCAAATTGCAACTATTCATGGCCAAGCTACTTTCAAAGAGGTTCTTTCTAACTTTTTGTTTCGAACCATGATTGTGTGTTTGTTTTTTGCCTTTTTGTTCTTCGCGGTTTTCTTTTTACCAGTCCCCTCTATAAAATCGAATGACCTTGAGAGTAAATGAAAGAATAAATAAATGTACAAGTTGTTGAAGAAATGTGGATTTCAATTTCGAATTTAAAGATTTATTTGTATAGGTACGCCGTATATATTCTAAAACAAGACGCTGCTGACAAGGAGCTTGACGAGATCGTGGGTCTTGTTACAAATTCAGCTGCATTAAGAAAAAAAATCACCCACATTTTGTACAATTGAGAAGTTACACGTTTGAACAACGTATACAAAAACATACAAATACCTATTACGATAGAAGATACTAAATTGTATATAAATAAACAACAGTTCAAATGCATAACTATTATTCGGAAACTATCCACTATTACATGACCGAAATTAAACATTGCAAATGAAACATTCGACACAGAAACAATACATGAACCAAGGACTGCCTTCGAAATGATGAATGCATCGCTATCATCCAGGAAGAATGTTGTACAGAACGGCGCCCCCCCCCCCCCCCCCTCCGCCCCCTCCCCTTCCCCCAATGACGAAGCAGGGTGAGCTTGGCGGTACGGACGCTCGGCCCTACTTTGAAACGTCCATCGTCTCGTCAAGATCCTGGCGACTCTGCGCGCAACAAAGGCGAAAGCTGAGTGCTCGTTCTCTTCACTACGATGGTTGAAAACGTACCTGAGAGCGTCCACTTCGAATGAGTGACTGCTCTGTCTAGTGCTTTTGAATGTTCACCGCTACATTGAAGTTCAAGAGGTGGACATCCTGGATATTCTTCGCCGTGAACGCAGGCGGCTGCATCTAAATATGTAGGCGCTTGGCATAAATGAAATAATCGAGAGAGCCTGTAAATTGATTTCTGAAATTACTTGTCAGTTACTTTTTTATTCGCTGTAATTTCTATTTGAAAGCACGTAATTCTGATCAGTACACAAGGTGTGAGTGAGCGCAGCGCCACGAGTTGGTTACAGTGCAGATGTTTTTACAATTAATTTAACATTCCTTACATCACTGACATTGTTTTATATTATTACCGTGTGTGCGTTTTATTATTTCCACTTTAGTTTGATTTAACTATAATTTCAGCGAGGATAGTTCGTTATACGTTGCCTTGAAATCGCAATACTTCACCCCACAAATGTTTCGAAATATCCGTTCTCTATATATCTGAGATCAAGTTACGCGTCCCATAAAATAAGCACGAGTGAAGAAATATTGACTATTTTATTTATTTGAGCATTTTCTACCCCCCCCCCTCCCCCCAAAAAAAAAAAAAATTCCTCCCGAAAGCATATAAGCTGGAGGTAGTCCGCACTCCCCATTTGCTAAGACCGACTCCATGAACAGTGTTGCGAGCGGGCCCAGTGCATCAAGGGGGGGAGTTGTTTTGACATTTCGGGGGAGGTTTCGACTCCCGAACCACCCCCCCCCCCCTTCCCCTTGCCTACGCCACTGTACACACACATGGCACCACACACGCTAGGATCTGTTAGTTCTGCTCTCGGGTATTCATCTCAAAAGAAACTTTCACAATTTTTTGCTTTATGCTGCTCCATCTGTGAGCCGTAACGTAAATTAGAAGCTTTTTTTTGCCGTGTTTTCTCGCTTTGTATAGGAAAAAACCAAGATTATTTGGGCTTAGCCTTAGTTTTTTTTTTTTTTTTTCCTGTGACATACACTCTTGAAATTCGAGTTCGATAAATGCACCATTTAATGACACCATCGCAAAAACGTTTCACGTGCTCCGTTTATATCCGATGTTTTTCGCGCCCGAATACAGCCCGACAACACGTTCTGTATAGGAGGTGTTGGCGGAACCCTCGTCTATCTATATTTATTTTGCCTTAGGAACGCTTGCGGTGGTTAAGAGCAAGCCCGTTTCATGTTGACCGCCGCGCAGACGCACACTCTCGACTTTGGTGGGACGTTCGATGGTCAAAAATAACGCGACGACGCGACGGATCTTGCTTCTTCGGGAGACAGTGTCGCGCGCTTCTTCGTATTTTTTCACAATAGCGGCCAGACGCCACTCTAAGAATAGAACTGCTCCGAATAACCAGGCTCTCCGCCGTTTTTCTGGTTGTATATATATATGTATATACGCGCGCTCGCGCGAAAGTATTTAAAAATGAAAATTCAATAAAGAGCGGTACCCAATTGTCGTGACAAAATCACATTGGTGGTCGATAGCATGCAATTGGACGGAGGCTACTTTAGCATGGGGACCACATAACGTACAGACAAATGTTCCTTAAGTTGTTTACAGAGTACGCGTGTTTGTTGTGGTCGTTGCTGGCTGTTATAGATGAGCGTAGAAATTACTTGTTTTAACATACTGTGTACGGCAAAGGCTCCGGAGTAAACTTGTTCGCCACACAGTATGGAATCTTTTTGAATAGAAGTATGCGATATTGTCCGAGCTCTGGCTTTTATTTGGAACTCTCGATTTAATTTTCTACGTCTTTTCCTCTGGTTCGTTTTAACGAGCTAACCGAAAGAATTAATGGTTTCTCCGAGAAAGATGGGAAATACGCCTAGTTCTTCTCTAACGAGATAAATTATTGCTTTTTCGTTAATGCCGATAACTAAAGGTGCTTGACTCTCGTCACGGCTTGCATTTGTGAAGCTGTCAGCAACTCTAATAGGTATATTGATAGTGCGCTTTAGAGCTTGAATGAACAAAACTAAGCACGTTATTGGCGCGTATTTGACCTGATTTCATCGAAAAATTTTCCCCAGGAACAGGTCAATAAGGAAACTAAAACAAAAACACCAAAACCAGTGGCGTTTTTTTTTAGCTTTCTTCGATACTTTTTGTTTACCCAAGGAACGCAATACATGAGAATTAATCTTCTTTATCGTGCACGACAGCCAAGAATCAAAGTCATTGTCCCGCCGAACAATACCGACTGCTTCCTCTTCCATCGCCCAATTCGCCGTCTTATTATTATTGCTTTGCCACCGAAGAGACGTGGTGATCTTCCGAGCTTGTTACCTTTTTGTCTTCCGCCGATGATGGCGCCCTCGCTCCTTCCCGAACAACCCCATCTCGTCTACGCAACGAATCAGACCCGATGACGCCGCACGAACTTCTCCCGAACTCAATTCACGCCTTCCGTTCGCGAACGGTGCCATTTTGATTCGATGGTACTCTGAACAGTGGCGCTCACACAGAACGCGGGACGGACAACAGTATAGAACAACCGCTATAACGACGAATCTTCTCGTCTCCACTTTGTCTCGCCTTATAAGATGAACCGCTGTGGACGCTACGCAAATACCTCGACCAATCAAACGACCTCTCAAATTCACGTGACCTCGTGCACTCCGAAAGATCTAGCGCGCCTGCTTTCCCACAGAGCTCTCGGGAGGGCCAATCGCCGCAATCTCCGGAAAAGGGACTTGGCGAATGGCGAAGCCTAAACTTTTGTTTAGACACGAACGAACTTTAGGCTGTGTCGTATAGGCATGACGTTTAACACGCTCGCGTTATGATCAGTGAGTCACAACTCAGGCTGTGTAGAGTCTCGAGTTTCGGGTCTTATTTCCGCCTCGGCATCCGTACAATGCAGCGCTTGGCTCCCTCAAAAACGCTTTGGAAGAACAAAGCGGACGAACTGAATTTCTCTGAGCCGCATTCGCACTGCTCACGTACGTCGTACAAAGGACACGGATATTTCTCTGCGGACATTTATGACCGATTTATCTGCGGGCACGCCTCGGGATTGTTTCGTACATATGCTTTCTTCGAACATGTCAGCCCAGAGTTTTTTGTGTGGCGAACGTGAGAGGATTGTCACGCAGGGAAGGAACAAGCCTCTGACGGTCTGTTAGCTGTGGGTCCGGGGATTCTATGTGACCGCTGGATTGGCTGCGGATGGCTCGTAGCTTCCGCGGCGGTCCATGGTAAGGAGGTACGGAGTCTAGATACGCGGGGGTTCTCCTGCCCACTTGGCTCGCCACATCTGTTCCTGTATTGGGGGAGGGGGAAGAGAAGGGGCAGCGAAACCTTATTCCCGAGGTTCTTACTTCCACCGACATTGGTCGGTTGTACTCGGGAGTTGTGGCCGGAGTCCGGATACAAGTCAATACGGGGAGGGGCTTTCCTCTGCAAGATTCCACTTCCGTGGAATGAAGTAGTTCCCGCCTGTTTCGACGGGGACCTCCGCTAAGCCACTTACTGCGAAGGCACCTAACAAGATTGACCCGGCGGCCGTCTCCTGCTTGCACTGTCCCAGTCCTCGGAACGAATACCGCCTCATTGGTTTTTTCGTCTGCTTTTGTTTTCATTTCCTCCTGTGTTTTTTGTGTTTTTTTATCGGGGAATACCGGCGTGTAGTTTTACTTTGTCCTCTATTGGCCTCACCTTTTGCTGCTTCTGAGCTTATTGGCTTAGATATTCTCGCATCGGCTTGGCGTGTCTTGTCTCGACTTAGGGCTGCAGCTTGCCACCGCCCTGTCTCGACCGGTTCGGGACTTCTTTTTGGGCAACCTTGATGTCGTTTGATGCCACCTACTAAATTGTCCTTATTTGGTCTCCTTGTTTCTTTGGGTGCGCGATTTCGGGGCTGCTTCGGAGAAAGGCTGCTCCCGTCATGATTGCTACTTCGCAAAAATAAGCGAATCAATGCCGCTCTAATATGCCCTAAAGAATGCTTCATATATTCACTGGGAGATTGAAATTTGAATCGCAAATTGCCCTGCAATTGTGTTGTTACGTGAAACGTTCTTGGCTTAGCGCTAGTAACCTGTAGGCATTTATTCTCGAGCTGTGCCTCCAGGTTCCTTCACTTCTCTTCACCCCATTGACTCATTGACCCATTGATTCCCCCCCCCCCCCCTCCCCGGTCAGGTGGGGCCTCTTTCCACAGAGCATGGGGAATGACGGGCTGCGGCCGGACACGTGTCAAGTTTACCGCTAAATTTAGCGGGGAAACTGAATTTGTGTATAGGTCACGTGACATGAAGTAATGTGAAGTCATTCTTCCCGCTAACTTTAGCGGGGAAACTGAATTGGGGTTAAGGAGACGTGACGTCATTTCTACCCCTAAATCTGAGGAGAAACTGAATTCCAATCAAGTGAATTCAGTGTTTACCATTTTTGTTTTTTTTTAAATGGTGGAGGCTGGGGAAAGAAATCTGCATGGACAGCTTGACGGGTTCCCAGCACCACAAAAGTTTCATTAGCAGCGGCAATGCGAGTACACGCACAGGTTATACATAATATACATACTGAAGAAAATAATGAGAGTTAAACAATATTAGCTAACGAAAAAAATAGTGAATACAGAAAACAAAAACAAACAAAACTTGAAATATCAAACAAATGCAACCAGTGTAACAATTTCCCTCGTTAAAGAAAAAATAAGACCGTAATTCTTTGGGTAAAAGAGTTTTTATATCTATGTGGTTTAAGGTTGAACTATTTAATAACTTCGAAAGGATTATTTTGGTTCTCTAAAGAGCTTAATTGGAGCGGGAGTTTTCAGTGTACCAGGGCTCAGAATTATAAGTCGAATAAATGGAGCTTTTTTTTTTTTTGCTTTTTTTTCGCAGTGCCGCTAGAGAGGTCAAACAGCCTCTATTTCTCCTGCATTCAATTTTATATTTGATGAATAGAATGTGAAGTTTTTCATGACATTCACATTTCGAACTAGAGTATCTGTGTAAGTCATAGCCGACATTGCAAATGATGCTTAGAGCCTTTTCTTTGTGTGCGTGCGTGCGTGCGTGCGTGCGTGTGTGTGTGTGTGTGCGCGTGTGCGTGTGCGTGTGTGTGTGTGTGTGTGTGTGTGTGTGTGTGTGTGTGTGTGTGTGTGTGCGTGTGTGGGATTTTTTTTAAGGTTCGATTTTGTGGTTGTCCCCTAAATCAAATGACAATAGTCTAGATGATAACAAAATAATGACTGATACAGAAGTAGTTTAACACTGAACGGAAGAATGTAAGAATGCCAATAGAGTAAACGTACCACGCGACTTAGCTTTGATGTGATGTAATCAACGTGACTGCCCCGACACACCTCTTCGGAAAAATACACTCCTAGCGTTTTAAGTCATCTAAGAACCTCAATAGGTAAAAGTACATTGTGATATCGGTCAGAATCTGCTAGTACGTTATTTGCAATGACGGCTATCTCATCCCCAGTCCGAGGAGACACGAAGACACTGGTGTCGTCAGCGTAGATACAAAATTTTGGTTGCTTGTTTATATTTACTAAATCCTTGATATATATATATATATATATCTTAAACATGAAAGTTCCCAAAGTACTTTCTTGAGGCACCCCGAGGTTAGAACCTTTACATCACATAAATAACCGTTAATGTGAACATACAGCTTCCAGTGGCTCAAGTAGTGCTTTAGTAGTCTTAAAGCCTGTCTTCTTATGCAATATGTCTCGAGCTTTTGAAACAATAGTTTATGGTTTATGTAATCAAATACTTTTGCAAAATCTACATTAACAGCAAGGACGATACTTTTGTTTTCACAGTTGTCCAGTACAAACTCGTTTTGATCAAGTAAAGCTAACTCCGTAGAACGAATTTTCAATACCCATATTGTGATGCAGGTAAAATGTTATATTTTTTGGACAACTTTACAAGACGATCGTGCAAAATGCTTTCAAGGTCCTTTGAAAACTTAGAAAGGATAGAGATGGGCCTACAGTTTCCAAAATTGTTTTTATTGTTTTTTTATATAAAACCGCCACGTTAGCTACCTGCATCCTCGGGATAAAAATAGCAGTTTCTATACAAAAATTGAAGATATGAACTTGGCAAGAGCTAATTACTTCAGTACCATGCTTAACTGGCTTAATTTTAATTCCCTCGTTATCACAGCTGCTGCTGTTAGTTGCTTCAAGAAAGTTTGTTTCAAGGCCTGAGTAACCGGATTCATGTAAATTGTGCTCTCATTTTAGTTGCGGTGCATCTACAGATATTAGCTTCGCGATGATTTCCCACCATGTTAACAAACCAATTGTTGAAAGCATTTGCAAGAAAGCGACTAGATAACTCCATTCCGTTCACGCCGAGTTTCTCGATGACATTAGCCGAACGCTCAGGATTTATTACCGAATTATGTTTTTTCCACATTGTATACGATCGGTCAGTCGCCGTAATAAACAATTTAAAGTAATAGCGTTTCCTAGCATTTTTAATCTCCTTATTCAAGTTGTTTCTATACTATTTAAAAATCCTTAATTTATCTGGTTTCCTCGTCTTCAGAAATTTTTCGTAAAGGCAACTTTCGTCATTCTAATTTTTCCAGGAAACTCCAGGATAATCCAAGGTTTTCGAGATTTTTCGTTACCTCTGATAGCTCTGTAGGAAAAATATTTTTTCGTAGAGTCGTTCCAATTTATCGATAAATATATGAAAAGTTTTTTTTTTCTGGGCTGGTTTAACCGATTACTCCACTCTAATCAGTGTTGCTTAATTCAACATAGAAAAGTATCTAAACGATCACTCGTCATAAGTTGAAAGCTAGCACACTCTTCTGGTAATTGTTTCGTAGCGCACTTATGAATGCACACGAATGTGTCAAGGTGATCACTGATGTCACAAATGACTACTCCAGACTTTACGACAGAGTAATTAGAAATGTGTTATCAATAGTTCGATTAATGATTAGGAGCTCTCACTGATTGGTGTTGGTGTATTGATTACATTTGAACAGCCTTTTACTCGAATAAAAAGTTCCAGTTGTTTTTTCGGAGAACTATCAGTTAACATGTTGATATAACATCTCCGCTCAAAATCACACCATACCTATTTATTCTTATAAACGTAAACTGTTCCACTACAAATTAAAAAAAGAAAAGTAATGTTATTACCATTGGGAGGACGGTAAACAACTGAGACAATATTTTTGTTAGCCGTCAATGGCAGTACCTTGTAGTCATCTGTAAAAGTTGAATAGTCGCTAAGTAATTCACTCACAACTCCTTTGGTTGCTAAGATTTCAACGCCGCCACCGCGCTTAGCAATACGGTTCAAAAAATACTCGACGTATAAAGATAGCCGATGAACTTAAATTTCATCAAAGTGCAATCTCTCAATTAGCAATGTGATGTTAAAAGGAACATTGAAACTGATAAAAAAAAAAAAAACACTTCAAGATCAGAAGATTTGTTTTGTGCAGATTGCGCGTTCTACTTAATGAATTTTAAAAACACATCCCAATCATCTTCAATATGTCGCGTTAAATCATGCGGCAGAAAAAAACATGCGGTCTGCCATCTTCGGATAACAACATTAAAAAAAAGAAAGCCCTTTATAAGAGGTCTAGCTTACTTCAATCCTTAGTAAGTCGTCATCATACCTCACAACCTAAACTCCCTCACCAGTTTTTCTTTTTTTTTTTGGTCTAGAATACTTTTATCACGATGCCACACGTATTTATACCGCTTGTCAGGGGCCCACTCTTTCGCGGTTTGAAGCAGAGCTTTGTTTAACTCGTCACGTTATCAAGAAAGAACGGGCCAGATCGATTTTTCTTTAATTTTCCTTCGGCGTGCAACAAGGCATCTCTCGTGCTCTGCTTCACAAAACAAACGATAATTCCGGCCACCTTATCTGGCTATTCGGGTAGTCTCTGCACTGCGGTCATATGAATTTCAACGAGCGGCGCCAGTTCTACCTTTGCTGCAATTTCATTTACTTTCTCAAGCAAGTTTTCAGTTTTTTTCAATTTCGTGAAGTTCCGGGTTCAATTTTCTCTTTCTTCATTCGAGATCGTTCCATTTCACGTTTCAGTTGCTTTACTTCTCTTTTCTGGTTGCGATTCTTGATCGCTTCCTTAAGTTTTTCAATGATTTTTTGTTCACCTTCGTGTCGGTTCACTTTTTTGAGCAGGTCATTATATTCGTCTGACGTGTGTTTGACAGATTTTTTTGCTTCTTGATATTATCGACCGTCTATTTCATCGTCATGATCGATTCTAGTTTCATGTTCATACTCGCAAGCATGCTGGCCATGTCAACTTCAAATTTTTTTTATTTTTACCTCTGGACGTCCGCAATCTGTGCGGTTTTACATAGCCTATGCCTCTAAAACATTCATCCTTCGTTTTGAACACTTTTTTTCACTGATCCGGAACATGCACCTAGGTCCATGTTCCTTACGAGAGACGGAATAAACCTTCCACTGATCTTTACGGGAGACGGAATGAACCTTCCGGACTTGTTGTTGCGATGTGAACAATCGAGAACCCCCCCAAAAGAACATGCACAAATTAACGTGTGGTGCGCTTTATATTTGAAGTTAGTACTCATTACGCGTACAGCTATGCGGGTTCAACGCTGCATAATAACTAGCGCTTCGTGTTTTCGGGGAGTAACGATAAACCCCGAGAATCAATCCCTGGGAGGGTTTAATCCAAATAGAAGAAAACTGAAAAACAAAAACACGAATTAGAGAAGGAAAAAACAAAACTCAAGCTTCCCTCGAAGAAATCTTTGCTTTATCTTCTAATGGTTCAAAACACATCCCACACTGAGTCGTACGCAAGGCTGCTTGCACCTCGAGGCCACACACTTTATGGCATTTTCTTTTCTTCCAAGAACGCGGATGTTTTCCACGCATTTCGGCAACGCGTGTATTCCTCGAAGGCTGGATGACTCCATGTTTGTGCTCTACATATAATTGTACATTAGCCGCGATTAACGCCGATTTCTTTGTCCGCAACCAAAAATGGATACCGAAAAACACTGAATCTGATGAAAAACAAAATAAAACGCAGCAAAAAAAAAAAAAAGAACCTTGCAGGTGTTGAAAATGAAACCCCGTTAACAGGGAACAATACATACAACTAGCAAATGCGGCTTTTTAACGCTCTCAGGTGCAATAGACCGATCCTTAGCAGATAGTTTGGTTACGCCAGTGCTGCTGCAACGCATCGAGGGAAGTTTAGTGTTTCTGCACGTGCGACCACCTCGCTGGAGCTTCGCGCACGCAGAGCCACGAGGAGGCACGAGCCGTGTCGTGCACTGCTGCCTACCTCCTGCGAACTAGATCTATGGCGGCGTCACGCATGGCCCCAATGCTTAGGGAGATCGGTCTACTAGGAGCCCCTATTTAGTTCCAAACTTCGTCTCTGCCTAGGTGCTAATGCTGAGAAGCGAGAACTCTTCATTAACTGGAAAATTTAGTACGATTACTATCAACGTTTCTCGTTTGTGTACCACTTAGGGGACAGGCCCTATTCAGTCAACATTTTTAATATATTTAAGTAAATAGAACGCAAATTACAGCTTTAAAAATAAAAGATAAATTTCCGTTCGGTCGTTTCGCTGCGCGCTTGAAAATTCGAAAGCGGTAAAAGCATATGGTTTCAATCTTCTTTTCTTTTTTTTTCAATGGCTAATTTTTTTTAGCATTTGGCCCGTTTTGTACTTAACATCCGTATCTGGTGTTAAGTAAATTAGTGTCTGATTGTTCGATTGATTGACCAATTTTATATCTCTCGAAAAACGATTGAAACGGGAAAAAGTTACATTTACACTTTATTTACGTCTTACATTTTACCCGAACAACTTGTTTTCCTTTACGTCAAGAACTGCGTTGATTAAAAAAAAAATGAAGCTTAGACCTCAGCGTGCACAAAAGCGACGGTAAACAAAAGTCAGTTTTTCGCCGCTGTAGTGATGCAGTGTGCCGCTTTAAGAGAATTCTACTACTGCACGTTTACTCCATAAAAGAAAACGATCTACGAAAAAAAAAAACTGAAATTGAACCATTCATTTGGTTTAATGCTGTCTTTTTTTTTTATTTGAATGTTTTTGCTCCTAAGGTTGCAGATGAAGATTGATGATCCACGAACCCGTTTGAGATTCGGTCCCCATCTCTTACGAATAGTCCCGTCTCAGGACGGCGTTTCAGGATATTGACTGCGAGAGAAAGAACGAGAAAAAAGAATAAAATAAAACCCAATAATACTTTTGCAGAAAAAAAAGAAAAGAAGCTACATGGGCTTTTTGTTTTGTTTTTCTTCTAAGTTCTGTGCCCGCACGCATTTTTGAATTTGCGCGAGCATTTCAAATCCTCGAAAAAAATCCGGGTAAATAAGACATTGATAAATATTCGTCGGTGACAAAAAACAAACAAAAATAGGTTAAAACCGAACAGCACCCATAAACACGTCTTTAAATCGAGAATAGAAAATCAGCTAAAAAAAAAATAACCTAAACAAATTCGGGGCGTTTTGGTTCTTTTTTTTAGGTTGGATATTTTTATTTGTTTATTTTTTGCATCGAAACCTTTTTCTTTTAGGTTTGAACTCTCGAGCCTCTGTCAGATTTGCTAATAGATTGTACGAAAGAAAGCCGGGAGACACTGCCCGAGGAGAGTGTGCTCCTTGTATGAAGGGTCCTGTCCCGTTGGGCACACAAAACATGTTTGCAAACACGTTCGAGGCTTACGCATGAATGAAGCAAACATGCTTGAGACCTGCCCAAGGCGTGTCCGCGGATGATGCCGTCATAAATGTCCGCAGAGAACTCCGTGTTTTTTGCGTGATGTTTGAGCGGTGTGACTGCTTCTGTAGTTTTTAATGGGATGTTTCTCGACCGATCGCCACTGATGTCTAGCATAGGTCCAAAGAACAAATCACCGAAATACACCAATAATAATTTTAAAGATCCCTCGTTTTTTGTCGTTTTTGTTTTGTAAACAAGCATCGTGAAATGTATGGCCATGTCATAACTCTCGCCCTCCTGCAACTACACACACACACACACACACAAACACCCACGGCTGCGGTGGCACTTTTGTAGCTACACGGCCCCACGATCGCTTTTTTTTTCCCCTCGATCACTTACGACGGTTTTGGACGACCATCTGTTCGTTCCGAAGTCGTAAAATTAAATTTTTCGGTAACGAGGACTGGCGGAGGTTCTGGGCAAGCCGTGGCGGCGCTACCCACCAGTGTGTAGAGCCTATATAGGTGGCGGAGAGAAATCCATCAAAAACCAGGGGGGTGGACCGTTTGCAATTTAATAACGAATGCCTTTCGCAAAAAAAAAGAAGAAAAGTTGGTTGCAAATACGCATGCGTTGCGTACTTTTTTTTTTTTTTTTTTTTTGCGTAACGAAAAGGAACTTAGACGCGAAAGGCAGAGACGTTTTGCAGACGACAGCCGCTTCCGGCACCTCCTCGCTGGTCGTGTTGCAAAACGCGGCCCGTCCGGAAATCACGTGACCCCGATCGTGCAGCTGAAAACACACTGCAGTACGGTCTATCTCTACCCCCAGCAGCGACGACGGCGCCACATAGTCCCTCGGCGGTCATGGTAGAAACAAATTGCAATTAAAACATTAAATATGTAGCATCCCATATCAAAAGAAAGAAAGTGTGTGGCTTCGGAAGAGTTAAGACTTGGGAGAAAAAGTAATTTTAAACAAAATCCGCGAGCCATTTTAAAGTTTGATCACGTTATTCTCTTCGAGTTAAGCACTAAAGAAGAACGCTGCTGTTTTTCTTCTTTTAATATACATTGAATTTGAGAGAACAAAGCACCACTTAACGGTATTCATTTTAATGCTTAGTTAGAATTATTAAAAAGGGAGTTTTTCTATTCATGCGTGGATTAGTTAATGAACCATGTGACTCGCAACCGGTATGATGTAAAAAAACTAAAACCAAAAATGAAAGCTTTCAGGACTCCCGCCCACGCTCCAGTAACCAGGTGTGAAATAAGCCGCTTCGAAAACCGCCTTCACTAGTCGCTCGATCGTTGTCCATCCTTCGAAGCTGGAAAGCTTGTTTCACTAGGATTAGTCAGTTTTGTTTAAATTTCAGGATCGCTTCGCGATAAACTAAGGCAAAAAATACGCAACAAAAAGACCAACAACCGATAAAATAAGTTAGAAACTAATGCTCTCATCTCCTAAACCTCACTAGATATGGCTACGTTCATCTCCCGAGTAATTGCATTGAGTTTTTCTATTATTATTTTTCGCGCGGAGTGTCGTTATTATCTCTTTTTTCTTACGTAATTCCCACGGGGCGTTTACGCCGGTAAAACGAATTTTGCCGATGGAAAACACATCTTTTGTATGGCTTTAGCACTGTCGTGTTTTTTTTTTTTTTTAGTTTAGTTTCTACGGACGGCTGTGTTACGGGGTAATTGTTTGTTGTACCTGACACATCGTTTCGCGCTTATCCCACGCTCTAGGATGGCTTCATCGATTGTTATAGATGTGCCCGGAAGCGTATTTTGCGATAACACTGAACGGTTAACGCAAAAACAAAACAAAAAAAAACATCAACAACAAAAATATATTTTATTACTTCTAACGGCTGCACAGCTCGTATGTACTTCGCGTCCCTGTCACTCTATGTGAATATATAAAGACCCGAATGAACAAACGATAGTTTCTGAGCAGTTGCAGTTTTTCTATGGGCTTTAGTTTGTACCGTGTGTTAGCGAGAAAAGAGAACCGAGTTTGTTGGCCCATTTCAATGAACTACGCATCGCAGAATGCTGAAACTTGGTGAGAGCGTGACGCTACACGGTGGAGATAGAATACGGAAGTATAAAAGCATGGCATTCGGTGGATCAAGATATAAAAGAGAAAGACTAAATTTCTCCTGAGTCGACGTCCACCTAAGCCTTATATCGCCGAAGTATAAACTTACATCGCAGCGTTTCTTTCAACAAACTTGTCACCAAGAAAGAAAACCTGAATATCTTTCTCGCTGTCGAGTGATTTTCCTAATATAAATTCCGCATGCGCTCCTAATATCGTTTCTTGTTTCGTCAATATTGTACACCTAAGTGGACGTAAGCCCATAAAGAAAGTTGGCCCTTCTCTCTTACCTTTTGGTCCAGCTAACGTCACCTTCTCAAATATTCGCCTTCTAATATCCCTACCTCCATCATCCCAGTCTAACGGTGTTTCAGCATTTTGCGATGCGTAGTTTAGTTACGCGACTTACAAAACACGGTTTTGTTTCTCACGAACACCCATTACATGACTGCCACTTTTTACGGATATATAAGGAAGCGAAGAAACTTAAACTTAAAAAAAGCGTCAATAATATCTCGTTTTTTTGTTTGCGACTTTGAAAGCAAATTCTACCGCAATGTTGCACTTTTTCTCTTTTTTAAAAAAAGGAGTCATAATTGAAGCGTCTTATTATTGTCGAATAACATTAGTCAAATTTCTGTACTGGATTTTAAAACAGGCCTACTGTTTAGAAATCCAGTGCAGAAATTGTCACCTCGCTAGTCAGTCTCAGGATGGCTTACGGGTGACTTCGCTAAAGATAGACAATTATGCCAATGCAGAACAGCTGATACGCTGGCGTTTTTAATGCCCATGACGCAGTGGTGTTTACACGAGCGCACTCCGATACGATGCACATTCAGATGACAAAATTTCGTGTTACACGCGGAATACAAATATAACACCGCCCCTGCAAGGTTTGCGGGCCGCTTCTTCCTACAGCACCTGCACTCGGCAGGCAGAGCACGCTTTACAGGAGAACCAGATACCCTGAACGGCCGTCGACCTCGAAAGAGAATAAATACAACGTGCGCATTTATTATTATTATTATTATTATTATTATTATTATTATTATTATTATTATTATTATTATTATTATTATTATTATTATTATTATAATAATAATAATAATATTCTTTTTGTATAAAGGAAATGACAAGGGAGAACGAGGAGAAAAGCTGCATGATGGGGTACAGAAAAACTGAACTCATAAATATTGATGAAATCGCAGCACCAAAAAAACAACCGTTTAAAAAAAAAAAAAAAAGCTGCCCACTATAATATAGACGCATGCTTAGTAAGTTCGGTGCAACTAAAAAGGTAATATTTTTGTTGCCAACGAGGTTACATTGGGTATTATTATACATTCTGTATACAGTCAGATTTAAACCAAACAAGAATTCTCGGAGATATTTTCCGTTTGCGCGCCCTCGCGCGCCCATGATTTGTGATCATCCCTTCTGCGGCGTCGCGGCTCTCCAGAGCCGAAATAAATATTATCATTATCACGGCGTTTGCGTAAGCGTTTGCGTGCGTTATTCCGCATTTGCGTCGGTGTGAGCTCGTAGCGTGTACATCTTTACGGTATTCCCTACCGCCATTCAAAGGTAAAACAAAAACGTATCAAGAAGCCAACAAATTAAGTGAAACGAAACTTTTAACGAAGGCGTCTTTAGGTGGTCAATGTACGTTGGAGTAAATATTCGAGGAAACAATTCTAAACACTTACTCAGCCGGTAAGGTGAAACACAACGACAGCTGAGGTGTGGCTTCGGAGCCGCTAAGCTGTCATTTCGGGACAGAGGGACTGAGAGCGGTAAAGGTGCGAGAGTACCGAGTAACAAACCGGACGAAAATTATATAGCGTTTGGGACTAATGAGGGTGCATTCAGTAGAGAGCATGTCAGCTGTCTGCCTAAGATGCTTTCTTACGTCACTTCAGTAAAAATAGTCGCACGAGCTAAACAAAAAGCGCCGAATAAACATGGACAAGGATGTAGACAAGATAAAGTGCACACTCTCAAATGAAGGTTTATTGAAACAAATCACACACGCTATTATTACCATCTTCCTAGCTATTCGTTTAGAAAATAAAACTCTGTATCTGTCGGGTGCATTTGCAGGGCACTAACACACTTGGTTCACTCTTACTTTCGGATACAGAATGTATCGTAAGATTCAAAGGCAGTTTTATCCGCGTATCTCCCGAGAATTGTTGTTTGTGCTAATTCTGGGTCACAAGGGCACCCACCCAGTGCACAGCCAGATTGCCTCGGCGGGCGCTGTTTTTCCTGAACATGCATGTTTTCTTGCTTGCTCGTTATCTTGTTATCAGTGGCTCGTAAAATGTTTTGGCACATGGCCGAAAAAAAAAAGCCCGCATCAATATGAAGCACGGTCAACGGCGCAAAACCGCAAAATGTCCCAAAACCAAATATCGCTGTAAAAAAAAAAAAGAACTGTTTTTTTCTTCTATGCACAGAGAGGAAAACGCGAAACAGATCGTCTGGTAGACGCTGCCTGATCATCGATGGCACCGCACACGCTTGAATATGCTGCGTCTGATTTCGGGTGTTCATCATAAGTGTGATAAATGCATCACCTAAAAGGACACCTTTGCGACAAGTGTCATTCCCCCCACCCCCTCCAATAATTGAATTATTTAAACAACTTTCTTTTTTTTAGCTCTGTATCGCGCTCCGAAGCACCATGTAGGTGTTCTAGTTGCTGTTTCGGTACTCTTAAACGGGATGAGGGAGGGAGTGAGGAGGAGAGCGAGGGCGAGGGGGGGCGTAATTGCGGTGAAAAGGTGCGACAGCGCGCGGTGCTTGATCCGGAGCGACTCTACCTTGTTTCAAACTCCGTTTCACCTCATGTCGGAACTCGGAGGGCGCCGCGAGCCATTCGTTGTGTGGGTGTGTGTCGGGTGACCTTCGGCAGGGTGGCCAGAGCGGTATCACGCGGGGCAGGGGGAGCACAGTCACGTGACAGCTAGGCGGCGCCGGATTGGCTGGGACGCGACTCGTACCGTCCACCGCGTTCCATCGCGAGGTTTATACAGAGCCAGGAGGTCTCGCAGCACGCGTTCCGAAGATGGCGCGCTAATGAGAGGGAACAGACGGGCGTACAATTCCCGAATGAGTTTGCTCTCGCGGCTGCGCCGGTGATTTGTGTCGGGCAGAATTTAGCATCCGTGCCGGTTTCCCCGACGTTCAAAATAACAAAAACACAATAAAAGCAAAACTTTAAAAATAATGTAAAAAAAAGGGCCATCGCACTGGTGAGAGCGTGAAAGAGCCGAGATTTAAGAGAGGGAGCATTTCAAAACCCACGGGGAGCGTTCGCCATTTAATGCCGGACTCGTCGTCGCTCGGCGAGAAGGAGGAGACGCCTGCGGGCGTTTGAAGCTTTCATATGCTCCTCGCAGCGCGCATTGCAGAACGCGGCACGTAAAACCACGTGACCGCCCCGATTCGAGCGGCAGTTGGCAACACTCCCGAATCTGGGTATCCTACGCCCGTAACGCGAGCGGAGCAACGTTGCCGGCGGCGGTGCCGCCATCGTTGCAAGCGGCTAATTGCCTCATTTGACTTTCGAAAGACGCGGCTGAACGGACCTAACCTGCGGGTTGCTGTCGCCGTTGGTTTCGCTTCTTTATTGCCGTTTGTCTACCATCGACGGCCTGCTAGAACAGATGTTGTAACCCCTTAAGAACTGTGTTTGTATTTTTTTTCTTTTTTGCGAGAGAAGTATGGTAAAGGGGAAGTCGCCGCACAATAACAAAGCTCATATTGCTAGAGAGAAAATAACAAAAAAAAAAAAGACATAACGAGGCAGGTCTTACCGTTAAAGCGGCACGTTAATTAAAAGGAGGGATTATGCGAATGAAGATACTATATCACTTTCTATTATGTGCCGACGGGAATTGTAGCATTTTCTCGGTCTTATCTAAACGCTAAACATGTAAAATGTACGATGTGCTCATACAGAAAATTTTACGCATGTATCAATGCGTACTTTTTTTATTTCTGTTTGCACGCATATAACTTGTTTATAAATTTGTGACTTTAAAACACGCTGGGGCGAATGATGGTCAAAATGTTGGCGGATATTGACCAGTTGAGCCGCAGTAGAATTTGGGGGTGCAGCGGCAGTGAAAGGTGTTGCGGTGGGCAACCACCCTGGGTGCCGTTCACCCTAGTGACGCCACTGCGCAAGCATTCCACCGCGCTGCGGCGCAACCCCTCCTAGATAACAAAGCCGTAGTGCTGAATGAGATAACGTCATCAGAGAAGGCCAAAGCTGGGCCCAGATTGAACACGGCGATTACGTCAACCTTCGGCTCAAAGTTCAAATTTGACACGAAGCCGAGCGTTGACCCGGCACTCGTTTGCAACCTGTGTCCAGCGTTGGCCCACTTTGATGGCGCGGTCTGCACTAAGACTTTTTTATCTAGGGGGTGTTGCGCGGCGCCTCCTTCTTTGTGGCTCCGCGCTAGCTGTGCGCGTGACTTTGACGAAAACCCGGCGGTGTCTTTCAGTTTGTCAACTACGGGGAGAGGGAGAGAGGAAGAGGGGGAGAGGGTGACGCCTACGACGCTGCCGTTGTTCCGAAGCGCTGACATCAGCACGCGTCAACCTCTCCCCCTCTTTCTCCCTCTCTCCCCGTTGCTGACAAACTGAAAGACACCGCCGGGTTTCCGTCAAAACGAGCGTTCTATTGCTAACGCATTACAACACCGAAGCGCGAACCACGAAGCAAAAAAGCGCGACCATACTAGGCCCCGCCCGGCGTATCTTAATTTGTCTGTGGCCACAAATAATCATGTTTTACGAAAAAAAAAAAAAGAAAGTGCGTAGTGCTGTTGTTTCAAATAAAACATTGAAACTCGCTAGCTTGTTTTATTTGTTTGGTATTTGTTTACTTCATTCGTTCAGATTTTGGATTGGGCACATCAAAGAGACAACAAACTGCTGCGAGGCAGAAAAACTATTCGATTACGAGATATTAAAACAAAAGAAACGAACCCTTTCGTCGTTTACCCTGAGACTGGGGTTTTTTTTAGAAGAGCAAAAGTAACAGTAACTGTTACTTTTGCTCTTCTAAAAAAAACCCCAGTCTCAGGGTAAACGACATAATGGTTGACTTCCACCAGCTAGCCTGTACTATGACTCTTTTTTCGTTAAAAGAAACGAGCCGTTTTGCCGCGAGGCAAGACCCCGATTTCGAAAGACTTGGATCGGCCCCATTGGCGGGAAAGAGAACGAGGAAACAGAAGTGACTCAAAACTATTGACAGACAACAACGTCAGTTTAACGGACAAAACCTGGCACGAAAGAGGTAGCAACAAGTCGGAAAAATATATCGAAAAATTGGCCCCAACGTTTACCTTCGAAGCCATATAATGCATGAAATGCATGATGGGGAGTTGGCGACGAAATTCGCGTGTCATGTGACGTGTATTTTCTCGCTAAATTTAGCGGGGAAACCGAATGGTTGTATAGGTCACGCGACGTCAATACACGTGACGTCGATTTCCTCCGCTAAATTTAGCGGGCAAACTGGATTTGGGAACACGTCACAAGACGTGAATTCTCCCGTTATCTTTAGCGGCTAACTGAATTGGTGTCTATGTCGCGTGACGTGAATTTCCAGCTAGATCCGGCGGGGAAACTGAATTTATGTTTTGGCGTGAATTTTCCCACTAAATTTAGCGGGGAACCTGAGTTGACGTGTAGGTCACGCGACGTCAATTTTCCGCTATAGTTAGCTGAGAAACTAAATCGTTCTGTATGTCCCGTGATGTGAGGCCACGTGACATCAATTTCCCCGCTAGATTTAGCTGAGAAACTGAATTTGCGTTATAGGTCTCCTGATATCAATTTCCCCGCTAAATTCAGAGGGAAATGTACGGACTGACGTATTTCGTGTGACACCATGAGGCCACGTGACACCATGACGTCACTCGACGTCCTGTTGGGGTGTTTCGCAACGTCACGGTGTCGTCATATCACGTGACACCATGACGTCATACGACATCTATCGCAAAGTCACGTCACAGTCGCAGCATGTGCCCGGTACACACGCAACACATTCCGTGCGTCCCCGAGTTTTTCTTTCTCAGGTATGATCAAACTTTTCTCGCATTTATTTTCGTTATCGAAGACATATACTTAGCCACTAATCTAACTTTATTGCGTACGGCAAAAAAAAAAAAAAAAATTTGTTTCATTGCGAGAACAACAACAACAACATTCGAAGACATTACGCCTCGATCAAAAGTACGAGAAATCTGCGACGCTCCCAGCGTCGTCATTACGGGAACAATATGTGTACGTCCTGTTGCGACCGAGGAGCTCCCCGGGCAGGATCAGACAGGCTCAGGCCGGGACCGGAATCGCAGGACGACTCCAGGCAGGATGATCACGAGATAGGAGGGTCTCTCGCGATAAACTGTTTAATGCATATTTACAAACGCATCTACATCGTCGGAGAGCACCTTTGTGACCTCCTGTTCACTCCTTTTATAAGGTCGCTGTTCGGTACCTCAGCGTTTGGCAACCAATGGTGGCCGAGCTACCAACAAACGTCACATATGGCTCCGCCCCTGTTCCCCCCTCGAGCACGCACATCCAGACACACAATGTCGCAGCAGACGGGTTGTGATATCTCCCTCTATTAGGCGGCACCATGGCTCAGGAACAGGTTTGGCTGGATAATCCGCGGGTGACAGCGGACAATTATCCGAACTGTTCGAGGACTGGTCGACCTTAGCGGAAGTCCACATCGGTAGCTTGCCCCCGTCCATTGTGTCTGGGGAGGTCTGATCCCCGCAACAGTTGGCTCCGTCGCTCAGAGTCTTCGTCCGGTAATCCGCCGTCGAGGTCTCCGCTCACCCTCCGGTAATTACGAGGCTTAAGGCCCGTTCACACTCTTGCAACCGAGTAAGACCGAGAGAGACCAGACCGGTTTTTAAGCCTCTTGCGACTTCTTAGGACCGGATGCGCTGCTGCGGAGCTGGTTCTAAGAGGTCGTAAGAGGCTTAAAAGCCGGTCTTGTCTCTCTCGGTCGTACTCGGTCGCAAGAGTGTGAACGGCGCTTTAACTTCTCGTCCAGGTGTCGCGACGTCAACACGGCGCCGGACGAGGTTGCCAGTCATTCTCGGCCCAAGCGGCCGGTCTCCGAATTTCAATGGGACGGCGCACCCTCGCCCTGCGGGAACAAGGGGGACGAGGAAGGAACGTGACCAAGGCCCATCGCAACTGCAACCACGCCGCTCGTATACATCATTCGAAAAAACACGGAGATTCTCCGCGGACATTTCTCTGCGGAATATCCGCGGCCACGTTTTGGGCGTTTTCGCAGCATGTTCGCTTCGTACATATATGTGTGCGTCTAACTCGTCTGCAGACGGCTTTTGTATTACGAACGAAAAGTTAAGGCGCAAATAAGCTGGTGAAAGTTTAACATTTTGGACAAAACCCTGAGACTGGGGGGAGTTGAGACTTGGCTGTTGTGTTGTCCATCCTTCACCCCAGTCTCGGGGTTTTTGTTTAAAACGTATTTTGTATGTTCAATGAGAAACGACCGCCATACCAGGGGAGAAAAGAAAAACTTCTACGAAATAGCAGCTTTTGTGGGATGTATTCACGGTGTAACCTTGCGCTGTTTTAGTGAGACGCTCGCGCTACTTGGGCCGTTCCGTTGACGCGAAGCGAGTTCCTTTTAAATTGACCAGTGTAGAGTAGACCTATCCAAAAATTACCCGAGCATCAAGGGAGGATGCTGGGAACAGAGGTACACGCGCCGCGCGCGCTCGCCTTTTTCGCGTAAAAGATTCCAAGTAAATAACCAAAATAAAGTGTTTACAAACGCGAGTGCAAGCTGTCGGTCTTTCTTTTTAGGCTTTTGTTTTAGAACAGATACTGCGGCGGACGCCTGCACGTGCAGCGCGTTTAACTACGCTCGCAGAACGTTCCTCGGTGCTCGGGTAATTTAGAAAGTACGAGCAAAAGGGCGCGGGTACGAGCGCGTGTCTTTGGGAAGTGCCTCCTCTGCACGAGTTCTCGTACGAACAAAAGCGTTCTGCTGAGCTGTGGGCTCACGCGCCTGTGGCCTTTGGCTTCACTTCGGACATCTTGTAAGATGCAGTATGGTATCACCTAGAGCCCCTAAATCGCGAAGAGTGTCAACACTTCATTCCACGAATATCTTGCGAGCGCCGCCATTTTGTTGCCTCGTGGAAAGAGAGTGCAATGGGCGATAGTTACGATTTCAAATTTCGACGTCCCGAGCTTTAGCGACGGTGTCAGGGAGCTGAGGCGATATTGTTTTATCGTTTTTGCTCTGTCGCGAAATGTTTTAACATTTCAGGAAGACGGAAAAGCGATTCCTGCACTTTATTAATCTTCACCTAACTGTCGAGTAATGATTGCGGGCAGCAAGATGACTGAATTTTCTTTACACACAGCGTAGCTTATTGGCTCTATATATTTCTTTCTTATGCCGTATTCAAATATTCATTCGATCTTACTCTAGGGTAAAAGTTCTGTGCCTTGGCGTTCGAAAACCTTCCCGCGTCCAGCGCTGCTCTACCTGTCATGTCACGTGACATGATCCGCCCGGAGTAACTCGAATCCATTCGAGTAAAATTTGGAACACAGCCTTAAATGAGGGGCAATATCCCCTCACCAGTTGGAGTGAAACGTTAGAACGGCTAATCTGTTGTGCCCGGTGTCTCGCTTCACACATCATGCAACAGAATTTAAAGGTGTGCTATTCGATGTATAATATTAACAAAATACAGCGCAAAAAAAAAGACAAGACAACAGGATAAGTAGACACTGTGTAAGGGTCTATCGTCTACTTGACCTTCTGTCTTTTTTTTTTCCCTCCGCTGTTTTTTTTCTTTTTATTGTGCACCACGTTGTTTCCAACAGGCCCGCGTTTTTGCCCAGCCCGAGCGTGTGCAATACGCTTGCGCAGAAACTGAGATTCGCGTGAGATGAAACATCTACGCATGCGCAGTGCCGACAGCAGCGCCACCACGCTGGAGTGACGTCAAAAAACTGAGTTGGTGTGTGAGCTTGAAACGTGCATTTGTTTAGTTGACCGGTACCGTATTCAATAAGCCTGAATTTCCCCTTCAGTCGGGATCACACCGCTCACACACCGTACAAAAGAGAGTCTACAAACGCGAGACACCGCGATACCCGTGCTTCGAAGGCCGCGTGTCCGAGTTTCCTCCTTGAACTCATGGGCATGCGGCATTCGAAGCACACATCTCGCGCTGATTCGCGTTCGAATCTCTATCTAGACTGTCGTTTGTATGATGCATGGAATCAGTGTGATCCCGGCTTTCCAGTCGCAGCGACCTCTACAGTCACGGACAACTTAAAAAACACGGGGCGTGGCGGGTTCCCGAGCATCTCATTATCATCTCATTATCCCTCCGCAGCCAATGAGAGTGCGGTATTGACCAATAGGAACGCCGAGGAACCAATGACGAAGCGAGAAGTGTCAACAAAGTTTTTTTAGGCTCTGCTTTTCTTAATCTGACGGCGACTATGATTGATGCACGAAGTTACGAAACAAACTAAAGTGGTTGAAATAGATTTTTCTTTTTTTTAAATCTAAATCCTCAAGCTTAAAACGTCATCCCTAGACGCCAAGGTCAATATAAGCTTTCATATTCTTTCCTCGTGCAATGAGGGGGGGGGGGGGGGGGGGTTACAAAAATAAAACAAACGTAAATAAGGAATCCACAATACAGCTTTACTCAAACTTTTTATTTACTTCTTATTTCATCCCGTGTCCCAATTCGCGCCGCCAAGTTACGCCATGCGCATTTCGAGCACGTCGCTCGACGAGCCTCCAGGAATCGTCTTCCCAGATCCGACCAAACAGTCCGCTTCGAACAGCGATGGACCGAGGCAGAGCCCACTTACAAACCAGCTCGGCCGATCACCTTGCCTTCCACGGGCTACCATTCCCGATCTGTCCGATCAAATCAAACCGACCCGCGGCCTCACAAGCACCCGTCACTGCAATCCTAAGCTCACAGAACGAAGCTTCTTTGTAGGATCCAAGAGGCAGCGTAGTTGGAATGTGCGTGTTCGAGAGCACGCGTTCGGTTCAGTCCAACTCTCGGTACAACGACGTGCGGCAACCCTTTCGGAATCCGTCTTACTCGAAGTCGGTTTATTGAATTTTTTTTCTTAGACTTTGCGAGGATAGGACCCGTGCACTGTCTGAAGCCCTCGCTCTCCAGTCTTCGATCGATCGTGACGGCAGGGGGAGCGCCTGTTCTTTACGTACTTTCGTCGCAAATCCATATACTCCGTTCACTCCTAAGCTGACCGTGCAGTGGGAGCAACGAGTTCGCGACCGACCAATCAACAGCCGATCAGCGGAACCCTGCTCTCCGCGCACGGGAAAAAGTGGGAGCCTAATCGCGAGGTGAGGGTTACGCGTGTGATTGGTTCAAAACAAGCACGTAGCTTCCACCGCACTGTCAGCTGAAAGGTTCTTGGCCGAGCTCCGTGATCGACGTGAAGCTGCTCACGTCCGTCTGTGGGACTTTGGGAGCCAGTTCTCGTCTTCCAAGTTGGAGGGGGGGAGGGGGGGGCGGTCTTTTCGTCGAAACTGCTCCCCCCCCCCCCTTTCCCCTTACTTTCGCCGACTCTTGGAAAACTGCCTAAGCACGTTTTTGTATTGTATTTTTGCTGCATTTGCGTTTTATTTTGTCACTTGCGGAGGCATCGCGTTCGGTAAATTAATTTCAATGATCGGAATAGTGTTTCCTTCGTTCGCCGTCGCTCCCTCTGTTTTAAAGAAACCAACTTCCACGACGTTTAAAATCGAGTTAGGAACGCTGAAGTGCTTTTAACGTAGCGATCCCGCAATAAAATGGACGATACAGTGAGATTTAATATTACGAAATATATATCGAACGAGTAAAGTTCATTTTTGCAAGCATTCCACATTAAAAAGTACATCAAAAATGCACCGTTTTCTTTTTTTTTTGTCTTCACTAAAATTAAGCAGTTCGGCCAAAACCGGCCGTAGTCCCTGCAAACGAAGTAGATACAATACAAAGAGAAACAGCCGCCCCCCAAAAAAGATTTTTTTGTATTGTTTTTGTATTAATAAGCATGAAAAAATATTGATTATGTTAGACTCAGCAAGGAGGGCTCGAATGTCTTCTTTTAAACACGTATAAAAGTAAAAAAAAAAACAAAAAACCCGCTCTGGTCTGGTTCCTTATTTAATGCAATAAAATCAAAAAGAATATGAGAACATCAATCTTCCAAATTTTATTCCGGTTCTTTTTTCTTTTTTTTTTTAAGTCAGAGGCCCTCCCATGCCCCACATCGATAGCTGTTTCCTTTCTGCGTTGTGGTTGAAAGGCTAAACACATTTTGTAGTTTTTCGTTTCAGTGTAGCGAGAGTTGACGGCTTCGACTTTATAGAATCCCCGACACTTTAGTGTACCCACGAGCGTCTAGCTACAATTCAGCAGCCAATGAGGTTAAAGCATTAGACAATAACAATTACAAAGAACAAATCACAAAGCAAGAGCCGTGAGCAAAAAAAAACTATTATTTCCTTGTTTTTTGTTTTTTTCATATTTGTGATTTTACGTTTGCATTGTAAATGAGTGGGTTATGTGCATCACGAAAACGGTGATTCACTCAATTGACTTCATTTATTTGGTTTTATATACGAGGTATTATTTCGTATTCGGAACAGATTTTTAAAAAGCCGTCTATACTGCTACGTGAATGCCGTCTTCACTATATGCTTCTTTAGCTCGGCGGACATTGGAGGGGGCAAACAACCGTCACAGTCTGGTGACTAATTAACTTTTTAATTAGTCGAAATAGACATACAGTTCCAATTAGAAACTTGCTGAGCGTCCTTTACAACACTAAATGAGTAATTTTCAGAACGACCATATTCAGGTGAGAAGCGCGGTAGTGCGCTTAAGTTACCGCTCGTGAAACAGGTACA
Source organism: Ixodes persulcatus (assembly GCA_013358835.2). Lineage (NCBI taxonomy): Eukaryota > Metazoa > Arthropoda > Arachnida > Ixodida > Ixodidae > Ixodes > Ixodes persulcatus. The sequence continues at coordinate 533,992 of JABSTQ010009660.1, read as the reverse complement.
AGGCTAGCTGTTGTGATAAGGCGCCCGCGCGATTTTTCCGTCCCTTATCAGAGCCCCAGCCTTGTACGTGCTCCACGAGTTGTAACTTTAGCGCACTACTGCGCTTCTCACGCGCTCAAAGTCTTTCTGAAAATGATGCTCAGGAAGTTTCTGGTTGGAACCATATGTATATTTTAACCAATTAAAAAGTTAATTACCGAATTTTAGTTAATTGTTCACCAGACGGTGACGGTCGCTCTCCCCTCGAATGTCCGCCAACATTAAAAAAAAATTTTTTTTTTAAGAAATCTGTTTCGAATAAAAAATAACACCCTCGTATATATATATATATATATATATATATATATATATATATATATATATATATATATATATATATATATATATATATATATATATATATATATATATATATATATATATGTGTGTGTGTGTGTGTGTGTGTGTGTAAAAATAGGGTGCACCAACATAGCAGCCGTGGAACGAAAAGAATTGAAAATCTAATTTAATGGCGAAAAAAGTCACACTTGAAGAAAGCGTAAAGTGCAGAAAAAAAGGCTGCATTAGTTTACAAGAATAATCGAGGCTAGAAAAAAGAACGTTAAATACGCGGAGAGCACACTTATAAATGACGGAATAAAAGTCAAAGTTAAAGGCAAGAACTTACAAAAATAAATTGTTAAATAGGAAATAAAACGAAGAATTAAAAATAAAATAAAAATAAGAAAGTGGCCTGACGTCCGTCGACATTTCGACAGTGGCACTGTCTTGTTCAGGACGTCAGGCCCCTTTCCTTATTTATTTTTCATTTTTAATTCTTTATTTTATTTTCCCTTAAACATTTTATTTTCGTAAGTTCTTGCCTTTAACTTTGACTTTTATTGCGTCATTCTTAAGTGTACTCTCCGCGTATGTAGACTTCTTGTGCCTAGCCTTGATTATTCTTGTAAACAATTACAACTTTTCTTCGGCACTTTACTCTTTTTTCTTGTGACTTTTTGTCGCCATGAAATTAGATTCTTTATTTTTGTCATCCCACGGTTGCTTGTGTTTGCGCACCCTATTTTGGTTATATACCAACGGAAGCATTTGTAAAGCTCCACCACTTTATAGATATATATATAGATATATATTGCTACTAAATGTAGTTCGAAACCACGGCATGCGCCCAACTTGGCAAAACCTGCTGTAGTCGGTACCAGCCAAAAAAAAACGCAACGCGTGGCAGGCACCGAATATCTTGACATTGCTCCATAGCGACTGAGATCACGGAATCAGCAGCTAAGAACACGGGAAAAAAAAATTCGAATCGCGATTGAAGAAACGGGAAGATTGTCGAAATTACAGTCAGTGCGCAGGCGAGCTGGTGGATGTTAACCATGATGCTTTTTAGCCCGGGGAGGTAGAAAATGTAACAGTGGAAGAGAAAGTAACAGGAATATACAACGTCTCTTAGACACGTTGTCGTTCCCTGTTACTTTCTCTTACACTGTAAAAAAAAAAAAGAAAAAAAAATCCTTTTCTGTGTTAAAAATCCTCAAGTCAGATTGTGCGTAATGCTCTGAATTTCTTGAGTCGTTATAGACTCTATTATTATTGACAGCCGAAAAAAAAAGCGCGAGTCATCATTATTCTTGCTTCGCGATTTGTTCTTCAGCGCTCCCATCGGCCTATGACAGCATCTCATTTGCTGCGGAGCGGTAATAAGAAGCCCGAGACTGTGTTGCTTTCCCGAAACTTCCGTCGTCTATTACATCTCTGGGAGCTCCCGGCAAAAGCTCCACAAACTTTATTGCCTTTTTTTGTCCGCGGAACTGATTAGCCCATTCCGTCATTGTCCGTCGCTTCTATTCTTCCGGCCACTGCGCGTGACTGGCATTTCCCCGGGACTACCTGAAAGTCCCTCTTTCTGCTTCTCTCCTATACTCCGTTACACCCCATACGATGGAGCAGCGACGCGGACGCTACTAGCCATACAAAGCCAATCCAATCTGGCGTGGGGGTCACGTGACCGTCGGGGATTGCCGCAGCGACCAACACGAAACCTACGCGCCCTTTTTCCGACAGCAGCCCTCTCGCTACGACCCGACGCTCCGAAATTGCAGCGTCACGCTATCGGCCATTGGCCAAAGGGTCTATTGGCTAAACCAATAGACCTTTTCCGAAATTGTGAAAAGATGCGTAGATTATGCGCAACCGCCCGTTAGTTGGTCTCGTCGCCTCCGGCGTGAAGGCCGCGACTGGTTCCGAGGTTGCGCCGAGTACTGACGCAGCACTCGTGTGGAATGCGTTTCGATCCGGGTGCACACTCCGAACGCTCACGAAGGGCTCGTGTCCAATTCGTGCTCACGGTGCATGACCAACTAATGGCGGCCGTGCGTAATCTATGCATCATTTAGATGCATAGGTTATGCGCATAAAAAAAAAATGAAGGATCGCGGTGCATTTATATTATGTGATTGGTTATAGTGCCCCATAGCAAACGCGCAAAGGCGGCGAACGCCGTGACGATGCAACTTTTGGCGCTCCTTGATGTTCCTCATCAGATTCTATTCGGAGCGCAAGTTCGTCTGCTTCTTGTTCAGGGCTTGTGGTGACGTCAGAACGCCGTGTTCTCTGATTGGCTCTTATTTAAAGGATAGTGGGTAGACCTCATGGGGCCGCCTGGCCGAAGGTTTCGTGCAAAGAGAGGACGTCTTTCGCAGGCCACGTGATTATTCCAGAGGATGTTGGTAGCGATGCGTTGGGGACACGTAGAGTCGCGTGACGCGTTCGAATCGTGTGATTGGTTGGGATGCCTCGTAGCCTCGGCTGCGGTCCATCGCAACGTAAAAAAAGCAGATTGACTCCTCCGCGATTTTCCCTTCGACTCTTCCCCCTACTCCCTAAATTTGGTTCCCATATTTTCTTTTGTGTTTTTTGTTCGGTTCTTCTTTTTCGCTTTGCTATAGGCCTCACTCCCGTGCCTTTTGAGTAACACTTTGCTGTTTTTGTAGATAGTGAGGCTCCCTTGTCAGCTTTTATCTTTGTGTACTTGAAGGGAGGCCAATTGACGTTTTCTTCCAGTTAACTTACCTTGTTCCCAATCCTATAGTTTCAGCGTATCGATCTTTTTGTTGAGTCCTTTTATTTTTTTCGCTTATATACGTTGCTTGGTTTATCTCTTTTTTTATAGTTCCTTTTTTTTAATCCGCATCGGTATTCTAATGTGAACCCTGCCTTTTATGCGTCTCCTGTTTTCACCGCAATTTATATATTTCGAGATTCAATTTTTTTATCTTCTATTTGTTCTGCATTGTGCTTGGGTGTTTTAGCCTTAACCCCTCGCGGCATTGTTCGATGCATATTCAATGCACTTCATTTTTCCCGAGACAAGGTGTTCATGGTTCCAAATAAGAGTAAGAGCAATAACAAAACAACAAAGTAACAGACTGTAGCAAAGGGAGAGAAAAAAAAAAAAGATTCCTAATTAGATCAACTACGCTGAGCTCAGCATTCTTTCGCATAATAATGGGAAGGGAGATGAAACACTGTTTGGATGACGTCGAAAAGTTTTATTTCGTGCTTTTAAATTACGCATAACGACTAACTGCCCTATTTGTAAAAAAGCAAAACAAATTATTACTCGGTATATTTTTAGTCAGGAGTTTGACCGACCGCGAAATGTATTTTGTTGTTCTTAAAAGAAAGAAAAAACTGAAGCATGGTTGAAAAAATATTGCTTTAATGTCGGGCGAGTTTGTGTATCGCATACTGAACATTATGTTTTACGCGCACACTGGAGTGAGAAAGAACAGCGAGAGAGACCGAAAAGAGAGCACGACATGTCACGTGTCAATTTCAGCTACAAGACTATATGTATATTGAGAGCGGAGGCGAACTGGTGGAAGTTTAGAATTACCGATTTATCCCGAGTCTGGGGCAGAAGAAACCTTTTTTTTTCTACTAATGAAAAATACATCTTTCTTTTTCTACCCCAGTCTCGGGTTAAATTCATCGTGATCAGCTACAAGGTTGATTTTGTCTACGAAGTCTGCAAAGTGTGTATATGAGGTATGGAAAAAATGAACCTTGTACGTAGGCTGGATATGTAATCTCTCACTTTTACTTTTTTTTTACTCTAGTACTAGGCTTCGCCTCCACGTTCGGTGTGGCTAAGAATAGTATTTTGAATTTGCACGAATAATCCTTCGATGCATGCGCATATGGTATACATGTGTACAGAGCGCGACACTGTTAGCGCGAACAAGCCATCGCCGGTTTTTAAAGTTTTTCTCTTTGAAACCAAAGTATGTCATCCAAGTTATTATTGCTACGGAAAGAGCTCGTTTAGTTCTATAATGTAAGCGATAAAATTTCGTGCTCGCTAATACTATTTGGAAGTAAAATCCGAAAATGCGCCGATGTCGTGTTCGCGCTAACAGTGTCGCGATGTGTACATATTCTAAATGAATGTTGGGAGTGCAGGAACAAAGAATTTCACAAACTACCGCTGGGATACTGTACCTCGCATTATCCCAACGCCCCAGCCCACCGCGCTTTAAACTTTGGAAGCAGGAGATGCCGCAAGTGTGGAGCTAGAAGGATCTGAAAGCAATATATCGGAGCTGGAGAAAAAGATGTCGCCTCAAATATCTTCAAGTTCACAAAACACCGATAAAAACTGCGAGTAAAAAAAGGAAAAAGAAGAGGGGCGGGGGTGCAAAGGCAAAAAGCAAAAATAGAAGTCTGAGGGAGGAGAGAGAGTTCGAAATTAAGGACGAGAGGCAGACGCACAAAATGGTCAGAGAAGAAAGGGAGGCACGGGGAAAGGGGGGGGGGGGAGGAGGAAATCGGCGGAATTTGCGCCGTGCACACCTAAAAATAAAAGAACGTGAAAGGAGCACGTGAGGTATACCCGGTTCTCCCCTAAGCTGACAGTGCGGAGGGAGCTACGGGCTCGTCGGACTAATCAGCTGTGCACCCCCGTTGATCACCTGATCCCGCTCACTCTACTTGTGAATAGGGGGCGTGATCACGTGGCCAAAGATGGACGCATGATTGTTCCCACTTAGCAGGAAGCTTCGGTCGTACTGTCAGTTTAAGGGAGTGCGGGCTATGAATATAATGAAGAGATGGGATTAAAGAAAAAAAGGAGATGGGAAGGAAGAGGAGGAGGTCGGGAAAACTCGGGACAGAAATAATTTCCATGCCGAGATTCGGATTGCGAATTCCAAGCGGGCGTACAATTTAGAAACGCGCATATTTGGTTTGAAGAGGTGAATTAAAGGCGGGGAATCACGTTAAACCTTGTGTTCAAAATATTTCTTTATTTTTTTTCTTCTTTTTTTTCCTCGTAGTTTCTGCTAAACACTCTCGAAAACTTTTTCTTTTTCTTTTCTATATTCGCCACCGTTTGAATAGAAAGGCGGGAATGTCTTCATCGAAATTCCCTCCACTGCAGAAAAAAAAAAAAAGGAACACTCTTGTTCTAGTTTTATTTTCCACGTGCTTCTGTTGTACCGAGATTCATTTGCAGTCACTAAAGGAACTCTAAATGCTATTTTTTTTCCCTTATGTTTATTCCAGACTAAAAAAAAAAAGCTGCGGTGCGTTAGAAAAAAAAATCTTAATATTCAACCACCGTCGAAGGCGCACTGAAACTGCCGGCTTGCGTAAGATCCAACGCCGATCAAGTGGTAGAACCATCGCTGCCACCTACGCATTCCACGGAACGAATGGCATTTGTCTATGACCGATGTGACACCACTAATACATTATACAAAAGACAGTGTGCACACGCCATCTGGGGCGTGTTTCTTCCCTGCGGGATGTCACCTTGATCATACTAAAATTGCGCATGTTTCGAGCACGCATATTTATAAAACCAACGTGCCTCAAACATGCGTCAAACGTACCCGCAAAAATAAAGAAGAAAAGGTCATTATCTTTGCAGCGTCTGTCTTTTGTATCATGTATGAAGAGCGCGTGGATGCAGCTTCAAAGGCCAGTTCAGCTGGAAAGCGCAACCTGGAAACAATTATCATGATGCTTCCTTCGATCGTTTTTCTGATGGGCATTCCGTTCACAAGTCAAAGCAATGTTTGGCTTTGCGTGTTCAGCCATCGAATTGCCGACACCTTGATAAGCGCGGGGCGGGGCGTGGCGTGGAGTCCCGAGCCAGTTATCGCCGCTCCAATGCCAGCGAGATTGCGGCTGTAGCAGGTAAGGACGCCGAATGGGAAATTACGAAGTACGTCGCGGGAAGCGCGATATTATATACGCTTTTTGTAACCCCGGTAACAGCAGCGTGTAACCTAACGCTTTTAAGTGAATTTAGACGGCCCGCGAAAAAATATCAACGTGTCTCGCTGCAATCTAGAACGGAGGTGCGAGCAGGTGGTGGAAGCTTACAGTGAAAAAAAAACAACGACGAAGGAATAAACTTACCTCGTCCAAAAAACAATAACATCAAAAAACCAACAGAAATTTGTTTTTGGCCAGTTTACGTACCCACTTCGAAGACGACGCACGCGTAGTGAGAAGTGCTGCCGACAGATGGCGTACACCGTGTCGAGAAAGCGCCGGCAGATTCGGGTTCTTTAGCGGGATCCTGTGCTATCATATCCCGAATCGGCCGACGCTCCCTTGATACGCCATCTGTGTTTCTTTTCGTGTGTGTGTGCGTGTGTGTGCGTGTGTTTTCTTGTGCGTATGTGTTTGTGTTTTGTTTTTTGCTTAATTCGTATGTACGTCAGTATGCATGTTTGTTAACTATACTAAAGTCTTATAATGTCTTGCATATACAGACACCTATTTAGGAATTGAGCAATATATAAATTTTTTCCCGCAGTCTTTGACAGATTGCGCGCTTTAGTGACGAACATAAGCCTCAAATTCCAAAACAGATATACCGCATTTCGCTTTAACGGGAGATGGGGACCTTTTTGTGCAACGTTCAGAGACGTTCTTTTTTTTTCCGTTTCTGATTTTTTTGACGAAAAGCCCTATCGTGCATCGAAAACACGGCGGTGGAAACGCGCTCGATACACAGACTCGAACCGCACGAAACGCAAACACACCACGCGCAAAAAAAGAAAACTCGCTGGCGCTCTCATTTCATTTCTTTTTCTTTTCGCCGGCCGACGGTAAGAGCGGAGATCGATAAGGAACTCACCTGCGTGACGTCACTTCCGGGTTCTGTCGGGTTCGAGTCGCGCAGGTGAGGACGGGGCATCGATCTACGAAAAACGCGCTCCGGGGAAGAAGCGACGGCGCCCGCGCGGGGGGCCCAAGGAGCCACCCCGAATGCCTCGCGCGCCGCCGCCGCTTCTCGAAAACACACTATAAAATTTCTAAGCTTCTTGGGACGGCTTGTGACCGGGCATACGCAGGAACGCAGCCGGTCGTAAACCGTCGCAAGAGGCTTAGAAACCGGTCTTGTCTCAGTCGGTCGCAGAGTTTAAAGGCGAGTGTGTGAACGGGAACTTAAAGCCGCAGTCAGACTTCTCGTACATTATACAAAAGACACGGACTTCTGCTTAGACATTATGACAGATTATCCACGGATACGCCCAAGCTTCCTCAAAGCCTGTTGGTTTCATACATATGTATGTCTCGAACAAGTCTGAAGAGAGTTTTTGTTTTTGTATCATCATTGTGGCAGGGTTGTCATATAAGAACCTCGAACCCTCAAACCCTCGACCCTTGAACCTCGAATCTCGAACCTTGAACCTCGACTAGTGTCTGTTGGCAGTTCCTTTTTTATGTATTGGCAACATGACCGCGGCCTTAACTTCGGTTTCTTGATGTGTCCTTCAAACGAATTGCGTCTATCACCGAGACGCCGCAAACCGCAACACACACACACACGGTCGTGTCTCGTTCACACTGGCGGTTGAACCGCATTTCCGAGGCGCGGTTTGCGAACGCGGCTGCCTAAATTTTCGGTTCATTTACGCGCGTATTTCGATGACGAAATCGAGCGAATCCGCTTCGTCGTTGCTATTCGAACGCCAGTGCCAGTGACAAATGCGCCCTGCGCGCGTACACAATTGGCTCTCACTTCCCTCCCCTCGCCGCTCCCCTAGTTTCCTTCTACAACGCCTACACACACACACACACATGCAGCAGTATACACTGCCCGTGTTTAGTTTTTCACGAACACACTTTGCGGAAGGTATTCGTGTAGCACGGTGGCGCCCCGTGACGGCGTCACATCGCGTAACAGTGTAACGTCACGTGGCAAAAACAAAATGTAGCGGTGCATAGCGCACGCCAGTGGTTCTCGACCATCTATATTTTGCGGAGCCCTTGTGGATCGGCGGAGATGATGGAGGACCCCGTTCGGGGTAAGGGCAGGGAAAAGGTAGAGACCTTTTTCGCATACTCTCGTTCCCAGCCACCCGGAAGGCATATCCGGTAGAAGCGACGAAAAAACATTTAAGCATTTCCACTTGCAAATAGTAAAAAAAATAAAGCGGAGACAAAACAAGGATAGGTGACGGTTACGCTTATATCCTAAATGTATTCTGTTAGCGTGGCGGCGGCAAAACTATGTTTTCGCCCATAATGGAAGTGACGATATTTCGAGATGGCGGCGTCCCTGTAAAAAGGGTATTTTAATAAATGCACATGACTAAGGGCTAGAGTGAAGCAGATTTCTCTTATTCACATACACACTAGAAAACTCGCTTGACAGCAGAAACAGTTCTTCTCGATCTGAAAGAAGACAACTTTTATTGCCAGGCTTGACTGATGAGGCAGTGCTTCGCGGACCCCTAGAATGCCTTCGCGGACCCTCATTTAAGAATTACTGGCGTACGCAATTGTAAAGTATCAGATACGTCCACTTTCACACAAAGCACTTGGGAAAGCCGATCTACGATGATTTAAATCAAATTATTCGTATTTAAATCGGACTACTTCGCATCAAATTAATTTAAATAAAATTATTAAATACATATAATTTAAGTAAAAATATACCTGTTTTTTTAAGTTATGAATTGTTTTTTTTTCTTTTTTTCTGTCGGAAGACAAAGGCAGTTACCTTTACGTCTCTCCTCTAATCATCGCAGACAGAGCTCGCTGTTCTCATCTCCCTCCTTTCTCGATTTCTAACCGCGTAGGGAGTATTTACCCTGGTTCGCCATGGCCAAGTCCACGGCTGCTGGGCGCGTTCAGACGGCGAGCCTCCGCATATCTTTTTTACCTTTACGTCTCTCCTCTAATCATCGCAGACAGAGCTCGCTGTTCTCATCTCCCTCCTTTCTCGATTTCTAACCGCGTAGGGAGTATTTTCCCTGGTTCGCCATGGCCAAGTCCACGGCTGCTGGGCGCGTTCAGACGGCGAGCCTCCGCATATCTTTTTTACCTTTACGTCTCTCCTCTAATCATCGCAGACAGAGCTCGCTGTTCTCATCTCCCTCCTTTCTCGATTTCTAACCGCGTAGGGAGTATTTTCCCTGGTTCGCCATGGCCAAGTCCACGGCTGCTGGGCGCGTTCAGACGGCGAGCCTCCGCATATCTTTTTTACCTTTACGTCTCTCCTCTAATCATCGCAGACAGAGCTCGCTGTTCTCATCTCCCTCCTTTCTCGATTTCTAACCGCGTAGGGAGTATTTTCCCTGGTTCGCCATGGCCAAGTCCACGGCTGCTGGGCGCGTTCAGACGGCGAGCCTCCGCATATCTTTTTTACCTTTACGTCTCTCCTCTAATCATCGCAGACAGAGCTCGCTGTTCTCATCTCCCTCCTTTCTCGATTTCTAACCGCGTAGGGAGTATTTTCCCTGGTTCGCCATGGCCAAGTCCACGGCTGCTGGGCGCGTTCAGACGGCGAGCCTCCGCATATCTTTTTTACCTTTACGTCTCTCCTCTAATCATCGCAGACAGAGCTCGCTGTTCTCATCTCCCTCCTTTCTCGATTTCTAACCGCGTAGGGAGTATTTTCCCTGGTTCGCCATGGCCAAGTCCACGGCTGCTGGGCGCGTTCAGACGGCGAGCCTCCGCATATCTTTTTTACCTTTACGTCTCTCCTCTAATCATCGCAGACAGAGCTCGCTGTTCTCATCTCCCTCCTTTCTCGATTTCTAACCGCGTAGGGAGTATTTCCCTGGTTCGCCATGGCCAAGTCCACGGCTGCTGGGCGCGTTCAGACGGCGAGCCTCCGCATATCTTTTTTACCTTTACGTCTCTCCTCTAATCATCGCAGACAGAGCTCGCTGTTCTCATCTCCCTCCTTTCTCGATTTCTAACCGCGTAGGGAGTATTTTCCCTGGTTCGCCATGGCCAAGTCCACGGCTGCTGGGCGCGTTCAGACGGCGAGCCTCCGCATATCTTTTTTACCTTTACGTCTCTCCTCTAATCATCGCAGACAGAGCTCGCTGTTCTCATCTCCCTCCTTTCTCGATTTCTAACCGCGTAGGGAGTATTTTCCCTGGTTCGCCATGGCCAAGTCCACGGCTGCTGGGCGCGTTCAGACGGCGAGCCTCCGCATATCTTTTTTACCTTTACGTCTCTCCTCTAATCATCGCAGACAGAGCTCGCTGTTCTCATCTCCCTCCTTTCTCGATTTCTAACCGCGTAGGGAGTATTTTCCCTGGTTCGCCATGGCCAAGTCCACGGCTGCTGGGCGCGTTCAGACGGCGAGCCTCCGCATATCTTTTTTACCTTTACGTCTATCCTCTAATCATCGCAGACAGAGCTCGCTGTTCTCATCTCCCTCCTTTCTCGATTTCTAACCGCGTAGGGAGTATTTTCCCTGGTTCGCCATGGCCAAGTCCACGGCTGCTGGGCGCGTTCAGACGGCGAGCCTCCGCATATCTTTTTTACCTTTACGTCTCTCCTCTAATCATCGCAGACAGAGCTCGCTGTTCTCATCTCCCTCCTTTCTCGATTTCTAACCGCGTAGGGAGTATTTTCCCTGGTTCGCCATGGCCAAGTCCACGGCTGCTGGGCGCGTTCAGACGGCGAGCCTCCGCATATCTTTTTTACCTTTACGTCTCTCCTCTAATCATCGCAGACAGAGCTCGCTGTTCTCATCTCCCTCCTTTCTCGATTTCTAACCGCGTAGGGAGTATTTTCCCTGGTTCGCCATGGCCAAGTCCACGGCTGCTGGGCGCGTTCAGACGGCGAGCCTCCGCATATCTTTTTTACCTTTACGTCTCTCCTCTAATCATCGCAGACAGAGCTCGCTGTTCTCATCTCCCTCCTTTCTCGATTTCTAACCGCGTAGGGAGTATTTTCCCTGGTTCGCCATGGCCAAGTCCACGGCTGCTGGGCGCGTTCAGACGGCGAGCCTCCGCATATCTTTTTTACCTTTACGTCTCTCCTCTAATCATCGCAGACAGAGCTCGCTGTTCTCATCTCCCTCCTTTCTCGATTTCTAACCGCGTAGGGAGTATTTTCCCTGGTTCGCCATGGCCAAGTCCACGGCTGCTGGGCGCGTTCAGACGGCGAGCCTCCGCATATCTTTTTTACCTTTACGTCTCTCCTCTAATCATCGCAGACAGAGCTCGCTGTTCTCATCTCCCTCCTTTCTCGATTTCTAACCGCGTAGGGAGTATTTTCCCTGGTTCGCCATGGCCAAGTCCACGGCTGCTGGGCGCGTTCAGACGGCGAGCCTCCGCATATCTTTTTTACCTTTACGTCTCTCCTCTAATCATCGCAGACAGAGCTCGCTGTTCTCATCTCCCTCCTTTCTCGATTTCTAACCGCGTAGGGAGTATTTTCCCTGGTTCGCCATGGCCAAGTCCACGGCTGCTGGGCGCGTTCAGACGGCGAGCCTCCGCATATCTTTTTTACCTTTACGTCTCTCCTCTAATCATCGCAGACAGAGCTCGCTGTTCTCATCTCCCTCCTTTCTCGATTTCTAACCGCGTAGGGAGTATTTTCCCTGGTTCGCCATGGCCAAGTCCACGGCTGCTGGGCGCGTTCAGACGGCGAGCCTCCGCATATCTTTTTTACCTTTACGTCTCTCCTCTAATCATCGCAGACAGAGCTCGCTGTTCTCATCTCCCTCCTTTCTCGATTTCTAACCGCGTAGGGAGTATTTTCCCTTCCTAAAAGCTGTTGACTTTCTATTGACTTTATGTTGATTTTTTTTTGCTGACTTTCTGTTGACATGGTCAACAGAAAGTTTGTTGACTTTGTGTTGAAACTTTTCTGATGATTTTCTTCAGCCTTATTCAAAAGAAAAGCTGTTGACTTTCTATTGACTTTATGTTGATTTTTTTCTGCTGACTTTCTGTTGACATGGTCAACAGAAAGTTTGTTGACTTTGTGTTGAAACTTTTCTGATGATTTTCTTCAGATGATTCAAAAGAAAAACTGTTGACTTTCTATTGACTTTATGTTGATTTTTTTTTGCTGACTTTCTGTTGACAGTGTCATGAGAATAACTGCAGACGTTCTGTTTACTTCGTGTTGAAAATTTTCAGTTGACTCTCTATAGCCAGTGTTAATAGAAAAGCTACAGACTTTCTGTTGATTTTTTATTGAACATTGTACACCTCGACTAGATGTCAAAAGTGGCTACGTTTTTCAATAGTCTATGACAAGGTGAGAACGGGAAGCAGCTTTTCATTTCATTTCATTTCATTTACTGACCCTTAAAGGCCCCATTGGGGCCTTTAAGGTCCAATTGTTGTCCCGCCTCCAGCGCGAGCCGCCTACTACCCTCGACAACGCTTCGGCGTTCGTGCACGTCGAGCGGGCGCGTGCAGTCGAAGCACGACGGAAGGCAGGGGGCGTGTGCTGGAGGCCAGGCGCTCGAAAGGCATGCCCTGGCATTCTGACTTTGTAAGTGACCATTGTGACTTGAATGACCATATTAAATAGTCAACTGGTAAAAAAAAGCAAAATAGCTATTTGAACGTGGAGAAACTGCCCTGACTCGCTTCGTCCTGAGTAGTGCTATGCAGAGAAGCGATAATATTTATTCTAGGAGCCGTATTTGTGGTTGTTGTTTTAGCGACTGTCCCGAATTATTATAAGATGTACCAATGCTTTCTAGTAAGAGATATCGTCCTCGACCCTCAAAACACTGTTTTTCCTTTGAGGGACTCCCGAGGAGAAGATCAAATACTTGGAACCTTAATAAGTGTTGAGGTGGTCACCGGCCAAATGAATTCCTTCAATATGTAGGCTATATAAGGCTCTGGAGCAGTCAATGGGACTGTGTTTCAGGTGTTCAGTGCTTCATGATGTTTGTGTTTGTGTTCGCTGTGTAGTTCTCGGATGTATGTAGTAGCAGTCCCTTCAAATACCACAGGGACACCATTTACTAACAAAATAAAAAAAATCGCGTTGTTTTTTTTTTTTTTTTTTTTTTACGGAATTTTGCTGCAGCCTATTTGGAGGAGAGTGGAAAGCCACAGTAAGCTTCCAAAACTTTGTTGGATGAATAGCTAAGCTGTAACGATTTTTTTCTTTTTGATCTTCTGTAGCTTTTCAGTTGAAAAGCAGTAGCATTTCAATTGAAAAGCAGCAGAAAAAGCATCTTGGAGGCGACAGAAAGTCTGTTGACTCTTTTATTACAAAGTGGGCCAATATTCAAAAGAAAGTTCGCCATGGCCAAGTCCACGGCTGCTGGGCGCGTTCAGACGCGAGCCTCCGCATATCTTTTTTACCTTTACGTCTATCCTCTAATCATCGCAGACAGAGCTCGCTGTTCTCATCTCCCTCCTTTCTCGATTTCTAACCGCGTAGGGAGTATTTTCCCTGGTTCGCCATGGCCAAGTCCACGGCTGCTGGGCGCGTTCAGACGGCGAGCCTCCGCATATCTTTTTTACCTTTACGTCTCTCCTCTAATCATCGCAGACAGAGCTCGCTGTTCTCATCTCCCTCCTTTCTCGATTTCTAACCGCGTAGGGAGTATTTTCCCTGGTTCGCCATGGCCAAGTCCACGGCTGCTGGGCGCGTTCAGACGGCGAGCCTCCGCATATCTTTTTTACCTTTACGTCTATCCTCTAATCATCGCAGACAGAGCTCGCTGTTCTCATCTCCCTCCTTTCTCGATTTCTAACCGCGTAGGGAGTATTTTCCCTGGTTCGCCATGGCCAAGTCCACGGCTGCTGGGCGCGTTCAGACGGCGAGCCTCCGCATATCTTTTTTACCTTTACGTCTATCCTCTAATCATCGCAGACAGAGCTCGCTGTTCTCATCTCCCTCCTTTCTCGATTTCTAACCGCGTAGGGAGTATTTTCCCTGGTTCGCCATGGCCAAGTCCACGGCTGCTGGGCGCGTTCAGACGGCGAGCCTCCGCATATCGTTTTTCCAACGCGCATCCCCATATCCCCAGGATCGCCGGTCTCAGCAGCGTAGGAACGTGAGCTCGGTCCGAGCGCGCTCACTCAACCACAGCGCGCAGTGAATATGGCCCCCTCTACACTCGATTCTTGGTCCGAGAGAGCTCTAGACGTGCGAGGCATTCGCGCGGTCGGCGATAGGATAGGAAGAATCCCGGGATGTGGAAAATTCTGTGGGCGTTAATCAGCGGGCAAACAGAGACTCGTAATAGATTTATTGCGCCGAGGAGGACGAGGGTGCCTTTTCTCTCCCTTTTTTCGTTTCCCACCTGGACTCGAGCAAATGTGTTTCCGACACCCAATCTCGTACGCGTTACGCGAAAAAAAAAGTAAAAGATTACAGTTACAATTGACTCTCAGTTAAAAAAAAATAGTTTTCAATTAAATTACTCGAGAAGAAAAATAATTCGCCGTTACTCGAAAACTGTAAACGTTACTTTTCCGACTACTTCAGATTTTCAGAACAACAGACGTCTCTGCCGGTTTGAAAATGGGTCTTTTGGACTCTCCATTATTGGATTAGGATCACCGAATTATAAACTACTCATCTTCGTAATCCAGCAATTTCGGTAAACCATCTTTCTGTCGGAGGCGGCGTGCTTTGAGGATTCCTTGGTAGGGGACCTGTACAAGGGACGTCAATAGGAAGGGGTAGCTATAATCGGGGGACAGGTCAAGAAGGAAGTGGAAGCTCCTCCCACCTCTTTCCCCTTTAGTAGAGCGAACGCTGGAGAGCAGGTTCCCTCCTCTCCACCGTTCGCTCCGCTGAAGTGGAAAGGGGTGGGAGGAGCTTCCACTTCGTTCTTGACCTGTCACCGGCTGTAGTAATTTTAGTACTTTTAAAAGTAACCAGATTACTCTCGCGATTACTCCCTGATAAAAGTAACGAAATGATCACAACGTTACTCTAAAAGGTACTCAATTAGGAGTAATTTGATTACTTTTTGCGAGTACCGTACAAGCGTGCGCTGCACCACCTAGTGACAAGGCCGTATAGCGCTCCTCTCGTGACGTCACGGTTGGGGGCAATCGGGTCGGGCAGTGCGCCTCGGGGTAGAGCGCCGATGCGAAGGCATCGCGCGTGAACATGCCGCCGTAAGAAGATTTTATTGGCACATACAATATGTATTGTCTAGGAAGTCGTTTAGAAATAGCAGAGGGACTGGTAAACGAATTTTATTACGCGGGAAATGATCGGGCGCCGCGTATAATAGCGCACGAATGTAGGCGTCCCGAGTGTATTCCCCTCGATATTTACGGGGGATTGTTAACACAGGCTTGTTTCATTCGCTAGAACCATTCCTACACGCAGCAATGAAGCTGGGCAAATGTACGCGGGCAAATGTTTAAGGCATAGAATTATGCAGGTACAATTGAGGACAAGGAACGTGAGTAACGATGCCTCGTGTAAAATGGGTTTGTTTTTGAGCACTCTTTTAGCACCGTAAATATAGCTCGGAAAGACGAATGTTTTCTGAACAATAATTCGGATGAAACGTTAGACACCGAGGATGCGTGATGCGACATGGAAAAACAGTTCTATAGTCACAGTGTAATACAAAAACAAAGGCTCGTGCAAAGTATTGCCTATAAGAGTACTAACGTATTTCTGAGGAATGTATGTCTTGTTTTCAGGCGATAACGTATAAAGGTTTATTTACTTAAGGAGAATAAAACTTACGGCGGATAAAAAGAGAAAAATATTCTCCAACAGTTTACATCCCTCTTCGAATTCCGGATTTATTCTTTCCAGTTAATCAGTCACAGCACGATTTTAATAATCGTACATATATTAACGCGGATCATTTTTTTTTTCTCGTAAATCTTTCAACAAAATATTTTTGTTTTTTGCCAAACGGCTGTTTTGCATTGCGACAGAAAAATTAACGCGAGAACATCCAGTAAACGGTTCATGAAGCAGTAGCTCATTCAAGAAACGAAAGTCTCGATAAACAAATATACCAACGCAGAAATAATTCTACCCCAAAACCTACGCTTCTAATTGCACCACTTCGCTCGGGTACAGTCTCATACGACACGCAGAATGCATAAAATATTCTTACGCGTTAAAGGCATCCATGCGATCGAGCCACCGCTAAAAGAAAATTTGAGTATTACAACCTGAAACAACGGTCGAATGATGACCCTTGACGCCTTGCGAGAGACTTCGAGAAGTTTCTTGCCACTGCCGAAAGAAAACACAGAAGCCGTAGCATAAAATAATCACAGACGTAACCTACAGACGAACATGCAGACATGATAATAACGAAAGAAGCAAGCCACGAAAACAAGCTGCGTAGCGGAAACCACTTTCGGTAGTCGACCGCGCTTTTCATAACCGAAGGCTTCGTCGACGCTCAGCAAGTTTATATTTGGAACCGCACGTCTACTTCCACTAATTAAAAGGTTAGTTAACACATTTTACTTCGTTAGCCGACCGATCTTTATGATTAGCCCTCTATACTATGTCCCTCTGGCTGCATGACTCGCCTGCACAAACATGATAAGTGTAGCTTTCGTGGCTTTTTTTTTAATTAGTGTCAATCTTAGAAGAAAGCACCCTGCATAATGTTTTTAATATAAAAACAAGCGCTAGCTTACAAAAACGGGTTAATTTAAAATTAAATCTCGAGACATTTTGAATACGGCACTGCGTACGATGCTCGAATGGCCTGAAACAAAACAAAACAAAAAAAATCCTCAACTTAGGCAAGAATCATAGAGAGAAGAGGAGAGATGAGAGGAAACGGCTGACTACCAACGAGTTGTAGTTAAAACTCGTTGTTAATTCTCTCTAAGTTTCTTCCCCAAGTTCAGGCTGTTTTTGCCAAGTATGCACCAACACGCTCAACTCATCACCAGCACTCGAATAGCCGACTGCCTGAAAACCAAAAAGAGTTAAATAAAATTATAATAAAAGTAAAAAAATGTGTTAAAGGAGAAGCCCAACTTCCAGGATTGCCCCCTCCTTTTGACGTTGGTTCTTAACGGAATCGCGAGGGTTTCGCGGCATTTCTGAAGGCTGAACTCCAAGGAGCGAATATACGTTAAAAGTAACCATCTTGCGTGTAGGTTTACCCAAATGAAAGTACGTCAACCCTAATGGGCCTCTGGTGATGATGATGATTGGGTTTTTATGGCGCGTGAGAAACTTGGGCCATATTGCGAATGTGCGTCTGGTGTTTCTCATCTCGATCAGAGATGTAGCCGCTGCTGTATAACCCTGCAAGCCTGGTGGACCTTAAGGTGCATCAGGCAGGAGCGATGGACGGCCACACGCCGGTACGATGCTCATTTATATAAAAACGGGCAGGGGTGGAGATTGAACCGAGGATATATATATGCAGCGAAAGGACGAGGAACTTTGCCTGGTCGAAAGTTCGCTTTGCACACGGCGAAGCAGCCCCTGTTCTGACACCACGCATAGAGCAAACGCCACTGGGCGAAATTAGCCGCTATCAATCGCTCCATGAAGTCCAGCCTCTTGGTTGGATTATCGAAATTAGTTTCAGCGTGTGTTCTTCAATAAATTACTAAAACCTCCCCCCCCCCCCTCCTAAATATATTAAGGCTCAAAGCGTCCCGAGCTTGATCGGTTGCAGCATTTGCGAGTTTGTTGACAGAGGAAAGTGGTGCACGCAAAAGGGCGTCGAAAGCGTGAAGCATGCTTGACTCCTTCCTGTAAGAAACTATAGTATAATAATTATACGAGCTTGATCATGCGGGAAAAGACTGTTAAGCACAGAATGTGTGATAGGCGTTTCAGGGGAAGAAGAGAAGTGCGAGTGAACGGCACCGCCTCCAAAAGATTCGCATTCAATTCTGACACATGCCTCGAGAACCAAGCGAGACGGTGGCTCATTTCATTTTTATGCAGATAAAACGTTTTAACAACAAAGCGGTGCCAAGGACACCGCTTTTGCGCTTTCTAAACAGAGACCCTGGATAGCACGATCGGCAAAGCACTTGCCTCACAATATTAGGGTGGTAAGTTCTAATCCTGTCGGAGACTTTTCATATGGTTCTCTACGGGCCCAACGCTTTTCGGTGTCGGCCTTTTGTTATTCACCGATGTTTGTTTGCAAACAAGCCCGCTGCCGCCCACTATCGGCGGACCCCTGCGCGCTTCCGGTTTTCCTCTTCTTTTCCTCTTCTCACACATCCTTTTGTTATTTGTACTACGTTCTACAAAGCGCGCAGGTTCTTACAAACCTATTACAAGTACCTCTCCGAAGGAAAATCTTCTTTTCCGATCGCTGTGTGTTACTGAAGAAGAAATAAATACACTACCGGAAGTCTACTGGGGCACCAAATACTATGGCGCCAACGTGGTACCAACTCCCACCGAATGCGGTGAATAGCCGGCTGTTACACCCGGCCATTACAGTAAAGCGTTATAGAACTTCATGGATATCGACTGAGAAGTAGTAGTAGTAAGTGGTGAGGGGGTAGCAGAAATCCGGAACAAGGATGTCGACTGTTAAAGCACATTCTGCGTTCAATAAGTCTGTGAGTTTACTTTCTTACAGAAAACTGGAAAGAGCCAATTACGGCCAGCAATAGAAGCGTCCGCCAGTGATAGAGCTTATAATACGATTTGAACTGAAAAACGCGATGTGTGCAGCAATGAGCATGACGTTTCACTGGGGCATTGTCCCTGCGCACATTGAACATTTTCAGATCTAATAAAATTCTGAGCTTCCTTCATTGGCTGGTTTAGTTTGTAAGCCACGATATTATATATTTTCCTGCTACACGGAAGTGAACTCGGATACTTTCTATGGAGTGTATGTCGGGGGGGTCCGCTGGCTTTCCAAGTCTCTCAAAAGGTTCCTCTTCGAGTTACTCGGAGAGGCTTCTACCGAGCATTCGTTTCTCAAATCGCAGCCCATTGAACTTGAGCGGGTTGACATATCTTATGAAGGCGCGTGCCTGTACGGGCAGAAACTTGAGGAGAGGAGGAAAGGAGAGCGCGCGGGCCCGACGCACTCCAAGCTCTAACCGGAATGATTCGTGGGTGGAGGCAAGGCTCGCTACCGTTCTCTCCATTGCACTAGTCGAACCCGTTAGAACGCGGAACGCCAGCGTCCGGCGTTTGGCGTTCGCGTTCGAAAGCGTTCGACGTGTGCAGTAGAGACAAAGGCAGCTGAATGCTGTAGAACAAATCTCGAAGCCAAAGGCTCGAGCATATTGTGTCACGTCGTCCGTTTCTTAAGTTGGCAGTCACAGTAGGAATTATGGGGACCTTCGATCGGTGTTGTAAGCGTTAACGAAAAAAAAAAAGAAACGAGATACGTTACTCGTTACTTGCAAAATTAAGGAACGCGTTACCCACCAACGTTACCTCAAAATAAAAGGAACGCGTTACCGATAAAAAGCAACGTACGTCACTTTTGCGTTACTTTTTTACTTATAAATTGAAGGCAACGGCTTTATTTTTTTGGCGCTAGGGCGTGGGCGCTAGGGTTTTTCTAAACTGGGCCTTTTTGGGCGGGGAAAAGACGGGCAAAATTTTGAAGGTATCAAAAAAAGGAGCGCAATAATTGATGACTCGGCGCATATTCTGCGTTTCAGCTTAAGTCCAGACGCAGCCGACGCTACGAGCTTATGGGACCGATCGAGCACCGTCAAAAGCGCAGGTCACTGGGACTGTGTGTTTACGATTGGTTAAGTGATCACAGAACACGTACAGAAACATGGCGAGCACCAAGATGGTGACCTTTTGAGTCTGTATGATTGCGGACAGCAAGTCGTCTGCTTCTTGCCCAGGAGTGGCAGTGACGTCAGAACGACGCCGAGCTCTGATTGGCTGATTGAAAAAACAAAATGGGTAGACCTCAAAGCACCTAGCATTGAAATCGACCCACCATTTTTTTTTTTTTTTCAGTCGGTCAATCAGAGCTCGGTGTCGTTGTGACGCCACCGAAACTTATGCGCAAGAAGCAGACGACGTGCTCTCCGCATTGATCCCATCAGCTCGTAGCGTCGGCTGCGTCTGGACTTAAAGGGGTGCTACAACGAAATTTCGGCGCTCATTTTTTGGTCTATATGTGTTCAAAAGAGCAGTATCACGTGAAACATACCAATGTCTTGTTAAAAAAGTCTCGAAAAGGAATTTTAAAACGAATTAAACGATTAGCAAAGAGCACCTGGTGGATGTCGCTAACGCCTCGTTTGTAATGCTCGTCTAGGAACCTTGACAGCTAGTGACGGAGGTTGTCTCGCCTTCGGTCACGACGAGAGAAGGGGGGAAGGAGGAACTCCCCTCTTCCCGAGAATCCCTTTTGTGTGTCGCAGAAGTCGCTATTGTCCCCCTACAAGATTATAGAAGATTAACCCGTCACTCAAAATTCGTACAAAAGCAGCCGCTTCGGTGGCTGGAACGACTAGGCCATCCTCTCGGCGTCAGCCTCGCCGTAGCTTTGCTTGTCTCGAGACGACCTACGTCACGATTGCGTCGGATGTCACGTGCTCTAAGCTGGGCCTTCTCCGATCGCTTGCCAGAGTGGGCCGTTTATAACGAAAAATACAGCCACCAGGATCAAAATACAAAGGTGCGATTGTCATTTACGGATATTGTGGATCATATTCAACCTATTTTTGAACACGACGGGAATATCTCAAATTGCGTTGAAGTATCCCTTTAAGGTCAAAAGAAAGTATAGAAACACGAAAAAAATTTAAGTTTATTTTATTTTCAGGTTTGGTGAAGAAGGTGTGACGAGTAAAGTAACTACGTCGTTACCCTTTACGGTTTTAAAAGAGTAACGGGTACGTTACTACGTCACTGAAAAACGTAACGCGTGTAGCGGTAACGACTCTACTTGTAACGCCTCCGCCAACGCTGCCTTCGATCAATAAGACGAGTACTCACTTTAAGAAAGCTCGTTTAACGCTTTGCCCCGACGACTGTTATGATCGGGCGTTGAATAGCCAGGGACACCTACACCATAAGAACGCCCACTCATCTGGCTTCCCAGGGTGAACTCAAAAAGCAAATCACTCAGGGCCGGTTGCACCAACGCCGCTTAGCGCAAAGCGGAGCTTAGCCGGGCACCTAAGCTAAGGTTCGGTTTCGTTCGGTTGCACCAAAATCGCTTATCGCTAAACCTAGCACTAAACTACGCTTATCTTGAGCGCTCAACATTGGGCGCTTTTTTTTTCCCTTGTTTCTTAATCCTGGATTTGAAACATCGCGGCTGGTTTGTGGCGGTCGATGCGGTGGACGAAATTGGTTGTACAAAGTGTTTTAGGCTACAACAGCGTGAGAGTCTCGACAGAATGACCTTCGATTGTGACAAGGATGCAAAATATTGTCGCGTGAAGTGTTTATCGACCCCTGTTTTCAAGTTGGCTCTCCACTCTCAGTGCGTGTTAGCCCTAACCGAGATACGTACGGAGCTGTGGTGCTCACGTCTGTCTTCCCGTTGGTTATTCTGTCCACGAGCTTATTCGTATGTACTTACTGATTTTCGCATAACTGTAACGTATTGTTATTTACCAGCTTGTTTATTTATACTTGCAACTGATATCCTTCAATCCGATCAGCGCGTTGAATAGTGGCAGTACATGAACTCGGCGATCAGCTGATTGTCGACACTTCTGCCGTTTGCATCAGATTACGGCGCTTTTAAATTATAAGACAGCGAAAAGTCAATTTCTTTCGCTTTCTGAGTTTCGAGACAATCTTCAGTGAATTTTCCTTGTCTCGCGAGTAGAAGTTTGGCTTCAGAAAGCTGTATCGTCCCATAACCGTAACTTTTCTGGTATCGCGCTTTTTAGGAATATTTTGCTTTATATCTTTCATTCGTGGCGACGACAACTTCTATTCATGGCGACGACAACTTGACGACTTCTATTCGACGATTTCCGGGCATTTTCGCAGCTGCCGTAGCGAGTTCGTCACGGTTTTGAACTTCATCGGTCTCAGGCATGACTTGATTTTAGTAGTCATCTTACCTGCCTACTTATTCTCGATGATGTTTTGTCTTCAGCGATGTAGCGAGTAGAGCGTCCTTCTCGCGTTCGGTGAGATTTGGGGCCCACGATGGCTCCTTTATCTCGAAATGTGTGCACGAAAACTACTGTCACTGTCAAAATATTCTGTTATCAACCGATATTAAACACCCAATCACAGATGTAAAGAGCATTCGTGTTTATTTAAAGCGTTGACTTCTGTTTTTGAAAGTTAAGCGAAAAAAATGATTGAATTTGGAGACCTTTAATTCGTTACTCACCGAAGAAATAAAGCGAAAAGCAGACGCCGACGACGGCTACTACAGCAGGTTTTTTGTTTACATCACGAGATTCCTCTCCGCCAATCGTATTCTTCCCTCTGAGCGTTCCCTAGTTCGCTCTGTTTGTCCCTACATTCCCTAAGCAAATCCAGCGTTTAGCTAGGGGCGCGTCTGTAAAGCCGGGCTAACGTTGGTGCAACCGGAATTTAAGCCCGTGCTTATCCGAGCTCGGTTTAGGGTGCTAAGCCGACTTAGGAAAGAGCCGCTTTGGGTTAAGGTAAGCGACGTTGGTGCAACCGGCCCTCACTGAACTACGGATAGCGCGACGGCCGGCATAAAGCCAGAAAATCGTGCTCGGCAAAAAGTAGTCTCCAGCGAGAAACAGTCACTGACGACATTTCATCCGATTGATTACGTCATGCTCGACGTCACACCGCAGATTTCACTCTTGGGTCGTCACGTTCCTTTGCCTTAATCATTCGAAGAAATTCCCGCCTTAATTCATCATTTATAAATTAACCGGAGCCACCCGGTGGAAAAAATTGCGGTGGCTCAGCTCGGCTATGCCAGGATATACGTAGCGTGAGCTTATGCGCACGAAATGAGAGGCGCTATCAAACGGCTCCGGTGCAGCGTCAGACTTGGCTACTGCGCGACTGAGGCGCACAGCTGGGCACGCGGCGGCGCCAGTGCCTCTGCCGCGGCTATGATGTCACTCCTCTGGAATGCGCAGACCGGTGAGGCGCGCGCGGTGGCGGCGGAGCCCGCGGCGGCGGCGTCTCCGGCGTACCAGCTGTGCGCCGTGTGACGTCACTGCTCCTCGCGCTTGCGCAGCACGGCTCTTTGACAGCCAAGCGAAACTGCTCAACCTCGGCCAGTGTAGCTCACGCTACAAAGCTGGGCTCGAAGATTCCCAGGACGAAGCAATGAGGGGGCTTTTAGAGAAGATAAAGTGGAAGAATCTCTGAACGACCCTGGTGGCAAAACGTGAAGTGTGATAGGCACAAAATTGACCTTGGGGAAGCCCAATTTAGGTTCCGGCAGCTCAACAGAGCAAGCGGGATTTAGCTTCCCTGGTCGAGCTAGTAACCCCCGGTCGCTCGAGCACTTGCTGACGAATATTTATACCAGAACTCCCTGAACCGGTGATTTCTGAAAATGTGTGTGTTGCATGCATATTTGGAAAGAGGGATGCCAGTGTGCCTATTGGACGGCTCGCCTCTCTGCTGTATAGGGGAAGAATTTATTCAGTGCAGTGCCAAACACCAGCCCGTGGTCTGTGGTGTGCATCACGTAGCGGCGATACCTGACCGCACTCCGGTAAATGGACCATCCAGATCGAAACACCATAAATCCCATTGGCCACGTACACATGAACGCGACCGAAGCGCGTCGAATCCAGAGGGAAACAATCACGCGTGTTCAATCTATACCTTTCGCTCCCTCTTCTACGTCTACCCACTCCGTTGTGAAATCTCGATTCGCCGGGCTACGGTCGGACCCATGTACGCGCAGTCATCGATTGGCTCTGCGAGTTCTCTACGGAAACGTTGACGCGCGGACATTTCGTCGAGCGTGGCAACAAACAGCCACAGAAGAGAAGCATGCAAACCCAGTTCGGGTATTCACGCCGTTAGGAGCGCTTCCTTCCTTTGCTTCTATAAATACACGCCGGAGTTTCGTCGTGGCCAGGTGCCGCCTGGTTTTGGTCGTCAGTAGAGGGTCTAGACTTTATAGAGGGAGCAACTCAAACCACGGGGAGAGCTTGTAATTCAATGGCGGACACCTCCTGCCCAGATTAAGTGCTCACGGGCACGCGTGAGTTGCCGCGTGAGGAAGAGGAGGAGAGCCGGCGGAGAGACCGAGAAAAGGTTTCGGACGCTTGCAGATGACAGCCGCTTTCGCCTCCTTCTCGCAGCCTGTACACCAAACGCGGTCCTCAAACCACGTGACCGTTATCGAGCAGTTGAAAACACTCTAAAATCTTGGCACACGCTCCGCGTGTGCTGAGCTTACACACGCGACATCTGTCACCCATAAACGCCACAACCCGGAAGTTGTCGCTTCGGCACCGTCAACTCGCTTTTGAAAAAAATAAATAAATAAAAAAAAAAGTAGTTTTGTTTATGCGGACGTTTCAAGACACACAGCCGTGCGAGAGGCTTTTCCGAGCAGCCGGCGAATTTCCGAGTTTATTCGCGCTCGCGACGTTTACGCGTCTTGACGGACGTCATGGTTGGATCTCCGCTCGAACGGGTGGCGTTCGGGTATGCGACTGCGCGTGCTCGTGGCTATAGTCTCTTCGTTTTTGTGCTTCTTTTTAGTTACCTCGTAGACAACGAGGTCGTAGTCTCAAAATTATCTCGTCTCTTTACGGTGTTCGAGGCGGGGCTTAGGCCGCACGTCCGGGAGCTTCCTTGCTCGTGACGACGACCATTCCCCGAAGTGAAGAACCCAGGGGTCCAGTGGAGGTGGGAGAATTGGTAACGTAACGAACGGTTTAATTACATGGTAGCGATACAGTCGTCAAATCCAAGAGAACAAATGGAGCCCTCACGCCCCGCCTTATATAGGGGTCCGTTTTCTCCCTCTCTCTCCGCCAGGGCAGCAGGTGCGACCGCCACGTGCTTTGCAGCTGGGTCCGCCGCGACGTAGTCAGAAATGAGTCATAGCCAAGGTTCTCCGCAGTTAGGCCAGGCCTCTCTCCCCTTCCGGAGCGCACGAACCCACACGCACACACACACACGTCCCGTTGACGTCACGGACGCGTTGAGACACGTTTTGGGCAGCCTTCGACAGGTGGGCGTCAGTCCTGGACACGTCGGGACTCGTTTCGGGACTCATTTCCGCAGCGTTGAAACTCGGAAAAGGTTGCCGAAGGTTCCATTCTTAACAGCCCCTCCGGGGCCAGGGAAACCTCGAATGGCCGGTGGTACAATCGCTGGCCTGAAGAGGTGGGCTTGGAGTAGGCCTTGAGAAGACGCTGCAAGCACCAAACAAACTCCCAAACCTCTCACAACGGAGGCATCAGCGGAAACGTCCCCCACAACACCACGCCACACCGCAGTCAAACGCTCGGAATTCGCCAAAGACCCGCCAGACTGGATTACGGATTACCAAAATTTGGTACAATTCCGGGTATCGAGACCCCCTGTCGCCAAGAAAACTTATTTTTCCAACGAGGTATCTAAGAACAAAATACAAAAGACAAAAACTCTTCGCAATTTGTGAGGTCCTTTTGGGGTTTCAACGAAGTGCCCCCACTTAGATCCTGATTCCCGTGGATGACGAAGACCTCTGAGATCATCCCTACTATTTTTCGTGATGTCAGAAAAATCTGCTCAACCCATCGGTATTGCCGTTAAATTTGCCTTTCCTTTTTCTTACGCTGAAGTCATAGTGATCGATTTTCACGTGATTTCTAGACGTGAAAATGCGGTCCTTATAGCGCCGATAAAATAATCCGCCTCTTTCATTCCCCGTCACATTGGTCCTAGCAATCTCCTGAGCTGTACAGCGAAACCCTGACACACTAGGGTCGCTCTTCTGCTCGACTGTCAAAGACACTCTGTCTACTCGTAGCAGAGGACCAAAGTTACGCGACGCCGGAGCTACGAGAGATCTTTCACTGATACCCTCTTCCTCCGCCTTTTTCGCCGGCGCGTTGGGACGGCGTACGCTTTCTAGTGCTACGAGGTCAGGCTGTTCTACAACCTGGTCCCTCTCATCCCGGTTTTCTGCCTCCAACTCTGGGAGTGCTTGCTCCCCGTCAGCTGCCTCTGGCTCTGGATCCCTCGTCAACAAAGGGGCGACCTGACGCGATTTGGACCTCGTACATGACTGAACTAGCCCTTCTCCCAGTTGTTGACCCCTTTCGCGCAGCAGGAAATCTGACCGGTTAGAAAACAAATAAGGATACTCCAACGGGACTGTTTGCGAGACAGCCGCCTCTGTCACTAGCTCTCCGAACGGGCCAGTTATCCTTACTGTCGCCATAGGCAGACAGACACTGTGCTTTTCGAGCAGCTGCTTGATCCAAACTACCTTTCCGGTAAAATCGGATGTCGTTACATACGACGGATGGACAACGTCCATCGTCGCTGCACTGTCACGAAGCACCCTGCACGGCTTTCCGTTTACCTGGAGCTCGTGAAGATAGGGACGAAGGAGCTTCAGGTCCTCGTCACTACCGTTCACGTACGAGAACACCACCCGCGGTTTCTTACATCTGGCCGCTGTGTGTCCCGGCTCCTGGCAGTTGTAGCACAGGAACGGCTTCCTTGCCTCGAACTGCCCTGTTGGGCTTTTCCGCGCCTCGTCTCCGTTCGAGTGTTCTGCGCTCTTTTCTGGGACCTTTTGTCCTGCTTCGGGCTTCTCAGGCCCGTTTTCCTCGCGAGTCATTTCCCTGTCGGAAGGTCTTGCGCTGATCGCTTCGGCCGGATTCGCTTTCCTCTCCGCTCAGCTTTCTACGCGTTGCGTACTCTTCGGCTAGCTCACCGGCCCTTTCGACAGAGTCGACTCCCACCCTGTCCTGCACCCAGAGCTTGACTGACTGCGGAATGCTACGAAAGAACTGTTCGAGGCACACACACTCGACTACCTTGTCTCGGCTTTCGTACACTTCCTCGCTCTTCAACCATTCTATCAGGTTGGTTTTAAGCCCGTACGCGAATTCCGAGTAGCCCTCGCTGCTCTTTTTGGATGCGTTTCTAAACCTTTGACGGAACGCCTCGGCAGAAAGGCGGTACCGCTTCAAAAGGCTGGACTTCACCTTGTCGTAGTCGTCCGCGTCTCCAGCACTAAGGCGCGCGACAACCTCTGCAGCCTCACAGGGCAACAGAGTCAAAAGCCGTTGCGGCCACGTTTCTGGGGCGAAGCTCAACTTCTCACATGTCCTCTCAAAGTTAACTAAGAATAGGCCCACGTCTTCCCCAACTTTAAACGGCTGCATGAGCTTCTTCATTTGATACGACCCGGTCGCTCGAGCACTTGCTGACGAATATTTATACCAGAACTCCCTGAACCGGTGATTTCTGAAAATGTGTGTGTTGCATGCATATTTGGAAAGAGGGATGCCAGTGTGCCTATTGGACGGCTCGCCTCTCTGCTGTATAGGGGAAGAATTTATTCAGTGCAGTGCCAAACACCAGCCCGTGGTCTGTGGTGTGCATCACGTAGCGGCGATACCTGACCGCACTCCGGTAAATGGACCATCCAGATCGAAACACCATAAATCCCATTGGCCACGTACACATGAACGCGACCGAAGCGCGTCGAATCCAGAGGGAAACAATCAGGCGTGTTCAATCTATACCTTTCGCTCCCTCTTCTACGTCTACCCACTCCGTTGTGAAATCTCGATTCGCCGGGCTACGGTCGGATCCATGTACACGCAGTCATCGATTGGCTCTGCGAGTTCTCTACGGAAACGTTGACGCGCGGACATTTCGTCGAGCGTGGCAACAAACAGCCACAGAAGAGAAGCATGCAAACCCAGTTCGGGTATTCACGCCGTTAGGAGCGCTTCCTTCCTTTGCTTCTATAAATACACGCCGGAGTTTCGTCGTGGCCAGGTGCCGCCTGGTTTTAGTCGTCAGTAGAGGGTCTAGACTTTATAGAGGGAGCAACTCAAACCACGGGGAGAGCTTGTAATTCAATGGCGGACACCTCCTGCCCAGATTAAGTGCTCACGGGCACGCGTGAGTTGCCGCGTGAGGAAGAGGAGGAGAGCCGGCGGAGAGACCGAGAAAAGGTTTCGGACGCTTGCAGATGACAGCCGCTTTCGCCTCCTTCTCGCAGCCTGTACACCAAACGCGGTCCTCAAACCACGTGACCGTTATCGAGCAGTTGAAAACACTCTAAAATCATGGCACACGCTCCGCGTGTGCTGAGCTTACACCCGCGACATCTGTCACCCATAAACGCCACAACCCGGAAGTTGTCGCTTCGGCACCGTCAACTCGCTTTTGAAAAAAAAAAAAAAAAAAAATAAATAAAAGTAGTTTTGTTTATGCGGACGTCTCAAGACACACAGCCGTGCGAGAGGCTTTTCCGAGCAGCCGGCGAATTTCCGAGTTTATTCGCGCTCGCGACGTTTACGCGTCTTGACGGACGTCATGGTTGGATCTCCGCTCGAACGGGTGGCGTTCGGGTATGCGACTGCGCGTGCTCGTGGCTATAGTCTCTTCGTTTTTGTGCTTCTTTTTAGTTACCTCGTAGACAACGAGGTCGTAGTCTCAAAATTATCTCGTCTCTTTACGGCCAGTGCGGGGAAGATATCGGGCACCAGTGCTCCGTCAGCGTCGGACTGGGATTCGTGTAGAGTCGGCAGAGCGCTGTCGTAAAGCGGGCCCGATTTGTTCCCCATCTTGTCGTTTTCTTTTTTTTTTCTTTTTTACGTGACGTAAAAAATTTCTCATAACGGCCTGTAATACTGTAAATGGTGTTTTTTTTTTTTTTGAAAGGGTGTTTTGACGTTACCGCAACCCCCCGCGCAAGAAGCGGACGAACCTCTCGCTCCGCGCAGCAGGCTGACGGCGACCACAGCGGTATAGACCTTTCCAATGTTTACAAAATCACAGTCCAGCGTGCGATCTTCACAGCCCGGCACGTGCGTGTTCGTCGCTTCGGAAAGCGAGCAAAGCACGCGCCATACGCACGAACGCTCAAAATGGCACCGGCCACAAGCTCGTTTTTGGAAAGTTCTATAGTGGAGAGCCAGAATCGATTGGCCGTCTCACAATGGTGGTAACCGTGAAGAAATGATTACTTCATTTTGAGGCAAAGAATTGGACTACATGTGTAGCGTAGACTGTATCCTTCTGATCCCGTTCGACAGTATCTGGGGTAATGATTATTGGCCCGTTTAGAGATTTAGCCCGCGCAGCAGGCTGACGGCGACCACAGCGGTATAGTGGAGAGCCAGAATCGATTGGCCGTCTCACAATGGTGGTAACCGTGAAGAAATTATTACTTCATTTTGAGGCAAAGAATTGGACTACATGTGTAGCGTAGACTGTATCCTTCTGATCCCGTTCGACAGTATCTGGGGTAATGATTATTGGCCCGTTTAGAGATTTAGCCCGCGCAGCAGGCTGACGGCGACCACAGCGGTATAGTGGAGAGCCAGAATCGATTGGCCGTCTCACAATGGTGGTAACCGTGAAGAAATGATTACTTCATTTTGAGGCAAAGAATTGGACTACATGTGTAGCGTAGACTGTATCCTTCTGATCCCGTTCGACAGTATCTGGGGTAATGATTATTGGCCCGTTTAGAGATTTAGCCCGCGCAGCAGGCTGACGGCGACCACAGCAGTTCAAAATTAATTACCCATAATCTGAAGCCTGGCGAATCTCAAAGCAAAGTCCAAACGCTCACCCGCAGATGTAGCACGATGTCGCATGGTCCGATCCCAACCGCTGCCAACCAGTTGTTCGAGGCGGGGCTTAGGCCGCACGTCCGGGAGCTTCCTTGCTCGTGACGACGACCATTCCCCGAAGTGAAGAACCCAGGGGTCCAGTGGAGGTGGGAGAATTGGTAACGTAACGAACGGTTTAATTACATGGTAGCGATACAGTCGTCAAATCCAAGAGAACAAATGGAGCCCTCACGCCCGCCTTATATAGGGGTCCGTTTTCTCCCTCTCTCTCCGCCAGGGCAGCAGGTGCGACCGCCACGTGCTTTGCAGCTGGGTCCGCCGCGACGTAGTCAGAAATGAGTCATAGCCAAGGTTCTCCGCAGTTAGGCCAGGCCTCTCTCCCCTTCCGGAGCGCGCGCAGCATGGTGACGTCGACCACAGCTGGTATAGTTGAGAGCCAGAATCGATTGGCCGTCTCTCACAGTGGTAACCGTGAATAAATGATACTTCATTTTGAGGCAAAGGAATGGACTACATGTTAGCGTAGACGTATCCTATCTGCTCCCGTTCGAAGTATCTTGGGTAATGGAATGATTATTTTGGCCGTTTAGATGATTTAGCCCGCGCAGCAGGCTGACGGCGACCACAGCGGTATAGTGGAGAGCCAGAATCGATTGGCCGTCTCACAATGGTGGTAACCGTGAAGAAATGATTACTTCATTTTGAGGCAAAGAATTGGACTACATGTGTAGCGTAGACTGTATCCTTCTGATCCCGTTCGACAGTATCTGGGGTAATGATTATTGGCCCGTTTAGAGATTTAGCCCGCGCAGCAGGCTGACGGCGACCACAGCGGTATAGTGGAGAGCCAGAATCGATTGGCCGTCTCACAATGGTGGTAACCGTGAAGAAATGATTACTTCATTTTGAGGCAAAGAATTGGACTACATGTGTAGCGTAGACTGTATCCTTCTGATCCCGTTCGACAGTATCTGGGGTAATTATTATTGGCCCGTTTAGAGATTTAGCCCGCGCAGCAGGCTGACGGCGACCACAGCGGTATAGTGGAGAGCCAGAATCGATTGGCCGTCTCACAATGGTGGTAACCGTGAAGAAATGATTACTTCATTTTGAGGCAAAGAATTGGACTACATGTGTAGCGTAGACTGTATCCTTCTGATCCCGTTCGACAGTATCTGGGGTAATGATTATTGGCCCGTTTAGAGATTTAGCCCGCGCAGCAGGCTGACGGCGACCACAGCGGTATAGTGGAGAGCCAGAATCGATTGGCCGTCTCACAATGGTGGTAACCGTGAAGAAATGATTACTTCATTTTGAGGCAAAGAATTGGACTACATGTGTTGCGTAGACTGTATCCTTCTGATCCCGTTCGACAGCATCTGGGGTAATGATTATTGGCCCGTTTAGAGATTTAGCCCCTTCCTATACGCCACTATAGAAGTCGACGGGCATCTACAGTATCGCTATTATACGGCGTAATTATTGATCTATTGCTACGTCGCTTATGATTACGCGCTCGAGTCACGTAAAATGTCACATCGTATTAATCCTAGCGATACGTCACGGAAATATTTCGTATCGATGTCTGCCGTTGTCGTGTAGAGGAGTTTTCAAGAACGTGCTTCGAATCGTGGGTTCGACATCGCACTTCGAGGTTCTACGGGTTCGGTGAGCCTTCAACCTTTTTAGCGAGATTCGACGAAGTTTACCTTAGTGTAGATCGACTCCTGCGCGAATATTTCGAATCTTTTGGGAATATAATATTTTTATGAAATAGTTTTGGTTTATTATTTTATATAAAATGATTAACGATGCTTACGCAATATAAGGAAGCAAACTTCCCTACATTTGGTAATTTAGTCAGTTTATTGATGTTACAAAAAGCAATCTTGACGTTCTAGGCAACTCGTATACTGTCGTCCTACGAGCTCTATGCCCATTCTAACGAGCCTCGCGAATTTCTAGAAACGATGTATGAACTCTGTAGTCACTCTCTGTTTGTCATCCACTATACCTAGGACATCTATAGGAGCGCGTATCGACGTTGTATAGAGCTCCTAAGTCGGGAATTTTTCTCATTTCTTTCTACGACCCTGGTATGTTCGTGCTAGGGATTGGCAATCCTATGGAAGTCCTACTACCTCTCTATGACGTGAGCCTGATTGCACATAATTTTAAGGCAGCCAGCTGGAGACTACTAGGACAGGGCCGTACCCAGGAAGATGGTTTCAAAAATCTAATCTCCCCCCCCCCTCCCCGCGCAAAACAAAAAAAAAAGAAAACAAATTATGAAAAATAAAAATTTGTAGGAAGTGTACCAAAACGAAAGGCACCGTGACGACGGAGGCAAAATATTTGCTCACTTTTATGATACCTCGCAATACATCAAACTCACTAAAATCTTTATTGGTTGTCCCTTGCTTTTATGTTTTATAAAAAAAAAGTCCGTTTGATACTTAAGTACCGAGTGGCGGCAGGGGTACGCCTGTTTGATCCCCATATGCAGTCTCGAGAAAGCTGCTTTGAATGTGCACAAAACGATATACCCAACAAATATTGCACGTTTCCTCCGCCAGGTGGCGTCAACTCCCTTTTCGATTCTCGCGCATGCGCACAAAAGTTGGGCTGCAGTCCATCTTCTATCGAACTTCCGTCGAACTTTGCGTTATAAATACGAAAATGTCAAACCTGGTCGACTTCGAACCACTGCAGGTTCTCGACATCCCTATACGTCATCTCTACTCCCTCGAATGTCAAGCCTCGGGTGGCGCTGCTGTCGGCACTGCGCATGCGCGGTGGCTTTCAGCTTTTCTTCCGGCGCAGAGCTATGGAGACGCTTTGCACACGCGCAACATTACAGCCGCCATTGCTGACCTCATATTGTCTTACCGAGATGCCGAGCCACTGAAGCGGGCGTTGGCGAGCCTCCACAAAGCTCTATTCTCTAGGGCAGGGATCTCAAACACGCGGCCGGTGGGCCGCATGCGGCCCGCGACTCGCTGGGACGTGGCCCGCAGTCAGCCGGCTACGAGTCCCGGTTTCCCTGTCTCGCGCGCTAGAAATGGCATGCGCCATCTTGATCTCATTCATTATTTTCGCTGAAAAAG
Source organism: Ixodes persulcatus (assembly GCA_013358835.2). Classification (NCBI taxonomy): domain Eukaryota; kingdom Metazoa; phylum Arthropoda; class Arachnida; order Ixodida; family Ixodidae; genus Ixodes; species Ixodes persulcatus. The sequence continues at coordinate 500,982 of JABSTQ010009660.1, read as the reverse complement.
TAGCTCCGCTCTTTTCCTGTGGAGCTACGTTTTTCGAGTTTATAGTTTTTACTTATCTCTCTTCATTTTTCTTTCGTTTTGCTTTGTGTTTTGCTTTCCAGCTTTTTGTATTGTACAACAATTCCGCACTAGGCTGCAAGCGCGAGCTATTTGTTGAAAAATGCATCTCGGCTGCGCGAACTCTCGGTCAGCAGGAGCAACCTCCGAAGATAAGGCTGCAAACTCAAAATTCTCGCCTTAAAAAAACAAAACAAAAAACGTCATTATTAAAAGACAAGTTTGGGTATTGTAATATAAATCGTCAGGAAAGCAAGAACTGCCAAATTAACTAATTGTTTTTCTGAGACACGTTAATTGTTGGGTGAATTGAGCAACGGGAACGACAGTGCACTTGCTCTCTCGTTCTATTCCAAATGCGAACACGTTGGCGGGGCGGTGTCACTTTAATTGTGGTTATCCCATCAGGTCAGGGCCCAAAGTAAACAAATCAAATTTAAAAATGTCACTGGCCAGACTGAGTTTTCAAAAAGCATAGAGCACAACGCCTCTTCTCTTCTATATCGTTCGACTGCCCCCTTGTCTAACGTTGGCCCTCGGCCTTCCCGGTGTGGGCTATCTGGCCTTCATGCTCAAATGAGTTTGAACTTTGAGACCACTGCTCTAGGGAGGACACAGTAGGATAGAAAATGTCAATAACCTGTCCTGCTGCGATAATGATGAAGTAAAGTGAACGGAATAAGGGGAAACGAAGACTGATGGTCGGTTAGGGCGGCTCTCGTGCACAGCCGCTGCATAGCGTGTATAGCGCGACAAGGCACGTTTCATCTGAGACGAGATATCGACTTCTTGTTCAACCTGATTCCTAGCCACATATTTCACACGTCCCGTATGCGGTACAAAAAGATAAACGAACGAGGCATTCCAACCTGAAACGAGTTAAACAAATAGAAAATATACGACGCAAGAATGATTGGTAGTCGCGATCAAATTTGTGAACACCTCTCTGTCGGATAACGAAAGAAAAACCTTTTTTTTTTTTTTGCCTATCGCGAAGTGTCGGGATTTATGATGGCGGTTCAGCGCGTGAGAAATATCTACTCCTACCCCCAGTGCTTGTTTCTCTATCGCCAGCGAGAAAACATTTTGCTGTCAGCAACGTGGGTTTCTTCTATTCTGACCAAACCGAACTGATCACCAGGAAGAAATATCGACTGAATCAGCCCTGGTGCAGATTAAAGACCAAATAATTTTAAATATTGAAAACTATGATTATACGATCGAAATATTCTAAGACTTTAAAAGGTGTTTGATTTAATTAAGCGCCAAATTCTACCGCAAAAATGTGAGTCATTTGGAAGCAGAGAGAATGCGCTCGAAATAATTCGTAGTTATTTATCATCCCGTTTTCAATATACAAAAACACTACATGGTTTTAAGTCAGGGTAGAGGAACACCGTACCCATTAGATAGAGTGTTCTACAAGGCCCTATTTTTTGTCCTTTATTATTTCATTTATAGATAAACGACATTGTGAGTATACCTCAGTCACGCGATATTATTTTATGCGCCAATGATACGAACGTCTTTTTTTTTTTTTTAAGTAGAAACCTACTTTCTCTCGAACCAGTCTCCAATAACTGGCTGAAAAATTTATCGGTGTAGTTAAAATATAATCAATTGCTTCTTAGCACTTGTAAAACAAAATATATTATTTTATATAAAAAAAAACAGTTTCCTACGACTTAAAAATTTGTTTCAACGGATTAAATATTGAGCGCGTTAGAACACGCACATTTTTAGGTGTGTTTTTTTTTTGAAGAAACCCTCAATTGGACTTCCCGCATTGAAAAAAAAAATGAGATGCTGTATATTCAGGGAAATAGGGTATTTAAATAAACTCCGGAAATACTTACCAAAGTGGTTAAAGTTACAAGTGTACTATACACTTATTTATTCACGACTGCAATATTGTGTATTAGTATCGGGTACAACTACTAAAAAATATATAATGAAGTAACTTATACTGCAAAAAGAGGCCGTTCGATTTATTGGAACCCTTTTGAAATACGATGACTTAATGTCACTTTTTCGGGAGCATAAGATATTGACTGTAGAGCAAATTATGGCCCAAAAAATACCATTATTTCTAACAAGACCAGACAAAATCAATCACTATTTTTAACATGTATCTAAAAACCCCAGGAAACTACAGTCTACGATGTATTCAATACGTAAAAAGCAAACTTCGTACAAATTACGACTTCCGGCAACTTTCATATCTCATTCCAGACACATTGAAACACACACCGTACCATAGCTCAAATGGTGCAAAACAACGGTTCCTTTCGGACACTCAAAGATTACTTTGTAGGATATACTGTAAACGACTTAAATTTCGCGGGCTCAAATTTTCGCGAATCGGACAAAAGCTGAAAAGTTAAAATTATTCGCGGGTTCTAATTTTCGCGAATCGAGTGTAGCTTCCGTAGCGTTCGCATATTGCCCGAATTGTTCGCGGGAAGTATTTTTCGCGAATTGTATGCGATTCCCGAAAATTGCGAAAATTAGGTCCTCGCGAAAAGTTAGTCGTTTACAGTATTTTAAGTATCTCATAATCTGCAGTTCGTATCCCGACATTTGAGTTGCAATAATTTATATTTTGTACATATGGCTGTTTGGTAATAGTATTCATTTCAGTGTTCGTTTTGTTTTCTGCTGAGTGCTGTAAAAAGCTTGGGGCTGGGGTCCCGTCAGGAGACAAGTTTGTCTTCTTTTATCCCAGCCCTCCAGACTTCTATTTCGTCTAAAATAAAGACTACATGCATGCATTCAGACACCTCCCGTCAGCTGCTGACCGCAGTGTTCTTTCGTGTTGTTTGCAACTGAGCAATATTGAGGAGTAAAATTTGACACGCTGACAGCTCGCCGAGTTGCGAGGGAACCATCGTAGGATATGCTTTTATTGCACGTCTAGTGTCTTACCTTGTTTTGAAGTGTGTGTGTGTGTGCGTGTGTGTGTGCGCGCGAGGGAGGGAGAGCCCGTAAATGGAGGCTTCCGCTTGTCAGAGGATTTCGTGCAACAAAACTGAAACAATGGCTTGGTGAGCGACACGAGTCTGGCGTCGGGAGAAGATGAAGGTGGCCCGAAGTTGGCTTTGAAGTTTTGACATCTTGCCACGGAAAATATATCAGCATCTTTATTGGATGCATAGATGGATTGATACGTACGGCGGACCTTTTTTTAAATCGAGCAGCAGCTTGCGCCACCTAGCCATTAGACTGCACTCACACTGGCACACGCCACGCGTAGCTGAAATAAAAGCCAAATAGAAATGTTTAGTTTATAAAAGTGTGCGGGGCGTATTAATAAGGAAGGCTGGTTAACACTTTGATATTTTGTCTATCCTACGTTTGTGCCTGTATCCCTACTAAACTTATTTGTGCCAGCGCACCTCAGCTCAAATACTCGGGGAGCGAGAACTCGCACAGGGTAACCCAGAATATCCTGGGTTCAATCCCCAGCCCTGTCTATTTCCATCTGGATGAGCACTGTTCCTGCCTGTGGCCGCCTATTACTATGCTTTGCCTGCGGTCTTTGACGTGATGCACATTAAAGACCCCGGGCTATCAGTCGTATTGTGCTTCTAAAATGTCCCACATGTCGCTTACTGGAGTATTCTAACTTCCCTCTGTCTAAACAAGAACACTGTGCTTCTCTTTTTTTTTCTTTTTTTTTTTAGTTTACGCGACGTTACAACGCTCGATGGCTTATCTGCGTTGTGAGTTCACGTGGAAAATGCGCTTATTTTAGGCCTTGCATACCACCCATTCGGCTTGTTATCGACTATCGGTTCGTTATATGCTGTATATTTATTTATACACTCACAGACTTGCTCTGGCTGCGAGGATTAGGAGGATTTATAGTTGTGGATTCCCGCGTCTCTTTGGACTTGTCAAGTGCAGTGGCTGTTTTCCTGCGAGGTCGATTGGCTCAGCAGGGATTGGCGACGCCAAGTCGAGCTAAGCCAAATAAATGCCGTCGGCTCCGGTTCAGTTGTGACGTTAACGGCGAAATCTGGCAGTGCTTTTTTGTTGTTTTAATATTAAGTCCTTGTACATCTATGGCCATTATTTTTTTATCACGAGGGTGATTGAAACGTTATTTGCACTTTGGTTAAGACTTCTGTTCGTCGCACTGTCTTATGAGCGCTTTTCGTGCGAGGTCACTGGGTTTCCAGCCAGTGCTGTGCAGGTTTCAACGTGTTACGTCAGTGTCAGACACAATGGCTGCCCCGATTGGCATTTGCACAAAAGAAGAGCAACCTACAGTGACTCTTTTGTTATTTTTTAATGCAGTGAGCTTTTTGTGTGTGTACAATACAAAGCAAATAATTTTCGAGTGTTTTTACTGAATTGCATTACAGTCACTTTTTTGTTCTCTCCTTGTTTTTTTTTTTCTTTCTCACTTTTTCCTTTGATGCCTTGGAAAGAAAAACATTTGGCAACTGTTGGTTGTACACACTGAGAAAGGAAAGACTCTTTCCAAAACGTCTGTGCATTAAAGACTCTAGTTTGCCCAAGTTAATCTTAACGTAAGATATCATACGAGACCTCAGAAATGTCTATCAACACTTGATATGTCAATATAGGTATTAGGTGATCCTTGCTTCCCTGTTACCCTGCAATTCTATTCAGGTTTATTAGACTATCATCGAAATCTCTCCCACGACAAATCTAGAAGATACTCTATTGGCTTTGCGTTTTTGCCTGAGCATTTTATATGTACTCTGACTATCGGTTGACTGTGACTCTTTTGACAAATCAACTCAACTAAAGACGCGGTTATCTTGATGCTATCTTTCCGTGCCATCCTCTTTTGGTTCCCATACGCAACGTCGCTGCCAGAATGTGCCTCGCCTTGACGTGACGAGTTGTTATCCTGGCTCCTTATCATCAGATGCGAACGACAAGTTCATTGTGGTGTTCGTAAACAAACAAACGAAAAACGGTAGAAGCCTGGAGTCATCGCGTTCTTATAGCAACACCACCCACGCCGACAGCCTGATATTTCTCTCATTTACGTCGATAAAAGACAACTTAATCCAATTAGAGACGCTATAGGGAGCGTCTGGCCGATCGCGGAATGCCGACCACGTCTACAAGAAAGATGGGAGGGTTGTTGCTGTGGCTCAAGATCTCTCGGCGATCGGACCAGGCGCTAGAAACACAGACGGCTAGCGCGCAGAACCCTGGCAAGGCTTGGAACCAACTTCCGGCTCCGGTGAAATGCTATGCCACGTGCTTTCTCATTTCGCTGTTGAGCCGAGAAAAAACAAAAAGCCTTAAAATCATCTGGTGGTCTAGTTGGGTAATCATCACTAAAAAATAGCGCAAGGACGACGGAAGGAAGAACGAGAAGACAGGAAAGAAAAAAGTGAACGGGGGTTTTCATTATTTTGTTTTCTAAAAACAAGCGAAGCAACTGAAACAAGAATCGACTCATTTTTTTATGTTCTACCTATATTCGAGGTTAATTGAATGTCACGATTAAAAACAAAGAATGTTATTGTTTTTTTAAAACATATCTCCGTAGCGCACGCACTCTTTCCGCAAAGATACGTTTTAATGCGTGGTAATTTTCACTAGCTGTATTACTAAAAAAATGCTTCGTCGTTGCGTAGAGGTTAACTTTTGGAATTAAAAACAAAAACTGGCTATTGGCACTGACAGCCTAAGAAACAAGTGGCATCGGCGAACACTGAGCTTGTCTTAAATTCTCCCGGCGCATCCAACGAGAGTGCGGCATTATACAAACGCCCAAGAGCGGTTAAACCTCATCATTGCACAATTCCGGGGGGGGGGGGGGGTACTTTTGGAATAGACACTTCGCTGTTCCGATTGCGACAACCAAACCATGGAAGCGAAACCATACAAAGAAGGGGGGAAAAAACGCGACAAAGAAATGTTCTCTTTACGTGGAACGTCATTATTTTTCGATCGCGGTTCTGACCGAAACGGTTTCTAATTCACTAGGAGCCTCATTCCCGACTCCCCTTATTCCCCCTTCGTGATACAATCTTTTTGTCGTTTAGGTTATTTCTGCGGAATATCTACTAACTGTTCGAATTGTGTTTTTTGAGTTTTGTTTCTTTGCACCAGGGTTGTTGTGTCGCGACGTGCTCTGGTTTGTATTCTGTTATCGTATACCAATACACGCTAGAAAAAAAAGTCCAACTTGGCTCAGGTTTGACAATCCAAGAGGTCCTAACTTGGGCTTTGTTCCGAGGCTTTAGTTTGTGCCAAAGTACTTTTCCTTGGCTTCTTCGTGGCTTAATTTGCCATGTAATTTTGTTATCGTATACCAATACACGCTAGAAAAAAAAGTCCAACTTGGCTCAGGTTTGACAATCCAAGAGGTCCTAACTTGGGCTTTGTTCCGAGGCTTTAGTTTGTGCCAAAGTACTTTTCCTTGGCTTCTTCGTGGCTTAATTTGCCATGTAATTTTGTTATCGTATACCAATACACGCTAGAAAAAAAAGTCCAACTTGGCTCAGGTTTGACAATCCAAGAGGTCCTAACTTGGGCTTTGTTCCGAGGCTTTAGTTTGTGCCAAAGTACTTTTCCTTGGCTTCTCCGTGGCTTAATTTGCCATGTAATTTTGTTATCGTATACCAATACACGCTAGAAAAAAAAGTCCAACTTGGCTCAGGTTTGACAATCCAAGAGGTCCTAACTTGGGCTTTGTTCCGAGGCTTTAGTTTGTGCCAAAGTACTTTTCCTTGGCTTCTCCGTGGCTTAATTTGCCATGTAATTTGTTATCGTATACCAATACACGCTAGAAAAAAAAGTCCAACTTGGCTCAGGTTTGACAATCCAAGAGGTCCTAACTTGGGCTTTGTTCCGAGGCTTTAGTTTGTGCCAAAGTACTTTTCCTTGGCTTCTCCGTGGCTTAATTTGCCATGTAATTTTGTTATCGTATACCAATACACGCTAGAAAAAAAAGTCCAACTTGGCTCAGGTTTGACAATCCAAGAGGTCCTAACTTGGGCTTTGTTCCGAGGCTTTAGTTTGTGCCAAAGTACTTTTCCTTGGCTTCTCCGTGGCTTAATTTGCCATGTAATTTTGTTATCGTATACCAATACACGCTAGAAAAAAAAGTCCAACTTGGCTCAGGTTTGACAATCCAAGAGGTCCTAACTTGGGCTTTGTTCCGAGGCTTTAGTTTGTGCCAAAGTACTTTTCCTTGGCTTCTCCGTGGCTTAATTTGCCATGTAATTTTGTTATCGTATACCAATACACGCTAGAAAAAAAAGTCCAACTTGGCTCAGGTTTGACAATCCAAGAGGTCCTAACTTGGGCTTTGTTCCGAGGCTTTAGTTTGTGCCAAAGTACTTTTCCTTGGCTTCTCCGTGGCTTAATTTGCCATGTAATTTTGTTATCGTATACCAATACACGCTAGAAAAAAAAGTCCAACTTGGCTCAGGTTTGACAATCCAAGAGGTCCTAACTTGGGCTTTGTTCCGAGGCTTTAGTTTGTGCCAAAGTACTTTTCCTTGGCTTCTCCGTGGCTTAATTTGCCATGTAATTTTGTTATCGTATACCAATACACGCTAGAAAAAAAAGTCCAACTTGGCTCAGGTTTGACAATCCAAGAGGTCCTAACTTGGGCTTTGTTCCGAGGCTTTAGTTTGTGCCAAAGTACTTTTCCTTGGCTTCTCCGTGGCTTAATTTGCCATGTAATTTTGTTATCGTATACCAATACACGCTAGAAGAAAAAGTCCAACTTGGCTCAGGTTTGACAATCCAAGAGGTCCTAACTTGGGTTTGTTCCGAGGCTTTAGTTTGTGCCAAAGTACTTTTCCTTGGCTTCTTCGTGGCTTAATTTGCCATGTAATTTTGTTATCGTATACCAATACACGCTAGAAAAAAAAGTCCAACTTGGCTCAGGTTTGACAATCCAAGAGGTCCTAACTTGGGCTTTGTTCCGAGGCTTTAGTTTGTGCCAAAGTACTTTTCCTTGGCTTCTCCGTGGCTTAATTTGCCATGTAATTTTGTTATCGTATACCAATACACGCTAGAAAAAAAAGTCCAACTTGGCTCAGGTTTGACAATCCAAGAGGTCCTAACTTGGGCTTTGTTCCGAGGCTTTAGTTTGTGCCAAAGTACTTTTCCTTGGCTTCTCCGTGGCTTAATTTGCCATGTAATTTTGTTATCGTATACCAATACACGCTAGAAAAAAAGTCCAACTTGGCTCAGGTTTGACAATCCAAGAGGTCCTAACTTGGGCTTTGTTCCGAGGCTTTAGTTTGTGCCAAAGTACTTTTCCTTGGCTTCTCCGTGGCTTAATTTGCCATGTAATTTTGTTATCGTATACCAATACACGCTAGAAAAAAAAGTCCAACTTGGCTCAGGTTTGACAATCCAAGAGGTCCTAACTTGGGCTTTGTTCCGAGGCTTTAGTTTGTGCCAAAGTACTTTTCCTTGGCTTCTCCGTGGCTTAATTTGCCATGTAATTTTGTTATCGTATACCAATACACGCTAGAAAAAAAAGTCCAACTTGGCTCAGGTTTGACAATCCAAGAGGTCCTAACTTGGGCTTTGTTCCGAGGCTTTAGTTTGTGCCAAAGTACTTTTCCTTGGCTTCTCCGTGGCTTAATTTGCCATGTAATTTTGTTATCGTATACCAATACACGCTAGAAAAAAAAGTCCAACTTGGCTCAGGTTTGACAATCCAAGAGGTCCTAACTTGGGCTTTGTTCCGAGGCTTTAGTTTGTGCCAAAGTACTTTTCCTTGGCTTCTCCGTGGCTTAATTTGCCATGTAATTTTGTTATCGTATACCAATACACGCTAGAAAAAAAAGTCCAACTTGGCTCAGGTTTGACAATCCAAGAGGTCCTAACTTGGGCTTTGTTCCGAGGCTTTAGTTTGTGCCAAAGTACTTTTCCTTGGCTTCTCCGTGGCTTAATTTGCCATGTAATTTTGTTATCGTATACCAATACACGCTAGAAAAAAAAGTCCAACTTGGCTCAGGTTTGACAATCCAAGAGGTCCTAACTTGGGCTTTGTTCCGAGGCTTTAGTTTGTGCCAAAGTACTTTTCCTTGGCTTCTCCGTGGCTTAATTTGCCATGTAATTTTGTTATCGTATACCAATACACGCTAGAAAAAAAGTCCAACTTGGCTCAGGTTTGACAATCCAAGAGGTCCTAACTTGGGCTTTGTTCCGAGGCTTTAGTTTGTGCCAAAGTATTTTTCCTTGGCTTCTCCGTGGCTTAATTTGCCATGTAATTTTGTTATCGTATACCAATACACGCTAGAAAAAAAAGTCCAACTTGGCTCAGGTTTGACAATCCAAGAGGTCCTAACTTGGGCTTTGTTCCGAGGCTTTAGTTTGTGCCAAAGTACTTTTCCTTGGCTTCTTCGTGGCTTAATTTGCCATGTAATTGCCAAAGTGTCAGAGACGAACTAAATGTTCCACGTAATTTTGTGATCATTTTTTTTTGTCGTTATGTTTTTGTTTCCTGTCAAGGCCGCCTCGGATCACAGACAGCTTAAAAAATGTAGAACGTGGTTCATTATAATCGAGCTTATTGCTTTGTAAGTCGTTCAACGGTGTTTTTTTTCTTTGTTTTCGTCTAATGTTAAAATCTAATTGGCTGCTCTCGACTAGTCACTCCTTGCATTTCTTAAAGAACCCTTAGAAAAAAAAATATTTTTTAAACAACCTGGTTAGGACACGCGTGTCAAAAAAATTAAATTTACACGAAAATAAAATACAGCAATATTGACGGCGCGAGACGCGATTTAGTCGGCAATCACCTTCCTTTCACTTGTTTTCTCTCTCAGCACTTCGGGCGCGTGGAGGAGAGGTGGATCGGCTTCGTCTTTACGTTGATGTGGAAGGACCGTATGACCATTTCGCGACGTCATGGACTTTCCGCGCAAAATTTAAAATAAATCTCTCGCCGTCAATATTACTCTAAAATCTTTTTTGCGCGTAAAATTTATTTTTTTGACTCGCGGGTCTCAACCAGGTTGTTTAAAAAACTTTGTTGTTGTTTTTCTTTTCATGGGACCTTTAAGCTGCTATTGAATATATCTCATTTTGTTGTTCCAAACAATGCTAGGTAAGACCAGCAATAAAAGCGACTAAATATAAAACCCGCCTACCATCGCAAATATACCGAAATAAACGATGTATTTAAGTCTAATGCGTGCTAATCGAATTAATTTTTTTGTTTTTTTTTTGGGGGGGGGGGGATGTACGTGCTCCTTTTACGTCGTGCTTGGGTTGTCTTTCTTCACGATGGTCGTGTCACACTTTGTTCTAATCTAAATCAGGCAATCAAACTCTCCCTCATACTAAATAGACACTCATCGTCGTTTGTTTCCTTCTTTTTATTTTGTACAAAAAATGCTGAGTCACTGGGCTAGTAAGCGAGCTACGGTGCATCCTCAGAACCTGCCCCACAACCCAGTGTAGACAAAGATGGCGGCACGCAGAAAAGGCGACCATTGGAATGGTCTATCGGCGATTTTCGTGGCGTGTTTCAAATCCTATACATTCACGGCTTCGTCTGCGCACCGCTAGGCCGACATGCGCAAGTTACTCAAAAAAAGGTAATTGAGTCGAGTGACTGAGTATCGGCCTCAAAAGTAATTTTAGTTGAGTATAAATTACTCAGATGGAAGGTAATTGAATAAATTACTAACTACCGTAAAAATGTAGTGAATTACTTTTCAGTTACTCTTTTTTATATGGTAGCAAGCGAGTACATGTATGTTTTGAATGATCCGTTGGCGAAAGTTTGTAGCCAAATGTAAAGCAGATCGTGTTTTCACGGAAATGCTTTATTAGCTGGTTCTACTTTGCATGCCTAATTGTTTTGTTCGTTTCCTATTTTTTTTTTCTGGTCAATGATGCACTGCGGATGTATCTTTTTTACTTTGAGGTTTCGCTCCACTTCCTAAGCATGATACTGCAGTGTCTTCTTGCTTACAGCGTTGCGTTAAGTACGTATAAAAAGTAATTTATGGAAAGTACGAAGTAAAGTGGTGGTTATGCACATCAAGTAAAGTAGTAAGTACACCCGGTGCGATGTACTTGAAGGTACCATAAATACAATGCACTTTCTATGTAAAGAACAAGTACCTTTTAACACAATCTTTCATGATGCCCTTTCATTCCCTATCAGTATTTTTTTTTTTTTCGTTTTTTACTGGTACGCATTGCTCCAGAGGTAATCGGATATGCATCTTTTTTTTTTTTGAAATGGTGACAAATATTAAATAAAGTCAAGTAGCCACAGTGTGGTTGTTTTACCGTCGCGGACAAACTATTTGACACATTTTGTTAAAATACCTGAGACTGGGTGAGAAAATCTGGGAACAACCAAAAGTAGAAGAGACAGGGAAAGAAGTGTGTCAGACGACATCTCAAACTGGCGTAGTCTGACTGATTTCTTTCCCTGTCTCTTCTACTTTTGATTGTTTCAAGATTTCCCACCCAGTCTCAGGTTTTTAAACAAAATGGTAAACTTACACCAGCTCGCCTGCGCCCTCACTGTATTTTATTTAACACAATCAACCTAAAATGCACTTATTTATATCGGTCTTATATAGCCGCCATTACTTCACTCACTATAATTATCTAATGCCCCTCTGGGTATTTAATGGTAAATAAACGAATACATGAGTGACAAGATGACGTCTCGAAAGTCGAAAGTGCGTTTTCACATGACGATACGCCACTTTTTGTTTCCATATTTGGGGGAATATACTGTAAAGTCAGGAGTTGTACTTTCCTCGGAAAGTACCAGAAACAATACATTAGTAAAGTACACATCGCGAAAATGTTGGCGCGAACACAACATCGGCGAATTTTTGCATTTTACTTCTAAATAGTAGTGGCGTGGACGAAATTTTATCGCTTAGATTATACAACTAAATGAGCTCTTTCCGTAGAAATAATAACTTGGATGACATCCCTTGGTTTCAAAGAGAAAAACTGGAAAAACCGACGATCGCTTGTTCGCGCTAACAGTGTCGCGCTTTGTACAAGTACATGCGCAGAAATTTTATCTTAAAAGAGCGGTGCAACGATATTCAATTAGAATGTTTTTCACTTTACACGAGCTTACTGGTACTAGTGGGACTCAAGGATACTCGCACGCCACGCCACTGGCCAAGAAACTCCTTTGTTGCGGTGTATAATTTCAAGGACAAAAGCGATCACTTTCATGCAATCCCTCTTTCGCAAAATTTGATGACGTAACGTGGGGACCGCAGTACAGCCCAATGACGATATTTGAATGCGGTTCATAGATTCGACCCGAGCATTGCGGGGGCACTCGATTTGTGCTCGTGATAATTACTAGCTCGACAAGCATTCGGGTAGTGGCCCGTATCCAATCGCTGCAATGACGACAATAGCCGAGCCATAACAATGTCTGAAACTCAGCGCGTGTCCTGTGCTTTGCCGACCCCAGCGCGTGGCTATGATCAACATTGGCGGCATATAATCGGCTCCAGATCACGTGGCCGCTTGTTCTGGCTGCGAGTTGAGGGGGTGAACGCTGCTCGTTTTTCTTCAATTTTTCTCTGGAACTTATATTGCGTGGGGCGAAAAACGAACGCGTGTTTCATAGGTCATTAACGTCAGGGATCCGTTCTAAGTGGTATTTGCGCAAAGTACAAAAATTGTTGCGTCGCCCCTTTAAGTAAAGCACAAGTTTTTTCGAACCTACTTGAAGAAGTGCTTTAAGTACCATGTTCTTAAAATACTTTCCAGCATTGATTGTTTTTTTGTTTTATGTAAAAACGTTGGAGGAATTATTAACGCTTCTCGAACGATGTTCGAATTTTGAAAGACCTGCATATTCTGAGTTTTGAAAGGAAAGGCAACGCAGAGAGGTCACCTTTGCGTAGCCCTTTAGCACGCGGTTCTTCAAGTACAACACAAACTACGGGAGCACCAGATGAGCTTCAGAGTGGGTGCTGCATTTTGTTGCTTGCTTTGAGTGGGGATGCAGTGTGTACATTTCCTGTAGCGGGCGAGAGTTCCTACGTTGGGGAGAAGCGGGGACAAGCCCTTTCTTCAAATTTGTCTCTTCGGCAAAAATCCCGCAGTTAATTGGCCTCACTTGCGACGTGACTGTCCGCTCCCGTGCCTTGGAGCAGGGTTGTTGCAGTGGGGGGCTCGTGAAACTTTTAAGGGGTTTCGGACCCTCCAAACCGCCCCCCCCCCCTGCCTACGTTACATGCTTCCCCCTCTTTGCAAGTATCAGCTGATCTTCCAACATGATATAACTTTTTCTGCTGAAATGTTCGTTGATAAACAAACCTACCGCTAAAATTCGAATGTAATTTGTAATTTGAGTAGAAGTTACTCGGAAAAATTAATTAAAATAGCCTACTAGTAAAATACAAATGTAATTGAAAGTTACTAAACTACTCAGAAAAGTGGTTAATCTACGGTAACTTGAGTAGACTAGTTGAACTAGGTACAAGTCTGCCAGCAAGGCGCTGGGAATATCCGATTCGCTCAAAAGGGCGGGCGATGAAACCTGCCGTGGCAGCTTTCTGTTCTTGCCGGTAGGGGCCGTCAATTTCGCTGGCGTCACCGAGACAGAGCCGGCATTACGGAGAGTTTCCAACCACTCAATAGGCGTCACGTGGTTTAAGAGCCTCGCTTGCCACACGAGCGGCAAGGAGGAGACGAAAACGTTAATCAAATACTTTATCGCGAAGAATACATCCCACTCCCCCATAATACAATGGCCGCAGCGCGGAAAGGTTTGGCGCAGTTTGAATGACTGGATGACCGGCAACCTTGGTTTTTTTTTTTTTTTTTCCTACTGAATTGGGAGTGGTGGGTGACGCCACCTGTTGGCATCGACGTACCGGATATCAGGCGTTCGCCGGCGGCGGAGGGCGGGCCGCGGGCCGTTCGCTCCATGCAAGTGTTTGCTCACGATATGTGACGTAGCTTGTTGCTACGAAATCGTATGGAGCAAACACTTGCATCTCGCTGCGTATTGGCGTGGCGAGGAGGAAATCGTCTACAACGTCTCCGCCTTTTGCTGCTGCTTTCCTCCTTGCCACGCGAATACGCAACGCATGCGCACTCTCGACCAATCTCGGTAGGGGGCGTCCGCCATTAAATTGCAAAGCGCTCCCCGTGGCTTGAGAAGGACCCTCTCTTCAATCGAGGCTCCCTAGCGTCAATATACGCTCTCATTTTTTTTTTTTTGGCTGAAAGATGCGGTATGTTTCGTGACACCGCGCGTACACCGTGTCACGCAGACCACTTTTTCTTTTAATGAAATATTTTTTCTCGCAGTTTTTTTTTTATATGCCGAGTTTTATTTGCAGTTCACAATGATTGGATTCTCGCGTGATCAGTGAGGAAGCCAACTCGCTGTAATATTTTTTTTTAGTAAGTGCTATCGATCGTCTATAGAGCGACGTAGATTTAGCGTTATACAAAGCCTCGTAAATCATGAGTGTGACTCAGTAGGAGTCAAACGCGAAGACGTATTTATTATAAAGATTTACCTTGCCAAAATTTATAAAAAGATCAACTTTGTCACACCGGGAATGTTGAAGTCAAATGTTTGCGTTATTTATGTTGACTGGCGGTAACGTAATCTTATCTTTGATCTTTTATTTCGTCAAAGCTTATTCTTAAAAGCTTAGTCTATAAAGATACTTGGTCTCCTTTTATTCAGCGTGTGACTTGTCTTAAGTTTCCAGCGCTCTAGGTATCTTAAGGAGGAAAGGATTTAGCGATGCGATGTGTCCTCCTACATTGCTTACAATGATGCTTTACACGAACACCCTTATAAATCTTGTAACTGTACGCTCCTGCAAATCTCTGATGAAAACCAGTCGCTACTATCTACGGAGGATGCTCAGCAAATGGCCGTGCCGAGAATATGTTTAGCCCGAAAAAAGAGTAGTGTGCACTTTGACACCGAGGATGACGTGTGAGTATCAACATCTTGTAACTGTACGCTCCTGCAAATCTCTGATGAAAACCAGTCGCTACTATCTACGGAGGATGCTCAGCAAATGGCCGTGCCGAGAATATGTTTAGCCCGAAAAAAGAGTAGTGTGCACTTTGACACCGAGGATGACGTGTGAGTATCAACATCTTGTAACTGTACGCTCCTGCAAATCTCTGATGAAAACCAGTCGCTACTATCTACGGAGGATGCTCAGCAAATGGCCGTGCCGAGAATATGTTTAGCCCGAAAAAAGAGTAGTGTGCACTTTGACACCGAGGATGACGTGTGAGTATCAACATCTTGTAACTGTACGCTCCTGCAAATCTCTGATGAAAACCAGTCGCTACTATCTACGGAGGATGCTCAGCAAATGGCCGTGCCGAGAATATGTTTAGCCCGAAAAAAGAGTAGTGTGCACTTTGACACCGAGGATGACGTGTGAGTATCAACATCTTGTACTGTACGCTCCTGCAAATCTCTGATGAAACCAGTCGCTACTATCTACGGAGGATGCTCAGCAAATGGCCGTGCCGAGAATATGTTTAGCCCGAAAAAAGAGTAGTGTGCACTTTGACACCGAGGATGACGTGTGAGTATCAACGTCCAGCTCAGTTTCACGAGGCAGACTGCAGCGGAGCTGTTAAGGGCTAGTTTTCACAGGATCGTGTCCTCCAGCAAACAAGTGATGACACAAAACTCTGTACAGCTACCGCCATCTAAGAGCGACGGCGGCAACCTTTCGAGCTTTTTCACTCTGGCTTGCCGACTTGCGGCCGGCCATCACTTCCTTCCCACCATTGTACAGCTTCGCTGGTCTTCCTCCTTCACCAGACTGAAAAGGCTGAACATTTTTTTTTTTTTTTTATGTCAACACATTTTCAGTTTTTCCATTCGCCGAGCTCACCTGGGTAAGAAAGCTTGCAGTGCTACATTTTCCTGCGTCACTAAAGAAGGCCACTGTAGGCCCAAGATTGGACACGACTACGGCGTGAGCGTTCGGTTGGAACTCTCGTCCAATCAGTGAGAACACGAGTCCGATCCGAGCACTGACGCCGCAGTCGTGTTCAACTAAAGAAGGCCACCGCGTTGCAACGGTGGCCTAGTGACGCAGAAAAATTAAGCACGCAGGCTTTTTTTTTTTAATCGAAGAGGCGTTGGCTTCATCCGTCGATAGTAGCTATTGCCTCTCCCAAAGTATGGAGCCAAGAACGCTTCTCCGACAAATAAAATTATCCCGTAAAAAAAAAAATTATTGTCCCTCGATTTTTGCCTGATGACATCATAGAAGTATCATGTCGTCGCCGGCCGCGATGCTGGCGGCAGCGACACTCGCGTTCACTCGCACGTTTTTTTGTTTGTTTTTTTTTGCGACTTTTAAAATTGGCCGTTAGGATCGTGGCATACGTCGGCACGATACTCCGTCTTCCGTGACGTCATTTGTTGCCATTTCGAGGGTCCACTCTTGATGAACGGTGGTCGGGATGAGACGCTACACTTCGTTTCACCTTCGGTCCGAGCGTGGCCGGTGTAATGAGCTGAAGGGCCAATCAAACAGCGAAGAGGCACAACGTCATGGCGTGCTATCTGCAGTTGATTGGACCAGCGGCTACTCGCCGTCTCTCTGTGCGTGGTCCTCCACCGGCTAGTTCAATCAAGCGCAGTGAGCACGCCATGACGTTGCGCTCTTTGCGCTGTTTGATTGGCCCTTCGGCTCATAACATCGGCCGCGCTCGGACCGAAGGTGAAACGAAGTATAAGCACACCAGTCGGAGAGGCGCTCCATGCAGCCACCGTATCCGAGTCCAGATTTATATTATAGAGTGCCTAGATATACGAGCACATGCGGAATTCCGACGAGTGAGTCGTGGCAGCCGCCATGTCAAGGCGTCTTCGGTCACAGTCGGCGCGCTCGACGCGGACGACGAAGCAAAAGGCTGCATGCTGTCTGACGCCAGACTGGAAGTCGGCGCGAAGATCCCCGGAAGGAAGTTTATCGGAAGTCGGGAACTGTCGCCAACGCGTCAAGAGTTGTGCGAGTTCACCCAACTTGGCTGCGTTATCGTAGACTTCTGTTGAAAGTGGCAGAAGGGCGTTTCCGCTTTTTCTTTTATGCAGCACTTTATTTATTGTCGCATAAACGCAGGGCGGCGCGAGTGCGGCAATTGAATTCACGGAACATAACACTACAAAAGTTGATCCAAACTCAGTTTTCCTGAAAAGTGCTTCAGCTATAAATGCGTGAAGATAACAAGCTATTCCCTGCCGTTCTTAAGCCGTCCCTGACTGTAGTTAGGGCTGCCCAGTAAATCATTTATTGAGGTATTACCCGATTAAAATGAACAATATCCCCGTTACCATCATCACTGCCTGAGTTTACTATGTTTGTAAAAGTGACCTCCTTGCCAATAATTTCTATCCACGGACGGGGACTAATGAATTACAAGACTGATGTCACTATTGTAACCTGCACAGCCACATTAACTTTACACGCTCTGAACCAGGCACACAGGTCGTGTTTCCGAGATCATTTCTTTTCTGAGCGTCCTTATTTCAAGGACCTGGTCCATAGACGGCAATGGTCGATAATGCGGCTTATATTCTACATGAGGAAGGAGGCCTGCACACCTCGCGTGTCAATATATCAGCTCGAACTTTAGAATAATACTAGAACACGATGAAATAAAGGACAGAGCAGGGCAAACAGTTGACTACCAACGATGTTTACTGTTAAGAGTAGAGCTTGTTGGTACATTCTCAAGTTCAAGCTGATGTATATACAAGTATGTACTAACAAGCTCAACTCTTAACCCTTATTCACCTCGTGTGTTATAAATAGTGATAAACATATTGGTGTATTGGTGTTTACACACCATTCTATGGCTTAACGCAAACTTGCTTTGTTCTCACAAAGCATTCGTTGATGTAATCCCAAAGAGCTTTTTTTTTTTTCGCGAATAAAGAACATTGTTTTTCAGAGCGTTTTAGTCGATCTAAACCTTGATTTTTTGTTTCTTTGATGCAGAAACATCTTTAAGCGCGAGGCACGTTCTTTTTTGTTTAGAAAGTGACTCTGAAAAAAAAACAAAAAAAAACACCACGGACAGATGTAGCCTTATTGGCTTAGCGTACATTCTTTTCCCGCTAAATTTAACGGGGAAGTTTACCATATTACTTGTGGCAACACGACACCTGTGAAACAATTCTACACTCACACAAATCTGAAGCGTCAGGCTTTTTCGCGAAGAACACCGGAAAGCAAATCGCTTAAATCTGCGGAGGAAATGGCGAAACCAAAAATAATTCTATAGAACTAAAAAGAATGCACAAGCTTGCTTTTTCTGAGAAATACCAGGTATCACAGACTGTGTTCAGCGCAAACTACATATGCCGTGTGTATAGTGCGCACTAGGTCAGCCCTGCTCACAGCAGTCTCGCTCGCAAACCACACACTCACACACCATGTGTGATTTGCGCTCAACACATTTTCTGCTCCTCAAGTCCTCGTTAGCATGATCCAGCTCGTTTCTTTGCTATATCTGTGCTCAGCTCCGCTGAGAGCTGTAGCGGCGAAGAGCAAATGTCTGAGGAACAGCTGCACTAGCCAAATCTACAAGCGCGAGCTAGCTAGCCCTCACTCCTGGCTATCAGACGTGCTTTCCCAGCGCGAGCGCTCGGTCTGTGGAAGAATTTTTCAAAGCCGTGACTTCGTGCTCTCGTCCCTCTTGCATTAACTGCAGTCTCAGCTCAACATTTTTTTTTTTTTTTGTAGAGTATTTTGCATGGAGTCGCGAGGTCGCGGGCTCAATTTCTTTTCGCGAGCATCTCCTGTATTCGTGTTTATGTTTTTAATGGGCGCTGGGCATGGGCGCCGCCATAACCGACATGCCGTTTTTGTTTCCTTTTACTTTGATCTTTCCGCTCTATCATTTCCACAGCCGGGCAGGCTATTGCTATTTTAGATTCGACAGCGTTCATCTCCCCAGCGTTGGCCTTTGTGGAGGCTCGTCAAAGCCCGCTTCAGTGGCTTGGTATCAGTGTTGTACGGAACGGCGTTCCAAGGAACGGCGTTCCTGGAACACGTTCTTTTTAAGAGGAACGAAGGAACGCCGCCGTTCCATTTTGCATCAGTGGAACTTGAACAGGAACGCGTTACGTTTTTACTGGAACGAAAAAAGAAACTGCGTTCCTTTTTTTTCGTACAGTGGAGTAATTTTTATTTTATTTCTATGATGGAAATTCCAAAAGTATAAAAAAATATTTTTACGAGGAGCAGGAGCTCGTTAACTTTTTGGTCACTTATCTTAGGGTTTATTTTGTGTGGTCCTCGAATGGTTATAGTCAAGTGCAGGAGAGCTAGTGGACGTCGATTCTTTTTTGAGTGCCCAAGACTGTGGTACAGAAAGCAAAACATTTAGAAGGAGAAGACACAGAAAGAGGGAAGTTTCAAACTCAGCTGCTTTCTTTGCTTCCACGAATCCTCATACACCCAGAAATCTAAGGCCGACTACAGCCATTTCTGAATCTTTCATAAAGAGACCTACAGTTACAGCAAAATAATAGGTTACCAGATATTGAACGCACCCTTGTATTCCGAACATTGGTCACTTAAAGGGATACTAAAGCAAACATTGCATTGTCCATAATAAGTAGCGCACGACCTTTCCACGAGAGAACAGCCGTCGGTGTGCGCCAGCGCACGCAACGAAATTGGCGTCTTCATTCACGCTTGCGATGACAGTGAAACGTATGGTATCCGGGCCAAAGGAGAATAAAGACAGACTTTTCATACCCCCAAGTGAAAGCTACGTGCTTGTTAGATTAATTAATCGCCTACCTTTTACACCAGACCGCACTGTGGAAATGAAAAGCTTGTATTTATTCTCCTCCTCCCCGGAGCCCACACATTTCACTGGCACCTCAAGCATGAATTGGGGAATATGACGCAACGTTCGTTGCGTGTGCTCACGCACACCGGCGGCTGCTGGCTCGTGTAATAAATCCTACGCCACTTATTATGGGCACTAGAATGTTTGGTTCCGCATCCTTTTAAAAAATGCACAAAAAGTAACCTTTATTCCTTCACCCCTTGTCCCCCACCGTCAAACTGAACAACGAATACAACTTTTACGAACAAGGACTTGTAGTTTTCAAGGCTGACCTTCCTTCTTCTTCACTTGCTCGTCTTGCGGACAGCAACATCGACAAGCAAGTGTTGTTAAGTTCGAACAAGGGACTTTGTTAGATTGAAATGTGTGAGGGTGTTGTAAAAACCTCGTGCAATGTAAACTCCACCTAGCCATTAACAATAACAGACTGGTATAGCCTGGCTAACAGTATCGTGATCCAGACAGATCATAACATAATCATATCCCAACTGACCATCCATCTGCATTTGCACTAATAGCAAAGTCAATTCGTGTTTATAGAAATGTGTTATTTGTGAATTTTTCTGTTTAATTGCTTTATATAACACTCTTCTCCAGCATGTAACCCACATTTTGTTTGTTCCTTTATATAATTGTTTTTTTTTTCTTTTTTGAGCAGCTCCCCCCCCCCCCCCCCCGTTGTGTAATGCCCGTATGGGCCTTCAAGGTTGAATAAATGATGATGATGATGATGAATGTGAGGTAACAGTACATTTGCTCGTCTCAATCGTCCACCACAAACGTGAATAAGGTTAAAAGCTGAGATTTTAAACTTGAATATATCAACAAATGAAACCCTGCTTCCGTTTGCTTTCTTCTCCTGGATCCCTTCCATCATGGCATTCAAATTCGTATGTTCCCATTTATTGAGATAGCTATAAAATAAAAGCTTCGCTTGGTCTAACTAAATATGGTAATGAGCAAAATGCAAAAGGATACGTTCAATTTTTTTAAC
This sequence comes from Ixodes persulcatus, assembly GCA_013358835.2. NCBI lineage: Eukaryota > Metazoa > Arthropoda > Arachnida > Ixodida > Ixodidae > Ixodes > Ixodes persulcatus. The sequence goes on along the minus strand of JABSTQ010009660.1, from coordinate 480,095 downwards.
TGTAATGGGAACGAGTTCCTTTCTCAAAAATGGAACTTTTAACTGGAATGCGTTCCAAAAATCAGAAGGAATGAGGAATGAGCTTTCGGTCCTTTTTTTGAGGAACGTGTACAACACTTCTTGGCATCTCGGTAAGACAAGACAAGGTCAGCAATGGCGGCTGTAATCTGGTGCGTGTGCAAAGGATATATATGCCTTATATATATGACTTTAAACTATGTGTAACGCTGGGACCTAAAGGCTACTCCCAAGCACTCAGCAGGACCATTTCAGCTCCAATTGACCGCGATAGTATGTTTTGTTCCCCGGCATCATATCTTTATTTGGCGTTGCTACGGGAAACCCCGATTCTGCATTGGATTTAAAGTAACGGTTTGTCTACAAAATTAAAAAAAGAACCATAAGCAATTCGTAGAGCTTATAGCTACGAGTAAAACGAACTAAACGATACAAATTTCAGCATTTTTATCCTAGTAGTATCGGATGGCAGACAAGGAAAAGCCAAGCAAATCGATTTTTTTTTTTCGCGTTACAAAACTAAGTTTTGCATTCCCAAAAGCGGAGGCACCACCTGAATGTGGCCATATCTGTTAAGCTAAAATGTTCAGGTTTTAAAAAAGGATTACGAAAGAAATTAAAAAAGAAATTTAGGCGAAAAGCGGATTCTGTTTCTAAGAGCAGCACGAGACCAGACGACTTCCCCTGCTGACGCTGTTTGGTATTGACAGGCAAAGTGGCATTCCGCGGTCAAAAATAATCGCACTCTGACGATTTATTTTCTCTTGCCCGATGGCGTTTTCTTGTCGCCGGAATTAGTTTTTTTTTTTTTTTTTTTTTGGTTGCCGTACGTTGTGCAACTTTGAAATGTTATTTAAACCTCTGTCGCAACGTTTTAGAGATCTGAGCTTTCGGCAACACGTTTATTCTCGTAGTATGCAAAATGTGATTACTTTTTTCGCGTTTCACAACGACAAAATTAAGTAATTACGTGAGAGTCACTGTAAATACTCCTCTAATTTTATATCGTCCATCTTAAGAGATCACAACACCGAAAGGAGCGAGTGGAGTTACCTAAACACTTAATGTATGTACCTTAAAGTTGATCTAGTTTGTTACTGTTTAGAAAATAATGACGTCAGCCAACATCTAGTTCAGTGCTTCTCAACCACTGATGTTTCGCGCACCCCTCGTGGATCGATGGAGATGATGGAGGACCCCGTTCGTGGTGAAGGGAAGGAAAAGTTATTGGTTAGTTATGATAGTGATTTAATAAATGAATATAACTAAGGGCTAGTACGAAGTGTATTTCTCTTATTGACATATACACGAGAAAACGTACCCTAAAATTGGAACGTTTATTCTTAATCCGATAAAAGACAACTTTTATTGCCGGGAGACAGGGCTTCGCGGACCCCTAAGATGCCTTCGCGGACCCCCATTTGAGAACCAATGATGTAGCTAATCAAGCTATTAGTCACAAATTAAGATGGTAAAGTCCGGTCTGCCTAGAAACATGACTTAAGAAAGTTCGGATTGTGCGCAATTTTGCCGAGTTCCCGCCAGAAAATTGTAATACGTTGAAACCCCTTTTTTCACACGCAGTGACCGGAGGGGGGGAGGGGGGGGAGGGGGGGGGGAAGGGGGAAGGGGGGATCGAAAAACGAGGGCTCGCAGCACATGGAGCGAAAGCTCGCGCTGCAGAACCCAGGGATCCTTGGTTTAATCCCCGCGTCTGTCCGTTTTTATCTGGACGAGCATCGTACAGGCATTCTGCTGTGCATCACTACTGCGTGGTGCACATTAAAAAACCCAGGCTAATGGGTGTTCTGCACTTGCTAAATTGCTCATCTACAGCTGAGTCACCAGACACCAATTAGGGTTTACTGATTTCGAGCTGTCTAAACATAGACACATCATAATTACCGTTTTACGCAATGTGTAACGTAAAAACAATCGTCTGTGGTTGTTGTTTTTTTTTTTTTTTTCAAACGCGGTGATCATTGGAGAAACATCAACACCAGAATTACTTTGAGATCCCAAGATGCCTACTCACCAAAAATTAAAAAAAAAAGCTTGAGCAGGTACGACTTTTCGATCGTATAGTTCGTTTCGCTCCCGGACCCATTCTAACAATACATTAACCTAACGCAAAAAAAAAAAAAAAGTTCTAAAAAAAAGGACACCAAAATTCCATCACCTGCGCTTCGATTATAATTACAATACTCTCTTCCTTAGTTTTGTTTTCTCTCATTCGGGCAAACACGCGAGAACTTGCGTGTATTTATTTTCTCCGCCCGTCTTAATCGCGAAAAGAGGCTGTCCTTAATTGAGCGCACTGTTGGAAGAACGCATTTGCGGAAGAGATAGTTTCACATTTCTTCCTTTTTTTTTTTTCTTCTTTTTTTTATACGTTGTTCTTCTCTCTTAAGTGAAGCGGCAGTAACACCGCCACAGTGAGTTCGCCAATTGGCTAAGACAACCTCATTCTCAACAGCTCCACTGTTCTTTGTCTCTGGGCGAAAATCGTTTCCTATACGCAGTGTGTGTGTGTGTGTGTGTGTGTGTGTGTGTGTGTGTGTGTGTGTGTGTGTGTGTGTGTGTGTGTGTGTGTGTGTGTGTGCGTGTGCGTGTGCGTGTGCACGTGTGTGTGTGTGTGTGTTTGTCTGTGTGTCTGTCTGTGTTCGCCTTGAAGCCTTCTTGCTGAATCGGATTGCTTCGGGAGTCTGCCTTCTGTTTGCTCCTTCTGTGCCTGTCTTGCGTGTATCTCGGGAGAAGAGGCGTCAATCGAATTACTCCCGCGTTTGATAGGCATAGTTTTGTTTACGCTAGTTTTGCTTTGATCCCCTTCCCCTCCACCCTCTTCTGATAGCGGCAGAGGCGTGGCTTGTCTAAGTTGCTTCTTTAGGAGAAATCTAAAAAAAAAAAAAAAACTTTCTTGCTGCGTTTTTTTTTTATTTAGGGTTTTGTAGATTTTATTTGTTTTTCGGTCAGTTCGGAATGGATACCTCGTTTCGTGGTGGCGGTCAGCCGACGCTCTTCTTGGTTGGGTATCCGTGGACTTTCGAGTACCATCAAATGAGCCAATGCCTTCTTCGTGCCGCTATTATTATCCGAGTAAATATAACTCTATTTATTTATTCCAGGACGTTGACTTTAGTTCATTAGGGACTTTAACCGCTCAGTTCCTCAAGAATTTCTCGCAAGCTCTATACGCACTGAAAATGTTGAGAAACACAGGGAGAGTCGAGTCCCGAGTTTACTGTATTATCGTGTCGCAGCGAGTGAGATTGCACCATTAGCCGATAAGTACGGCAATGAACGGATAGGGAAATAATAGGCGCGAAAATAATAAGTCCCACCCTGTGTTTCTTAACGTGTCGCTGTGTATATAGTATAAGTTCCCGAAGCGAGACCTCGATCTTAATGTGTTTCATTTTAGGTCCATCCTTTTTTTTTTTTTATTTCTCGACACTATCTTTTACGCATACAGACCTATTTTAGCCCCAGTTTTAAAAAGGCTAGAGCATTAAACTTGCGGGTTTTTCAAGTTAACATATGTGAGCGCCTTCGCAACACTATATACGTATATTAGTTGGCTGAGCGTTACGGAACGAGAAGTCCTAAATTATACCCGCGCGTGCCACCTCTTTCCGTTTACCGCATATAAATATATTGTTTTGTCAACAGACAACATTACGAGACGTCACACGGTTGTCTTTCATGTCTTTAGGCATCCGTCATGATTACACAAAGCTACAAGGCGTGGAGTTGGGCTAATTGAGTATAGCAGCTTGAGTGAACAAATACACACACACACACACCAAAAAACAGCCCTGCTTTTCTGTTGCGCACACAAAGACAAGGTTGTTGCTATTCTTCACTTAAGCTTTCGCAAAGCTGGTTTTGGATCCTCATATCCCGGGTTAAAATTTTCCGAACACTTAAAACAGACGATGGACAAAAAGAAATTTGAAAAATAATAGTATTAAAAAAAACTTTCACAAGACAGTTTTTTTTTTTTTCCTTTCGGAACAACACAGTCTCCTCTTGACATAGCAAAAAGAAAGAAAGGAAAAAAATCCACCGAGACGAACAACAAAAAACAAAACAAAAACAGTAATTTATGAACCCATAGAGCGGAAAACCCAATAATTAAACAAAAAGAAAACAAAACGAAAAGAAAACTGGAAATTCGGCGATCGTTTCCATACCACACCAACAGTCTGGAAACAAGACATAAATGAGGTCAGACTCGGGTAAAAAAAAACAAAAAAAACATTGTAACAGTTCCCCACAGGCGAACGCGGGTCGTCTTGCACTTTCCGTGAGTCAAATGTATCAAAAATTCAACCCGGTTCCTGCGGCACTTTGTGCCCTTTTTTTTGTGCTTTTGCGATCGATAGCGACGTCTGCAAGTTGGAGGCATCACGGGAGGGCTGTGGCATTTACAAGACCGCTCAATTTTCAGCCTTCCATCCATTTTGTGCGCATGTGTACTCCAGCCGCGGCGCCGGAGCAATATTTTGCATATATTCAATATCGGAGTAAATGAAAAACTATCTTTAAAAAAAGGGGACGGGGAGTGCTGCTGGCTGTTTTGAGTTCAACAAAAGGGTAATGGTTCGCTTGGATGCATTCCGTGCATTGCTCTTTCGAAAACCGGTGCGGATACTTTGAAAACCTTTCGAGCTCGGATGCATCTTTGAATGCCGATATAGCCGTCTCGTTCAAGCGGCAGAAAGTCGAAAGCCCGCAGACCTACCTGCGTGCGCGTGTGTTTTCTTTTAATTACTTTTTTTTTCGCGATTGTCTTTTTCTTTTTTTTTCTTTTTTTGAGGGGTTTTATGATACTCGATTTTTATATTTCCTTACGTGATTTCTTTAAGGAACGATGTATACACTGTAAGAAATCTGCAGCTCTAACTTTCGCGCAAAGAATTTGGGAGAGCCAGGCTGGTATTGTGTTTACGAATGACCAGGCATGTATTATGTTTAGAAAAAATTAAAAAAACTTTTTGCAGCGACCTTTTTTTTTTAAAGTTCTATATTGCATTAAAGGAATTATAGGGAATTGGTGTGTTACGTCAAATATGTTTTCCCTCTACATTTAGCGGGGAAACTGAGTTGACGTATAGGTCACGTGCCGTTAACTTCCCCAAGGTGTGCAGGTCGCGTGACGTCAATGTTTCCGCTAAATTTAACGGGGAAACTGAATTGCTCTGCATGTCCCGTGACGTACAGACCAATTCACGCCGACAAAAAATTGATGTCACGTGACTTCAGGTCACGTGACATCACTTTTCCCGCTAAATCTAGCGGAGAAACTGAATTTGTCCGCTTATTTAGTTTGTCCGCTAGATCTAGCGGACAAACTAAATGTGTACGCTAGTTATAGTGGAGAAACTGAATTTGACTGCTAAATGTAGCCGGAATTGAATTGGTGATGAGGTCACGTGGCGTTAAATTTTCCCGCTAAATTTAGCGTGGTTACGCCGACGCCGACGGCGACGTCACGAAACACGGAAATGGGCGCTGCGCTCTAAAACGATAAACCATGAACTAGAGCCCACGAGTTTTTCTGTTGACCCAATACGTGGCCCCCAATTAACTGTCCGCTAGGCCTTCTTCTTGCTTCAGCATCGCGCATCTTATCCGCTTTCTTTTCTTTTTTTTTTTTTTGATTATCGGTACGGGGTACGTTTTTCAAGAATCCGGGTCACGTTCATGTTCCCCTGGAGGTTGGAGAATCCCATTCCTGTACCCTGTGTTCTGTAACATAAACCCCGATAGACTCCGATTTCTTGTCCCAATGCGAAAATCGACAGCGAAAAGCACCTAATTCAAGACTCCAGCGACCTATAGGGGGCGCCACCACCAAAAAAACATGGCGGCTGGGAACAAATTGCGTCAGCTCGGCCGGACCGCCTGAACGGGTGGCGCATTCAATTCAAGAGATTTTCTTTTGTTTAATGCCCTATTTTATAGGTATTTGAATTGCGAGGGTTAAGTGTAGCCGGTACTCACAAACTTGCAGAGCATAGTTTTGTTTTCCCGGTGATTTTTATTCTTTCATGTCAAACTTTACTTTCGGAGATTTCGTTCAAAACCGAAACTATGGGCTCCGGAGAGACGGTAATAGACTCTAGTCAGTTGCAGCTAAGGAAAGCGGCGATGATTACAGAAATGTTCCGCCGAAAATAATTTTCAGCTAACTCGCATGCCTCGACCGTGCGACTTATCTGTCCGCGAAATCGAGCTTTTCTGCGTATAAAGACCGACCAACGGAACCGTTTTCCGCAAGGTAGGAAAATGCCCCTCGGGCCCTTCTCTGCAGGCTGCAGGAAAATTACGAAAATTAAGCAAGCGCTTCCTGAGCCAAGGACCATGTTAACCCGCTGGCGCCTCACTAAGCAATAGATACTCGTATTTCAATTCAGGTTTTAGTAGCAATCGAGATGTCATTTTGACGAATATGCGTTGTATGTATTATATTACGTACTATGTCCCACTAAAGCGATATTAGTATGTTCCTTATGTTGAAATATGAGCTTAGTTGACGAGCTATTAGGTGAACTGCCGAATAAAAGTTTATTTGACAGACAGAGAGATACTACTTAAACTCAGCCGAATGGTTCTAGCCGGCAGCACGGATTCGAATACAGACAAACTGGTAAGAGTCTTCATCGAAGATTCACGCAGAACCCCTCTGCATTGAACTTGACTTCGAATCCTGAACGGAGAAATTGAGTATTTTTTGTGGCCGGACAACCTGAGCAATGTAGACGCCAATTGCTGCTGGCTTCGACGGGGGTAAAATATAAATATTGGAGCCGTGATAGATCATAATGTCGTGACAGCTTCTAACTTTGCGAGACGCGTCCCCCACCTTTTGAAAGCAGACAATTTCCTTTATTAATCGTATGCATCGAGCAGGTTTTCCGGAATCAAGTGATTGCGAAATCAGTCCAACTCCTTCGGTGTGGTCCGGAGGCTTTTCCGGCGAAAAGCAGCCAAAATGAGTACCCAACGCACCGACCGGCGTGGGTGACTCAACCTTGAAGCTAATCGAACAGAACCAAACTCAAAAAAAGCAGCTATCGAACCTTCCCATTCACTTGACTGCAACATTGGTGTTCCCTCCAGTGAAACACCTCGTCTGTCGTCCTCAGTCCACCGTTCTAAATCCTTATAAAGAAACCACTTATCAGTTACCAAGTAGTCGTCACTTTGAATGTGATTTGAGAGAGAAAAGAAATCAAAACGTTTTTCTGTGATACCTCCCCCATCCAAGAAATCGAAAGCACTCGACGGTGTGTTGTGGAGTAAACGGGTTTCCAAACACGTGATTGAAGGAAACAATCTACTGAGGCTTCACCACACTAATGAACGCTCAGGCAAACTTAAAGGGGCCCTGCAATGACGTTTTTACTAATTTTTAATTTGCACCAAACCTGAGCGCGCTGAACGTAGTAACTTAATGAAACCTTTCTTTTCTCGAATTTCGCTTTATTTTAAAAGTTATAGGCAAATTAAAATTACGAAAACAAGCAAAAAATAACCTCCTTCATGACGTCCTTGGTTGCTTGAGTGGCCGTGAACTTGAGGAGGGCATGCGAGCGCACACGGCTGCCGCACTTCGTGTCGACGGCGCGAGAGGGCGCCACTAAAGCATGTTCTGGATAGGCTGTATGCAGCGGGCAGCCAGAGCGGCTATCATTGCATTTGCTGCGCGATTAAACACTAATTCGGCATGACACCTCATTGGCCACGAACGACAGCAAACACGGGTATCGATCAGTTCAGAATGGGAGCCACTTCGCGCTGCCATACCGCGAAACGGCCAAACCGCCAGACAAAGCTGCTCGCCGAAGGCCTTCGGAACGCACGGAGCCGGTCGTATCCTCCAGTCCCTACAACCGCAGCACCGCCGCGTACATCCGGGACCTTTCCGTGTCGGCGCCTGATCCCACTACTCCTTTTCTGCCTTTTCTAGTATGCGCCGCCTTTTCCACCGCTTGGTGACGGGTATGTCGACGGGTCATTTCTTGTTTTCGTACTTTATAAACTGCATTTGTTTCTTTTCTGATCTAAAATACTGAACAAAAACTACTTTTATACGTAATTGAAACGGTTCGCGCCGCTTATATTTTGTATTTCGACTAAAAATAAACTTTTAGCGGTTCTGACCAGTGGTAAGCCCAGGACCAAAGACGTCACATATCGCGCGCTTTCGGTACCGCGGGTCGCCCCCGTCGGTGGAGGAGGTTTCCGCGTTGTCCAATTAAAATATGACGCACTGATATTTAGTTACTCTCTCCGTGCCCGCTGGCTTGCCCGAACCCCAAGAGAAGTGGAAACCGCAAAAAAGGTAGACGCTTAAATATGATTGCAGGGCACCTTTAAGAAATATTCGGACCTTCGTCAAATTACATTGTTCGCCACCGCGCCCACAACACGTATCCGCGAAAGCCGTCAGCGACGCGGAGAGGCGCAAAGCGACCTGTTCCAGCTGGTTCCCGGTTTTCCCGCTTGGTGTCGTCCGGTTTGCTGGAGTTGCGAATATGCTTCACCCTGTCTCCCAGGACCCCCTATGCTGGGGTAACGCCGACAAGGTTTCACTTTCACCAGAGTAAAATTGGCGACTCCCTCGCCGGGGGAAAAAGGCGAAAGGTAATGTTTTTACTTTTTTTTTTTGTCCGATTTCCCAAAGGTGATCCTGGTGATATCCCACACTGACTGGTGATCGTTAGGGGGAGAAAATTGGCTTAGAAGTACGGTAGGAATCATATGTTTGTCTTTTTAGACTTAGGCTAGGTGGCGCAAGCTACCACCCGTTACATAGGGTATCACCATTAACATCCATCCAACATCCATCGTGTATTGAACACGCGCCAAAACAGGCTCAGAGCAGGTAAGCAAGCCATGGTGGACTGGGGGGCTATGTTGCGCTTTTTGGACTCCCAGGAGACTAGGGAGAGGGAAGTGACGTCAACAACGCAGCAAATGCAGATTGGATGTTGATTTTGTTTTCTTCTGTCAACATCCAATCTGCGTTTCTCTAGTCGTTGACGTCACTTCCCTCTTCCAAGTCTCCTGGGAGTCCTAAAAGCGCAACATAGCACCCCTGGCGTACGCGCCGACATTTTAGAAAATGGTCGTTTGAGTTCTTCAGTTCCAACGGACGCCTGGTGTTGCCGCAGTGGATGGGAAAGCTAGCCTGGATTCTGTAACGTGCACCAAGCAGTAGTGACTGCACGACCGCACGCCGTCCACATCGAAGACTGGCAGGGCTGGAGATTTAACCTAGGATCCCTGGGCTGTGCAGCGCGAGCTTTCCCTCTACGTGCTCCGAGCAAAACGTAAATGGCTACTAACGAGAGAACAAAAGGGTCCAGGATTATTCGCGGTGACGATGCAGTAAGGTGCGAGCTACGCGCTGGGCGAGAGTGTAATCACGTGTCGGAAGATGGGGAATGATTGGTCGAACGTGAACGCACCTTACACCGTGTTGTCAGCTTAGGGGTGAACAGTGGGTTTTTTCCCTTAATCTTAACAGATTTGTTAAAAAAAAGATTGTAATACCTACACTTACGCAGTTACGCAGTTTGCGCAGGTGAGTTGTACACCTAGGAGGACATAGTATATAGAACGCTAGTCGTAACGATCAGTCGGCTAATTAGACAACATTTGTTAATTTTTTATAGTAAAAATAGGCATATGGTTCCAATTAGAAACTTGCTGAGCGTCATCGAAAACCACTAAACCAGTAAATTTGTGAAAGACTTTGAGCGCGTAAGAAGCGCAGCAGTGCGCTAAAGTTACCATTCGTGGAACAGGAGCAAGGCGACCGGGCCGATAACAAGCCCGCGCTATTTCTCCGTCTCTTATCATTGTCACAAACTCGAAGAGCCAATCTCTGCGATCTACAAAATCAGCTTAGCAAATGATGATTCGGAACATCTGTTTAGACCTCAAAATTAAGTCTGCGCTGTGGCATTATGCAATGCAAGCATGATGCTTTGCATTGCGTAATGCCACAGCGCAGACTTCATTTTTAGGTCTAAACAAATGTTCCGCCTCATCATTCGCCGAGCTGATTTCTCAGATAGCAGAGATTGGCTTTTTGAGTATTTTGCGAGTAAGTAGACGCGCAGGCATTTGTTAGAGTGTAGCGGCTGTACTGCACCGGCTAAATTTCTCATCAACAGCGAAGAGACTCGACGTTCGTTGAGGCCGACCAAGTTCTAGGCTGTATAAGCATACACACAACCCATTTTTTTAAAACCATATGTCTATTTTTACTAATTAAAAGGTAATTAACGAATTTTAATTAATTAGCCGACTGATCGTTACGATTAGCCTTCTATACAATGTCCCCCTGGAAGTATAACTCACCTGCACAAACCGCATGGGTGAAGCTTTCACGACCTTTTTAAAACAACTCTGTAAAGCCTAAACAAGCACCTTGCATTTTAATGCTTGGGAGAAAGTAAAGAGCGCAGAAATGGAAGTAGTGTGGCAGGGAAAAACGGTCAAAATTGCACGAGTGAAAGGGAAACAAATATTTGCTGGTTTAAGAAAAAGACACCCTGAAGAGCAGAAGCTTTAGAAGCGATGAAGATGCCTGGGTAGGATAAGGCGAGTAAGGTTATGTTAGGTTAAGTTGGTTCGAGTAAAGGTACCTTTACCCAGCGTAAAGGCAGCTTTAGCCCAGGTACCTGTCGTAAAGGGAGCTGCAGATCGTGATCACACTGCGCATTAAGTTCCCTTTCGCTAAGGGAGGTCCTGTGTTAAACGGAGCTCGCCGAGCTCCCTTAACAGCTACAGGGAGTAGCCTGGGACCCACGAACTCAAAATAATATCACAGATATATAAATGTATCTTGTTTAATGATTTATAACAAATAGAGTATATATAAGTATCAAATTATTAAATGATTGTGAACACAAATGTGATGGAATAATACAATAATGATGAACGCATACTTTAGCTAGCAGGCAGCAGCGGCGGCACGGGGAAAACAATGTCTGCTACGAACCCGAACGCGATGGACCACTGCGAGCTCTTTTTCGAGGTTGTAGACGAGTCGCCCGACTCTCCCGCCCAGGACCCTTTGTCTTCGTCGTCGTCCATCTCTTTCGATCGCGTGACTGGCTTAACCGTGAGACTCCGTCGTGGTTCGTTTCTGCCGGGCACTATTTAGCTACTGCAGTGAGAACTTTGCAAGAAAATGGAGCTGCTAAACATAAAAAGGTCGCCCACCTCGCAATACACACTCGTAAACGCAGATGATTTAGGGCCAGTGTGGCCAGACGGGTCGGACGTTTTAAAGCAAGACTCATTTAGGTGCGCCCTTAGACTTAGAGAAAAAAGTAAAGTGCCGCAAAAGCAGACAGAAATAGTATTTCGGTTTTAAATGTGATATTTCCCATTCAATAATAAAAAAAAACTGCGCGTCAAACCGATTTCGAGGAATAATTATTTATCACATGCTCCTCTCGCGGTTAAGCTGGAATGCAATCGACATCAACTTAAAGTGCTCCGTTTATTTATCGTGTGATCAAGAACGCCGTTTACTACAGGTACCTTCAGCTAAGGGACATAAGCTAAAGGTACCTTTACGCTGCCGCGTAAATTAGGTATAACACTTCAGACTAGTAAATTCTGTGTCGCTACAAAAACAAAATGGTCACCGCGCGAGCGCTCGAACGAGCAACTTATATCAACACCAATAGTAACAATATGCTTATTGAAAGTAGCCGTGAGAAGATATTGGGGTGCAACGTTACGCGCCTTAGATTAAAATTATGTCACAAGCGTGACGCAAGTGTTTTCTTCAAATGTCTTCACTAATTCTAAAGAGTTACAAAAAGACGAGCTATCGAATCTCTTTGGTGAGGAGAAGATGATGAGTTCGATGTGTTGGGTACGGCTGGCTTCCTTCACAAAGAGCAAAAGTGAGTCAAGTAGTGCTTTTCTGTGTTGGGGTAAGTGGTCCGGTTTCCGCCAGTCGCCCCAGCACGTCAGTCTGCTGGCTGGGGATATCTTGTTAGGGATCTCATCGCGCTTCGGTGCGGTGTGTTAGCCCTCCCAGAAGAGGTGTTTCGCGGAGGCTGGGGCTTTGCAGTGTCTGCAGTTCCCCTCGTCCGGGCTCTCAGGTGGCTCGTCCGGTGGAGGGGTACCGGGTTGTTTGTTGTTCTCTTCGTTGTCGCCCTTCTTCTAGGAGGCCAAGAGTGCTCTTTTGGTTGGAACCATACTTTTCCCGGTTCGTAGTCTCCTAATGCAGATACTGTCCTATCTGGAGTAATCTCCTTCTGGAAGAGGGTGTGTGTCATTAGAGATCTTGTCCGCAAGTCGTTTTTGTCCTCTTCAATTTCTCGAGGTATTTTGAAGTCTTGCGGGCTCTGCTTCTCTGGGGCGGCCACGCAGCTGTTGGGGCTGTCATTTCCAGGGCTTGGGGAAGTCAGAGAGAGGAAGCCCTTTGCTACGGCGTTTTGCTATCGTTTCCGGATATGTTTTGGTGTCCCGAACTTAATTTTACTTTGGTGTCGCTTTGAGGGTGCTTGGCATTTCGTTTAATGGCCTTGGGCTGTAGGATTTTTTGTTGTGGGCCTCCATAGCTTTTTGTAAGCAGCCTTTGGCTGCGCGTATCTTGTGCAGTTCTTCTCCGTGGTGGCCGCTTGTCGGAAATGTTTCCCAGTAAACTCTTTCACGTTTCGCCGGCACGTCGGCCGGAACACGACAGCCAGCTTCACGGCCGTCGCGGCTGCTGCGTTCATTGCTCCGTTCCCTCTCCCCCGAGTCGGCACGCTGCGCGGCGTTGATGCCTGCGAGGGGGAAAGTAGTGCTCTCGTAGATGCCTTTTCCATAATCTTATCAATCAAGCTGGTATCTGTCTCGATGGCCTGTCTGTTTCACACTTGTTTTCGGGTGTTCTGCCTATGGTTCTGCCGTTGCGTTCGTGCCCGTTTCTTCTTGTACGAAATGGTGTAGTATCCCGAATGTTGGGGTTCCTGGCCCCCTTCGTGAACTCCATGTCCTCGCTCGAGGTTCCGGGGGTCCCGTTTCTCTCTTCCTGTGTGGCACTAGCTCCGCGCGGCTGTTTTCTTCTCAGATTCTGCTCTTCCTTGAACGATTCCCATTCGGGGTTCTCCAATAGCTCTAGGGACGCCGATAGTTTGTGTCGCTGCCTCAGAAATATTTATTCCTCAGCCCTCACGCTCATCATGCTTATAATCGTCGCCTGGTTGGTCGGGCACGTGCTAATAAAGTCGTCACTGACGTCCTTGGCACTGGCACTCGGGCCTTTCGGGAGTTCGGGCTGGACTAAAGTTGAAAGCTGGGCTAGTTGGTGTAGATTTCTGTCTTACGTGTTCACTTTTTGTTTTTTCAATAAAACCTTCAATTGCGAGTCAGCGCCTGTCCCGTCTTGTTTGTTCCTTCCTCCTAGTCTTTGTCGTTCTGCGCTGTTTTACCTACATTATGTTTAGTTCGGGCTGGGCTTGGGAGAACTCGGAGAGGGTTCGAGCCATGCCCTCTTGTGACCTAGTGCGGGTATGGTCCGGTGCCATTCCCTGACGGTTGCTGGCGGCGTTGGGGTTGTGCTGAGTCCGCCGTCTTGGCAGTCGCTGTGTGTCGGTGCCAAGCGGCGGAACTCTGCTCAATTGGGCGATTCTCCCGCAAAGGCAAAGTGAAGGGTTCTGTGGTCCATTTTCGGGTGCTGATCGGGTGGCCCACCACGGTGGGCTTCGCCAGTCGGTCGGTGAGATCAGGCTCCACAGTAAGGCTCGAGAAGCTTGCGAACGTCACTCGGCGGGAGCACTCCGCAAACACGTCCGCTCTCTCCGAAGGCCGGAAACGGAATCCGTCACGAGTGTACTCGCAACAACGCCAATGAGCCATAAACTTTATATATTTTTTTTTTTTTGTAACGATTTAATTTTAAAGGTAAATTTATACTCCAACGTAACGTCGTCGGGCGCCGCGTAGCGCAGCGCGCGCAGGTACTTATTGGTTGCAGATATAGAGTTCCTGGTTGCCGGCCAATAAAAGGCGAGCGTTCTGTGCTACGCTGCGTTCAGTGCGCTCAACGTCGGAGTATAAACAGCCCTTAAGGGTAGGAGTTGACAATTTTATTCAACCTCTCCTTCGCAAAGCGTGATGATGCTGTTCTGGAGATTGCAATGTTTTCGTCGTCACGGGGATTACTCCTCAATGACGATAGTCAAAAAACGGTGCATTGATTTGTTAATCTACTGCGTTTACACACGAGTACGGCCAGGTTACAAGGAGTGTCTTGGGGGACAATTCGGGATCGTGTCGAATGGCTGGAATAACGGCGCAGTAGGGATATTCAGTGGGGGCAATAGCTGCGCTCATTGCTGTCGTGCGCGTGCTTACGGCAAGCTTTCACCGGAGGATCTGAGGAACGCATTTCCTATAGCCGAACTCTAACAAGTCTAAACCATAACACGCACCCTCTGCATTGCAGACCCTACATGCAGTACGTAGATATGGCGAGCGTTGCTCGTTCTGACTGCGATTGTAGATGACGCGAAGATAAAACTAATGCGTGTTTGAAGGTTGTCAGCAATTCGTACTGAGCAGTGTTTCGTGGAAGTAAGACACTCGTTGACGCTGGTATACCCAGCGACAGCGCAAGAAATGCACGGCATGGCCTATCGCGATCACGCTCTTTTTGCTTCGTCATTCGTTGTTCGGCTCTCTTACGGGCTAATACTCCATTCTCGTTGTCTGCGGAGCTGCAGAATAAAAATCGGTTTCTTAAGGTATCCGTGTCTATAGGTTCAATAAACCGACGGGCGTGTTGGCGGCAGCACAAAAAACCGGGGGACGGAAAAAAAAAAAAAGAATTACGCATGCACCTCTTCTGAAAGACGTGGACCTGTCATCCCTTTACAGGTATTGTTTATACTCTTTCATGCCGCTCTCGCTAGGCCTAACACGCCAGCCTTAAAGCCGTGGTCACACAGCGAATCCATAATACGAGAAGGCAATCTGCCCTTAGCCTTGTTTCTTCCTTGTGTGGTGGTTTCGTCACGTTGATCATAAAAACAAACTGTATGCAGGCATGTTCATGTGTGCATGAAGCAAACATTAACGTACTTCGAACATGAGTGAGTTGTGTATGCAGATAGTTTCCTCATCTTGTCTGCAGCGAACAGAGTGACTTTTGTATAGTGAGACGTGCAGCGCGAAATGCGGCGGCTTCAGAGGCTCGCCAGCAAACCTGAACCACCCCACCCCCCATCCCCGCCAACCCCCCCCCCCCCCCCCCCCCCCCAAAAAAAAAAAAAAAGAAAAACAGCGGTTTTTGTTTGTAGCCACCCCCTTAACCCTGCTGACGGGGTATGCGGCCGTACGGGTTAGTTTCCGCTAAATTAGGACCGACGCCAGCATCGCTCTGCTTGGCGAGCCAACCACGCGAGACCGAGATGCCGTTGGTCGGCGTGCCGTCAAATTGGGTGCCCGAGCTCGGGGCGTACGGACCTGATACACGGAAAGCCGCTTTCCGCCGAACACATCGCGTCTAATTCCTGTTCGCTGTCTGCTGGGGGGAAATGAGCGTCGTCCACTAATGCGCGCTCAAGACCCGTCCGTAATTTTGACGGTGCACTCATATACCTCGCTCTCGCGTGTGTGACGGGTGCCTCCGACGTCAAAGGCCGCTGCGTTGTC
Source organism: Ixodes persulcatus (assembly GCA_013358835.2). Taxonomy (NCBI): domain Eukaryota; kingdom Metazoa; phylum Arthropoda; class Arachnida; order Ixodida; family Ixodidae; genus Ixodes; species Ixodes persulcatus. The sequence goes on along the minus strand of JABSTQ010009660.1, from coordinate 464,396 downwards.
CCTGGAGATGTCGGTAAGGTCTTGAGTCGAACGGCGGCAATGTCGGTAATTAACGTTTTTTTTTTTTGTTTTTTTTTTACTATCACACTAAACATCGCTACACCCTTAAGCGTCTAAATGGCTTCTCTTATAATTAACACCCAAATTGGTGTAGCAAAACGCCCCTAAAGGAATGCGTTATACCGAACACCCTTAAATTAAGGTGTGATTCTACAGTAAACCTATTTATTAGGGTGTTATGACTGCAGTGCGCCATCTAAATTGGGTCTACCACCGCCAGAAAAGCTAATAAAAGGCGCAAAATAACCCAAAAGTGTGCACGAAACAATTACTGCAAATGAGTCGAAGCATGCCTGGTTCACTTTTTATTTTTCGATCGAGGTTCCACCGGGTTCTACGAAATTCTCTATAGACAATTTGGAGCAGGTCATTTGGCCGCCGCCATGTCTCTGCTCGTGCGGGAAGTGCGTACAATTACAAGCTCGCCAAAGACCAAATCTGCGTTGATGCGCAAGCTGCACATGCTTTAACGCATGGGGCACCAGTGAGGCGCCATGCTTGCAAGTGACCATGTACCCCTGTCAGACGGCGTTCTAAAGATCCTTTTCACTAAGCTCCTTTAAAAAAATCGGCCAATCAGCTCGCGATGTGGAGTGCGCACGTGCTCTGTGGCGCGCGCACGTGCACGCCGTCTGACAGGAGTAATAGACCCTTTTCATAACAAACTGCTGCAGGCGGTGCTCCAGTCTTTGACGTCATTAACGAGCTTCTGGTCCATAAAAAGAATGAACAAACCCCACCATAACACTGCTGCTTGAAATATCAATCAAACGTTTAACCACCGATTCTCCAGGTGAACGCCCAAAAGAAAGGAGAAGCTCGAGATCTGTTAATTTTTTTAATATTCTTACAAACCAACTTGTCTCCTCCAAGACCTTAAAGGGGTTCATGAAACGATTTTTCTACTTTCGCTAAGTGCTACTCAGAATCACTCCTTAACATTAAAGGGACACTGACAGGGTATTTATGCTCGCCGAGGTTTTTAGTTGTACGTGACAGATGAGAGCCCAACTACCCAGAACCGGATTTGCGGCTCGAAATTCGGTTTCTTTCCGCCCGAAAACCGCCGATCGAGAACTGGCCGGTTCGAGTCTCGCTCACTCTCTTCTCCGTGGTCACGGGCCGTTTTCTAAGGTTTCGAAGCGACCACCAAATTTAATCAAAGTCGTGGGTCATTGAAGGCACACAGTCAATATTAAAAATAGAAAAAAATATGAAACCCATTTTTTGTGACTTCTAAAAAGTTGCAAATACGTTGATTTAAAAAAAAAAAAAGGTAGCACAGAGAACCGGAAGCTTTCTGTGCGTTCACTGAAAATTCTCAACATGGCGTCGTTTCGCGTATCGTGGGACTAGCGGATGGCAGCGGACGACGGGCGTTGGACCTCTACTTCAGAACTGTCGTTCACGGTACCGGCGAATTCTGTCTTCCTTCGAAAGAGAAATTTTGAACCGATCAAAAGAACTGATATTCATCCCGTACGACACGCCCGACCAGCAAGCCGATTGCACGAAGACGTCGCCGAGCCGCCGTCCCTTCTCGTGGCTGAAGGCATCGCTCGCTCAAACGTCAAGCACGAAGTGCGTACTTCGAGTTGAATACGAACGCGTACGGTTTCTTTACGAGGTGCGAATTTGGCCTCTGCGTGGTGCTGCCCGACTTCAAGCCGGGAGTGCATGTAATGAAGGGAAATCGGCAGCAAACTTCCGACATAGAGGCAACCAGCTTCGTTAGTACACACGGAAGAGTTCCTTCAGTAGCTCATTCCACTTCCGGCGCTCGAACGGGTAGGACGTGTAATCGTGAGCTCCGGCGGAGCGGTGAAAGCGACCGCGTCAGGCCGTGGTACTACTGTTAATGCTGCAACCGATGATTATCAGGTTATCCTTCCCCAGCTGCCCACCGGATACGTTGTAACAAATACTGTTTTTCTTCACTGCAACGTGAAAGGCCGTCCTTACCGAGTGCAAGACTTCCGAGAAGAACTACAAAGGCTCGACGTAATGAAGGACCTGGCTTCTGCCGGCCCTTATCAGATGAATCACGTCTGGAGTTTGAGGATGCACTCCCTCGCAGCGAAGCAACGACTGGTCGACGCCAAGGAGCTGACCATCAAGGGGGCGGTGCCTTGTCATCGACCCAGCGAACATGGCGGTGAAGGTGAAACTTCACTGGGTCCCGTACGACGTGCCCAACGGCCAGGTAAAGACAGACCTCGAGCGCTATAGCAAGGTCTCCGAGATCACCAGGGAGCTCTTCCGGAAGAAGGGGTTCGAAACTGTCGACAGCCTCCCCCACGAAATTCGCCTGGAGGGGTGTAAGGTGCTCGTTGTTGTGCCAGGACGCGCTCCGCTTTGCCTGCGCTGCCGTCGTACAGGCCACATCCGCCGGGACTGCCGTGTCCTCCGATGCTCTGACTGCCATCGCTTTGGCCATGAGGCCGACGACTGTGTCAAGACCTCTGCGTCGATGGCCCGCGACCGCAAGGCGGACGACCAGTTAGACTTCGTGGTGGACGACGCCGAACGGAGGAAGCGGTCGGTGCTTCTGGGTCGACCGCACTGCCGCCGCCCGACGGCGGTGGGTCGGCTACCCCAGCAGACGTTGATAATCCGGCCGCACCGGCTGGAAGAAGCAGCTCCGAGCCCGTACCGCAAGGCGCGGGGGCGGCGGGCGCGAAGACGGAGGAGCCACAGGCCCAAGAGCAAGACCACAGTCAAGCCCCGAAGGAAAGTGACGACGGTGCTCCTAGCCGTGACCCCTCGGCTCCAATGCCAGACGCGGATGTTGAGATGGGCCAGGTAGTCAAGCGGCTGCGAGACCCAACGTCAACCCCGGAAGACGCCGTAGCAGGATGGACGGCAACGCATCCGGAGGACGGGACTTCTGCCAAGCGAACACGTGTTCAGGCTAAGCCTCGCATACCAACTGAAGACCGCTGCAGTAAGAACTCGCAGTGAGTGTCCTTTCAAGGAAGGTTCGGTTTGTGTAACACTGCCTTTTATTAACATCTGTTGGAGGGCTTTTATTTAGGCAGGGGGGAACTACGGATTTCGACCCGACCACGCTCGATCTTCGCGACTCGATTCGTTTCGCGACACTAAACGTTCGTGGCCTTAACTCGCGGAAAAAACAATTCCATCTCCAACGGCTACTGGCTGAGGAGGAAATAGATTTTTTAGCCATACAGGAAACAAAAATGTCATCTGATAGCGACATAGAGCAAGCGCTGAGACCCTTTCTTGGTCGTTACAAAATTTGTGTGAGTCATGCGGTCGGAGCGTCGGCGGGCTGTTTCCTGTTTTTAAAAACGTCCGTGCCACTGCGAGGCTTGACCGTTGTTGTGGATGAGTCTGGTCGCTTCATCTCGTGTGATTTCCTTTTGTTTAACCGCGACTGGCGAGTGATATGCGTGTACGCGCCCAACAGGGCTAGCGAAAGAAAAGTGTTTTTTGAGTTTTTGAAAACATGCTTAGAGTGCGACAAGGTTGTCGTAGTCTGCAGCCCGGAAGACAGAGTATCGCCCAGAGCAAATCGCGATAGCAGCGCAGAGGTGCTGACAGAGGCGTTGGAACGGCACTTCCTGGAAGATGTAGCGCGCGCCAGGGCGAGACGAGACAGACTCCAGTTTACATATTTTCAGGGGGCGTCCCACTCTCGGTTAGACCGCATTTACGTCTCCACCGAAGCTATCAGCAGTACGGCAGATTATTTAGTGACGCCGCTTTTTTATTCCGATCACTGCCTGGTGAGCGTGACGCTGGGAGAAAAGGAACCGCGCAGAAAGAAATTTGATTGGCAGCTCTGGAAAATAAACGACACTTTGCTGAAGGACGATGATTTTGCCAAGGCCGTTTTAGAAATATTTAACAAAATAACCGCGATGCAGGGGAGCGGTTTTCTCGAAAAGTGGGAATATTTTAAAGAAGAAGTAAAGCAAGCCGCAATCGAAAGGTCGTCTCAGTTACAGCGCGAGGCGCGCCGCGAGGAGAAGGAATTAAAGTATTGGCGAGAACTTTTCAACATTAAAAGTGCTAACACGGGCACGATGGGGGAGGAAATAAAGGAAGTTAGAACGAAACTGGATGGCTTTCACCAACAGAGGTACCGGGGAGCAGTTGTGCGTGCGCGGGCAGATAAGTTTTTGTTAGGCGAACAACCCACGCGGAGGGCCTTGGCCGACGAGAAGAAATACGCGATAACAAAAGAGATTCCCTCTATAAGACCCCTTTCGAAATACTGCCCTCTGTTGGCAGCTGTGGAATACCTGCACAATGGCGGACTAAAGCCGCAACGTCACGGCACACTTTATGCGTTTGGTTGAAGCAGAAGAAAAAACAAACCCACAGAAAAAGGCGATGAGCGCAGTGACGTTGCACATTCGACGCTGTTTGATTGGCTCGTCGACTCCTAGCACTGACTGCGCTCTGACGTTCGATATCTTATGGAATGACTTGCACGTGTCACGATGTGTGTTGTTCCGCCATTGTGCAGGGGTTCCGACCTTCTAATAATCGGCACGGGAATTTCGAAAGGGGTCTATTTATCATGAAGGCGTTACGAGCAGCGATAGGAATTTTATTGAAAAGATTTTTGTGTGTTACTACTCGGAGCTATTCGGCGGCGTAAATAAGTCTTTAGGGAAGGCTGACCTCGAAACGTTGTTAGAAAGAATGCCTAGGCTCGATGATGACAAAAAAGAGTGGTTGGAAGAGCCGGACGACAAACCGCCATAAACGGTTTGTCGTCCCACAAAACGCCGGGACCCGACGGCCTTAGTGGAGAGTTTTATAAAACATTCAAGGATCCGTTGTCCTCCTTCATTTTAGAAGTGATTCGCGAGGCTTACTCTTTTAAAGCGTTGCCACCTTCCTTTTTGCAAACGCACACCGTTTTTATCCCAAAGACGCCAGACACGATACAGGCGAGACGCGTCACCGAATATCGACCAATCACTTTGTGCAACGTCGATTATAAAATATTTGCACGAGTGTTGACCAGCAGATTACAGCATGTTGTCAGGGAGCTAGTTGGTGAACACCAAACCTGTGGGATCCGGAGACGATCCATTCAAACAAACATTCATGTTGCGCGTACTATTTTAGAATCTGTCGAAAACGAAGCAGGCCAGGTAGCCATGATCCAAGTCGATTTGCAGAAAGCATTCGACCGCGTGCAGCATGATGTACTTTGGGCTGTTTTAAAGCGGGTAAATGTAGGTAATAATTTTTTTGACGGGATCTGTATGGCGTACACCGGGTGCACCACCAAGTTAGTACTGAATCATTCTTTAACATCAAAACTTCCCGTGTCGGCCTCTGTGAGGCAGGGGTGTCCCTTGTCCCCGTTGTTGTTCGCTTTGTATTTGGAGCCTTTATGTTTAAGCATAATTCAAAGCAAAAATGTGAGGTTTTTTTTAATGGGTTCCGTAGAAACAAAAGTCTTGTCTTACGCGGACGATATCGCGCTGTTTTGTGCCGACAAAAAGAGTGTCGTAGAAGCTCTAACCGCCGAATTCACAAACCTCACTCAAATTGAGGGGCCCCTCCACTTCCTCGAGGAAGGCGTGAGGGCCGGCGTTGGCCAATCGCGACGGCGGATCCGTTATCGCGATTGGCCAGCGCCGGCCCTCGCGCCTTTCTCGAGGAAGTGGAGGGGCCCCTCAATTTGAGTGAGGTTTGTGAATTCGGCGGTAAGTCTTTGCACGTCTTTCTGCGCTGCAACGGGGGCTGCGGTTACTCCGGACAAAAGTGTTCCTTTATGGCATGGGACGTGGGCTGCAACGCCAGAAGTGTACGAAGGGATACGATGGGACACTACCCCGAGTAAATACCTCGGGGCCCCGTTGCAGCACATGAAAAGCACAACACCATACTGGGAGGGTGTAGTAGAGCAACTTAGGAAAAGCACATCCGGGTGGCGCAACCGCAATTTGTCTATTTTTGCTCGTGCAACTGTATGTAATGTATTTTTAACCGCCAAGCTATGGTATGTCCTCCAAGTCTTATGCTGTACGCGAAGCTGCATCCAGAAGATGCATCGAGTTTTCGCGCTCTTTGTTTGGTTGTCGGAGAGCGAACCGATGTGCCGAGACAATCTTTTTCGCCGTGTCTCCAAAGGAGGGGTAGGCAGGTTATGATCCAAACACGCTTAGCTCAATTTATGCCGTCTTACCTTGTGTCTTCAGAGGTCGGTCCGCCCGCAAAGATGGGTGGGTTTATAAAGGAAGTTGTAGACTCCTTTCAATTTTTGGTAGTGAGATTTTCAATGGACTATTTGTCGAGTGTAACGCGCAAAAGATTGACCCGCGACCTTCTTGACGTACTTTTTCCGGTGCCACTTTACCGACTGCCGTATGTGGCAGGTCCTGGACAGGACGTACTGACCCGTGTTAAGGAGATGTGTGTGCCGCCAGCGGTAAAAACGTTTTTCTTCCGTTTACACACTGCCACCTTGCCAGTGAAGGTAAGGCTTCAGGAGCGGGGCATGTATACGTTCCTTAGGGTGTCAATTGCTTGTTGTGTCGACAGCCTGAAACTATTGAGCAAGCGTTCCTGTATTGCTGGGACGCTGTCTTCTTTTGGGATGTTTTACAACGAACCCTGAAGAAAGATATGTGCATTGATGAATACACCATTCGTTTTCTTCCCGTGGAGAAAGGTGAAACTGCGCCTTACGATCTGTTTATGGCCCTTGGATTGTACGGTCTGTGGAGATCCCGTATGGCGGTGCGGCACGCCGAAGTCCGCCCAAAGTCAGCGCGTTTATTTTTTATTGAAGTTGTTTTGCAGGTCAAGAGTGTTTTAGAAATGAGTGAGACCCCGCCCGAGTGGGTTGGCTTGTTGGATGACTTAATAGGTATGAAGGAGTTTTAAGAATCGTTACGGCCCCAGGTGAGGGCACGTGGCGTTTTAGCCCCAGTGTCTTGCGAGTATTTTGTGTGCATTGCGTGTTTTGTGCAAATAAAGAAAAAAAAAGTTCCTTCAGTAGCTCAGTGGAAAGACGTCCGCTTCACACGCAGCGGCCACGGGTTCGATCCCTGGTGTGGGTGTACCATTGTTTTTTTGTTTTTTTTTGGTCAAGCATTTTGCGATGTTTACAGTTCTTTTTTTTTAACAATGATCACTGAAAAAAACAATTGTTGTGGACGATACGTCGCTGAACTAAATGGTATGGGATTTCATTTTTGACACCTGCGAACTCAGTGTAGTCACTTTCCACAAAATGCAAGGAGCATATGAATCGGGTAGCGTCCGCTTTCCGAGCTTCGCGTAACTGTTCTACAGGAATAGCAGCCAGCCCTTGATCCCGACCTGTTGATCTTTCGGAAACTTGTGCACTCTGCCACACAATGTCACCTTCAGATGCAGGGCATGTGAGGCAACTTTTCACGCAACATCTTGGGAGTATTCTTTTCGGAGCCGATCACGGGAATTCACCACACTACGGCACTCGGGCACTCACTACTAATTGCCAACACTTAAATGTACAAAAAAACTCATCTTGAAGTACAGAACAGCGAGCGGGACAAACATAACTGCAAAGGAATTACACGGCGAAAAAACGCATTTCGTCTGCTACATCGGAGAAAAAAAAAAAAACCGCACGGTCGGGTGTAGCCACGTGACTTCCGCCAGTCTCACTATCCTCTCCACTTCCCCGTGTGGTGCGGGAGTTTCGGTTTCGCTTTCGAGCAGTTGCGTTTTTGGCTTTATTTAAAAAATACGTGACTCTGTAGCAAAATATTAATTGGGTAGTATTCGGACACCATAATAAATCGCCTGACAAAAAAGGAAAAAAAAATTGGGGGGTGTCAGTGTCCCTTTAATGGTCGACGTACACTTCGCGCTTTCCACTCTTGTCTGCCCCCTTCTTTCCTACATCCTCTAAACTTTTTACCCAACCCCAACTCGGCTCCCCTCGCAGCTTAAGATAGGGGAGTGCTAAGAGGATTACCTTCCCTGCAGAAAACCGAGGTTGTAGATCGGCCTTTAAAAATAAAAAAAAACTTGCCTTCGTTTTTTTTTTTTATTTTTAGAAAATGAATTTGTCAGGTAAATTCGAGAAATGTGAGCATCGTTCATCCCCTCAACTCGAATCCAGAACACGCGGTCACGTGGCCTGGCGCCTATCCTATGCCGCCAACATTAATCATAGACATGCGCTGGGGTCGGCAAAGTTGGAAACGCGTGCTGAGCTCCAGGCGTTGTTACAGTTAGGTTATTCATATCACCGCAGTAGTTAGACACGAGCCACTACCCGAGTGTCCGCCGAAGCATTGACTGTTTCAAGCCAAACTCGAGCGCTCACGCAGTTTTCGCGTCCAATCGAGTCGTTTAGATCCCACAATTACGTCATCAAGCTTTGCGAAGGCAAGACTGAGAGAAATAGTTCCCTTTTATCCTCGCAATTTCACCACGTCCAAGACTCTTCAAAATCAGGGGCGGTTCATTTGAGTATACTGGGCCAGACTAGGACAAGTACGCCTCTGTAAAGTCATGAACATTCTTACCCGATATCGTTTCCTCTCCCCTTTAAATTGCACAACCAAAGGCCCCCGTTAAATCTCCTATTTTGCTTTCCGTCAGGCTTGCAAGGACCGAGTGACCGTGCGTCGGTTGGGGCGCAAACTGCAGCTCGTGTTTGTAAACAGTAAAATGATCTATTAAGAAGGAAGCAGAACTACTATCAGAAGCATGCTTGCAGAGTACTTACAAATAAGACAGCGATCTCATGTAATCCATGATAGATGCATATTCCGACTGGGACAGCTCAGAGCAACGCAAACACAATGTCGAGAATGAAGGCGGTCGCTCACATTCAACGTAAGTCTCACGGTGGGCGATCAGAAGTTCTTTGTCGAAGCGCGTCCAACAAACTCAACACAATTATTCCATGAACTTCGAGGATGAAAACGGCCATCACCGAAAAGTTGGCATGGATGTATTCTGACCGTTCGTCACGAAATACCACGGTCGTGCGCACAAAAAGTAGGAGAATCCTGTAGAGCGCTTTTCGGAAACCGGACCTACGTGGCCTCCTACACATCACCAGAAATTGGGAAACAGCGAAGACTATGACACCGGTGAGCCCATCAACGCGTCAGAGCGAGTCGTGTCAAAGTTTCGTCCAAGCGTTTTTGTCCTACGGAGGGCGGTAACATGTTTCGCTCTATCCCTCTGATTTGCTAGGAGAGGCCGTCGCGCTGGCTCACAGCCACACGCAGTCACAAAAGAAGGTGGGGAGGCCTATCAGAAGACGATGTTAAAGGGATACGGGCAATGCAGCTAATCTCTCTCTCTGCTGTTTTGTATAGACCTTTTTCGTGTACTCTCGTACCCAGCCACCTAATAAACGTTTCCGGTATGGGCGACGAAAAAATAATAAAACTTTTCAACCTGTAAATAGTAAAGAAAAGTGAAAGCCGTTTACAACTCCCTGTAACACCGAATTAGAGCGCAGCTCTTGAGAAGGAGGAGGGAAGGGTACTGGGGAGGGGTGTCACGTGACCTTGGGGGGGTCACGTGACCTTGGGGTGTCAAGTGACGTCGGGGGGTCACGTGACCTCACGTGACGATGACGATGCCGATGACGTCATCAGTGACGTCACTGATGACGTCATCAAAGATGACGTCGATGACGATGCGGATGCCAGTGACGTCATCAGTGACGTCACTGATGACGTCATCAGTGATGATGACGATGCGGATGCCTGTGACGTCATCAGTGATGATGACGTCATCGGGGGGGTCACGTGACCCCCCCTCCCCGAGGTCACGTGACTCCGGGTGGGGGCTCGCGCGGTGCGTTAAGGGACATTTCCCATTATGCACCGCGCGAGCCCTCCCGGGGTCACGTGACCTCGGGGGGGGGGGGGGGCACATGACCTGGGGGGTCACCGTGAGCCTGCCCCCCCCCAGGTCACGTGACCCCGGGGTCACGTGACTCCGGGTGGGGGTCACGTGACCGGGGGGGGGGGGCTCGCGCGGTGCATTATGGGACATTTCCCATAATGCACCGCGCGGTTACGCCGACGCCGCTCAAGCCGGAAACGGGCCCCTAAGAGCTGCGCTCTAAAAAATAAGGGGGAGGCAAAACGAGAATGTGTGACAGTTAAGCTTATATCCTAAATGTATTCTATTGGCGTGGCGACGACAAAACAATGTTTTCGCTAATACTGGAAGCGACGATATTTCAAGATGGCGGCGCCCTTGTGAAAAAGGTCTATAGGCCTCCTACGCTGCGCAGGGAGCGCCGCGGAAAGGGACTCGTCAGGACTTGTTTTGGGTAGTACCATGCAGTTAACGACGTAGCCATAGAGTGCCAGGTTGCCGATTTGGAGCGCGAGGGTCTGGTAGCACAGAGCATCGGGGAACCTGGACGTCAGCGCACAGCTTTTGCAGCGGCGATGACTCGAAACATGTTTGCTCGCTCGGGAGCAGTGTGTTCCGGCGTCTCGCCGCAGCGGGGCGCCAGTCCCCGCTGCGGTGGTCTTTTTACCTCAAAAATCAACTAGGCATCGCCGAACGCTCATTCTCCGCCTAAAGGTAGAGCTAGAGGTCACAACGAGATGCCAAAGTTTCAGCCCGATCCGATAACTTAATCAAAAGTTATAAGTGATTTTCTGAAAATTTCAATGGGAAAATGGAGCCCATTTTTGCCCGTTTTAGGTTTCTGGTGCCATAGAGCCCCATGTGTTCGAAAACTCCGTCAGCCGCCATTTTTCCATTGAAATTTTCAGAAATTCAGTTATAACTTTTGATTAAGTTATCGGATCGGGCTGAAACTTTGACATCTGGTTGTGACCTCTACACTGTTAGCAAAATTAACGCGCCCAGACGTGTAAACCGTTGTCCCATAGCGGACACGTCGAAACGTGTTCGTTTTACACGCAGCCATGTGTGTTATTCGCCTACACACGATGTGCCGTATAAACTTAACACGCTACACCGTGTCTACCTTCCGAGAAACATGGTTCAGCGTGTACCTCGGTGTACCTTATGAAACATGGCGGCCAGCAGCCGAGAACAGGCGAGAGACGAGCCCAGCGAGCCGCGCGCCTTTCAGCCGAATTGAAAGCACACAGGACGGGTTTGTTCTCGTTCGATGTCTTTTATACACAGTAAAGTCTCCAAGTGGCGGACGTAGCTATGTGCAAAGGTACGTACGTGCGTCGTCGGCGGTCGGTGGCGTCGGCAGTTACGACGGAACCGCTAGACAGAAAAACGAATACTAAACTTACATAGATAAATAACTCGAACAAACTATTTGAAGTCGGGCGGTAACTTGCGCCACCTAGTGAGAGTTCTAGCAGCCAGTGAAAAAAAACAATCAGGAGTCTGTTAATACGCTGAGAACTACCACGAGTAGACAGCAACACTACATACATCACAGACAACACGAATGCCACTATTACACATCACTGACATATACACAAACACAACAACGAAACAGCATCCTACACTTCCTACGCAACGAGCTTTTCTCCCCGCGGCGTATATAAGCTTGACATATGCGGGTGAGCTCTTTGGTCGCTGACCGTTACAGATTTATAGAAGAAGACACAAAACACGGCACAATGAACAGCCGTATGTATGAACTGCTTGCATTTAAAAAGTATGGAGGCAAAATCTGTAAAGTTAGTCCGTTGCGAAAAACAATGATGTATTAACAATAAATCTTAAACCGGCCATGAAAAAGTTAAATATTTTGTTATTTTCATGCTCGACCAGTGTTATGAGCAGTCCGACTAGCTTGAATCAGATAGAAAAACAATTTATTAGGATTTTATCATTATGTATTCAATAATCAATGGAAATTATCCTTGCGCAAAGCATTTTTGATATATTCTTGCGAAGGACATCCGCCCAACACTTCACTTCCGCTAGTTGTAGTACGCGTACGGGAGCAGACGCCTTCACTTTTGGGACGTTTTGATGCAGTTTGTTGTCGTATGTCGTGTCGGTGTCGAGTGGAGCGGTGGGAGTTTGTGACCGGTGTTATTCGTGATCACTAATGTGGCGCTGATGCGTTTTTTTAAATATTTGTTTTATACCACCATTACCCCAAACAGTTGAAAATTCACGGGCCCGTGGCACTGCATTATGCTGAATCGCGAGCTCCTTCTCTGTTGACATCGTTTTTCTGTTAGCACTCGTAAATACTGCAAGCGTTTAAACAGTGTGCACTGTCTCGCCTACATCCCCGGTGACGTACTCGACCTGTTGAAACTTATTGCTTCCGTCATTTTGGAGTACGCAAGGCAGTTACCTCGCTGCTCTGGTTTCGGTTATAAAAGCAAGGCAAACCGCTCGTAGTTCCCGCCCTCAGTACACGTTGGACATCTTCCACACTTTGGCACCGGATAACTGGACGAACGAGGATTTACATTTACTTCAGAGGTCACTCTCGCCGCTTCCTCACCGTCGAGCGGCAGGATCAGCTGGCGACAAGCCGCGGATGAAAGGCTTGAGCATCAACAGCCCAAGTGCACTCGGTGCCGATGCGGGCGATGCGGGTTTCTGTCAACCAGTAGCCCAGCAAAAACTGTGGCCGTTCCAGCTCTTCGTCATGACACGGTTTTGCAGAGAGCAGGGTATAATACAACTACACGGATCACCGAAGCAAACGCACTGTTATCGTAAATCTTGGCTTGTGATTGTGCCTTTGCAGATCATCTTATTCGTTTTGCTGGAGACGCAAACGACGGGCATAACAAAATCGTTTGCATATTCCGCATACCTCGCAAAAGCATTTACCCAGTCACCTTGCGAAAAGCGCAAAACACGGAGTCCGCACCGTCCTGACTTCCCAGTCTTTCACCTGCTTTACAGCAGTTTGCACCTGCTAGTAGGTATGTCTACTGAAACTGCAACTTGAAACTAGGGGCAGTGCCAGAGAGAAAAGAGACGAAGTCAAGAAAGCTTGCTCGCTCTCCCAATTTCTCAACTCTCAAAGCTTGTACCATAATAAATGCACCAACGCCTCTTCCCAAAGTAAAGAAAAAGCACTATGTTAACTACGTAAAAATGGTCTCAGTTCATGCATCTGTGGGCCGGTATAGGAAATCTCGCCCTAATTTATTCACACCGCATGATGAGCGCAACAAACTCACACGAGTCACACGAGATTTACAGGAAAATATCGGTGGTGACTTAAGTTTCCCTGAAACTCTGTATAACCGGTCGTTTTCAGGACCGAATCATCTACTCGAGCGGTGTGCGTCGCTGTGCAAACACGTCGCTGTGCAAATGCAGTTCAACAACACGAAGCATAAAAACGGCAGATTTAGGACAAAAATCCGAAGTCTATTGTTCAATTAAAACGACATTATTTTGTTGAAAACACCCGCAGCTTTTTACTCACGCTATGCGTCGGGAATCTTCCACATTTTGAAAGGGAACGAAGGAAGATTTACTTTTAACAACTGCTCGCTGCGTCCTCCCGGACCAGCTGACGGCGACGGGACTGAACCCGTTAAGCCTCAACTCCACAACAACCAATGGGCGAGTTCAGTAGCGGCCCCGGAGTCAAGGAGTCACTGACTCCTTACACTGGACGGCCCAAAGTCACTTCCGGTGCACGTAACTCCGGGGCTTCGGAGTCAAGCTCCGAAGCACCGAGTCCGGAGACGGTGCACGTAGAGTCAAAGGACCTAAAGATGACCTCATTTCCTGACTGGTGACGATTTCCGGCGAGAAAATCCAAAGAGCTCTGACTCGAGTCACTCCGTTCGGAGGCAAGGGAGGCGCTACTGAACGCGCCCAATTTGAGCTCCGTGTTAGTGTGGGTTCCTACCTCCATGCACCGCACCACACACCACGAACGTTTCGGCTCTTTCTCGCATCGCCGTGTTGCTCCAAACAGAACGAGATCGCCGAAGTCAACGCAGCGCTGTCGTGAACCTTGGCTTGTGGTTGCGCACTCGTGGACCCTGTGACTCCCTTCGCTTGCAAAGCACACACGACGATTACGAATGATACTTTCCGTCTTCCGGGAACATCACAAGGGAACTTCTCCGGTCACGTCTTCGCTATGTGCTCGCAAACGGCGAAGCTCTATGCGAAGCTTCTCGCGTCCCGTCAAACCAAAACAATAGCGGAGAATAGCGGCGCCATGCGTTGTTGCCAGATTTTCTCCGGTCAAACAAAAACAACGAAAGCAAACCGGCTCTAGCTTCCAGCGTACATCGGCGTTGCGCTTGCGCCGTTTCTAGATCGCTTGCAGTTGAAGGGTTGAAGGTTGAAGCCAAAACGAAACCAACTGCGATGTCACGTGTTCAGATCGAGGACACGCTTTTTATATCCATGTTAACTGTTTAAAACGAATAATTAGACCCATAACTTTATTTGTGGTGTGTGAGAAACTATTATCAAGACCCTTAAACTAAATACAAACATGGACGAAATGAGGGAAGCCGCATTGCCATCGACAAGAAAATGGCAGCGAGCACGGTAAGCGCGGGTTTCGCCAACGTCCTGCGACATGGCGCAATTGCTTTTGGTGCATATCCGTCTCCAAGACATGTTTCTTTCCGCGGCATTTGTCTCAACGGTCCTTTCTAAGTGTGTCCCCAAGCATTCCGGTGCTTCGATAGCCGGCAATGCTGCGGTCGTCGCCGGGGGTGATGCGTGTTTTCGAGGTCGGCTACACGGGTTTCCGTGTATGACCGAACCAAAACACGTTTTTTACAACCTCGCATGATTTGTGAACGAATTATCCGTTACTCAACGTGTAAATTTATGATAATTTGGGTAAGTAGCGTGTTGTTCACCCCAAATATTCACCAAATACACGGGACTTGCTAACAGTGTAGCGCTACCTTTGGGCGGAGAATGAGCGTTCGGCGATGCCTAGTTTATTTTTGCGGTAAAAAAACCGTGTAAATTTTCTTTTGTGACACCCTGTACTTTGCGCAGCGCCCAAATAATTCGACAACCATCCTTTTTGTTTATGTGACAACGAGTGAGATTTCTATACGGCATTCATTTTAAGTAATCAAATTACTTGTAATCCATTACTTGATGGAGTAATGTTGTAAATAGGAAAAAAAATGAGACAATTTTTTTTCAATAATAACTTTATTTTTGTTTTAATATTTAAAAAAAAACACAGTATGGAGGTCTTCTTAGATGACTTGGCTCTATGCTCAGTAAATGTTGCTTAACGGGAGCAAGCGAAATATTAAACAAAACTACAATATCCGAAAGTCACACAATGTCTCATTTCGCCCCGCTCTGTGGAGCAAAATGAGACAATGTAGTGGGGTACAATGAGAGACTTAAAAAATTATATGCTTTCAGTTTTTGCACTAAAAACATTTGAAACGTACTCTGTGATCTCGAACGTACTCTTCACAAGCCCACTCCTTGCACCCTAGGCACTCGAATCGTACCGACTGCGGGGCTGCTTGGCGCCAAAGTTCTTCGCATGCCAGGCAGTGCAGGCACTGACAATCTCTTATGGTGTGCATCGCACAGTCTACAGAACGCTTGGACACCGCGCGCATCTTCGGGAGATCACTAATGGTCTTTATCTCCGGTCTCATCGTTTTTTCTTTTTTTTTTTTTTTTTTTTTTTGGGGGGGGGGGGGGGGGCAGTGGAACGCCGGCAGTGGAACGCCGGTTTTTTGTTGCCTTCGCCAACATCAGCTTTGCCTTGTGTGTGTGTGGGGGGGGGGGGGGGGGGGGGGGGATGACGTTAGAGCAGTTCTGCTCTCCAACCGGCCTGTTCTCTTTTTCCTACGTTAGGTACAGAAGAAATGTTCTTGAAACTTAAAACGTTGCAAAGAACGCGCCTTCTGTAGCCCGGCCGATTATTGTGGAGCCGCTGTGCTCTTCTCATTCACCGAGTCGTTTGGCTCGCCTTCGACGTGCATCCCTTGGTATACGCCAAAAAGTGTGGCGGCAGTGCGAAGGGAGTGACGCTGTTGCTTGTCATTTTCAAGAGATTCGTGTGACTTTCGGTCAATGAAGCCTTTGTTGTGTTTCTTTTATACGTTCGGATCATCTATAGGCACCGTGAGAAAAAGAATATGGTTCAAGAGGAACCAGAAGACTCGTGCGTTATTGACATGCGCGTCATCGAATACCAGATTGTCGCCTTTTGCCCTCGAGCGTATCCTGTTACGTAGACAATTATTTCGGTAGAAAACGCACCCACAGATTGCTCGAATTTTGTTCGCATGGAGCTAATCACGCATACCAATAAACTAAAAGTTTACTTTGGCGAAATAGTGAGTGAAAACCAGGATGCAAGTTTCGAAGTGGAACCTCGCGCTCAATTTTGCGCCTTTTCGGCGGGGGGTAAGCACGTCGACCTCAACTCCGCATTTGTTTTCTCCGGAACACTTTTCCAGAGAATCCTCATTTTTTATACATGCAAAGCGTACAGGCCACGGCACCTATTGGTGTACCTTGAACGTACCCTATTGTTTGTATAGGGGATCGATGAATGGCGCTAAACACAAACTGTCGCATTTTGTACCCGCGTCTCATTTCACCCCGCCTAACCCTAATCATTTGATTAATTTTATTAGGAAGTAATCATAACAGTAGTCTGATTAATTTGGAAGTACTTGTAACCGTTACTTTTTTCCCTCCCGCTTATAATGGCGTCTTCTGTTTCTACGAGGTTCCTACAAAAGATTCCTCGAACCAAATCTATGACAGGATGATGATTTACCAAAATTGGTGAATTAAAAAGATGAGTAGCTCATAATTCGATAGTTCTAATCTAATAAAATATAGTACGAAATACCAGTTTCCAAATCGGCAGGAAAGACTGCAAAGGAGCGAAAGTAGGCAGGCCAGCTGTTTAAGAATCGTAATCTAAAGGCTGAGACGACGACCCAGCCTACAAAGTACCCGCGACTTTTTGGGACAAAACAGAGCGCTTCTACGAAGTGTCCCAGAGTTATGGCGCGTTCACACTGGAAGCGGATTCGCAAACGCGAAGCGGATCTGCGCGTTCTCAACCGCAAAGCGGCTAGGATCGAGCGGTTGGAGCGCGTTTTTGCCGACCGCTTTGGGACCGATTTCTCCCAACCGCTTTCACGAACCGCAAAGCGGCAACCAATCACAACGCGACGTTTACGTGACGTCAGTGACTTTCGAAACAAGATGGCACCTGTCGCCGGTGAGGCGTCCAAGGCGCTGTAGTCCTAGCGTTACAGCAGACAAGTCAACGGAGAAACGTGATGTTCACGTCCGTGACATTGGATCCGCCGGGAAACGAAAATACTCGTAATTTTAACGGGCTTCGTTCGCACCGGTGATTTGGTTCGGGTAAGAGTTTGCTTAATAATCCGGGTGCCACAGCCCGAAGCTCGCTGCCTTATTAGTCTCTGCCCGTAGAACGTCGGAACCTGCCCCTGATCGACCGAAATGTCAGCTTTTGTACCCACTAAGACAGTCGCGTGAACTATTGAAAGCTTTCGACACCGTGCATGACCACCACGAAGGCCAATAGAGACGTCGTGAGCCTGATTGCGCAGCCAAGGCACTACCGCAGAGCTGGCAGGGTACCTGCGCCAGCTCGACCTGTAACGTTTACTACTAACAAAAGAAAATAAAGGGAACATACTCAAGAAATAAAGTGTACGTACCAGACGATGCAGAGGTAATCCATACGGCGTTTATTTGAGCTTAATGTAAAAAAAACAGTGGACTCGATCGACGTGCGTGTGACGAGAGGAGAGTCCGCCACCAACAAAGCCACGACCGGCTAGCCCCGAACACATTCCCTCGCTCCACGGTCCACCCCACCGCCTTCAAAAATGATAAGAGCGAACAATGAGGGAGGAAAACAAGCCCTCTATCCCGAAAACAAGGTCAGCCTAGGGTGCCTACATGTTTCCGCCGCTCCGCTGTTTAGGGTGGCTGAAACGTTTGTGATATCTGTTGCCGAAAGACCAGTGTTGCCTGCATCGTTACCGTGGCAATCTCCGCTGTTTTCGTCGACCATTTTGTCACACTCGCCGGTCGTGGGTAGGGCTATGGAGCGCCCACCGCTCTCGTTCCGACGGCGAGGTTTCGGCTTGCGATGCTGGTCGGTTGCGTTCCATTTGGTCGCGGGAACTCGCGTTTCGTTAAAAGCGACGCACACTTCCTGCTTGCAACTTCAAAATATGAAACACCCGAATAAAGAGAGCGACAGCCACCAAGACCGCCATCCCGCTGAGCCTCCGACTCCTCTTATGAACGGAAACGGAAATGGTCTCACAGTGTTGCCGGTGTTGCGAGACTACAGAAACTCAACGTTGTTTTCGTTTAGCGAATTAAGAAGTGGGAAAAAATGGCGGTGGGAGAGGATCTGGGAAAGGGTAACAAGAAGTTGGCGGCACCCTAAAGCGGAGCGGAAACAGCCTATTGATGCGGAAAGGGTCTACTTCGAAGTAAAGGTCGGGGGCATCCTGTTCTGTGTCAGGAAGGTGCGCCTAGCTGGGCTTTGCTTGTGGGCGAAGTCGACGGAATCACAGGCGGGTTTTGCGGGATCATGCCTCTTCTTTTGCTGCCGCAACTCGTGATGCGTGCGAACATCCCGAAGAAAAATCTTCAGAGTGCCAATATAGCGAAATTTCGGCTTTGGACCGTGGATTAAAGTGGATTTTGGATTGTAAAACAGGGTTGCCAAACGCAAGTCTCAAAAGATCACGCGTGATCGCCGAGAAACCGCCAACCGCCTCTCTGTGTGTCTGAACGGGGTCGCTCGCGAACCGCATCCGCAACCGCTTCGCGAACGCGGATCCGCTTCCAGTGTGAATGCGCCATTATAAAGTTATTTTTGTTTTGTTCGTTGGCCTCTAAAATATATTACGCATCGCCGGACACTCCGCCCAAAATGTAGCGCTAGCGTGACTAACATGATACCAAAGTTTCGGACCTATAACCGCTATCTCATTCGGAAGTTATAGCTGATGTGAACATTGTAATAAAAAAATGAAACTTTTTTTTTTGCGTTTTTGTAACTGGCGTTATTTGGCTCCCCCATGTATTCGACAGCTCTCTGTCGGCCTCCATTTCCCCATTCAGAAATTTCAGTAAATCACTTATAGCGTCCGAATATGATATACGGATAGTTTCGAAACTCTGACCTCTGGTTCGCACTGCTAGCACTACGTCTGGGCTCAAAATGAGCTTTCAATAATGCGTAAATAATTTTCGGGAAAAAAAAAAAATTTTTTAAATATATATATATATATTTTTTTTTTTTGGGGGGGGGGGAGGGGGTGGGGACATTCTGTATAGCCTCTGATAGCTTGAGAAACGAAGGGAGTGATATTTGTTGTGTTGGCGCTTCTCTTTAATAATTGTAAATCGATAAAGATGTTGGCGCTGTCTTCTCAGCGTCGGCTACTCCAAACCAATTAAAACAAAAAAAACTAGAACAACACATGATAATGCACGCGTACGTCACGCACTTTAAGGCACTTAGACAAACCGGTATACACAATCACAGATATACACACTTCGTGATTGGCTGTTTTGCGTTTTATCGGCTAACGCAGCAATGTGACTGGCTGAGGAGCGATGATGAGATGCCCAGAAATCGACACGCCCTTGGGTTCTTAACTTTCTCAGTTACGATAGAACAAATAAGTATATTGTTTTGTATATTAAAAATGTAACTGATTGATTTTTTTTTTCCTTTTTTTGAGGCTTGGAAGGATTTTTAGGAGATCCTCCTATTCGAACCATTGGTCTGTCCATTCACCTGTCCGTCCGTCCACGCCATTTCCCACTAAGTTAGAGGGGAAATTGACGTTACGGGTGACCTGAAATTACGTAATCTATGCACCGATTCAGTCTACACGCTAAATATAGCCGGGGAAAATCGCCGTCTCGCGACCGAAGCGTCGATGAAGGTTTCCCGCCGCTAAAATTAGCGGAGAAATTTGCAACACGTGACCTGGCGTGACGTAAGCTATGCAGCAATTTCAGTTTCGGCGCTAAATTTAACGGGGAAATTGACGTCGTGTGAGCTACGTGTGCACCAATTCTGTTTCTCGGTTAAATGTAGCGGAGAAATGGACGTCGCGACTCGTGTATGTGACCTCTACACCAGTGTAGTTCTCCCCCACGTTTAGCGGTAAAATTGACGCAACGCGTTCTCTACAAAAATTCACTTTTCCCGGTAAATTTAACGGGAATATTCACGCGAACCAACCTAGACGCTAACTCGATTTATCCATTTAGAGCAGAAATTGTCGTCACACGATCTACACACGAATTCAGGTTCCCCACTAAAGTCAGCGGAGAAATTGGCGTTGGGTGACCTAAACACCAACACAGTTTCGCATCATCTTTAAAATTTCATGTTATCATTCTACTTGCCGCACTCTTCGTCCCAATTCAGCCTAATTGCAAACAGAGCGGGACCCTGCAAGCGAAGTAAAGGACATATAATCACGGAGCAAAAAAATAAATAAATTGGGCAGTAGATGTTTAGACGGCATTCTGCGATAGTAGGGCAACACTGGTTCACGTTGTAGATGGGACATTTGCCCAGCAAAATAGAACAGCCAGCCTCAAGCTACTTAAATACATTAACGCCCGTCCCCCTCCCCTCCAGTGTCTGCGTAGAACATGCATGTGACAAAATAAACTTCCACGGAACAAAACGTTTTTAGTTCGTCATTTAGGCCGCCAGACTAATTTTGATTATCGCGATATATTTTCCTATTTCGTCTTTTGATTTTGGGACGACGTGCCGAAATGGGCTCTTCGGAATCGGTCCTTACTCAGAATGAGTCTCACGGCAAATATTTTGCACTAGCAAACATTTCTTTTATTTTTTCTTAACTCGAAACGTTTTTCAGCTGCGTGTTCGGCATTTCGTGAAACCTAAAATGAAGCCTGGATAAAAGCGTGGCTGCGAGGCTCGACACTGATGGGTTGACGGGTGGTAGAGGAGGAATGGGGTGCTCAACGCTGATTGGGTAAAGGGGAGCTCATGTGACCAGGGGTGGAGTGAGGAGGAGAGGTAGGCGAGGAAGGGAGAGGAGGAGTGGGTTAGGAGGTTCTGGAAGGTCACGGAAGGTCACCAGGGCCGGCTTGCTGGAAACAGCGTCTCAGCTGAGACTGGGTGAAAGAAAGCACTGCCTAAGCCAGCGCACGAGCTGAGCGGGACTCAAGCTGCGTCTCAAGACGCTCGCGCGCCCCAGCCTTTGCAGTGCTTTCTTTCACTCAGTCTCAGCTGAGACGCTGTTCTAGCAAGCCGGCCCAGGTTTATCATTTCAAGTGTAGACATGCCAGGCGTTAAATAATTCGATGAACAACGCCGTGAAAGTAGGCGTCTGGCTGAACAGTCTAGACGTGCCGCTAAATGATGATATAAACGTTTGTGATGCTAGAACATTTGGCGCGTGCAACACAATTTCCTAGCAATTCAACGTACATTCTTTTTTTTTAACGTTTAGTTTGCGGTTTTTGACTGCAAGCTGGCACCTAAACTATATTGATTTGTTTTGGGTTTATGTTTTGAGGAACGATTAACATACTTCTATTTTGGTCGAAGTGCCGAAATGTTAGAATCCCGCCTAGCTCAAATTATGTCTCCTGACGTAAATGTTGCTCTAAACTTTTTATTTATTTTATACGTAAATGCTCTATTCAGTCACTGAACAATATTTGAGGGGGGAGAGGGGGTGTTGCGTCATTTTCACATGGACCGCGTGCGAGTGACACACGACCGCTGACATCGACCCAGCCCGAGTTGAGAAGCGACCCATCTCTCGTCTCAGTGGAAGCCCCGACTTCCCCATCCAGTGGGCGCGGATACCATTTACCGAAACCCACGGCCCATTTATTTTATCCTGACCGTCTTAGATCGAGCGAAGCGCACGTAGCAAGATCCGGCACAGATCACGTAATGCGATGACCCCCTCGACCCTCCACCGCCCTTCTTCACGCTATACGCTTCAATTCGCTCCATCAACCTTCTTAACCCCCCCTTCCCCGGTTGCCCTCAATCAGTAGCACCTAGAAGAGAGGGCCTGCGCATGACGTCATCCTAGGTAGATCCCCGACCCGCCCTCAAGCGGCAAACATATCGAAGACCGACGATAGTCACCGCAAAACGGCAGCCGCGACGGTGATGCGAACCGTAGGGATTTCTCCCTGCGCGTAAAGACTTTTGGTGTTCTAGAGCGTTTTGTGGGGACGTAGGGACGTCGTGGCAAGGTTTCATGGTGGCGTAGGGACGTTTCGTTTGTTCGAGTGTGTGCTTTTTTGCCGCCGTGTTTTCTGCCGCTATTGTTTTTTTTGTTTTTTTTTTTTTTTTTTTTTTTTGCGTTACATACGACAACAATCCTCTTCGGCCTCTTCTCCAGCTAGCCAATTCCCGGCGTATCTTTTGTCATCCTTGGCGCCAGGACAGCCAGGGACTCGGGGGACATTCTTTTTGGAAGTAAATTGAGGAGCGGAAACTCAAAGGCGGGACTTGCTATTTTGACGTCATTTCCGCCGTCGAGTTGGTCAACTCATGACGATACAAAGAGGGCTGTGCTGTAGAATCCGTGGAACTTCGAAGGGGTAAAAGTGGATGGGGCAGCATGGACCGTTGGACGGAATGAAGGAACTGCTGTAAACAACCAAAAAAAGCTTTTTATTTTTTTTGTTTTCAAGGGGGGGGGGGGGGGGTATATAACACTTGCTTTGTGTGTATTATGTGGCCCATAATTTATGTCGCGCTAAATATGCGCACACTAACTTATTTTCACGCTTTTTATAACTGTTTTTATTCAACAACTTTTTCCTGAATATTTTGTATTCGTCTGTTTGAGATCTGCGCCGCATTTGTCGCGTATTTTTTTTTTTCTTTTTTCTTTGCGTAGGGACAAGTGCAGGGACGTTTTCTGTCTGATGTAGAGACATGTAGGAATTATTTAGGGCTGTGTAAGGTTTTTCACAAAAAATAGTTGGCATCATGTTCTCCGCGGATTCACTACTGATGACCTTTTAAGGGGGGCAGGGGCTTTCCCTCTATTTAGTAGTGCCCCGTATGCGGAGCGGAAGTTAGTCTGCTTCTTATGCAGGGGGTTATGGCGGCGTCAGAACGCCGAACTCTAATTGGCTCTGCTTAGAAGGAGAGTAAGTGCACTACAACGAAGCAAGCTGCTTTGAGGTTTATATCCACTATGCTTCAATCAGAACCAGTCGGAGGTTGGCGTTCTGACGTCACTGCAACTCCTGCAAAAAGAAGCGGACAAACTTGCGCTCCGCATGCGGGGAACATTGTTGCCTTGCTGTAATTTCTTTTTATAATCTTCGTGTGACCTTATTCAAAATTAGTTATGGGCCGACGCTATGTTTCCAGTCAAGCACGCACGAGGCGTGGGCAAACGCGCGGTTCCCGCGCGAACGTGTGCGGGGACTGCGCGTGAGTAGTGCAAACTGGATTCGCGTGAAGCGATTGCGCGTGCGCACTAGCCAAATAGCGGCGTCGCCGCCGCCGCCGCAGCGTGACGTCAGGGCGGCGTGTTGGTGCATAAATCAATATTTGGAAATTCTCTATGAGAGAAAAAAAAAAGGAGGTCCGTGACCTTTATAGCAGTTGTCATTGACCTCGGTGTATATTCGCGGGCTTTGTTGGCCGCCATTTCGTCAATTCAGAGTTTCCAAAAGTAGAGTTTAACTTTTCAATCAGCTAACGGTAAAGGCTGGTTCACACATACACACCGTTTGCTTACGTTTTCTTACGTTAAATACAGGGTGTTGTTTTTAAGCTTTAAATATTTCTTTAAAAAATAAAAAAAAACATGAAAGTTTCATTTATGCTGCAGAACCCAGGGATCCTGGGTTCAATCCCCACCCCAGCCCGTTTCGATCTTGATGAGCATCGTACCGGCGTGCGGTCGTGTATCACTACTGTGTTGTGCACGTTAAAGACCCCAGGCTAGCAGTTGTACTGCACTGGCTAAATTACTCATCTACAGCGAGTGACTCGTCGCAACTTTAAATGGCTGGCCAACTACACGCTGTATAAATATCCCCACAACCACAATTATTTATTTCATTTATGCGGTTTCTGATCATGAGGTATACGGCTAGGGGGGCATAGTATAGGTGGCTAATCGTAACAATCAGTCGGTTAGTTAAGTAAAATTGGGTAATTAACTTTTTAATTAGTGAAAATTGTCATATGGTTCTAATTTGAAGACTTGCTGAGAGTTATTGAAGACCACTAAATCAACTCTTTTTTGGAAAGATATAACGCAGGGACAGCATTTTACGGCTTTCCGTAGTCAAGCGACAGCAGTCTGGTTTTTTCTTCCTCCCCCTTTCCACTGGGGGAAAACTGAATTACAGGGTCTCTTATGTTATCCCTAAGACGACTTGAAGGCTAAATCCCAAGCGCCGATCCCGGTGATAGCGAACCCCCGAAGACAGCGCGCTCTCTGACGACGCACTTTTGGCGCCGTTAAAGGGCAACTCCGCTTAATTCCGAAAAATGTAGGCTTACATGTGATTCCATTTCACAAAGCACTACTAAACAGCTCTACGTCTTTGGATTCGCGAAATGTGGAATATTATTTGTGTAATCTTAATTTAAACATCATCTGATACCGAAACCGAAACTTGGGTTCCGACAGGTAACATTGGTCTCGTGTCGTCAAAGTCATGGCCACGTAACGTCAAACCACGTGGTCTTGTGACGTTCGTGGGGGCGAGGTGCAGGACACGTGACGCGGGCAGGTCGCTTCGCATGGCGTGAACGGTGATGGCCCGGGCAAGAGGGGGAAGGGGAGAAGACGAAAGAGGAGAGGGGGAGTGGAGAAACCGGACATGGCGAACAAGTGCGATAAGCGCGCAGGGCAGCGCAAACTATACTCCGTTTCAGCTTAGGTCCGAGCGCTGTTTGATTGGTCCAAAGGGCCAATCAAACAGCGAAAGAGGCACAACGTCATGGTGTGCTCTCTGCAGTTGATAGGACCAGCCGGCATTCGCCGTGTGTCTGTGCGTGCTCCTCCGCCGGCTAGTCCTATCCAGCGCAGAGTGCACGCCATGACGTTGCGCTTTTCGCGCTGTTTGATTGGTCCCTCGGCTTATAACATCGGACGCGCTCGGACCTAAGGTGAAACGAAGTATAGCGCATCCGCGTTGCGGTGACCACGTGGACGCCGTTGAGCCAACACCGGGAGGAGAAGCTCATGACGTCATCGTTCAGTTTCGCTCTAAGAAGTAAAAACAAACAAAACGTGAGAATGACGTAGACATGCCTCTGACGTATTGGCTCAACGTTGGCCGCTCCAACTCCGTGCCATTGACTGCGCTGATGATTGCGCCTCAAGTCGCACGCTAGAGTTGGCAGATTTCGGGGACTTGGCTCATTGGAAAGTTGGCTGGCCAGTTTATTAAATATATAGACGGAATTGGATCGTAATATTCGACATGTGGTCTTCCTATATCATACTGAAGAGGGCTGCATAGTTTTCTAAACATAAAAAATGAAGCGGAGTTGCCCTTTGTTCGACAGCAGCGCCCTCTCCACACATCCGGGAAATTCAGCGGGTTCGGCGGGGTAAAACGAGTGAAAGGGCACGCGCCCGACTCCGCTAGCCGACGACAAACCGGGAGGTTGCCATTCGCCATCTTTGGGCTGTAGCGGCGGGCTTTACGGAACATCGAACTCTCGCTCGTGGCTGCCGTTGTGAAGTGGTTCGCGTTCTTAGAATAGTTGTGGCTACTCCAAAATCAGCCTATAGCTCTCTGTTGTTCTAGTTCGGTAAATGATCAACTAGCATATCCTTTTTCCGTTACTTAAATAGCAGTTGAGTCAGCCGGCAGTACTACCCTCAACTACTGCGTATATTGTGGCAGGAGAGCACGTTTTTATTTATTATTTCAGACTTCCACTCATGGTCGCTAAAGGCCTACACCAGTACGAACTTTGTATAGTGAAAAAAGGTACAGCAACCGGATTTACTTTTCGCCGGAGAGACCGGCCAATCTGACACAGTTTTCCCTATTTCTTTTTTATTTGCACGCAGGTAACAGCGCAATTGGACCATGTTAGTCTTTTTATCTAGCATAGTATTACACGATAACTGGCATACCAAAATCTGCGCATCTGCGCTTGAAATTTCCAAAATGACGCGTTCTTAAACAGAGTTTGTACGCCAGCCGGATGCTAGGTACTGCCCCCTCGTCGGAGCAGACAACATGCCGGTGAGAGGGGGAGGGCATTTTTTCTCTCTATTACCCTCTCTGCTATGACCCTAATGGAACGGTCTATAGACCTTTTCCGCTTACTCTCGCCCCCGACCGCCATGTAGGCATACCCGGTATGGGCGACGAAAAAATATCAAAACGTTTCAACCTGAGTGTAGTAAAAAAATAGAGGGGAGAGAAAACGAGAATGGGTGACGGTTACGCTTTTCTCCTAAATGTATTCTATTGGCGTGGTGACGGCAAAATAATGTTTTCGCCCATACTGGAAGTGACGACAATTCAAGATGGCGACGCGCTTGAAGAAAGGGTCTATTGACACCACCACAACGCTGACAACGCCACCAACGGCAAAGATCATTACCACGCCAGCCTTGCTACGTCACAAATGCGAGGAATATTTTTGTTTTGTGTTTGCGCGAGATATCCCATGACGCATCGCGCTCTCCGTTCGCTTCTCTTCGAGCGCTTGCTCGAGTGCACCGTTCAAAATACAAACGTGCGATTATCATTTACGGTTATTATCCGGCATGCTTGACTTATTTCCG
Organism: Ixodes persulcatus; assembly: GCA_013358835.2. NCBI lineage: Eukaryota > Metazoa > Arthropoda > Arachnida > Ixodida > Ixodidae > Ixodes > Ixodes persulcatus. The sequence goes on along the minus strand of JABSTQ010009660.1, from coordinate 437,619 downwards.
AACGAAATTTGAATATTTCAATTTTTGTTTGCGTACCCCTTTAAAGGGAAACTCCGGTCAATATTGTCGAATTTGGGATAACGACTTTTTTTAGCTAAAGCAGTGCTCCTGAATTACAGGGTATATTTTAGTTTTCTCTCGAAAATTGTGTGTAGTTTTATAAATAGCACGGCTTAAAGTTTGGTTTCGGACGTTTTCGGCAAAAATGAAACGATCTGCTGGAGTGATGGCAACAGTGATCATGAGCCGTACGGCCGCGACATGACGTCACGAGGGTGCTGCGACTGTGTTCGTTGACCAAAAGCTAAAGCAGGGAACAAAGGAGCTGCAAAAAGGGCCGCCGCGCGCCCCATAGCAACAGCCGGGGACGCTGTGACGTGAACCCATGCCAAGCCGTCACGTCACAACTTGCGCACAAGTTGCCACGAAAACTTCCGCGCTGAGCCCATTTTTGTTGCTCATCTTTCCAGGCTCCAGCTGCTAACCCGCTTGCCGCCCGCTAAAGAGCAGCTGATCGAACCTTTAAAATAGGTTTCAGTGCGGCTTCTGTCTCACGTAATATTTCGGCTGTGATCATATTTCCTGCCACTAAAGCGATACGAGTCATTTATTTCGGTTTCGTTTTCTGCCGGAGTTGCCCATTAAAACCTTTCCGTCGAAAAAAGAAAAAAAAAAACTTATTAGAATGCAAGCGTATCAGGAGCCAAGCGTAGTGGAAACATTACATCGCGTAGGCCTTATTCGCCAGACTAAAACCCCATTCACACGACCGTAAAGGTACCTTTAGCTAAGGGACCTTTATTCTCTGCGGCCAATCAATTAACGGTCTTCCGCGCGTGGCGTGTGCTCGCGACCCAAGAGCACGGGCTGATTCGCAGATAGCAAAGGGACCCATGTTAAAGGTACCTTTATGTTGACCGTGTGAATGGGGTATAACTAGGCTGACAAGTCGGTGAAACGTTGCTTCCGCTACTTGTGAGATTTTTTTTTATATAGGTAATATTATTTTTGGTGCCTCACATCAGAACTTAGCTGCTGTTCTTTTAAGTTCGATGTCCTCGTCTCTTGACACTGCGCGCCGCGAGAGGGATTCGGGTGAATAAACATGATTGTTTACTCCTTATGATGCCGGGAAAAATCGACCCAGACCGTCTGAAACCGTAATTGTTTTATATATTCGGTGAAAACCAGACTTGTACGTAATCCGTTACAAGTAACGAAATTACTTGTAATCCCTTACATTTATCAGTAATTTTGTAACGGAATAATTACATATTTCCTGGAGTAATTTTAAAGTAATTCCCTTACATTTTTTACGTAACGGATTCCTTGTAATCCGTTACATTTTTTTTTCAGGGCCAACCCCCCCCCCCCTTTTTCTAAAGAAAGGGTTGTTTTGATTTCGGTAAAGTCGAGCGCAGTGACACTTTCGCCGGAGAGACCGGCCAATCTGGCACAGTTTTCCCTATTTCTTTTTTATTTGCACGCAGGTAACAGCGCAATTGGACCCTGTTAGTCTTTTTATCTAGCATAGTATACACGATAACTGGCATACCAAAGTCTGCGCATCTGCGCTTGAAATTTCCAAAATGACGCGTCCTTTAACAGAGTTTGTACGCCAGCCGGATGCTAGGTACTGCCCACTCGGCGGAGCAGACGACATGCCGGTGAGAGGGGAGGGCATTTTTTTCTCTCTATTACCCTCTCTGCTATGACCCTAATGGAAGGGTCTATTGACACCTTCACTTCGACAACAAGCGCACAATAAAAAACACGGGACGAGGAGAGGACGGGACAAGCGCTAACTTTCAACCAAAAGTTTATTGTCGAACCAGCACTTAAATAAGACTGGGCGCATGAAAAGAGTGGAAAAGGAAAGATAAACATCAAAAGAGAGCCAAAGAAGAAAAGTGACGTGCCGCCTACGATAAGAATTCTTGAAGTGAAGATGAACCAACACGCCCAACCTTTTCCCTTCTGAAGTCTATTGACACCACCACAACGCTGACAACGCCACCAACGGCAAAGACCATTACCACGCCAGCCTTGCTACGTCACGAATGCGAGGAATCTTTTTGTTTTGTGTTTGCGCGAGATATCCCATGACGCATCGCGCTCTCCGTTCGCTTCTCTTCGAGCGCTTGCTCGAGTGCACCGTTTGGAACAAAAAATATAGCCAGTCGTTCAAAATACAAACGTGCGATTATCATTTACGGTTATTATCCGTCATGCTTGACTTATTTCCGAACGAAATTTGAATATTTCAATTTTTGTTTCCGTATCCCTTTAAAGGGAAACTCCGGTCAATATTTTCGAATTTGGGATAACGACTTTTTTTTTAGCTAAAGCAGTGCTCCTGAATTACAGGGTCTATTTTTGTTTTCTCTCGAAATTGTGTGTAGTTTTATAAATAGCACGGCTTAAAGTTTGGTTTCGGACGTTTTGGGCAACAATGAAACGATCTGCTAGAGTGATGGCGACAGTGATCATAAGCCGTACGGCCGCGACATGACGTCACGAGGGCGCTGCGACAGTGTTCGTTGACCAAAAGCTAAAGCGGGGAACAAAGGAGCTGCAAAAAGGGCCGCCGCGCGCCCCATAGCATCAGCCGGGGACGCTGTGACGTGAACCCATGCCAAGCCGTCACGTCATAGCTTGCGCCCAAGTTGCCATGGAAACTGCCGCGCTGAGACCATTTTTGTCTCTCATCTTTCCAGGCTCCAGCTGCTAACCCGCTTGCCACTCGCTAAAAAGCAGCTGATCGCACCTTTAAAATAGGTTTCAGTCGCTAACAACAATGTCAAAAAATCCAAATAAACATTTCTACAAAAAAAAAGAGGGGGGGGGGCATGTTACATCCGCTTTTTTAGTCCCTTTGTTTTTTCTTTGCGATCGAAGACGGGGAGAGGAGGACACCAAGTGATTGTGTGCCTCTTCGATAACCTCGAGGTGGTGAGTGCACAGACAAGAATTAACAATGTCCTTCTCGGTTATAGTGACTACGACCATTTTCATAATGTCACAACACGAGACAACGCTCCGTCTACCCTAAAATCCACTAAAAGAGATGTGATAATATGTGAAGGTGTTATTGCCACAAGCATCCTTGTTCGTTGCTGCACACTTATCATCTTCTCTTATAAACCAGGATGAATTTTTTTCTGTTTCTTTCACATTATTTTACCCTGTTTTAAAAGCTACTTACTTTTTTGTAGTCCAACTTCTAGGGTTGGCCCACTTTATTTGTGAATTCTAGCCAGGTTATCTCCATCTCAGTCACCCTTTTTGTGAGTCAGCTTTTTTGCGAGCACTTGAAAAATGGTAATAGTCCATCCTTCTTCTTCTTCTTCCTGTTTTTACCCCAGCAGGACGCATCCTATCTCAAGCAGATATTCTTTAGAAATAAAACATAATGGTGGCTGACGTAGACTTGATATTCTGGGCTTGAGGAGAGAGTGAAACTCGTGAGTGGGGCCATAGCGCGGCTTACTTAGTACTCTGCCCTTCGCTGCCCGTGGCATCAGCGGACGTCTACCTGGAGAACACCGGAGTAAACTGCAGTCGGTTCGTGCTCCGTGCGTTTTTGAACGGCACCAAGAAAGGTACACACGGCAAACGTGCGTTTACATTTCCTTGTTTTAACCGACGTTCTAATTAATTGTTGTTATGAGTGTCCATTTATTTATTACTTATATTTATATACTGGAAACTTTTTTTTTATTCACCAACGCCTCAACCGAGGCTCGACCTGTTCAGAACCAAAGGAAGAGGAATATCGAGCCAAACCTTATTTATTATTTAATTATAACCTTACTGTTACAACTATATGTATTGCTATTGTCTGGCAATATATGTCGGTATAGTAAGATGGACATAAATCAATACTTATTCTAGTTTTGGCTAGATGTATGATGACTTCCACAGCTTCGCGGCAACAGCTGCAACGAAGAAGCTTTGCTCTATCTTCGAGGTAAATAGTACTTCCATTGCTTCGCTGAAAAAGCTCATTGCACAGCATGAAGCATTCGTGAGGAACAATATGGAACTCCCATCCAGTGCCTCAGTTCAAAGGGTGTTCAGCGTAGCAGTCGACATATTGAGTAAGAAATAACGCAAAATGTCTGACAAGACTTTCGAGAGTCAGTTGTTGCTCAAAATACTCAAGGTCATTAAATAGAACAGGTTGCAACAATAAGAACTTAAATAACCCTCTTCCCTTTTTTTCTTACTCGAGGACAATAATGTTGAAAGTAACGCCACGAAAGTAACGGATTACTTTTTGGGGTAACGGTCAGTTACTTTTATGTGAGGGTAATTGTAATTGTAATAAATTACAATTTAGCCTTGAGTAATTGTAAATGTAATTCCTTACTATTTTTCAGTAACGTGTACAAGTCTGGTGAAAACAACATGATTGCAATTACTTTTAGAATAATTGCGGCACGCAAATAGCAAAGAAGTAGAAAACACTAAATGAAGAGTGCAAGCTGATTATTACCCTTCATTGTATTTCTTATTTTTAACTCGGTTTTTCGGTCCATATACTGTTGGGAAAAGTCAAACCGTACAGCGTGAAACAAAAATTCTTAAAAAAAAATAAATTAGTGGAAACAAAATCAGATTCTAATCAGAATAACTGATGCACGCTACGAGCAAAAGTAGTAATCAAAAAATGAATCGTGAATGTTTTATATTACTCTTCATCGGATTACTTGTTTTTTATTTTTTATAACTCGCATTTTCAGTCGTTATAATGTCGGAAAATATCGATCCGTACAGTGTGAAACAGTAATTTTTCAGATAGGCGGAAACAACATTAAATTGTAATCGTTTTTAGAATAATTGCTGCACGCTGCGAGCAGCACTAATGGCAAAATGAATAGTGAATGTTATTTGTTGCTCTTCACTGGATTACTCGTTATTTCTATCTCGCATCCCTCGTTGGTTATTTCTCTCATCTTTCTTTTTGTATCAATAAAACCCTACTCCGTCTCAACTTGCGATGGACTGCAAAAAAATGCTATCATAGCCGTCTTAGGCGATCCAGCGCTTTGAGTCGGTCATGCGTCTAGGTCATGCGTCTAGGTCATGCGTCTAGGTCATGCGTCTAGGCAGCAGCGGTTCTACCTCACGGTGGTCCGCTGCTGCGGACCACCGTGAGATAGAACGGAGTATAGGCACTGTCGCAACAACTGGAACTGCTCAAACGTTAATCCCGATTTCACACTAACCGTCGTGAGTGTAAGTGGCCGGGCATTATTGCTTCTCGTTCGTCTTCCGGCTCGGCTCTGTTGCCAATTTGTCTCGTTTTGTTTGAGTGTTCTCGATCGAACGGTCTTCGCGTCACGCGCTTGATTGAAGCTGATTGGCTTTCTGCGCGTCCCTCTTCGTCGTAGTGTGTGTGTTTTCTTCCGTTTGATCATTTACGTGCGTTTCTGCTTCTCGAAGAAGTGGCGTTACTTCGTGTCATTGCCTAACGAGCTTCCTGGTTCTTTCTCTTTTTTTTTCATGGGTTCCGCACGGCACGTTCCTTCCTCCCGGACGTTTCAGGTGAGCACAACCCGATTCATTTCCTAAAGTTGTCCCCCCCTTGCTTCGGTGTATCTGTTTTGTGTCGCTTTCCCTCCAATACTTCAATCTTTTTAAACAAATAGGCATTTCCGAAACATCCCGGGGGACATCGCGGCTGGTGGGGCTGCAGTGGTGTACTCCCGTGCCGACTTGAATGTTTCGTACATACAGGACGCGGCACGATTCGATCTCTCTGGTCGTTTGAGTGGATTTGCTCATTTGCATCAGGTACAAAGTACGCACAAAACTAAAGCGGACACAAAATGTGATCACATGCTCTGTTTTGCTTAATAAAAAGTAACTTTAATACCCATTTCAATACACGAATGGAGAAAACAAGAGGAAAAAGCTGCGTAAGCAGCTTGACGGAACCCACCATGATTTTAAGCACCAAGCTCCACCATGATTTTAAGCACCAAGATGCCTAGAGTGTCGTTGCTCTAAAGCGTAGCTTGTTTATAGTGGCCAATCAGTCAGAGCCAATCAGAACTCGTCGTTCTGACAAAGAAGCGGACAAACTTCTGCTCCGCATAGCTTTTTTCTTTAGAAGCGATAAAACTAAAATTTAAAAATAACCCCGTTTTTTAAATTCGGGCAACATTGAGTTATTCATAAAAAGAAAACATGGAGCGTTTGCAGCTGCTATTTTCCATTAAAGAGGCCGTGCAAACAATTTGTTTTTTTTCACACTACTCGGTCATGTTTATTGGCGATAGCATGACTCAAGTATACACAAACGGAACGCCACAGACCAAAAAACTGCGTTGCCGCGTAATTTCAAAGTTAAAGGCGATTTTTCTTTTTTGGTCTCTTCTGGGCAAAATTTGATGACGTGGTCATGGATATTTTATCGTTTACGTATTCACGTGGAACACTGAGGGGGGCCATATTCAAATGCGGCTCATATATAGGGTGGCAAGCGTAGTTCTTCCGCTGTAAAACGAGCCGTAAAATTCGGCTGCTGCACCAAGATAGCTCCAACTGTCACCGAACGTACACTGGGCAGGTCAGTATTACCGTGTGAAATTTCGAGGCGTTGTTCCATTCCTATAAAAAAATCACGAATATCAACCAGCATTTCCAAGTCCACGTTTGGCCCGTTCGCAAACGTCCGAGTTTGTGACGCTATAAAATTGTGGCGCCATCTGCCGATAGGCGCCGCGAGCAGACGACGTCTGTTGTCTGCTAATGCCCGTGTCCCACTAGAGCGACATACAGAAACAAAAGACAACGACAATCCTCAAACCAGAGTCTTTGGCGATTTGAGAGGTTTTGTAGGATAAAAGAGGCTGTGCTCAAATACGAGCATCATGCACGCGAGGGTATCTTTGGCAGGCTTGCAATCGCTCGTGCTTACTTCACGAGCACGGAACGACTAAACGCCTGCCAAAGGTACCATCGCGAGCATGCTGCATGGGTTTGAGGCTTGTCGCTGTCTTTTGTCTCTGTCTGTCGCTCTAGTGGGACACGGGCATAATTGAGCCTATCGGGAGATTACGCCACGAGTCAATAGGGACGTTTAGCACACCGTTATTGTGTTAAACATGGTTGATAAAAATCAGCTTCAGAAAACGTGAACGAAGGAAGGAACAAACACAACAGGACGAATTTTTATCAACCATGTTCAATTATTATCAAATGACCCAGTTTATTACTTTGTTGCGTTACCGCGTTCAGGCCTACCGCACTACCGGAACCTTTGACGCATGCTTTGAAGCGCGCGCCAGGATGATACCGTGACCGCGGGCCACGGCGCTTCAAACCATAGCCTCCTCTATAGACGTTTCCACTGTTTACAAAAATCACAGTCCACACGTGTTAAATCACAGTCCAGAACGCGCACGTTCGTCGCTTCGGAAAGCGAGCAAATCACGCGCCATACGCACGAACACTGAAAATGGAACCTGCCAAGTGTCCTTTATTGGAAAGGTCTATACTCACAAAGTCTGGCACTTCGACGACGGAGCCATAGAGTGCCCGGTCGCAAATTTGAAGCGCGAGGATCTGGTAGCACAGAGCACTTCTCGGGGAGCCTGTAGTCAGCGCACAGCTTTTGCAGCGGCGAGGACCCGAAACATGGTTTTCAAGCCCGACGAAAAAAGAAGCGGTAGCCCGAGGAACGCGAAGAGCACGATGAGACGTTCCATCGCTCGGGAGAAGTGTGTTTCGGCGTCTCGCCGCAGCGGAACGCCTGTTACATGACTCTCCTCTCATCCGTTGCCTGCCGCTCCACCGTCTCCTTTTTCAGCGGCTGCGTCTCGTGGCGATCTGCCAGGCTTTGTCAGTATAGAGGAGGCCTCGTTCAAAGGCTCCAGTAGTGCGGAACACGGGAACGGTTAACGGTCTGCGAAGAGTCACCAATAGCGTCACTTACTCAGTCGTCTGCAAACGCGCCCAATTTTGACTTCGGTAAGTTTGGTGCTCTCTTTCTTTACAGGAAGAGAACTATGAATAAAAATGTTGCGCAATAAAACTGCCCAAACCAGTGCACGTTATGGGGAAAAATTGATCTCTCTATACGTGCAGGCGTTGATTTCTTTCGGCATGTTTTACAGCGAAAGATTCGCTTGTGCCACCCCATCGAAATAATTCACGCGAGTACTGAGCGACCAATCGATTTTGGTTCGTGACAATAAGTGCCTCGAGAAGCATCCGCGTAGGGGTTCATGTCCAGTCGGTGTCGTGGCGGGAAACATCCGAACCCTATTGCCGGGGTCAGATCAGTCACCGCGCGATATTCCTGGTTCGTAAGCCGCGTGCCAAGTTTCTCTCTGAATTCGTTGTCATCCGGCATTCGAAGCACGGATCTCGCGGTGACTCGCGTTCGAATCTGTATGCAGACTGCCTTTTGTATAATGTATGAGTAGTTGTTACCACGGCGTTTCTTTCATAGTCCCCGATTTGCCCGAAACATCGCTGAACACACAAACATCGCTGAAATAATAATCCAAATATTGGGCCAATGTACATTTTTTTCGCAAAGTTAATGAATTTGCAATTTGGGTACTCGCCCTGTTTTTTTTTAAAGTGAAATTTTCTACTGGCAACAATAAAAGAGTGACGTCAGCGAAAGGCAGGGCACTCTTTGGACTGTAGACTTTGTTCCAAACTGACTGCAAGCAGTTGCATGGTGTCAAATGAATGCTTTGGACGCTCGCTCCAGCACGCGCTCCATTTCTAGACTGCCCGCTCGACCTGCAAGACTGCCTTCCACTCAGACTTGTACCGTACGCATTACAAGTAATCAAATTACTTGTAATCGATTATTTTATTGAGTAATTTTGTAATCAGTTGATTACTTTTATGAGGCAGTAATCACAAGAGTAATCTGATAACTTTTTGAAGAAATAAAAATTACTTCTAACCGTTACTATTTTTCCACAAGACCACCCTCCCCCCCCCCCCCCCCCCCCCCAATCCTCCCCCCACTCCCGCACACACCTTTTTTTTCTAAGATTACAAAATAAAATTTGCTTCTTTTTTCGAGCAGAAAAAAAAATATTTTTGCTGATCTGTAAGAAACGAGGTCAACCCCTTTGTATGTGTAGTTTCTGTGGAATGTCCGTTTTTTTGTTTTTTTTTTTCGAGCTGGGATTGGGATTGGGAAGACCCCAGGGAAGCCCCAGGGAAGTCCCAGTGCTTGACAAAGGCCGTTCAGGGCGAAGTTTGAGGGAGCAGAATGTAGCTTTGTAAGTCCTTCGTTCAAACTAGCCCCCTCACGCACACACACACAGAAATAAAAAAAAAATCCTGCTTACGGTACCTACTCGCAGCCTATAGGAGAACCAGAACCGAAGAATGTCTAAAGCGGATGCAAAATATAACAAAGCCAGTTCAAATACACGTCAAGATCCCGTATTTCCCCTCCGTGGTCTTTGTGACAAGCAAGGTTTCGAGGTTGGAAGTAGTTAATTGTTATGAGCGCTAAAGATGTAAGTCTTCATACAATAAAGTAAACGGAAAAGTAAAGATTACTTCTTAAAGTAATGTCCAATTACTTTTGCTGTCGAGTAATCAAGTAATCTAATCGAATACTTTTTAGCCAAGAGTAATAGTAATTGTAAGCGATTACTTTTTTTTAGTAACGTGTACAAGACTGCTTCCACTGACGTCACGGCACTGCAAAGCGTGGGCATATTTGAATGTTGGTTTTGGCCACCATTTTTACTCGCCAATTTCACAATAACTATTCTGCATTTCGCGATACTAAACAGGTGACCGGAAAGAATAAAGACCGGTGATTCCGTAAATATAGTTAGTTGGGGTAGCTTAGAAAAATCCCCGGAATGCCCTTTTAAATCCATGGGCTCACAATGCTTATACTTCATACAGAAAAGAGAGTTTGCATAGAATTTCAAACGTGAGTCACTGCGAGATTCCTGCTTCGAATGCCGCATGGCAACGAGTTCAAGAGGGAAAGCTGGCACGCTGCATTCGAACTATGAATATTGCTGTTACTCGTACTTTCAGACTGTCTTTTATCTGATGCATGAGCCGTGTGAGTCCCCGGCTTAACTGTCTGGAACTGTGGACTGCCCTGTACTTTAGCGACCCCGGTGCGCGTCTATCACGAGTATTAGGCTCCATATATACCGGCAACCAAGTTGTGTCTATCACGAACAACTAGGGAGTCTAAAATAGGGAGCTTTTACGCTTTGGGTCTCCCAAGCAGCTTGGGGTGTCTCGCTGCGCATCTGCAATTTCTCTGCGCACGCGCACTGCCACGCCCCCAAAACTGTTTGGGTGGACGCAAAGCATAGGGTCCTCCTATTCTAAAACTCCCTATTGGCTCCATGTAAAGGGCGCCAGATCACGTGACCGCTTGTATGCAGGCTGCAAGCTAAGAAGGTAAACGCTGTTCGTTTTCCTTCTTTTCTTTTTTTTTTTTCGTGACTGCCATTTTTTGGAGAAGTAGGCTGGCACCTGTTTCGTCGTCTATTAACCTGGAGGATTAATTGTGAGCGGTATTTATTAAAGTACAAAAAAAAAAAAAACCTTTCAACCCAAAGCAGCACCTCTGCGAAGTGCATCGCGCCCCAGGTAGCACCGAGTTCTGGGCCAAAATTTGGCTTTTGTCTGGGAGTTTAGGGCATTTGAAAAGCCCGAAAAAGCCAAAGTAGAGCCAAACCTGACCTTCCTTGGCAAGAGTCTGGGTGTTTTGGCGCTAATTCACCAAACAAGTGCCAAATTTAGGCTTCACTGCCTGGTAGTTTGGCTGTCATCTGGCATATTTGGGCCTAAATCGCCTAACAAATGCCAGAGTTAGGCTTACTGCCCGGTAGTTCGGCTGATATTTGGCATTTTTGGGCCAAAATTGCCAAACAAATGCCAAAGTTAGGCTTCACTTTTTGATAGTTCGGCTGTCATCTGGCATCTTAGGGCCAAAATCGCCAAACAAGTGCCAAAGTTAGGCTTCATTTTCTGATAGTTCGGCTTTCATCTGGCATCTTTGGGCCAAAACCAGAAAAAAGCCAAACTTTGGCACGTCCCAAATACCGAAATTAGGCGTTGCTCTGGCAGTTATGGCTGAAGTATGGCACCAACTTTGCGCCGTATCATGACGCAACATAAGTAATATGCTGCCCTTTTTTTTCTTTTTTTTTTGTGCTTTTTTTATTCCGATACCCCGGTCTATGTATACAGAGTCGCGTGGTCGTAGCAAAATGACACCGTTTTCGCGTCGCGTAATCCGCTACCGGGAAGGGGGAGGGGGGGGGGGTTCACCTTTCGCCTAATTAACACCAATGAATGGCGCCGCTCCCCCTCGTTTCTTCCTTTTGTGTCAAACCCCGCCGCTTTATTACACTCCCTTTTACCCTGCGATGGAGCGCAAAGGGTGCTACGGGGCCATACCATCAAAATCGAACGCCGTGTGGGTGCCACGTGATATTCGAAAAGGGACGCCGCGAGGCGCGGGGTCCCAGGTCACGTGGTAAGCCCGCTGCGCTGAGTTGGCTCGGATGTCTCCTATAGAGTCCACAGCGGTTCATGGTAAGATAAAACGACGTATAGATGCTTCCCTCCCTAAGCTTCCCAATTCAGGAAGCTGCGCAACTTCCCTTCCGTTCCCCTTTATGCATGTTTTGGGACCGGATGGCCTCTGACCTTCTTTCGGGCGAACAAGGGCGCGTCGCTTCGTGTCCCGCGTTCAACGCTCTCTTTCCTCCCGCGATGTACGAAACGGCGTTGCAAGGCACTCTTTTCTCGAAACTTGTTTCTCCCAAAGCGACGCACAACTTCCAAATAACTTTCTATATATATATAGAAAGCTCAGGCAGCCCTTATAGTTAAAGGGCTGCCTGAGCAAGAGTCGGAGACATGGGCTGACACGGAGGAGAAGGTTCGAGCGTTTTTTTCCACCCACCTAAACGTAAGAGTCGGTGAAATTGAGAGGGCGCATCGACTCGGACCGCGCAAACCAGGTTTTAGCAGGCCTATTATAATCAAATTTTTAAACTACAAAAGCAAAAGTGAAATCATAGGTAACGCCCACAAACTAAGGAATCTAGCATCACCAAACATCTGGGTAGAAGACGACTTCTCCCCAAAAATGCAATTCATCCGTAAACAGTTGAGGGACTTCGCGCGAGCGAATAAGGGTGAAAGTAGATATCGGCTGTCATACGATAAACTGTTCCTGAACGACAACGTCTACAAGTATGACAGTGCAAGCGGTCAAGTCTTACCTTCCTATCAAAATAATCGACCCTCAAACACAGCTAACATGCGGCCGTTTCAGAACGAGCCCAACTAAGAAAATTGGTGAACTATCTCTTCTTATCGGCAACTTTCGTAGCCTAATACCCAAACAGGATGATCTGCTATCTTTCATTCACACTTGTTCTGCTGATATCATCCTGGGAACCGAGACTTGGCTCAGCTCAAACATAGAAGACTCAGAATTGACATTTTCAGACTGCTTTTCAATCTATAGGAAAGATCGGTATGGCTCTAGGGGAGGAGGGGTCATGATCGCCGTCAGGAACTGTATACCATCATCCTTCATTCCAGTCGACTCAGCGCTTGAAATTTTGTGGGTCACAATTGGAATGGGCTTCCAAAGGTGTTTACTTGGTGTATGCTATAGGCCACCGGACTCACGGGCAGATTTTATTGACAACCTTACAGAAACTGTAGATAATGTGCAATCAAAGTTTCCAAATATGCCTATATTTTTAGCGGGAGATTTCAATTACCCAGGTATCAATTGGGCAACAAATGAAGTGCTTAGAAACTGCCCGAATAAGAGTGAATGTTCAAAGTTTCTTGAAATGACCAGTTATTTTCAATTTTTTCAAGTTGTCACAACTCCAACACGTGGTGATGCAGTTTTAGATTTAGTTTTGACAACTCATCCTCAGCACACTTCGGTTAATGTTATTGATAAAATAAGTGATCACTGTCTTGTGCACTGTACTTTTTCTTTGCTTGTTGAAAAGCGTGATTTCTTGGGAAAACAAATTTTTGATTATAAGAGAGCGGATTTGGAGTCTCTGTTGTCCAGGTTGTCCGTGTTTTCTAGATCTTTCTTGAGTCGTTTTGATGAGCGTTCCGTAAATGAGAATTGGGTACTACTTCGGGACGCACTGTATGAATCTCAAACTGCCTGTATCCCTGTAGTAAATATTGCACCTTGTATACGTTCACCGTGGTTTACAAACAAAATAAAACGAAGCATCCGGAAAAAGAAGCGCTTATATAGACGTGCGAAGTACACAAATAAGGAGGAACACTGGGACTCCTACCATGCGCATGCTTCAGTTTGTAAGAAAGAAATTGAACTAGCCAAGCAAAGTTTTTTTAACGTTGATGTCGAAAATATGTTGCGGACAGATCCGAAAAAATTTTGGAGGGTAGTAAATCCTAAAGCTGCCAATGTACTTCCGTGCTCTAGTACAGATAGTGTTTTGTTTGATGATTCCAAACTGGCTACTCAGTTTAACGAGTTTTTTTGCAGCGTGTTTACTGAGGAGAATGACATTTCAGATTCGGCTGTACTACAAATGTCAGTCAACAGCAATATGGAAGATATAGTTATTTCTACTCATGGAGTTGAATGTGCAATTGATCGACTACCTACCAACTCTAGTCCGGGTCCAGATGGCATCTCTACCAAGTTATTAAAATTAACCAAACCAATATCTGGTCATCTTCTTGGAAGGCTGTTCCAACAATCACTCTCCACAGGTGAATTACCGGATGATTGGAAAAATGCTCGTGTCGTTCCTACTTTCAAATCAGAAGATAAAAACGTATTGAATAACTACAGACCCATTTCACTCACCTGTGTTTCATGTAAGCTTTTAGAACACATTATATCATCTCAAATCATGACCTACTTATCATCAAATCATCTTCTTTTCACAAACCAGCACGGCTTTCAGCGTGGTCGTTCGTGCGAGACGCAGTTGTTCGAGCTAGTTACGGACCTCCATAACTCTGTCCACTCGTCCAAACCCGCTGATGCTATTTTTATTGATTTTGCCAAAGCCTTTGATCGCGTTCCCCACAAACGACTAATACATAAACTGAATAAATATAACTTATCCACCTTCGTCGTTAAATGGATAACAAACTTCTTAGCTAACAGACGCCAGTCTGTTGTAATCGGTCAATGTCTTTCCTCCTCCCTTCCTGTGACGTCCGGTGTCCCGCAGGGATCGGTACTTGGTCCTGTGCTTTTCCTGATATATGTCAATGACCTCCATACTAACATCACATCTTGCACTCGTTTATTCGCAGATGATTGCGTCATTTATCGTCCAATTACGGGTCCTCTGGATTGTAAAATTTTACAGGATGACTTGCATAAAATCTCTGACTGGTGCGACACGTGGTTGATGCAAATAAATACAAGCAAAACGAAAGCTATAACATTCACCACACAACGTCATCCATCTTCGCACACATACTTAATCAGAAATGATCCCATCGAAAATGTAAGTTCATTTAAATATCTTGGTGTTCACCTTTCATCTGACCTTAGCTGGAACACTCACATCCAACATGTTACTAACAAAGCGATGAAAACTCTAGGCTTCCTTAAACGTACTCTCTTCCAAGCAAACCCAGAAACAAAACTCGTTGCCTACTCAACTCTTGTCAGATCCCAACTGGAGTATGCATCCATCATTTGGCATCCTCACCAATCATATCTAGGAGAAAAAATAGAATCACTTCAAAACAAAGCCGCTCGTTTTATAGTTCGTGACTACTCCCGCTTTACTAGTGTAACCGGTATCAAACATCGACTCAACTTACCACCCCTTCACACCAGAAGGAAAGTTGCACGCCTATCGTTTATTCACAAGCTCTACCATAGCTCTTCAGCTTTTAAAGATGTTTTTTTACGACCAGCCCACCATATATCACCCCGTTTGGATCACCCTTTTAAAATTAATCCCATATATGCTCGAACTAACATGTTTAAAAATTCCCCTCTCCTTCTTGCAATTTCGGGTTGGAACAGCCTTCCAAGGGAAATTGCCTCAATCGGTGATCATGAGTCTTTTGTTGCCGCCGTAAACACGATGCTACTTGAGTAGGCTAAGTTGAATTGAAATTTTCGTCTTCAGTTTTGTGCACCTATTTACCTTTGCTGTGTATATATATCTCCATTGTTGCTGAAAGTGCCGGAACGCGTCATAATGTTTTTCTATATGTATGCATTTTATTTTTTTTTATTCATTGTGTGTTGCTGCTTGGTTTTTGTTTTTCAAATTCTGTACTGTTGTTCCCCCCTATGTAATGCCCGTGTGGGCCTTTAGGGTAAATAAATAAATAAATAAATAAATAAATATATATACTCTAAGAAATGCCTGCGCGTCTACTTACCCGCAAAACACTCAAAGAGCCAATCTCTGCGATCCACAAAGTCAGCTCAGCGAATGATGAGGCGGAATATCCGTTTAGGCCTCAAAATGAAGTCTGCGCTGTGGCATTACGCAGTGCAAAGCATCATTTTTGCATTGCGTAATACTACAGCGCAGATTTAATTTTCAGGTCTAACCAGATGTTCTGCCTCATCATTCGCTGAGCTGATTTTCTAGGTAGTAGAGATTGGCTCTTCGAGTGTTTTGCGGGTAAGTAGACGCGCAGGCATTTCTAAGAGTGTATGTTAGCGCTGTCGCAAAAGAAGGCGACTGACGAGGCCGAGCCTCTTGGCGAAACTGTCGTAATACATAAAATAAAGTCCTAGCATAGCAACTCCGCAAGTACGGATCTCTTGCTTTTTACATTTTTACGGTTCATTGTTATCTGCCTCACATATATATATATATATATATATATATATATATATATATATATATATATATATATATATATATATATATATATATATATATATATATATATATATAGATATAGATATATGCGCCCAGAGGAGAGATAGCGCAACCAGCCTCTGCTGCGTCGCGCGATGTCAGCGCAGCAGAGGTTGGTTGCACGATCTCTCCACTGGGCGCGGTGCCGCCGGGGCCGAGATGCGCTCCGATAGCAAACCGAAACTTAAAAACCCGTCGAATTTGTGCGGTTTTTCAGAAAGCCGTAAAATGCTTCGCGTGCCTTCTATCGTTCTGCACTTTGTTGATTTAGTGTTTTTCGATGATGCTGAGCAATTTTCTAATTGAGACCATGCCCTTAAACACAATATTAAAAAAGTTAATTACGCACAAATAATTAACAACCTAATTATCCCGGACTTTAATAATTTTCCGAAATAGGCCCAAGCCTTTTTTTGTCGCGACGCGTAGTTTTCAAAATATCGAATTTGTCCACCTTTCGTGAAACACCCTGTATGTATGATAGTTAGATATTTACGTCGCGAGACAAATTTTGAGTTGAGTGCGATTCTGATATTTTTGCACGTTACATGTTTCAAAATTGTTCGTGAACAAATACTTAACTGTACAAAAAAAAATCTTAAAAGCCCCGCTTGTAGACGCGTAAAAGAAAACACCCCCCCCCCCCCTTCAAAAAAAAAGGAAAGAAATTACCGCAAGTACAAATGCCATAACGTCGCGGTCACACTCCCGACACACCATACGAAAGACAACCTGCAGACACTGTCTGAGATGTGTGTTTCTTGTCTGACGGTTGGTCATACAAAAAAAGTCTGCAGACATGTTCAAAGCGTACAAATCCATAAAGCGAACATGCTTTTAAATTGCTCGAGGCGTGTCCGCCTATCTGTCGAGACCGGTTATAACGAAGTCGGTTATAACAAAATAGCGGCTACAGCAAAGCGATCACGATTTCGCATTCCCTTTTGCACTTCGTTATAACCGAACTCGGTTATAACGAAATAGTGGATATAGCGAAGTGACTTTCGATTCCCGTTGACTTCGTTATAACCGGTCCCGACAGTTTGCTTCTGTCGTCGTGTCTACAGCGAGCACGTTGTCCTTTGAATGAGGCACGAAGGGCTAGAGCTTTATTTTGAGTGACCCAAGCTGAAAGGGAGGGCCACAGTGGTCCCACTTGTGCAGCCCGCGTCCCTTACAGAAATTATCAATGACTTTAAATTGAGCTTGTGATGTACTCTACAAGAATGCGTTAGAAACTCAATTGAATCTCGTTGGTAATGTTTGCAAGGGGTAGGTCCCACGTCGGTTGGCCGAGTCGGGCCCAACTGGGGTACACTTGGGCATCCCACCTGGGCTACCTCGGAGAACCCACAGTGGGCCCACTTGGACATCCCGTATGGGCTGCCCTTGTGGGACCCACACCTACTTGGGCGGCCTCACATGAGACCCTCCGTGCAGCCCACAGGGGGCCTACCACGACGGCCCACGCGGGACTCCCCTCGTGGGGCCCACGGGGATCCTAGGTGGGCGGTCCGCAAGAACTTCCCTCCTGGGACGCACAGTGGGCCCACGTGGGCAGACCACGCGAGGTCTCACCGGCAACCTCATTCAGGTCGGGGTCATTTTATCATCCCTTTACGATGTGAGGTATTGCAGCGCATTTCAAATTGGTCATGCCTCAGCTTCCCCGTGTGCCTACTAAAAAGATGATCACAAGCTCGATATTTGAGTGAATGATCCTGCATCGAGGGGTCAGTAATACGTCGTTGCAAGGGCAGCACAAGTTGGGAATGTCCACGCAGTGTCCACGTTCAGCATTGAGGGGTCAATAACACGTCCAATACGTGGACACGCAGTGTCCACGTATTGGTAGGCAACACTGTTGGTGTTGCCTATCAATACGAATAGAATGCTTCGGCACGTTTCGGGGGGCTCCCGACGGTTTGCGCGCAAGTAAACGGAGGAAGAAGTGTACTGGGCCGATCAGCATCTTTCATCGTCTCAATGTCATAGGCGTTTCAAATGATCCCTGACCCGGGAAGGTCGTGCTGCACTCTGTAGTAGTAGCTTGGCCGCCAGAAAGGTATGGGACGTGGCAGGCCTTACTCCTACGTCTCGCTAAGTCTGGTAGGTCCTCACGGACGCTGGAGGTCGCTGTTTCAATGGGGCTCTACCGAAGTGAATGGGTGCAATGCAACCGAGCGCTGACTTTATTTTTAAGCAGTGCCGAGGTGCACCACTTGGTCAACGCACGCAGTGTTGCATGCAGGCATTTTTGGAAGTAACTGTCGGGACCGACAGTTACAGAAGCAAACACGATTTCCCATTTCCTTTTGCACTTCGTTATAATCATAGTTGGTTATAACGAAATAGCGGATATAGCGAAGTGATTTCCAATTTCCGTTGACTTCGTAATAACTTATAACCGGTCTCGACAGCAGTTTATTGTAGCCGCCAGAACTAGCGGCCACGTGATATAAAGCGCCAGTGTTATCATAGTCACGCGCTGGGGGTTGGCATGTACAGGGCGTGCACTGAGTTACACGCACTGTTGTGGTTTGGCTATTCCCTTCATCGCAGCGATTGGGCAAAAGTCGCTAGCCGATTGCCTGTCGAGGCCATGATTGTCACGAGGCCAAATCGAATGCTCACGCGGAACTCCTTTCCTATGTATGGGCCGCAGTTAAACATCATCACCGCGGGGGCTGCAAAACGTGATTACGAAAACCTGGAGATCGCGTTGTTCACAACACACACAATGCCATCCTCGCAACTTCGTCACCAAGTTTTGCGATGGGGTGACCGAAAAAAAAAAGGTCGTGCTTATCCTTAAAATTACGCGGTGACAAAAAAAAAAAAAAAGGCAACTTGGTCAGTGGTATTATGTGGTACGAGTGGTGGCACCCTCCTGTGGTTCCCCCTTGTGACGTCATTACCTTGCAAACAACAAGTTCGATGGTGTTTGTTATTAGCATGGTGGAAGCTTGAAATCATTGCGCTCTCAAAGGAACACTGCCAACACCGTCAAAATTAAAGTTCTTTCATTCCTCTTATTTCCGTCGATGATAAATCCCCTTTCCGACCTCATAGTCAGCGTTCGGCCAATCGTGGAAGGCCGACCACAGCGACGCTTTCGGTCGCGCACGGGGCTAGTTAGCGGCGAGATGTTTTGGTGGCACCCTCCTGTGGTTCCCCCTTGTGACGTCATTACCTTGCAAACAACAAGTTCGGTGTTTGTTATTAGCATGGTGGAAGCTTGAAATCATTGCGCTCTCAAAGGAACACTGCCAACACCGTCAAAATTAAAGTTCTTTCATTCCTCTCATTTCCGTCGATGAGAAATCCCCTTTCCGACGTCATAGTCAGCGTTCGGCCAATCGTGGAAGGCCGACCACAGCGACGCTTTCGGTCGCGCACGGGGCTAGTTAGCGGCGAGATGTTTTGGTGGCACCCTCCTGTGGTTCCTCCTTGTGACGTCATTACCTTGCAAACAACAAGTTCGGTGTTTGTTATTAGCATGGTGGAAGCTTGAAATCATTGCGCTCTCAAAGGAACACTGCCAACACCGTCAAAATTAAAGTTCTTTCATTCCTCTTATTTCCGTCGATGATAAATCCCCTTTCCGACGTCATAGTCAGCGTTCGGCCAATCGTGGAAGGCCGACCACAGCGACGCTTTCGGTCGCGCACGGGGCTAATAGTGCTAGTAAGCTTGTCTAAAGTAAGAAACGTTCCTACTCAATAGACTTGCACGGCCCTTTTTTACCCGCTGTCATTTGTTTGAGGTGGTCAAAGGATGAGCAAGAAGGGCAACAATGTATGCGTTTCCTTGCAGCCTCGTTTATATGGGCTCCGGTTGCATGATATCGATCATTACATTATAAGCAAAAAACAAACAAAAAAAATGCTGCAGTGATGCGTAATTTTCGAAAGACGGATAAGGGTGCCTCTCTATGAATCCTTTGAAAAGTTCAAGAAAAATGAAGAGTGAAAAAGAGAGAAAAAAAAACGCTCTTGGAGCGAGAAGGAGCACCGATGTGAGAGACGCTACGCGACGTTGTTTCCGGTTGAGCATCCGACGTACCGTCACTTTAATCCTCGCTTTGCTGCCGTGCAGTGCCAAGTTCCCAAAAAAAGAAACTGCCATCTCTCCTTTCATCTTTGGAGTACCGTTCCAAACGCGATATCACAAAATGAAAAATTAAAAAAAAAGCATGGCTAACAATGGATACGCGACGTTGAGAACGAAAATTAATACGGAGGAGGCTGCAGCAACACTGGAAAGGAACAATAGGTACCGATCGCCCCGAGGACAAGGAAATTTTCCCGGGAAACTGTCTCCCCTAGCTGCATTCTCGTCTTTTTTTCTTTTTTTTTTTTTTTGCAGGAATTTGTCGCGCTGTTGTGGAGATGTAGCTTTGTTCTTTTTTTTACTTTTCTTGCGCTGTGACAGCGATGTTGTTCTTACCGGGCCGTCCGCAAGATGAAAGCTAGACTCGCATTTCGTCCAAGCAGCGACCACACTACGATAAACCGCAGGGGCTCACGCTAGGAGGAACCAAAGCCATTCGAACGCCGTTCGAGGGTCGCGTGTCGTCCTTTGGTTGGGAGCGCAGAGATGCGCTGTGCGCTCAATCACGTGATGGGCCTGCATTGGCTGGGGGTGGCTCGTGGCGTCCTGTCAATCGTCAGGGAAAGCCCAGTGTACAGGGACGGAACGAATATCGCGTTTGTCGCCCAAATCCAAACATTGCAAGACACCAATGCCCGTGGCACCATCTATGCGCAAAAGAACACCGCCACGATTTTTTTTACTGTATATCTTTTGTCTTGTTATGCGTATGTTGTGAGATGAGATCTTTCGCGCGACTATAGGACTACGTATTTGCTTTTCTTTTTTACTCCAATTGGGTTGTGCGACGTTTTATATTTATGTCGGGAACGAGACGGGCTGCATCGAATATTCGAGTCGATAGAAAAGCGTCAAGAATGAATATATTTTAGTGTCGAGGAACAAGTTCTCAGCGTACTGGAGCATCCAGGAAAGGGGGGGGGGGGGGGGGCAAACACAGACGTCCTGAAGGAATTACGCTTTTCTAAGATATTGATATTGAATACAAGATGCATACAACAGATAGCAGGAGCCTTATAATAATATTGGAGAATCGCGACCATAGCGACGCTTTCGGTCGCGCCACGGGCTAATTAGCGGCGAGATGTTTTGGTGGCGCCCTCCTGTGGTTCCCCCTTGTGACGTCATCACCTTGCAAACAACAAGTTCGATGGTGTTTGTTATTAGCATGGTGGAAGCTTGAAATCATTGCGCTCTCAAAGGAACACTGCCAACACCGTCAAAATTAAAGTTCTTTCATTCCTCTTATTTCCGTCGATGATAAATCCCCTTTCCGACGTCATAGTCAGCGTTCGGCCAATCGTGGAAGGCCGACCACAGCGACGCTTTCGGTCGCGCACGGGGCTAATTAGCGGCGAGATGTTTTGGTGGCGCCCTCCTGTGGTTCCCCCTTGTGACGTCATTACCTTGCAAACAACAAGTTCGATGGTGTTTGTTATTAGCATGGTGGAAGCTTGAAATCATTGCGCTCTCAAAGGAACACTGCCAACACCGTCAAAATTAAAGTTCTTTCATTCCTCTTATTTCCGTCGATGATAAATCCCCTTTCCGACGTCATAGTCAGCGTTCGGCCAATCGTGGAAGGCCGACCACAGCGACGCTTTCGGTCGCGCACGGGGCTAATTAGCGGCGAGATGTTTTGGTGGCGCCCTCCTGTGGTTCCCCCTTGTGACGTCATTACCTTGCAAACAACAAGTTCGATGGTGTTTGTTATTAGCATGGTGGAAGCTTGAAATCATTGCGCTCTCAAAGGAACACTGCCAACACCGTCAAAATTAAAGTTCTTTCATTCCTCTTATTTCCGTCGATGATAAATCCCCTTTCCGACGTCATAGTCAGCGTTCGGCCAATCGTGGAAGGCCGACCACAGCGACGCTTTCGGTCGCGCACGGGGCTAATAGTGCTAGTAAGCTTGTCTAAAGTAAGAAACGTTCCTACTCAATAAACTTGCACGGCCCTTTTTTACCCGCTGTCATTTGGTTGAGGTGGACAAAGGATGAGCAAGAAGGGCAACAATGTATGCGTTTCCTTGCAGCCTCGTTTATATGGGCTCCGGTTGCATGATATCGATCATTACATTATAAGCAAAAAACAAACAAAAAAATGCTGCAGTGATGGGAAATTTTCGGAAGACGGATAAGGGTGCCTCTCTATGAATCCTTTGAAAAGTTCAAGAAAAATGAAGAGTGAAAAAGAGAGAAAAAAAAACGCCCTTGGAACGAAAGGAGCACCGATGTCAGAGACGCTACGCGACGTTGTTTCCGGTTGAGCATCCGACGTACCGTCACTTTAATCCTCGCTTTGCTGCCGTGCAGTGCCAAGTTCGCAAAAAAAGAAACTGCCATCTCTCCTTTCATCTTTGGAGTACCGTTCCAAACGCGATATCACAAAATGAAAAATTAAAAAAAAAAGCGTTTCTAACAATGTATACGCGACGTTGAGAACGAAAATTAATACGGAGGAGGCTGCAGCAACACTGGAAAGGAACAATAGGTACCGATCGCCCCGAGGACAAGGAAATTTTCCCGGGAAACTGTCTCCCCTAGCTGCATTCTCGTCTTTTTTTTTTTTTTTTTTTTTGCAGGAATTTGTTGCGCTGTTGTGGAGATGTAGCTTTTTTTTTTTTTTTTTACTTTTCTTGCGCTGTGACAGCGATGTTGTTCTTACCGGGCCGTCCGCAAGATGAAAGCTAGACTTGCATTTCGTCCAAGCAGCGACCACACTACGATAAACCGCAGGGGCTCACGCTAGGAGAAACCAAAGCCATTCGAACGCCGTTCGAGGGTCGCGTGTCGTCCTTTGGTTGGGAGCGCAGAGATGCGCTGTGCGCTCAATCACGTGATGCGCCTGCATTGGCTGGGGGTGGCTCGTGGCGCCGTGTCAATCGTCAGGGAAAGCCCAGTGTACAGGGACGGAACGAATATCGCGTTTGTCGCCCAAATCCAAACATTGCAAGACACCAATGCCCGTGGCACCATCTATGCGCAAAAAAACACCGCCACGATTTTTTTTACTGTATATCTTTTGTCTTGTTATGCGTATGTTGTGAGATGAGATCTTTCGCGCGACTATAGGACTACGTATTTGCTTTTCTTTTTTACTCCAATTGGGTTGTGCGACGTTTTATATTTATGTCGGGAACGAGACGGGCTGCATCGAATATTCGAGTCGATAGAAAAGCGTCAAGAATGAATATATTTTAGTGTCGAGGAACAAGTTCTCAGCGTACTGGAGCATCCAGGAAAGGGGGGGGGGGGGGGCAAACACAGACGTCCTGAAGGAATTACGCTTTTCTAAGATATTGATATTGAATACAAGATGCATACAACAGATAGCAGGAGCCTTATAATAATATTGGAGAATCGCGATTTAATAATGAGTTAATTCGTTGCGTTGGAAGGGACGAGTTCAGCGATTCCGTAACAGAGGTCTTGTTGGCTTATGTTAAACCAATCAATCGATTAATCTGTATTGACTGATCGATTCTTCGCAACTGATCGATTGATTGACGTATCGATTGATTGATTAACTGACTAATCGACTATTTAATTAACTACTCGATTGATTGACTGGTTGATTGGTCAATCGATTAATCGATTCATATATTTCTCCATAGGTGAATCAATTATTCCACCGATATATCAATCAGTTAAATTATGTTTACCGTGCCCCCCAATATCTAGCAGCCCTTTGGAGGGGAGAACATACGTGAGGCAAAAGCGAGAAATATAACTTTAGCGAGTAACCATTTGTAATACAAATGTAACAAACTCGAAAGGCAGTAGACATGAAAATTACAAGATTTGTAGTCCTCGGCCTTCTCGGCATAAGGCTATAATACTGATTAGGTATGATCAGGCTTTTAACGCTTGCACGATAAAGCTGATGCATCATTCGTTCAAAAAGGTTTAAAAAAATTAAGAGAAAAAAGAGATGTAGGTGTTAAATGATGACATCACCAGTATTTTCTAACTTCGAGACCGAAACAAACGACAACTTTCTACGTATCGGCGAACAATCTTTGACATCAGTGCGCTATTAAAAATTGGGCAACGTATGCACGGGAATACTTAGGATCTCATTTAACGATTCGAGGGGGCATTCCGTCATGATCCGCATATGATCTGGGTATAGCTCATTTGATAGCTCAAAAATGTAAACGGAATTTAGTTGATCATGGAACACAGCCAAGTGAGGCAACATGGCCGATGTACTTCCGTTTCTTTTAGGGGCGAAGCTCCTTAGGAGCTAGCCATGTCCGTCAGATCCGTCTGTCCGTCCCTCCGTCCGTCCAATACCACCTAGAATACAAGGCCTGCGGATGACGTTTCGTTAGTAGATCCCCGACCCGCCCCAAGCGGCAAACAGGCTGAAGCTTGACGAGAGTATGGGCCGCGTCGCAACTACGTCGCATTCACCTGCGGCCACAGCTGTGTGCGTGACTGCTGAGCGCGAGCTGATTGCGACCTTCCAGTTCATTTGCAACGCGCACGCGAACACTCCCTCGGCCACAAGCGCGAGCTAGCACGCGCTCCTTGCTTTGAGACGAGCATTTCTAGCGCGCGCGCTCGTTCTGCGGAAGAACGCTTCAAAGCAGCGACCCGGAGTATAAACAGCGCCCTCGAAAATGGCATCCAGTGCCAGCGTCCAGCGTCCAGCGAAGGGCTTTGCAGCCCTTCGCACAGCAGTAAGGCATTTTCACTCATGCATTTGACGCTCCACGTGAACGTCTAACTTCATCGTGTGCTATAGCAACAGACACTCGGCGTGAGCATCTGTTTCATTATCTGCTACACAAACCACTGAAGCAGGCGATGGAGCAGACGATGTCGCAGATGATGTAGCAGACGACGGTGCTCATCCGGGCTACCTAGGGGGCGCTGAGGGGATCTACTAGTGATGACGTTTAGAGGAGGAAACGCGCAGGCCTTGTGTTCTAGGTGGTATTGGTCCGTCTGGCGTCCGGTGCTCGTGCTCCTGCTCGTGAGCTCACGTGCTCACGTGCTCACGTGCTCGTGTAGGGCAAAAAAAATGAAAAAAATGATGAAAATTATGAAAAAATAATGTAAAAATTTGTTCGCGCAGTCGACAGGATTCGAACCTGTGCGGGGAGACCCCAATGGATTTCTAGTCCATCGCCTTAACCACTCGGCCACGACTGCGGGACGAGTAGGGGGCTCCGAGATGTGGTAGTAACTCAAGAGCTGGGGATGTCATGGATGAAACGTTGCATGTAGCCGCTCAACGTTTATACAGGAGAGGGCGCTGCGGTCAAATGCGTATATAATCACGTTAAACTTTGCATCTATTGGCTCAGCGTTTATAGACGAGAGGGCGCTGCGGTCAAATGCTCAAATGCGTATATAACCACGTTCCATACCAGACATTCTCTTTCTGACATGAATGAAAACGAACGAAAGGCTCGGCATGCTGCGGTTCAGCGTCTACGCAGACAAGCACCACCAGAGCTTCGCCCCAATCAACATCATTCATCACGTGGAGAGGCGGTCAATCTTTTCGTACTTCCGCTCGCGTAATAAACAATAATTCGAGAGTTCCAAAGAATACTCAAATGTACCGTTTCATCTTTTATTGATGTAATAAGAAACAGTATATGTAGTAAATGTTTCTCCTGCCTTGTGTTTATTACAGTGTGTATTATTTATAAACCCACTCCCATCTGTAATTCCCCTGGTTTTGAAAACATGAAAATAAACAAATGAAAACAATGTTCACAAATAATTGATTTATGTGAGCGGTTTCGCTTGGGGCATGCATCGAACCGTTCCTTTCAGACAGAAAAAAGATTAAAAATAGCTTACTAAACTTTATACTAAATGGGGCCACAAGATATCGATTGCAGTAATTGCTTCAAAAGGTCGACATGTTTTTTTTGTTTTTTTCACTTTAGATGACATATATTGTTCTCCAAGGCAATGCTCTTTATTTTAGAGTAAAACTGACTATTGAGCGGTCTTCTATATTTATTGAACAACAAAACTTTGACGTCGATCCCGGCACTGATTATTTACTACGATTTTCGTTGGCCTCTAACGGCCTTTGGCGATACTCCGACGCGAAAATAGTTAGTGGTTGCCCTTGAGATGTTTTCGCGACACAGTTCTGTTTGGAAACGTGAACCTAAAGTATACTTCGGTCACGTTCCCTCTTACCGACACTTTGAGGTGCTCAATCTATCTCTCTCTCTCTCTCTCTCTCTCTCTATATATATATATATATATATATATATATATATATATATATATATATATATATATGTATGTATGTATATATATACAGGGTGTTTTTTTTAAGCTTAACAGATTTGTTTAAAAAAAGCCGTGAAAGTTACACTTATGCCGCTTGTGGAGGTGAGTTATACGGCCAGGGGGACACATTATAGGGGGCTAATCGTAACGATCAGTCGGCTAATTAATTAAAATTCGTTAATTAACTTTTTAATTAATGAAAATAAACATATGGTTCAAATTAAAAACTTGCTCAGCGTTATCGAAAACCCCTAAATCAGTCATTTTCAGAAAGACTTTGAGCGCGTGAGAAGCGTAGTAGTGCACTAAAGTTACCACTCGTGAAGCAGGTACAAGGCTGGGGCTATAGTAGGTTACAAGTCAAGAAGGTAGCGGCAAATGCCCCTCAAAGGGAATCATATATCCCTCCGCCACCTCCCCATCAAATAGCGTCCCATCGTTTCCGTGACGTCGTGGCCAACGCGGGAGAGGGCTTTGCCTTGCTTTGAATATTTGCTTTATCTTTCGACCTTGACTTAGCGTTGTGGAAGCCAGGAGAGGGAGATTAGAAGTCGTTTTCGTTTCCGATGGAAACAAAAACGACTTTGGGGGATTAGCTTCCCCTTCCGATGGATACAAAGGCCACTTTCAGGGGCTCGGTTTTCTCTCCGATGAATACAAAGGTCGCTTTCTTAAAAAGGGGGGGGGGGGGGGGGGTCGGAGACAAGTTGGCATCACTCTGTAGCCATTATCTATTCACTGAAGCGGAACAAGGGGTGTTTCCAGGGAACTATTCTTTCGACTGCGGATGGATTTCAAACAGTCGCATCACGATTATGGGAGGAGCTTCTCCTACCTTCTTGACTTGTAACCGACTATAGATAAGAGACCGAAAAATGGCGCGGGCGCCTTATCGCAACCTCTAGCATTGTACCTGCTCCACGAGCGGTAACTTCAGTGCACTACTACGCTTCTCACGCGCTCAAAGTATTTCTGAAAATGACTGATTTAGGGGTTTTTGATGACGCTGAGCAAATTTATAATTGGAACCATATGTCTATTTTAATTAATTAAAAAGTTAATTAAAGAGTTTTAATTAATTAGCCGACTGATCGTTACGATTAGCCCCCTATAATATGTCCCCCTAGCCGTATAACTCACCTCCACAAGCGGCATAAGTGTAACTTTCACGGCTGTTTTTAAACAAATCTGTTCAGCTTAAAAAAACACCCTGTATATATATATATATATATGTGTCTGTGTGTGTGCGTGTGTGTGTTTCATCGTTCTAGCGCCGCGCGTAGAGCTCGAATTATTCCTTTGAAAAAATATTCAGTGGGACGATCGTGTCGACCGCACAAAGGAGCCCTTCGCTGCTCGGCGGGGCCATTGGACCTTCTCTGTTCCATTTTACCAGTTCCCGATTCTCAAGGAAGGGACCCTTACGCGTGAACGCAATTAGGGACTTAGTCCGACCGCGCGTCGCCTCCCGTTTCGACTGTGAATAATTCATCAGTCTAATCGGGCTCAGCTGCCGCGCGTCTCAAGCAACCAGGTCGGATAAGACGAGCGGGAGCGCCCAGAGTCACCGCGTGTCCTTAAGCCGCTGCCGCACTGCTAACACACATTGAGCGAAAGGCAGCCTGCAGACAGTGTCTGAACTGTCTGCAGAAATGTTGGTGTTAGTGCCACCAAACAAGCTACGCGTATAGTACTTGTCTGAGCACTCGAATTCTCGTCTAAATGGCCCATACGGACGTTCGCGTTTGAGTGCGCCCTTGCGGCCAGGAGCGGTCGCTTGCGGTACGACGCGCGCCGTTCCGTAACGCTCGGTGGCATGACGCAAAAGAATAGAAGAATAGCCTCCTAGATACTGAGAGGGCCTGGCAGATCTCCGCGAGAAACGGCCGCCGAAATGGAAAAGTTGGAGCGGCAGACAACGCATGAGAGGAGAGCCACGTGACTGGCGCCCCGCTGCGGCGAGACGCCGAAACACACTTCTCCCGAGCGAACAAGTGTGTTTCGGGTCCTAGCCGCTTCAAAAGCAGTGCGCTGACGTCCAGGTTTCCCGAAAAATGGCTCTTTGATGCTCTGTGCTACCAGATCCTCGCGCTCCAAATCTGCGACCGGGCACTCTATATGGCACTGTCGTCGAACTGCCAGACTTTCTGAGTACAGAGGAGGCTATGGTAGAAGAGACTCGCTCAAGTTTCCAACGCGTTGCGATGGGTTCGATGAATCAGAAGCCAAGAAACGAGAGAAGGGTCACGTGGTCGCTCGCGCCACTTGACGACGCGTATCCGGTTCTCCGTTCGCGGAACCTGCTTTTTCTTTTTTTTATGGGGGGGGGGGGGGGGGGGGGGAGGGGGGGGGGGAGGGTATGCTTTGAGGAATGTGCGAGGAAGGATTTCAAAGGCTGCGATGGTTCAAGCCGGACAGAATGTTGGGGAAGGCGGCGGGATCGTCCCAAGATCGACTACGTCGACGCTGTCGCCGGGCCCCGTCATGTTATCACCGTGAATTTTGCAATCCCTCCAAGCACTGATGTTGCGTGTGATGGCGATAGGAAGATGTACGGCATCACACGTGGCATCGGTGTTTGGGGGTATTGAAATTTTTTTTTACTGTCTTGAAACACGCAAGAACAGCAGAATAATTCTAAGGGATCTCAGGAAAATAAGCATGAGTGATAAGTTTATTGCATGCACAGTGCCAAAGACGCTCATTTTGGCCGAGGAACGATTTCAGTACGATGATGCTCCATAGCGATCTTGGTGCGACTGGTTTTGACGACCCTTTCGAAGCTTCCAAGCTTTGAAAGGGTCCAAAATGGCGATCATCATGGCAACCGACAGCGATGAGCTATTCACCTTGAGAGGTTTCGTCGTCTGTATGTTGGTGTTTGTTTGTATCCAGCTAGCTGGTGGGAAGGGAATGGTGGTACTTTCCGAGATCCGCTGACTTAGCCCACTCGCCCCCCCCCCCCCCCCCCTACCCCCCCTGGTTCACACATTTGCGTTTTACTGCGATCGAAGCCATTGCTGACAGCTTTTTAACCGCTTACGACGAAGGGAACATACTGGTACCATCTATCGGGAAGCCCGGGAAGCACTTTCCTCCTGCGTATAACTGGACCGAACGTTTTGCAGCAATTTGCGATTTTATCATATACCGAGCGTGTATGATAAATGCGCGCTCATAAAAGTGTCAGAATTGTTTGAAGCCTACGAATATTCTCTGAGGGAGCGCGACGCCAAGAGAGACGCGTCCGCAGCTTGGCGGCGTGTCGGCGATCCACAAATGATGACGTCATAGGCAGGCCTTGTCCTAGTAGGTTATATTGGCACACGGCACTTGGTCCCACTCATAAGCGTATGCGGGATTTGGGATTTACGTATGGCAAGTAAATATATCTGCAGACTCGCTTGCATTCGTAATTGTTAAGCGTACCAATTGAAAAAAGGGAAAAAAAGACCGTTTCGATTGCTGTAATCAATACGTTGTGTTGTGCCTGTTCGCTTTCTCCGGTGAAAGTGGGCGACAGAGATTCGACCCGCACGTAAGCGTACAAGAGCGGGGAGCCCACTCGTCCACTTCTCCCTACCGAATAACTCTTCGATTGGAAAAACCTCTTTCCTGCCCTCGAGGCGCCTGCCGGCGAAACTGTAACCCGTAGCAACCGAATCGGGTCTCTACTTAGCACTTAGGAAAGCATTTCCGACTAACGTTCGCTCAAATAAAAAAAAATTAAATAAAAGAAACGGTGGCATTCGCGGGCGAATAAACAGACGCACGTGCGATGTTGACACTGACCACCGTTGCAGCTGGCAACTTTGCCGCGAGGGGAAACGCACAGTGGAGCGCAGAGCACGCTACGAGCTGTCGAAGCCTATTCAGTGACGCGTTAGGGGTCACGTGACGTTCCGGAGGGGCGTACATACGCTCCTCCGGAATATATATATATAATATATATATATATAACTGGGAAGAAAAAAACCCTCGGTGAAAACAGCAACAACGGACGATTTAATCTTCGACGTTTCGGCCGGAGTCCGGCCTTCGAAGACGAAGGCCGAAACGTCGAAGATTAAATCGTCCGTTGTTGCTGTTTTCACCGAGGGTTTTTTTCTTCCCAGTTATATACCCACGCCTTCGGCCTCCGGCCACCATGCCCGTTATATATATATATATATATATATATATATATATATATATATATATATATATATATATATATATTCCGGAGGGGCGTATGCACGCCATGGTGTTTTTTTTTTTTTTTTGCTTGATAACAAGTGTGGTACTTTAATGGTGCGAACATTTTCTCGTAGGCGTTTGTGTCGGAACACGCCAATGCAACCAGTGTTAGCAGAAATAAAACGCGGCTTCAAATTGACTTTTTTTTCTTTTTTTGAAGGCGGAGAGGGAAAAGGGGAAAAGGGGCGTGAGGTTTGTTTTACCTATCGGCGGAGCTGACAAGTAATTTTGGCCCTGAAAGAGACGAAAGAACGAAGAGCTTTTAATTGCTCTTTTCGCCACGGGAGGACGCTGAGCGTGCGCGCCTAACGGCGCTCCGCATGTTTGAGAGAGAGAGAGAGAGAGAGAGAGAAGAAACCGGTGAGAGGGAGTAAATAAAAACAAAGATGCAAGTTTGAACGGAACGCCGCGATTGGTTGGTCCGGATCACGTGCCCGCGACGGCAGCGCCTCGCACCTCGAGCGCCGAGAACCGCGGTCGCTAAGGGGAGGAAGGAAAGAGGAGAGGCTTCGACGCAAAGAGAAGCGAAAAGGCCGGGAGAAAGCGTCCAAGGAGGAAGGTAAAAGAGGGTGAGGGCGGTGGGCCTCGCTCCCGGAGATAATCCTCGGGGCTTGCACCTGAGAGGAAGCACTGGCACCGCCGGCGTGAGAGCGCCCGGTCGCCGTGACTTTCACACAAAAAGTCCGCGCTTCTCTCGTAGTACCTTACAACAAAAAAAAAAAAAAGAAAGAAACATACATATACAACCGAAAGTTTCTCGATACAAAATATCCCGTCGTCTCCCCTTCTCTGCAACCGTGTGCGTGTGTGTGTGTGCGCGCGCGTGTGTGTTGTGTTCGTGAGACACCACCACCTTGACCCGACCACCGAGTTTTCGGCCGAGTACTAACCGGCAGCTGGCAACGGTGAACACCAGTTGTCTGCTCAGCGTCGTCTGCAAAGCGTCGCCTGCTCAGTGTCGTCTGCCCAAGTTCGCCTGCCCCCAACGTCGTCTGCTTCACTTCTGTTTTCCGCTCTACCACGACCCTCCCAGACCTCTATCTTCTCTGTGGATTTTGGGAAGACCGTTTGCGACGTCCGCTGTCACTCAAAACCAGAAGAAAGCCCTAAATAGTGATCAAATCTTCCACGTGCATTCCGGTAGGATGAGTCCCGACCATGTCTTTGATGTCATCACGTCCTCTCCGAAGCGTGAGCCCAAACCTTATTGGCTACACGGAAGCAAAGCTCCCGGCGCGTTTCACAGGAGATGCTTCTTTCGCCACTTTCCTCCTATGCCTTGGTTCAGTTGCATGGACCTTAACCGTTCGCTAAGCAATACATCTCAGACAGAAAGCCATTGCGTCAAAACCGCAACCCCGTAGAAGAAGAAAAAACAAAAAAAAAAAGAGTTTAGTGCTTGAAGGAAGTTACACCCTTTTCTTGATGCCTTGCACACATTGAGCATCCACCGTTTTCACAGTTTGTTTTGCGAATTTGATTTTTAAGAACGCAGCGATTAGGGCCAGTCGAAAGTGAGTACCAAAGAACCATTTCAGCTCCGTTCTTTTCACTAGAGACATTCTTATCTAAGCGCTCGTCTAATCTTGTACACTCGAACTTAGGGAATAATCGTTCAACTTCATTGTTTGAGCTACTAATCATGCACACCAGTCTTTCGAGCTTGTCGACTTTTGGCACACACTGTAGTTTCGATATCCTCTATTGTTACTTTTCACGTTGAACTAGCTCGTCGTTTTGTAGCGTTATTCCTTTTCCACGAGCGATGTTTTGCCGTGAGGGTAGAGCGCACTGGCCCCTCTTTTAGATACCAGTACTTCGCACCTCGGTTCTTTTCACTGAAACGTGCGCGAACAAGAATATCGCGACTTCTATTCTAAGAAAATAATAAACCTTTCTTCTTGTTCGTGCTGATAAAATATAGGGACCATAGGCTTCGAACAGCGCACGGACGATCGCAAACATGACTAGCAGTGATGGATACTCGCAATGGCCATCTGTCGCGGTCTGAAAGACTTGCGTGGGGGCTCTTTCTTAAAGTCGTTTTGTAACACGAGCCATCTGTACAACAAGGAAGACACGGGAATCGAGTACGCTTGGGAACAGGCTGGCGTGACTTCGCTAATAAGGCAACAAAACCGCTGGATCGAAGAACAACGCAGACCAACCAATCGAGCTTTCTGTCTATGCCAAATACCGCGAAATCGGGTAGATGAGCCATTTTTCACGTCAGCGAAAATAGTTAGGCTGGGATATTTCTGAAAGACCGGCAAATATTCCTATTTTCCACGCCATATTTCTGCGACTCTGCTCTACGAGTTTTTGAATCGCGTATTGTAAAGCAGCGCCGATCGTTCGTATATGCTGCTGACAACTAGAAGCGTTCTCGCGAAGATATCCTCAAAAACAAGAACGACCAAGAAAACATCGCAGCCGTGTGCTCGGGAGCATTGAGAGAAATAAAAAAAAAATCACAATTAAGGGGGATACGGTAGCTCGATCCACTTGCTTTTGGTTGGTAACAAAAACTTCATAACTAATCTCCCGCCCGCGAGTACCACAATTTGTACACGTTCCACCTGTAACCGTCACGCTAGCCCAGTCCTTTGAATCCCATTGTTTCTAATTTTGGCGAAAGATGTCATCTAACCGAGACCTTCGAGAATACAGCAAACCAACTTCACACCTCCCACTTTGGTCCGGATCAACGAGGATGATGTGAAACACGAAGGTGAACTGTGGTCGCGTAAAGCAACGAATGCCCAGCTGGGGCGCGATGACGCTGCTCTGTGCAGGCGCTAGTCAGACTTGAGTAGTTCGGCAACAAACGCATTCCAAGGAGGAGATCAGGGAGAGTGAACGTGAGCGTGTTCTTCTTGGGGACCGCGGGGAAGTGGCATTGGTCGCCATTCGGGGACTTTTCCGGGGACCCGCAGGACTGGAGCACGAAGAGAGCGACGACGCGTCGGCGGCCTCGGGCCTGCCCGGAGCCTTCGGCTCCGGCAGCCGAACCCTGGAGTCCCCCTCCGGCGCACCTCCCCCTGTCGCGTCGTGGCGCTGCACCATGCAAAGGCTGCGCGAGACGTTCCGACGCTGCAAAGGCCCCGCCATCGAATCACACCTCCCAATCTCTGTCAGCCTTGAAGTCCCCAAGCAGGTCCGCTCGGCCAGCTTTGACGAGATTCGGTTCAAGAAGGAACACGACCGGGACAACCCGTCGGCGGACAACCTCCTCGCCGTGCCGTCCAACAGGAACCAGAGGTCCCGGTCCTTCGACTCGGCGACCACTGCGTCATCGGGGCCTTCGTCGTCGGTGACGGTGGAGATGGCGGCTCAGTCGGTGCCGTCAGTGCTGACGGCCGCCACGGCGACGTCTTCGACGTCGGTCACGGGGTCTCAGGGTGGCAGTTCGCTGTCAGTGCCGAGCCCTCCGCCGTCTGCGACGGAGGCGCCTTACCAGCTGGACGTGCCCAAGTGGAGGCTCCTGCGGCGTTCCTCCAGCGACAAGAGTCAGTGTTCTTGTATCCACTGTCAGTACATGGACGAGTACAGTCGAAGCACGTCCAGGAGCAACAGTCCTCAAGAGAGGCTGCGCTACTTCAGCTCTGGCTCGGAGACGCTTGAGGAGAGCGAGTCTGAAGGTGCCGCGTCCCGTCCCGACGAAGATCAGGGCACGGACGCCGAAGAGGACCTCCTGGTGTCGCCCACGTCCTGCGGCCTGATGGTGACGCTCTCAGTGCCGGACTCTGGTCACAGGCTGAGCATCGGCGGCGAGGCCGGCGTGACGGTGGTATCCCTGCAAGTGCCGCAGGTGTCGAAGCAGGTGCGGTCGGCGTCGGTGGACTCGTCGTTCCTGCAGGTGCCGACGCCGGACCCGGACTTGGACCCGGACTTGGCCGCCAAGGCCCAGCGTTCTCGGTCCGTGGACATTGTGTTGCCTACGGGGGCTGAGCCACGCTACGCGCTTTGTCAGCCCAAGGAACGGGGTCATGCAAGGTACGTGCACGTCTTTCGCCGTAGTGGACTTGCTGGTTTCGCTTCCGAAGGGAAACCTGAAGCCACAAGTTGGCATTATCTGCATCCTCGGTTAAATCCGAACTGCTAGGGTATATCGATGAAATTGAATCTCGCAAAGGTTACGACGTGTCGGTAAAATGTAACCCTCCGAAAATTTACAGTGTGCTGATGTAACTGAGCCTTCAAAGGTTATGTGTTTTTGATAAAATTCAACATTTAAAAACAAAGACTGAGAATTAAAGTACTTCCTGCTTCCAAATTATCTATATTGATTCTCTGTTATCATATTCTTCTTTCATTGTTTTAGTACTTTCTTGCAAAAGAAGCGCGCAGCGGTTTCATATCAAACGAAGTATTTGCTTTTACTACTACGGTATCCGGCCGCCCGATTGTAAACCTATACGTTTAAATATCCACACTCTACCCTAGCCAAATTCAAACTTGAGTTTGTGGTAGCTTTGGTTTCAAAGAAGTACGCTTTACGCTGTCGTTGCTCGATCATTCAAATGTTTCACAATTCGAGTGTTCTTGAGTTGGTCTCTTTAGCTGTTCGACGGAACTATATACGGTGCCTTTCTGTAGGAAATTTCTTGATGTCCCCAACACGGTCAGTCTCGTTCGTATCCTCGGCTCGTTTTCTCAAAGCAACGCTAATTCACTACACAGAGTTGTTTCGTCAGCGACGACGGCACGCTTAACTTTTTAAGGCGTGGAAAAAGAGCGTGCAGCACACGAACAACAAAGGCAACAGGTGGGCACACGGGCACAAACGGAACCATCCAAACTGCACTAAGCTTCTCCGAGATCAATGTGCCTTGCGTGAGAATTAGGGCTTCTTAACCTAACATGCGAATACCTGAGTTTCTTAAGCTTACAGTTACAATACAAAAGGCCGAGAAACAAAAATGTACCTTTGTCTTATGATGCGTTTATCGTCATGACAACAGGAACGTCCACGGGCATTCGAAATAAAAGAAAAATAACTTGGTTTGTTTGCACTTTTTTTCTCTTTTGTCGAGGTTAATACTTATTATCAGAGAACAAATCACCGTTCCAAGGGCGTTTTTTTCTTCTTTGTTTGTATCTTGTTGGAATTGGAAGTTTCGGAAGCTCGCAGACAGACGCAGTCGCGATCGGTCGTCCCGTCCCAGTCTCTCGTCTGATTTTTATTTACTTTTACCACGCTCTCGTCGGTGTTTGCGCGGTGCACAAATAAGTCTGGACGGTGAAGAGCGAAGCAAACAGAGATAAGTAGCCAGGGTTATTAATATTTCGCGCAACCCTCGGCTCTCGCTCCCACTCGCCCCAATGGCGGACACGGCTCAGTTCCTTTAGATGGTGCGCTGATTCTCATATCTTTTGTCGGGTGACGCGCCAGAGAGATGAAACTCGACCACACTTTTTTAGGGGTGAAGCTCCTCGGGGTCTAGCCATCCGTCCTGCCTCCGTGCTCACATCGATTGCCATCCCATCTGTCTGTCATGGATGAAACGTTGCATGTAGCCGCTCAACGTCTATACAGGAGAGGCTGCTGCGGTCAAATACGTATATAATCGCGTTACACTTTGCATCCATTGGCTCAACGTTTATAGACGAGAGGGCGCTGCGGTCAAATGTTCAAATGCGTATATAACCACGTTCCATACCACACATTCTCTTTCTGACATGGACCTGTTGACTTAAGCGGTGGAGATGCGTTCCCACGGCTTCTAGCGGATCCAAGCTGATCCTCTACTAGAACCACTGGCTCTGCATTTCACCGACCATAAAGCAGTAATAATGAAGTCGAAACGCAACCCGGAACTCAGCACTACCTATGAACAATAAAAAAAAACAAAAAACAGCACCATCAGCACTACCTATGAACAATAAAATCAGTATCATCAGCACCACCACCGTTTCGCCCCAATCAACATCATTCACCACGTGGAGAAGTTGTAATTTTTTTTCTGTCTCTCAACGATAGAAATAAAAATACGAGACAAAAAACTTGACAGACTTAAGCACACATGCGATGCCATATGTGAAAGCAAACAATCGGTTTTTACTTCGTGGCTCCCGGAATAAAAGGGCTCTCACAGAACCTGTCGGTGTGGTAGAAAGTGCTCATTTTCGGACCTTTCCTAAGTGGTAAAATTTGATGTACGCCATTACCCCTTTAGGTAAAATGCGAATAAGCTCCGATGACGTGTTCCCGCTAACAATAGTGTCTCGCAGGTGTACATCAGCCTTGCCTCCATTTATTTATTTATTAATCACGATTATTACGATACTGGAGATCTCCAGTATCGTAATTATTAATTACGATACTAGGGATCTCCACTGAAAGCCATGTCAGGAGTGGCACACAATGTTACAAATACGAAGGAAAATCAAGAACACACGGAAAGCTGTCTCAAAAAAGAGGTCGTGTCCAGAGAGCGTACACGCTCTAATTTAGAAAAAGAAATACCTCAAGAACTATTTTAGAAGAAACTTGTTTCAAAAAACCTTTTGTTTTTCGAATGGAGCCGGCTCCCCTGGGGGCACCGACCACGCCTCTGTTTTCCTTCGTTCATCGAACTGCGCTGTGTATTGATAAGTCGCCCGATTATTCGCTGATCAAACTCAATTTGTTCGTGCTTGCGTGCGTGTTCCCGTGTGACGGCGTGTGTGAATTTTGTCTGATGCACCGCTGTATTAAAACTGCATCTAGACTGGAAGTTTACGAGCAACTGAAGAAATAGAATGTAAGGAATTCAAGCAACAGGTATCGACAAACGTTATACTCTACGTAGTGACGCGTCGTCTAATCTAGAGCACACAGTGCTCACCTTATTACTACGCGAGCTAAAAAAAAAAAAAAAAAAAAAAAATCTTCCGTTTTTAGGAAGAAAAAAGAAAACATGGGCAGAAATACAAATGGCATCTCCGTGAAATAAAGGGCGTTCCGTGGGAGTCATCGATTTCCGATAGCCCGAACACCTTCGAGATCCCTCGACGACGCCGTACCCAAAAGCAGCGCTCGGGGAACGGCGCACGCTGAAAAAAGGCGTCACCGTTCTCCCGCACCTGAGGCGACAAGCAGGTCCCTCGAAGCACGCCTTCAGTTGTTTGGTGTTTTTTTTTTCTATTTATTTTGACTTTAAGTTTTATCTTTTTTTTTTCATGTATAGGTGCAGTATTTCCACGGCACATTCGTGGCTGGATTATTCGGACATAATTTATTTGTCTCATTTTTTTTATAGGGGAGTAAAGGCTAGTACGGGATGTTGCGAGTGCGTAGCGCGAGTGTCAATTGTTTTTTGCGCGTGGAAAAAAAAACACCTTTCTTTAAGTAAAATGTCAAGTTGCCGGAAGTGGCGGTAGTGAAGTGACGAGTACACGAGGCATAAATAAGAGTCGCCCCCTTTAAGCTCGTTCGTTTGTTTTCTTACCTGACGTTTTGACCGCTCTTGCGGGTGTTCGTTTCGTTCGTGTTTGTTCATTTATTCTTGCGGCACCTTAGTCTAGCCTTTCTTTTTTAATAGATTGATGGAGACGGGAAGGCGACTGTGTGCACAAGGAACACCTTCTTAGGACGCGGGCCCCGTTTGTTTTTTGTTTGTTTTTCTGTGTTTTGACTGGCGTAAAGCAGCAGCGACATGAAAGCCGCGGCCACACCGCTGATGCATCATACGGAAGGCAGTCTGCAGAAATATTCGGATCACACATATATTTATGAAACAAACATAATTTAACCGTGCCTGCGGCGTGTCCGCAAATTACTATCATGCCTGCAGAAAACTCCGTGTCTTTTTTTTCTTTTATTACGAATGAGCAGCGTGCTTCTGGCTTTAGAAAACACTATATTGACTTTTACTTCAAGAACCGTAGTAAATAAAACAATAAAAGAAGAAAAATCCGACTCCTCTTTGAGCATTACTAGTTTCCCCTTTTTTAATGTATAGAAAATCGAGATATGTGTGGGTGCATTTTAGATTATATATATATATATATATATATATATATATATATATATATATATATATATATATATATATATATATATATATATATATATATACATTATACATAAACATAAAAAGGTTCCAGTTTCTGCTTGTTCTACAACGTAACTCCCGGCTCCTTAGCGTGGCCGTCCGTCCCGTTTTCAGTACGTTTCGTTCGTTACTTTTTTTCCCCAACTCGCGCATAAATCACTCATATATACTTGTGTTGAAATAGAGTTATCAACAGCTGCACGACAGCAAAGCATTAAATGACAAAACGTACTCTAAAAACGAGAACAAAAAAATGAACGCCGTTTACAACTCCCAGTAACGCCGAATTAGAGCGCAGCTTTTCAGGAGGAGGGGAAGGCACGAGGGGGGGGGGGGTCACGTGGCCTCGGGGGGGGGGGGGGGGGGGTGGTCACGTGACCTCGAGGGGTGGGGGCGGAGAAAATTTTCCGCTAGATTTAGCGGGGAAACTTTTCCGCTAAATTTAGCGGGGAAACTTTTCCGCTAAATTTAGCGGGGGAAATTTTCCGCTAGATTTAGCGGGGAAAATTTTCCGCTAGAATTAGTGGGAAAATTTTTCCGCTAAATTTAGCGGGGAAAATGTTCCGCTAGATTTAGCGGGGAAAATTTTCCGCTAGATTTAGCGGGAAAATTTTTCCGCTAAATTTAGAGGGGAAAATTTTCCGCTAAATTTAGCGGGGAAATTTACACATCTTGCACGCGCGGTTACGCCGACGGCGACGCCGACGCCGCTCAAGCCGGAAACGGGCGCCTAAGAGCTGCGCTCTAAAAAAAACAATCTTGAAAAGTGTTTTGACGCCCCATGAACTCTTTCAGCTCGCGAAGAACGGTTTCGCATCAAGTACTATCGCCCCCTGGCGCACTAAAAAAGGCAACTGGGAGATAAAGAACTCTTTCGCATCAAAGCAAAAAGGATCTGAAAAAAACTCAATACAGTTTTTTTTCTTCTTTTCTGGAAGAACTTTTGTAGGCGTAGCATAGAAGAACTGTTTAGGGTGCAAATTACAGACAAGCCGAAGAACCCCTAAAGTTATTTTACTGCCAGATTTTTTTTAGAGTGTAGTTGTTTCTTTCTTTTAAGGATAAATACAAAATTGCTCAGCACGGACTTGGCCAAACACGCGGCAGCGTGACTAGGATGTGGCCAGCTTAAACTTGAAAAACGAAAAACGTGAAAACAAAAAAGAAACGAACGTAGAAAAATAAATGGTGTAGCAAATTGCTGGGCAGTCGTGTTACACGTGAAGTGTTGCGGTATCACTGCGAAACGTTACTGAGCCCGGCGCTTACGCTTATGACGCTGTTCACCAGATAACTTAACACGTGTCCCATATACTTGATAGCAGTTCCTGGAATGAAGATACTGTCGCTAGTCGGATTTTAAAACCTGGCTGTTATTCAGAACCTCCCATACTTCCCGGAATCCGTCAGTCAGTGTTGATCACGTGAACGTTTTCACCAGCAAATCAGCGTCCAGCTTGGCGGTCGATTTTTCTTTTTTGGGCCTGGATACCCCCCCCCCCCCCCCCCCCTGACGAGCTAAAGAACGTTTACGTTAAAAAAGACAAAGATACCGCTGGAGTGCCAACTATGAATACGTTTACACGAATTCGATCGTTGTGCATCGAATCGAGCAGGGACCGATCTCAAGCATCCTGTCTTCCTACTCTTTTTTGCTTCTTCTACCCATCTGCTACCAATCAAAAATGTCAAATCTCGCTTCGATGCGCCACGGTCACGTCCATGTAAATGAAGCCTATGGCTTCCTACTTCTTCCTCTTGGTGAGCCTAATACCGCTAAGACTATTCGTTTCTTCATTTTTATTCTCGATGTCGGTGCCCTTTACGCGACACCGACAACGAAGCGACTCAGGCTTACTTAGCGAGGCCCGAGTCAATAATCAAACAAAGAGCCACTCTACTCCGCTTTACCGTACGATGGCCCACAGCAGAAGCCATCCAAGCCAATCCACTGCATGCTTGAGTGTCCCGTGGCCTTCGGGGAAGGGCACATAGAAGCGCGGAGGTGATAAAGTTCACGGAAATTGGCTGAGGTAAAACCAGAACCTACAAGGTCCAGAAAGTGCCGCTAGGAGCGCCACTTTCCCGGAGGGGGAATTCTCGTTTGACCACCCCAACTCTTAGTGAGCCACCCAAAATTCGCGATTACAAGTAGTTAAAACATATATATATTCTCGTACACCGACATTTTGTACGCCTGGAATTGATCACTCAGCACTCTATGCAATCGCCGCTCATACTTTACTGATCTTTAAAAACAGAACTTCGAAACTAGCATTTATCGTTTGTTAATAATAATTGGAGTTTTGTGGATATTTATACAGCGTGCAGTTGGTCAGCCATTTCAAAGTTGCGACGATTCACTCGCTGTAGATGAGCAATTTAGCCAGTGCGGTATACGACCGCTAGCCTGGGGTCTTTAACGTCCATCACGCAGTAGTGATACACGACCGCACGCTGGTACGATGCCCATCCAAATTGAAACGGGTAGGTGTGTTGTTTGTTTGTTTTGTTTTATAGCAAAAGGGTGTTTTTGTAAGCAAGAAAACGAGCCAGGCAATTTAGCGTACGGTTTTGTCTTGCCTCTACTTGATGGCGCTACACGCGGCGCTGATGTTCGACGGCGACAGTGCTATTAAGAATTCATATTGAGACAAGAAGAATAATGAAGAAGGATATTTTGGAGAGCGTTTCAGCAAGGGAAGTTTGATGAGTTGATTAAGTGTACAGAGCTGAAGACATTAACAAGAAACTCTGTCCGTACGATGACACGTCACCGTAGTCAATTGGCACGTGGCACGTTCAGTGTGGGTTCTACGGATGGATGGATGTTACTGGCTATACCCTTGGGCGGTATTTTGCGCCACCTAGCCCAAGTAAAAAAAAATACAAAAGATTTTTTTTTGGTTGCCAGACTCTCAGCGCCGCTGCTTCGATTGGCGGCTCTTAGCCTCCTTGTTGATGCTAGCGCACCGTGCGGTCGCGTAACAAGCTCTCCCATAGCTTTACGGAGAGTTTCGTGACCGGCAGCGTATTGAAGGACTCTGGATAGACAGATTCGAGAGCAGCGTGGACTTGCCTCGCCAAGTGACCGAGCCAACTGCGCTCCGCGAGACAGCCGCGGGGTGAAGCAGCAACACCGGCACAAATCCACGTCCCTAAGAAAAATAAAAAGATGGGGATGGCGAATTGACACAGCTCATCAGCGAACCAGAGGTGCCCACAAACTACCAGACGAACTCGGAGCGAAGATACGCGATGTGTCTTGGGAGAACTCGGAAGAAGAAGAAGATAAAAAGCGCAGGCTTCGGGGTAAAAAAAAAAAAAAAAAGAAGCAAAATCTTTCATCTTGGACCTCCCCCCCCCCCCCCCCCCGGCCCCCGCGCACACACACACACGATGGCCGCATGAGACAGACACTCAAGCATGACGTGGGAGTGTGGGCCGTCACGTGATGTTCGTCCGCGCGGCTGGGAGCTGCCAGCTTGTCACTCCCAATGCGCCCAGAAAACGTTGCTCGGATGTCACCCGAAACACGGGGGGGGGGGGGGGGGGGGGGGGGGAGGGACACGACGATGACGCCCGGGGAAAAGCGCATTAATTAGCTTGTCAGGAGAAGAGATGGCGCGGCGTCTCCGCGAAGAGAAGAAGCTCGGACGGAAAGCCTGCTTGCATTGATGTGCAAAAACCAGAGCGACGCCAGTGGGTCGGCAGAGCGAGTGGTGGCGTCTCAGACCAATTCCACCTAAGAGAAAAGGCCTGCCCCGTGACGTCATCGTTAAGGGATCTCCGACGCGCCCCAAGCGGCAAACACGCCGAAGCTTTTAACGAGAGGCGCCGCAAAGCGGCAGAAGCGTGCGTCTCGGCGTCGGTGCTAGCGTCACGCTGACGGCGGTGCTGACGCAAGCTATAGGGAGGCCTTGTACTCTAGATGGTATCGCGCAGACATTATTACTTCTTCGAGGTGACGTGAAAGTCCACCGCTTCGCATTTTCGTCGTATCCGCAATATATGTTGTTGCTGCGTCTGTTTTGGGGCGTTGTCAGATATGTTCGTTCATAAAAGGCACCCCTTCCTCCCCCCCCCCCCCCCAAAAAAAAAAAAATAAATAAAAGCTTTGTTGTTTTGGTTTTATCTAGAGCCATTAAAAGAGCCCTAAAACACTATTGCCGATAAGGAAGGGGGCTTTGTTGTTATACCTGATAGTATGTTTAGGGACAAAGCTATAGACGAGCCGCGTCCAGAAATTTTAGACCGTTGACAAATGGTGCACTGAGCCAAGTCAAAGCACGTACTGTCAGACCTTTCCACCAGCTCTCGAAGTTGTCTTTTCGGTAAA
This sequence comes from Ixodes persulcatus, assembly GCA_013358835.2. Classification (NCBI taxonomy): domain Eukaryota; kingdom Metazoa; phylum Arthropoda; class Arachnida; order Ixodida; family Ixodidae; genus Ixodes; species Ixodes persulcatus. The sequence continues at coordinate 394,727 of JABSTQ010009660.1, read as the reverse complement.
AAAAACCTTAAATGTATCAATGAACAAGCCTTCAAAAGAAAGTGGTAAACGTAGAAAAGGGTTTGAACAGCTGTAGATGCTTTATTACACGACGTTTCGGGAAAACACCTCCCTTCTTCAAGTGTGCGAAGAAGGGAAGTGTATTCCCGAAACGTCATGTAATAAAGCCTCTACTGCTGTTCAAACCTTTTTCTACGTAAAAAAAAACAAAGCCATAAGGAGGATATGGCGTTGTAGTCGATGTCAATGTTTACAAAGAGGACATGCCCTGGTGATCGATGTGAATTTTCACACCATTGTGGTGACATATAAATTCTGGCAAAACATCGTCCAAAACCGGCTAGAGAGATTCATGAGGGGTATTACATCCAGCTACACGCTCAAGACCAGAGCATAAGTACAGAGTCCATCGCAATGTTTAACGTGGACTTCGTCGAAGGATCGGACCCACTTCTGTGAAGGACAATGCTGCGGGGGACGGGTGGCAAAAAAGATGTCCTGCGTGTTCGCTTTCATGGTCTTTCTTCCTTTTATGGATATGCGCCAAGAAAAGCGAGAGAAAACGAATGTTGGGAGTCAGCACTGCGTCTGTGTCCTTCTCCTCGTCCTCGTGTTTATTTGCGCCGCTTACTATAGTTGATTGCAAGCTAAGAAAAAACCGGAAATGCCTCTCAGAGGAAACTGTATTCCTACGCCAAGAAACGCCAGCCAATCGTTTTCATGACGTCACGATTCCGTGGACCAATCGCGATCCTTTTGAAAAAAAAAGCTCAACATGGCTGCTGGCCTTAGCAACGCGACGCTAGTTTCTCGTGACAATTATTCTGCTTTTTTGCACCGTGTTTTACGTGCCCGAGGTTACGCCACGAAATCTTAATGGTATCGGCTTGCGTTTGCAGCAGTTTTTGTGCGACAACGTGAGAATCCAGCGACGCTATCGCCAACGAAAATTTCGAAGCGGGCGCGAGGCTTAGCACTGCTGAGAGGTGAGAAGCTACGCCGGACGTCGTCTGCTTCGTTGGATTTCTGTCGCCTCTGCCCCACGTTGCTACTCAACATAGTACCGGCACCGCTGCTTCAATTCGCTGTGGTTTCCGCGGGTGAGCTGAGATTGCCGTGCACCTCAGTGGGATCCATGACGGAAGACAAAGAGAGCGGGGCGTAGGGTGCCTACATGTCTGTCTGTCTCAGGGTGAAGACATTCATTGTTGCACTGAATGTTCAGCACGTGACGCTCTCGCGCACTCGTTGCGTGACCTGGGCGCTAAAATGGCATCTATGCATTAGCCAAAGCTACGCGCTCGAGCTGATTGACACCGGATTGCGCGTACTTCAAAATGCATAAAAAAAACGATTGGGCGTAAAAATGGCTGAGATGTCACCACTCAAGCAAAAGCGCGCGTTTGTATGAAGGCACTCTGGCGGGGCGCGGTGGTGGTGTCGATGACTTGGGAGGGTGCCGATTTGTCAAAACCCGAAAAGTATAATTATTCTTGTTTTCTATTAATCCAACAAAATAAAGGCACACATTTCGTGCGCAAAGCCCACAAAACTAAGTAAATCACTAAATATTTATTATTTGCAGGAACTATAAGTGCTTTGTTATTTATAATTTTGGCGAGAGAAAGGTTGGTTTCGTTTTCGCCGCTTTCCCTCAATCGAAGGCGCTGGAAGACGGTATGTTAGACAGTATCTTGGACAGAAAATGAATTGGGAAGACGGTACATTGGACATGACTTTCTTTCTTTACTAAACAGCTATTTCGTTGACAAAAACGTATTCTAACTTATTTAAACGTCCTGAATGAATTAAATAAATATTGTAGTAGTTTAAGACACGTTTACTGGAGGAAGAAAAAGCAACGTTGCTAGCGAACTACTTTCTCGACGGCGGAGGCACTTCAGATGGGCGCAATGCGCTTGTGGGTGGAGCTAAAAGATTGTTCTTAGGTTGCATCCGACTATAGTATTTACACTAAATAAGCTGTATACGCATCGGGGTGACGACGCTTCAGAAATCTTGGTGTTCAGAAATCAGGGTTGCCAGTCACCTGAAGGTGTATCAGCAATCACCGAGACAGTTTAAAACATTTCACGACAAACACATTCTGGGCGGAACCAACTATGTTGCTGTCTAATGAAGCGATCAGCTGCAGACCTAATTGAAAGAGCCGCGACAGGACGCGTGTCAATATTGCCGCCAGATTTAGCGGGTAAACTGAATTTGTGCGTAGGTCAGGTCACCTGATATCGAGCCATGTTACGCCATTTTCCCCCGGAAACCGCATTGGTTGTTGAGGTCGCGTGCCGTAAATTTTCCCGCTAAATCTAGCGGGAATAGTGAATTTGTGTATAGGTCACGTGACTTCGAGTCACGTGATGTCATCGTTTCCGGCTAAATTTAGCGAAGAAGATAAACGGTCAGTTACTTACCTAAAAGCGGACTAAAGATCCTAAGCAAAAAGAATGCTAATCGCTTTAATAATTGCTTTGAACGCGACATCGGTTGAGCCTCCTGACACAGTATCTAAAAATTATCAAGTGGCATTTTCGAGTTATGGCAATGGCCATTGGTGCGCGCTGTGCCCTAAACCCCAAAATGGCCGTCGCATACTAAACGTCGGAGAATGGGGTATCGACACCTTCAATGTATCTAGTTTAGTGGCTCATAGCCCCAACAAAGCTGACAGCATTCATAAATAAAAACAAACAAAAAATATTACGTGCGTCGTTTTTTTTTCGTTTTTTTTTTTTTTTTTTGAATAGCACGGGGGAAGTCTATCATCCAGCCTGCGGATGAATGGGCGCGAAAGGACGTCTGGATACTGAAATGCGATTCTTGATGGGGCAGTAGGGGCGTATATCGTTTCACTTGCCCAATGCCCCATCGCTCACTGCATTTCCTGTTCCTAACGGTTTTTGTTTGTTTGTTTGTTTTTGATGATGCGCTGTGATTGGGTATTGAGGAGCTGCCGACGGGCGGTGGCTCTTTCTAGTATTGCCACGTTCTTAGTGTGGAGCTTAATGTACGGTAGCTAAAAGAATACGAAAGAAGTTATTATGACTGCCTCGGATGTTGCAATAAAGGAAGGAGATTGCTCCCATTATTTGTAAAATAAAACTCAAATCAATAACGCGCGTTTTTTTTTTTCTTGTTTTTGAAATTATGGTTGGTGTTTTCACGCACGCTTCAATTCTACAAAGCATACTCCCTGACATTTTAACGAGCCTCCGGCTTAGTGACTTGCTCTCCGGTGTTTTTATCGTCTAATGCCTTAATCCCACTGGCGACCGGCCATACGAAGCCTCTAACGTCTCGTGGCTCGCCATTGACTATGCACCCGTCACCGAGCCGACATCTTGTATGAGTACGTGGTTCGCGTACTCCTACGAGACATGTAAAAGACATGGGTATATAATGACATTATCTGCGGAGAGGCTTCGAGCCTTTTGGAAGCATGTTTTAATCATATATCAACGTATGCCTCGAATACGTCTCCGGACGGCTTTTGTGTGTGTGTGTGCGCGTGTGCGTGTGTGTGTGTGCGTGTGCGTGTGTGCGTGTGTGTGTGTGTGCGTGTGTGTGTGTGTGTGTGTGTGTGTGCGCGCGCGTGTGCGTGTGCGTGTGTGTGCGTGTGTGCGTGTGTGCGTGTGTGTGTGTGTGTGTGCGTGCGTGTGTGTGTGTGTGTGTGTGTGTGTGTGTGTGTGTGTGTGTGTGTGTGTGTGTGTGTGTGTGTGTGTGTGTGTGTGTGTGTGTGTGTGTGTGTGTGTGTGTGTGTTTTGAGAGTGAGAGAGAGAGAAATGTGCCAAAGTTGTCACACAAGCGAGAAACACGGTTTGGGAAGTTTCTGCGGATCGTTTTTTGTATGATGTGTCAGCGGCGTGACCACACGGTTCGATGGTCACTCGACTGAGATCTTGGGTTGTGATTGACTCTCATGTCGCGTTCCGAGACCGCTGTCTTTCGGAAAGTATCGTGGATGCGGGCACAAATGGCGCGCTACATGCAGTGCTGACCCCAATCACAACGAAGCTTAAAAGCTACGACGACGACGCGGACATCTACAAGATTTCTGCGTTTAAGCCATAGATTAGGCTTTCGTAATCTTAATGACCCTGAAGCTGGGGTCACGCTATGCATACATCACAGAAGAGACAGTCTGCAAATTCGAGTCACCGCCATATCCGTGATTTGAATGCCGCTTGCCAATCTTTATCCTTTCACTCATCGCCATGCGGGCATTCGAAGCAAGGATATAACGGTGACTCGCGTTCGATTCTGTATGCAGACTGTCCTTTTACAGTCTGCATACATGTGTAAGCAGTGTCACCCTGGCTTTAAGAAACTCTTTCGTGCGGTTGTGCCTGTTACTGGTGCGAAATTATTGAGTTTGTAGCCAGATGCATAGCAGTAGTTGTTTTCTTGTTTGTTTTTTCGACTCTGGTCCGTCGGGACGTTTTATTACAACACGGGGAAGGGGCACTTCTTCACTGGTCAGGCGTCTCTGTGCTCTAAAAAAAGGGGTGTAGCCATTACACCCCTTGTCACATATATGACACCCCAAAACTTCAGTACCACATACAGTGCACTGACGTCGAACTGACGGGCCAAACTTTTACGAGAGGCTCGATGGCGGTGGGATATAAGATCTTAAATAAAGTACGTGTCAACGACTACAAAAAAGAAGAAAAAAAAACAAAGGTTTTGCAATAAAACCAAGAAAAAGACAGTTTTTTTTTTTTGCAGTTAGTTACACGTACTACATGAGCTATTTTAATAATCTGTACCCCTCGGCTATCAAGCCGCTCGTGAAAGTTGGTACCGTCGGTTCAACATAGCGACAGAATTGTCGGCGGACTTCTAAAACATAATACATGCTTCGAATATGTCTGGGGACAGTTTTCGTATGACAAAATGTCACAGGATCCTCGTAGAATAAAGAAGCACGCGTCAGACATTGTCTGCAAACTGTATTTTCGTAGGAAGTCTCAAGAGTATTCATCGTCGGGAGAAGGCGTGGTAGATTGCCCAAGACGTCGGCTCGCGGAGCTCTTCCGCGCGAGAACTGCGTCGGACGTTTGAGAAGCTCCCGGCTCCTGTCCAACGCCGCCGACGAAGCGAAACCTTCGGGTGCCCGTTGGCGTTCCAGCGCTTCCTCTATCCTGAACTATACCCTTATGGAAATTGGATTTCAGAAGAATGGGACAGTTCGAAATTCTATGAACATTGTATCGAGACATACAAAGCTTTCGATTCAATCTGGAACTTTCTTCCTGTAGGTTTCTCTCGATGGCGCAAGAGTAGCCTGAATAGGGTCAACTCTTTAATAAAGACGTTTATTCTCTCTCTCGGTGGCGTGTAGTGCATTTTCTCCCTGCGCTCGATTATAAGAGCACATATGACGAAACATTCGTACGTCGTAGGTAGATTCGAGCATTTCTCAGACGCGCAGACAAAATAATTGGTCAATTAATGCGCATTTTTTTCTCTTCAAATTCATTGCATGTGACAGACTGCCAAAACAGCTCCGCACATGCATTTATGTGCACTGCCGGACATTGTTAGCGCGAACACGGCATCGGCGCTTTTCAGCATGGGGGACATTCCTGCCAAACGAACGAGGGACATCTGGGAAACCAAAAGAGACTGCAAGAACTACGCAGTAACACCGGATAAGTAACCCCGTGTGGGTGTAGATGATCGAAATAAATTGAAGGTTACGTAATCTAGTCTGATTTGCAATAAATGATTACCGGTTTATTCTTTCCATCCACGAATATGTGCGAAGATGCTTGTTCTGCGTTCAGAAACATCACTCGCACGCTCGAAATCTGAAAATAGGAGACACCGGAGAACGAGTGCCCGATAAAAAGCTGCGGCGGCATAAGAAATAGTAAAAAGGAACACCTTTCACAACCCACGTACTTTGAACTATACGTTTTGAATGTTTTAAACCGCTTGTAAAGATGCACGATGGGGTCATTTTCATATAGTTACAGCGTGGGCACATTAGCATTATATAAGCGACCACCGGAATGCTGACGAACCTTGGAAAAACTCGTCATACATTCCTTTCGGTCGTTATTTTGCTTAGAATCGTCGCTCGTTTTTACACACCTGCTTTGGAGCTCAGGTTTGGGCATTAAATATAGCCAAGTTTTACATCGTTCACCGGTGAAAAAAGACACAGTAACTAAAGCAATTACGCTTTTACAGTGATTCTAAAGGAACATTCTCCTCGGTACGATGAAAATAATAAAAATTGTTTATCGTCTTTTCCCGCGAAGAGACAAAATGTACATTCGTTTTCTCATAAGGATGCACAGGACCACCGAAGAAGTAAGACTGGTTACTGTCTGCTTATACTTTCACGCGGGAAGTCGCATAAACACTAGCGCCAGTTGAACCTCTCGCGTGCATTATAATAACTTTATGGTATGAACAGTGTGACTGCCGCTTTACACTGGTGTGTTTAAATATAGCCGATGGTGTTCACGTGAAGTTGTGACGTAACCTCCCAACATGATGTCACGTGAGACTACATTCTCGCGTAATTAAGTGAAGACATTTTTCCGCTGAATTTAGCGGATACGTTTTAAACGCTGCATCGAACGAAAACATTGTGACGTCATGTGACATAGCGTCAGGTTCGACAGTGGCGCCACAATGTCACAACAGGGCGATTCTCCGCTAAACTAATCGGATACATTTTCTCGCTAAATTTAGCGGGTCACGACGTACACGAAACAAACAGGACATCCGTTGCGGCACGTCGCCAATAACGGCCGTGAAATACTGCCACTTGTAAGAGGACGTTAAGCCCTTACCGGCTCTGAAAGTGTGCGGTTAGTGACCATGAGGTGATGGACGTTAATGGCCGCGTTAGTCGCCACTTTGCGTTGACCCAATTACCTTTCTACGGCCGGGACAGAACACTGTTTTTAGGTTAGACTCCCCTCTATTTAAACGTGTATATAACAAGTTTCATCTTCGTATCGTTGCCGCGTAATTATCGAGTCTGGCGGGTTAACGACTGCCCTGCGATCGGAAAGACGCGTTGCCTATTCCAAAGCGTCTGGGCGATTCGGCCCCCGCCGATATGGGTCGTAAAAACTTGATTTCGTACCGAGCAAGTGCACACATTGTGATGTTCCCGAAAGAGTTATAGAGGGCAATAATACCGTCTTAATTAATAGTAGTTAGAACCTCACAAATGTACATACACTTTGTATTTCTAGTCCCGACATATTCTTTGCACTCGGTCCTGCAACTGACCTTCGAACTATTTTAAACTTTTTTCCCACCACAATTGAAAAAAAAAGCTTAATATTCTTGAGGAAAGTAAGAGCGTCGCACTCATGGCACGCATTTAAATTAACATTGCATCGATCTTATACAAGCGTTGTATTCCTAAGGGTGAAAACGGAGTCCCTTCCAGAAATCAAGAGAGTGAAAAAGAAGACAAATGGTCACATCGAAATCGTGGATTGCTGGGCTACTCGGCGATTGAATAACACAATAAAAAAAAATGCGTGCCTCGGAAGTTTCCCCAAATTTGTACCGTCATTTTAGCGCGTTTTGCATTATGTAAGTCGAATCAAAAGAAACTGAAAACATCAGCGCCTGGTGCGTACGTATTTTCGACTCGACCCTCGGTTCTATTTTTTTTTGCGTTAATTTTATGTTATTACGCGTCACCATGCGTCACCATGCGTCACCAACTCCACTCCAGCTTACGCTCCTCTATGGATTCTCTTTCAATCTTGCCTTCGTGTTCGTTTGTTTCTCTGCAGAGAGCAGGTTGAATTATAATTAAATTGCAACCTGACAACGTGCCAATCAAAACGCGTACTTGGAAGCAATATTAATTTTCTGAGGCTTATTGGTGTCAGTTATGTAAGACTGGTGGATAGGTATTTCAATCGCCGTACGAAGTCAGATGGGAACATTCGACGCACTACTCCGGAGGACGTCGGTTCACGGCAGCAATTTCCAGACTGTACGAGCGGCTTCTAGGAAGCGGGTCTTACTAAGAGCGCGATGTTTGCCCGCTAACGCGCGGGTGTCTGTGACATGTTTTCTCCGCTGCCACGCAAACCTGTTCGTCTCCCTGTGAAGTGTACCGGAGAATGGGACTCAGTGAGAGGATGCGAGCGTCGCAGATGACGTTTCCAACTAGATTGGGCCGCGACCTCTCTCAGAAAAAAAAAAAAAAAAAAAAAGTCAGAAATTTCTCGATTGTATCTGATGAACTCGGAGACGCTTCGAATGTGTTGCGAATGATCTTGGCCATGCTGCGCGTAACGTGGGGTCACATCAGGGGAACGTGACGTCGGGGAGCCACTTGACATGACGTCCGGATGTCATGTGTCACATGACGCCTTCATGATACGTGACGTCAAGATTTTCGCGTGGTACCGCGACATCTTGACGTCCCCATGAGACTATGGGCTTAAACTTTTAAGCCAATAACGATCATCTACGTGCAAAGCTGCCATCGGACGTAACGGTTTTCTCGTGTAGATGAGTGTATCAACATTATATACTGCATGTGTTAACAACTGCATCTATCTTTATTGCTGGGAGTTTCAGAGCGTGTCAAAGAGGTAAAAAAAAAAAAAAAGAAACGTTCAGCCTTTCCACTCTGGGAAGAAGGAAGAGCAGCGAAGCTGTACTATGGTGGGAATGAACTAATGGCCGGCCGCAAGTCGGCAAGCCAGAGTGGAAGGGCTGGAAAGGTTGCCACCATCTATGAGCAACGGCGACAACGAGACAACCGGCAAGCCAGTTGCCTGGTTGCCGCAGTCGCTTATAGGTGGCGGTAGTTGTCCGGAGTGTTGTGTTGACATTTATTTTCTGACGAAGACGATCCTGGGGAAACTAGCTCTTAACAGCTCCACTGTAAAAATACCAGCGACCTTAATTTCCAAAGTTCCATAACGCACGGATTTAAGAAGACATCGTTTAAATGTGTTTATAGAAGCACAACAGGCTCCTCTCTCCACGACACTGTCGTTTTGGGGAGTGAACAAATATTGTTTAATGACTTACCCCGCTCAGTTTGTCGCCCAGATTGTCGTCACTGATGCTGACGTCACTTGAAATCATGGTATCACGACACGAATTTGGCACATTCACATCACGGTGTTACTTAACCTGGCGTCTCATGACGTCACGATATCCAGCCGTGATTTCGCCTGATGTTATGACGTCACAAAACGTCAATTTCCGCGCAAAATTTAGAAGCGAAATGCTCGAACGGATGAACGGACACATGTCTGAGATCTGGGGTTCCCGGTTAAAAAGCTTTCCACGCTTTAATTAATTTATTTATTTATCTTCCTTTATTTATAAAAAGAAATACATTAAATAAACCATGGAATGTTTTCTTTTAATAATCGGCGACTCAGCGAAACCAGTTACTGCGTATGTTTTGAAGGCCAATTCGCCTAGTTAAAATTGTAAACGCTAACTCTCAGTCCAAAGTTTAAAAATTAAAAACTATGGGTTTTTTTTAAATAAGAAGTAGGAAAATTGGGCAGATCTAAAAGCACGTCGACCGATGATACGCATAAAGAAAGCAAGACCTGTTCTACTTCAGTGCCTTTTTTGAGATACGGAGAAATTAATCAGAATGTATTGGTATAGGGACTCGTGTTTCTGTTGACACATCAAGGGACAAAGCCTATTTTCAATCTGCCCATGTTGGCTGACATGTCCCACTCTATTTTACTTTTCATTTCTATCTTTCTAGACTGATTGAATTCGCGTCTGCCGTTACCGCTCTAGTATAAAGGCAGAAACACGAGTGCAAAAAGGGGACCGAAAATCGGACGAAAATTAAAACCTGCAGGAATTGTTTCGCGCTATTTTCGAGAAACGAGCGTATTTATCAGGGGCCTATTTGAAAAGATTGTTTCATTAGAATCGTATTTTTAGTTGCTGTACCGTGAAAATTCCACCTATATAAAAAGAAGAAAAAATATGCTGGCAGAAGAGATCGAGAACTTTCAACATTTTAAAAATCCGAAACTTTTAATTTTGAAAAACCACGGAATACTGAAAGGTCTCGACGTACCCATCAAAATATTCTGAGAAGTATCAGATGTCCGACGAAGTTTTCTAACGGGCCTGACGTACCCTTCATGAATTTCTTAATGGTGTGAGAAGCCCGTGATAGTTTCTTTAAAGGCCTGTGGGTCTGTCGCCATCTTTTCCGGAAAACCATGTTGACCCATCAAAATAGTTAAAACAGATCCGTGGCAGAGATCACGTTACCATTCAGGATTAATGCGTCGGGGAAGCCGCACGGCCATTTTGTGACGGGCGCCCGAAACGAATGGTCGCTCAGCGTCGGCTTTCCGTTCCACGCGCGACGTTAATTATTGCACTGTACGTTTTATAGACCGTTTTATCGTGGGTAACGCCATTTTGAATACTGTAGCGCGATCTAGCGAGCGTCAGGTTCTGCGGCCATGCCGAGTGGTTAGAAACGTTGGCGAAAGTGCTCTTCGGGGCGCCGCTCCCGTGTTGTGCGTGCTGTTGGGTGCTCCAATGTGCTGGGTATCCGACTTAAGGCGCGTCTTGTGTTCCTGGGTGCCGCTGATGGTGGCATTATGGCATCCGCCAGTGCGGCGATGCCGAGAAGAGCGGCACGTGCTGAATGCGCCACCGATAGAAATCGGAAGCGTGAGCACTCAAAATATTGTATCTGTTTAGAGCCATTGAATTTCCCTTCGGGTTTTTTGTCGTCTGCGTTCACATTCCCAAGCGCCACTGTCTGTACCATACATGAAGGAACTCCTGGTCGTTAGCGGTGTTTAAATCGACAGCGAACCTTATATACAATATTTACAGGCAAAAGAAGGACATCGTAAGCCAGGCGAAACGGTTGGAGCCGGCCTGCACCGCTGCTCCCGCTGCTCGTGAAAACGTCGGTCGATTTGCTCCTGCCCTGTCTTTTTCCCCCTGGCTTCTTCATCGTCTTCGAGACCGATGTGGAAGTTTTTACAATACATACGAACTAATTATGGCGCGTTCACCTTCATTTACATTGCTACTAAAACGTGGAACTCCCTACCACACAGCCTAACTGCCATGACATCATTCTATATCTTTAAACAAGCCATACGAGCACACACACTGTCTGCATGATTCAACAACAATTTCTATGCCCCCCCCCCCCCCTTGATTCATTCTTCTCTCCTACGCACACCTTTCACACAATCCCACAATCACACACACACACACACACACACACAAACACACACTGATATTGTATTTCTTTTTCCCTTGACTTTCTAGCTTTTCTACTATCTCTTTTCAGTTGGTTTTATATTTTGATTATGTACATACCGCAATCATGTTTCGTTTTTTTATTTTTTTCTCCAATTTGTTTCTCTTTTATATATAATGGTGCCAACTTGATCGTTGACTAACCTTTATTACCAAGGGGTCCCTTCAACAGTTTTCTTAGAAAACTTTTGGCCCTCCGTCTGAATAAGTAATTATCTAACATCTTGTTTACTGATAAAAACACATATTGACTTGACTTGACTTAGGTGCAGTACACCGAGAATACGTTCGGCATTTCGTGTTGTCCACAACAATTAAATATAATCTGAACAAAAACGCGCGAATAAAGAGCACTGCAGGGAACGATCGAAGGCAGCTCACCTCCGGCTTGAGGATTTTTATAAAATTTTTAATTGAGGATCCTGTGTCGACGAGCGTGTCATTTGTCTAGAACTGAAAACAACAAAGTCGAGATGGGCCCATTGACGGAGCGGGTCGATCAATGACTCAACGACTCGAAATCAATGCGTGAGCATGTCTCAACAATAGAAATCGCAGCTTTTTTTTTTTTTTCAGCTACGCTATGTTCCAATTTGCAAAATAAGAAGAACCCAGTCGCGTTGTGACGGTCAACGTAAGTTCACGGCTCTCCGTTATCGCGCAGGAGGACACGAGTAAGAAAAACCGATAGAACTATTTTTTGGACAATTTTTAAGCTACACACGGCGGCGGAAATCAGCCTTCAACTAAGCGTCGTAGATGATGAAATCGAGTAAATGTTACCACTGCAAGATATCAGCATTAATATAAATTAACTTACGAAAAGTTACAAACTGAAACAGCGATTCTCACTAGAAAACTTGCACCCACCTTGCGTGCGTAGCTCATGTTCATCGACTGCACAGCGGTAAGTTTGGTACGCGCTCTATCCACGAAATGTTCCGAGCACACTCGAGAGAATGGCGTCGGGAAAAAATATTTTCAGTTTACGAACGCAACCCATTGCCGCCGAAGGTTTTGGTCACTTAGAAACGATCGAGTTTGAAGACATTGCAGCCGCAGTCGCTTTGTCTGATCCCGTGCGCAGAAGACATATCTATCAAATGTAGGAGGACATCTCTATCAGATGTCCTCCGATAATATTCTGCGCTTTCGGTGGTTATTCGAGCAGCCTATTACCGGACAATGATGTCGCGATGACCAGGGGATTGTCGTCATTGATTCCGCTAGATCTAGTTACATCTGGAAGTAATATAAGATAGAGGAAACCGTCAAGAAAACAACCGAACTTGGAGAAACACACTCGTCCAAGGCCTTCATCCTGGTCATTTGATCGTTCCTAACCGCTCAGTAAGGAGGAAAGCGCCGGTAGCCCTTTCCTCTTTTTTTTTCTTGCCCTCTTTCATTAAAACTTACTATACAGCCTGAAGTTATTCAGCCTCAATGGGCGTCTGGTGTCTCAGTTGCAGATGTGCAATTTAGCCAGTGCAGTACAACTGCTAGTCTGGGGTCTCTTACGGGCAGCAAGCAGTAGTGATACACGACCGCGCGCCGGTACAATGCTCATCCAGATCGAAACGGGCAGGGCTGAGGATTATATTCAAGATCCCAAGATCCAGAGTTCTGCAGCGCGAGCTTTCGCTACACCGGCTCTAAGCTGAGGTGCGCTAACCAACTCGGCCACTAAACCTCCTTCTCACGCGTGGGATCTACATCCTAAAGAAGTTGAGTGTGTGGATAAGAAAGAATGTCTCACAACACCCCGTTTCTTGCGTCATCTTGGTTCGTCCGGCTTCAGAGGCTCGTCCAGCGAGCGAAAAAGACACCGGAGTCGCCAACGCGACGGCGCCAGGGACAACACCGTGACCATGCTCAGAATTTCGTCGACGGCGGTGGATGTTAGTTTCGCGTTCGTGGTTTTCGCAAGACGTGTTACTGACAGTGTGCGTGCGTGCGTGTGTGTGTACGCGCGCGTGTGTGTTTATGTGCACGCACGCACAATTGCTCGGTTTTAAGAGTTGAACTGCCGTACATCTCAGAAATTTACCCAGCCGCATTGCGAGTAGTAACTCGAAAGATACTCTTGCCGACAATAGAACTCGGTTTCATTATTCGTTTTTTTTTTTTTCAATCCGTGGGGCGGAAAGTGCGCGCACTATGTAGTGATGACGCACCGTGCACCGACACACGGATCGTAGCTTTGGGTTGTGGAGAATGTTAAACGAAGGCTTGTACCTAGCAGTGACGTAAGAATTTTCGCTGTTTTCTATTCATTTCGAATTTAATCGAAAATTTGTTGGTTGTCAAAAATTAAGAACTTTGGCTAGGTGGCGCAAACCGCCGCCCGATTAAGAGGGTTCAGCCTTGTCCATCCCTGCATCCACCTATTCATTCATATCCATTCATCCATCCGTGACACGCCGACCCCTGTGACGAAATTTGTTACCACTTCGGGACCATTTTTGATGCATGGATTGTAAAAGACGGTAAAGACACCTGGCGAATACGCATTCCAGGGGCTCGAAATTGGTTACCGCGAGAGCGAAACCGAGATCTAATTTGCCTATCGCGGGGTAAGCGAAGATTTTGTTCGCAGACGGTTTGTCTGCTAACGTGCGCGAAAAAATGGGGTTATTCTGCTACGAAGCGCCGTACGTCGTCTGCGAAAACAAGTTAATCGTCTGCTGCGAACCGAGCGCCGCGGAGAAGTGAGATCGTACGCAGCTTCTGGAGGCGACGAGGTGCCACCAGACGGGAGGCCGGAGGAGACTTCCGGTTTGGAGAGACAAACGTTTAACGATGATAAAAAAACCATTTAGGTAGGAAGAAGAGGAAGCGACACACCGGCTCAAGCCAGCCAAACGAGAAAATCCCATGTGATGTCTTGAAGTAGACGCTGAAACTGCGATCGTCTGCAATATTACGTTGGAAGCCATTGGCAACTCGCGCTTCGATTGCGGAATCTCGAGTCGTTCTGTTGCCGTACAATAGCCGACATTGACCGGTGGATGAAGAAGCACCAAGGACAAGCCCGTCAAAGGTAGCGAGACCTGTCTCGCTATTTGTACGGCGGTGAGACGTTCTCCCCAAAATACTGCCCGATTGCAACCCTCACAAACTGCTCAAAAATGTCTCGTGGGTTGATAACACGCGGGGTCATGGCGCCACGTCCAATCAGCAGTCGAGAACGCTCTCGCATTTCCCCTTGACAAAACTCGGACACGCAGGCATCGTATATTTACGCCATGAGATCTTAAACTGTTCAGAAGGACCCGCGGTGCTTCAATTAATTTCAAAGTCTCCCGCTAGTTTCTTCCGAGGCTACGAACCACCGACGACGGAACATACGCAGCCTTATATAGTGGCTCTAATACGCTCCACTGAAAACCCGGCCGCTTTCATAACGCACAACCCGTGCGCCTGGCAGTGCGATAATTTGGAAACAGGTGGCGGTTAGTGCCGTCCCCGCTATTTTTAAGCGACGGAGAAAGCGTGGGGAAAGGCCGGGGAGGGGGAAGCGGATGAATCGTTTTTTGCACTCTGTCTTACACTCTCCCAGTTCTTTACGAGCTGCGCAGCTGGCGAGACCATATTCAGTTTTCGATTCTTCCGCACCGTAGCGGAACGCCACCAGCCATCCCAGCCAATCCCGCGGTGTGAACGTACCACGGGACTGGGCGTCGCTGCAACCCATCCGAAGATCACGTGACGCTCACGAGGCGTCTGATTGGCTGGGATTACTGGTTATAGCGTCTGGTGCGGTCCAATCGTATATATTCGCGCTCCGTTTTGCCGCAGGGCGCACTCGTGTCGCGAACCGGTGGGACCCAATTGGGCGTCCAAATTTTCTCGTGTCACCGAGGAAAACGTCGATTTCGCGTGCGACGCTTGCGCGAATTGTTTTTTTCTCCCCGCACGGCGCATGTGCCGCGGGACTAATCCTGTCCTCGGAAACGAATTCGTATAGCTCGCGTGTTGGGATGGGTGGGGTTTGCGTGCTTGAGTTCGGGGGGTCACAGCCGCATTTCAATTTCCGCGCGGAAGAATATTTATGCGTGGAGTATACGCTTTCGAAAATTCTCCGAGGAAGAAATAAATGTTTGTAAAGTCAATGAAAGGTTTGCTCGATTGATTGATTGCACTGCCGAATCTGTCGTTGAGAGCTTCGGGGAACAAAGAGTGTTTATTATGTTCCCGCCATCTGGCTATGTTCAATCGTCCTTCGGCGGGCTTATGACCCAAAGGCTGGATATCATTAGCTATGAAGCGATAATGCGTTTCCTAAGCTGTGAGTGTCTATATGTACGGTCTCTGCACTAGGTGGAATCAGAATACGGACAAACTAACGAGCTAAGGAATAAAGGGCGTTATTAAGCTGCCCCTCTCTCGAATGGTGCTACCAACGTTGGATCCCGCCTGCACGCTGCTTGATTGCTCGGCGATTCCGAGATCCGTGGAGTCCAACGTACAAATTAGTTTTGCTTCGTTCCTAGGTCGAAAGAAAAAAAAATCAGCGTGAAACGAAGCGGTGCGCTCGTCGGTAACTTGAGTCTGGACGTAATTTTTTTCTCCGTATATGCGCGAAAAAAAGTGGGTTCGAAACGCAAAATTAATTGAACCATGCACAAACACGAAAGAAGAAGAACGGGCTCAAATTTTAATCTATTTTAACGTCACTGGTTTAGATGCAACGATTTCTCGGATGATTAAAAGAAAAGAAAGGAAAAGAAAAGAGAGCGACACGTTACTTATATGTCGTCGGAAATTTATCCTGAAAGTGAACAATGGGGTTTAACCTCGCGAAGAGACCGAGGCTATGAGGGAAACTTGAAAGACGCAGCTGCGCTGCTCACGCAGGGTGCGGCCGCAATGACAAATGTTGGGCTCGCCTCGCGAAATTCTAATTTCGAACGCACATACTTAAAATTGGGCACGCGAACGTAGGTTTTTGTCTATTTTGTCAAACCTCAAGTAAGAGGTGTCACAATATTAAAAAATGGAGCAAAAACGGCGGCCCCGTGAATTTCCTCCGATATATACAGGATGTTCGTCGTGAGCCAACTTGGTTGTGAGGTTGCTCCCGTATGGTCATTGTTCTTATATTTCGTTAAAAACATTAATAATTGCGATTGTCTCGCTTGCTCATCGCCAGCCGGAAGCGCGCTCATAAACCAGTGTGCAAACGACAAACAGGCTGGTGTCGGACATAGGAAATAGGCACGACCTCCGATTTTGCTTTATTTTAACGCGAAAGCGTTGAGGAGCTCGTGTCGCAGAAGAGCCCGGCGTCGGGGGCGTGGCAAAGAAAAGCAGGCGTTGGTGGCGTGACGCGAAAATCTCGATTCGTCGATAGGGTCATGACGTCACGGTCACATGACATCGCGCAGGAATTTCAAACAACGCTCGCGTGAAACGCGACGTCACGCGTGGAATGAAAGTGATTAAAAAACGACATGTAATGCGAATTAAAGGTCGCCGCGTGTCTCAAATAATTTCGCTTTATAAAGAAATTTCGTTGCCTTAAAGAAAAATTTGAAGACTTTTAGGCGCGATTCGACCCCACGATCCTTCGGCTGCGAGCCAGACACGCTACTGACTAGGTCACACTAGGCACGATTGCACGGCGCACGAGAAGGCGATGGGAAGAAAACCCATTGGCGCCGTCGCGTTTGTTTTTTATATTTCATTATTTTCGTTTTGAGCTATGAAAAATATAGGCGAGGCTTCTTGCGAAACTACGTTTCCATGGCCAATTTCAGGTTCAACTTTGGCAAGCCGTGCCAAGTGCATCGGTCCTTGTATACATAACGTGTACACATCCAGCGCCCTGTACGTAACACAAGAAGAAGCGCTGCGGGCATGACGAGACAATTATCTCCGGAAAAGTTTGAAAATATGACGTCATCTGGATCAAAAGACACGATAGAAAAACAAATTTTATCTATGCACCGAGGTTTACCTCAACCTAATATTAATCGATCCAAGAAATACCAATTTGGACACCTGTACCATTTACCTTCGTGAGAAAAAAAAAACTTTAAGAAAAACTAAACAATATTCTCTTTCTCGCGGATACGTTTTTTTCCCTGAAATTATTGCTAGAGGCGCCCACAATGTAATTTTCTTTCCGCTCGATGAATATTATGCTTAGGTTGAGATTTTGTATTGCTCTCGTATCTTTTGGTCCAGGTGACGTAATGTTCGCACGCTTTCGTATTTTGTCACCGCCGCTAGCTTCACGTTCTCAGGGAGTTCTAGCTTTCTGCGATGCTTAGTTTACTTCTGAGGGCCGAAAAACCGCGTTAAGTTAGTTTGTTTTTGTTTTTAAGTTAAGTTTTAAAGTTTTGCATGCACCGATAATCTGCGGAAATTAAGCTTCGAGTCGGTTTTGTCAAGATCGTGGAAAACCAAAACTTCCCACATCAAAATCCCCGCAACTACGCCGGAAGTGACGTAGTGCGGGGATGGTGCTTCGTTCCGACTTGGCTATACATCCCCGCGCATAGATCTAGACACTCCCATGAAAAAAAAAAAAAAAAAAACGCGATAGGATTGTTTTTTTAATAGAACGAACGACATTTGGATTTCGTCTTGGCGTGCATGCCCTCTACAAGTTTTAAAATGAAATCTCTGTTTCATCCGCCCCTTGTGCCATTCTCTTTGTCCCGCCCGCTTTTAATGTAAAGCTGCAGCATTGACACGGGCTCTTTGCGCGGCTGCGAAAACAGCCGCCGTCTTAGGATGTCTCTGGTTGGACGCCGATCGAAACCCATTTCTACCTCTGGACGCAAACAGCTCCGAGTGTTTGTCTCAATCCTTCCACTCACAGAGAGTGAGTCGAAACTCTCAAGTTACATGTGCTTTTCAACGCTACGCGCCAATCCCAATTATATATATATATATATATATATATATATATATATATAAATTAATCTTACTTTTTTTCTGTTTCCCGCCTCCACGCACACACCTAAACGTCAATACTACACTCGGGGAAACCTTTCTGTGGCAACGGAGCCAAAGCTAGAGAGCTGAGGCACGCCGTTTCACTGCGCAGCTGAATATAGTCCAAGCAAACTAATTTGCTCGGCGTAACAAAACCAATTAAAAATATTAAATATGTTTTCAATTTTTTTATTGTACATTGTTAGTATAGCATTAGACAGCATGTGCCCAACTTATAGTTTTTACCTCTTTTGAGTTTTATTGGTTTAATTTCGCCGCTGTTTTTGTATACCCGTGGTCACCTCAGAAGTTTTGCGCATTGTTTATACGCGGCGCAAAATAGTTCTTACGAGATTTGGTTGTTGGAGCAAAAAGCGACCCTCTTGGCGTTTCTTCCTTGTACGTCTTGACAAGGTAACAAATATCTAATCTAAAGTTCACCTATATATGTATAAGCAGATAATTTCAGGATCCGCCTATATAAGTGGATCCTGAGATTATCTGTTTATGGTGATAACTCAATCTACGGCCTTTTAGCATCCTAAAAAAAAATGAAATGCCGAAATTACACTCGTGGACGGCCCATTTTCCCATTAAAAATATTATCAAAGATCGTGACGCGACCCTCATTCTGCGTCTTGGATCAGACACCAGAGGGCGTCGTCAGTCGCATTTTCAAACAAATGCTGCGCTACGTTTCCTGCACCCAACATATATCTTTTTTTTTTGTCAAAATATAATGCACAACGTGCCTAAGAAGAGCAATGTCAGTAACTTTCGGAATCTCCGCGCAATTACCTATTTTCATTGGTCCAATGTTGTGAAGGTAATGGAGACCTGAGGATGCCCCCCCCCCCCCCCCCCCTAAAAATATAAAGGAAATAGTGCTCGTGATTTTCTATTTGTGCAGTTTACAAAATCGTCTTGCCATCCAGAACAGGCCATTTTTATTGACTGAAGTCCAACAAACAATATGCCAACTAAAACGAGCCTCTACAAACAACACTTGAGTGCCCCTTTAAGAGGTTTTGCGGTACACACTCCTAAGGTGTCTCAAGTGTGTGAAAGGACCTTAGTGGTTAGTTCTGAAGTTTAGTATTTTGTTTCAGCTGCCACCGCTAAGGCGTAGGACGAGCGCTCGGCAATGCGTAGTTTGTTTTTCTGATAAGAAACACCGTGCTCCATTTTTTCTTTTTTCTTTTTTTCTAAGCGCTCGGGAGATACGTACATTTTAAGACTCTACGTGGCAAGTCAAGGAAGAGCATCGGACGCGCACCGGTGAATGACTCTGATTATTTATTTAGGCCACTCGGGGATAAGTCTGGAGAGGAACCGAAATGGCATTTATAGGGCGCCGTCTGCAGTTATTTTTTGCTTAGCTCGCTGCGTACCTCGACCAATATTGGAGCTCCCCAACTGGATGTTTTTGGAGGCTGGCACTTTGCCTCAGGGTCGCCGAGGTATAGCTCCGATAAGTTACTAACGACTTCATTTATTCTTGCTGTTTTACAGAAAGCAACGATTGTAACCTGCTCGCGCTACTTTCCGAGCTTTCAATAGCTTCTAATAGTATACCCATACGTGGCGACCGTTCACCCTAGAGCCACTAAATGAGCTGCGCTTAGAGTATCGGCACTTCGCTCCCCGACATTGTTGTGGGCGCCGCTATTTTTGGTGCTTGTGCAGAGCAGACGCAGCTGCCGATCGTCATAATTCAAAAGTGCGAGTTCGTCAGCATTAGATTCAGTGGTAGGAAGCTCACGTAATATTGCTTCGCTTTGTCACAAACTGTTTGAACATTTGTGCATTAACGGAAGAGCGTTTCCTGTAATTTCAGATAAAGCTTCAGATAACTGGCAACCGTGATTTTAAGACGCAATATGGCCAAGTGTCGTTACTCTGAAGAGTAGCTTATTTAGTGGCACTAGTTCACCCGAGGTGTGTCCTCAGCGCGATGCTCTCTTCTTCTTGGCATATGCACTAAAAGCGCTTCACGATGTACAGGCCACCAGCGCAAAGATAACCAAGCTTATTCTCGCTGAACAAAAGGAACAACGTGTGTGGCGAGAAGATCCGAGTGAAAGGGGGACGCTTTGTCCAGCTTGTTTTCCCCACGAAGATCGACGTTGACCCACGTGCGAGGCCCGAGGACCGCAATTATTTCGTCGTATTCCTCGATCGAGCGCCGGGCACAGGTCGGATAATAGCTCCACGTCAACGTTTCGCTGATGCTCCTCTTTAATTCGGCGTTTCACCGACTGAACACGAGCGTCAACCAAACGGTGACAAAACGTCAAAAAGACAAAAAAAAAATCATTCGTGATGTTTTTGTATAGTCACGAGGGGTTTTATTTCTCAACTTAGCCGCTAGAGGCGCCACGGGTGGATCCATTTCACCAAAAGCATTTGCTAAACAAGGTCCTGTACTTACTGAAATTTTACGAAAAAAAAAAACACAAAAAAAAACCCAAGGACAAAAACAAAATTGCGCGACGATCACGCGACGTGTGGAGTTCAGACAGCGTCAGCAGTGCTGGTTATTCGACGATACGACGATGACGATCGATTGACATTGCGACGATTGTGCGCCATACTGTGATTTGATATTGACATGACGATGCGTTGATTTGGCGTCGCTACACGTTGTTGATGAAGAAATGATTTTTAGGCTTGACGTGTTTCCCCGCCCTCATTTAGCGGAGTAACTTAATTGCTGCATAAGTTAGGATGATGATTCAATCGATGCAAAGGTGCAGGCGAGCTGGACAAGAAGGGCAATAATAGTGCCCGGAGAAAGCGAGCAAGGGGGACGAAGGACAAACGCTAAAAATGGAGGTGTCCCCGGTTCGATACCAGGGCCAGGCGGATGGTTTTCGTTCGCGCACCAGTCACCTAGCTGTATTTGGAGATTTGTGTTTGTCCTTTGTACCCCTTGTTCCCCTTCTCCGGGGATTATTATTGCCGTTGATGCGTAAGTCACATGACGTGTATTTTTCCGCTAAATTTAGCGGGGAAACCGAGTTGATACATAGGTCACATTATGTAATTTTTTCCGCTAAATTTAGCCGGGTACAGGAATTTGTTTGTAGGTCCCGTGACCTCAGGTCACGTAACATCAATATTCCCGCCAAATTTAGCGGGGAAACTGAATTGGTGCATGGGTCACGTGACGTCAATTGTTCCGCTAAATATAGCGGAGAAACTTTTCGTTTACGTTCAGGCCGTCGAAAAACCGAGGAACGGGCCACTAACGGAACTTGACGCTGTAAAAGTGAAAGGCAACACAGGACAATGCGACGCCTTGTTCTTAGTTGCCTCTCACCTTCTCTCCCTGCGTTTTAAATTTGGCATAAAACCTCAGTATGCATCAGTACCAATAATAACCCTACTCGCAGTGGTAACCCAGCAAGCGAGCTATGTGTAGTCAGGCATCTGTGCCTACGAACCTGGATATATAGGGTGACTGAAATAACCAGGCTGGCTCAAAAACTGGCCGTAAAAATCGGAGCCTGCACGAAGCAATCTAAACTTTTCTTCGAAGGTGTATTTCACGAGTCGGTTTTATTTTTTAAAAATACAAAGCATAGCATCCTTTCTGTAAAAATATAAGGCCAAAAAAACGAATTGAGCGGCGGGGCTCATTTGGCGCACGTATTGCGCGCTGTGACAATGACCATATTGCTCCAAGCTATATATATAGCTCGGAGCAATATGGTCATTGTTACTGTTTTGCCACAAAACCCTTAACAATCGTTATTTCTTCGTAGCTTCTCTTCACCCTAGGATCTAGAGTCACTCACGGCTTAAGAAACGAGGGGCGTGGCTTATTATTTTCGGGCTTTTTGCTTCGTAATTCCTTATTGTGCGTCCTTATTGCAGCGCCCTCGCGGTGCCACAATTTCACGGGTAGCGAAATTATCGTAAGATTCACGGGACACGCTGGGCCCGCTGCGGGTGACAATACATACTTACAATACACATGTGCACACAGCCGATGCACATGCGAATGCGCCACGCATGCGCAGACGTAGTAGAAGGAGGACCCTCGCGGACGCAAACGACCAAACATGCTGCCAACGACGGAAGGTAAAATAAAAGATACGTGTTTCTTTATATTACTTAATGAAACCGACAATAAAGTAGGGAGATGCTGCTTTTTGTAGAAACAAAGTCCCCCACAAATGGAGAAAAAACGTGCCTTTCTTTCCGGTTTCCGGGAGGGAAATTCGTCTGGGGCTGCATTCTCACGACCGAGATAACGAAACTGGGAAAAATGACACCCGTCTTTTTTGTTCGGTGTTAATATATTTTCTAGTTACGTTTTTGGTGAAAAAAAAAAACAAACAAACAAAGAAAGTGTGGGATACCACGGCCACGTTTCTGACTTACGACTCGGTATGTTTTTTTTTTTTCTTGCCTTTACGACGATAAAGCGGAGAAGGCAACGCCATAATGGCCGTATTAAAAAGGAAGGAGTCGGTAGAACGAGGAAAAAATGGTGTAAACTCATTTTGATGTGAACACACACACACACAAAGAGAAGCGAAACCATATAAAAAAGCAGGGTTACACAAAGCACTGAAGTAGCACAAAAGCGAAAATAGAGGGCGCTGTTTGCTTCGGTGTCCGCGGCTATTGTTTATTTGGCTCCCGGCTTTAGAATCGAAAACGAGCCCAGACCGATGATTTTTATTATTATTATTGGCTCATTTACTCGAATGCCGTTGAAGTATTATCCGGGAAACGGGGGGGTATTCTGGAGACTGGCTTAATCGGCGGTTATTGCAGGTCCATTCAAATACCAGAATGGATAGTGTTATGTATTTCTAATATAGGAGTGCGTGCTAAGGATAGGAAAGATTATCAGGGTGTAATCCGCGTATTTCCACTCGACGGATTTTGTGTTTTGTAAGACGCAGATTCCGGATTTCTGCGGTGAAAGGCTGGGAAACACTCCCCCGCTTCTGGAGCGCAACTAGTGTTTCGATTAGTCCGATGCATCGTGTAAATATATTTTTTCAGTCATTGAAGTGGGACCATTATTATATTAGACAATCAGTTACTTCGTTTATTGTGGGAACAAATATCGTTTTATTGTTTTACAACATTCCAAAATTATGAATATTATAAGATTGTGCATCTGGGGAACATGATTCCTGGGATTCGTAGAGCATTTGCTCCGTATAACTGGTCACCTATAGCAGTCGAAATGTACCGGGTGATTCAACCGACGCTTATCGCCAACGACAACCTCAGAAACGCAAGGAATGGCTTTTAGGCCTGCGCTTCTTTCCTCTCGGTTCATTCTTGGGGCGTCATTTAAAGGGACAATGAAGACGATTTTATTTAATTTTTTAAATGGTGTTTTTAGGCTTCTTGGGAACCTGGCATACTGCCCAATTTGTTATAGGCATTTGTGACGCGCATTTCTGTACCTACGAAAGAATTGAAGAAACCGAAACTGAACTATCTGCATTCTCATTTTTGGGCCTCCAAAAACGGAGGTGACGTAGGAGTGACGTCACAAGTGAATAGTCGGTACCGGTAGCATTTCGGGCATCGAGACTCTGGTTACCGCGGTGGGTTGCGTGGGTTGGTTTGGGGCAAAGTTACGTAGGACGTAACTTTAATTTTTATTTCTGGTTCCGTCGGACGTAACGCTAGACACTGCGATTTTTATTTCGGGTTCCGTCGGACGTAACGCTAGACACTGCGTTAACATTCACTGCGCGAGATCGTACACTTACGATAAAATGCAAAGTCTCCTAATGTTGTATGAAAGATAAACACCATTTCATCCATGGCCGCAGAGTTATTGAAATTAAGCAAATAATAGTCAACACATAAATACACTTACCGTGATTCGTCACCGCTTCGGTGGGGACGGTGGGGACTCATCGCGCGTTGCAACGGAAGGAATAGCGTCCTTCCTTAACCGGGGTCGCTTCACACCTACGCCCAGACTCCGGCTAACCTGAAGGTTCTGTTCAAAGTCTCCTGACCGAAAATGTAGCGAACAAATTCTGACGCCATTGCCGAGACCTCTGCGCAAGACAACGCTGTTCAACCAGAGACTTCGCAATGCTTCATCGCTTGGGAGGAGGTGAAAACTAGCGTCGCCCGAACGGCTCTTCAGTGGACCGTTAGAACATCCTTCAACAGCGCACAAATTTGGCATGACTACCGCTTTGCAGAATCCCTCGAGTGCCGTGTTCCTAAAGTAAACACGGCACCGACATCTGAAACCAGAACCAAAAGTCTCGCGCGTGTTCCGCGCTGTGTTCTTTATTTTATATATTTGGTTTGCCCATTGTTGCTCGTTGCCCGTTTCGCGTGCAGTGTAGCAAAGAAAAAAATAATTATGGTGTTTTATTTACGGTTTGGTTATCATTTTCGGTTCGATTTATAGTTTTGATGGTTATTCAAGTGGAATTAGAACAGTGTTCATAAAAACCACGAACCAAAGCGTGACCGAAGGCACGTTTCTCGTTTCGACCAATCGCTGACGCGTCTCTTGTGACGTCACGCCTCCGGGCCCCGCAGGGTCACGTGACCTCCGCTTCTGCTGGTTTCTCCCGCAACGCTCGGGGCGTCGCCTCGATCGATCCCGGTACGATTATTACCGCGACTGTTTTTTGCGCGGCACACAAGCGCCGGTTTCGGCTGAAATTTGGGCAACTTGGCCTGAGACGTGCCGGGAACCCAGTTCAATCGCCAAAAAAATATCCGAAATTGCCTTCATTGTTCCTTTAAATCCGCAAAATCATCGACCGTGTAGCCATAATAAGATTACCTGGACTCGCCACGGCATGTGGTTCTTACCCCTTTCAAACGCCGCTCGCCATTTAATTTCAGGAAACGCCTTCTTCGCGCTATTTGTTCTTGCAAAAAAAAAAAAAAATATATATATATATATATATATGTGTGTATATATATATATATATATATTTTTTTTTTTTCAAGAACAAAAGAGTGCGAAGAAGGCGTTACCTGATATATATATATACAGTTTCTAGAAATTCGCTAAAATAGTTAAAAGTACTCAATGCACACTAATTGTATTCTCGAAAAAGAAAAGCGTGGGCTTTCGATGTACACACATTTGTGTACGTGGCATTTTTTTTAAAGGTTATTATATTAGCGATTACAGTGTATATATACGTCTACAAGTTTCGCAACAAAAAATTTTCTTTCCATTTTGATTTTTGGGTGCACGTATCACACACTACATTTCACTCCAAAGCCCGACCTCAACTAATGCTGCGAGTCGACAAAACTAATCCAGCAACGACAAGAAAAAAAAATTGTCACTGCTTTTTTTTTGTACGTTTTCTGTCGCGGGCTTAAACCAGTCACGCACAATGAACACACCGTGATCGCGCGCCTTTTTTTTAGCTATACCAGCACCTCCTAGACAGCTTTCAAGCCTGCGCGTCACGTGACATGACGTCATGTCCGGGAGGCCGGCACTCGCATCCAATCTGCGCCCGTGCAGGCCTCCCGGACGTGACGTCATGTACCATGGCGCGCAGGCTTTGAAAGCTGTCTAGCAGGTGCTGGCTGTAGACCAACTCAACTCACTTCTGGCCAGTGGGGTGGCGCTGCTGTCGGCACCCGCATGCGCAAATGTTTCCCGCCTCCCAAATTTGGCTTCTGCGCAGAAGCAGTGCCCACACCTGCTGTGGGCAATGCGGGCTCGTTTCGAAACACTGTGTCGGTGTAGTGATAGCAACCGCGCTAAGAAGACGTGTGTGGTGACGACGCAATTTTGGACGTTGCTCGATGATTGACTCCGCCGAATCCTTGTTTCGGCTGAGGTCAGACTTCAAAAAAAATTAAAACGGAGTATATGCAGAGAAAAAGCGGTTGCATTAGATACATAAAAAACACTAAATGTTAAAAAAATGATAATGACGCGATCCAATTTACAGTGAACAAAAATTCAAAACACTAGAATTTTCATTTTACTCTAGAAGCTACTTGGAACGGAACTTTAACAGGTTATTAGTTTAGTTGGAAAACAGAGAACAGAGGCAAGTTACGAAACAAAATAATAATAATCCTACGTTATGCGCATAGCTCACGATAAACCAAATTACGAGAGTTTTTTTTCTTTGTTGGTTTTTCTCGAGGGAACTTCGCACTCCTAGTAATTTGTTCTCGCGTACAGTATATCATTTTCCCCCCAATTGTATTTTTCTAATTTCGCTAAAGTCTCGTAGCAGCGGCGACGACGATAATATATTTAACAGCGACTGTAATCCTTCACGAACGTCGTAACTTCGCTTCTTTTTTTTTTTTTTCTTTAAGTATGCGGCACTCGAGACAAGAGCTAGCGCTGTTCGCGTACTTGAGTAGAAGAAGGAATACTTCGCTCTTCCGGCGAGCAACGGCGCTACTATAAAGAAACTCGTTTTAACGGCCGGAAATGCTCTCTTATCTCTGCGAGCGCTTTTTTAACGGCCACGTCGTTGCAACCGTTCTTTGATCGAAGCCGTTGTAGCGCTGCTTCACTTTTCAGATTGAACCCCCCCCCCCCCTCTTCCTTTCACTCTCTCTCTCTCTCTCTCTTTCTTTCCTTACTTCTTCGCCTTCTTCGTTCTTGTCGCTTTCTCTTCGGCTTCTATGCTCGCACGAGTCGCATAAAGACGCAGCCACACTGTTAGCACATCAAGCAAAAGACAGTTTGCACAGAGTGTCTGATCTGCCCGCAGAGAAAACGTGCGAAGAAAACGTGCTCTTCGAACGCGCGTGGGGTGTGTCCGAAGATAATCCCGTCAACGCGTCTAATGGCGAACATCGCGTCTTCGGTGTGATATACTGAGCCGCGTGGCTGCGGCCGTAGAGAACAGCCTGCCTTCGCGTCTCTCGCGGAGGAAGATAGAGCTCGCTTATTACCTAATTGCAGCCACGTTGATGTTAGTGCCACCAAACGAGCTACGGGTCTAGTGCTAGCGTGAGCACGCCAGTTCTCGTCTAAATCTCTCAGCGGCTCCGCCGTTTTATGGCGCGTCGGCTTCGTCGCATTGCTTTGAAACTCTGCACGCAAAGCACGCTTTACAGGAGCCGGCCCAGGGCGCGTTTCGCGCGCACCGAGTGATCTCTCCAAAAAGCATTTCCACGCCGAAGAAAAAAAAAAAAAAAAAAGACAGCATTATAAAAGTAAGTATCTAAAAGAAATGCGCTCATGTAGATTTTTAATTTTTTTTTTTCGTACGTTGACTCGTAAATTTTTGTAAGAGGCTGTGGAGCCTTAACAAAAAAGCTGGAAACTCGGCATGCCCCGAGTTTCTTAAAACCTTTATGTAGGCGACAGTTTAAGAAGCGAGGGCCGTGGCGAGTCGCTGGCATGTTATTATCGCTCCGCCACTAATCAGGCTGTGGAATTATTGGATAAGAACACCGAAGAGCCAATCACTAAGCGAAAACATAATGAGCCATCGTCCTGCGTTTCTAGTGACCTTATGCACAAAAGGGAAGGGTATGTAAGTTCACCTTTCCGCGCTTGAACACGAGGAATGGAAATCACGGCAAAAACGGTAAAGGGATCACGGCGAATGATGAAGCTGCAGAATACAATTAGAAACAAATAAATACAATGTAGGCGGGGACAATGAGAGTGACGTTTCGCTTGCGCATTGATCCTGGGTACATCGCCTTTTTTTTTTTTCTTTTTTTTCAGATATTACCATTTGTACCTCAAAAACCGTAGTAAAAAAAAAAACAGTCCGGTTGCTCGTGGAGCATTACTAATAGTAATTTCCTCCTTTATTTAGATAATTAAGATTTATATAGGTGCATTTTAAAGTAGACACCAGTTAACTTATCGAGACTCCCATGTTTGAAACGCTAAAAGCGGCACTTTTTCCTTAGATAACCAAATCTTGTAAAAACCACTTCGCGCGGCGCATGAACAATGCGCAAAACTTCTTGTGTTTGTTATTGTTTTCTTCTTCTTGACGTCATAACGAGTCAAAGTCGTAATTTGAGGCTCGTTATTCGTTAAGATTCCTTTTATTGTTCGGCCCTAATTGGCTATCACCCGTGTTTTGAACAAAAGTAAAGTCACAAACTCTTTTTTTTGTGTGGGGGGGGGGGGGAAGGGGGGAGGCGCACGGGACGTGGAATGTTCAGCGAGATATTTATATATTCTACCACTCTACAGCGTACAACTATATATTTATATATATATATATATATATTATCTGTAATATTAATGTATTCTATCACTCTATAACGTGCAACTATACAAGCCGCGGCAGCAACGCGCGATTGCGTTGTTTCAGCGCGTTTATAAAACAATTTATCATCGTGTACAACGCCTAAAACCAGAAATATATTTAGAAAAAAAAAGAAAAGAACATAAACGTGTGATTTGAGAAAACAAAAACGCGAACAAACTGGGTCATTTATTTGTACGGTTTATTGTTCCGCTTGAACCGCCATAAATATTGATGGCTTCGCGCGCTGCATTTTTTCCCCCGCCAAATGGGAGATGTCGATCCGGATGTCAATCAAACTGTCACCAAAGTTTTCGAGTTTCTGTCTTACTTATACTGACAGTCACCGACCCTCTTAAAACACGCAGTGCGTGGCTGGCTACGAGCATCTTAATTGTCACCTCCCAGCCGATAAGATGGCGGCATTGGCCAATAAGAGCTCGCAAAAAGAAATCCTAAAGAGAGAAGCGTGAGCATATTTACACGAACACAGTGTTTCCAAACAAGCCCTCGTTTGCCCACACCGGGTGTTGGCACTGAGCATGTGCCGTGCCGACAGCAGCGCCACCACACTGAAGTGGCGTCAGGAGTCAGGGAGTCGAGTTGGTCTATATATAGTAAGTCACTCCCTGGGCATTCCTCGAGTTTCCGGGGATTATGTGAACCTTTTTTTTTTTTTTAGTTTTCCCATCCACAGTCAGGCACTGCCTGAGAGGGGGGCGAGTGGTCTCATCTTTTTATCCTGATTTCAGTTTGTACTGGATCAATTTTTTTTTTCTCAAGAATTCAAAAGAATGCAAGGTGGCTGCTGGCTCGCGGAAAGATCGTGCGCCACTTATTATAGAAACTGAAATGTTTGTTTCAGCATCTCTTGAATGGGATAATGAACCGAAATTTGGATCTCGCAAAATAAGGCCGCAGAAGCGTTGAACGGGACGCTACGAACTCCAAAGCATCACTCACACATCGATATCTCAAACGGATGGCCGTACTTTTGGAAAAGAAGGGCGCAATCAAGCGAGGCTTTTGACGTCACTGTCCTCCGGGAGAATTTGAGAATGAGGGGAAGCGGCCTCGCTTCTCTCCTCCTCGCTTCGGTCCACCAGCTCGACAGGACGTAGCGAGGAGGAGAGGAAATCAGAATCGTGATGTGACATGTCTCGTCTGTCTCGCCGGCCGCGTTCAATCGCGCACTTTTTTTCCAAACAATACGGCGATCTGTTTGAGATAACGCTGATTGATGTTTTTGTGGGTTTTGCAGCGTCCCGCTTATTCGCCCAGCCTTGTTTTTTGAGCTCGAACTTTCAATCTAATATCCCTTTAAAAATATAAATAGGATGTTTTTTTTTATTATTATTATTATTTAATCAGGCGCTATAAAAGCTTTAAACGGGATTAGTAGAGAAAAGCGGTAATGGGACCGAAAGCAAAACTAATTTAGGTTGCACGAAATTGGAACACTCGAGTCTTTTTCCACCACAACTGCGGCAATCGCATTTTGGGATTCGCGTGGAAAACATCTTACGCAAATCCATCCAATCAGCCCACATCCCCCGCCGCACGCTTCAGCGTGCACCTTACAACAATGTAATCAAAACAACCATTTCCTTACGCACACTAGTCCTCGCTTCAACGACAACCGAAACAAACCCCCCAAAAAACATTAAAAAAACCCTTCCTACACAAGACTGCGCCGCCGCGGACCCTACGAAGCCTGGCCCCCGCACACGGCCAACATCACCCTGTATCCCTACCGCATCCCGTCTCTGCACTCGAGTCTCGTACGCACGGCGCGATCCTTACATATACGAGAGCGCGGGAGACTCCGTTTCCCCCTTAGGCTGCCAGCGCGGTGGAAGCTACGGGCTCGTGGGACAAATGACACGCTCATCCCCCGCCACGTGATCACGGCGCTCCCACGCACACCCGCGCGCAGAGAGTTAGGGTCACGTGATGAGAAAGAGGCTCTTCATTGGCCCGGCGAGCGGGTAGATTCCCACCGCACTGTCAGCTTGGCGGGGAAACGAAGCGTAGCGTCTTCCCCATGCTTATGGCGTTGGGGGAGAATTCCGGCCAAACAGACGTCTTCGCGCGCGCCCATTCGGGGGTCCTAATGATGTGGAGAGGGAATACATATTCGCTCACTCTCTCTCTCTTTTTCTTTTTTTACTTAAAGTAAGGTCGGTGTAGACATTGAGTTCCGGCGTCGTTTCGCAGAGTACTGCTCGCGCGCGTGCACTCCACGTCCATGGTCTGGCTAACTAAGCGTCATCGCGCGGTGTGGGTGGAGAAGAATATCGCCCCGCAAGGCTTAATTCTGAGTTGCTGGCCGTGCCCTTTTCCGGAAGGTCCAATCTTCTGGGCTCTTTTCGAAACAAAAAAGAAGAAAGGAAAGGGGAGAGGGGATTTTGCGAGTCCACCTTATGCGGGTGAACAACGATGTTAATTTAATGAAAGTAGCAAGCTCTTGGCTCGGCGTGTTACTATAATCCTAGTATACACGCTGTGATCCGAGTTTTCGTTATCGGCGGCCGAGGAGACTATGTGTGGGGGGAGCTTTGCAAACAATTCCCCCTAAATAATTACGTTCGGGAGAAATAGTTTTGCTTTTTAATACTTCTTCATTTAGTCTTTTTTTATACGTGAAACTTAGCCGCACGAGTGTTTTGCTTTGCTCGGATTGTTAACAAATTTACTGCGGTGGTTAGTTTCCAAGGATATCCAGATCACGTTTACCGCTTTGATATTCGTTTCTTAGTTGCAAAAAGACCCTTCCGTAAAGTGACACGTGCATTTTTAAAATGTCCGAGTGTACCCTTTCCGATGGAAGGACTACGGGGCAAGGAACATTAGATTCTAAAAGTGGCTAAGATAAAGATGATGCGTCCACCATTCGCGCAGAGGTTCGTGCTATTCGTATATACGGCCAAGTTCTCAAGAGGGAAACATTTTGTACTTTTGATCGGTCATAAACGTGAACAATCAGGAATGTCTCGAGTGCGTAGGGAAAGAAAAACTTCACCAAATATAACTAAAGCTCCGAGTCAGAATGTGTAACATTTGTTGTGAGTAGGATGCATAACGAGACGGCAGGGCGCGGTTATTACGTGACGCATTGACGTCACTAGAGCACCAATCTTTCCTCTCAAACTCATCAACATTTTTTTTGTCTGTAGTTGCTCGCAGCTAAAAAAGAAATATGCGGGACGTATCTTATTATGTTAGTGGTTCTTATTACGTGATTTGTTCTTCGGCATTAATATCGGCCATGGTACACGTTGCCAGTGAACGCCAAGGCCTCAAAGTGAGGAAAGCCTCGAATATATAGCTTAAATGTGTGACTAAATCCGGTTTCACTATAACCGTCCAGACTGTAAGGCGAACTGCGTTGCATAGACGCATTAGGGATTCGAGATTAGTCTGCGGGCTCCGAAATTTAGAGACGCGAGCTCTCTCGTGCCGTACGCGCAGTTCCGCACGCCACGCTACTTACCGTTTCTCCTCGCATTCTGGTGCTTCAACTGCATGGCGAAGGCGGAGTTTGTTTAACTACCGCAGCCTAATTAGAGCTTTCGAAGTTTTCGTAAACTTTCGGAGCAACCCTCAAACAAAGGGGTTGCCTTTAATTCGATTAGTTGTAATACCCCAATTTTTATTTTCATTTTTTTTAGGATGAATTGCGGGAGCGCGGATGAAAGAGAAACGTACTCATATATGCCTCGTTAGCCCTCAAGGTTGGCTCAGACGTGCGAGTTGATTATCATAACACGGGCGCACTTTAATAGCGTAGCACGGACATTTAAGTTTAATAGTATCGCATAACATAACATTGGCGTACATAAAGGGGCCATGAATTGATTTTTCAACTTCTTCCTCCTTAGCTTTCCTATTCAACTCAAAAGCTAAAGGAAAAATCACGCGGTCGTGACGTGCTTGGTCACCGGATGCGATGACTCCAAGCTTCCGCCGTCCTTTTTAAACACACCGTGGAACTCGTCATTCACAAGCGATGACAAGTTCCTTCATGGCACTCATCGGCCACGAACGCGAATCCAAATATTCGTCGACGAATTGATTGTTGACGAGTGCATATGTTCAAGTGACGCGGTGCTCGCGTCCAAAGCGTTAGCTGGGGTAGGCTGACGTGCTTTGGGTTCCGCGGAAATAATTGGGGTTGTATGGATATTTAGACAGCGCGTAGCTGGTCAGCCATTTTAAAGTTGCGACGAGTCACTCGCTGTAGATGAGGAATTTAGCCAGCGCGGTACAACCGCTAGCCTGGGGTCTTTAACGGATGTTTCACAGAGAAAAGGCGGAAAGCTTTCGGAGGAAAGGAGGGACGAAACAGTCCACTATATTTTCCAATTTTCTTACCGAAAAGCAAGCCTTTGAGTTTGTACCTTTTTTTTCGGCCCACTAAACGATATGCGATTAGTAAGATTCTAATATAAAAATTATTTATTACACCCCAAACTTCATTTTATGGCCCTTTTAACCGCAGTTATGCTAAGCCAAAGTTACAACTCTTGGACAACGTTCTGTGGCTATGCTGTCAAAGCTACGGACGCATATGCTCCTGCGCATTTTGAACCCCCATCGAAGCTGTGCACGCACACTCTTCACTTCGTTTGAAATAACTGTCCGAGACTACAGTGTTTTTTTTTTGTTTTTTTTTTTGTGTGTGGTGAAGCGTGGAAGGTGGGTATAATAAACACGGGGAGGGTGGTATTACGTTACCTTATTGATGCCCATCCATATATAACGTTGGTTGGCTGTAGGTTGTAGCCGATAGTGTTGCTCCCGCTTCCGTCCGGTAGGGTTTATGTGAGCGAAGCGAAGGCGAGCCAGCGAGGGGCGAGACCTAAGGAGCAGACGTCGAACCGCAAGCAACTCATCGCGGTTCGTTATGGGGCCGGAACGTTTACCAAACGCGACTCGAAACCTTCTGCGGGGAGTTTCGTTCACCGACATGCCCCCATGTCGGAGTGCGTCCTTAACTTCGTAGTAACGTGAGCATACAAGCGGTTATCTTAGATTACCGATAGCCACCGAGCTGCTTAAACGATGGATTTCGGCCCTTTGTTGCAACGGTGACTGTACTTCATCCAAGTTTAGTTTCAATACAAACTATAAACAAAGCAAAATGACCAAGATAAGTAACTCACACACCACGAGACAGTGCTGCCGCTGCCTGACCATGCGAGAAAATTGCCGTCCTCCCCAGGACATTTACAGTTACGATAACGTCCTATGATTCTAGCGTAAAGTTTGGAAGCGGCAGAAGTCTGCACCGTCGGAACATGTCGAGGCAACCAACCACACACTGCCCGAAGCAACGGGGTAAACACGCCAGACATTACAGTGAAACGTGTTAAAAAATAACAAGAATTGAATCTTATAGAAGTTTACAAGCGACTGAAGTCTGCACTGGCAGAATGTGTCGAGGAACAAACCACTCATTCTCCGAATCACAGGGTAAAACACGCCAGACACTACTGATGAAACTCGTTAAGATCTAACGGATTTCGATACTAGTCTATCAAGCGGCAGAAGTACTGCACAGGGCGGAATGTGTCAGGGAACCAACCGCACATCGTCTGAAATCATCGAGTAAAAAACAAGCAAGAAAACATAAGTGATGAAACAAGTTCGGCAAGAACCAATAGAAACTGGCTGGAACATATATGACTTGAAGCGGCAGAACTCCTCGCAGCCGGGAACTGTTGAACAACTACACGTTGTCCGAATCAGCGGAGAAGTCAGGCGAGACAATACTGATGAAACACGTCAAGAACCAGTGGAAACATAGATTCCAAAAGAAGTCTGCACTAACGGAATGTTTCAGAGAGCCGCACACGTTGTCCGAATCAGCGGAGAACACTGTTTCTCTCAGCGGATGGCCAAACTGAAGTCGGGGGGGGGGGGGGGGGGGGGGGGGGGGCGAACCGCACTAACGAGCCAATCGATGCCGTGTCACGGCGAAGTGAGGAAGCCGGCGTGCATCGATCACCGACTGACCCGCAGGTTCCTCAGCACAGGTCGATCGATACTTTCGACGTGGTACCAGGGAAGGGGGGAGGGGGGAGGGGAAGGGGAGGGTGGCTATGCTAACGAACTTCCGCGAATCTGCCGACGACTGCCCTCCTCGCCGGTCTCTAAAGGCGAGGCCCGCTGTTCGGTGTACGTTATTAATAGACAGTTAAGCAATGTGTGTTTCCTCTCCCGGCGTGTTTACACTGGCTGTTTGACCCTATCTCGACTGGATTGCGCTTTGCGCGTTCATGTCGTTGGCGAGGTCACGCCGCAACACCCCATCTTACCAATACCATAGTGGAGGCTGTAGAGCAAACTGCGCGATGACGACAGGGGTGTGGGTTCGTGGTTGAACATTCGTATCACCGCACCTTACACCCAGCTCGCTCGGAGGCACCTCTGAGAGCGTACATCTGTGAAAGTGTGACTGCCGCTTTAGGGTGTAAAAAATCCTGTTCCGGAGGCTTAAACTCTCGACTACACCCTTTCGACACCATTATTTCTAGTGATACACCCATTTTAATCGTAAATTATAGTCTGCTTTTAATAGCAGTACCTCTCGTATTTTGAGGGGTGCGGAAAAGATTCGAGATATGGGTGGTAAGTAAACCCTTTCCGAAATTCGGTGCCATCTGGTGGTTTGTCAATCAGTTTAGGTTTTGCCATATCAATGGCGGAAACGTACTTGTATCGGCACCGTCACTTTTACAAGTCAACGGCACGCGAGGAATTGTTCAGTGTGAGTTCTTTCTCGATCACTTTCAGTTCGATGGTGACCAAGAACCTGCATTCAGAACAAAGCTCCAACCCACTCAGATGTCTCGAGAAACTTCTATACACCAAAGTGTTTTAAAGCCGATTCTGTGCCGCCCGCAGATTGACTGAGTCTGAGTTATTAGAAAAATAAACGCTTACGTAGCTCTTGTGTTCCATTCCTACGTCGCGTCGCACTGGCCCCCCAAATGTACAGGCGTACAGGCCTCGCATCAACCACTTAGGAGCATCTTCAACGTCTTCCTTTATCAGTCACTAGAAGGCCGCCATTAGTATGGCACAGATGCCGTTCCACAGATGATGATAGTGATCGAGGTGGCCAGATTGAATTTCGGAAAGGGTCTATACCCGTGCCACACGGGCACCTCGAATGCCATTTGCAACGAATGACATTTGTGTGATCGGCGAATCAGCTCGCAATATGTCGCGCGTGGAATGCGCTACGCCCGGAGTGTCGGGCGCTGATCGGCCGTCCGCTCAAATGTCATTCGTTGTAAATAACATTCGAGTTGCCCGTGTGGCACGGGTATTACACCCTTTTTGAAGGGTTGCGACTATGTCGAATAATTATTGCCTGCACCAACTCTACTCTACTCGGAGATACGTTTCTTGAATGTAGATATATATTATGCTTTGCGTGAAATTTTGACGAGAACAAGGCAACGTGCACGTCGCCATCTCGTTTGCGGAGTCGACCGGTCGCCCGCGATTGAGTGCCTTTGAATCGTCGAGTGCATAAGGCAGTCGAGTAGTCAACGGGATCGCGATTTTCATCTCTCGTGCATGACGTACTGCGTCTGTATAGGCCTTTCCTGAGCACGTGTGAACTGCATGCGGCGCTTGTAAACTTGTCGGTCGTGAGCAAATCTCCCCCCTCCATAGAAGTGCCGCTAAGATCGGCAGTCTCCTATTTCTGGCGCGTTCACGGGACAGCCCAAAGCCGCAGTCACGCTGCTTCTGCTTCGTAAGAGACACGGCGTACTTAAGGGTGTTCCAGTAACACCCTCAGGGTATTAGACTTGGGACAAACTGATTTACACCCTTGAGGGTGTAAATCTATTCGTGGCTTCTTCCGTAGATCGAACGTTTAGATCGTTCGATTACTGCACACAGAAGTAGGCACGCAATGTTTTTCGCGACATTTACAATGAAAAACACAACCAGCATCAAAAATTGCAAACGGTACCCATATACGCATCGTTCCACCCCGCCCAACGTTGCGAAACACGAGTACCACGATTCATGCAACGCCGCGGACCCCCCCACTCCGCCGCTGCCCACTTCTGTCCTCCTCGGAGCACTCGGTTCGGACCCGGTGTTTACGTTACTTAAGCGGATGGCCGGGCCTATTTATAGCCTCGAACTGCGCCGCGGCATAACGCTTAAGACGCGCCGACGCACAAGGCCCTTTTCGCCCCCCACGCCCCGAGGGACCGTAACCCACGAGGAATAACCGTGACGGACGCAGATGAAACCACGCACGCACCGACGTCGAGCGTGACGTCATCGCGTGACGTCATTGGGGCCGATTCCTAGGAGTATATACGTGGGCCGTTGGTTTGTGTTTCTCGGCCCGGGGTTAATGTCTGCGAGAAGAGTGGGGATGGACGGTTGGTCGGCCGCGGCTTGTTGTCCGGGACGCTCCGACGCACAGGCGATGGAGGGTGTCTTTGTTGCCGGCCGACGGCTGGCTTCTGGGAGATATCCGCCCCGTCTGCTTTTGGCCCCCGCAGAACGCGCTAAACTTTCTGGAAGTGCGCCG
Source organism: Ixodes persulcatus (assembly GCA_013358835.2). Taxonomy (NCBI): domain Eukaryota; kingdom Metazoa; phylum Arthropoda; class Arachnida; order Ixodida; family Ixodidae; genus Ixodes; species Ixodes persulcatus. The sequence goes on along the minus strand of JABSTQ010009660.1, from coordinate 357,698 downwards.
GAAAGGCGGGGGTGGAAGGAACAGTACCCGGCGACGCAATACAAGCCACTCTGGAAACAACACAAAAGCGAGATTGCCGTTTTTTGTGTTCCTTTTTCGCGTTGTGGTCGCTCGTCTCTTTGTGTGCGCCTCTCGTCGTGCCATCTTTTCTACTTCGATGCCTCGTTCGATTTGTGTTTTGATGTGTTCTCTTTTTTCTTCTCTTTTAATGTCTCGTCTCGTCTTGTCTCGGATTTGTTTATATCTTTAAGGTACTTATCTGGTTTAGTGGCGCACGTTGATGTGCTCTCTGACCGTCTTCGTTATATAGTAGATGCACGGATCCGCCATTTGTGCAATCACGACGCTGCGCTGTTCGTGTTGTGATCAACTTTCTGCTTTTCTTTTTCTTTTTTTTTTTCTTCGCGTCAGAGTTAAATGTTCTTGTGCGGAAGTGCCCCTCCGAGGAACGAATGCTATTTTGTTTCGGGTCGTTCCCGCTCCTCAAAGAAAAAGCCGTCTTCTTTTGTTGTCCACGGAAGCGAGTGCCTCCAATCGTCTAACGAAATTTGACTTGTTTGGATCCCCTTAGGCCTCGCTTTTTTAGCTTGTTTTTTATTTTGTCTGTTTATGTGTGTGTGTCTGTGTGGACGGCAAAGAAGCACAGCGTGTTCGACGGCCAAGACACTAGAATGGAAATGCTCGTTAGCTTAACAGGTCTCCGAGGAACATTTATCGTCCGAAGGCGGGCACACTCCAACGGAACAAAAGACGGGTGCTCCCCAACGCTTCATAACGAGTCCCAAACGAAGCAACTTGAAACCAACTCCGCCGCTCCCGTTTAAGTTTTTTTTTTTTTTTTTTTATTATTGTTTTATTGTAAACGAATTGCTGTCTTTCTGGTTTGTGATTCACCGACGGTTCCTTTGTTTCGTCGGGAAAGAAAAACAAGTAAAAAATGAAAAAGATGCGGACGAGGTTGATGTTATAATATTTGTGCTTAGTCACTGAGGGCTTAATTAAGAAACGCGGGGTCCTACGAGCACCGAACATGTCATTATCACTTCGCGGCCAATCAGATTGCGGCATTAGTCGATAATTAACATAATAATCATAATCATGTAAACCAACTGCGAAGCCAAAAGTGTAAGCATACTAGAGCCCTGCGTGTCCTCTAGACTGTCAGTAACGCTAGACGAAAACGAAAGATTATGCCTTTCCTATCGTCTTGATTTGGAATTATAAAAAGATATGGTTAAGGTCCTTCCCTTGTCTCTGATATTGATGGCTTTTTTTTTTTTTTTATAAAATGTAATGTAATGTAATGTAAGCTAATTAATGTAATGTAAGCTAAACTTATGGATAGTTTGTGATGTATAGTGCAAATATTGCATTCCTGAGTTTTCTGCATCGAGGTTAGTTCGTAGAGTGTGACTCGGCATACTCGTGTTTTACGCAGCTACCACGTACCCCAAAACCGAGGAAGGCTCCAGAAAAGCTTACAAAATGTTCGCCACAAAATATGAGACTATGAACGTGGAATTAAGAACTTGGGATATTAACAGTATACTTGTGAAGTATTCGCAACCATCGCTGAGGCGGCTTTCATTTACATTAGTCGTTTTGTTATAGACCCCTCTTCTTTTCTCTTTTTACTTCTTCTTAGTTTTTGCTCCACAGATCATATATAAAACTAGCAGTAATACGTACTCATTGAAATATACCCTTTTTTACTAAAAAGAATATTTCAACTTTCAAGCCTAAGAAGAAAACAATTTAGTTTTGAAGTCAACTCGTACGTAACGGATACAAAAACTACTACATGCTCGTATTCCTAGGCAATAGACACGTTAACCGTTACAACTTTAAAGGTGAAAAAAAAAAACACGCACAAAAGCCGATGTGCGAACTGATTTTCAATTATTCGTTCTTGTTGAGAGTCGTAGCTGCCCTTGAACGCAGTTTCAACCTTTTTTTTATGTGAGCGATTTTTGAATCGGTACTTCTGTCTCTTATGAGTAAAAAAAAAAAACCCGATAGTCTGGGTATGCTCTGATCGATTCGCAACACTGTATACAAGAGTGAAAAAAAAAAAAAAACATATTTCATCGAATATATTTTTATGTTTCCTTCCTCAAGCTCCCGAGATGCAAAACTTCCCTACGCAGCTTCGACAATACTCTAGAGACCGGTTATAACGAAGTCGGTTATAACGAAATAGCGGCTACAACAGAGCGATCACGATATCCCATTCCCTTTTGCACTCCGTTATAACCGAAGCCGGTTATAACGAAATACCGGATATATCGAAGTGATTTCTGATTCCCGTTGACTTCATTATAGCAGGTCTCGACAGTACATTGCCGTTCGGCCATCAGCTGAGAGTGCGGTAAAAAGCTGCGCGCTTCAAGGACCAATCAAATGCGTCTCTTTCATCACCTGACCCCGCTTTCTGTGCGTGGTAATACAGGCGAGCGTGATCACGCTGCCAAGAAAAGAAATACACGTATGACTGGTTTTTGCCAGCACGTACCTTCCAGCGCACTGTCAGCTTAGGGCTGCGAGAGAAGTAAAGCATATGCAGGACGATGGAAAGACGGCCGGAACACCACTCAGTCTCACAGCCACCCGAATCCCCTGCAGACGTTGTTTACAGCTCAGGCATAAAACCTGGGGAGGTTTGTTCCTTGTTAAAAGCAGGAAATACGTTCCATCAAATGCGGTTAAAAGTAGAGCAGCATTCACAAACCAAAATTTCAAAAACAAAATATATTTTGGAAAAATGTAATAAAGATATTTTGGCGAGAAGAAGACGGGAGACGGACAGTGCGCGTTTCCTTCCTAAAAAGTTTATTCGATGATCCATCAACGCCTCCCTGATCTCCATACTTCTTCCCTAGAAAATGGTAAACGACGCGCCTTCTCTAGGCGAATGCAACGTTGCCGTGAAAACATTTTTTTCCCTTTTTGCGTACCGCCCTGACGTGCAGCTTTAAGCACGCCTGCCTGATCTACGAAAAACACTCTTTATCGTTCACGCATTTTTTTTTTTCCAAGAGGGACACAACATGTTTGTACACCCATCGGTTTTTTTTTTTTTTTTTTTGTACCGTGCACGAATGAACGACCTGCAGTCTAAACGCACGCACCTTTCGCGAGGGTGGAGGTGTTCCCAGCATCGACGTTGCTCGTTCCACCAATGCCGTTTCCGTTGTTTTTGAGAGTATGAAACACGGGTCGTTACGCGCCTCGATACTTAGCACGCTTTGTAGTACCGAATGGAGTACCAATAACTACGCTGATCACTACTCTGTTCCCTGATCCTCTTGTGGGCACCGCCATGTTTGTAATTATCGCAGACGGGGCACCATTAGCGATCGTCACGATAGTCAAAAATGCTTCCTTCCTGAGCGTTAGATACGGCGTGCCGGAAGCTCGAGTGATATCGTGTTGCTCTGTCACGAAGCTGCTTTAACATTTCTTAGGGACGGAAAACAAGTTGCCTGTGATTTCAGTGCGAGCCCCAGATAACTGGCAAAAATGGCTTGAAGTACCCTGATGAATGAAGCGTCATTAATCTGAACTGAAGCTTATTTGTGCCCGTACCGGTCTGTGTTTCAAAAAGTGCAATGTTCCGAACCTTGCTGAGCTGCTGGGCTATGAAATCAACGACTTCTGGCGATCAAGCGTTATCCTACGAACTAACACTGCGGCTATACCTGGTCACGTGATTAGCTCATTAAATTACCTCAATTTCAGAAAGTAATTTAATAAAACAAAATACTCATTATTTTTAAATTACTTTTGTTCCAAATGAAAAAGTTCGTTTGCGAGCACTATAAAAAAGATAAAAATAATTTTGCACGGTGAAATGTTGCGAAAGAGACATCAGAGCAAATAAACGACGGAAATCTGAACACAAAGCCTCGTACGAAAAACTCGAGAGAAGCACAAAGGTGGGCTGAAAATGCGAGGGAGAAAAGCTTATTACGTGTAAAGATATCGCTGGAAGGCCACGGTTCACGAACACCAGGTAAGACAAATTCACGGCGTTACGTCATCACGACGATACTATACTTCATCATCCCTAAGCTGGCAGTGCGGTGGGAGCTACGAGCTCACCGGAACCAATCAACCGCCTTCTTTTGATCACCTGACCCGTCCCTTTCTCTGCGCGTGGGTATGAACGTAGCTAAAGATAGGCGTGTGTCTGTTCCAAAGAGCACGTAGCTTCCACCACACTGTCAGCTTATGGGTGAACGGCTTATGAGCGACAAGGCGAAGGGCACATCACCAGTGAGGTCACCACATTTTAGAACCTGAGGGGACAGGACAAACAGTTCTCCAGCCTTCTTGCTCTTTCGTCAAGCAAGGTCAAACCTCAAAGTTGTACCATTTTGAACAAAAACGACCAGAATAAATAGTTAATAGGGAGTTTTCGCAGATCGTTTTGGTCGTCCCGCAACGCTCTCCGTAACCCGCTACGATACCCGGAACTATACAGTCAAGGCCATCGGCGCGTAAAGGCATGCAGTCTTCTTCGTAGCGGAGGGCTTAGCGGAGGAGGATACGCGATCTACGAAATCTCCCTAATATCCCTAATGCCTTGTCAAGGGCCCTGAACGTTTCGTCGTATCCTTGGCCTTGTTAAGTAAACGGGTTTTTTTGCAGTCGGAAGAGACTGGAAGGAGTACAGGTGCCACTCGCGGTATGCCTCTCTGCCTTTCCTTGTGAAGTTTATTCGGGATTAAGCCTACGTTCAGATATCGCCACCCGTTTGTTCAGAAAGCGGAAATTTTAGGAAGCTCCCACCATCCCTTTCTTCAACTGGCGACGCCTCTGCCAAACAAATATTCATGAGGAACAAAGGACAAACATAAATCTCCAAACACAGCTAGGTGACTCCCCCCTTACGTGACATGCCGGAATCTCATTGGCTGGGCAGCGATAAGACATTGGCGTCACACAGCCAGCAGTCCCACTGCTACTGCATCACGCAAAAGGCACGGCTAGGTGTTAGGCTAGGTGGCGCAAGCTGCCGCCCGTTACAAAAGGTATAGCTATTACCATCCATCCATCTATTCGGAGTTCTCTGCAGTCATGACGACAGAAATCTCCGCGGACTCGCCTCGAGCATCATTCTAAGCATACGTTCGCTTCATACATCTGCATGCTTCGGACATCTCTGCAGACCGTTTTTCTTTTTGTATGACCAACGTGAAAGGACTCTTCGTACGAGGAAGATGCACGCCTCGGACAGTCTCTGCGAACTTCTCCTCCTCCGACAGTCTCTGCGGACTTTTCCTCCTCAAACAGTCTCTGGAGACTTTTCTTCTGTATGTTGTATTGGTGGTGGGACAGCGGCTGCGTGTGAATATAGCCAGAAAGACAACACACCAGAGGGGGCACTATAAAAGCCTTCGCCTGGGAAATGTCGTCCGCAGCCAGGGAGCGCGGTGAACGGCGGATCGCGTGAACGCGTCGATGCTGCATATACATATCGTTTTTTAAGGGAAAGGATAAGCCACAGGTACTTCGGCAGACCTCGAACCTTCTGTCTAACGAACGAACTGAAATGATAAATGACGCGGAAATCATCAATCGCATAAAACCGCCGCAAACAAAATATATATATATAATATAACTTTCTTAGAAATAGGGTGGACTGTTGTCGCCGCAACCAAACACAAAAATCCCCGAAATGACGACGACGACCGAACTCCTCGAGAACCTCCGTCCGCGCTGATCGAAGCCGATGCAATCTCGAATTGATGGCGACGCTGAAGGAAAGATCAGAAGGGAGGGAAGCAGAGGCCGTGGAGATTCGGTCGTTTCGTCACACTTTAAGTGTATGTGTGTGTGTGCCTGGGTGTAAGTGTCAGTGTGTGTGTCTGTGCGCGTGTGCGCGTATGTGTGTATGTCTATGTGTGGCGTTCGCATGCGTGCGCGTGTGCGTTTGTGTACGTGTGTTTGCGCATCCGTAGGTGGGATATGTTTGCGTGCGTATGTGTGTGTCTGCGCGCCAGCGCATGTTTGTGTGTGTGTGCCAGCCAAGCACTTAATCCAGCCTCCTCGATATCGTTCAACTGCCCCCTATTTCGTCCAAGCCCCCCACACTTCAGAGCTCTCTTTTCTAGATCTCCGCCTCCCATTACCCCATTCCCTTTTTCCTTTCCTCTTTTCCCGTCCGTAACCACCGTCAAACAGGAGTCCGCGCACATTCACTCAACCCCTCCCCTTCCCCCCTCCCCCCTGTTTATCTGTGCGCGGCGGCGTCTACGGTCGACGCACGAGAACGCAGCCACGAAAACGGGCCGGCAGCAGAAATGGGGAATTGGGGAGATAAAAGGGAGGAAAGAGAATGAGCCAGAATGGGAACTGGGGTACGGTTGGAATGCACGCCATCGTTCTGAAGCGCACCCGACTAATGGACGAAATAGCCGCGCCACTCTTTTTTTTTTTTTGATTTTCTGGTGTCGTGCGCCGTCGCGTTATACGTATACGGCAGGAACCGCCTATAATCGCGTCGGCTATTAGAGGCTGCACGTGTTTATCATCGAGCCGCAAAGACACTGCGCATGCGTCGTACAAAAGGCATGGGTGTTCGTGTGACACTGACACATGCCTCACTCATATTGGAAGCGTCTTATTTCATTCAAACGTATGCTTCGAAACACGTCCGAAGACACCTTGAAAGCGACAGCTTTATGGGTGACACCTTGCAGAGATTTCGTACTCGTCGCCCGTCGTCGTCGCAGCGCGCGCGCGAAAAAATGGGAAAAAAAATTCTTCTCTCCCCTGTTATTGCGAGGAAGGGGAAGTCGGGACTCCAACCGTCGTGCCGCTGCAAAGCGAGCGGAGACAAGAGAAGAGGGTAGCCCCGGGCGTCCCGCCAAGAATTGCGCAACGAAGGGCAATTCATCGTGTCGTCTGCTTGAAAGACTCGTCTTCAAACATTACTCGCGTTATGCGAAATCCAGCTTTGGCAGTATCCACCTGCTGCGCGTAATGTTGAATGGTGGTTTCAGAAGCTTCCCCCGCGCTTACCGACTCACTTCACGGATCACAGGTGGCAGTCGTCAGTGGAATTCACGACGCCAACCACGACGGCTATGAGAATTAACCACGTCGCACCTCCTCCCTCGGGTACGTGATGACACCATTCCACCCGCATTGCGCGACCGTGCTACAGCTATGGCTTTCTTTTCTTCGCACATTGTGGGCAAAACATACAACCTTTTTCTTGTTTGTTTTTTTGTTTTTTGTTTTTTAACGTTGACCGTTTTTGGGCTATTTGCTCCGGATGTCTCGAAGCCGCATTTCGCGAAGCCGTGTCCTGTGACATCCCATAATGCAACCCGCGCAATGTTGCATTGTGGGACGTCACAGAACATACACATATTCAGTTTCTTCGCTAAATTTAGCGGGTAAGTTTAATTGGCGTATAAGCACACGACATCACGTCACGGGACGTCAATTTCGCAGCTAAACTTAGCGGAAAAATTAGCGTCTCGTTACCTACACACCAATTCAGTTTCCCGGTAAATTTAGCGGGAAAATTGACGTCACGTGACACGAGGTCACGAGATGCGAGAACGTTTCACGTACGGAACACAATCACCCCCGGCAAGTTGGCGTACAATCTTTTTTACGACCATCGTGATAGGGCCGTCATACGAGGAACACGCCTCAGTCGGTGACTGGAGACTGTCTATGCGCAACGCAAGTTGGTCCGCTTTTTTGCGGGGGTTGTGACGATGTCAGAACGCCAAGCTCCGATTGGTTCTGAATGAAGGATAGTGGGTAGGACCTCGAGGCAGCTTGCTTTCAGGTCTACCCACAATCTTGCCATCAGAGCTCGGTGTCTTTTTGACGTTACCGCAACTCCTGCGCAAGAAGCAGACGACTTGCTCTCCGCATTGTAGGATGTATTGGCAGGGCAACCGTGGCATCAGATTTCCTCAGTCGACAAACGCCGGCACTGAAAAAAAAACCCGAAAACGTCCCGTTAGTACGACGGGTGACGAACCAATCGCCCGAGCATATTATTATAGCTCAGCAGCCAATCAAATTCCGCCATCGTCCGACGAGCACGCTGCAGATCGAATCCAAAAAGAAAGAAGTGTGGACATAATAAGTCATAGGCACTCCCTGGGCCTCGCTGTAACTGACTATTATAGTGCCCGCGAGCTCTTAAATCCTTACATAATGCATTAGGATCCCCGATCCGCGTGCACTATACGATCCCTTATATAAGGGATTTGGGTACGGTGCATTATGCCGGCGGCGGAAGTCCGCGTAAGCCGACACCCGCGCCGGCGTGTATCAAATTCCACGTTATATATCCCGAGTTCTTTTTACTCCGCGCCGCGATGCCGAGTCCAGCGTTCTCTGCCCTTCCGAAGCGAGCTGTTTTCGTCTTCCCCGAAATCCCTAGGTGGAGGAGGAGAGAATTCGGGCTTTGGGGAAAGGGGGAAAGTTAAGGATTGCAAGATGACCGCTGATAAAAGAGAGTCCACGACACCCGCACTGAATGCTCGCCGTTTGTATACTCATTCGCTGAGGAGGGGATTTGCGGATCGCCTGCGTGTCGAAGGTTCGTGCTGTAGTCCCTTGCAAGTATACAGTAATAGTACAAGTCCCTTCCCCGAAGCCCTCTGCCATTATGCGGAACGCAAGTTCGTCTGCATCTTGAGCGGGGGTTGCGGTGACGTCAAACGTCGAACTCTGATTGGCTCCGATTGGAAGGATAGTAGGTAGACCTCGAGGCAGCTAGCATTGAGGTCAGCACACTCTCCTTTCCAGTCGAAGCCAATCAGAACTTGGCGTTCTGACGACACCGTAACTCCTGCGCAAGAAGCAGACGACTTGCTATGTTCTCCGCGTAGCTTCTAAAATCAACGATAGCTTTAGAAACACACGGGATTGTTTATTATATTCGCGCGTATTATACTCACGCTTATTAAGCGTGTTTCACATGCAGCGATTTTGGCCCTAGCGCGGCGCGATTTCTGCCGTCGCGGCGATCTGGCCAGCACCAGCGGTTGAGCGGCACGAGCGCCGCGACGGCAGAAATCGCGCCGCTCTAGGGCCAAAATCGCTGCATGTGAACCAGGCTTTAGGTTCACGCTTATTGTGTTTACGCTCGTTCACGTTCAGTATATGCGCGCTTGTTTTGTTCATGCAAGTACCAACTATTTTTATTTTTCGCGCTCTTCCCCCGAGAAACAGAGATAATAAGTATTCGCGAGTTGCAGCCGTGTTCCGTGGTGTAAATGAAGTTGCTGTGGTCACCTCTCGGAACGAGCTACGAACCCCTCGGTCGCAGTACAAACGGGCCCTAGCCTATTTCGAGCGTTGACTCACTTGGAGGTGAGCCCAGTCGTCTCGGTTCAGGCGACCCAGCCAGGTGCCCGCTTTCTGGCCTCTTAGTTGTTTCCCTTCTCACCGTTGTCCTCTTCACTATTGTTTTCCTTCCCCTTCCAAGGTCATTTGCGGACCGCTAAAATTGGCCGGGTGTTCCGCTCGTAACTCAAGGTCATCGAAGCCCCTTGTTGCGTGAATAAACATAACTGGATTTGAGTGGGGATAATGTTAAACAAGCGGGCCGACAAACGTGCGACACGAGTACATTTTAAGAGATTGGGTGCGTCCACTTTCTCTCGGGGCACTTGGCCGAGCCACTCATGGGAATCTACAAAAGACACTGGGCGACTGTCGAGTCTGAAAGCAGGCTTACAGCTCTAAAGACAGTCTGAAAACGTGGCACAGGGCGCGCGACGTTTCCCGTGCTTCCGTCGTGTTCAGCGCCACGTCGCAGACTGTGAAGTTGAGCGCACTCCCGCAAAAACAGAGATAACGCCTTGGCAATTAAAATCTTTATAAGGTAAATAACTAGCGTTATATTGCACACAAGTTAGATCAACGTATCGTCAACCGGTCACCGAAGTTAAGAGATGCTAGGATCGATTCCACGTCTGTATACACTCTGCCCCCCCCCCCCCCCCCCCCAAAAAAAAAAAAAAAAAAAAGAAAAAGAAATAATCTTTAGTTATTTTTTGAGGATACTATCGGCGTGACGAACGGATGCGGATATGAATCCACTTTTGTCACGCCAGATAACTTAAATCCTTGAATGGATTTAATAGTCCAGCAGCCATTTTTAACCCGCTCATTCTGTTCGCCCAGGCTATACACCAACACAGTGTTTACAAAAAAGTCTTCTTTTACCCACACCAGGTGTGGGCACTGCACATGCGTAGAAACCAAATTCGAGAGGAGTGAAACGTTTGCGTACGCGCAGTACCAACAGCAGCGCCAGCGCATGCAGTGGCGTGACGTCATTGAGTTGAGTTGGTCACGTGACCACGCGGCCCGAGCGTCGCTATCCGCCACTCCGGAAGATCACGTGACGCTCATGCTGCACGGTGATTGGCTCCGATGGCTCGTGGCGCCCGTCGCGGTGTGCCATCGTCACGTGAAACGAAGGACATAGCAACCCAAACCGAGGTATCAAATTAACTGCGACATCGTTATTGTCCCGAGCGCCTCCCATAACCCTATACGCCCATCCGGGAAACAAAGTACATTTTTCTTCCCCACGCCGTCTCGTTTTGTGCCCTTATCTTTCACGTCGTTGCCGTCTGCTTTTGCTATATATACACCCCGTCGCAGCGTACGACGGAGCGCAGAGAACGCTACGAACCATCCAAGCCAATCCAATCCAACGTAAGTCTCACGTGACCTCCTTTAGGGGGCGCAGCGTCGCCGGGATGTGCTCACGTGACGCGTACATAGCGTTGGATTGGCTTGAATGACTCGTATAGGATCCGTTGCTGTTCATCGTAAGGGGGAAACGGAGCAAACGAGCGCGCCGACACGCGGCGCGTCGGGTCTCGAATCACGTCTGCCATCCATTGTTTCCATTGGCCATTGTGTCAGCCTCCTCCTGGCTGCGCCGTGGCCCGTATATTGCTTCGCCGACGCGTGGGCCAGCGAGGCCGTAAACATTGGGACACGATTCGTTTTCCTTCAATAGGAGCTAAGGGAAGTCCGTGTCAGGGGACCTACGTATGAATGACGTTATCTCATAGCGGACTCTGCAGCTGCCTGTTTGTTGGAGCCGGTCTTGATACTTATAATCTTGCCGCCGCCCGCGTTTCTGGCTACAATATAGCTTTCCGTCTACGGTTGCGGGCTATTTATAGATAGTATTCCGTGTTTTCGGAGTCATTAGGTTTTTCGAATTCGGGGCGGCGTTTTCTGGGGTTAATTTTTTTTTATACTGAGATTTTGTGCTTTTCGGTGTCGATTTTCGGTGTCTGACAAAAAATCGGTGTTTTTTTTTTTTTGTATCGGACAAAAGCGAAATCGGTGTTTATCGGGACTCGAGTCGAAAAAAACGGGATGCGGGAATGGAATTTCCCAACTTCGATTAAGCTGTACTGCGAAAGATTATACAAATGGCGACACTGAGACTAGAAACACGACGCGACGTAGATAAATAAGAACAATGCTTTTTTTTTCTGCGCTTGTTTGTGTACGTCGCGTCGTCTTTCAAGTCTCAGTGTCGTTATTTTTTTTTTTTCTAATCTTCCGGAGTGCAGTTTATTTAATCAAATCATGGAAAACAATCCCAAAAACCGTTCATAATTCCACAAGTTCCGTGGACATATCCGTGACCGAGAAAGGTGTAAGTACGAGAGGAAAACGAAACAAGGGCTGTGCTTCCCGAAGAGCGAAGCAGGTTCAAGGACACTTCAAATTTGAAGCACAGAGTTGCTATAGTGACTCTAAGAATGCACCTAAGATAGAAGTTAGTATTGGTACTCCTGCTAAAATGTATCGAAGATAGCGCATCTTATATGCTTATTTCAATGTTTACCCATATCTACAGGTAAAGCCCCTTTACACGAAAAAGTAGCGACATCCTTTGAAGAATGCCGCCTGCTATCTTGGGCTGGTCCAGGCGGCGCTACAGTCGACGCGCGGGTGTAAAAAAGCAAAACATAAAGATAAATGGTGTGCGCGTCAGAGGAGGAGGAAGGAGATGTCGCTACCTTTCTTATTCAGGGGCATTAAGTACAGGTAAAGTCGCTTCAAAGACATTTTTAACACCGAATGCGCTTTAAGGGTAGGAATCTCCGAGAAAACTTGTGACGGAACGACACGGAAACCGTTACGAAATGTGTAACACGTACTTCGGGGGAATATTTGTGCAAAGATACACGTAACTGAGAAGGAATAGTGATTAACTGAAAAGAAATAACAAAATTCTTAGCGCGGCTTAGACGCGAACCAAACCCATGACCCCATGATACTGAGCCCTACAACCACGTGGCCATGTTATTTGACCATGTCACGCGAAGGAGAGCAGGAGACCAGAGGGTGCGCGGGCACTCCAAATTCAAATTCAAATTTCAAATTCAAATTCTTTATTGATCCCTGAATCAGAGAAAGGAGGCAGAGAAAGAAGCAACTGACGCGCTGCTTGACTAGCCTCTGCCCCCCATAGCAGCCCAGGAAAGAACAAACATAAACGTAAAGACACTAGCATGGGAAAGACAACATCATCTATATTGCTAAAAAGAAGAATGTAAACAAAGAGGGAGGAAAAAAAGAAACGAAAAAGTATGTCAAAAATAACAACACGCACAAAACGCATACAATCGTGTTATACTAAACTTCTTTTTTTTTTTTTTTACGTGGGAGTAATCATTAGACGAAAAGTGAACATATTTGTTTGGCGGATATACTGAAGATATCTATATCGAGTTCATAAAAACAATTCAGAAGATGGGGGAGGGTACATTTTAACACCTGATTCCCATGGTTTGTTCTTGAATGTGGCACTATCCATATCTCAGCATTACGAGTTAAATAATTCGCTTGTCCAAGTTCAAGTTGGGAAATTGATAGATACATATTTTCGTTCTGTCTAAAAGACCTTTTTGAAGGAAAGTGCAAGTTTATAACTATAGTGATTTGGAATTTGTACTATATTAAATTTATGAAATAATGGCTCGGTATGACTATCGTATGCTGCATGACATAAACCTGGAATTGCTTTTTTTTTTTGAAGATTATGTATTAGTTTAAGATTTGTAGCAGTCGTGTTACCCCATACTAAGAAGCAATAGTTGTAGTATGTGTAAAAAAGGGACTTGTATATAAGTAGCATAACAGAGATGGGAATCATATCACGGTATCTATATATAACCCCAACAACTTTCGATAGCTTATCACTTATCTGTTGCACAGTTTCGTCCCAACACAGGTATTAATTAAATAATATTCCTAGTACTTTTACATTTTCTACTATATCTATTTCATTTCCACCAAGTGAAGGGATAGTCATATAGGTACATTTTGTATTACGTGATCTGAATAGAACGGCTTTAGTTTTATTTACATTTATTTTTAAGGAATTTAATATCGTCCAAGCATTTAGCTTATCCAGATATTGATTTGCCTTTTGTATAATTTGGTCAGCGTCGTTCCCTGAGAAAAAGAGAGAGGTGGCATCTGCATATATGATGTAACTAACGGTATCATCAATATTTACTATATTATTTATATATAAATAAAAAAGAAGTGGCCCCAGTATACTGCCTTGAAGCACGCCTGCTGTTAATTTCCTGAGATCTGATCTATTTTTATTGATTTCTACACACTGATAACGGTTTTCAAAGTAACTTTTAATCATCTCTTGAGCGACACCGCGAACACCTAGCATGTATAATTTTTGAAATAACGTTACGTGATTGAGGCGATCGAATGCTTTCGAAAAATCTATAAACACTCCGAGTGTAACCAGTTTATTTTCAATATTATTTAAAATCAATTCTTTTTGCTTTAGTAGCGCGAGTTCAGTAGAGCGACCTTTTCTGAACCCATACTTACAGGGTGGCAGGATTGAAAATTTGTCACAAAAACAGTATAATCGTTTATGTAAAATTTTTTCTAGACCTTTCGAAAATATTGGTATTACGGAAATAGGCCTATAATTTCCTAAGTTATTTTTATCCCCAGCTTTATGTAAAACTGAAACTTTTGCCACCTGCATTTGCTTTCAATGCACCGATCCCTCGTTTGAACAATTAGTGTTTCTTCATGGTCCGCGATTTGCCTGAAACGTTTCTAAACATACCCAAAAACATTGCCGAAATAGTATGCCAAATATTAGGACAAATAGATATTTTCTTTTCCGAAGCTATTGAATTTTATTATTTTAGCCTCGACCCTGTACTGCAAGGGTAAAGACTCTCCTGTCAACAATGAAAGTAACGCCAGCAGCAGGCAAGGCTTCACTCTTTATTGTGTAGGATTTGTTTGCCAATAGATTATACAAGCAGTTACGAGGTGTCAAATGGACGCATTGGAAGCTCGCTCCAGCGCTTACGCAGCAGCACAAAACAAATGTTCGGCATAGTTCTTTTTTTTTTTTTTTTCTGCCCGCTCGATTGGCAAGCTTGCCGGCCACTGACGTCACGGCACTGAGAAGGGCGCGAATATTGGGATGTTGGTTTTGGCATCATATTGATTTGCCGAACTTCCAACGACTACTCTGAATTGCGCAATACTAAGTAGCATAGCGGAAAGGGGAAAAGGCCGGCGATTCAGAAAATGTAGTTAGTTGGGGTAGCTCAATAAGTCATCGAATTACCTCTTTAAAGTCCCAGCCGACGCTACGAGCTGATAGGATCAGTGAAACATCATCAAAAGCGCACCAACACGGCGTTTGTCATGTTTCTATGCGTGTTCTATCGTCGCTGAACCATTTATTGACAGAAAAGGCCTATACTCATTTTCACCTCAAGAACCGTAGTAAAAAAAGTACGGCTTCCCGCGGAGCATTACTAATGTTCCTCTTTATGCTGAAAATTGAGATACATGTAGGTGCATTTTAGACTAGATATATGTTGTTTTCTCAAGATGTGGACGTTTCAAACGCCAAAAGCATCGCTTCTGCCTCCGACAACCAAATCTTGTGAGAACTACTTCGCGCGGCGTATGAACATGAAGCAAAACTTCATTTCTTCTTGAGATGAAAACGGGTCACTTGCGCTTTTCACGCTGCTTACTGGCCCCATTAGCACATAGTTGCCGACTGCGTCTGTACTTAAAACCAAGTATTGCTGCCTTCCTCTTTACTCACTGTTTGATTCATCCGTGGGATCAAGATCCTTTTCTTTCTTTTTTTTCCTCAATTCCACTAATGCTTTATAGAAAACATTAGCTGAGAAGAATTTGGAAACACATTGAGACTCCTTTCATTGTTCACTCTGGTCACTCTACACAGGCGGAACCAGAGGAAACCTATTTCAAGTGGATTGAAGTGAGGAGAGCAAACTCGAACCATAGAGGACGCTCGCAATTGAATGGAGAACACTTCCTGACTCTAAAGCGCATATTGGTTGCACGTGCGCATGTGTGAGTCATTCCGCGTGGCGAAGAGGCTACGGTGTCCTGGTTTAGTTTCGCCTTTTAGAGCCCTCCTGTGCTCCTACAACTCCTTCCTCATTTTTCTCAAGATACTAGAAAAGTAACTTGTAGTTACAGGTTACTAGAAAACGGACATAATATGCAGTTACGGTTACCACAAACTGTTTGTACCATAAATAAATCAAAAATATCCAGTGACTAACTCGACGTAACTTCTGCCAAGGTACTTTGCAACCAAGTGAAACACACCGCGTAAAGCAGGAAATAAAATCGGTCTCAACGTTAGGCACGTACCGACACGCTGAGTTTTTTTGGCGAACCTCGCGACGAAGGTAGTATTTATTTTGCCTCGGAAACTACATTATTTCTTAGCAAACACGTCTTTCTTTCTCGCGGCTGCTCGTCGACATCAGCATTCGGGATGTTAATTTCTTGACACTAAAAAACTAGAAGCAAAAAAAAAAAAGAAGGGAGAAACGAAGATGCAAAAGTCTCTTCCTGGAAAATAAGCATACGCACCGCGTCAGTGTGTTTTATAGCAGGTCACTTTATACATGAGTGAGTGATTATGATCGCATATACAACAGGGGCCGAATTTGTTTTTCAAGGATGGTTTTGTTTTTGTATTTTTTGTAACATTAGTGCCAGGTTTTTACTACCTGATTCTTCGTGACCCGCGCCACGCCCAACAAACTTCTTCAGAGCCGGCCCCTTTTGCGTTTAGCAACCTTGGCACGACTCCCTCAACCAACCTCCGCCATTCTCAAATCAGGAATCAATCTCACAGCTAGCGTGGCCATCGTCGCTGCGATTTCGAGGAGCGGCCGCAAGGCGACACTCATTGGGCCACCCGAACACACCGCCGGGGGCGCCACCATCGGGGGAGGTCCCACTGAAGAGCCTAAATTTGGGAGTGTTTTTTCGATCGCTCAGTCTGGGTCACGTGGTTCGTGGGGCGCGTGAGCGGTGCAAGCTGCGAGGATGAGACGAAAGCGGCGATCGTCTGGAAGCGTCGCGAAGCTCACCTCAGCACCCTCCGACCCGCTATCCCTTTTGCCACGCGAAAACGCACTCGCGTGCGCACATGCACCGAATCTGGAACCCTCATCAAGTCTACCCATGTCTACCTCATTAACAACCTGGAATCAGTTTAAGACCTGGCTACGAGATTTATCTGGTCTGGCTACTACCAAACATTCAACGTCCCCTTCCAAAAAAAAAAGACGATTGAATTTTTTACTAGTGCAAATTCGCCGCAGAATTGCTCGCCTTTCAGTTTTTCATAAAATCTACTTTTATCCCTACGCACTATACTGCATTCTACCCTCGCGCCATCTTCCCGACTCAGCAATTCCCGAATAATCGCCCGTTTATCTGGTAGCACTAACGCTTTTACCACTCCTTCTTTCCCCAGACGATCGTTGACTGGAACGACTTGGCCCACCGCACCCAATCACTCGAAAACCCCGATGCCTTTCGCACAAAACTAACAGCCGATTTTTGTTTTAGTCACAAGGCTAACTTTTGTTAATGCAAGTATTGTTTTCCAATATGTTCCTAGTTTTCTTCCAAGTGTCGTTATGTAGAAACCTACAATATGTGCCTTTACTCACTCGAACTATTGTGTAATATTTGTATAACCATACCATGCGACCCCCCCCCCCCTCCTCCCCGCTTCCCCGTTTGTGTAATTTTCCCCAGATGCCCTTTAAGGGATCATGGTTCAGCAAAAAAGAAAAAAAGAAAGAAATAATTACATCTGCGCGAAAGGCGTCCGCCCTTAAATTTCAGACGCTCTCCGAGGTTTGCGTTGCTCCCCCTGTTTAATACAGGCTCTCTGGGGCGCGTGTATCAGCCTGCATCCAAATGAACTAAGGAGGCTCTCGGCGCTATAGCTTTCGAATCCCTAAATGGGGAGGGAGCGAATGTGGGATACGAGGGACGTCGAGTTGAGTGTCCGGTCGAATGCGTGCCACAACATCTGCATTACTATACAGCCGGTTTGTAATGAAAGCGGAACCGAGATTTTTCTTTTTTTTCTTTTTTTTTTTTGGGGGGGGGGGGCGGGCGGGGGGGGGGGGGGGGGGTTTAGGCGATTTTAGGCGGACAAACTGAGAACTACCGGCTGTGCGCGCTCTGGCGGCTTCATTGTCGAGCATTGGCAGGCGGTTTCGCTTCGGGTGTGTGTCCTTTCGATGGAAATACTCTAATTGAATAGGATGGCGTGGTTATACCCCCCCCCCCCTTTCCTTCCCCCGTCGATCGTGTTCGGTTGGCTGCCTTGGGATAGGTTTCGGATTTAAATCACAACTTTTTTGTTTTCTTTCTTCTATTTTTTTTAGATAACGTTTCGGTATGATTGAGCCCGCAAATTGGAAACGGCGCTTTGTGCTTACGGCGATGATGAGGGCCATAACGTGATTTTCTCTTCAAACTGTTTTGTTTATTCTTTTTTATATTTACTTAGGTCACCGGACTTTGATAACTGCGGGAAATCGTGCTCTCTCTATAATCATTCGAAAACTTTCATCGTCTCTCGAGTTGTGAGCGTAATCGTCAACAGTGCTTCTTTCAAGTATGAAAAGGTTACAGCAGCTCTGATTGTTCTGCCGTGTCGTTGAGTCGCGATCGGTTGAGTGCCACTAGGGACTTTAAGGAAACCGTTACCGTGCTCCGCGTACCGCATACTGCTGGAACCTTTGAAGCATACTTTTATGCGCTTGCCCGGGTTACACCGTGACCGCGGAACGCGGTAAGGCTGCATTCCCACTAGCGTTCGCATCGCAGCCGCGATTCGAACGCTAGTGGCAACGAACGAATCGAAGCCGCTTTGCGGATGCGGTTGAGTCGCCAATGGGAATGCGGCGTAACGGTTTGCGAAAAGTCCCTAACTCCACGCCAAGTGATCCAGGTTTAAATGCGACCCTCACATATTCGGTCTAAAAAAATTTATGTGTTTTGATGATGTAAAAGTACATTTTCTAAAACCTTTTTGCAAGTGGGTCAATATTATTTTTAAATTATACATTATACTTTATCGCGTATATCTGAGTGTTTTGAGCGTTCAGATGCGTTAAAAATATTCTTAAAGGCTGATATTCATCTTTTATATTAAAGAATACGCTATCATACAAATATTTAAAACGTGTGTGTTCAAAGTAAGATAAACAAAGTATATTAAAAAATATATATTTTGATAAAACATTTTATTGTGTTTTCTAAACTAAATGTACAATATTGAATATATAGCGAGCAAAATAGTCCGTTTTCAAAAAGAATAATTCCCATAAAGGTTGTCGCTTTGAAAATATATACTAAACGGTTATAGATAATATAAAATTCCCACAACAAACGAGCAAAGCTGGAAAAAAAGTTAGTTTTTGAAAGCGAAAAGACAATTCTTAACTTCTGAATTTATTGAAAATATTGAAAAATATAGAGTTTTCAAAGTGAAAGCGAAAAGGTGTTGGGTAAAAAACTACATACTTTAAGCCTATATGTAGCGTTTAACTAAGAACTGAGACAACAAACAAGCATAGTTGGAATGAAGGATTATTTTCTAAAAGCGAGAAAAATCTATTTTAATATCGTCTTTATGCAACCCTAATACGCAACGTGCATGGGGCCAATGTTGAAACGCAAAATTCAAACGGTCGTTAAAAAAATAAGCTCGAGGTAAACCTCAGCACTTCTTATGAGTTGCGAATGCGAAAGCATGCAAGACGCTCGTCCGCTCCCTTTTTCGTCTGCTACGTACTTTTCGTCGCCGGTCAGCGCGCCTGCTCCCCTGTTCACGCTGACCTTGGACGCTGCGTGTTAACGGCGCGCTGATGGATACGCAGCGCCATGGGGTGAGCGGTCATGGAAACTGACGAGCAAAGCGGCCAATGGGAACCCCGTCGACGCGCGCCAGCCAATGGAACCGAAGGCGAAATTCATCAGCTTTACTTTGTTCGCTCTTTTGGGATCAGGGAGACTAAATGCCGTTTTCGCGCTTCAAACTGATGACGTCAGCTCGCTCCATGGGACAGTTAATGCTTTCGCATTAAAATAGAGAAAACACATCTTGGAAAGGGTACTTTTACATCACCAATAGCACATACACTTTTTTTTTTTTTTAGACTGAATACGTGGTGGTCGAATTTAAGCCTGGATCGGTTGGTGTGGAACAACACCACATAGATAAGCAGAAGACCTCCTTACCGTCATCCCAGTCAGATCGATCGAGGCATGAGATTGGGCACGAGTGCGGCGTCAGTGTTCGGCCGGGGCTCGTGTCCAATCAGCGCGTTGAAGGTCGGACTCCGGCCCAATAGCCGAGTGAGCGCGATCCTACTCTGATAATGTTTCACGAAGAGAGAGGAGGCGATGCGGAGGTTTTTATTATTCTATCTAGTGTTGCGTGGAATGACCCTAATGATTACCGAGAAAGCAATAAAATAATAGTCACTGACGACTTAAGGAACGCCAGGTTGCGGCTCATCGTGTTCACGCCTTTTCCTTCGTAAATCGTTCTTCGCTTTTTTTTTCGGCGGATGTTATAATCTCATTGGCTGTGGGGAGATAATGAAATGCCTGATACACGCCACGCACGCCCCCGCCTTTGATAGGCTCTCAGTGGCTATAAACCAACGCCATGTTTACAGACAAGGGCGCGCATTGATCTACTCCAGGTGTAGGCCACGCGCGTGCGCCGAAACAAGATTCGCATAAATCAAAGTTTCTGCGCATGCGCCACGCCGACAGCAGGCCCCCCCGCGGCGGCGTGTCGGCGAACTACAAATCGAAACGCCGCGGCTTAGAGTCTTCGCTTTCTCTCTGTTTCTATGCGAAGAGCAAGTTTGTCTGCTTCTTTCTGCAGGGGTGGTGGGTGACGTCAGAACGCCAAGCTCTGATTGGTTCTGACTGGAGAAGGGTGGTAGGTATACAGGCCTCGAGGCAGCTTGCTTTGAGGTCCACGCCCACTATCCTTGTTCAATCAGAGCTAATCAGAGCTCGGCTTTCTGACATCAACATAACCCCTGCAAAAAGAAGCAGACGAACTTGCGCTCCGCATTGGCGTCCATTCTGCCTCGTTGAAACCGCTTGAAAAGTTAATTTTAGCCAAATTTAAAAACATTCGCCTTTTTTTCTGCTAGAAGCTAATGTGCCACAAGAAAAGGTGGGGGAAAGAAACGAAAACAAAAGCTGACCCAATCACAGCCATCATTAGAGCGGGGGCTCAACAAACCAGCGCATCAAACGAGTTGCGGCAGAATCCCGAACTCGGGCACGCCGGAGAATAAGCATGCTGCAGTGAACGATCCAACAATCGGGATGTTCCACGGGAAGCTGCTCTTGAGAGTTCTGCGTATTTTTTGTGTTTTTTTTTTTTTTTCGCAGCGCATATCATTAATTCTGACTCTTCTCCGACGACGACAACCGAAGCGATACTTGAATACGGGGACAAGCGCAGTTAAGCGCGCAGGCGCGTGCTCGAGAGCATAGATTTAAAGGCCCTCGATGAAATTCAAAACAGCCTACCGCGCGAGCTGCTACAATCCGACGGGAATGTAGTCCCAGGTGTATTTATACATTTTACCAATCTTGTACACGTCAGTCGAGAAAAAAAAAATATTGGATTGCACTTCCATTTCCTCTCGCTTAAAAAAATATTCGGTTAGTTTACTCGATTGCTTGAGAAGAAAAGAAAGTGATCGTTACTCGAAAAAGTCCCCGTTACCTTTTTACGATTTCTTCAAATCTCCAAGCCGACAGACTTTTTTACCGCTTTGAGAAGAGATATTTCGTGCTGCCCATTACGAATTATAAACTAAGTACTTATCTTCATAATCCACCAATTTTGGTAAACCATCTTTCTGTCAAAGGCTTGCTTTGACGAGTCCTTGGTAGGAAACGTGTACAAAGGGCGTCATTAGGAAGGGCAGGGGAAAATAGGAATGGTTACGAGAAATGTTTGTGCTTTTAAAAGTAGTCACTCTTGTGATTACTTCCTAATCAAAGTGATCCAGCGATTACAAAAATGTACTCCAAAAAGTAACCGATGACAAGGCATTTGATTACTTGTAATGACCGTACTGTACAAATCTGAATTTTACCAAAGCGTTTGACTGTATAGTTACAAGGAGTTGAGCCTTTTGAAGCTAAAGATATGGTATCGTATGGCCCACGCTTTAAGGAAATCAGGGGCTTCTACCTTCCCGCAAATCACCTGGGAGAGACAAACGATGCAATCTCGGCGAGTGATGAAGCCGAAACTATGTTTACACCAGTTTACACCTAAAATAACCGTTTGCGCTCTCACACTTTACATGGTATTCGCAGTGCAAACGTTTTTCTTTTTATGTTTTTAATTTTTCGGTCTAGGCATATTTTCAGCTTCGTCTTTTTTTCTATAGATTGCAAGGACTGGCTTTCCAGATTGTTATTTTGGAGACCAAATTTCTTGGGGTCCATTGGGCATGCTGCATGCATCATCGAAGTCCTATATTAGAACACCCGAGTCGTCATGGTCGCGCGTTCAGTAAAAAGGAACTCGTAAAACCTGGGGTGCTGGGACCATTACACTTTAACGTGCCAACAAGATCGCTAACGTTGCCCAGCAAAGTAAAGTTTATCATTTACACAAATAGCATATCCACCCACACCTTTCGTCGGCTTGAAATTGTCATCAATTCTGCTTATAGCAGCTGACATAAAAATAAATATAGAAACGTGGTCTTGATCCCATAATTTTGATGCTCAAAAAAAGTTCCTGATTTTTGTTTTTTATCTTCAGTTGAAATCTTGACTCTTCGAACGACATCATCTAACCAAGCCAAAGACGCGTTCATGTTTTATTCACTAATCACGCGTTTTTAACTCAACACTGGGTGTAATATTTTAAAGGTCGATCGTGTCATTTTGTATGCTGCGTCGGCGTATTCTTAAGCCGGGGTAACATTGCTTATGCATCATACAAGAGACAGTATGCATAGAGATTCAAATGCGAGTCAC
The DNA here is from genome assembly GCA_013358835.2 of Ixodes persulcatus. NCBI lineage: Eukaryota > Metazoa > Arthropoda > Arachnida > Ixodida > Ixodidae > Ixodes > Ixodes persulcatus. Next base: position 335,279 of record JABSTQ010009660.1, on the reverse strand, counting down.
AGCAAGATCCGTGCTTCAAATGCCGCTTGGCAAGTTCAAGAAGGAAACTTGGCAGCAAGCAGCCTTCGAACCTCGGATATTTCGGTGACTCGTGTTTGCAGGCTGTCTTGTGTATGATCGGTGTGAGCAGTGTAACCCCGGCTTAATTCTTCACACAAAAGACAGTATGCATAGAGATTCAAATGCGAGTCACAGCGAGATCCGTGCTTCAAATGCCGCTTGGCAATAAGTTCAAGGAGGAAACTTGGCAGCAAGCAGCCTTCGAACCTCGGATATTTCGGTGACTCGTGTTTGCAGGCTGTCTTGTGTATGATCGGTGTGAGCAGTGTAACCCCGGCTTAATTCTTCACACAAAAGACAGTATGCATAGAGATTCAAATGCGAGTCACAGCGAGATCCGTGCTTCAAATGCCGCTTGGCAATAAGTTCAAGGAGGAAACTTGGCAGCAAGCAGCCTTCGAACCTCGGATATTTCGGTGACTCGTGTTTGCAGGCTGTCTTGTGTATGATCGGTGTGAGCAGTGTAACCCCGGCTTAATTCTTCATCCATGACACAAAGACAGTATGCATAGAGATTCAAATGCGAGTCACAGCGAGATCCGTGCTTCAAATGCCGCTTGGCAATAAGTTCAAGGAGGAAACTTGGCAGCAAGCAGCCTTCGAACCTCGGATATTTCGGTGACTCGTGTTTGCAGGCTGTCTTGTGTATGATCGGTGTGAGCAGTGTAACCCCGGCTTAATTCTTCATCCATGACACAAAGACAGTATGCATAGAGATTCAAATGCGAGTCACAGCGAGATCCGTGCTTCAAATGCCGCTTGGCAATAAGTTCAAGGAGGAAACTTGGCAGCAAGCAGCCTTCGAACCTCGGATATTTCGGTGACTCGTGTTTGCAGGCTGTCTTGTGTATGATCGGTGTGAGCTGTGTAACCCCGGCTTAATTCTTCATCCATGACACAAAGACAGTATGCATAGAGATTCAAATGCGAGTCACAGCGAGATCCGTGCTTCAAATGCCGCTTGGCAATAAGTTCAAGGAGGAAACTTGGCAGCAAGCAGCCTTCGAACCTCGGATATTTCGGTGACTCGTGTTTGCAGGCTGTCTTGTGTATGATCGGTGTGAGCAGTGTAACCCCGGCTTAATTCTTCACACAAAAGACAGTATGCATAGAGATTCAAATGCGAGTCACAGCGAGATCCGTGCTTCAAATGCCGCTTGGCAATAAGTTCAAGGAGGAAACTTGGCAGCAAGCAGCCTTCGAACCTCGGATATTTCGGTGACTCGTGTTTGCAGGCTGTCTTGTGTATGATCGGTGTGAGCAGTGTAACCCCGGCTTAATTCTTCATCCATGACACAAAAGACAGTCTGTAAGCACGAGTCACCGAAATATCCGAGGTTCGAAGGCTGCTTGCTGCCAAGTTTCCTCCTTGAACTCATTGCCATGCGGCATTTGAAGCACGGATCTCGCGGTGACTCGCGTTCGAATCTCTATGCAGGTGGTCGTTTGTACGATGTATAAGCTGTGTGACCCCGGATTAAGCTTTCTCTTGTTTATATAACTCGATCAATACTTTATCTTAATTTAACCATACTTCCCCTTGGTTTTGGTGTACAGCACAAAAAAAAAATACATGGAAAAAATATAAGCTTTTAAATGTGTGTATAACAAAATCTGTGATTTTAACACAAACAAATTATTTTTAGAGGCTGAAGGTATTTAAGATATCTTAACACTATTGTCTAGGTGTATGGTGAATTATGATAAAAAAATTATAACGAAAAACAAGCGGGTAAGTTGGTGAACTTTCAGCATCTTAAAAAAACCAAAGACCGAGGAACAAAAAGAGAGACGACACACACACGGGTACGTCTCAAAAGAGTGCATGTGTGCATCTGTGCATATGTGCGCGTGTGTGTGAAAAAGGGGAGGGGGGAGGGGAGGGGGCTGTCTTTTTTTTTTTTTTTTGTACCTTGATCTCGGTTTTTCAAGATGTTGAAAGATTAATTTTGAGATAAATATAGTTCGATTTCCAAAACAGTAGAAGCATCGCGCACAATTGTACGGCTCTTAAGTTATTAGAAATACCTAGCCAACTTTGCTCAACTCTTTAATGGATTGGAATATTCATATCGAATCCTTTCATCGGGATAAAAGGCGCGAAAGAGACAAGGACAAAAGGGGACGACTACACAGGACAAGAGCTGACTAACAACTGACTTTTTATCGGAATGACTAGATGACACTGTGGTCACGCAGGCACAAGTTGCACCGTGGATTTTGCCCTTCTTTCTTCTTCGTTTCGCTTTCCTCTTTTATTTCACATGCTAACCAAGATCCAGAAATTAAAACTCATTGTTCGTTAGAGTCAATGAAAATTTGCTCACTCGCGAAAGTCTATTTTTTTGTTATGTAGTAGGCATCTCTCATTTTCCTACACGTTTGGTTTTTGGTGTTCAAACAATAGAGTAGTGTTTGAGAACCGTGATTTGCTCCCGCAATCTCGACAGTGCATCGCTAAATGCGAGTATGCAGTCAATTTCAAGAAGCTAAGGCGTTCTCTGAGTCGGATGTTCTGAAGCCCCTTTGTGTTTTAAAAGTAGCGCAAGGTGCGTCGATGCACGTGCAACGTGCAGCCCTTGGGAAGATCATGGCGGCACAGCGCAGCAATGAGCTGGATTTCAGAGGCCATGTTCTTCCCAGAAGTGGCGCGCGCCACGTGTCTCGAGCATTTCACAACAATGAATGGCGCCACTTTTCCCAGGATAGAGGGGCTTTAGGAGCATCGCCCCGTCTGCCCAATATATAGACTTGCAAACATGGCACCTCACTGGTACCCCGCGCGCGTGCAGGCATGTGAAGCGTGCACGTGAACGTAGCTTTGACAAGCTTGCAGTGGCACGTACTTGCCGCACGAGTAGAGACATGACGCCTGCTAAAACTCCCTGCTTGCAAACGTTTCGCCTGCAGGAGAAAGAGGTCAATAGACCGTGCCTTTTACGCAGGTGACAAGCTTGATGCCGTGATTGACATTGCAGCTGTCATGATCAAGCTCGCTTCTCTTTGCCTTTGTGTAGGTTCACCACGGAGCATAATCGGCTTAGTTTATTGCCGACAGAGAAAAAAAACAAAAAACGTTCACTTCGTATTTAGATGCTACCTTTTTAAGTCCCTATGAAATGCGAGGAATATATGGAACGATCACTGATCTCTATGTCTATTTGCTGGATCGCGTTTGACCAGCTCCGCCTATGGACGGGAATACGGCCCCGGTCGGCCATCTTTTTGTAGAGATATATTGTCTCTAGCCATCAAAGTAATATGGCGGACAGCACTATGGCGGCAGGCTGCCATAAAAAAATAGCGGTGGGTCTAGTACACTGTACCGTGTGTCGTACTTCGTGCTTGATTGAAGTTGTTCGACGAAGCAGATTCTTGAAACAGGGCGTGAACGGTAGCCCCATCTTTGAGGACCCGGCGAAAGTTCCACGAAAGCGCAGCACTGGGGGAAAGCAGCGCAGCTCGCATCGAAAGCAAACGCCGGCTTTTAATGCTTCTTTCGATGCGACTTTTGATTCGTGCTGTGCTGCTTTCCCCGGTGCGGCGATTTCGTGAAACTTTCACCGGGTCCTCAAAGATCGGGCTACCGTTCACGCGGGTTTTAACAATATGTTTCGTCGAACAATTTCAATCAAGAACGAAATATCACCCACGGCTATTTTTATGGCAGCCTGCCACCACAACTGCCCCAACGCTGTCTGCCATGGATGGATGATAGTGGCTCCACCAGCTGTACATTGGCTAGAGGTAATATAAATCTAGATGGCCACCAGTGGCCGCATTCGAGGAGCGGGCAAACGCGATCCAGCAAATAGACATAGAGATCAGTGGCAACGATCGAAATCTTCTTCTTTTCCTTCTTCACCTGTTCATCTCGAGAATCGCTGTCTGGAAATCCGGAATCTCCGATCCTTCGAATCTGCAAGTTGAAGCCTTTGAATATTCTATGATTGCACGACTTAATAAATGCGGACCTCAAACAGAAAATGGCTAAGCCTTTTTTGATGAGTTTTGAGTGTGCTGAATGATAGTCTGGCAAACGCTTTGCTAATCTAGGACGGTACGACCTGCATATGTGTTCTTTATCTAATTCTACAGGGAGATCCAAAAACTCTTTCTTTCGCGCTGTTTTTTCGAAATGAACTCATACCAACCTGCACAAATATCCATTCTACTTAAATCCTTTATCAGACAGCTTCGTTGTTTCTTATTATTAATACTTGACAGCGTTGTTTATTCTTTATTACTGTTATTTGACTAAATTGCTTCGCACGATATAAATTCTTGAATGTATTTGCGCTTCTGTGGCGTACACGTAAAGAGGTTGAAAACCGGCCAAAATGATTGGACAGTTTTCTTTCGCAACATTTATTATATTTATTTGCTGAATAAAACTTCTATCATTCTTATTATTCTGAACTACCACAAACCGAGACATTTTTTCAGGCATTTTAAACCCGGTTAAATAATTTCCATGTTGCCTCCATACTCCTGCCTCCTTAGTTCTCAAAATAGCGCGACGATACTACGTCGATTCCTAATGTAAATCTCGCTTCAGATTTGATTAATCGCATTCTTTTTTTCTGAATACGGCTTTTTTGTTACTGGGCCCTACTTGTTTCGCTTAACTCAGAGAGACACACCTCGTGACTAAACATAAAAAAAGTTGTAAACTGGGTCCCCAGGAAGTAATTGCTAACGTTACGCCATTATTGAATAAAAAAAATAATACTGGTAAATTTCATTACGGTGACGTTTGTGTACTTCCATTCTGACAGATCCAAAGTCCAACATATTGATATTCGAAGTCCCGTGGGAAACACCGTCGTGGCGAAAATACGGCACAGCTAGAACTGTACTCCGCTCGCCCCTAAGCTGACAGTGCGGTGGGGCGCTACGTGCTCGCCGCACCAGCCGTGCGTCGATCTTTTTCCAGGCACGTGATCACGCTCCCGTTCGTATTCACGCGCAGAGAGCGGGACCGATGATCAAAGGTTGATTGGGCCGACGAACGCGTATAGCTTCCCCGGCACTGTCAAGATGGCAGAGAAACGGTCCAACTCCTGAACTTCCATCATTGTCACAAATACGAAAATGTTGATTTTGTCCGACTTTTTTTTTTTCGCGTTTTAATTGAAAGAAAACAGTATCTCCCTTGTTTTTTCTTCTTTCCTTCGTTGTGTTATTATGCAGGTTCTACATGATAGAAAGGGTGCACACACGTCCTCACGACTTGCGAATATTGTTCATTTCTTTTTTTGTTATTTGTAGATATAAGACGTCGAGATGAACATATATGAATCGAAAGAAGCACGGCCTGCTTTCGATGACCGTCGAGTCCTGATCCAATTTAGAACCGAATGCTTTATTTCCTTAAGGCCCTGTTGTCCTCGGACGTCGAGCGCAGCGAACGCAGCGTTACGTCGAACGCACGCCTCTCATTGGCCGGCGAGTAGGAGCTCGATATCTGCGACCAGTCAGTACCCGTGTGCGCTGCGCTACGCCACGTCTGCTACGCTCAACGTCGGAGTGTCACAGAGCCTTTAGAGCCTGGTTTTGTTGCGCACGCGAACGCACAAACACGCACGCGCACGCACACACACGACTTTAAACAGGCGACAGAGACAAGGGTTGCGCGGAACAGGCCCGGGTCTTGACTCCACGACGGAACAAACCAGTGCGTTTCTATATTCGCAACTCCAACTCGCCGATCGCCCTCTTGCGGACGAAAGAAGAACCAGAGGAGGGGGGACAGCGTCGGAGACTGTGGCAGCAGGGACTATCGGCCTTGAGGCGCGGCTACTACCGCGCATGGTTTCGGTCGGTGTGTTCACGCATCGTGCAGTTTTAACGGGGAAAGCGAGCGCATTAAACTAGGGATCATCGCGTTCTGTTTTGCAACTTTTTGAATACCAACATGCTCGTTTTCTTGACGCGCGTCAACGTCTCCGTCGCCTGTGATACGCTCCTGCCTTGACCGCTTTGTATTTGTATAGACAAATATATTGATTTTAACGCACTGACCAGCGTCAGCAAGCAGGCGCACGCAAAATCCCCGAGAATCTATCCCCGTCCCTTCCGCCATCTTGGCATTACTGCTCCGTCATCTATACGGCGTTGGAGTGGGCGCCTTTTGCTCCGTGATTCGATCTCCGCCATGCTCCCTGCTTTTCTTGAACAGTCTGAGATAATACGGCGAGCACGCGTTTCAAACTGCGCCCTTTGCTCGTCCTAACGCCAGGAGGGGCACTCCTATCAAAGGACAACATTGATAACGTCTAGGGAACGCACGATAACGGGGCAGCCCAGCGCGCGATGTCATTGGTTGAGGTCAGGGAGGGAAACAAGGGCACGTGGCGGCATCTGGGAGGAAACAAACGCACGATATGTGCAAGGAGCAGACTAACTTGCGCTCCGTATAGTTGTTTCGCGTTCTTTGTTTCTGTCTCTCAACCCTGCACAACTTTTTGATTGGGAGGTGAATTATAAATGGACTCTTTTCCAGCAAAGGCCGGTTCAGACGCTTGCGTTTGAGTGCGTTTGACTGCGTTGCGTCGAGAACCGAAAGCGAGTCACCGGCACGTCTGTGCTTCGTATGAAGCGTGGAATCCAATTCAAGGAATCATCTTGGGACGCGATATAAGCAGCAGGGATGTCCTGGTTTCTCGCAGCCGCAACGCAGTCAAACGCAGTCATCCGCAAGTGTCTGAACCAGGCTTAAGGCTCTGCGCGTGCGTACACACTCTTCCCTGGCCTTGCTGTCCGCTGTGGCCATTATTTTCAAAGGGCAGAATCCCGCACGACCAACATATTGTCAGCACCTATGTTTGCGTTTGCGCGCCGGTATTGTTTCTGTTCGGTCGACTCTTTTTTTTTTTTAATTGGTAGTATGGGAAGCATAAAAAAGCAATGAAAACCGATACAACCGCACGATGCCAATCTGTTCTGACGGGCAGATAGCATGTGTGGCCCTTCATTTCTACAGCGTGTACAATAACGCTTTGATCCCACTTTGGACGGTGCGCAAAAATCGGTTTCTTAACGTATCGCGCTGGGACTTACTTCAAAGCTGCGTGTAGGTGGTGCACGTAGGGAGTTAAAATATGAACGGATAAACTTGCTTTGTTCAAGAAAGAAAAGAGAATAATCTGACTCGGGCTATCTACGACGCCATTTTACGGGCAACGCAGATAGTGTTTGTTGACTTCGAGAGGCTGCCGACAGATGGCGCTACCAAAAAAAAAAAAAAAAAAAAAAAAAACCTTTCGGTAGATTGTCTGCTGTTGAAAGTCAGAGCTGGTGCGCCCCGGTTGCCTTCGATGCATACGCCGTCTGTCGGCAGCGTCTCCAAGTCAACAAACACCGTTTGCGTCGCTCGGGAAACAGAGCCGTAGATTCCCCGAAACAGGTTATTCTTTTTGTTTCTTTCTTGAACAGGGTAAGTTTATTCGTTCATATTTTAACTCCCTTTGTGCACCCCCTAGCCGCACCTCTGAAGTAAACCCCAGAGCGATACGTTGAGGAACCTATTGTTGCGGACCGTCCAAATTGAGATCGAAGAGTTAGTGTACACGCTGTATAGTTCACAGACCAAGCCTCCCAGATGGCCCTCGTCAATGGAAAAAGGTCCACAATTTGCCTAATCAGCAACATGAACTTCCTAATTCCTGTAGATCGGTTTTGTGTTACGGTTACCATCTTGAAATATGACGTGGTTGGGTTGGGCGACAAAAACTATAGGTTTGAGCGTAACTGCGATAAAAAAAGTATAGCCACAAAAAAGTAGAACTATTTGAACGAAATCCTTGAATTCTTGCGCCTTCCAGTCGGCGAATAAAGCGGTTTGCTGTTTTTCCCCAACTAAGCTATACATCAAAATTCAACTTGGCTGCCGTCACAAATAAACAGTCTATAGACCAGAGGTGGCCAAGCTGCGGCTCTTCGCGTTTTAAAGTGCGGCTCGCGGCTCCCTGCCCTACCCCCCCCCCCCCCCTCCAACACACAAACACACACACACTCCCCTGCGTCCCTCCCGGTCACACGAGCACTTCCCCAGAAAGAGAAATGGAACGCGCTTCAAATCGAAAGACAGGTTGCGGTTTGATAGTCTTGCGCTACTGCTATCTTCCATACCACTGAACTGCTTTTGACACGGATAGATTGAAAGTAGTTTGAGTTTCATTTACTGCTTAGCTGCAGAAATAAAACGCGATTAGCTGCAGAAATAAAACGCGACACTGGCCAGGCGAAAATATCCGTACCATGAAGCCCGTGTCACAAATAACGAGGAAGACGTCCGCGTTCGCCACCGTCACATACCTTTCGGCCGCCTCGAAGCGGCGAGGCACCCACAGCGATCGCCATTTGTGGAGTTCAGATTGCTGGTGAGACTTTAAGCGGTAACAAACCATCCCTCGCACGGTCGTTGCCTAGTCTGCTCTTGCTTTATTGCACGAGAAAACGCCCGCGGCATGCAGTGTAAAAACGTAAACAATCAGTGGCTGCAAAGTGAACAGGCCTAACCTTGCGTCTGCCTTCAGATTTTCTGTCGTTATTTTTCTCGTTCTCCCTCCCACGATCACAGATGTGAGCGCTTACGATTTCCCACGCTACGGTCCCGGCTTTGTATCCCTGATCTACGCGAGGTAGAAGCGTTCGAGCCGTCACAATCCCGCGTAAACAACCAACGCATCCGTACAGACCAACTTGACGGCCGGGCCGGGTCCGGCGACTGCGGCGACCTCACCAACCTCACCACGCATGCGCACCGCTTAGTTAGAAAGGAGATGACGTAGAGCGCTTCTGTCAACTTCCGCCAAGATCTGTGGGGATTCCACGGAGCGGTCGTGGCACGATTTGGGGCGCTCCACGGCGTGGGACCTACCAGAGATCTACGAGCGGAAGATGACCAACTCGAACCAGATCTCCGAGCGGAATATGTGTGCTCCAAATGGAGCGCTTTTGGAGCGCTCAAGATCTGCGAGTGGAATTCGCAATAGAAGGCATTCATCCGTGTCTTTCGCTCGTTCCTAACCACTCAGTAAGGAGAAATGCGCCGGCAGCCCTTTTCCTTTTTCTCTCTTACCCTCTTTCAGTAAAACGGTCGATATGCGCGACTTTGTTTTCAAAATATCAGACTGCACGCAGCGTGGGTGCGACGGGTGTCTGTGTGAGTGCGACTTCGGTGGAAAATCATCGGACGAATGAATCATGCTAACGGAGAACGACGTTACAGTGTCACTTCACACCGGGTTATGATACCTGATCTGAGAGCGCGCGACCTTCTGTGCCTCTCACGCGTATAGAGCTTGTGCCGTCACGTCGTAGTTCTTCTTTTGTTTTCCCTCTTGTTGTGTTGTTGCTTCTCCTCGTCGCAATATTGATGGTCCGAAAGGGGTTTACGTAAGCCGAGAACCTGCGGAGCTGCGAAGGTGCACCTCAGTTAGACAACCTCATTACTCAACTCTCGCCCGCAGCGTGCACCATATGCAACCGCTTGAGCTCGTTCTTAATCTTCTTTTTTTATGTTTCTCTTCTTGGGTTTGTTCGGAAGTGGCGCAGAAAGTTAATGCTACGTAATCTAGAGCTCACGAGACAGGCGCCAGCGGCATGCCTCCTTCCGGGTCCGGAAAACCCGGAAGATTGATACACCTGCGGTACTTTTAAAGTTCTGACACCGACCGGCGATCAACCTAAAGTTCGGATCACACAGTTGCAACTGCTTACGACCGTGTGCCTTAAAACTTCTTGAAATCTCTTGCGACGAGAGAATACTCTAGCGCCATCTATTGAGCAGCTGTGGAACAGTAGGCATTTTCGTATGTATCCTATAGACCTTTCCAAGAAAGGACACTTGGCAGGTTTCATTTTCAGTGTTCGTGCGTATGGCGCGTGATTTGCTTGCTTTCCGAAGCGACGAACGTGCGCGTTCTGGACTGTGATTTAACACGTGTGGACTGTGATTTTTGTAAACAGTGGAAACGTCTATTCTTCTCGCGCATCAGTCTTTTCTTCTTTTTTTTTTGGGGGGGGGGGGGGGGGGTTGAAAATTTTTTGATAATGGTATAAACGACAATTTCTCAAAGATGGTTGGAAAATTTCATCTTGCAAATACTGCAAAACCTTTGCTCTAGTGAAGTGCAGTTCCAGGGTCACCTCGTGTGATGACGCCAGCTTGCTGCAGTGTGTTCTTTCGTTGTAAGAGGTCGCTCGGTTGTAAGAAAACGCAGTTGTGTAAATGAGCCTTCACGTTCACTTCTTTTGTTACACAGGTGCGAATCTGAAGCTATGCGTGGACGCAGAAGGCTTCAAAACCGGCATTTCGAAGCGCTTAAAGAAATGGAGAGAAAAAGATGTGGGCTGTATTCCCCAGTCAAACCTATCTACCTATAGCTGGACGCAGTGGCGTCAGAACAGAGATCAGGGGGGGAGGGAAGGCGCAGATTTTTCCTTCCCTCTTAGACCTTCAGCAAATTTCGAGTAAACAATACGGGAAATGAAGAATAAAATTTCGAGCCCTTCCCCTTTTCCCGAATAGCTCCGAGGCCACCGTACGGATGCAGTGCAAGGAAACGAACGGGTTTTGAGAACCTCTCACGAATGCACCTTGAATTTAGAACTCGCTCCGTTTTATTTTTATTTATGCTTAAAACGCTTCTCCACAGAACCCCCAAACTCTAAATTTTAGTGCGACCGTTCGTCTGTGAATTTCTTGCTGGATTAAGCCAGGAAATTGGGGTCTTGTGACCTGACGTTACGTGAGCTATGCGCCAATTGAGTCTCCACGCTAAATTTAGCGGGAAACTAATGTCGCGTGATCCTAACACCGATTCAGCTTCCTCGCTAGATTTAGCGCTGAAAGTTGACGTCATGTGACCGATACACCAATTTAATTTCCCCTCTAAATTCGCCGAGGAAATTTATAAAGAAAACTATATCTAGGTTTGCAGGAACAAAAACTACGGAAGAGAATGAGGCTGGTGCGGCCAGCACTTCAATGGCTCCAGCTATAGCCGCCTTTATACTGACGATGCCTGCCCAACTTCTGGCTTTCCCCATGTTTTGTCGCTGGTGCGCCTGCTTCACGCAATCACCGCCAGAGGAGTTACCTCCCCATGCAATGCAGAAGATGCTTGTCCGCTGCGGACTGTTACTATCGCAAGGTACGTGATTCCGAAACTTTTGGAACGGACATTTCATAGTGGGTGAGCAGCAACATATGTAGTGTCTAAAAGTAAGTAAATGTAGGGGACAGTAGGTACGACCCGAGACGAGCTACAGGCCAAACGGACGACCTGATAAACTTTCACAATGTAAAAAAAAAAAAAATTATTACTGAGGTATTAGGCGAAAAGTAGAAGGTGAAGAGGAACTGCAACGACTAGGATCCTGTAGGGTTACAACCACTACGAAGTCCCCTAAGCAGTGTAGAAGGTGTTGGCAGTGCCCGTGCTCACGATTCGTAATGATGGACTGTGTCTGTCGTTAGGCACCTTTCACTACCTCGAGGTGCTTGAGAGAGAACTGAGCAAGTCAGCCACTCAAGCAGTACTGAAAGAGGCCGTGGAAAGTTTCACGGGATGATCTAGCTTCGACGACAGGGAGGCCCGAACCAAGCTGAACATTGGGTGAAGCCTCAGGAGAATGCTGAGGTTTCACTCAAACAGATATTGAGGAAGGCCGGTCGTGGCGGAAATGTGCCATAGTTTTCAGTGGCAGGAGGTAGTATTCGGGACAGAGTCTTTCCTCAGAATTAGCTTCAGACACTTTTCACGGTCGCGGGTGTTGCTTGTGGTCTCGGGAAATGACAGCCCTGTTTCCTCCTTTGGCGAGTCTGTATAAAACGCGGCAAAAAGAATGGTAAAAAAAATTGCCTACGTTCAGTTCAGAGCTACCACGCCCAATGTCCAAAAACAGCGCCAAGAATACAAGAACGCACGAGAGATGCTTAATCACGTTGTTTACGTCGTTCATGTTTTCTGCTTTGTATGGCGAAGCCGCGCCGGCGTGCTGTCGTGTATGCGTGGTGCACGTCGTGTATGCGTGGTGCACACGACACAGTGCACGTGTCGTGTCTGCGTGGTGCGCGTCCCGACCTAGGTGCATTTTAACTTCGGAAAAAAGGCGCGGCGCGTCCGCTGGGGAGATGGGGGTGGCGCCCCTGAAACCTCTTCCACTGTATCTGTTTCGGCGCCGAAATGGCCGATTAAAGCCAAAATAGAAGTAACGTGCGGTTCCTCGAACGGCCGCTGCGGGAGAAATAGTGGCGTTGTGTTCATCATTAGCTCGGTGCTCGAGGACAAATCGGGGACACTTTTTCAGGGCAGTCTCTATGGCAGTTTCCCAACTGAGTGGTTTAGTAACGTTGACTTCAATGGTTCCAGCTATTAGCCCCGTGCGCGACCGAAAGCGTCGCTGTGGTCGGCCTTTCACGATTGGCCGAACGCTGACTATGACGTCGGAAAGGGGATTTACCATCGACGGAAATAAGAGGAATGAAAGAACTTTAATTTTGACGGTGTTGGCAGTGTTCCTTTGAGAGCGCAATTATTTCAAGCTTCCACCATGCTAATAACAAACACCATCGAACTTGTTGTTTGCAAGGTAATGACGTCACAAGGGGGAACCACAGGAGGGCGCCACCAAAACATCTCGCCGCTAATAGCAGCCTTTATACTGACGATGCCTGCCCAATTTCGGGCTTTCTCCATGTTTTGTCGCTGGTGTGCCTGCTTCACACAATCACCGCCAGAGGAGTTACCTCCCCATGCAATGCAGAAGATGCTTGTCCGCTGCGGACTGTTACTATCGCAAGGTACGTGATTCCGAAACTTTTGGAACGGACATTTCATAGTGGGTGAGCAGCAACATATGTAGTGTCTAAAAGTGAGTAAATGTAGTGGACAGTAGGTACGACCCGAGACGAGCTACAGGCCAAACGGACGATCTGGTAAACTTTCACAATGTAAAAAAAAAATAAAAAATTATTACTGAGGTATTAGGCGAAAAGTAGAAGGTGAAGAGGAACTGCAACGACTAGGGTCCTGTAGGGTTACAACCACTACGAAGTCCCCTAAACAGTGTAAAAGGTGTTAGCAGTGCTCGTGCTCACGATTCGTAATGATGTAGTCTGTCTGTCGTCAGGCACCTTTCACTACCTCGAGGTGCTCGAGAGAGAGCTGGGCAAGTCAGCCACTCAAGCAGTACTGAAAGAGGCCGTGGAAAGTTTCACGGGATGATCTAGCTTTGACGACAGCGAGGCCCGAACCAAGCTGAACATTGGGTGAAGCCTCAGGAGAATGCTGAGGCTTCACTCAAACAGATATTGAGGAAGGCCGGTCGTCGCGGAAATGTGCCTAGTGCATAGTTTTCAGGGGCAGGAGGTAGTATTCGGGACAGAGTCTTTCCTCAGAATTAGCTTCAGACACTTTTCACGGTCGCGGGTGTCACTTGTGGTCTCGGGAAATGACAGCCCTGTTTCCTTCTTTGGCGAGTCTGTACAAAACGCGGCAAAAAGAATGGTAAAAAAAAAATTGCCTACGTTCAGTTCAGAGCTACCACGCCCAATGTCCAAAAACAACGCCAAGAATACAAGAACGCACGAGAGATGCTTAATCACGTAATTCACGTCGGTCATGTTTTCTGCTTTGTATGGCGAAGCCGCGCCGGCGTACTGTCGTGTATGCGTGGTGCACGTCGTGTATGCGTGGTGCACGCCGTGTCTGCGTGGTGCACGTTAAACACCCCAGGGTAGCAGTCGTACTGCAATGGCTAAATTACTCTCATCTACAATGAGTAACAATGTCGCCATGTTCTGGCAGACTAAACTCCGGCTGTATAATCAACTAACGACTAATTTGTTTGTTCACTGTTTTTAAAAAAGCTGCATACCCTCGTGGTGATTGCTGGCAACGGGCGATTGGGCAGCCATTATCAGCATGCAGGAGGCTATGTTCCGACTATCAAGCCACCAGCTGCGCATCTTTAATTTATAGTGTTCGTAAATATGTAAACTATAATTTCGTACTCGTTGGAATGTTCTCTGATTAGGTAAGCTACCAACACAATTTTCACTCCGCGAATCGAGTGTCTTGTGTCTTCTGAGCGAATGGCTTCAGAACAAATTCAAACGATCGCTGCTTGATGCGTTTCCTGTATTATAGGACTTGGGGAATAAAACTCGCTGCCTACTGTGTTGTCTTTTACATTCTTCGCCTTTTTCGTATCACTTCTCGCAATTCGGTTGGGAAATTCTACGCGTTTCCGATTTATACATAAAAATACTTCAGTTTTATTTTTGGAGGGTGTTAATTGTCCGTCCTTGTGTTTTGTGGCATTCTCATTACTTATATTATCCTTACCGGCACGCTCACCATTCCAAGTATAAGTCCTGTTTGCAGCCGTTTAATTTTTTTAAATCTTTTTTTTTTTCTTTTTTATAAGTGAACGTTTATGTATGTATTCCGAGAGTACCTAGAATATAATCAGTGAATTCTGAAGAATACAAATCACATCCCAAACTTTCGGCGCATCAACTACATCTCGTATAATAGGCTTCGAAGTGAAACTGACAAGAGGAAGCTCCCTGCTGTCGTTCCCCGTGAGTTCTCCAGCAACGACAAAGACCAAAGATTACGACACGCCGTTGCGTGGCCTGAGGGTTGACCAAAGAGACAAGAAAGTAAGTGGTAACCCACTTCCGTAGCACCTTGGCTGTTCTCAAGCACTTTCGCTTCAGTGTTCCAAGAAACGAAGGCGAAAAATCAGTTCAGCGAAATAAAACGAATTAATCGGAGAGAACTGCGCGTGTGGGAGGAGAGAGAGCGAAAGAAGGGGAAAAGAAACTAATTCGAAAACAAAGGCGCAAGAATTGCCATATTGCGTAATCTAATGAAAGGTGCCATTTCATGAAATGCCACAAGACAAAGTTCCGCTCATCTTTTTTTATTATTATTATTATTATTATTATTATTATTATTATTATTATTATTATTATTATTATTATTATTATTATTATTATTAAGGAACGGCTGACGTCCATACAAACCCAAACGTTCCTTTTCCACCGATCTTTTTTTTTTTTTTTAACTCAGTGGTGCTTTGCGGTGTACTATATCTGGCGCAAAACTAATAAACGTCAAAAACACCTTTCTTTTTTTTCTTTTTTTACGACCGCAGTGTCAGCACATACACCACTTTGGAAATGAATGGAGCCAGATTCACCGAAGAAAACCTCCAACAGCAGTACACGAACGAAACACGATTAGGACTCGAATGTGCGAAAGCTTTTTTTTTTATCATTTGTTTTGTATCTTGAGCGCGAACGAACACTTTCACATCTTACACTCTACGCAGCAGACATCGCAAAATATCCCAAAAAGGGAGGGAAAAAAAAAAGCGCAACCGTCTTGCGGAGTGGTACACCGGCGCTCTGCGGTGGGCGAATTTCCTGTGCGTAGTGGACAGAGAGGAAGCCGAACTTACACTATCTGTTTTTCCTCGTTTTTTGTTTTCGTTTTTGTCTCCTCCTCTGTGTGTATTGGGCGTTGTTTTCGTTTCCTCCCTTTCTATCCAACTGTCTTTGTCGGGCAGTAAGAGTAACTGGACAAGCGAGAACCGAGCTCCCAAACTCGGGTGGCAATCAATGGCGGCGGGGGAGAGGAGGCAGGGTGTAAGCAACGCTACTGGTGCAGCGTCTAGGTGAAACAGAACACGGACGGCTCGTCACGCCTCCCCAGGTTTCCTCGGCAAGATCCCCATCAATGGCGGTGCCGAAGAGCCCGCATCGCAGATCTCGTCCCGCGGAAAACAAAAGAAACATCGCGTACCAACCCGGAATAGATCCCTCGGGTGAGATCAAACCGCCCCCCCCCCCCTTTCCCTTCCTCTGCGTGTACCCTGCTTTGGTTTCTTTCTACGTCCCTTCGGCATCGAATCGCGTGTCGGCCATCTTTCTTTCTTGCTTGCTTGTGCGTCGTCTGCTGTGTTTCTTTCTCGTCTGACTCGGTCGTCTGCTTCGTGTCGTCTGCTAGCTACTCTGCTTTGGTTTCGGTTTTCTATGGGTTTTTGTTTTCGCAACACAATTGTTTTTGGGGAGAACAAAACGCAACGATTCGTATAAACTCGGAAACAAGACACGCTGCAATGATGACGAAATGTCAGACTTACGATAATCGTCGCTCGTTGATTTTGTCGGTTCGGCCCTTGTAAAGTTTTCCGACTTTGGTTGCTATATTATATTTTTCTTTGCCCTGAGACGTGCGATTGTTGTGTACTGGACCTCGTGTATTCATTCTTAAGTGTATCGATACATTTTGGATAATTATTCGCACGAGTCATACAATACCCCGCTCTGCCCCGCCGAGACCTTAAAGGCGGGAATCACATTGCTCATAAATCGTACAAAAAATTACAGTCTGCAAACAGATTCGAATGCAAGTCACCACGAGATCCGTGCTTTGAATGCCCATGGCAACGAGTGCGCCGCATTTGAACCACGTATATCGCAATCACTGATGTCCGGCAGCCTGTCTTTTGTATGACGTATAAGCAGCACGACCCTCAGCTTTAGAGGGACTTAAATAAATAAATAAATTAGGTATACAGCACTTCCTACTTCGTGAAGCGTTCTTCGGCGTTCCTACGGGCTAATGCCGTTATCTGATTGGTTGCGGAGGGATAATGAGATGCTCGATGCTCGAGCATCTCATTATCAGCTTCTTAGCTGGCGGTGCACTATCGTTTGTAGGTATTGATAACGACCGTAACCATGAAAGCCACGGACATTGCTGTGACACCGACTGTATATACTACTCGGCTTTAATTGGCTCTTATTCGGCCGACACCCTAATACCGTAGGTTAAACTATAGCCTCCTCTATACTCACAAAGCCTGGAAGTTCGATGACGGAGCCAAAGAGTGCCCGGCCGCAGATTTGGAGCGCGAGGATGTGGTAGCACAGAGCATTTCTCGGGGAACCTGGACGTCAGCGCACAGCTTGTGCAGAGGCGAGGACCCGAAGCATGGTTTTCAAACCCGTCGAGAAAAGAAGCGAGGAATGCGAGCAGCACGAGTGGACATTCCATCGCTCGGGACAACTGTGTTTCGGCTGTCTCGCCGCAGCGGGGCGCCCGTCACGTGGCTCTCCTCTCATCCGTTGCCTGCCGCTTTACCTTTTCAATTTCGGCGGTCGCTTTTCATGGCGATCTGCCAAGTTTGGTCAGTCTAGAGGAAGCTACAGTTAAAAAAAGAAATACGATTCGAATTAAAGAAAGCGACGCTGAGAGACGGATTTTCACTGAATCCTCTCCTAATGCGAATAACACGCTTCCTTTTTAATCCCGCTTAAGCCCACGCGAAGCAGCACTTCTCGCGTATGGATACTATCTGAATTCGCGCGAGGCTCGAATGCCCGAGTTAATCCTCAGAAGGGCTCTTCAAAAACGTTTTATGCAGTCAGCCTTGGCGTCGCCGGAACTTGCTGGTTATACGTCACGACTCGAGGGCAGTGTTGCGCCCGTTCCCATAGCTCCGAGACAGGAACGAAAGATTGTCCCTCCTCAAGTCTGGAACGAAGTTCCCGTTACCAGTTCCGCTGGTTCGCAAGGAACGCGCTCCCCCGTTACCTTTCCGAGAATGAAACGTGTCGTTACGTTAAAGTTACCTTTTGCGTGTTTTAACGAACCGTCGTGCCGGATAATTCGTGGGATAAAAGAAAGCGACGCTGTTGAAGATATCCTCATCGATCCAACTATGTTGTGTTGCCACGATCACATTCGTTCCAGTTCTTTGGTTTTTACTCTCTCTCTCGAACGCTTCCTAAGTCGGAAGGTGATGCGATGCGCGTGCCTGGGTTACTTATACTTCCTTTGTGCGCAATCGTCGTCACCGGTGAACTTTCGGAGTTTGAAGCGCGCCTGCTTTTCGGAGATAGCTTTGATCAACCCGCTGCGCTCTTCCGCGTCGCTTTTGCATGCGCCTCGCTTGGCTGTCTGACTCGTTGCTGCCGGTCCGCATTCGGAGAAAGAGAGAGAAGGAGCCAGCCTCTATAAATAGGCGAACTACACTATTCAAGTCCGCGCGGCGTCGACGGCAGGCGGCGACGAAATGCTCCATTCACCGCGCCAAGCTGTGACAGAGAGGCGAAAACTACGGTGCCGTCGGAGCAGTCGTGCGTGCATCTTTGGCCACGTGATCACGACCCCCCCCCAGCCCGTACCCAGCCCGTATACCCAAGCGCAGAGAGTGGGCAAGGGCAGGGGACGAAAGGGAGGCGGTTTTATTGGTCCGACGACCGCGCGGCTGCCACCTCACTGTCAGCTTGGCAGACGTATGGTACGGCAGGGAGATCCTTCGAAGGTGTCTATCGTCCTACGGGGATATACCTGAATCCGCTCACGCGGAAGCTTATTCCGTCGGCGTGCGAGCGCACGGCGGGATCGTTGAGAATTTGAGTCCCTCGCGATATGGGACGAAAAGCTGTGTTGTTGAGTTAGTAGTCCCCGAGTTTGGAGAGTATGGGACAACCGTCGCTGTTTCGTTTGTTCTTTTTTTTTTTTCCGCGTTGAATTCATTCGGAGCATTGAATTAGTTTCCATCGACGCCGGATTAGAAGTCCGGGCATAACATAAAAAGACAAAAACGAAAATCGAAGTCGCTGATGGGGAAAAAAAAAACGAGAAAAAGATATTACAATGCTACTTCGTCATTTTCGATTTTGGCTGTTCAAACGCCTCAATTCTCCTGTCAAATTGGAAAAAAAAAAAAAAAAAAAAAAGCGGCGCCTTCTTAGAATAATATTATTTCACTGCATACCTCAGTGTCGTTCACATTCGGCTGGTGATATTTTCAAAAAGATCTTAGGACTATCCAGTGCGACAGAGTCACTTACATACGGAGAGTTGAAACTAATGCACAGGGCCCGTGTTTGGCGAAGCTATAAGTTATTACATGATAGCACTCGAAGACAATCCCAAAAGGGGGAAAACTGGACTCCACTGTGCGCTAGTTGCATCCCGCCTTTTGTTAACTATTTAATAATAATAATTTAAAAAAAAAAAGAATGGATGTCTCCGCACTATAATATATGGGGAGCGTTTGCCTCCCCGCAAAGTTCTTGGAAGAGCCAATTGATGCCATTAACCGAAAGAGCTCGGCGAACAGCCGAAGATACGTGCTAAAACTACACCCTGCTCTGGGACACTGATCATACACGCGTGAAACGTCATGACCAGTTTCATACCGCACACCGTTTTTCTTTTGTTTTGTTTTAACGTCCAAAATATTTCTCTAGCCTCCTCACTCACCAACTGCAGCCGTTAACCCTCCCAAGTGCTTTGCAGGAAAGTAGACGCGTTCGATGTTTTAAGGCCGGTTCGAACGTACAGCGCACCGTTAAGTCGAAGCTAAGAACGGCGCCCACTTCAACCTGACTTATCACTAATGCAGAATCAGCGCTTTGTCACTAATATGCCGCAGTCAAGAGCTTGCGTTAGCGAGGTTAGCGCTATTTCCAGCGCTGACTAATTGCGCTGAGGTAGCGCTGTCATCTGGCTGTTAACAATATTTTAGAGCATTAACTCGGCCACATTCGGCGACGACGCTGCCCGAGTTTGCGACGAAACATCGCGAAGCCATCGTCGCGCTATAGGGTGCGAAGAAGTGCTTGAACTTGCAGTCGCTCCAAGCTAACGGCCTCGTCGCTCGCCTATATCGGTCCTGTTTATTTTGCGAACGGGTAATCGCTGTATTAGTTGGAGCACCTGTGTACGCAGCTTCTGCAAAGAAAACATCTTTTTTGTGCTGCTGCTTTCGCCCGTCGGTTTGAGAAAGTGGGAGCGCATCCGGTACAACGTCAGAAATTCACCGGAAGCACGGAGCCATCGGAGGACACCGCGCCCGAAGAAAAACAAGAACTTGCGTTTATTTCTCGGAGTGGTTAGACGATGAATCATCGAAGTAAACTCGTGTGCTAACCTTACTCGTAAACACCTGAAAAACCGTATTAAAAAAAAAAGGTCCGTCTTTTTCGCGGAACGCTATACTAATTTGCCCCTTCATGCGTTAAATTAAGATATCTGTCGGTGCATCTTTGGTTAGAGTTCAGTTATTTTATCAAGACGTACACGTTTAACACACTAAAAACGTCGTTTCTTCGTTCCACAACCAAATATTGTATGAACTACTTCACGCAACGCATAAATGACGCCCAAAACGTTGTTGTTGCTCTTTTTTTCTTTTTCATTTTTTTTTAATTGTGATGGCGAGTTTAGGGATATTACGAACCAGCCGATGTTCGAGTTCGGCCAGCTTCGGCTTTGGCGAACTTATAACGCGAAATTCAACGAAACTTTGGTTTTTCTGCGCATGAGCGAACATTGGAAACAAGCTGACGCAACATCTCCTACATAACAAGGCCTGAGGGATGACGTCACCCAAAGAAGGCCAACGCGGGCCACGCATTGGACACGAGGGCTTGCGTCGGTGGTCGGCTGTGACTTATGTCCTCATTGATTGGGCACGAGTCCCGGCCGAACGCTGATGTCAGCACTCGTGCTCAATCCGTGGAACGAGCTTGCCTTTTTAGGTGACCTGACAAATTCAGTGCTACGACTTTGTCATCTAGGAGGTGTTGGCTGACGCCACCTGGCGGGGGAAAACCCAATATTTATTTAGTGGATTGTCTCCATTTTCTTTTCACAATATTAAATTAACTAAAGCTTTAAGAGTACATGTGTATGCTCACGTACGTTGCGTAGACATTGGTAGTCATTTTATAAAATATAAAATGAATTATTTTGTTTGCCAGAAGTCGCACATTTTGTGTAAAGACGGGCAACACTGTTCATAAGTCGAACCTTGGCTAGGTGACGCGAGCTAACGTCCGTTATAAATGGCACAGCCGTTAACATTCATTTATCCATCTAATTTCGTCCAATTTTACTAAAACTTTGAAGGTTGGGGAACAAGTCGAACCTGGTGGTTGGACGTCGAACTTCAGGTTCGATAAAAGTTTCGGACGTCCCTAGTCCTAGTATAGAGTGTTTATCGCGATGGAAAACCCTGACACTTTCAGCGCTAAATTAATTACTACACGACCATGATAGAAGCATTACCGAGCTTTCAATCAGTAAACGTCTTTGTTTTGTTTTGTTTTATTGTCTGTTTGTGTAACTTTGTTTTTCTTCTTTTTTGTCAGTTTCTTTTGTTTTGTGGTCTAGAGGGAAAAACGAAAAGGGAGAAAACAGGAAGAAATTAAGGGACCCAAGTGGTGCTAGCCCTGCAATCGCGTAAACAAGATATTGCATTAAAAAAAAAAGAAAGAAAGAGTTCGGATCTCGTAAAAATGAAAGGCAAAAGCAAAAAAGAAAGCGCTAGAAAGACACAGTGAAAAAGGTAACAAAAAGGAGTCGAGAAAATACAAAAAACATTCATTTAATTGGTTATTGCTTTCCTCCAAACAATATTTCCACCGAAACATCTTTCTTTCTTTTTAACGGTTTCGTTAGGTTTACGGTAATTGTATTTTCAGTTTATCTTCCCTCTTCACTCCACGCCGTCTAAAAAGCACCCCCCCCCCCCCCTAAAAATAAAAGAAAGAAAAGGAGCCCTCGAGCTGAGTAATAATGGTCTGGTCACCGATAACTGAAAAATCGTTGGACGTGATAACTGGCGAGTATATCCTATTATCGCTCTTCAGCCAATGGGATTGCAGCTTTAGCCGATCACGGTGCGAAAAGGCGGAATCAAGGAGCAAAGCGTGAATTCGTAGTGTAGAGGGCGAGTTCGTCTGCTTTTCTTGCGCAGGAGTTGCTCTGACGTCAGAACGACGCCGAGCTCTGATTGGCTCTGCTTGAAGGATAGTGGGTAGACCTCAAGGCAGCTTGCTTTGATTGCGGGAGGGGGAGGGGAGTAAGGGAAGGGGGGCACGCTGTATGTTGCTGCGCAACGACAATAATGTGCTCGAGACTCGCCATACTCTGCCTTGTTTAAGCTGTCAATGACTTAGTCTGTAATGACCCTGTCCCACTACACACCATTCCAATATTTACAGGTCCTCAGCCCAGCACGCCCATGTTCGTCACTTCGACGAACATGGGCGGATTTGCTTCGCAAATCGAGCAAATCACCCGCCATAGGCACGAACACTGAAAGTGAAACCGACCAGGAGCCCTTTTTTGTAAAAGCTTGGTCTGCTGGGCAAGTTGGTAATGGACATTCATATTAAAAATAGCGCAGAAAAGACGGGACAAAGAGACGAAGAAGCACACAGGACAAGCGCTAACTGGCAACTAAAGTTTATTTAATGCTTTCAACTTTGTTATCGCCGTGCGCGCGCTTAGTCTCGTCTCAACAGGATTCCTTTACAGGATTCCTTTAACGTGTGGTCGTGTTTACATAGGGCAGACGGGACGTTGCCAAGAGAAGCACGCGGCTTCTCTTGGCAACAATTACGGTTCCCACTTGCCGGGGCATTGTAAAACTTGTGGTTGTTCCCCCACTGCTGGACGGTGCGCAGGTGGAGGGACGCAACAAAGGAAGGATAGAACGAGAGTTGCTGGAGGCGGAAAATACACATGCTTGTGACAAAGACGTTTGCATAAGCGTCGCATCGGTGTATATGCGGCCGAAAGAGTACAGTTTCATTAACACTATCTAACTTGTAAATATTAACGCGGCCTTTTTTCTATTCCTTTCCTCGTTCGGATTGTGCGGCGGAGTGATCTAGCTCTTTTGCTGACTTTTTGGAACAGGCGGTGCATGGGCGGGCTGTATCTGCTGATTTGGCGGTACGCCGTGTTTTCGTTGAGACGAGACTAAGCGCGTGCACGGCGATAGCAAAGTTGGAAGAATTCAATAAACTTTAGTTGCCAGTTAGCGCTTGTCCTGTGTGCTTCCTCGTCTCTTTGTCCCGTCTTTTTTTGCGCTATTTTTAATATGAATGCCCTTTTTTGGCCGACGTACACTTCGCGCTTTCCCCTTTTGCCTGCCTCCTCCTGTCCCTATACCCTCTCCGCTTCTTACCTTACCCCGACTTGGCTTCCCTCGCAGCTTAGGAGAGGGGGAGCGCTAGGAAAAGTGTTTTCCCTGCAAAAACCCGAGGTTCTACGTCGGCCTTTTTAAGCGGAGACTGCGGCGAAAGCTACAAGGGCGAGTTAGCACGCGCTCCTGCAGCTTTGAGACGTGCATTTCTCCAGCTCGAGTGCTCGTTCTGCGGTAGAACGCTTCGAAGCAGCGACCTCGAGCTCTCGTGCTCGTGGCATTGGCTGCAGTCTCAGCTTAAGGCTGAACGAAGCATAGAGAGGCAAACTGACACAAACGCCGCCAGCACAACGAGGAAGCACGAGCGAAGCTATCTTTAAAAGGCTCGCAGTCACTCGTGCTTACTTTCACGAGCACTGAGGGACTACAAACCTGCCAAAAGTATATGGCGGTCTAATGCAGGTCGTGCCGTGCCATGTGCCAGCTCAACGCACAACGCTGCAGCATCTGTAAGCAAGCACTGGACTCTAAAGGCTTTACCCCGCTTTTTATCCTCCACGTTTCGATCCTCCGACCATGCGTTGGCGTAAGGGAGCTTCCAGAGGCTCGACTTTCTTCCAGGAAGCCACGAAACGACTGCCCACTGTCCTTCCACGGTGCTGATAAACGCCGATGAGCGCGGAATGTCCGGTTCACGCGTTTGCCTATAGCTTGTGTGCAGAGTACCTTGGGAACGAACCTGATACCACAGTTACGACACAGTCACCGGGACGACTGTTCTATCGCGCAAACCAACGACAAGATGTAATCACGGAAGCCACAAAAGGCGAGTAGAAATCTCTAATGGACCTGTTCCGGCCAGTTCTGTGTTTTTTTGTTTTGTTTTTTTTGCTATAGGTACCGTTTGTTTTGCTGGAGTCGCGAATAGCCTCGCGGTCATGCAGCACGTCAGTGTCGGCTGCTTCTGTTTGTCGCTTTAGTGGGACTCGGGCATAAAGCCGGGGTCACACTGCCCATACATCGTATAAAAGACATTCTGCATAAGTATTCGAACGCGAGTCACTGCGAGTTCCGTGCTTCGTATGCCGCTTGGCAATGTGTCCGCGGCGTTCGAACCAAGGATTTATGCGCCGAGTCGTGTTTTCTGTCTTTTGTTTGATGTATGAGCCGTGTGACCCCGGCTTTAGGGGTTTGTGGAATGAACAACAGAAATATAAAGTTTTATTTCATTTTTTTATTCGAAACGTAAAACGATTTATGTCCTCTCGTATTAGCGTTCGCAAATTGTTTTCGTAAGTCCAATACCGATCTATGCCCGCGCTCTAAAACATTCTTCAAAGGGAGAGCGTCAGCTCCCGTTACCAATATTGCCTCGTAAACTGTTTGCTCGATGTGTTTCAATTCGTTTCAAATTTCGCGATAAATTAGAAGATGGGTGTCTGTTACAAGAAGGGAGAGTGCGAGGGTCGAGCTGGTTATGAAATGCCATGTCTTAAAACTTTGAAACATGTTTAAGCTGACGAGTATCCAATGTATGGTATCACTTTACGGATTTGACAGAACATGTGTCTTCGTACTGAGGAGGAACGGTCCGAATGTTTCAAAAGCGTCGGTCTCGGCATAATGTCGAAATATTTCGGGTCGCAATGATCCTACGAATGTAATACATGAGAAAGATGAGGAGCTTAAACCCCGCGGGAACATCAAAGAAAGAAGGGGAACTAGGGAGACAAAGGACCAACACAAATCTCCAAACGCGGTTAGGTGACTGGCGCGCGACTGAAATAATCCGCCTGGTCCTGGTACCGAACCAGGGACCTCTCCCTTGTTCGCCTTCTCCGTGGATTATTATCGTTATTCTTGTTCAGCTCGCTGCACTTTTGCATTAATTGCATTAACATCATAACCTTAAAGTGCAGCCTGTTCACCCTTGTTGATGTTAGACTGGTGACAGCTGTTAAAACCCGTTTGCTGTACTGACGTCCAACTCCTGGTTAGCTCAGTTGGCAGAGCGCTTCACTGGAAGTGGAGAGGTCCCTGGTTCGACACCAGGACCGGACGGATTTCTTCAGTCGCGCACCAGTCACCTAGCTGTGTTTGGAGATTTGTGTTTTTCCTTTGTCCCCCTTGTTCCCCTTCTCCGTGCATTATTATCGTTAAAGGGACAATGAAGACGATTTTAATTAATTTTTTTAAATGATGTTTTTAGGCTTCTTGGGAACCTAGCATACTTCCCAATTTTTTATAGACATTTGTGACGCGTATTTCTGTACCTACGAAAGAACTGAAGAAACCGAACCTGAACTGTCTGCGTTTCTCATTTTTGAGCCTCCGAAAACGGAGGTGACGTAGAGAGTGACGTCACATGTGAATTGTCGGTACCGGTAGCATTTAGGGCGTCGAGACTCTGGTTACCGCGGCGGGTTATTATAGACCTTTTCTTTAACGACGCCGTCATCTTGAGAATTGCGGCTCCGACGACGCCGTCTAGCGGCTTAGAAAAAGAAATACCGGCTAGTTATGACACCACAGCTATCTGGGTAGGCAACGGTGTGGGTATGGGGGGAACTTGGCTAGACTTGGCTATGGTGGGCTGCAATAACTTGGTTGGAGCTTGTCCGGTTGGATCCAGCTGGCTACTCCCAGGCCATCACCTTGCCTCCTCGAGAGAACGACGACGAAGACGGTGGGGTGTTTTGATTGAGTTTCCACAGCGAAGTATATATGAGCAGTTTAATGTAGTCTATGCAGGTAAGCTCTCGGCATTTGATAGCTCCATCTTGAGTGGTGGCATGTAGACTTTTTCATACCTTTCACATACCATGGGGCTTGCAGTGATAACCTAATGGACCACCTGCACCGGGAATTAAAATCGGTCCTCTTGTCGTAGACGAAGTGGTCGTGAGCTTAAACGTGACGTTGTGCCTGATACGAATCTCTCGCGATTCAAGCTCGCAATCGACTGACTCCACAAATAAGGATTCTTGGAGAAAATACGAAGCTCGATGACATTGCAGCCACACTCGCGCTGCAGCTTCTTGTGCTCATGGCACACTTTCTGCTATTGCTCTTATGCTTTTTAAAATTATTTATCCATCCGACGACCACACAGTGGTAGTCAGACAACCGTAGATTTTCGGAAATCGCTGCACGGTAAAAAGGAGAACTCGGAACTCACTCATGCACGACGTCCGTTTTTAAGCCTTTTCGCCCATAGCCTTGGCGGTTGCATACCCTGTGTCAGCGGGCAATCCAAAAATGCACCGGGTCGAGGGTACGTCAGTTACTGGCTGGTTTGAGGTTATGCGAAAAGGTCTATACTCTGTTTCACCTTGTGTTGTACCGCAGGAAAGGCTACAAGCGCGAGCTCCTTGCTCTAGGGCACATCTCGGCGGCACAAGCTCTCGTGCACCAAGGGCAGCTGCCAACGCTATGAGCTTCGCGCTTCTAGCCTTCGCTGCGGTACAACATAAGGTGAAACGGAGTATAGCGGCGAGATGTTTTGGTGGCGCCCTCCTGTGGTTCCCCCTTGTGACGTCATTATCTTGCAAACAAGAAGTTCGATGGTGTTTGTTATTAGCATGGTGGAAGCTTGAAATCATTGCGCTCTCAAAGGAACACTGCCAACACCGTCAAAATTAATGTTTTTCATTCCTCTTATTTCCGTCGATGATAAATCCCCTTTCCGACGTCATAGTCAGCGTTCGGCCAATCGTGGAAGGCCGACGACAGCGACGCTTTCGGTCGCGCACGGGGCTAATAGCAGCGCGGTGGCGCTGTCGTTTCGTCCGACTAGAGTAACTGTATAGGCTCTGCTTGCTCCGCAAGCGGAGCATATACAGTTACTCTAGTCCGACCAACATGAACGGCAATCTCTCGCGAGCGAATTCGGGCTCCCGTTCAGCTAGCGTCGCCCGAACGATCACGGGTCTTCAGTCGACCGTTTGAACATCCTTCAACAGCGTACAAATTTGGCATGACTACCGCTTTGCAGAATCCCTCGAGTGCCGTGTTCCTAAAGTAAACACGGCACCGACATCTGAAACCAGAACCAAAAGTCTCCCGCGTGCTCCGCGCTGTGTTCTTTATTTTATATATTTTGTTTGCCCATAGTTGCTCGTTGCCCGTTTCGCGTGCAGTGTAGCAAAGAGAAAAATAATTACGGTGTTTTATTTACGGTTTAGTTATCATTTTCGGTTCGATTTATAGTTTTGATGGTTATTCAAGTGGAATTTGAACAGTGTTCATAAAAACCACAAACAAAAGCGTGACCGAGGGCACGTTTCTCGTTTCGACCAATCGCTGACGCGTCTCTTGTGACGTCACGCCTCCAGGCCCCGCAGGGTCACGTGACCTCCGCTTCTGCTGGTTTCTCCCACAACGCTCGGGGCGTCGCCTCGATCGATCCCGGTACGATTATCACCGCGACTGTTTAATTGATTCGCGCGGCACACAAGCGCCGGTTTCGGCTGAAATTTGGGCAACGTGGTCTGAGACGTGCCGGGAACCCAGTTCAATCGCCAAAAAAATATCCCAAATTGCCTTCATTGTCCCTTTAAGCTTTTTTCTGTTCGTTTGTACAGAAAAACACTCTTTCTAAACGCTAGATGCAGAGGCCCGCTGTCTATGCGTCTAGTCCACACTGTCTCCCTCCAATCAGAGCGAACAAGAGCGTCGTCTGCTCCTCACGCAGTGTCCCGCCTACGAGTGATGGACGGCGGCGTTCGGTATTAGAACCTGTTCGGACAGTTAGTAGAGACAAAGGCAGCTAACTTTCTGTCTAACCACTAATCCGTCCAAACAGAACTCGGCGCTCTGACATCCCCGAGTGGTCTTATGTCCCACTGTCCCCAGTTTCCCACCGCACTCCCCTGGCCCGTTGGGAGTGGTTTCAGTACAACAGTTCTCTCTCTCTCTCTCTCTCTCTCTCTCTCTCTCTCTCTCTCTCTCTCTTTTGCGAGGACATTTCGTGGGACATTTCGCAGGTTTGGCGCCGACAACCGCGCTCCATTCGACGCGGAGCATTTTCGGCACTCCGCCAAAAGATGCCATACTGATGTCACACCGCTGACATCACGCCGCTCAGCACGACTCTGACGTTACGCCACGGATCACTTCACCTGGCGTCAGCATGAATGTCACATTGTCGTGTCAAGTCACGTTGCACAGTGACGCCGCGCGGCTTCATGACGTCGGGTGACACTGTGAGCCACGTGACATCGTGATGTCACGCGACACTGTGACGTCACGTGACAGTACGTCCTCACCTGACACCATGACAGCACGTAGAAATATAAACATAAGACTGCTGATAACGGAAAGAATCAAAACAAAGCGTTTTCGCTAATTACGCCAGAAAAGCTCTCGGGCGATACAACCGAGCTAGGTGGGTGTAGCCGGCGAAACCACGGGCGTGCAGTTCGGTGGTGCAACACGCTTGAAACTTGAGCGCGCGATTTTGGTAATGTTTCTCAGTGCCCACAAGGCGGTGTCAGTTTGTGTTCTTTAACATTGCGTAAGGCGTTCAGGCAGCCACACCAACGGCAGGGAACGCTTCATGCATACACATGATTTCTTCGTTCCCTGGGTTTCAAACTTGGGCCCCCAATGTTCCAAGTGTTCTTCAATTACCACAAGGCAGTGCTAGTTTGTGCCCAATAAAACTTTTTAACAGATTTACGAAATGCTCTCTACTTAAAACACCCTCATCGGTTCCAAAACGCGATAGAATCTTCGTCCGGTGTGTCACTCGGTTTAATACGAAACGCCTATGCGGACTCAATGGTGTACGCTCCCGCACCTCTACCGTTCATTAAGTCCATATCTGCTCCGAAATGACACCTTTAGCGGCTCCGACGTCGCACCTCAGCTGTCGCAGTGTTTCACCTTACGGGTGGCGTAAGTGCTTACCATTTTTTTCCCTCGCCAATACACTTTACCTATCTTATCTATCGTTCCAATACGCTTTCCTCGTAGCTATCACGAGGAAAGCATTTATGCTCCTCGCTCTTTTGCGCCTCTGGAAGACAGTGTCAGCAACGGCATGCAGCTGTAAATTAGTTTGACGTCATAGTGCGCGCGGCCAATGGCGTACTCAAACGGGGGCTTTGTAGCAGAGTAGGAACTGCGTATCAGTGATATCGCTCCATCATTGCATTTAACAAAATGTCTAAGCCATGCACTTTTTTTTTTTTTAACGGCACGGGTTTGAAAGCTTTTTGTTTGCAACATATTTTAGCAAGTAATAAAATCGTATTAAATAAAATATTAACGAAAGAAGTCGCATCAAAACACTTTTTACGTGGCACCGAGTGGAATGCCTCGCAGACTGCAGCGTACATGGTGTATACTAGCATCGAAACTCGAAGCGAGCGTGATCTATGCCCCTCGGTGCTAGCGCAGACTCGTTTTCCTCGACGTTCTCCCTAATATATATTCAAATGAGCGCTTCTCTGTCACCTGCCAAAAAGAGTCGGCCCGCGTTGCCCGGAGCCGCGTTGCTCGCTGACTTTGGCATCCTGAATCGGACGGGAACGCATCCGACGCTTACTGCACGGATTCAGTTTCGACCGCGGTGCTGGAGACAAATTCCGCCCCGTTGCCTCCGACTTCGCATGGCGTGGAGGTGTGAAAAGTGAACTTGTGCCGGCGACTAGGGGCTCGAATTCGTGTATAGCAATGATATGCCTCGTTCATTTGTAATGTTGGCGCCTTTTTAGGCGTCCACAATGTGAATCGTATATAACGAGACAAAAATGCTTTCTCCCAGATCGTTTACCAAAACGTTAGCTATGAGCTATATAGCGGTGTATTCCTAATGACGAGACATATGACTGTGTCCTGTACTGGCAGATCTTCACTCGCCTTTGTGACGCTCCCCAGTGACGGATCGCGATTCTAAATATCTGTTAGCGCGCGTCCGCCAATCTTGACAGAAAGTGAACGACTTTCAAAAGGTCTTCGGGGATTGTAGATTGTATAGCCTGCCTATATATTTAATAGCGAAACTTCTTTGAATGTACGAACTTGTTCTCCATATGTAGTCGAAGCAGAAAACTGTTCCAATCCGCGTCCTTAGAATATAGACTCTTCATGGGCATTTCAAAATGACGCGTAGATTATGCGCTGCCGGCATTAGTTGGTCACGCACCGTGACCACGCATTGGACACGAGTGCTTCGTCGGCATTCGGAGTGTGTACTCGGTTCGAAACGAATTCCAGACGAGTGCTGCGTCAATGCTTGGCGCGAATCAATCGCGGACTTCGAGCCGGAAGTGATGAGACCAACTTATGGCCGCGGCTGCGCATAATCTATGCATCACTTCACAATTTCGGAAAGGTTCCTTCAGAAACGAGGGGCGTGGCTTATGATGTTCGTACGCTCCTTGCTTCGTGATTCGCTCATCGGCGTTCTCGTCACCTAATGCAGCAAGTTCGTTGGTTTCGGAGCCATAATAAGATATATGCTCGGACATCGCCACACCCTGCCTTTCTTCGTCTCTCGGCGGCTATGTAGAACGCAAGTTCGTCTGCTTCTCTCTGCAGGGGTTGGGCTGACGTCAGAACGCCGAGCTCTGATTGGCTCCGATTGAAGAAGTATAGTGGGTATATATATAGGGGGTGTCCCAAGTCACCAGGCTCGATCGAAAATGGACCGTAGAAATCGACGCCTGCACGTAGCATTTCTAAACTTTTCGTCAGAGGTGTATTTCACAGGTAGAAGTTTCTTGTAAAATTAGAAAGCGTAGCAGACGACTAGTTAAGTCGAGTTGCAGGGCGCGTTTGTGACTCTGATCGAAGCAGACCTCCAGGCAGCTTGCTTTGAGGTCCACTCCCACTATCCTTGTCCAATCAGAGCCAATCGGAGCTCGGAGTTCTGACGTCACCACAACCCTTGCAAAAGAAGCAGACGAACTCTCCGCATAGCTTTCCTCCTATGCTGACAACCAGGGGGAGCTCCTTTTTGAGTGTGGCAGCCCTCATCACAGAAACTACGCCTTGATTTTGCACAAGCTTGTAGAAAATCATGTGATCCTCGGGTGTCCTTTGACATTTTTCTTTCATGACTGGCCACTGTGGTCCTGAAAATTTGAAACAAATTTCGAAAACGTCGGTGAGCTTGTCTGTTCTGTTGCTGTCATCGTCGACGGATCCGGGTTCGTATGTAATTGTCACATCGGGTGTAGAAGAACTGCAGAAGCAGCCTGATCAAATGTGCGGGAACATTCGAAAAAAAAAACAGGTAATTAAAATAAATGCTGCGCCGCACAGCATTTCTTTTAATTACCGTTCGAACTTGGCCATGAGAACCGTCGGACCATCAGTGACGTGCGAGTAATGACCATTAATGTCGTCGGGCGTGAAATGCAAATCGCACACAGTTTTTCTTTATGTGACAGGATTGAAGAAAGAATAAACATGTTAGACAAAGACAACAACCATGAAAGATGTTTTTGTGTTTTTGTTTCTTACATGCGTATATTTTTTTCTTTTATCTTGACCTGTATCAACACGCTCCTCGTCCATCAACTTGTTATGTGAGCGTGAACTTTTTTTTTTTTTAGGGATCGAGTTCTGCCCTACTTTCAGGCACACAGCATCCTTCGGAGCGGTAAAGTAGTTGCGCTAGTCTTCACGTTTTGAACCGTCGTTAAAATTGTTAAAAAAAGACGAACACAGGAGATAAGACAAACACGGGTGGTGCTCGCAACTTTATTGGAAAAAAGAAGATAGAAGTCCATATATAAACATTTATACACCTATCGTCACATAGGCTACGCGCCTACTCCAGGATACAAGCCCTTCAACTCGTTTACGTAAAGTTATTTAAATAAAAAAAAAAAGCATCTCGGCATTATACGATGCATTGGACGTCTCGCTGACACGTTTGATTCTTACTTCTACCTAGAGTCTTAGCATCCCCGAAGTGTGGCTCACGTTCTAGATTCTATGGGGAAGTAAGAAACACGGAGCACGCGCACGTCAAGAAGCATACTCTGTCCTGAAGCGGGGCCCCAATGCCTCCACAACACGTCCATTGCATCGTAAAACGAACGCCGAGATACGTTCTATTTGTTTCGTATAAATTTATGTAAACGAGTTGAAGGGCGGGAATCCCGACGCATGTCTAAGCCTATTTGACGATGGGTGTATCAATATTTATATATGTACCTCTATCTTCTCTTTTTTTGTTTTTTTTCCAAATGCGGTCGTGAGTAGCGCCCGTGTTTGTCTTGTCTCTTGTGCTGGTCTTTTTAGCGCTTTTAATTACGCTTCAAAACTGACCCCCTCTAGTAACGTTGGGAATAGCAAAAAATTGGGTCTTCCGAGTCCGACCAGCTCAAATTTAAATACAAAAACTGGTCGCGAAGGGTGCTTGCGCGGCCTCGCCTTAACTTCGTCTTAGTTGAGCGAAAGCACGAAAGCAAAATACTTTCGTGAAAAGGAAAATGACAAAAACTTATTAGTTTGGTCTTGACTTCGAACATTTAATGATTTTTCGAGCACGGATAGATTTAGTTTTACCCAGTGTCGTAGGCGGTACCGAAAAAAAAGTAAGGAAATACGGTATTCATTACTTGCAAACAAAAGGAACGCGCTACCGACCTACGCTACTTCGATATAGAATGAAGTGTTACCGTTACCATTACTGCTAAAAAGTAACTCACTTTACTTTTTCGTTACATTTTAATTATCGATTAATAAGTTTTACGGTTTTGGCGTTACAAGTATGCATACTTAAAAAAAAAAGTTATGTCTTTCCACAAACGGAACATAATTACCTTTTTTTTTTTGATGGTTTCACACATAAACAAATTCGTAAAGAATGCAAAAAATATATATATGGCTTGGCGTCTGGAAACGCAAAAAAAAAAAAAAATGTAAGTGTATATGTTTTTTTGAAGTCTTAGGTTACACGTTCCTCGAAATAAGTAACGTAAATAGGTTACCCGTTACCGTTTTGAAAACGTAACGAGTACGTTGCAACGTTACCGAAAAAGTAATACGTTACCGGTAACGCAGTTACTTGTAACGCGTTGCCGGAAACACTGGTTTTACCTTACCCACTATCCGTGGCGCAAGCGACAAAAAGTGCTTGTTAAGCGGAAATAGATTACGTGCTTTTTATATTTTTTCCCTTTATTGCTTTCGCTCGTTAGCCGTATTGGCGCTGCAAGCGAGAAACGCAAGCATGCCCCGCTGCGTATTGAAATCCTATTATATCAGCAAGCAGCGTAAATATCGCTGCGCAAGTGTCCCCCCTCCCTCCCCCCAATTCCCCCCGCTCCCGCCCCCCCCCCCCCCCCCACACATGCCTGAGGGGCCCCCTATTCTAAAACTCCCTATTGTTAGGGGTTCGGCTATTGTCGTCATAAAAGCGATTGGGAACGAGCGGCACACCCGAATACATGTCGAGCAGCTCATGGATTACCGCGAGCCCAAATTGAGCGCTCACGCAATGTTCGAGTCCGATCTATGAGCCGCATTCAAATATCGTCTCTGGAGAAACGATATAGACGCTCTGCACACGGGCCAGATTATACAGCCTCCATTGCCGACCTTCTCTCGTCTTATCGAGATAGCGAGCCACTGAAGCGGGCGTTGACGAGCCTCCACAAAGGCCAATGCTGGGAAGAAGGACACGGTCGAATCAAAAATGGCAATAATTTGTCCTGCTGCGGTAATGATGAAGCGAAATTATCCAAATAAGAGTAAACACAACCTGACGGTAGCTTATGGCGGCACCCATCCACAACTGCTGCAAAGCGTCTATGATCGTCACTGCGACCTCCAAACTATACCTCATCAAGTTTGTGCGAAGGAGAGATTGAAAGAAGACGTTCGCTTTTATTCTTGAAATTACGCAGCAAAAAGTTGGGTCTCACTATATATAGTGCTAATAAGCTCGTGTAACGTGAAAACAAAACATTCGTCGTTGCACCGTTCTCCTGCCACCGACTCAACCTATCAAGCATAGTAGATGCGCGGCGATCCTTCGCATTTTCCCGTGCCTGATTGGTTCGGCCGTTTGATAGCAGACCCCCAGAGACAACGAGCGCCGTGACGATGAATGGATGGATGGCTGTACCCTTTATAACGGGCGGTAGCTTGCGCCACCTAGCCTGGTGACGGTGGGCTTTTCCGGCGCTGGTTGATCGGTTCAGCCCGATCGTGTAGCTTCGACTGCGCGCGGACTTCGAGCGAAACAAAGAGCCCATACTTCGTGCAAAAGAACGACAACAAATAGTTGGAGTTCAGATCACGCGAAGGTTGAAATTGTCCCGACGTGCCGACCCACAAAAAACAAAAACACTTTTTTGTTTGCTGTTGTTTTTAGTGCCTGGTTGTCTCCTCCACCGCACGGGGGAGAAGAAAAAAAAGGATGGTTGTTCCTCGCGGATGTTATTTAATGACTCGGGGTCGGAGATATGGCTGTTGCGGGAAGGCGGCTTCGGTCGCGGCGGCGCGGCTTGGACGCATTTGATAGGCTCGTCGTTAATCTTGGCACCGCCGTGTCCTTGGACCGCCCCGAATTGCTCAATACAGAGAGAGAGGGCGGGAAAAAGAAAAGGGGGTAGCCCTTCTATCTCGGCGTTTTAGGCCAAAGGAACGACGGGCCGTCCTTGTTACGACGCCCGGTCATCTGTTTCCAGCGGAGGTCGTTCCCTGGTTATACGATCTATATTGCGTTCAAGCTTAAGCTGACAGTGCGGCGGGAGCTAAGTGCTCCTCGGACCAGGCATACCCGTATCCTTCGCCACGTAATGACGGCGGTCCCGCGTTCGTACCCACGCGCCCAGAGCGAGGTCGGGTGAGAGAATGGAGACCGCTGATTGGTCCGGCGGGAAGTCGACAGCAACTTTGCGCGCCCAGGGTTACGACGTCACTGTGACGTAGGACACGCCGTTCATTCATGGCGTGTAGTGTGTCGAAACCCGCCGGAGCCTTCTTTGGCCCTTTGTCTTGCGAAAGGACAAACACGCCGCCATAGCGAGAGGAAAACGGCCAACTCAGACCCCCACACAGAATTCTTACACTGCTCTCTTGGGGAATACTTTTTTTTTTGGACAAAGGGTGTGTATTATTAGTTGATTTCCATGGAATTTTGTAATGCTTTGTTCAAACTACAGACGCAACGCGCCGATTTTTCGTAGCAGACGCAAACCTAAACGCAACAAGCGGAGCGAGTTCCTTCAGATCACGATTGCTAAGTCTGAAAGAAACCGTTTCGCTTCTTGCGCTTACGTTTACGTTTTTTTTAAGATAGGGGCGTCAAGTCCGTAGTGTGAACAGAGCTTAACGTTTGGCTGTAACAGCCGGTTCTATCGAAAAACCGACACCGGAAAAAACGTTACGCCCATAGTAAACCATATAAAAAGACTTGAGTCCCCCGGAAAAGGACTTGAACTTCCCACCTTGAGATTGTGAGTCAAGTGCTTTGTCGACTAAACTGCTAAACTATCCAGGATCGAGAGTATTAGCACGCACAAACGTAGTGATTCGCGCGGTCGCGCGCTTTGCGGCCTTTCCTGACATGCTGCGCCATCTGACGGCGTAGCAGAAAGGAGTGCGAATCTTTGGTAGGCGCAGCCGTTCAGGAGCCCTTCTCTTCCCCCCCCCCCCCCCCCCCATTCACACTGGAAGCGGATCCGCGTTCGCAAAGCGGTTGCGAACGCGGTTGTATAAGGATTCAGTACAATTGCACGCGCATTTGATCAAATGCGCGTGCAATTGTACTGAATCCTTATACAACCGCGTTCGCAACCGCTTTGCGAACGCGGATCCGCTTCCAGTGTGAATGAGCCCTTATTCCCTGGAAGACCTGTCACATATTCTGTACAAGTAGCAGAGCGCGCTGATAAACTACAGAATACACAGAAAGAAGAAAGCACGTAAAGGACGAACACAGACACACACAGTTCTTTCCATGAGCAACGAACATTTAGGAGGTGCCCATGACGCTACGACCTCCAAAGAATTGAAAGAAAACCAAAATACTCACAATTTAAAATAAAACCAAATTACTCAAAAATTTTATAATACCAAATTAAAATGATAGGAAAAATGTGGAAATTAGAACCCCGAAAAAGGGGGAAAAAAAGAAAAAAAATGAAGGAAGGAAATGAATCCATGAAAAAGAGGAAAAGGAAGAAGAAAAGAAAGGAAAAGAAGGCAAAATTAATTATTGATCAAAACGAGCTTTCTACGGTAATTCTGGCGCGAGCAAATCCAGCTCTTTTGACAATATCGCCAAAGAAGGCTCAGAGACATTGTTCGCGGCGTATCTGATCTTAAACGCTTCAATTATTTCGAGCCCACACTTATCTTTGTGCGAATC
Organism: Ixodes persulcatus; assembly: GCA_013358835.2. Lineage (NCBI taxonomy): Eukaryota > Metazoa > Arthropoda > Arachnida > Ixodida > Ixodidae > Ixodes > Ixodes persulcatus. The sequence continues at coordinate 298,900 of JABSTQ010009660.1, read as the reverse complement.
AAGCGCAGTGGTGCTTGATTCCACCCAATAGTTGTGCATATCCGTACCTGCCACGATTGCACCCCAAAATTTGAAAACACCACGTACTGTGCATGATTCACACAGAGACGAGTGTGGGAGCGAAATAATTGAAGCGTTTAAGATTAGACACGCCGCGAACAATGTCTCTGAGCCTTCTTTGGCGTTATCGTCAAAACAGCTCCTTGCGCCAGAATTATCGTAAAAAGCTTGTTTTTATCAATTATTAATATTGCCTTCTTTTCCTTTCTTTCTTCTTTTTTTTTTCCCTTTTTTCGGGGGTTACTTTCCTTCCTTTTTTCCTTTTTCCTTTTCCTCCTTTTTTCGGGGGTTAATTTCCATAATTCTTTTTCGTATCATTTTAATTTGGTATTTTTAAAAACTTGCGAGTAATTCGGTTTTATTTTAAATTTTGGGTATTTCCGTTTTCTTTCGATCTAAACTGTCTGATGAAGAGCGTCGTAAACGTAGGCGTCTGGCGTCTGGGAGTATTGTTAAACGTTTGTGATGCTAGAACGATTCAAAGTAAACATCTTTGTCAGAAATCTGTCTGGTTTGGAAAAACAACCTGAAAAATAGAAGTCTCAAACCAAAAGCTCAGAAACAATCAGTTCCCAACGTTTCGGGGTACGTATGCAACATAATTGCCTAGCACTTTGCCAAATCTTTTTTTTTTCTTCTATTTCTGTCAGTATCCGATTTGCCGTGCTATACCATCCCCATCTCTCACAAATTACGAACCGAGATAAGGGACACGCAGCTCTCACTACCTGGCAGAAGAAACTCGAAACGATAGACTCGTCTAATGATCACAGTACGTGATTTACTTTGAACTTTTGAAGAAACAAATTCAATTTCTCGAAGAAAAGACGGCTGCCACTTTCAGCTTGCTACGGAGCCCTTTTTGTCATTATGGCGCTTTCATCCGAATGTTTTATCCGTCTTATTGAGATGGGCTCATAACGCATCTTTTCTTGAACGTACTTTTTTCTTTCTTTTTTTTCTTTTTGACACTTTTAGGGTCCGCATTATACGAGTAGCAGCGTGGCACGCTCTGTTTTTTAACATGCTGTTCTTCTCTTTTCCATGTGCTGTTGGCGTCTCCTCTCTTTTGGACACTCTGCAGGTAAGCACTGTCGTATATGCACCTTTGGCTGCAATTGCTTAACCTCTGCGGAGGCCGGTCAGCTTCAGTTTTGCCCCTTCGAATGGGCAAATCCGCGGTCATACTGTTAATACAGCGTACAAAAGAATCCGCGGACATTGTCTGAGGCGTGTTTTTTTTTTTTTTTTTTTTTTTCTCGTACGACGGTTTTATCATATTGACAATGCAAAAAGTGTCCGCATCTACGTTTTGACGCATACATATGTATGAAGTAAACATGCTTTGGTCGTGTTTGAGGCGTCTCCGCGGATAATTCTCCGTCACCATGTCAACAGAGAAACTCCGTGTCTTGTGTATGACGTATGAGCAGTGTGCTCACGCATTTGCGCGTGAGCTTGACCGACTGTGCCGCTGACGCTTATCACTGCTTACCAACGTTGCTAGATTACCTCAGTTATGGAACTGTCGGGGAAGGGGGTACCCCCCCCCCCCCCCCCTTTTCCTTAAGTTCGCCTCCCGTCGTTTGACGCGCCATCTAGGTTTTCGTTTCATAACTGTGTTTTCCATAGAGTACGGTGAAGCGCCATCTAGACGCTGTGATTCGAAACGTACGTACTCCATAGAACAGACTGCAGTTACCATAGCAGCCGTGTGGCGCTTCGAACCACGGGAAGCGAGTCGTGGTGAGTGAGGGGAGTACTGCTCGTGCAAGCAGCGTCTGTGAGCAGTTCCGTAACTGAGCTAATCTAATAACGTTGCTGCTTATGGCAAGATAACACACTGGCGCCATCTATCGGATTTCCCTGATCCACTTTCGGTCTGTCATGGTTTTTATACTTCCTTACGGATTACTCTTAGACCCTTAGGGGGGGGGGGGGGGGGGGGGGAAGCTGAGATTGTTGAACGTAACAACTGCTCGTAAATAGCGCGTAGATTTTATCTCGTACGTACTGCCAAAACGTTGCGTTCCGTTCAGTACCGGAAGCGAATTTCGAGTGTTTTTTTTTTGTTTTTATTTTTTTTTAACGCTAGCGCGTCACCTCCTGTCAGCTCCGCGCAACGCGTCACAGTGAAACGCGAGGCGTTGTAACAATTCAGTCGGGAACGCTCAAACGCAAATGACTCAACCTGCCTCGGTGCATCTGGAGACACGCGTCTGTGGGGGTGAAGTCGGCAGTTTTGATTTTGACTACGGGAAGCCGAGGGCGTGTATTATTCTGATGTCTCCGTCTCGACGAAATTACCGCCTATGTATCTGCGTATTTGCGGACTCTGTGGGGCTTCGATACAAGGTTGAAAATTTCCGGGAATATCTCGTAACTTTCGAAACCTTAAAGCCCAGCGTTGCCGGAAAGCAACAACTGAAGAATTATATTTTTTTCCGCCCTTCCGTCGGAAGGGCAAGGATTACTACGCTTGGCAGTGCAGGTTCGAAATGCATTTTCACGACATATCACTCGTCCTCGAAAAAGGAAAAGCGTCAGTGGATGGGAGGTATGGTGGCGTGCACCACTGGCCTCAATACTGTAAGAAGAAACAACTGCCGCAAACATTGCCAATCCTGTTGACACCTTCCTCTGCTGCGCGAAATTCGAAAGGCACCTGTGCCTTCTTCGGGGTCATAACTGCTTCCAGTCGTTTGACCCAAAGTAGTCCTGCAAATGTCCAATGTTGCTCACGAGCAACATTTCAAAAACACGTTTACGTAAAAACGCTTTTTTGTTTTCCTTTTTTTTTTTAGACCAGATTTGTGGTATTTTGTGTATTCATAAACCACGTCGAGAGTTTGTAGGTCTCCAGTATATGGAGTAAAGTTTCATGTATCAAACGGTTAAGTTCTTCTCGTCACCGCTATAGACGTTTGTAAGCAGCCGCGCTTCGAGAGCTAGTCTGGCCACCGTGGATGAAAAACGCTTTGTTCGGGTGCCATTCTGGAAACCGTGGGTACGCCTCGGCAATGCTTGACTACCAGACGATCTACCCACACCAGTAGCAAGATGGCGGCGCCCAGAGACCGTATATACTTGCAAACGGCTATAGTCACGGAGAGTCTAAGAAACGCTGGGGTTGGGCGATGTCCTGAGCACCGTATTATCTCTCAGCAGACTATGGGATTACGGCATTGGCCGGTAAGAACGTCGGAGAACCAATCAGAAAGCAAGAAATGTGAACGTCATCAAGTGTGGCCACTGCGCGCGTGCAGAAACCAGATTCGCGTGAAGTGAAGCGTATGCGCATAGGCCATGCCGACAGCAGCGCCACCCCAGGGCCGTGACGTCACTCCCACGAGTTGGTGTATGGCTTGGTCGGTATGGTCGGTGAAAAAGAAAACAGAAAAAAGCTTCGCGTTGGAATGCTCTCTATAAAGTTCCCGGTGGTTTTTTGTGGCCTGGCCACGGGCGTGGAAGGCGGAGGAAGTGCCAGGTAGCAGTCCCTAAAGGAAGGCTCTGCCAAAAGGTATAAAGAGACAAAAACAAATATGAGATAAGAAATAAAAAGCAGGAAGCTAGAACTACCGGCATTGGCTCGACGAAGGCCCGCCGTCATCAGCATATCTAGGAAATTGCGCACAGTCCGCCGAATCGATCAGTCCTAAGCGATCCGAAGGTGTGCCCGGTGGTCGCTCTGGATGTCGGATGTGTCGAGAGTAGCCTCACGCTGCCGCGCGCGATTGGCTCATTCCGGGAACGGCTGCATCGCCATCACGGCGCTGCTATCGACAACGTTACGATGGGGGCGTCTTTTATTCCACGTGGTTACCTTTCCGCTGCCGCCACTCGCCAGTGATTTTTTTTTTCTTTGCTGCCTAAACTGATGAAAAAGAAGGAAATGGCGCGACCGGCGTGGAAAAACTCCTTCCGGTTGATTTAACACCGTGATTTTCAGGCCAGCCTATTTTTCTCTCTCTCTCCCATTTTCGTTTTGCCACAATTTTTGTTTGGCGAGTGCTTTATTTCCGCGCCTTCCTTAGTTATTTTTTTATAATTATTTAAAAGTACTGACCGATTTTGATCTTGCGCATCGTAGGGTGACTATAGTCCGTTGCAACCTAAGAACGAAGGGCGAGGGCAAGACGGGCCGAGGAGGAGGAAGCAGACGGAACGCTGGAGAAGAGAGGGGGAAACCTCCTTCTCTCTTTAGCGTTCCGTCTGCTTCCTCCTCCCCGGCCCGTCTTACCCTCGCCCTTCGTTCTTAGGTTGCAACGGACTATAGTGACGACTGAAGTCATCCCTAATTGATAGTCTCATAATCCAGATATTATTCATAATACCCGTTTATGCGTTATTTCTTTCTATCCTGTCGTTGTAGTTGTCCAGCATCAACGACTCGCCCTTCTGTGGAGCCGCGGCTCTCGTGAGCAAAAATAAATATTATTATTTTTAAGGCTAACATGATGCACCGATAAAATTTTCGTGTCTAATTTACTTTTCACATGTAAATTTACTCAAACAAAATACGAATTTCGGGAACAGAGGGGGTCCTGAGGAAAGCCAGAGCGTGCCTTGTACAACGAAGAGTTCATGTTGTTGACTTGGACATGTGCCTCTCTTTCTCCCTCTGGCAAGTAGCTTTTCAACCAGTCGTGTACTGAGCCACATACTCCGTAGGAGGAAAGTCTGGATAAAAGAATCGTGTGATTGACTACGTCGAAGGCCTTGCCTAAGGCAAAGTAGACGACGTCTAACTGACCTCTGTTACATATTACATGAGCTGTGGTTGACATTAAACTAACAAGATTTGTAGTCGTTGATCTATCAGTCAAAAAGCCATGCTGATTGGGAATAGCTAAGTTTCGAAATTTTAAAGACAGGAATTGATGGACGACCATTTCAAGGAGCTTGGAAAATGGAGTGAAAAGAAAACTCGGTCTATAGTTACAGACATCACCATTTTGTTTCGTCTTTAGGACTGGGCACTGGGCACAGTACCGGCGTGAATATGTCGTGAGAGGTTTTGAGGACCACCAAGCAAATGCCGTCGGGCCCTACTGATAATGTTGCTCTCATTTTTTTTTAATACAGGACTACGCATTCCTTATCGACGTTAACGCAACTTAATCTCAGTATGGCTTCCAAAAGGGACAATCATCAGAGCAGGCACTTGTTGAGACGAAAGGCAAAATAATACGCAACATGGAAAATAAATTATACGCACTAGGGGGTTTTTTAGACTTGAAAACGCATTCGACACAATGCAACACCAAATTTTGCTGAATAAACTTCAACCGTACGGGATACGAGGAGTAGCCTTGGCTTTAATAAAACATTACCCAAGAAATCGCCTTCAATTTGCCAAAGTTAACAACACTGTCTCAACCACCTTGGAAGTAAAATATGGCATCCCCTAAAGTCCTATCCTAGGCCCCTTGTTGTTTCTCCTTTATATAAATGACATTACTGCTGTTCCTAGATCTCCAGAACGGATTATATACGCGGATGATACCAACGCATTCTTCGCCTCTGCCACCAAAGCCTCTCTAGAGTCAATGACAAATAACTATCTCGCTGGCCTAGCGGTGTGGCTCCATATAAATAAACTGCAACTAAATTCTAAAAACCAAGTATAAAAGCTTGGCTCCAATAAACAAACAAGATAATACTCCAATACCTTTATATTTCGAAAACACAATTATAAAGCAAGTTCCCGAACAAAAACGTTTATGCGTTTGGTTCAACCAGGAGCTTAGCTGGAATACACATGTAAGTAAGTAGACTGCCGAGCTTCCTCAGGCAGTTGGATGTTTGTATAAAATGAGAAACCTGATCTCTACATGGTTAAAAAAAAATATATTACTCTCTTTTTTACTCAAAGTTATGCTACTGTATTTTAGTATGGACTACAACAACGCTCACAAACTACGATACGATTCTTAAAGTAAAGAAGAAAATTTTGCGGATATTTAAAAGTTACACAGGAAATATACAATACCTTCCCACTGAGTCACTTATTAGAAAACACGGTATACTCAAGGCTAACCAAATTTATGATTTCAAGCTAATGCAACTAATCCAAACGGAGAAACTTAAAGCTACATATACATGTAACATAACGCATAGTGTAACACCTTTCGGCACTCCTGAAGACGGCCTCCACAGATTCGCACAAATTCCGGAAAGCAAACTAAAGATTATCAGGTTACCAAAATATTAAATTGAACTCTTTTTTAAAAATTTAAGGAAGAGCTCAGGACACACTTGATGGGCAGTGACACTGTTTTATTGCCACTTTTATACATGTATAAATTGATGGTTTTGTCTCTGAACGTATAAAATAGTATCTTTCGTAATTTATATTAAAACCTGCGATCCTCTCTTGATGATACCATACAAAGCCATAACATTGTTTCGAATCGCTGATGTATACAGCTGTACGAAGTGTATTAGACTGTGTACCGTATGTACGAACTGCAAACGGGACAGAAACCTTCGTCAGGCTTTTTTGTTTCTTTTTTGGTTGATACAAAAAAAAAAATAAACTTCAAACTTCAAACCAGTCACCAATCCAATCTAAGTGAGGCAGCGCAGATGAGGAACACTCAGTACTATCATTGTAGACTGACCAAAAATGATCAAGAAATAACTCAGGCACGGACTTGGAATCGCTTTCATGATTATCAGGACAGTTTTCAACTCGATATGCCTCCCAGAACGTGATTTAATCTACCTCCAAAATTTCTTTGGATTATTAAAAAGATCTGATTCAACTGAGTAACGGTGCGTCTGGCGGTCGCAATTTTCGACTGTTTTACATTGGTTAATAATAATAATAATAATAATAATAATAATAATAATGATAATAATAATAATAATTCACAGAATTGTGAATTTTCGCTTTTTTTGACAGAAGATTGTAATGTTCCTGAGGACTGTAATTTCCCGGGGTATCATATAACGCGAATCAATTACACTTTTGATATGTCCTGGAAAACTTCTTATTCTACGGAATGTCCCAAAAAGTTGGCCTCGTGACGTCACATTTTCAGTGTTGCCAGTAGAGCCTCTCAGCCTCTCGAACCAAATTTGATACGTCAACAACTTCGCGAAAACAAAATTATTGTAAACTCGTAATTTGGGTTACTCCTTCAGACGCGTCTACTAATGGCTGGAAAAAAAAAAAAATTACGTAGCGAATTTTGCCCACCTGAGGGTTTTCACCAGGTGAGCGCCGTAAAGGCACCTGGTGTTCAGCGTACACACTACGCCGTCACAGACCGGCAAAATTTTTGATAGTCCCTCATCATTTGCGAGTCAAATGATGAGTGACTATCAAAATTTTCGGCGGCGTAGTTCGTACGCTGAACACCAGGTGCCGTTACGGCGCTCGCCGAGTTTAAACCCCCAGGTGGGCGGAATCGGTGTATAAGATTTTTTCCCCTCCCTCCCCCTTCTCCCAACTTTCAACTGCCTTTCTTTTTTTTCCAAGAATGAGGCAGTGTCGAGGCGGGCGACTCGGGGAGCGCAGATCGATAGTTCATTTTATTTACAGCGTTCTTTCGGCCCGCTCCAGTTCTTCGCTCGGGGCGTCGTCGCTATTGCTCAACGCTGAGGTGCGAGCGCTTTACCTGACGTTAAAAAAGGGTGGCTTGGCCAACACCACATAGAAGACAAAACCAGGCCTGCAAATCCCCCTCGTCATCACGAGTGAATCCAGGCAGCCCCATGCACCTATGACTTGCGTCATTCTCGCAACCAGCGCCACCCTATACCAGGCGTCTTCGTCGAGACTGACGCGTCTGCCGCTTTTGCGGCGACTCTCGTTCACCTTCAGCGTGTTTGCCGCTTGGGGCGTGTCATGCGGATCCACTCACGATGACGTCAGTCGAACAGGCCTTGACTTCCAGGTGGTGTTGGCTTAGCGCGCTAGGGAGAAAACCGGAAAGGGGAAAGATGGGGAAGAAAGGGAAGACTGTGGCGTCCGGCGTGAGATATAGAAAGGCAAGGAGGAGGATAGGGAGCGGCAACCGAAATTTATCGAGCGCTTGGTTTGAAGCGACTCTGTATGCGCTGGCTTCGAAATTTTTTTACAATCTGTTTGGGCTATACGGTGGACCGCGGCGGAGGCATTCACGAGTCATCCCGGTCAAGTATTCTCCCGCCGCGTCGGTACGCCCCCCAATTCCCAAAGGAGCCGTGGCACTCGCACGACACGTGGGAGCCAAGAATGCAAAAGAAGCAATCTTTAGGGGCAGGGAAAGCGGATTAAAAAAAAGGGGGAGAGGGAATATTTCATAATTCTATAAAACGTGCGTTAATATTTGAGGCTCTAGGGCGTGGGTTTCGCCAACTAGGCCGTATACCGGATTAAATACCAACAAACGGACACAACGTACAGTATATTGTGTGTGTGTGTGGGGGGGGGGGGGGGGGGGGGGAGGGGGACGGAAACGTCAGGGCGTGCCATTTCGGAATGTAAAGCAGCGGTATACCATCTGCTAATACATCATACAAAAGGCAGTCCGAAGACACTAGAGGGTTTTAAGGCCCTGTCACACTGAGGCAACACGACGGCAACATCAACACAACACGTTGTCCAACAGTCGGGCAACTTGTTCCTCGCTCCCCATGTTGTCCGACAAAACTGTCACATCGGGGCAACAGCACAACAACATGGACGACAACTAAAATGTTGCCTCGGTATGACAGCTTTCGGCAACAAAAACAGCAGCAACTTGTGTTGGACAACGTGTGTTGCCCTGATCGCTGGCTGAGTGAATTTCGGGCCGGCAACACGACGACATAGATAGCTTCGATGGTAGAGCTAGTCCCCTATCAATAACGTCTTATTCAAATAAAGCAGCTAAAATATTTTCGATTATGTTTTTGCTGCGTAGTTACGGAAAGCGATTTTCGAAATGGTCACAGCTACGGTCGTGAACGTTCAGACAGGTTTTGAAATTAGAACTGCCGAGAGACCAGCTCACATTACTGATAGTAAAATAAAATGGCATGCCTACTCACCCGCTGATGACGTATAATAAAAATCACCCAGAAAACCAAAGATTAAAAAATCGACGCATTAAAACGACCATTCTGATCATGATTGTTGATGATTGGAACTTGGAAACAGCCGCTACCAGACACCTGATTTGTTTTCAAAATACCCAGGACATTTTGGGGGAATGAAGCGATCACATAGCAGGCGGTAGGCAAGTAGACAGCGTTGAAAAATATTTATTCCACCGATTGTTATGAAGGCCGATCGTGTCGGTGTCGCATTTTTGAAGCACTGTCAGTTCAGCTCAACAAAAAAGAAGCTTTGGGGTACTGCTAACTCAATTTTACAGTAGACTTAGAAATTGCATGAAAGAACCGGGCAGAAACACTTCATACGGTGGCGTAAATCCCGAAAATGTATCGGCGATGTCACTTTCCTCGGTTAGGGCTATCTGCTTTGTCAGCGAATGAAGAACATTTTGATAAAATAAAGAGCGGAAAATACTTCCCGTGTCAAGTTTTCTAATCACAGTCACTGGTTGATGTCGTACCGTGGTAATTCCTGGCCCTTCGAACGCACTAGCACTTTGTAGAGTCACATATCAGCGATTCCGCACCGCACACGAACGAAGGTAAACAATCAAGATGGCGGAGTGTTCCCCGTGTTGTCCTCGCCGTCAGCCCGGTGTGACAGGGTTGTCGGACAACAAATCGGGCAACACGGTAGCCGGGCGGCAGCAACATGTTGCCCGACTGTTGTTGCTGCCGCGATGTGACAGGGTCGCCGGCAACTCGACTTTCCCGTGTTGCCGGACAGAGTTGTCCAACTGTTGCCTCAGTGTGACAGGGCCTTTAGGGAACCGCTTTGTCACATCCGATACGGTAGGATGGGCCTTCCGGTTCGAACTGCGCATGCGCTACCTCAGAAGACTCGCACATGCGCAGTGCGTAGCGGAGGGCCCATCGTACCGTATCGGACGTGCAAAAAACGGTTCCCCAAGACTCTCTACCGTCCGGGGTGTGTTTCTTTTTCCTTTACGCGGGGGCCCAGTCGCATATCGGTCATATAAAACCTGTCTTTAGGTATGCCGGGAAGCACACATACGCGTGAAAAAGAGATATGCTTCGAGCACGCGTGAGATGTGCCCGCCGACAATTTCGCCATCATGGCGTACGCACAGTGTGATTGCGGGTTTTAGGGCTCGGCCACCCAAGGACATCGCACGAACAGGCCGACTTCTTCGGGACCCCGGGATTCGATCAGGGGGGTGAGACAAAAACATTTTCGACAAGTAGAACTCAGTAAAAAAAACAAGATTAAATGAATGGTGGCTAAAATTAAAGACCGGTTAGAGGTTACATTTGATTTAATTGGCCTAAACATCCGGATATAAATATCATATTTGGCAGTAGGTGGCGCGACTCCCCGCCCGATTTAACGGCCGCCGGACATCCACTCATTCAGTGTGGCTCCTATGGCCCTGCAGGAGGGCAAAGAACGAGAGGTGCCGCAGTCGGCTGCTTCGTTTCACCGTAACTCGACAAAAAAGGAAACGCTGCGACCCCTCCGAGCCAATCAGAGCGAGGGAGGCGAAGCACGTGACAACCCTTACCGAAGGTATGCAGGGGCCAGAACGGAGGGCGTAACCCAAGGAGTTGGGGAAGAGGGGAAGGAGAAACATGCAGGAACTCCCTTTCGGACCCTCTTTTGTGCGTTCCAGACGACCCTTTTTGTCCCCCTAGAAGGAGGACGACAGGCTCATTGCTCAATAGGGAATTGTAGTAGACCGTTTTTCTCCTCCGCTACGGTATCCCTGAAGAAAACGCCGCAGCTGCGCATGCGCGCCGCCAGCTTTGTCTGCATAGTTCAAGGTCTTGTGGCGGATTACGGAGCGCTATCCGGGTGCTTAGCGGGCTGTGGAAACGGTCTACTACAATTCCCCAATATTCGTACAAAAGCGACCTTTCTCCCTCTCTCCCGCCCCCGGCTTCGACAGCATCGTGTGCAACGGTTGGGATAGAGTGTGGTCACGTGGCTCCGTCTGACACGCTCATTGGCTCGCTGGGACCGTAGCCTCCACTGTTTGACGAGCACATCGGTCAGCGCGACTGGTGTTCAAAAAGAGCAGCGTTGGGAGGGTCACATGCCACGTACCGAAGGATTGGGTCCAAGCTCCGTGTCACAGTTTGGCAAGGCATCCGGACGTCCGAGCTCAACATCGGGTCGAACGATTGTGGCCGCGGGCCGTTTCAAAATTAGTTGCAAAAAAAAAAAAAAGCCGCATAAAATGCCGGTAAAAAAATGCCAAATAATGAGCAGAACGTAAGGGCGCAAGTGAGCTGGTGTATATTAAACATTTTATTGGAAAACCCGAGACTGAGGTAAAGCAGACGACGACAAGGAAGAGAAGGAGAACGTTCTCCTTCTCTTCCTTGTCGTCGTCTGTTTTACCTCAGTCTCGGGTTTTTCACTAAAATGCCGAATAAAATGCCGCATAAAGTGGCGGCCTAAAATCGAACCAAACCAACATGGACGTTGGGAAAGCGGAGATGACCAAGAGCAGGTTATCGGACTGGTGGCGTAAGTCGAAGTAAGAATAAAGTTTTGTAATTCTTTTTTTCTTTTTCTTCCGTAGAGGGCAAAAAGTGTGCGCACCATGTAAACAAGACGCACCATCGTCACGTGGATTGAAACTTTCGGTTGTGGAAAATGGTAAATGAACATTTGTGCTCAACAGTGATATGGGATTTTTCACCGTGATTCACTATTTCCCAATAAAGAACTATTACTGTTTTCTTGTTTTACTATTTTTTATGAGAGAATTTCATCGCTGAATTAAAATCTTTGGCTAGGTGGCACAAGCCGCCGCCCGATTAAAAGGGTTTAGCCCGATCCATCCATTCATCCTCTTCACTGCTGGGTGGCAGTGAAGTGAATGGATTCAATTCAAACCTATTCAAAAAGTACCGCATCATCAACGTTCAAAACTTTAAATCACTAGAGACTTAGTACAACGCCAGCCTAAAGATACACGTCACTAGGAATACAAACTTTCTAATAAACCTTGGCCGTGTCTAAAAAAAAATATTTAAAGGCATCCTCCCCGTAACGCCAGGTGTTAGGAGGCATGTCACGCTAAGAACATATTATGGCACGCAAGAGCTAAAATACAATATTGTCACGAACGACAAGTGATGAAGCGGCGAGTGACTGAGTAAACTGAACGTTTAATGGGGCGAACTTGTGCCCAAAAATAAAAAGAGAAAGAGAGATAACAACAGAGCGTCGCGGGCGTCGAAGGCAGCGAAGCAGCAGGATCGAACGCTCAGGCGAAACTGAGTCCGGCTGGTTACGCGGAGCCCCTTTTGTACACGCGTGGGCTTCTGGAACAATCGGCGTGGAAGGTTCGGCGTGTAGAACATTCTGACCTCGAACAAGCAACACGGTTCTCGAATTTGCCAGAACTTCGTCAGAGTCAGAGTCAACAAAAATGCGTCCCCGCGGCCAGGGATCGAACCCTAGCTTTCTGCGTGGAAGGCACGCGCGATAACCGTTAGGCCACGAGCGCGCTGCCTGCTTGGTCAGCTGCGCTCGCGGCATTACTCCACCCTTTTAAAAAATGCATCGCCCCGATGCAACACAAAACAACAAAAAAAAAAGAAATCCACAGGAAAAAGGACAGCAGAATTGCGAGCTGCAGTTCACAGTTCACAGTTCACTCGTCGACGAGAGTGGAATGTTCTATCGTTCGTAATACGGCTTCAGCCGGACGACGTGCACCACCTCGGGTCGCGGCTGACGTCTTGCAGATGGGCGCGTTCTATCGGGAAGGACTTCGTAGTTCAGATCGCCGAGGCGTCGGATGATCTTGTAGGGTCCGAAATAGCGTTTCAGAAGCTTTTCGCTGAGACCGCGGCGCCGTATCGGTGTCCACACCCATACCCCATCTCCGGGTTGACAGTGGACATCCCGGCGACGAAGGTTGTAGCGGCCAGTGTCGATACGTTGTTGGGCTTGAATTCGGAGTCTGGCGAGCTGACGGACTTCTTCTGCCCGTTGGGAAACCACCTGGGCGTCGTTGCTTCCGTCGGCAGCCGGTTCGTGGGGTAACATCGCGTCCAGCATTGTCGTCACTTTGCGACCATGAACCAGTTGAAAGGGGGTAACCCCGGTGGTCTCTTGCACGGCCGTGTTGTAGGCAAAAGTGACGTACGGTAACACCTCGTCCCATGTCTTGTGCTCCACGTCGACGTACATGGAGATCATGTCCGCGATGGTCTTGTTGAGTCTCTCCGTCAGCCCGTTGGTCTGCGGGTGGTACGCAGTGGTGCGACGATGGCTGGTGTGGCTGAGACGAAGGATTTCTTGCGTCAGCTGGGCCATGAATGATGATCCTCGGTCTGAGATCAGAACCTCGGGAGCGCCGTGCCGGAGGACGATGGACTCAATGAAAAACTTGGCGACTTCCACAGCAGTCCCAGAAGGAAGGGCCTTCGTTTCGGCGTACCGCGTGAGATAATCTGTGGCGACGATTATCCATCTGTTCCCTTTCGTCGATGGTGGGAAAGGACCAAGTAGATCCACTCCGATCTGCTGGAACGGTGCGGTTGGGGGAGCAATCGGCTTCAGGAGACCTGCCGGCTTCGTCGGTGGTTTCTTGCGTCGCTGGCACTCGTGGCACGATCGTGTGTAGAGGTGAACGGTCTTCGGCAGCTTGGGCCAGTAATACCGTTCACGAATCCGGGCCAGCGTACGGCTGTAGCCAAGGTGTCCGGATGTCGGGTCGTCGTGGCAGGCTTGAAAGACCTCCGCTCTAAGGTCGGTAGGGATTACCAGCAGCCATGGCGAGCTGTTGTCTCCGAAGTTCTTCTTGTAAAGTACACCTTGTCGGAAGACGAAGGTCGGCAGGGCTCTCAAGAAAACACGGGGAATAGTTCCCCCTCGTCCTTCGAGGTGCTCGATTAGCGCGCGTAACTCAGGGTTGTTTCTTTGACGTCGTGCCATGTCGTCGGTGTTCACTGCGCCTAGGAAGCACTCGTCGTCATCGTCGTCGCTGCTGCCGGAAGGTGTTTCGACGGGGGCTCTGGACAAGCAGTCGGCGTCGCTGTGCTTGCGGCCCGACTTGTAGACCACAGTCATGTCGAACTCTTGTAGTCGGAGACTCCACCGAGCGAGGCGTCCTGACGGGTCCTTGAGGTTCGCAAGCCAGCAGAGCGAGTGGTGGTCCGTGACTACACGGAACGGGCTCCCGTACAAGTACGGACGAGACTTCGTGATTGCCCAGACGACCGCCAGGCATTCTTTCTCAGTCGTAGAGTAATTTTTCTCCGCCTTGGACAGTGTCCGACTTGCGTATGCGATAACTCGCTCGGTGCCTTCTTGCACTTGAACCAGTACCGCGCCAAGTCCAGCATTACTTGCGTCCGTGTCAATCTCGGTCTCCGCATCCTGATCGAAATGTCCGAGAACAGGAGGAGTCTGAAGACGTCGCTTCAGCTCGTCAAATGCCTGCTGCTGCTCCTCAGCCCATTCGAACTTCTCGGCGTCCTTCGTGAGGTCTGTGAGCGGTGCGGAAATTCTTGCGAAATCCCGAACGAAGCGCCGATAGTAGGCACATAGTCCAAGGAACCTTCGCACGGCCTTCTTGTCTCTCGGCGCTGGGAATGCTGCGACGGCGCGAGTCTTCTCTGGGTCTGGGCGAACGCCTTTGTTACTAACCACGTGACCTAGGAACTTCAGTTCGTCATAGGCGAACCGACACTTTTACGGCTTGAGGGTGAGTCCGGCGGTCCGTATGGATTTGAGAACAGCTCGTAGTCGTCGCAAATGCTCGTCGAAGTCGCCGGAAAACACTACGACGTCGTCGAGGTAGACGAGACAGCTCTGCCACTTCAGTCCTGCCAGTACGGTGTTCATGACACGCTGAAAAGTAGCTGGAGCCGTGCATAGTCCGAAGGGCATCACTTTGAACTCGTACAATCCATCTGGCGTGACGAAAGCTGTCTTCTCTCGGTCCCGTTCGTCGACTTCGATCTGCCAGTAGCCGCTCTTCAGGTCCATCGATGAAAAGTATCGAGAGTGGCGTAGCCGGTCTAACGTGTCGTCGATACGGGGAAGTGGATAGACGTCTTTCTTCGTCACCGCGTTCAGCTGCCGGTAGTCCACGCAGAACCTAAGCGTTCCGTCCTTCTTCCTAACCAGTACGACTGGAGAGGACCATGGACTGCTCGAAGGTTGGATTATGTTGTCGTTCAGCATCTCTTGAACTTGTTTCTGGATTACCTCCCTTTCTTTTACGGAGACTCTGTACGGCGATCGATGCACAGGGCGCGCGTCGTCCTCGGTAATGATGAGGTGATTCGCAAAGGTGGTTTGGCGTACCTTCGAAGAAGTCGCAAAGCAGTCGGTGTATTCGGCGAGGAGGTTAATCAGCTGCCGTCGTTTCGGGCCCGGAAGCTTAGGGTCAATGTCGAGCTGCGCTGGCGACGTACTGCCTTGCTGAGGTGGCGATGATTCGTCAGTGATGGCGGCGATTTCGGCGGAGTTCTGGAGTTCCTCGACGTGGCCAATGGCTGCCCCTTTTGTGAGGTGTTGCGCTTCATTTCGGAAGTTCGTCACGAAGACCACAGTGCGGCCATCTTGAAGTTCAGCAACTCCTCTTGCGATGCCTATTCCTCTTCCAAGAAGTAACTGGAGGCTTCCTTCAAGCAGAACTTCGCCGCAGAAAGCTTCGGTGATCCCGACGGGTACGAAAACACTCGACCGCGGTGGTAAGTTCACGTGGCTTGCGAGGCACGTGGCATACTCGCAGAGGAAGTCCATTCCGAGGATAACGTCCCTCGAACAGTCCTGCAGAATGAAAAACTTCACAGGGCACGTCTCACCATGGATCTCGACGCGAGCAGTGCATCGCCCGACTGGTGTGATGAGGTGCCCACCGACGGTTCATATTTGAGGGCCTTCCCACGGCGTTGTCACTTTTCGAAGGCGGCGAGAGAGCCTCCCACTCAAGACTGAGTAGTCGGCTCCGGTGTCCACGAGTGCCGATGCGTCGTGGCCGTCGATAATAACGTTTAGGTTGTTGGACACCGATGCAGGGACGTCGTTGTGATGCATAGCGTCGGGAGAGTGGGAGCGCTCCGGCGTTCTTGGAGGCTCTTTACTACGGTCGTCTTCGGCAACGCCACCTCCAGGCGTTGCCGCACTTAGTTTTCCCGACGAGATAGGGGGAACAGGCTGTCCCGACGAGAGCGGCGGAAGGGCGAGAGCTCACGTCGTGGCGAGGGCGAACGGAAACCTCGGGGTCGAGTCGGAACCGGGGACAGGGGTCGTCGGAGGTATTCCTCAAGTTCACGAGGGCGTTCGCCGTACCTTGGACGAGGGTCGTTCGGCGCAAACCCTCGTAGGCCCATTTGACGATAGGAGCACCTCCGGTAGACGTGGTCAGCCTCACCGCAGTGGTAGCACAGCGGTCGCCTGTCGGCCGTCCGCCACACGTCGGTCTTCCTCGGCGAGGGTTGCTACGGACGGACGTACTGGGTCTGTCCTTCCTGACGCCGCATATACTGCGGCATTGGAGGGTCTCGTCGGGGTGGTGCCGTGGCCTGGCGGTTAGCTTGCGGCGGCCGTCGGGCCATGGCAGCGTAGCTCAACGTTGGTTCCTCTGGCGTCGTCGTGTTGGTGGAAATTTCAGGCTGGACGGCTCGGTGAACCTCCTCTCGGACAACCTCGGCGAGTGATAGTGAGGACGGGCTATCCGCAGTGGGGAGCATCTTGCGAAGCTCTTCCCGGACGACTTCACGGATGATGTCGCGAATGCTGGGGATGCTAGGGCTGATGTCGTGGCAATGCAGAAGAGGCAGCGATGCTCGAGTGCCGATGGTAGTGGCTGGCTCTTGCGAGGAGGGCACGTTCCATGCTCGTGGCTTCCTTGACGAAATCTTCGACGGTGGCTGGAGGGTTGCGGACAAGACCACCGAAGATGTCATCCTTAACGCCTCGCATCAGGATCCGCAGCTTCTTTTCGTCGGTGGCTTGAGGGTCGGCGCGATTCATCAGGTGGAGAACGTCTTCGACGAAGCTTGTAACGCTCTCGGTCGGCCCTTGGGTTCTCGCTCGCAGGAGTTCTTCGGCACGCTGTCGTCGCTGCTGGTTGGCAAAGGTGCGTCGTAGCTCGGCCTGGAATTCTTCCCACGACGAAATCGACGCTTCGTGGTTCTCGAACCAGGTGCGTGCCGTGCCTTCCAGAGCAAAGTAGGCCTTGGTTACGGCGACTTGACCGGGCCTTGATCTGGTCTTCTGCGAAGGGTAGTCTCCCGGGGCTGAGAACGTCACTTGGCCGGCGTGTTTTCGGAGGGGTACGGTCCACGGGCATAGAACGCAAATGTACCCCGCACCTCCACCAAAATGTCACGAATGACATGTGATGAAGCGGCGAGTGACTGAGTAAACTGAACGTTTACTCAGTCACTCAATGGGGCGAACTTGTGCCCAAAAATAAAAAGAGAAAGAGAGATAACAACAGAGCGTCGCGGGCGTCGAAGGCAGCGAAGCAGCAGGATCGAACGCTCAGGCGAAACTGAGTCCGGCTGGTTACGCGGAGCCCCTTTTGTACACGCGTGGGCTTCTGGAACAATCGGCGTGGAAGGTTCGGCGTGTAGAACATTCTGACCTCGAACAAGCAACACGGTTCTCGAATTTGCCAGAACTTCGTCAGAGTCAGAGTCAACAAAAATGCGTCCCCGCGGCCAGGGATCGAACCCTAGCTTTCTGCGTTGAAGGCACGCGCGATAACCGTTAGGCCACGAGCGCGCTGCCTGCTTGGTCAGCTGCGCTCGCGGCAATATCCCTAATTTACGTCATATTTACGAATTTACACAATTATATCGTAATAAAATGTCAATAATCAAATTTCGATCGTTATTTTTTTATGGATGCTTACGATCATTACTTGCGTTCACTGTCTTTGTAATTGATCCCTGTTACAATCTTTGTTGGCTCCTGTACATTGTTCCTTCCGTCCATTTTTTTTTTTTTTCGTGTTGCGCGCATGTTGCTATGAACTGTAGACGACCAAGGCCACGTCAAGCCGCGTATGCAGCTTTCCTCCTTGATAGCAGCCAACAAGTTGTGATGGAAATAAAAAATTCAATTACTTATTACAGGTATGGCTCGCGTACCATCCCCCGAGGTCCATATCCAAGTGAAAAACGGAGTAGAGAAACAAAAAGGTCGATCGTCCGGGTGTTTTCCAGCCGAGCTCTCTCGTGGAGCTTTATTAAATCAAAACGTAGCGTGTTCTTCCTCTTTCGAACGAGTGGGAGCCGCTATAGTGGAGGCCGCGCTGGGGGTCGTTCGCCGCTGTTGCTATGGGTTCCAGGTTGAAAACAATGGGCAAATAGCGCGGGTTGTCACCGAACATTGATTCCAAATGCAAATCTATTTGGCTGTCTATACTTCGTTTCACCTTATCTGCGAGCGAAGCCATAGCTTATAGGGAGTATTCACTGGACGCCATATTTGAGGTCAATGTTTAGAGCGCATGCTCAGAACGAGCTTACATTAATAGCTTGCCAAAACCGGCAATCTTGATGGTGTGGAATGCACGTTGCAAAAGAACTGTGGAAGCTCGCCGTCAGCACGCGCTCAGCAACCACGCACACAGATATGGCCGCCAGTGAATACTCCCTATAGAAGCGCGAGACCAGCGCTTTTTCCGTTTCTCCCCAGCTCGCACGCTCGAGCAAAGCCTGAACGCACGGAGCTTTCGTGCTCGCGCTTCCAGCTTTGCCTTCGCTCGCACATAAGGTGAAACGAAGTAGTTTATCGTAAGGGAGAGGGAGGGGGAGGGGGGGGGGGGGGGGGGTTGTTACCCGTTCAGATATGAGGCCACTTTATGTGAATCTTTCTTTTATACGACATATATGTTTCTATATTGCAGGAACCACCGGAAAAATATTGTTTTTTCTTAAGTTGTTTTTCGTTGTATTGGAGTGTAGGTGGGATACCTAAAAAAACTTGAAACTGCTTATCATGTGTTATTGGCGGTTTTGAGAACCGTATGGCTAAGTGACATGGATATTTTTTGTGCTGTTCTTGAATTAAATATTTCCTAAATAGCACCTTTTCTTTTTTTTTTTTTTTGTCGAGGAAAAAAAAAAGTTTCTTTTGTCCGGGAATTAGGGCCCTTGAAATCACCAAGAAGGCAAGGTAGAACGAAAACTGGTATTGTTTTGGCGAGAGTCTGGGTACCTTGGTCCTAAATCGTCACAGAAGGGTCGAGTTAGACGTACGACTTCCTGTATTTCTGGGGAGGGTTGTCACCCGGCAGCTCTGGGTCTCAATCCCTGAGCAAAGTAAAGAGTTAAAATGAACTGCCGGTTGTTCGATTGTCAGTGCTAAGAAGACGTAGAATCGACAATTCCAACGCGAAAAATAGCACCGGGGCTCGCACCGACGCCGACATCGCATTGCAATGGTTTGTTGATGCAGGACGCGGCGCTTCTTGCCCACACCCCATCGCGCATGCGCGGCGTCGGTGGCATGCCGCTAGGGCCTCGCCGCTTTGCTCGTAAACAGAAGCTGGTGCATAAGACAGGATTGGAGTGTGCAACGGGTTAAGCGGGTTAAAAAAGGAGCTCCTTGAGGAAAGTAATCGACAAAGGCGACCCCGTAAGGGCAGGCATACACAGACACGCAAAAAATACTAATCAATCGCATCACTTCCGATTACAGCCGCTTGATCTGTTTGTCCTACGAGTAGCGCCAAATGTGTAAATGCAAGAGGCGAATGCCTCGTGCAGCTTTTCGAAGCAAATGGCGGCCCAGCACTGCAATAAGACACGTACCCACTCGTGGTACGTGTCTAGCGCGTTCGCAGAACAATGGTTGGCACTACTTGTAAGAAGCGCGAAGCGCGAATTTTTTCAATGGGCTTTTACTCCCGAGCGCCCCCACTAAATAGGACCAATAACAATAGAAGACGCGACTCGAGTGTCATCCCGGGAACAACGGCGACCCCCCAGCGGAGGCGGAGGCATGTTCCGGTTGGCAAACAAGATCGCTGCGTATACAAAGCAACTGGAGGATAACAGAGGAAGACTGCGTCGCGGACGCCGAAAAGGGTCGCCATGCACAAAGGGCGGAGAGAGCTAGCAGCTCCCGGGTGTCTTCTTTTCGTCGCACTGTTGTACTCGTTAACTCATTGTTTACACGATCGAGCACGCGTTTGTCCACAGGAACATGCGGGCATCACGTGTTCCCTCGAACGCGAACCCCCCTCGCGTGCGCCGTTTCACACTCTGCTCCACCGTATACGAGTGTGCGTGACGTCGGTAATGTGAATTGGTGTTTGAACGTCCAGACTAATCGAAAGCTCCTTATGCTTCGTTTCACCGCAACTCTGCAAAGAGCGAACGCCAAAGCCCCATCGAGCAAGTCAGAGCGACGGAGGCGAAGCACGTGATAGCACTCGCCAAAGATACAGGGGCAAGAGCCGTAGCCCATGCAGTTGAAAAAGTTGGGAAGAAGCAACTCCCTCTTACCCGGACCTTTTTTTGTGTGTGTCTCGGGCGTCGCTTTTCTCCCATTCTGCAAGATTAGCCCGTCACTCG
Source organism: Ixodes persulcatus (assembly GCA_013358835.2). Taxonomy (NCBI): domain Eukaryota; kingdom Metazoa; phylum Arthropoda; class Arachnida; order Ixodida; family Ixodidae; genus Ixodes; species Ixodes persulcatus. Next base: position 278,230 of record JABSTQ010009660.1, on the reverse strand, counting down.
AAATTCGTACAAAAACGACCTTCACCTCACTCCCACCCGTGGCTTCGACGCTCTGGCTTCGACAGCGCTGCGCGCAACTAGTGAGATTAAGTATCGTCACGTGTCTCTCTCCGACGTGCCGATTGGCTCACTGGGTCCGTAGCCTTCGCCGTTTATAAATTTACAGTGAAACGCGGTGTAGTGGCTCAGGCAGACTTGTGCCTATCTCAAATACTCTACTCAAGATACTGTATCTTAAATACTTTTTGGAGTATTTTGGTATCTTGCAAATACCTTTGATGGAGAGTATTTAATACTCTATTTTAATTACAATTCCGAGTATCTTGTACTCACTATCTTAAATACATTTTTTTTACGATCCGCCATTTTCTGATTTTTTCGGTATGAAGTGGCGTGGGCGTGGCACGAGCACACGTGAACATTCTTTCGAACAACCGAATCCTGTTGCTAGCTTCGACTAGCTACGGTGGCTTTAACTGAGCTCGTGAAAATATCGCTTTTTTGCCAACTGTGACTCATATTTCAGCCCAAAGTTCGTACAATGAAGGTTCTCCCCTCGCCTTCCCAAAGGCGCCTTTTGTTTCTATGGAGTTTCCCCCCCCCCCCCCCCCAAAAAAAAAAAAAAAAAAAAAGAAATCCTCGAACAAAAGGTGTGGTTTTACTGAAGTAAAGTTGCCACCCTGCAGGCGCAAGAAGACAGGGAAACGATCTTACGGGAACAATGCAGGCTGAGTGTCAAGAAAATAACAAATAGAAGAAAATTAGAAGTGGACACACACAAAAAAGAGACCTTTTTGTTTCGCTTTTTGTATACTTGACCCTGCTAGGCGGCGAGAAGGTTCTGTGGTGAAGTTCGTGGAGTGTATATAAGAGGGTGACCAAATAAACTTGTCTTTAGCTGTGTTAGAGACGTGTCCTCGACTGTTCATTTTTCTTCTACTTTGAAACTTTCCTCTTTTCCTGCCTCAGTCTCGGGCTAAGAACAAAATGGTTGACCTCTTTCTTGTTGTCCAAGAAATGCTTTGTAACATCTATCAGTGATATTGCCACGCGCGTCGCCCAGCGAGCGCGTGGCTCTGAGCGGAGGCTGTCGCGCGAACGCTCCATGTTCGATACCAGAAAGCGGACTTCTCTTTATTTATTCCTTCAACTTGACATTCTGGTAAGTTTGATAATTTTGTCGTCTGATCGAGTTACGAATGTTCTACGCGCCGAACTTTCAACGCCGAATGTTCCAGAAACCCACGCGGGTGCAAAAGGTGCTCCGAGTGGTGGTCCGGAGTCAGTCTCACCCCAGCGGTCGACCCTGCTGTTTCGCCGACATCGACGCCTGCGACGCTAGCCTTTCTTTATTTTGTTTTGGGAACAAGTTCGCCCCATTAAGCGTTTAGTTTTTTCAGTTATTCACCGCCTCATTATTTATCATTCGTGACAATATTTTGCTCTTTATAGTCGGACTGCATAAAATAGCCCTGATACTTTTTTTCCCCGTTTTGTGTTGTTGCGTGCTAATAAACCATTCTGGTAACCCAGATTTTCGTAACTGCATAATTGTCGTTGTAAATGACGTCAATACAAATTAAGCAATGCGGAAGTATCTTCAAAAGTATCTGAAATACATTTCTGAGTATTTGTACTCTACTTAAAAGATACTTTACAGTGAAAGTAACTTGAGTAGTATTTTAAATACTTTATGAAGCAGGTATTTAGTAACTTAACCTAAATACTTTTATGGAGTATTTTGTCCAACACTGAGTGGCTGGTACAATCACGACTGCTTAATTGAAACCGCTAGATTTCAGCTTCACGCTGGTTTATTTTATGTTGCTTTTGCCAGCCACCCCCCCCCCCCCCCCTCCCTCCTACCATGGGCACCAAATGTGATGCTCTGACCCGTTGCTAATTCAAAGGAGGAGAGTATGTCTTTCCTATCTTTCCTTGTTTCGCCAAACCACGCCGTCTGATATGCTGCCTTTTTTGGCCAGCCCAACCTATAGAAAACATGTATGTCTTTTTTTTTTCTTTACTATTCCCCGTGTTCACTATCACTTCACTCGATTTATTCCGAAAGTAATTTACCTTGTGATGGGTAATTTTGTGTTGCATTTTTTATGGCATTCCTTAGAGAGCGTTTACATGTCCTCTTCTGTACATTGAAAAGCTTTTTGATACCCAAGCTCAGGTGTGTTTTTAAGAGTTTTTTTTTCGTCTTATGATAAAAACCTCGATTGAAGCTATAGTAACTGAAAACTTAAGAGACTCAGGGCGTGGTGAGTACCGAGCATTTTATTATCGCTTATCAGAACTTATCGCTGATCAAAACTTATCAGCTTATCAGATGATTAGAACACCAAAGTGCGAATCACGAAGAAAGAAGCTTGAATGTGGCAAGCCATATGTATCCTGACAACGCTGGATCGGCTTGGATGAATTGCAGCGTCGGCTGAATTTCATCGTAAGCTGATACAAAATATATACACACGCTTTCTTCGTGGCCGTCGTCATATATCTTGAATGGCGGAACTCTTGCCGTTTTGACATATATAGGATTTTCTTCTCGCCACGTCATTAATTGGAAGGAGGAAGGGTTTTCGGGCGTAAATGTCACTCGTGCTCGCAAACCTTCGTAGACGTATGCAAACGAACCGCGCTTCGAAAGCTAGTCTGGCCACCCTTAACTAAAAATGCTTTGTCTGGGAGCCAGTGTGCCAACCGTAGGCATTCCTCTGTAAGGCATGCCTATCCTACTGAGAACAAAACAAACAGTATAACTTTTTCACTATGCGGATTACGGAACTGGAAATCTAACTGAAATTGTTTTTTTGGAAACCTGGAGTTCAAATTGCAGACAAAGGATAATTTCTGAAACCTGAAATCCACATAGATACCCAATACCATAATTCAGATAGACAAAAGTTTACTGGGTTTTTCAATAGAGTATCCGACTATCTACACGCGCCAGCAGCAAGATGGTGGTTCTCGGAAGTCGTTCTTGCAAACGTGTGTAGAAGTCAACGTTACTAAAACCACTCAGTTGGAAACTGCCATAAAGACTGCCCGGAAAAAGTGGCATCGATCCGTACTCGAGAACCGAGCTAATGGCGATCACAACGCCGCCATTTCTCCCGCAGCGGCCACTCGAGGAACTGCAGGTGACTTCTGTTTTGGCTTTAATCGGCCATTTTGGCGCCGAAACGGATACGGCGGGTGCCACCCCCGTCTCCCAAGCGGACGCGCCGCGAATTACTACCCAAGTTAGGATGCACCTAGGTCGGAACGCGCTACCTGAAATCACCGCTGAGGCATGGTCGTATAAAAACAATATTAATGCCGCAAAACCTTGCAAACTAAAGATTTTAGAAAACATCACGCGCCCTTTATTTTGTACTAAACTCCAATAAAAGTTTCTACAAAAACAGTTTTTTCCGTTGGCTTTTACGCAAAAACATGCTTTCTAAAAGCTCAAGATGACCACAGTACAGACAAATGATAAAGAGTGGCGCTGTTGTCGTATTCAGCTCGGTCTCGGTGGACGCCAGTAGCCAAGGTTTCAACCTAGTAAGTATTTGTTTCAACGGTGAGTTTCCCAACTGAGGGTTCTAGTAACGTTGGTAGAAGTTTTCAAGCGACCGCGTTTCGAAAGCTAGTCTGGCCACCGAGGATTAAAAATGATCTGGCTCAGCTCCAGTCTCGCAACCGTGGGCATGCCCGAGTAAAGCCGGGGTCACACTGATCAGTGTCTTCTCTGTTCCATTGGCGCCGCCGTGTTTGTTTATGCTGACGCCATGACACAGTAAGGGGGGGGGGGGGGGGGGGGGGGTCTGCGTTTTGTCCGGTTTTTAGAAACCTTCGCACACGTCGTATAGTGCAAAAACGGCGGAAATGCATGGCGACGAAGCTCGCAGGAACAACACCACTGACAAGAGTTCTGTAAAAATCAAAAATGTCCAGCTCTTCTCTTCACAAGAGCCTGCGTTTGAGATAATTATTTCCCATTTTTATCGCTGGGGGCTAGCATTTCGGACACTGGTCTATACAGCGTACAAAAGACAGTCTGCATACAGATTCGAACGTGAGTCAGCGCAAGATCACTGCTTCGAATGCCACATGGCAACAATCAGTTCAAGGAGAAAACTTGGCACGCGGCATTCGAACCACGGATATTGTGGCGACTCATGTTTTGCAGACTGTCTTTTGTATGACGCATGCGCAGTGTGACCCCGGCTTTGGCCTTCACTATCAGACGATTTACACGAGCCAGGAGCAAGATGGCGGCGCCCAGAGTCCGTACCTGAAAACCTCTCTAATTGTTTTGTACGTTTTTCGGGTTGAAATGTTTTATTCTTTCGCCGCCATTCATACCATATACCAAAACCATTTAACTGTCGACAAGAGTAAACGAGAAAAACAAAAGACCAATTCAATACTTCTAGCAACGTACTGCCTGTTGCTTGAGCTCCGATATTTCAACCGATAGCTTACAATCCCCTGTAACGCCGAATTAGACCGCAGCTCTTGAGGAGGAGGAGGGAAAGGTACGGAGAGGAGGCTATGCCCCTCCTGCTCGCCTCCCACTTAGGGGAAATTTTCCTCTAAATTTAGCGGAAAAATTTCCCCACTAATTTTAGCGGAGAAATTTACCTATAATGCACCGCGCGGTTACGCCGACGGCGACGGCGACGCCGCTCAAGCCGGAAACGGGCGCCTAAGAGCTGTGCTTTAAAAAAGAAAGACTAATTCCATACTTCCAGCAACGTACTGCCTGTTGCTTGAGCTCCACTATTTTACCCGTGCACTCTAGGTGACTGCCTTCCAGACAGCACGAAAGTCGGTTGCCAAAATTGCGTGTTTTTTTATTATTTTTTTTACTATCCTTCGTCGAAACTCTATTACGTCGGTTTGCGCCGCACTTTCACCACCGACACTGCACTGACAAGCATGGACCTACATTGCAAACAGCGTTTTTCCCTGCGTTGCACTTTGTAATACATGTACATTAACTTCCTTTTTGTTCCTTTTTTTAATGCCAGTTTAGTCAGAGTCCCTGGAGAAGATTAGGTAAGCGCGCCGCAGAACACTTCAAGCTGGATGACATGCAGTGCGAGGCACGAAACTGCCTCGACAAAAGAAAAAAAAAGTGACAGCGTGGAAGCAGGCGGCAACTTTCTAACGCAACACTAATTTGCCCGAGTGAACGACACGACGTGCTTGTTTCAACAGAGTGTGTCCGCGCTGTGCCCTTCAACAAGAAACGACGCGCGTCAATGACCGAGTATTTTTGGCGGAGCTTCGCGCACTGCATACGGGCTCCCCTTCCTGCTTCAATTATGTGTAGTGGTCGCACGCAGAACGTAGTTTCTTTTCTCTCGCAACTTGTTTACTCTTGTAACCAAAAGTTTTGAAACTCTGCCACCCTCCTTCCAACTGCCAGTGCTCCGTTCTGACGGGGCCAGAGTTTCGCGCCATGCGTAGTTCATTATCCGCGCTGTGAAACACGCTGTTCGTTTTTCTTGTGACGCCCTGTATCCGGGCCCATTCAAGCGGCAGCATTTGACTACGTTAGGTTAAAATGCGAGAGCGACTTACGCGGCACGTCCGCGCTTGGAATGCTGCGCACCAAGCTGCTCAAATATGACGGGTTGCCACACTCCATACCGCGCGCGATATGCCCCCCCGTAACTCACAGCCGTTTCATCAATGTACGTGCCATCAAGGTAACGTATACTCAAACGCAACAGCGAGAATGGACCTTTAAGACTGGTTCAAACATTTGCGTTGGAGTGTGAAAAGGTGCGTTGATACGGCTCGCGACTGCTTAGGACGAGAGTAATAGGGGTTAACAGAGCCGTATATGGGGAGAGTTTGGTCAGTCTATGATCTCGCCGCCGTAACGCTCTCCTCCGGAGTGAGCCAATCAGCACGCGGCGCAGAGCGAGAGGAATGAGCGCATGCGCGTCAACTCCCGGCTGCTCCCAGCTGAGCGGGGAGGGCCGCCATTTTCGTTCATTCTCCCGGCGGAATGCATGTGATTTGCATCTTAATTTGGATTATTTCCTTTTATATCGCTGGCTCTGGCAAGAAAATTATATACTGTTATTCCTCGGTGGGTTAAAAAGCTAATAAATCAAGTTTTCTCGACGTATGGCCGCAAACTTTTATTCGGGCGAAAAATAAGTCGGCCCGTAGCTGACGACGCGTAGCCTGAGCAGTGCTCTTCTCCGACAGCGTTGCGAAAAAATGGCGGTCGTCTCCTCTCTGCTCCCTTCTTTCTCTCTCGCTCCTTCGGCGCTCCCCTTCCTTTCATTTCCTTTCCTCCTCTCCGGCGCCTTCGTCGCCACACCCACTGGCCAAACTATCCCAATATACGGCTCTGGGGGTTAAGACACACTAGCGCCATCTGTCGGGTACCCTTGGAACATTTCTGACCTGCGTGTTCTACCTCCTAATTCTTCTACGATTCGTTCATTCCCGATGGGCTTGAAATCATTCTTACAATGATATAAGCGACCATTTCTCATACCGATAGCGTGTATATTAGATACGGCATACTGCAGAAACCTTCAGTTATAAAGAGATCGTCAGGGTTCCAGCGCTCCCTGATAGATGGCGCCAAGCGTGCCACGGCGCTCTGTCATTAACGGTAGCAACGTACTCGGTCCAGCCTTTCGACGCACGAGTTCCGAGGCTTAAACTCCATTTCTGCCGCGAAAGCAGCCGGCCAGGAATAGCGCGTAGTCCCGGCGATTCGAACTCGCACGCCATCCAAATACATGGGATCCAAACTGAAAGGGAAAAAAAAAAAAAACGCGCGTAATTCAGCTTTTTTTTCTTTTTGCGCAGGTTGCTTGGCAGTTTAATTTCACCCAACCTCCGGTTTGCTGCTGAATGCAGGTATCTCTCGCGGCGGTTAAATCACCCGCAAGAGGGACTTTGAGGCCACGTTGGGAAAAAGCACCTATAGAGTTCCAGCCGATTCTTCTCGGCAGACGTAAACCTCGCCTGTCATTTTGTTCTTTTGTCGCTAAACACGACCTTCCCCAGAACGAACTTTACGCGCTGCTTTTAAAATGCACGAGTCTGGTTCATTTCACATACATTTCAAACATCTTCACTCGTTTTTTTTTTTTTTTTTTTTTTTTTTTTTTTTTGCGCGCGCGGAATGGAATTGAAATATTTGAAGAGAGGACGGAATTACGGCATTCATCTGCCTGCAACGCTTAAATTTCCTTAATTGTTTTTCTGTTTTTTTTTTCTCCGCGTAGTCGGTCCCGTGACCTCACTTACGGGTAGCCATCAAAAAACGAGCCCAGTGCCCAGAGTTGCGCCCCGGTTGCATTTCCATTGCGCAGGCGCGGGCGCCCAGCCGTGTGCGGCCGAAGTGATGATGTTGTTCTGTCCGTAACGACTGTTGTTCCTCCGTGCATGGCACATAAACGCACGGCTGCGGCCAGGAACGCACGGGTGGTCAGTAGCGGCACGCGGAGCGCCGACGTGGATACGAGACAAAACAAGGGCACCTGGCTCTAAAGCTTCGTCTTGATTTTTTTTCTGTGTGTGTGTGTGCTTTGTTCTGTTTCTGTTTTCCAATGGGGTTTCGTCTACCAGGTCACGCCACCTGGTGCGCGAAGCTGGGACGTGTGACACGGCGACTGTGTTGCCAGCGGACCGTTAAGTCTATTGGGAAGCTAGAGCCACTTTAATAACCTGCACTTCTGAGTAACGGACAGCTTTGTGCTGAAGATCATTGTTGCCAGTTGTCTAAAATCGCAAAAAACGTGTCCTTTCTTTTTCTTTTTTTCTGAAGAGTGGACAGTCTACGGCGCAGCAAAACTATATCGCCCGAGTTTCCCAACATTGCATCTACAGAGTCCAATTTTCGAGTCCGAACGATCGTCAGTTGCGCCAGAGCTCTGCTTTAAAAACCAAAATGGCAGAGTCCACAAGAACGTCCAGAAATGAAGCGCCGACACTCTAAGCCTATAGGCTACCTGCAATGCTTTTTGGTTTGCCACTATCTAGCGACTAAAGCAAGAAACATTGGGTATGCCATGGGAGTGGCGGCTGCATTGTTCAAACGTGAGCTATTACTCTGGTGGCGCCGCTTAGCCTAGCGTCTGAAGCGAGAAATATTGGGTAGAGCAGGAAGCCGTGATCGCATAACATGCCAGTACGGCGGAAGCTACGGCCCTGGCGGGCCAATCGGAACCTGACCATGTGACACCGGTGTGCGCTTTTGCTGCGAAGAAGTATCAGGCTTTTCGCTGCGTCATGCTCCAATATGTGTGCATTGCGCTCGTATACGTAGCGCATATCGAAGCCGTCGGTACGCAATGTGAAGCTTTTCGTTCTCCATTTGCCGAGGAACAACGAGACAGAGTATAACCGTGTATACTCTCACTCTGCTGGCTATAGCTCATTTAGCGGCTCCAGTTGAAAAAAAAAAAAACGTGTGAAGCAAACACACGGGGAAACTTCTGGCATCCTGACTGGCCTATTTCAAGCACGTCGCAACCGCAATCTTCGGCAACTACACGCGGCTCCGTCCTTTTGTTTTCTAGGCGCCGCAGCCTCTCCTGGGCTTACGGGGGGAAAGAAAGGTGGAGGCGAGGCTTAGGTGAACTGCGTTTCGGTGGTTCCGCTTCTGTAAGCGACCGCTGGCGCAGAACCCTAGACCGTGTTGGCTGAGCAAAGCGAGCCGTGTGCTGATAACCACCTCGTGGATTTGAATAACTTATGCCTTTGACGTATCTATATAGTACTCGGCGTTTACTTGTGACATGATTCGGCGTTTACTTCTCTACCATAAAGTTGCCTTTTTTGCGGTGATTATTTTGTATCCGCACGTAAAATCAGGAGAAGGGAAGTGACGTAAACAAGCATGACGCATCGCGGCATTGCGAACTAGTATGTAGAGCTGTACATGTAAGAAATAATGGACTGTTTTCTTTATTCTAGCCGATAAATCATCATAGAAAGCCTAATACTACATTGGCAGGTGCAATGCCGTCGAATCTTAGATATATCAACAAGTCGGTAGGTGTAATGTAGGAATCACAAAGTTAATGATAACAGATCATTGATTTCCGGGTATGCGTACTTTTACACTGCGTATTGTCCGACTATAAGTGCACTCAAAATATGGCTAAAGTTTTTCGAAACAACCGTTTATCCGTGTTTGTTTTTGTCTTTTTTTGTTTTCATTCTTTATGCGCGGTTAGCTTAAGCCCTGACGTCCTAGGCAGAGAGCATGATGAAACTCCGAAAACTTCTTCTCGAAACAAGTTTCTCGCTTAGTATCCCTCCATCTTACGCCAAGGCGCGTAATGCTCCCCAAGCGTGCTCGCAGCTCTTGCTGTACCTCGCACGTATCGCCGCCCTTGGGAAATTCCTCGTACATCCCACACGTTCTCCGCTAGATCCGCAGACGCAGAGCTGTAAGAAGATGAAGAGAAAGAAAGAAAACACAGTAAAGCGAATCATCCCCGTACGCTCAAGGGGGGATCGTGTTGTTTCAAGAGTGGGCGTGGAACGCACGGGCGGCATGAATGATTCCAGACGTTATTTACAAAACAGCCGAGGATGCACAAGCTGCTATACAGCAACAGCATCGAGACAGCAGCCCGAAACGGCTGAATCTTTTAGGCCTGGCCCGAGAGTTGGGCCTATGGTTGGGCATGCGCGTCTTTTTTGGCCAGTGATCGAGGACGCGCGTGCCTGCCGTGCACCCCAAGCGCGAGTTGATTACAACAACGGCCACTCGATCTGCGGCGCAACAACGCCGTTTGCGTGGTTTATGCATGGACGAAGACGTTCTTCCAGACTGCCCCCATATCACCGTCATTCTCGGCGGCACTTCTATTCTCCGGCCATTGGATTTGCAGGCCGTTGTTTTCGGCTATAGCCTTTTTCTTGTCACGTGTGGAACTTCACGTACTACCTCATAAGCATATAGGGGTCTCCGCGATGTTCTGTCCCGAAGCGAGAGAAAACAAATTTGAGCGAACGAGCCTCCAGAACGGAAATTACATCTCACTTTTTTACTTTATAGTGATCGTTGCGGACATACAATAACAAGATATGTGCGCCGGTACACTCGTTATTGTAATCGCAAACTAGGGTTCTGTTGCATAGAACAGCCTTCGTTTTCTGAAGGATGTAAAAAGGGTGTGGAAACCGGGGCTGCGGCAAAGACGGACCAACTGTTCGTCGCACTGCATCAGAGAGTTTTAGCGGAGGTTGTTTCAGAAACTATGTCGAATGATTATCGCCTGTGTCACTTGAAGACATTCAACTTAGATATACGATGCTTTACGCAAGATATCGGCGAGAACGAAACGACATATTCATAACCCTCGTTTGCGGGGATGCTCACCTCCGAGCGAGTGTCGCTAAAATCCTCGAGTATATGTAAGGTAATGGAGCGGTCAGCGAAAACGTTATTCCTCTCTCGTGCAGGATTCATTGCGTCATTCGCTGTTTCTTTGCGTCTGAAAAGCTGTATGTGTGTTACTTCTTGCTTCTAAAATTGTTGCTCGTAAAACAGTATCCTTCGGAGTCCGCTAAGGTTGCCAGCACGTTATTTTTGGTGCGTTCACCGTTAAAAGTGTTGCTGTAACACTCTTAGAGTCCTGACCCTGGGATAAGCTGATTTACACCCTTATGGGTGTATCTTTGGTGTGCGGCATGGCGGAGGACTGCACACGCAGATGTGTTCCTTTAATGCGCCTTATGCTTCGCACACTTTGATCGGCGTCTCTCGTGCACGCATATGCGCCGAGAGAGAGAGAGGAGGTGTCGAGGGAGCGCGGGGAGGTCAGGACGCCGAGCTGTGGTTGGTAGGATTTGTGGCCTAAATCTAGCCGCCTTTGTTTCCACCGCACTCGTTGAACGCGTTACAACGCGGTGCGCCGGAGTCCGGCGTTTAGCTTTCGTATTCAAACGGCTGTGCACCGGATATACCGGTGCACAGCCACCATTCGACTGACTGGCACGTGCCCTTCTCTTTTCGCAAACGCAGCAGCGTCCTTTTTTTTTAACTCGCAACTCGCTACAAAAGATCGGTTCTCCCATTCTAACAGCCGCGCTCGTTTGGCCCGGACGTGAGGCTGTTGCCGGAACGGTTTCCGGGCTTGCCGAGTTTGAGCTCATTTTTAGCGAGACGGGGGTTGCTCCATTGGGTGCCGCCTTCACCGCTGCTCTCTCGCTTTGAAAACATCACCCAATCTTGATGCGTTTTTTTTTTTCTTTCTTTTTTCGACGATTTCGAAAGAAACCTTTAATTTCTATTATTATGATTTTCGCACGCTTTTGAATTCGACTAAAAATCACATCGAGCCATCCAAGCGAGCTATCCAAGCCAATCCAATGCCGAGTGGGTGTCACGTGACCACTTGGAAGGGGTCGGAGGGACGTGCGGGGTGCGTAATCATAGGTTGCGTTCACAGCGCTGCAGTGGCGTAACTAGATATGACGGCGCCCATCCCTACCGAAAAATCCGGTATAACGTTTCGCTATCCGGATTATGGAACCGGAAATCTATCTGGATTCTATCTAGAATCTATCTGGAATTTGGGTTTCAGAAATTATTTCTTTGTCTGCAATCTGGATTTCAGATTTCCAGAAACAAATTTCCGGTTCCATAATCCGGATAGTGATAAGTTATACCGAATTTTTCGGTAGGAATGGCAAATGAAATTTCGCTCCTCTCATGATGATAGTGATAATGAAATCCTCCTCATCATCATCATCATTATATTATTATTATTATTATTACTCGGCTCGGCTCCCCCTCCCAAGTGGCGCCCAGGGCACTTGTTCCCCCCCTAGTTACGCCACTGCAGCGCTGGTGGCATACGCGGCGGAACATCGTAACGTTTGAAACGGACTGCTCAACGCAACGTACGCCACCAGGCCGGGAAGCCATCGGGTTTCGATGAGCCAAATGGGCACGGACGAAAAACGATGGAAGGACCTGGCGCTTCTGAGTATTTTGTTTCTGATCTTATTGGCCCCTGTTTCACGGGCATTTTCGAAGTCCCTTCGGACCGTGCTGCCTATATATTTCCGCTTTTTGTCGAATGTTTCTGAATCGTCTTTCACGGCTTCCTGTTTGAGACCGCCAGGCGCCGTGAGTATCTGATTCGCTCGAGAGGGCTGGCGAGCGAAACATTGCGCCACAGCTTTCTGTCAGGTGCCGCCGATTTCGCTGGAATCGACTAGAGAGCCCGTATTACAGAAGGTTTCCAACTGCTCGATCGTGCATGTCACGTGACTTGTGGGCCGCGTTTGCGGTATGAGCTGCGAGGAGGTGACGAAAGCGAATTGGTCATCTGAGAGCGTCTACGCCTTTCCGCCTGCTTTCCTCCTCGCCACGCGAAAATGCAGCGCATGCGCACTTGCGACCAGTCTCCGCCGGAGGCGTCCGCCATTGAATCGCAAAGGTTCCCCGTGGTTCGAGAAGGGCCTCTCTCTGCAAACACTAGGCCTTCTCTCTAGAATCGTCCACAGGGGCACGCGCAGATTCCGGACTGCGAATATCGTTCGCACGATTTTATAAAGTGCGTTCTGGTCGGAGGATTTTCAAGATGCTGCGAACAGGGGAAACTCATCATTCTCGATTGCTGGAAATAAAAAGGCGGGATACACGAGACCTACCAAATAATGCAATCACTTTAATAGAACAGCTAACAGAAATAAAAAGGAACTCAAACTTTGGGCTGGCACTGCTATAGACGTGGCTTAAAGGGGCACTAAAGCGGTTTTTGAGTTCGTGTTTTGATGATGACAACTGAATCTAGACGCCCTAAGTACCCCTAAAAACCAAAAAATATAGTCATACGGTGATTATTTCTTTAATAAAAATGTAATTGAACGCCGCCAAACCTCGGATCCATCCGAAAACGAAATCACTCTCATTGGTCCTCGCACGCTAATCAAAAGGATCTCGGGCCAATGGCGTTGGACGACGTTCCGTCGCGCGCAGTGATCCCGAGGTAGCCGCGCCGGCCGAACTTCTTTGTCATTCGAGCTTCGATCATGGCGGAGTTCTGTACGCTCGAGGACCTGACGCCGCTAGAGATTGACATTCTTCGGCGGACAGCCGATCTGGGGATGATTTCCTACGACGCCACTCCGACGTGCGATGTGGACGACAGCAGCGCTTCGGAGTCGTGTTCGGGTTCTGAGGACGAGCCGGCGGCCATGTCCGAGGACGAAGACGGCGCCTTCGACGAGACGGGGCGGATTGGCAACACCGACTGGTGGGTGATACGCTGTTTATTTTACCGCTGTACGGGTCATTTACGCTTGTTCTCTTTTTATTTTCTTTCTCAAAGGTGCCAGTGCGGATGCTGCGCGCAGATGCCGACAGCTGACGAGTGCGTCTGCTGCCGCGAGTACCCCGCCGCCGCGTCGAGGCAACCTGGCTGCCTAACAAGCAACCCGGATTTCGAGACTGTGTGCTTGAATCCGGGGGTGCTGGAGGTCGCCTACCTCATGATGCGCCACTACCGCCAGGACGGAATGGGCACAACAGCGCACGAGTGAGTTCAACGCCGTAATTTGCTGTTCGGTGAACTTGCAAACGGGCGCCAGCAGTAAAACGTTAGACAGCTACTTTACTATATGTTTCGGTGAGCGTTACGCACGTTACTTTTCAATGTGAAGTCTCATTAGTGGTTGCATCGCATGTTTTACTTGCGTTTCGTGCCGTGTTTCTTTGTGAAGTTGTGGGTCATCATAAAGTTAAATGTTCAAAACCTCGATTGCTGCATCAGTATCTCTTGCTTCAGAACAAGTTCGTGAGACCTGGTTGGCTCAGTTTAGATTATCACTAGTGATGGGACGAATCTTTATCCGAATCGATAATCGGAGCCGAATCTGAAGATTCGGAAAGATTCGGAGCGTTGCCATGGTAGCCAAATCATGTTGAGTGTTTCAACTTTTCGTGGTATTAAATTCACTAAATTGTACGAAGTGCACAAAATAATGTTGTAATATAATGTCACAGTATTAAATAAAATGTTACACTTTGTTTATATTATTTCGGATGTTTGTCGAGAACGGTAGCCAGACATTGCGGGGAAAATTGGTTTCGGTTACAAATTACGACCCAAATGGGCATGCTTGGTGCCCGCTCGTAGAAATACAAGCGCATGTTTTCATCGCCGCAAGAGAATAATGCCATACGTGCTGTTCGGTAGACACATTTCGTGCCCATAATTACTGTCATAGTGGCACATGCCACACAAGTGAGTATGTTCGATTCGATTATCTCCAACGAGTGTCCACTCAGGTATTGCTATCGGAACATGGGAAACAATCTGAAACTCCTGGTTAATGCTACCGGATTTAGTTATTTGTTTACAAGCAATGAAGTTGCGTTGGACACCCCTGTGTTGTTTCTTTTTCATCAAATAAAGTTCACGTATGCGGAGGGCAAGTTCGTCTGCTTCTTGCGCAGGGGGTAGCAGTGACGTCAGAACGCCGAGCCCTGATTGGCTGATCGTGACCCCCCTATCTGAGCGTCGTCTGCTCGCAACGTCGTCTGCGTCTGTCTTACCTTTCGTGCGACTTTCGGAAGTGCAGAGGCCAGATTCGCAAAACCATCTTACGCCAAAAGAGTGCATAAGACAAAACGTGAGAACAAATTCGTATTCACGAAACGAAATTATCGTAAGTTTTGCTCAGGTTACGACGGAATCCTACGACGATCAACTCAGCATGGCCGACAGCGTCGCTCAGTTACTTGGTTGCGACGATCAACGGACATTTATTTTTGTACGTGCTCTTCTGACGCGTCCCGACTGCAAGCAGCAAGAAAAAGAGTAAAAAGTACTTGAAATAAATCACGACGAACAAGAGCGCTGGATCCACGAACACCCGGGAAATGCTCCAACGGCCACGATTCCACCGACCCCGAGTAAGCGAACTCGGCAGATAGGCCTAGCAGGCACAGTGGTGCTCCGACGGTCCTTGGCCAAGACCGTCTGCCCACGACCGGCTGGCGTGCTGAATGGAATATGCCCGCGCGACCCTTGTGAACCCTTCAATCTCTTCCTCTTGTCATCTCCTTGTTTTCCGAGGCAGCGGTGACTCTCGGGGGTTAAAAAGCGGTGAATCTCCGACAGACGCAGGAAAGGTAAAGCAGCCATCGCTTTGACTAGCAGAAGTAAAGTAGACAATGTTAACTGCGCCGACCCGCCGACGCCGTTAAAGAGTGAGGAGTCTCGCCGCACACGAAAGGAGGGAAAAAGTATTTGGGAGGGAACTTGCGGACACTAACACGCTCACTCTCGTTTCTTAGCAAACAAACCTCGGCGCCTCGGGACACCTCGCCAGTGAGTCCTTTGACTTCTCTCCTTGATGCGTGTCTGCTAGTTGTTAAAAACAACGTACCGCTCGATTTATTTCGTCTGCCTTCTCTGAAAGGCGAGTCGAGCTCGCTCGTAAAGACCTGCACTTCCGAAAGTCGCAGGAAAGGTAAGACAGACGACGACGACGTTGCGAGCAGACGGCGTTGCAAAGGAGCAGACGACGCTCAGATAGGGGGTCACGATCAGCCAATCAGGGCTCGGCGTTCTGACATCACCGCCACTTCCTTTCACATGCGCAGAAGACGAAAATGAGCCCACTTGCGAGGCGTATAGAAAACGTGCTGCCGAGAACAGAGAAACGACAGTGCAACGTTTTTCTTCGCCACCGGTGCCGGGACGCGGTCGAAGTTGTGACGAGCAACATTCATCTCGCTCTCGCGCATTACAGGTACAGACATACGCAGCTCTAGAAGGAGACGAATCATTTCCTTGCCTGAATATATATTTCTTATGCGTTGCGCCACATTATGTATAATACACAGGATTTTTGTACATTTTACCGATCACCGCGAAACCGCACAGAAACCGAGACCGTGCGTTGGTGAGGCTCACGTCAACCACATTGATCAGCTCAGCTGGACCTTGGCGCATGCCAGGGTTTAGAATGACAGTTTAAAACATACCATACGTTAAAGTAAACAAGACGAAATCTGGTTATATGCAGTAATAGTACCTAAGAAAAGCACAACTGACCGCATTCGCGAGGTTTACGACTATTTTCGCACTGCCGTCTGCAACCAGCGACGAATCTCTGAATCTGCCGAATATTAATCGCGGGAAGTTCAGAAATTTCCAAATCCAAATTTCCGGTGATTTGTCCCATCACTACTTATCACTAATATTACGTTCACGCTATGGACCCAACGGGCGTCACTTCCGTAACAAACGTCAGCACAACGTGCATAAACGCTACGTTCAGGGTACACTGCTAGAATCTGTGTGAACCCATTGGAGTAGTGCGCTCAAGTTTCGCCTCTGACTGCTGCGCTACTCGTGCCCCCTGTGGGATGCCTTCGCAGTTTTGGTATATCCATTTTCTCCTCGGTAGCAGCGGCGGGCTTGCAATTGTGTCGTTAAAAATGGTGATCACGGCGGAATGTGATCAAATCTTTACTGTGCCCTGAACATGGTAACTCGTTCACTCTTGGGGGCACTAATTGTTCTCATTGAACTTTTCCTGCAATTCAAGCTATTGTAACATCTGCTTTGGTTTTTCTCCGATTCTGGCTGTTATAAGATTGTTCTTTGCCACAGAGATGCAGTAGTTCAATCGAGTCAGCATGAACAGTGCTGCCACACATTTGAGGGTTTGTGACGTGCATATTGTTGTGCATGTTAGTCTTTGATCATCTGGTCTGTTGGAATTGACTTTTTCTAACAGTTCTTTGTGATGGTTTATGGCCCATTACTACACGATGCAGAACTACAACACAAAAATGGTTGCACTTGTGCCCCATAACCGCTGCTACTTTCTTGTACATGGAGTATACACTACTGCGGTTCAATTAGCAACATAATATAATGTTCACACATGTCACTTGAATTTGTGGGAAGAATTGACACAATCTAGAACTTGCTCTGCTCCTCGGGTTATTTTAGATAGGTTGCTGCTCGAGGCACGAGGGCTCGTTGCAGCACTTTTTTTGTCTCTGCTGGTAGAGCCCAAAATCTGCAGTTTTAAAAGTTTGTGGTATTGCGTCTTACAGAAAATTATTGTGGTTATTCTTTCAGGCGCAACCGCTACGCCGCCTACCGGCAGTGCGTCCTGTGGCTGTGGCGGCGCCTTGGCCAGCACAACAGGCGACCACTGCCATCCTGTGTGGTGAAGGCCATCAGGGGCAGGTTTCCCGACACTTCGTATTCTGGCTTTCGGCACAGTAACTGAAAGCCACTCTGGGGGCTCAAACATACGAGGGTAAGTAAAAAATTATCTGCAATGTGGCTATAACTTTTCTTACATTATTTTTACTGACTTCTGTCTTTGTTTATTTTATTGTTATGCTGTTGTGATCCTGCTATGAAAGTTTGACCATAATTCTTCATTTGTTTTCCTTTTGTTACAAATAGATCATGGCCCCTCCCTTGGAAGTTTGCACCAAAGAGGAAAAACGAGCAGGGATCCGGTTTTTGTTGTCAGTAGGTGTGGAAACTTGTTTCGTATACACTCCGTTGTGGGAGACATTGTTCCCGTATTGTTCCTAAAGTCTTTGATGAAGTTTGGCCCCTGGTACACGTTCTGACCACAAAAACCGGATCGCTGCTCGTTGTTGTGGTGAAGTTTGCACCAAAGAGGAACAATGTGCAGTGAACCGGATTTTGTCGTGGGAAAGTGTATCAGGGGCCAAACTTTATGAAAGACTTTCGGCACAATACGGGAACAGTGTCTCGCACAACAGAGTGTCTATGAATTGAGTGTCGACACCGACACCTTCAGACTACAAAAACTGGAACCCCGCTCGTTTATCCTCTTTGGTGCAAACTTCCAAGAGAGGGGCCATGATGTATCTGCAACAAAAGGAAAACAAATGAAGGAATTAGGATCAAACTTTCATAGCACGACAGCGTAACAATAGAATAAACGGAGACAGAAGTCAGTAAAAACATTGTAAGAAAAGATATAGCCACATTGCGAATATTTTTTTACTTGCCCGCCCCCCCCCCCCCCCCCCCCCAAGAGGATTCCCACCTTACCGTGGTGGAGGGGTTTGTGTGCCCCAATGACCCTCTTGGGCTATGCCGGTCAGGGTCACCCATGCCGGACAGGCCGGAGGATAGGGGCCAGACAAAGAGGAATCCGTGGGTTAGTACCCACCCATGCCTGGCTTTGTGTGGCGTTGCCCGTGTCTGGGAAAAGGGAGATTCTGATGGTTGAGGTGAGCCTAGGGTCATTACTGGACCCATGGTTAGCTTTGCTGCATATTACGAGTTTTCTTGTTGTGATTACTGTTGTAGCGGTAGCGTTTTTACAGCTCCGCTTCATAGAATAGCACAGATTGTAGGTGATGTTAGAAATGTTGAAGCATGAATTCCTTCGTTGATTGTCAAAGTGTCATTAGTGCCATGTGATCTATGAAATGCACTAAAGATATGAGAGTCCATCATGTATGTTGTGAAGGTTATAAAATGAGATTGTTGTTTTGGAAACATTGGCCATGTCTGTGTCATGCGAGTTTCTCTTTGGGGAGATATACAAACATGAGTGGTCTACAAGGTCGTCCACTCTTAGGGTGAACACGGTACTGCGTGGCCGGCGCTCCGCAAAGACTCAGGTGAGCGCCGTGCGAGTTAGGGCAAATTAGTGCGCAGGCTCAGGGAGAGCCACGGGCCGAGCCTCCCCCGCGTCGTCTGCTACAATGTCGGCAGAGCGGCCTTGTTCTGCAGTGAAGCAAGCACTGTTCTTACACCCCTGGTGTCACATGATACTTAGAAATTTTGATCTGCAAGTGCTCTGCACAGCTCATTCCTCTGAGAAAGGTAAACCAGCCGGCACACAGCAAGTGTCTCGCATGAGAAAAAATTACTTCGCCAGAGCAAGGCTGCTTGCTCATGTAGCAGACGACACGGCACCCTAATTGGCGCCAATTTACAAGGCAGCCAACTGCGGCGTGCCACAGTGCCGTGTGCACCCTAACAGTGGACAACCCTGTATTTTTAATTTTATTTCGCCATTCCTTTATTGCAGAAATGCCCTCTATCCATTTTTTTGGTATGCCTGATGCAGTGGATCCTACAGGTAATATTTAGGTCCATTCTGTCTGCTTCCACCTTCACTTGAGGAGTCATGTGAACAGAAACAAGTTATTCACAACATTTATTTATAACTATTTGGAGTGCAGTGAACCTTCCGGTCTACACAGGAGAGATCTCACAAAAGTGAAACAAGAGAATGATTCAGATGGGGGAAAACCGTGTGTAGACTGGCAGTACTGCTTGGGTATCATTAAAAATAACTCTTAGTGATCCGAGTTATACACAACTTTACTCAGCATTACCAGTCTACCTCCTGGCCGAAAACCCCATTTATTAAAAAGTCGCAGGCGAGCAGCGCTGCAATCGTGGTAACTCCTCTTCAGCTTGCCAGCACATGAAACAGAAAATCAACGCCAGAGTATTAGATGCTACAATTATCAAAACAATGTGCCATGAACATGCTCGTTAGTATGCTTCAACTGATTATACATTACACTTTCAGTAAACCAACTATTTTTTCTGTATCAATGTTGAAAATACCTGACATGCAATGACCCCCCCCCCCCCCCCCCCCCCCCCCCCCCCCCCCCCCCCCCCCCCCCCCCCCCCCCCCCCCCCCCCCCCCCCCCCCCCCCCCCCCCCCCCCCCCCCCCCCCCCCCCCCCCCCCCCCCCCCCCCCCCCCCCCCCCCCCCCCCCCCCCCCCCCCCCCCCCCCCCCCCCCCCCCCCCCCCCCCCCCCCCCCCCCCCCCCCCCCCAAGAGGATTCCCACCTTACCGTGGTGGAGGGGTTTGTGTGCCCCAATGACCCTCTTGGGCTATGCCGGTCAGGGTCACCCATGCCGGACAGGCCGGAGGATAGGGGCCAGACAAAGAGGAATCCGTGGGTTAGTACCCACCCATGCCTGGCTTTGTGTGGCGTTGCCCGTGTCTGGGAAAAGGGAGATTCTGATGGTTGAGGTGAGCCTAGGGTCATTACTGGACCCATGGTTAGCTTTGCTGCATATTACGAGTTTTCTTGTTGTGATTACTGTTGTAGCGGTAGCGTTTTTACAGCTCCGCTTCATAGAATAGCACAGATTGTAGGTGATGTTAGAACTGTTGAAGTCTGAATTCCTTCGTGATTGTCAAAGTGTCATTAGTGCCATGTGATCTATGAATGCACTAAAGATATGAGAGTCCATCATGTATGTTGTGAAGGTTATAAAATGAGATTGTTGTTTTGGAACATTGGCCATGTCTGTGTCATGCGAGTTTCTCTTTGGGGAGATATACAACATGGTGGTCTACAGGTCGTCCACTCTTAGGGTGAACACGGTACTGCGTGGCCGGCGCTCCGCAAAGACTCAGGTGAGCGCCGTGCGAGTTAGGGCAAATTAGTGCGCAGGCTCAGGGAGAGCCACGGGCCGAGCCTCCCCCCGCGTCGTCTGCTACAATGTCGGCAGAGCGGCCTTGTTCTGCAGTGAAGCAAGCACTGTTCTTACACCCTGGTGTCACATGATACTTAGAAATTTGATCTGCAAGTGCTCTGCACAGCTCATTCCTCTGAGAAAGGTAAACCAGCCGGCACACAGCAAGTGTCTCGCATGAGAAAAAATTACTTCGCCAGAGCAAGGCTGCTTGCTCATGTAGCAGACGACCCGGCACCCTAATTGGCGCCAATTTACAAGGCAGCCATACTGCGGCGTGCCACAGTGCCGTGTGCACCCTAAACAGTGGACAACCCTGTATTTTTTAATTTTATTTCGCCATTCCTTTATGGCAGAAAATGCCCTCTATCCCAATTTTTTTGGTAATGCCTATGCAGTGGATCCTACAGGTACTATTTAGGTTCCATTCTGTCTGCTTCCCACCTTCACTTGATGAGTCATGTGAAACAGAAACAAGTTATTCACAACATTTATTTATAACTATTTGGAGTGCAGTGAACCTTCCGGTCTACACAGGAGAGATCTCACAAAAGTGAAACAAGAGAATGATTCAGATGGGGGAAAACCGTGGTGTAGACTGGCAGTACTGCTTGGGTATCATTAAAAATAACTCTTAGTGATCCGAGTTATACACAACTTTACTCAGCATTACCAGTCTACCTCCTGGCCGAAAACCCCATTTATTAAAAAGTCGCAGGCGAGCAGCGCTGCAATCGTGGTAACTCCTCTTCAGCTTGCCAGCACATGAAACAGAAAATCAACGCCAGAGTATTAGATGCTACAATTATCAAAACAATGTGCCATGAACATGCTCGTTAGTATGCTTCAACTGATTATACATTACACTTTCAGTAAACCAACTATTTTTTCTGTATCAATGTTGAAAATACCTGACATGCAATGACAGACCCTGTCCTTCTACTTAGTTGTCAATTTCACATGCTGGTCGAGGTCACATTATTGAACAGTGCATGAAATGATAGCCCACTGGTAAGTATAGGGTCCTGATTATCTTTACTTCACTGATGTACCTGCACCGAAGAAGACAATTATACTGACCAGACTTTTTCAAATAAATGTTACACCTCCTCCTTGCTAACAAATATTGAAAAATGGGGGCCGCCTGATATATTTTGCTTTGCTCGCTGGTGCTCCTTGTCCTCCAACATCCACACTGACTGGTGATATCAGTTGTCGTGGCTTGCGTCTCTCGTGGTCCTGAAATCCAAACACAACTGTTGGAATGCCATTCTTTTCTGGTAGTGCTCACCTGGTGTAGGTATTGTAAAAACAAACTTGCTTCTTTATAAGCTGGTTCACCCTTTGCTGCAGCCACACTTACTGCTGGCTTTCACGACGAGACTGCCGGAGAAATGGGTGGACTTCGTACTGCTCAGGGCCTTTCTGTAGAGAAAAGGTTGCGCCGTTACAGAACTGCTAGCATCGTGCAGCGGCCACACTTACTGCTGCCTTTCACGACGAGACTGCCGGACGAATGGGTGGACTCCGTACTGCTCGGGCCTTTCTGTAGAGAAAAGGTTGCGCCGTTACAGAACTGCTAGCATCGTGCAGCGGCCACACTTACTGCTGCCTTTCACGACGAGACTGCCGGACGAATGGGTGGACTCCGTACTGCTCAGGGCCTTTCTGCAGAAAAAAGCTTGCTTATTTATAAGCTGGTTATCCCTTTGTTGTAGCCACACTTACCACTGGCTTTGAGGATGAGATGGCAGGCTGCATGGAAGGCATGGTAATGTTCAGGGAGCCCTGTGAAAGTGGAGTCATTGATGTACTAGGACGCTCATTTTAACTGGCAGGTATACTTAGTTCAGGCTGCGGAAATGAAACATGGGTTTAGAGAGTGCCCTTACTGCAGACTGCGGCCAAAGCGGGACCTCCGTGCTTCCACTAACTCCTCCTTTGAAGGCCTGGCAAAGGCTGCGGTCATGGGCGCCGGAAAGATCTCTGTGCTGGCCTTTGCCGCAGTAGCAAGACACCGCCATCGGCTATTGATGGCGACCACCTCCTTTACTAACTTGTGAACGTAGCCTGGAATTGAAAGTTTTTTTTTAGAACTTTATCAATTGACCGAGCAAATCAATTACCATAAAATGAATGCCACACTTACTGTAGGTGGGTGCTGTCTTGACGGGACAAGCTGTGTGGTGGCCCTTGCGTGCTTTGGACGTTTTCACCGCCCAGCGTGGCTTGCCCTCTCGCGTCTCAGCTTGGCAGCGATCAGCGTTCTCATTGAAATGCAGGATTGCCACTCGAGTCCTGCAGTGAAATGACATGATGTTTTATTAGGGATGAAGTTTGCAATAATAATTGTCATGCGACCATTTTTCTTGTACTTTGCGAGACCAATATCTAGTCGTTGGGGAAAAGGACTAAGTCAGGTCGTAGTAGGTTCAGGTGATAAACGACTATATGTAAACTGATTGAACATAATTGCAGCTTGCAGCTTAATGATAATATTACCTTGCACGCATGCCTTCTGGAGTGAATGCCCGGGACTTGGGAGCGAAGTCAATGAGGACGCTGTGGAAGGATTCCAGGGCGAACGTCTGGCCGTGGGGGGACATCTGGGCCAGGTCCTTCAGGAGGCGCTTGTTCCCGGTGATCTGCTTGTAGTGATTGTAGGCCGGGGAGTCTGAAGAAAGAATGTGGTTTAGGAAAAGCAAACTAGGCAATGAAGGCGATAACTTACTGGGATCCATCCACATTTTTGTGGCTTCGAGAATTTCGTTGTGCACACACCGCGTGTAGCTGCCCCCGTGACCAGTGTGCTTGTCGATGACGTGGTTTTGCATGCTCAGCCAGATCTCGACGAGCAGCTCCTTGTTGCCTCCCGCAGCCATGGCAGACCAGTACATGTGGTTGGTGGTCGCCTGCGTCCACTCTTCTAGAGGTTGACATCCAGCTCGTTTTTGTGCTGCGTTCAGCTTTTTCTTCACACCTAAGATTTGACAGGATAACTCAGATCAACCTGCAGCATCTTTCCCTGAAAATGTAGGTTAAATGCAATACTTATCAAAATTTCTTACTTTTGGAGATGTGCCAAATGTCGAAGTAGTGGGCGGTCCCAGGTTCGTGCACCTCCATGTGTTTTCGTGGGTATCGGTATGTCTGTGTTCGTTCATTGCCCAAATAAAACCCTTTACGTAAACAGCTCCTGCTCATAAGCTTCGCGTGCACGCGCAATCGTATTGCAACTGGTTTTGAACACGTGGCTTCCAAGATTTTCGGAACTCCCCACAAAAGCTATGCCGCGAAAAAAGAAAACTAACTTACCACGACTTTCTGGCGCTTCGGCGGAGATGCCTCGATCACGTCCTCGACTGGAAGCAGAAGCGTCGGCATCGCGTTCCATCGAAGCTGTGAACGACCCGTGTCCTCCGCGCAGAAGAACTCACTTTGGTCGAAGTGGTCGTGACAGAAACGGGGCGTCATGGGCAGGTTCTGTGTGTCGTCTTCGCGGCCGGCGCGACGTAACCACGTGCTTTTCCGAGGTTCATCTTTCGGCAGGACGGCGAAACGCAGACCTTTTCGGGCGTTCTTCGAATTGCGGTTGGGGCAAGTCGTAACCAAACAAACGTTTGGCATCGCAGCGTAGCCTCTGGTACGTGATGTCAAACGATGTCGACACGTTGAATTTCGCCTCGGGAGGACGGGCAGACACGAACGCACTTCCCGAAAACCCGGAGGGAAAGAGTTCGTGATACGCGCGCTTCCGCGGATCCCGAGGGAACGGGAAATTCACCCCCCGCGGAGGAGAAAACGTAGTCCCTTGTTTGTGAAAGGATAATTGCAGTATCGCGTATTCTAAACTAGAAATATTTTACGTCTTGTGAAATTATCATGCACAACATATTTAAATGAACTGAAAATTGTTTCTTTAGCGAAACTTTACAAAGGCCGCCAAAATTTTCAAACTTACAATTATTTCATTGGTCCTCGCAAGTACAGAAAAGAGTCCGCACGTATTTTATTCCTGCGTGATTAATAGGCGGTTCGGCCTTCTAAAACTGAAGATACTTATTCACTGACACTTCCTTAACGCTATCGCACCAAAAAGTAGCTTCTCCAAAAACCGCTTTAGTGCTCCTTTAAAGTGGATCTTGAAGGCCAGTATTCTCGACATACTTTTGAAGCGTATTAAAGACGATGCGTTAATGCCGCCAATTGTTCCATGGGCTTAGGATTTTTGCCACCGTAAATGGCCGTTGGTCCAGCTGTTTAAGCCCCTCTATTATTGCGTCCTGTCCTGTAAGATTTCTTTCGCGACGCCTTTGTTGCGCACTTCGTCGATTTCACTCGTCCAAGCATTTTTCTACGAACTTCCCGCGCAAACCTACACACAGAGGACAGACGCGCCGGTTTCACCCCTTCCTTGTGTCCTTTCAGTCTCATTCCCTGCCGCGTAAGATAAATGACCTCCCAATCGGAGAAAGAGCGACTGGACCCCAAAGCCACCGCGCAACAACTCGAAATCGATTTTTATGTCGCAAGACAGAGCAGAAACGGGCGACAGGGCAAGCTCAGCGTTCACTTTTGTACCGATCACAGTAGAAATGTGGGGAAGAAAGGCTCCGTTCGCCCTTAAAGCGGATAGTGCGGTGGAAGCTACGCACTCGCCGGACCAATGGACGGCTTCCCTCGCATCGCCTGACCCCCCACTCTCTGCGCGTGGTATGGGGGCCGGAGCGTGATCACGTGGCAAGAGGTCAAAACTACGACTGATCAAAACGAGCTCGTAGCTTACGGCCCACTGTCTGCTTAGGGGTGCACGGAGGATACCACCTGGTCCGTTTCCCACGGGCACGGCGCGCGCAGTGTCCACAGCGTCCGCCGATTGTTCTCGGATTTGTCCACGAAATTGTCGGCGGTCTGGACACCCTACGAAATTGGCCTGCGAGGGAAGTCGATACTGTCTGACCGCTGTCCCGGGCGAATCGATCACTAGACCACTCTCGGACGATACCAGGAGATCTCGCGGCGAGGGGAATCGTGAAGCTGTTTCGATGTGTACGCTCGTGCCGACTGGAACGATTCCTGGAAGCCGGCACGACTCATTTTTTCGTATCATCGGGAGCTTGGAGCGTAGAAAAAAAAAATAAAGCAAACACAAAAGGACGTCATCGCTTATTTTGTTTCGCCAATCTGTCCGCCATTCCAGGGGATTCTGAAAGCTCAAGATGATAAACCAAGGCCAACTTCGTGTTAGATTCCTGGATAATCTCAAGTGCCGTACATTTGAACGTCGCAATGCGTCACTCAGACGTTGGGGTCGCCAAATATCTCTGGAAAGGTCTATTGGCACGGCAGGAAAAGTAAATTATAATGCCACATCGCTTCTATCGACGTTTGCAAGCTGCCACGTTTCAAAAGCTAGTCTGTCCACCGCGAATAGCCAATGCGCTGTTTGGACAGCACTCTGATAACCGCGGGCACGCCTTAAGGCCCTGTCACACTGAGGCAACACGACGGCAACAGCAACACAACACGTTGTCCAACAGTCGGGCAACTTGTTGCTCGCTCCCCATGTTGTCCGACAAACCTGTCACATCGCGACAACAACACGACAACATGGACGACAACTAAGATGTTGCCTCGTTATGACAGCTTTCGGCAACAAAAACAGCAGCAACTTGTGTTGGACAACGTGTGTTGCCCTGATCGCTGGCTGAGCGAATTTCGGGCCGGCAACACGACAACAAAGATAGCTTCGATGGTAGAGCTAGTCCCCTATCAGTAACGTCTTACTCAAATAAAGGCTTGGAAAACGTTATTTAACAATAATTAGGGCTGGCGTGCAGCTAAAATATTTTCGAATAATGTTTTTGCTGCGTAGTTACGGAAAGCGATTTTCGAAATGGTCACAGCTACGGTCGTGAACGTTCAGACTGGTGTTAAAATTAGAACTGCCGAGAGACCAGCTCACATTACTGATAATAAAATAAAATGGCATGCCTACTCACCCGCTGTGCAAGTGATGAAGTCAAGCGAACGGAATAAGAGGGAACATAAACTGAAGGTCAGTTATGGCGGCGCCCATGCACAGCTGCTGTAAAGCGTCTATAAGGAGTATTCACTGGGCGCCATATTTGTGGGTGCTGTCTAGAGCGCATGCTCAGAACGAGCCCCCATTAATAAGCTGCTAAGACCGGCCATTTTGGCGGTGTGGAATGCACATTGCAAAAGAACCCTGGAAGCTAGCCATCAGCACGCGCTCAGCAGTCGCGCACACAGCTATGGCCGCCAGTGAATACTTCCTATACAGGATTGCAAGCAAAGCGACTGGCCGCCGCCATTTCTCTGCTCGTGCGGGAAAGCTCATGTGATTTCAAGCTTGCCAAAGCTATCTTCACGCGCACGTTACACGTGCTTGCACGCCTGGGGCACCAGTCGTGATGCCATGCGGGAGTATTCACTGGCGGCCATAGCTGTGTGCGCGAATGCTGAGCGCGTGCTGATGGCGAGCTTCCACAGTTCTTTTGCAACGTGCATTCCGCACCATCAAGAGTGCCGGTCTTAGCAGCCTATTGATGTGAGCTCGTTCTGAGCATGCGCTCTAAACAGCACCCATAAATATGGCGTCCAGTGAATACCCCCTATAAGGGAGAACAACGCAGTTCATTCCGGGTGGGAGACCTGAGTGGCGACTGAAGAGAGCGCCGCGGTGACCCAGTTCCTCCCGTAAGAGGAGACAGCGACCGTAGACGTGTGCTATACTGTCGTGGACACAGCTGCCCACGTCCGCGGTCCCAATACTAATGCATCGTACCAAAAGACCGTTCGCAGACACTGTCTTAAGCGTCTTGCTTCCCTGTTTCTGCCACATTGGTCGTACAAAAACTGTCTGTAGTACTTTTTAAAGCATTTACCTCCTTTGTACGATATATATATATATATATATATATATATATATATATATATATATATATATATATATAATTTCAGTGTCGAGTGAGCCAACACCTCTAGGAAAAATATCATCAAAAGATGTCCACATCAAACACAACCGTAGAATTCGCATTGGTGCTTTTTTATCCATTATTTTTTTTCTTTTTTGCGGTGTGAAGCGATTGACAAATCCCGAATAAAATGCGACGGTGATCCTCAGTGCACTTCCTCCGCAGCGATGTTTGACGTAGACACACCTCGCCCGGGGCTATAAGCACGTTCTTTGTATATGTCGATGAAACCTATGCATAACCCAGCACGCCTTGCACCCCCCTTTTGTCTGCGTGCTTCTTTTTCTTATAGTTTCTTTTTTTTTTAATATATATATATATATATATATATATACACATCCTTCTCTGTGCAACGGATCTCCCCGCGTGAGCGGCACTACAGCGTATCCCAGAGCTCCCATAAATACGGCGATGGGATTCGCCTAAATTCGCTGCTCGTCCGCTTTTTTATTATTATTATTATTTTGATTACTATTATATGTTATTTGTGTTTGTTTAGCGTTGTTCGGTACTGAAATGTTGCGTCACCGCGCGTGTGGTGGTATTCCACGTTATTCTCAAACGCGATTTTTTTTTTTTTTTCTTTTTAAGCAGGGGTCGTTATACCCGAGCATACGGGTGAAAGAGAAAAAAAAAAACAATAAATGAATAAAGTCCCAGGCCGAGGCGCGTTATTAAAGGGTTAGATTTCATACGCTTTTCCATAACCAAACGAGAAAAATACGAAACGTTCATGAGCCGGGGAGGAGATTGTCAACTATAGAACGATCGCGTCAAAACCAATCCATTACATTTTTTTTTACGAGGTTTTGCAACGTATTTTGTGAGCGCTTCGTGTACGTCGCGGCCCGCTAAATTTAGCGGAAAACTTCAGTGTCGTGACATAGCGACGTCACGATGTCGCGCAACGTCACGTCACATGACTTTGAAGTCATTGGACGTCAAAATTTTGACGTCATTGAGACGTAAAAATTTTTCCGAAAATCTTTGGTAAGAAGTTTAGTTGGACGGTACGTCACGGTCATTCGTTGAGGTCACGGTGACACGTAACGTCATGTCACGTGGCGTCACAGCTTTCCCGCTAAGAGCGCGGGAAATTTATCCCCTAAATTCAGCGGGAATTGACGATGTCGTAACCCTGAGACGTCACATTGTTACGTGACGCCATGTCACATGACGTCGCAATTTTCCGGCTAAATCTAGCGGAGAAGTTTTAGCCCCGAGTTTAGCGGCAATCTAGTTTCACATGACGTCATGGTCCTGCGTGGCGTGACAATGTCACGTAATGGCATGGCGTCACGTCTCGTCAGTGTGTTACATGAACGCCGTCCTCTAAATTTAAAGACGCAGTGTTTTTACAGCGGAGCTGTTAAGGGCAAGTCTCCCCAGTATCGTGTCCGCGGGAAAACAAATGTTGACACAAAACTCCGGACAGCTACCGCCGTCGCTCATAGATGGCGCTAGCTGTCCAGCCTTTCCACTCTGGCTTGCCGACTTGCGGCCGGCCATTAGCGAGTTTTAGTGGACCGTGTTTCTCCCTCCGCTCAGCCCCTCCGCTACCCGGAACTTTACAGCCAAGGCCATCGGCGCGCAGGCGCAGTGGCGGTTTCTTCGTAGCGGAGGCTTAGCGGAGGGGGAAACACGGTCTACTAAAACTCTCTATTACTTCATTCCCACAAAAGCACAGCTTCGCTGGTCTTCCTTCTTCACCAGAGTGGAAAGGCTGAAAGTTTTTATGTTATTTTTCTTTACTTTCTTTCGGTGTCTTTGGCTGCAATGCGTGAGCGTATGAAGAGGCGCTTTAGATGCAAAGATAGGCATCGCTCTCGCCCAAACTCAGCTTAAGAATAGAAAAAAAAAAGACTAGCTCATAAATATGTGAGGCCCGCGTATCGGGAACTCAATAGTAAACGAAGAAGTTTCGTCTTGAGACACGGAAAACATCTCGGGGCAATAAACTATATAGATAGTTCTATAAAATAAACGTCGTAAGATATTTCGCTGCGTCTATGTCGCTTCGTGAATATATGCAGGCCCGCGAAGACCACCGTCGCGAAGACCGCTGCTAGGCCTAACGCACTTGTACATATCATATCATAACCACCATCACTTTTATCTTGTATGTTGTATCCCATAATCACCATCACTAGACGCTGCACTGCGGGCCTCCATGGTACGACGGGCTGTTGCCTTTGTGCAGTACCGCGGCTCTCCTGAGCCAATAAAGATTATTATTATTATTAGTAGTAGTAGTAGTAGTAGTACTAGTAGTAGTATTAGTAGTAGTAGTAGTAGTAGGAGGAGTAGTGTCATCATTATCATCAATTACTAGCGACGCTTGTTCATAAACCACAGTATATAGATAAAAATCTTGCACTTTTCGTGTTTCAAGAATAGCGTTCCTTCGCATCCTCTTTCTGTTCCTCGGATCGATGGCTATCGTACGGTTTTGGCTGGTTTCTTCGTCTGCGTCCCGATTGCGATCGGGTATCATTAACAACTCTTACCAGCGGTGCACTTCATTCCACCAGATCTTACGGGGACGCGATCGTGCATTTATCGATCAACTTTTATGTGAACTTTTGGCGACCCGACTATCATTACCTTGGCCTCGAGAAGATAAATCACTGTTTTGTTAAAGAGGAACAAACACCAGATTCGATATTTTCGATATTCCTGTGGAAGCTTTTGTGGAAGCCGACTCTCGGCAATCTACGAGGTGCGATTAAAAAGCCCCGAGACTGATTTCGTAGCGTAAAAAGAGACGACAGCACATGCGCGCGCAGAAGTCGAAGGAAGGGACCCATGGTGTCTCGCTATACCAAAGGGCTTCGCTCTGTGAACATTTGGAGCTAGTTTTTGTGACCACGTGCACGGGAAAAATGGTGATTTCACCGTATACACTGCAAACCAGAGCGAAAGCGAACATCAATTCTGCGTCAGACTCGGCAAATCTAAAACAGAGACCTGCGAAATGATTCGGCAGGCTTGTGGCAAAACGCGGTGAATGTTGCGAAGTGTTTTAAGTGGCACTCGCGCTTCAGATGTGGCAGAACATCGCTGGAACACGAAGAGCGCTCGGGCGACGTCATCCGACCTCTCCTTGACTTCAGTGACGTTCTGCCATTTTTGAGGCGCGAGTGCCACTCAAAACACCTCGCACACCTCACTGTTTTTTTTTGTTTTTTTTTTTACAGCGGAGCTGTTAAGGGCTAGGTTCCCCAGGATCGTGTCCGGTATCAAACCCATGTCGACACAAACTTACCTGGACAGCTACCGCCATCTATAAGCGACGGCGGCAAGCCCACAACCAGTCTGGTTGCCGCCGTCGCTCGTAGTTTGCGGCGACCTTTCCAGGTATCATAGAAGAATGGATAGTTGGGCGCGTTGGTGGGAATTCATCGTATGAAACAACGCGAAACAGACGACGACGAAGAAGAAACACACGTGACGAGCGCAGCGCTCGTCACGTGTGTCTTCGTCCTCGTCTGTTTTGCGCGCTGTTTCCTACGCTCTTAATCAGTTTCGGTTTGAACTCAGGATGGGTACGCCGCGTGCCCTTTCGGGGAAAGAAGACTGGCTGCGGAAGGAGCGGCGACGTACGCAGCAGCGCAAATGGGTCCGCAACCGACGCGAAGCCGCTGTCACCTTGACTTCCACTGCGTCGAGCGCTTCAGATTCCCTTGCCAAAGAAGAGCACATCGCTCGCCTGGAAAGTCGCCGCCAAGAACAGAACCAGTGATGTAAACGGCGCCGGCGGGCCAACGCCACGGACGACGATCGTGCCACGGAGGCCAAGCGCAAGCGCGAGGCCCAGCGACGACTGCACTCCACGCCGGCTGAACAGTTCCCGGGTGCGACGGCGAGGTTCCGAAGGAAGTTCGTGGAGAACCCGTTCGGCGTCACGTGCTTCGTGTGCGCCCGACTCTGGTTCGCCGGAGAGGTATCCACGATCGGCGGCGTGTCAAACGAAAAGTGGGAAACGAGCGGGTGCGCGTTGCGGCAGTGTATCGAGTACAGCTCCGCTGGTCTTCCTTCTTCCCGAGAGTGGAAAGGCTGAGAGTTTTTTTTTTTTTTTCTTAGGTTTTTTTTTTAATTATTTCGGAGGTCTCTGTTTTAGATTTGCCGAGTTTGACGTAAAATTGATGTTTGCTCTCGCTTTGGTTTGCAGCCCGTAAAAAGATCGCCATGATGCTTGCGGAAAGGTCAAACCAACTGTTGCCCGCGCACCAGAGTGCTGCCCTCTCTTTTTCACGCTACAAAATCAGTCTCGGAACGTTTTGATCGCACCTCGCATAGTCACGTGTGAACGTAATGAACTCCGCCGTGAGTGTCTTACGTTGCCTGCGCTTAAGGCCATGTCACACTGAGGCAACACGACGGCAACAGCAACACAACAGGTTGTCCAACAGTCGGGCAACTTGTTGCTCGCTCCCCATGTTGTCCGACAAACCTGTCACATCGCGGCAACAGCAGAACAACATGGACGACAACTAAAATGTTGCCTCGGTATGACAGCTTTCGGCAACAAAAACAGCAGCAACTTGTGTTGGACAACGTGTGTTGCCCTGATCGCTGGCTGAGCGAATTTCGGGCCGGCAACACGACAACATAGATAGCTTCGATGGTAGAGCTAGTCCCCTATCAATAACGTCTTACTCAAATAAAGGCTTGGAAAACGTTATTTAACAATAATTAGGGCTGGCGTGCAGCTAAAATATTTTCGAATTAATGTTTTTGCTGCGTAGTTACGGAAAGCGATTTTCGAAATGGTCACAGCTACGGTCGTGAACGTTCAGACTGGTGTTAAAATTAGAACTGCCGAGAGACCAGCTCACATTACTGATAGTAAAATAAAATGGCATGCCTACTCACCCGCTGATGAAGTATAATAAAAATAACCCAGAAAACCAAAGATAAAAAATCGACGCATTAAAACGACCATTCTGATCATGATTGTTGATGATTGGAACTTGGAAACAGCCGCTACCAGACACCTGATTTGTTTTCAAAATACCCAGGACGTTTTGGGGGAATGAAGCGATCACATAGCAGGCGGTAGGCAAGTAGACAGCGTTGAAAAATATTTATTCCACCGATTGTTATGAAGGCCGATCGTGTCGGAGTCGCAGTTTTGAAGCAATGTCAGTTCAGCTCAACACCACGCTACAAAAGACGCTTTGGGGTACTGCCGGTGCTAACTTAATTTTACAGTAGACATAGGAATTGCATGAAAGAACCGGACAGAAACACTTCATATGGTGGCGTAAATCCCGAAAATATATCAGCGATGTCACTTTCCTCGGTTAAGAACATCTCGATAAATTAAAGAGCGGAAAATACTCCCCGTGTCAAGTTTTCGAATCACAGTCACTGGTTGACTTCGTACCGTGGTAATTCCCGGCCCTTCGAACGCACTAGCACTTTGTAGAGTCACATTTCCAGCGATTCCGCGCCGCACGCGAACGAAGGTAAACAATCAAGATGGCGGAGTGTTCTCCGTGTTGTCCTCGCCGTCAGCGCGGTGTGACAGGGTTGTCGGACAACAAATCGGACAACACGGTTGCCGGGCGGCAGCAACATGTTGCCCGACTGTTGTTGTTGCCGCGATGTGACAGGGTCGCCGGCAACACGACTTTCCCGTGTCGCCGGATAGAGTTGTCCAACTGTTGCCTCAGTGTGACAGGGCCTTTACAGACTTCCAGAAACGAGTTTCTGGCCGACGTCATTATTCGGCGTTCGTGCGTATGACACGTGATTCGCTCGCTTTCTGAAGAGACAAACGTGTGCGCGTGCGGAGGAGCTGCGTGAAGATGTCACACGCGTGGGCGGTGATTCTGGAAACACTAGAACGTTGTCTGTGTTTTCTTACCCGATCACTCTGCGTTGCTGAAGGACAAATAAATACACTACCGAAAGTCTACTGGGGCGCCAAATATGCAGTGGCGCCCTCGTGGTACCAATTCCCGCCGAGTGCGGTGAATACTTCTTGCGCTGCTGCGACTGCTGTATACCGGTTCCGCTTCTTCCATTTACTGCAGTCATCCTATACGTTTGCTCGTCCTCTTCCGTGCTTCTGCTTTTCGTCGTTTGGCAGTGAAGAGAAATCGCAAACTCTCCGGGGGAAGGGTGGGGTCGGTCCAAACGCGCTATTGTATTGGCACGCTCTCATTCAAGAAAGCTGCGGACCCATTGTGCGATGACGCCTTCTCAGGCTTCTCGCAGCCTCTATTCAGGGACCGGCAGAAACCTTCGCGCTCTTTGACTCCTGAAGCGGACGGCTCATCATTTGGTCACGGAGTTTTGAAGCGATTTTAAACTTCGGCAAAGTAACCGTCAAAGATAGTAACGTAAAAAGAGCATCGACACTTCTATACACCATTCACATGTTTACGAATCCACAGCCCAGCGTGCGATTTTTCACGGCCCAGCGAGCGGCACATGTTCGTGGCTTCGCAGGGCGAGCAAATTACGCGCCATACGCACGAACGCTGAAAATGGCACCGGCCAGAAGCTCTTTTTTTTTTTTTTTGGAGGCGAGTAGGGGGATGGATCTTTAGTCACATAGCAAAATTATAGCGGCAGGGCGTGTCTTGCGAGCGCCCGGTCTCCAACACGCGCTTCATGCCTTCCGCTTTGAATTTCTTTTTTTTTTTTTTGGCTATTGCTCTCAATTTTTTTTTTTTTAGACGAAAGTGTTTCTTGTGTTGTGCGTGTTTTATTGAGGCACTAAAAATATTTATTGGAAATTCAGTGCCTTTTTGAATAAAAATATAGTATTCCCATTTGTCCAAACTTGAAATGCCTATTAAAATAAAGAAAAAAAGGTCATGTGTGTATTTTTTTGCAGAGCACACGCAAAGTACATCGGTGCGATTTAAGTGGCGGGCTTTGCGAATGCCGGTCTCGCGAAAGCGTGTAACTGACGTCTTCGATGTGACACTGGGTGTGACCTTTCGATCACGCTCTCACGTCGTGCTCAATGTACCACATCAAACACTTCATATTTAAAGACTCGTTCACATATGGTATACTTTTAGCTAGGTTGTATTCTACGTTGACTGCAGTCACATCGGAGTACGACGGCCAGTTACCACGGTCGAAACTCGCAGTCGTAAACCTCGCTCGTGGCCGCGGCTTCGTTAACGTAACTGAAATGTATTAATAGGTCCGATATATATATATATGTATAGTATATACTTTTTTTACATTTTTTTTTGTAGGTCAATCGGTTACACAAGCGATTTTCTTATACCCCTGTAATTAGCTATACCAGGCCTTTCCGGGAAAGTACCGTATTTTTATATTTTTGTATAGTCCGTGGGCTATGCATGTGTAAAAGTTAAAATATTTACGCTCTACGAACTTGTGAAAATGCGGACTTTACGAGGTTTTTTTTTCCTCTTTTTTTAGATCGTTTATTGTGACAATACCAGATGAACCTTGAGAATGGCAGGGTATGTTAGTAAAAATCGATGTATGATTCCAGCTTTTTTAAAAGCTAATAGAGCCGGCCATCTGAGGAAGCTTGCTAAGCATGATAATTTTTTTTTACTTTTGGACTAGGCACTTGACTCGCACTGTGCACCAGTTATGGATAATACGAGGAAAATGTTTTTTAACCCAACATTAACCCAGCGGGCTGTACACAAGATCCAGATTATACGCCTCTCAAGTGGGCTCATTTTCGTCTTCTGCGCATGAGAAAGGAGGTAGCGGTGACGTCAGAACGCCGAGCCCTGATAGGCTGATCGCGACCCCCTATCTGAGCGTCGTCTGCTCTTTTGCAACGTCGTCTGCTCGCAACGTCGTCTGCGTCTGTCTTACCTTTCCTGCGACTTTCGGAAGTGAAGGTATTTACGAGCGAGCTCGACTTCGCCTTTCAGAGAAGGCAGACGAAATAACTCGAGCGGTGCGTTGTTTTTGTCTAACAACTAGCAGACGCGCATCAAGGAGAGAAGTCAAAGGACTCACTGGCGAGGTGTCCCGAGGCGCCGAGGTTTGTTTGCTAAGAACCGAGAGTGAGCGTGTTAGTGTCCGCAAGTTCCCTCCCAAATACTTTTTCCCTCCTTTCGTGTGCGGCGAGACTCCTCCCTCTTTAACGGCGTCGGCGGGTTGGAGCAGTTAATGTCGTCTGCTTTACGTCTGCTAGTCAAAGCGATGGCTGCTTTACCTTTCCTGCGTCTGTCGGAGATTCACCACTTTTTCACCGGCGAGAGTCACCGCTGCCTCGGAAAACAAGGAGATGACAAGAGGAAGAGATTGACCTCTTAATCTAAAATTGAGGTCAGCGATCAAAGTATAATACGGGAAGGGTTCACAAGGGTCGCGCGGGCATATTCCATTCAGCACGCCAGCCGGTCGTGGGCAGACGGTCTTGGCCAAGGACCGTCGGAGCACCGCTGCGCCGAGTCGGAGTGCCTGCTAGGCCTATCTGCCGAGCTTGCTTGGTCGGGGTCGGTGGAATCGTGGCCGTTGGAGCATTTCCCGGGTGTTTGTGGATCCAACGTTCTTGTTCGTCGTGGTTTATTTCAAGTACTTTTTACTTTTTTCTTGCTGCTTGTAGTCGGGACGCGTGAGAAGAGCACGTACAAAAATAAACGTCCGTTGGTCGTCGCGACCAAGTAACTGGGCGACGCTGTCGGCCATGTTGATTTGATCATAAGAAGTGCGTAAGACAGCTTCGGAGCTGTCGTAGGACTCCGTCGTAACCTGCGCAAAACTTACGATAATTTCGTTTTGTGAATACGAATTTGTTCTTACGTTTTGTCTTACGCACATTTTTGGCGTAAGATCGTGTCGTGAATCTGGCCTCTGCACTTCCGAAAGTCGCAGGAAAGGTAAGACAGACGCAGACGACGTTGCGAGCAGACGACGTTGCAAAGGAGCAGACGACGCTCAGGGTCGCGATCAGCCAATCAGGGCTCGGCGTTCTGACG
Source organism: Ixodes persulcatus (assembly GCA_013358835.2). Classification (NCBI taxonomy): domain Eukaryota; kingdom Metazoa; phylum Arthropoda; class Arachnida; order Ixodida; family Ixodidae; genus Ixodes; species Ixodes persulcatus. Next base: position 241,823 of record JABSTQ010009660.1, on the reverse strand, counting down.
TCACCGCTACCCCCTGGGCAAGAAGCAGACGAACTTGCCCTCCGCATTGTCTGAACTATTGTCTGGACAAAAAAGAATACCAGTGTTGAGAAGTGCTTTAAATTTCCGTTCTGCAAAATGGAGGCGATAAAAATACAGCTACAAATTGGAGACCATTTTCTATCTTGAACATATTTTCAAATGGACAAGCAGAAATCATTTTAGGACGGTTTGACTATTTTTTTTAATTAAACATTCGGTACTAATAGACTCTCCGTTTGAACTTTGCAAGAGAAAGTCTACGCAATTCGCTCTATTATCGCAAGAGGAGCTTGTAATACGTAATATAGAAGCAGAAACAGTTGACGCTAGGACTTTTCATCGACTTCAGGAAATCATTGCACTAGCTGCTCTCTTTGATTAACTCTGATGTTAAGCTGTGCGGGGGACCTCTTTATTACTTACTCATTCGTATCTAGGACAGTGCGAGCGGTGGGTCTCAGTGTATGATTTTGTTTCTTATTTTCGACTCTTGGAGTCGAAAATATACTGCCTCAGGGCAGTATACATTGCCCGCTGTTATTCAAAAATCATATTAATGATATATTCAATATTCGTCAACAATCACGCGTTATCATGGATGCCGACGACACTAGTATTTTTCTGTCAGTGACGAATATGAATGAACTTAGAGCTAACGTAGATTCTGTATTGAAGCAATTCTTTTTATGGACCGGAAAACAGTAGTTATAAAATAAATTCTGCCAACTCAAAAGCTAATGTATTTAGATCCATAAATAGGCACAATGTTAAAAATTATACTCTGAACATTGGTAGCAGCCAGATTGAAATAGTATTCAAGCACAAAACTCTAGGGGTCATTTTTGTTTTTTCAGAACATATGCAATGGAATGATCATGTAGAATACTTCGTTTATAAACTGGCCTAAAAAGTTGGCAGAATCGGTCATTGTCGTTCTTTTTTGCCTACAAATATTAGGGTTAAAATTTATCACGCTTTGTTTGGTTCACAAATTAACTATATTTCTATTTGGTTTGGGGTACCACGACTAAAACTAATATAAACAAACTGAGGATCCTCGAAAATGTACTCATTGAAAATGTTTACTCAGTGGCGTAACTAGGGGGGGGGGGGGGGGGGGGGGGTACAAGTGTCCTGGGCGCCACTTGGGAAGGGGCGCCGAGCCGAATCCAGCATAATAATAATATAATCATGATTATGATGATGTCATTATCACTATCATCAGTGAGGGACGCGAAATTTCATTTGCCATGGGCGCCGCCCTATCTAGTTACGCCACTGTGTTTACTACGACACTCATGGCGAACCACTATTTTTTAGTCTCAATATCATGAATGTTGCTAGTGTCTATGACTCTCTTGTTTGTATTGATTCGTAAGTGTGGAGTGTATTGCATTTTTGTTTCATCTTTCAAGCTTTACTAAATGCGAATTTATAATCAGTATCCGCGACGTCAGAAATTCTAGGTCGTTCCCCATTTCCATACTAATTATGCAATTTAATCTCTCGTTCCTAACTTCTCCGTCTTGCTTAACAACTTCGTCTTCGACAGGACTGATATTCATTGTTTAAGTAAAACAATAGTGTGCACTTATTTTGTTTAGGGAATAGTGTTGTTGTTTTATTTTATTATTGTATCGTGTTCTGTATGTGCGGGGACACCGAACCTACTCAAGCTTCCCAATGGAAGCTTTTTGGTCCGGTGTCTGCGGCACAAATATGTTATATAGTAAAGATCAAAGTTTAAGTACATTGTTTTCGAAGTACTACTTCAAGCAAGTTTAGAAAACGTGCTACTTCACTTGATGTACATTCTCCGAGTAGGTGCTTGTAGGAAGTACCTTTTTCTGGTACTTACCCGTGAATTGCTTGCGGAAGCTACGGTGCTGACGTCGAGTTCTCTTCTAGTCACGCTCTCTCTGCCATAAAAGATTGTCTCTAAAATTACTCGTACATTACTTTGAAAGTGGATTATATTTATACTACTTCACTTCAAGTACATTCCGATCGGTGTACTTACTACTTTGCTCGAAGTACATAATCTCTCGTCTACCTTGTACCCAACGTCAAGTACTTTTTAGATGTACTTTACCCAACACCGAAAAATACGGTATCCGCGTGGACACTTTTCTAGGGTAAAGATAATTTCCACTGCGTCCAAAAACAATGTAAAGGAGACTCCACGGAACGCTTTCGTACTTGTCTTAGACAAAAATGTAATCTCTCCTTCCACCCCCCCCCCCCTCTTTTTTCCCCTTTTTTATACTTTGTTTTAGAGCATGCGCAGACAGCTCGTCATGCTCGAGTTGCCTTAGCACAAAGCGAGCAATTTTCTTTTTCTCCGCTTGGATGGGGCCGAAAGAAAAATACGGCAACGATGCAATCCATTCTTTAACCGCCTGTAGGCATTCCTGTCCACATTCTTTTTCTCTTTGTTTTTTTCCTCCTCCTCTTATATTCTTTTTATATCATCTATTTTTCAATTCGCGTTTTTATCCTCAAAGCTCGCTATTTCGACATAAACTATGTAGACCCGAATATGTATTCGCAATCTGGGATGTAAAACAAAATTTAAACACTTTACATTTTTACTTGTTTCAAGAATTACATTTCCCGCTCATTGCAGCGTACTATTTTTTTTTTTAAAGTTTGTGTTAGGTGTTTTTTTTTTTACTACTCGTTCTAAGGGTGTCCAAAACTGGTAGCTGTGACTTTGCACAGTATAATAGGATCTGTTAAAACAACGTCCTAACGAGATGCTTGCTTTCCAAAACATTCCGTCTCCTACACTTTTTTTTTTTTTTTTTTTGGGGGGGGGGGGGGGGGTTGCTTGATATTGTACTTTTCTCTCCTATTGCACTTTTTTTTTCCTAGGATCTCGGATATCATTAGGGAGTCCGAAAACTGTTATCGACAATATTAAAAGTGTTGTTTTTTTTTTTTTTTGTAAATTCCGTTTTTTTATTGTTTCGCTTTCTGTGCAAACATCGTATTTTTCCGGTCGCCTCACTTAATAGTTTAATCTCGCACGGTTCACTTTTTTTTTTCCGCGTCTTTGCAATTGACGTCCGAACCTAATGTCATTAATACCCTGTTCGTTAGTTCAACGTTGGGGGTTCGTTATCGGCCTCCACACTTTGTATGGGAAGGTCAGTAAAGTTCTTTGTATTTATATTCCGTTTATCGTGTGTGTGCGTGTTTAGCTTTTTCTATGGTTTCCTTTAACGAAGTTACACACCCAGAGAGAACAAAAACGATATCGGAGAAGCTAATGAAGCCAGTGTTGTGTATAGCGATGGTTTCATTTGCTTCTTTCCATCCTTCGCGAGAATTGACGAGACGGGAACAATAGCGAGTGACGGGGCAATATTGCGCAATAGAAAGGGAAAACGCTAGGGGAGGTTCAAAGCAAAACCATTCAAACTTTAAAAAAAAAATGTATTGTCGCTTATATTTATTGACAGCTCTCAGACCTGTCCCAGCCTACCATTTTTTGACATCCCCTTTTTTATGTATCTTATTGCTTATATTATTGAAATGTATTTTACTGATGCCTCTCTCTCTCTCTCATTGCGTACGTTCATATGATTTCTAAGTGTGCGTGTACAGCTTAACGCATTATTCATTGTGTGTACAGATTTAATGACTGTAGTTCGTATGTATCATACATCCTATCTATTTCTTGAGTCCGAAGTAGCTGGTCCCAGAATACAGAAACAAGTTATTTTACTTCGTCAAATAAATATTGCACTAAATTGAGTTAACTATACGCTCTGTCGTAGGCTGCCCATGTAATAAATATTTTCACACAAAGAACCTCAAACTCTTAAGTAGTGACTGTGCAGCACTTCACTCGATGTTTACTCGATAAATAGTGTACCCCACTCTGCCTATACACAGCGCACAAAGAAAATGACCACCAGAGGGGGATCGGTGGCCGAGTTGGCTAACGCGCACAAGCTCGGGGCATGTGGAGCGAAAGCTCGCGCTGCAGAACCCAGGGATCCTGGGCTCATCCCCCCCCCCCGGCCCGTTTCGATTTGTATGAGCATCGTGCGGGCGTGCGTACTGCACTGACTAAATTGCTCATCTACAGCGAGTGACTCGTCGCAACTTTGAAATGGCTGACCAACTACACTCTGCATAACTATCCACACAACCTCAAATATTATTATCGACTACCAGAAGGAGGGCAGATGCCAAGCGCTTGTCCTGTATTGCTCTTCTACTAGCCCTTGCCCTCTTGCACTGTGTCTATTTCGTTATGTGTAATTAACCAGCGCGCCACTTCATTTTTACTCAGTTCTCTTGCATTTCTATTCGAAAGTGCAGTTTGTGGATCCATCCTCATTAAAAGGAAACTATCGGGTTTTCAAAAGTGCTCGCTCCCTCTTGATTCGTGCGTTCTCTGGAACCGTCGTTGCTCCCACGCTTCATCCTTGATTTTTACTGTCGTTTTGGCGGCGTATTCTTTCGACTTTTTGCGGCAAACAGAAGCTTTAATGTTGAGTGTCGGCGTCCTCTTATTGATGTCCTCAAACGCACGCACCGACGAGTTTTCGGCGCACGGCGCGGCAGCCGCCGTACACATACAACACAACTTCCCTTCTCGAAATGAACTTGGCCTTTTATACGAATTAGGACGCGGGCGTACATCGTCGGCAGATCGAAGACGCGAGCTTAATTACGACGAAGGAAAAAAAAAATCCTACACTGATTGTACGTTGGTTTACTTTTTGCAGTTTCGACGAGATATCAAGCTGCGAACAAATAAAGGTTACGCTACAATTTGATTTTGTAAAGACTGTTCGGTGCCACGTACAACTGAATAATGAAAACTGTTTTTTTTTTGGGGGGGGCATACTTTAAGTTGCCTGGGTAGGGCATGATATGAGGGGCGATACGAAATTTGATGACAGAAAATACTACATTCAATAATGCACGTATTACAGAAAAAAAGAATTATACATAAAAAAATGAAAAACCGTGGCAATGTCGATAAATACGATACAAAAAAAACTTCACACGCAGACGTGTATCATTTATGAGTACCGAAAAGTAATAAGTCCCATATGATGTTTTGAGTTTTGTTTTTATCTGTAATTTCCACAATAGTATGGGGTAGAGAATTCCACTCGGAAATGTCAAGCTGCAACGGGGAGTTGAGAAATTGGTTTGTACGTCATTTTTGTACGCGCATTTTATGAGGATGACCGTGTCCGGAAGACATGCGAGGAAAACCTTACGTCTGGTGTCTTGCGAAGGCAAATTCACTCTATGTTTTATGGCCAACACGCGCGTAGATGGCGAATAGCCTTTAAATATAAAACGTGTTTTCTTGTTTCGAATACTTTCTATTTTATTAATCGGATAATTTTGATGAGGGGTCGTTGGATACCAGCATGCTCAAGTTGGGACCCGATGAATGATTTGAAAGCTAGAAGACGCGTTTTGGTAGATACCAGAAACAATTTTCGTCCAATGAACCCCAATGACCGACTTGCCTCATTTACAACGTAATCAATCTGTTCATGCATCTTAAGCTATCAGAAAAAAGAAAAAGAAACGTCCCACATATTTATATTTCTTAAATGTTTCGAGAGGAACACCGTTGATTGTGTAATTGCAACACATTGTGTTTTTAGACGTTGATAGTCATAATTTTGGCTCTGTTGATGTTAATCGATGTTCAGGCGATATCGTCTTGTTCTGTCACGAACTCTGAACATTTTTTTTTTCGGGGGGGGGGGGGGGGGGGGTGCAACAAACAAATTTGAAGTATTGCTATTTTAATTAAAGCTTTAGATAACGGGCAACCGTGATTTTAAGCACAAAGATGGCCGAACACTATGGTTACTCCGGAGCCTATAGCTTATTTAATGGCTCTAGCGAGAACTATACTCCATCTCACAAACATCTACAGTGCAAGCAAAGAAGGCATGAGCAACAGCGCGTGGCTTTGGAAAGTGCCTCCTAATGCCACTAAATAAGCTACGCTTCAGAGTAACGACACTTGGCCATATTGTGTCTTAAAGTCATGGTTGCCAGTTATCTGAAGCTTTATCTGAAATCACAGGAAATGTTTTTTCGTCCTCCACAAATGTTCAAACAGTTTGTGACAAAGCAAAGCAATATTACATGAGCTTCCTGACACCGAATCTAATGCTGCGGAAGTCGCACTTTTGAATCATGACAATCGGCAGTTGCGTCTGCTCTGCATACGAGCCAAAATGGCGGCGCCCACAACTATGTCAGGGAACGGAGTGCCGATACACTATAGCGCAGCTAATTTGGTGGCTCTAGTGCCTCCTATGCATCAGTTCTCGTACAAAGAAAAGCAGTCTGCTGAGCTAAGCTCACGCGTCCGTGCCTTTGACTTTGGTGCAGATATTTGTGACGAGTCCCCCGAAGGAAAAAAGAAAGCGAGTTTTACGCAATGTTCATACGCCGCGTTAAGTGGTTCTTACAGGATTTCCCGGTTGTCCGAGGGAGAAGCATTCTTTTTGGCGTTTTCAACGTGTACGTCTTGATAAGATAACATATCGAATGTAAAATGCACTTATACACATGATATATCTTAACTTTCCACATAAAGGGGCAAAATTAATAAATAACGTTACGCAAAAAACCGGACCTCTTTTTTTGTTACGGTATTGAGGTGAAAACAGTATATAGGTGGCCGAGTGTGCAAAACGTACCGCAGTTTGGAGCGTGTAGAAAAAAAAAAAAAAACAAAGCTCACGCTGCAGGACCCCGGGCAGCTCTGTGTTCAACCTGATCCAGATCGAAACCGCTGCATGCAACCCACGCCCCGTTTAGATCCGGAATTCCGGACGCGCGTTGTACAGGCATGCAGTCTTTGTATCTCTACTTTCTATGGTGGTTGGAGCGCGTCTCCCCCGACCGGCGTGTTCAGCGTCCTTCTACATATCTCGCGGTGTGTGTCTATTAGCGTCCTCCTATAGCCCATACGTCAAAAGCGGTCTCTAAGTGGCAACAATATGACGTCACACAGAAGCCGGACTGTCGTATATGCTGTCGTATGTCGCGATCCTAGCAGACGGTCGTAGAAACGCTGGTGAAAATCGAGAGCGAACGCGAGTGTCGCGGCTCGCCGCGGCGTCCTAGACCTGTATAGTATACGCCGAAGCTTCCGTGGACTGCACATATCGCATTTTCCGGACGATAGTCCGCACCCTGTGTAGAGTCCGCAGGGGCGAACTTGGGGTCAGAAATAGAATATTTTGTTTAGATAGTCCGCACGCGGCGCATAGTCCGCACTTAGTGCTTCATCCGAACGTAAAAAATATCATACACAGCACACCTTGCCAAATGCCTTCTGTATTAGCTCACAAAAAAGGCTTGTATCATACATATGTCACTACTAATATACTCTGTTACTCATAAAATCCTTCGCGTCTTGTCACTCTGAGCGATCTAGTAAAATACGAACCCTTGTATAGTCCGTGCCTGTAGATATTCCGCACCGGGTAAAATTTCAACTTTTAAACGTGTAGAGTCAGCGGACTATATTTCGGAAAATATGATACATACACCACCGCTGCTGGGACACCGTTAGGATCGCGAGACCGGCGACAGCACGACACCCTCGTGACGTCATCCTACAAAAATCGGACTCCATTTCTTTCCCTTTTTTTGTTTTACGCAAAAAACACATTAGTTGGAGACGCGTTCCAGGCAGACTATACGATACTCATTGGATACATTTTAAATTAATGTTGTAATAAAATGACTACACATTAGGAAATAATCACAATAGGAATCTCATTACATTTGAAACTTCTAAAATTACTTGTAACCCTTACTTTATTTTTCCCCCTCCCGTTTGTATTGGAGCCCTGTGATCCTGCAAATTTCCTATTAATTAATCCTCTGACCGAATCTCGAACAGGAGTAAAGTTTACCAAAACTGGTGGATTAAGAAGAAGGGTAGTTTATAATTCGGTGATTCTAATCCAGTTATAGACCGTTCCACAGGGAAGAGCGGAGAGAGAAACAAAAACCCCACCCTCTCACCCCGCGTGTCGTCTGCTCCAGCCGAGTGGGCTGTACCTATCATCCGGCTGGCGTCCCAACCCTGTTTAAAATCGCGTCATCTTGGGAATTTCAAGTGCAGATGCGCGGATTTTTTATATGCAAGGTATCGTGTAATGCTTTGCTCGATAAAAATACTAACCGGGTCCAATTGCGTTGTTTTTTGCTCGCAAATATAAAAAATGAAATGGGAAAACTGTGTCAGAGTGGCCGGTCTCTCCGGCGAAAAGTAAATCGGGTTGCTGTACATTTTTTTATACAAAGTTCGTACTGGTGTAGGCCTTTGGCGACAATGAGTGGAAGTCTGGAATAATAAATAAAAACGCGCCCTCCTGACACAATAGACGCAGTGGTTGAGGGTTAGTGCTGCCGGTTGATTCCGCTGCTATTGAAGTAACGGAACAAAGATACGCTAGTTGATGATTTACCGAAATAGAACAAAAGAGCGCTATAGGCTGATTTTAAAGTAGCTATAAATATTCTAAGAACGCGAACCACTTCACAACGGCAGCCACCAGCGAGAGTTCGATGTTCAGTACAGCCCGCCGGTACAACCCAAAGATGGCGAACGGTTTGTCGTCTGCTAGCAGAGTCGGGCGCGTGCCCTCTCTTTCGTTTCCCCACGCCGAACCTGCTGAACTTCCCGGATGTGTGGAGAGGGCGTTGCGGTCAAACAGAATGGCGCCGCCCTGAGAGCGCTAAATGGAATGGTCTATATACAGAACAAAAAAAAAAACGTTTTCAAACCGACAGAAAAAAAAAAAAAAGAATCTGTCGTTTTGAAAATTCGAAGTAATCGGAGAAGTAACGGTTACCTTTTTTTCAAACAAGGCCAATTACTTTTCCTCTCGACTAATCAAATAATCTATTCGAATACTTTTCCGAGCAAGAGTAATTGTAGTTGTAATCGGTTATTTTTTTTTTTTTTCAAGTAACCTTTACGAGACCAGTTCCAGGCAATATATCGCTACTGCTTGACGCACGTTAAAAAACCCCTCCAGGCTGGCAAATGTACAGCACTGATTAATTTCTCGTCTACAACGTCTAACGTTGTTCTCCCACCCGGGCGGACTAAAAGTTACCCTGTCTAAACATGAACGCCTAATTTATCTCGGTTGGCCCATCACCCAACAACGTCCCGACGTTTTGAGACAAAGAACAGAAGATATCGACCCGCATAAATTTTCTTCCTCTTTTCTCGGAGACCGGTGCCGCCTTTTCGAACAAATAAATTAAAAATAAAATCAAAAATAAAAAGGGGCGAGAGCCGAGGCGCTGAGAAGAAATTGTCTCTCATTTGCATACACTCGCTGTTCAATGTTTAGCGTCTGCATTTTCTTCGCGACCTTAGCCTGACTTATCTGTCTCAAACCCTCGCGGCTCGACTTTTAAGATATTTTCGCCCGTCCGCTTTTTTTCCGCATGGAATCCGGAGAGCCAATTACTGCGACCTATGGGCAGGGCTTAGCCAATCACGAAGCTCGGAAGCCGTCTTGACATGAGAGTTAAAATTTACATCACTACTCGGACCGCGCGCGACGCGCCGCTTGCTAAGTGTTCCAGTCTCTATTCCATTCTTTAGAAAGAAACTAAAGTAGAAAAACGGGCCTGAATACGTATCTCACATAATGCACTTTCCAGGAAAAAAAAAGTAGTGCAATATTTAGATTCCGAGACTCGTTTTAAGTATGGGGATCTTTTCTATTTCGCGCTAAAGTGCAATTTCGGAACGGCTCATTACTCAAAATCTGTCTCGCGACGTAAATATCACGTTAAAAAACATCTTTCTATCTATCAAAGAAAAAGTTTTTTTTTTTTTTTTTTGCATCGTTTGCTAAGAATAATTTTAAAGAAGTTCAGGGTTTTTTTTTTCTTTTTTTTTTAAGAGCGATTGTATGAGACGTGTTTCTATTTCGGATTGATGTGCAAAAATGTCAGAATTGCTCGTAACAACGGTTCGAGAATCCGACTTTCTGAGCTTCTGATGCGGTTTTAACAAGCTCAGCGGCGATATCATATTTCTCCGTCCCGGGCTGTTTTAACGCTTCACCAGGACGGAAAAAAAGCACCTCGTGGCGATTTCGGATGAAACTTCGAATAACCGACAAGCCTGACTTCAATCCAGCACGAAGATGGCTGAACGTGTCGTTACTTTGACGCGCAGCTTATTCAGTGCCTCCATCCTTGTCACGCGAATTGTCTTCTCGCCTTCGAACATGCGTGGCTTGCACGTGACGTCATGGCAGCATGCCGGTGGCCGTTCCCACTTTATCTTGCCGAGAAACACAAATTCGGTGGTGCGAAATATGTGCTATCAAAAGATACGCGTTCAGTCAATGCGTAGCGCAAGTTCGTCCGCTTTTTTTCTTTTTTGCGGGGGTTGTGGTGACGTCAGAAAGACGCCGAGCTCTGATTGGCTCTGATTGAAGAAGGATAGAGGGTAGACCTCGAGGCAGCTTGCTTTGAGGTCTATCCTTCGATCGGAGCCAATCAGAGCTCGACGTTCTGGCGGCACCGCAACCCCTGCAAAAGAAGCGGACGAATTTGCGTTCCGCATTGGCTCAGCAGAAAACCCTCCGCAACGGCCACTGATATCTCATGTCAGTGCGAGACGCGTACATGCTCCTTCATTGGAAGCCGCTTGCTTACCCAGTTTCAACACGAGCTCGACTTTACCGGTCTCTGATAAATCGCGTGTTCTCCCGCGAGTTGTCACCAACGCGACAAAAATGGAAGAAAAAATATGCGACAAAATTTGACGTTACAGTACTACGGTGGCGCAAACCTTGTTTCCGCGCCCGCGCGTTGTCCACACCGAGCGTGACCAAACGCGGGGCTGTTGGTAAACCCGAAACCGCTATTCCAATCTTGTTACTTCGTCCACCGCGAGTTCGACCAGGAAAGAACTTGAGCCAAACAAGACTGTAAACAACCACCTTGAAATGAAACAATGCAAACAAACAATAAAAAGAAATCGTGATAACCCGTAAAACTACGTTCTCTTATTTTTTTATTTTTTTTTTCTTCGGTTCGCCTTGAGGGAAGACCGACTGTCAGGAACGAACTTCGCGGAAAGGAGGGAGCTTAGTTCAAATCAAAAACTGAAATAGAAAGACTTTCGAGCGGATTGTTTCACCGCCAATGTTGATATTGGCGTTTGGACGTTTTTTTTAACCTTTTGTTCTGTTCAGTGCCATAGTTGTATCGGGACGCGCAATCTCTCGTATTGGACACTGAGGGAAGACAAGAGAACGGAGCAAAAGGTTTTACTTAAAATTGAATTCCAGTGCAAGTTCCTTCTTCATTCAATTTCACCAAGTCGTTTGTTTGTTATTTCTTTACTCGTCGGCTTTTTTTTTTTTTTTTGTTACTGATTTAACACGAAGAATTGATCCGAACGGACGTACTTCTCGGAAACGCAAGAAACAAAAAAAAAAAAAAGCAACGAAAGAAGAAAAAAAAATCTTCTTCATTGTCAGGATTGTTTTGGTGGAGCCATGGTGCCTAGAACGCATCTCCGACTGTTGTTCTCCCAAACAAAACCTTTCAGCCTTTCCACTCTGGTGAAGAAGGAAGAGCAGCGGAGCTGTACTATGTGCCGCCTTCACTCATAAATGGCGGTAGCTGTCCAGAGGGTTGTGTCGATATTTATTTGTCCATGGACACGAAACTAGGGAAACTACATCGATTCTGATATCGTTCTTTTGTGGTGACAACTCAATCTAGACGCTCTAAGCATCCCAACAAACCCGATGCCCTTTTTGGGAAGAATCTTCTTCCGAGTGAAGTGGTCGACGAAGGGCGCTTGTTGGCGAGTTGCAAGCGATGGCTCCGCCCATGGAGAAAAAGAGGAGTCTTATCCGAATGTGTACCTATCAGACTCTCTTCGAAACGAGTTATAATAAAATCATACGAAATCTGCGCGTATTGTAGGGCTTTCATTGGTCCACACAATGTAGTCCGCGAGAAAGAAAGAAAGTCCACACGTTTTTCTATTGCCCTGAGATGAATAGGCGGTTTTGTAATATAGGACTTGGTATATGTGGGAACTAACACTTTTTAAAAAAATATAAGATCAAAAACGACCTTTTTCAAAAATGACTTCAGCTCCCCTTTAAAAGCTCCGCTGTAAAAAAAATGGTCCTTCGCTTTCCGCCTGATGACGGCACAGAAGTGTCACGATGTCGCCGGTCGCGATCCCAACAGCCGTGGTGTATGTGGCAGACGCCTGTTCTGCTGCAGGTCGCTCTCCAGTGTGGCAGTCCACGGAAACTCCGGCAGTCAGAAGTTGGAACGCTGCGACGACGGCGCCAAAGGGGCACTCGTGCTTTTCGCCAGCGTTTCCACGACCAACCTCCAGGATCGCGACATCCGAGAGCGGGACGCTCCGGTTTCTGGTGACGTCCCAAATCAAAAATATTCTTTTTTTTTTTAATTAGGTGCACGGAGGTTGCAGAAAGTCATTTTCAAAGTACCGCTGAAGCCCCTCCTTCCCGAACCGTGACGTCGCATCCAGGATTTTCGTAACCTCCGCTCCCGCGCATCTTCAGCGCCTATCAAAGCTATGCACGCGCACTCTTGCTACTTTCAGAAAGATAAAAATAAAATTAAAAAAACGTCACCATTGGTTTTAGTGCGGGGAAATATTCGCTCTTTTACGCGTGAGTGGAAACGCCGTGGCGCTACTGTGGAAATAGCCCTCAAGTACTTCCGGTTCTGAACTAACGGCGGGTTTTGCAATATTTGCGAGATCAAATCTTCGGAAAAAGGGCGCTTAAAGGGGCACTCAAGCGGTTTTTGGGGAAGCTACTTTTTGGTGCGTTGGCGTTAAGGAAGTCTACAAAATAATGTTATTAAAACGTTTCTTTTTTTTTACTTTTTTTCCTGGCGATTTTACGGTAGAATTACACTCACGATCCGTGTTCGGTGTGCGTGCGTGTGTGTGTGGATATTTTTTGTCCGTATGTGCGCATCTGCGTGTTAATGTGTGCGAGTGTGTCTGTCAGTGTGTCCTCTCTTCCTTTCCTTTTTATAATGTGTACGCTTCCTCTTTTCATTTGCTTTTTATAAGATTTCGTGGTGCGGTACTCCAATAAAAGGGGTAACAGAGTGATAAAAATGAACGAACAGAAAATGGGACTTTCTTTTTCGACCCTCACAACGCCGCGGTACTCAGAATCTCCTGGCGAGTCTACGAGCTTACTGCGGCGGCGCGGTGTTGTTGACAGGGCGGCGTTGGAAAATACGTGCGGGGGGCACCCCTTCGGGTGGACACAAAATCGGCGAGTTGGGGACGACGAGAGGAAAGCGTCGGATCGTAAATTCTGGGGACGTAGCCGCGTGCGCGCACACATATAAATTCCTGCTTGGGAACAGCAATTCACACAACCCGTCGTGATTTTAGATTTATCGTCCGAGCTGCATGCGGAGACGCTTTCTGCGCCGACCACCCGGCGGCGCGCGCGCGAAGGTTTTATATGTGAGCGGCGCTTCGTGTGGAAAGGGACGAAAGAAAAATAAAAATAAAAAGGACGTCACGTGATCTGACGTCACGTGACGTGACGTCAGTGTGTTGTCTCGTCACGTGTGATACAAGGACGTCACGCGACGTCAGCTACCCCGCTAAATTTAGCGGAGAAAAACACGGGCGTACAGACATACTTCGGGGATTAGGAGTCTCTTTAAAAAAAAATAACGGAGAGAAAGAGAGACGAATGTCGTAGAGAACGTGGTCACGTGATCTCGTGACGTCAACAGTCTATATTCTTTGTTGCGCGTGCCTTTGGGAGGCGGGGGGCTTTAACGCGAAAATAGGCCCCGAAGTAAATCATGATGGATGGACGTTCTGTCACTCGGAAGAAAAGTATTTTTTTTTTTTTCTGAGATTCGCAAAATCTCAATTTTGCCAGCCGACATGGAGGCTTCTAAATCGGAGGATATATGGACCTATCAAAAACTTTGAGGCAAAACGTCCTACGCCCAGGACTGAGCTTCCCCCCGAAATCCCCTTCTTGAAGCCTGCCCAACTCAATGCAGGGCGTGCCGCTCATTGCCTCTTTTTGTTTGTTTTTTCTTTCCGCTCACACTCGCAACCTCATACTTTTCTTCGTGGTGACTGCCAGACTGCCAAGTCATTCTTTTTACGGCGGAGCTGTTAAGGCCTAGTCTCTCCAGGATCGTGTCCGCCAGCAAATAAATGTCAACACAACACTCCGGACAGCTACCGCCATCTAAGAGCGACGGCGACAACCAGACAACCGGCTGTCTGGTTGCCGCCGTCGCTCTTAGATGGCCGGCAACCTTTCCAGCCTTTCCACTCTGGCTTGCCGACTTGCGGCCCGCCATTACTTCATTTCCCCCATAGTACAGCTTCGCTGGTCTTCCTTCTTCACCATAGTGGAAAGGCTGAATTTAAGGCGCGTTCCCACCGGCGATGCGATCTAGTCGCGCGATAACTTTCATCGCAAAAGCGACCATCGCGGGCAAAAAGCGACGCGATTTGTGCAGTCGCTACTCGACCCGACTTTTTTGCGATGCGATCTAGTCGCGGAGCGGCTGAGCCAATCAACGGCGTTCGGAGCGAGAGTTTTTGAGAAACGACTCGCCAACGAAGGCGTTGGACTCGCTCATCGCGCACGCCGGTGTGACCATCGAATTTTTTTAGCGATGCGATCTAGTCGCATCGCGCGACTGCTTACATCGCCGGTGGGAATGCGCCTTTAATGTTATGTGTGTAAGTGCCTGGCAGATTTGCGGCGCATCAGAGCATTTTTTAAACGCGATAGTATTTAAAAATGTATGGCGAATCGCTAGGCAATCGTGTTGCATACGCGATGCGTTTTAGCTTCACAAACGTTTAGCGATAATCTGAGTTTCCGGACGCTGGACGCCTATTTGTTCACGACGCTCTTTATCAGATTGTTGAACGCCTACCGTGTGTACACTCAATGGTTAACTGTTCCTAGAATGGAGCGATACTACCGCAGATTGGGCTGATAAAACCTGGCGTTCCTCCAGAGCCTTCCATACTCTCGAGCTCCTCTGCCTCAGTGCGCACAGGTGGTGGAGCTCCTCCTCGCTTACCTCACTCCTCCTCGCCTACCCCTCGGGTCACGTGACCTCCCCGTTTACCAATCAGCGTCGAGCACCTCGCCCCTTCTCCCCCACCTGTCGACCAACCAGTTTCGAGCCTCGCTGCCACGCTTCTATATCTGGGCTTTATGAAATGCCGAACACATAGCCAGAGAACGTTTCACGTTAGAGACACACCGCTGTGCCACATTGCAGTGTCGATGTAGTCAAGGGGAAGAAAGGAGCAGGAGGATAACACAAAGGGGTTAACCAAGGCGGCCTGCCTCGCATGGCTACTCTGTCTGGGGGAACGGGATGAGGGTACACTTTAAGAAATCCCTGCGCGTCTAGTTACCCGCAAAACACTCAAAGAGCCAATCCCTGCGATCTAGGAAATCAGCTCAGCGAATGATGAGGAGGAACATCCGTTCAGACCAAAAAATGAAGTCTGCGCTGTGGCATTACGCAATGCAAAGCGTCATGCTTGCATTGCGTAATGCCACAGCGCAGACTTCATTGTGAGGTCTAAACGGATGTTCCGCCTCATCATTCGCTGAGCTGATTTTGTAGATCTCAGACATTGGCTTATTGAGTGTTTTGCGGGTAAGTAGACGCGCAGGCATTTCTTGAAGTGTAGGAAATAACGGAGGAAAGAGAGAGCGGAGACACGATAAACTATATAGTTAACCCTCGCGTGAACACTGTCAGTCCAGAGTCATGAGCGTGCCTAATCGTGAAAGTGTCAAAGTAACTAAAATGGCTAGAAAAACTAAAATACCGAAAGTACGTCTGTTGCTTGGCACAAATGTTATCCGAAAGTACGGGAGTTGTATGTAGAAAAAGCTCAAGGCCTGATTTACCAAATTCCTTGTGCCGAATGCGACGCCTCTTATGTGGGGGAAACGAAGAACTTACCCGAACGTCTGCCATAAGTAAGACGTAAAGAAGAAAGACATCCAAGGCAGCGCGCTGGCGGAACATGCTCAGAAGACCGGCCATGTCATTGGCTTTGACAGCAGTTCCATCCTCAACACAGAAAGAAACTGGAGAAAGCGGCTCTTAATAGAATCTTGGCACATACAAAATACAAGCAACAATCTGAACCGATCCACCGGCACGCTTCCAAGCAGCTATAGACCTTTCCAAAAACGAGCTTGTGGCCGGTGCCATTGTGAGCGTTCGTGCGTATGGCGCGTGCTTTGCTCGCTTTCCGAAGCGGCGAACACGCACGTGCTGGGCTGTGAAGATCGCACGCTGGACTGTGATTTTGTAAACATTGGAAAAGTCTATATACACGGGCTAAAGTGCGCCTCACACAGAAACAGAAGAGGAAAACAAAGCTAAGAGAGTGGAGAAGAAAACGACGACAGGTTGCTACCTTTGGGCCCGTATACAGCCACCCGTGAACAAGGAGCCGAGCTGGCTTCGAAACGTCGGGCACATTGAAGAAATTGGTTCGAGTCTACGTAGTACTTTTTCTTATGTACCCGCACGAAGATTAGTTGAGCGCATGTACCATGGCGGAATAATAAAACTGTCAGTCTTGCGCGCGAAAACCAAAACTGGCCAATAAAACTTTTTTTTTCTTTACAAACGTTACTCCGGGCGAGTTTTGAATAAAAAGAAAGGGTAGAAGTGCGTTTGCGGCCTTCTCTTCTTTAGACGGAGAGTCCCAGGCCCCAGTATGCTTGGACGTCGTAAATGGTCGGTCGTCTGGATGCGGCAGAGTGTTTTTCGTGAGTTTCCTTTCTGTACCCTAAAAGCTCCATTAACGTGATCTATGGAATATGGGAGATGTAGATATAGGGGAATTACCCCATGACGACATTAGACCCTTTTCAAACCCCCATCGAGCAACACTGGCGTGCTCCATTTCTTGGGCAAGAAGCGTGTGATTGGATTCCGAATCCTCGCCGAGCGCTGACGCAGTACTCGTGTCCAATACGTGAACA
Source organism: Ixodes persulcatus (assembly GCA_013358835.2). NCBI lineage: Eukaryota > Metazoa > Arthropoda > Arachnida > Ixodida > Ixodidae > Ixodes > Ixodes persulcatus. Next base: position 224,724 of record JABSTQ010009660.1, on the reverse strand, counting down.
GAGTGTGTGCCCGAAACAATAAAGCTCGTTCGATCCATCCGCACCTGCCTCCCGCACCGGTGCATAGAAGTGTAGGGCGGTGCACTTCCGGTCGTATACCGGAAGCCCGTGCACTACTGTGCATCGGTGCGGGAGATGAAGGTGAATTGAACGGGCCTAATGGCGAACCCCGATAATTGACTCAGCACTGCCCCTAGACGGCGCCGAGTTTTGAAAATGGCCCGTAGCATAGCCTCCTCTATTATACTTCGTCTCACACTAGCATGGACTAACCGCGAAGGCTGTGCTAGCGCGAGCGGCCAGCCTTGACTGCCTTGACTAGAGCACTTGCTGCACGAGCGCTCGTGCAGCCGCTGCGGCTTCATTCAAAGCGACTAGCTCGCGCTTTTAGCACGCGCGCCTAACAATAGTCCATACTAAGGTGAGACGAAGTATAGACCTTTCTAAAAACGAGCTTGTGGCCGGTGCCATTTTGAGCGTTCGTGCGTATGGCGCGTGCTTTGCTCGCTTTCCGAAGCGACGAACACGCACGTGCTGGGCTGTGAAGACCGCACGCTGGACTGTGATTTTGTAAACATTGGAAAGGTCTATAGGGAGTATTCACTGGCGGCCATATCTGTGTGCGCGGCTGCTGAGCGCGTGCTGACGGCGAGCTTCCGCAGTCCTTTTGGAGCGTGCATTTAGCACCATCAAGGTTGCCGGTCTTAGCAGGCTATTAATGTAAGCTCGTTCTGGGCATGCGCTCTAAACATCGCCCTCAAATATGGCGTCCAGTGAATACCTCCTATAGCGGCGAGATGTTTCGGCGGCGCCCTCGTTCGGTTACCTTTCGTGACGTCATTACCTTGTGAACAACAAATTCGATGGTGTTTGTAATGGGCATGGTGGAAGCCTGAAATCATAGCGCTCTCAAAGCAACACTGCCAACACCGTCAAAATTGAAGTTCTTACATTCCTCTTATTTCCGTCGATGAGACATCCTTTGCTGACGTCATAGCCAGCATTCGGCCAATTGTGGTGGGCCGACCTCAGCGACGCTTTCAATCGCGGCGCCCTCCTATGGTTCCCCCTTGTGACGTCATTACCTTGCAAACAACAAGTTCGATGGGGTTTGTTATTAGCATGGTGGGAGCTAGAAATCATTGCGCTCTCAAAGGAACACAGCGAACACCGTCAAAATTAAAGTTCTTTCATTCCTCTTATTTCCGTCGATGATAAATCCTCTTTCCGACGTCATAGTCAGCGTTCGGCAAATCGTGGAAGGCCGACCACAGCGACGCTTTCGGTCGCGCACGGGGCTAATACTCACAAAGCCTGGCAGTTCGAGGACGGAGCCATACAGTACCCGATTGCAGATTAAGCGCGAGGATCTCGTAGCACAGAGCATTTCTCGGAAAAGCTGGTGGTGAGCACACATGCTTTTGCAGTGGCGAGGACGCGCGAGGAAAGCGAGGAGCACGAGCGGACATTCCATCGCTTCGGGAGAAGTGTGCTTCGGCGTCTCGCCGCAGCGGGGCGCCCGTTACATGACTCTCCTCTCATCAGTTGTCACCGCTCTACCTTTTTCACTTTCGGCGGCCGCGTCTCGTGGCGATCTGCCAGGCTTTGTCAGTATAGAGGAGGCTATGGCCCTGTGCTTTGGCAACCTGAGAGCTTGGCAATGACGAATACTGGCGGCATATAATCGGCGCCAGATCACGTGGCCGCTTGTTCTGACTGCAAGTTGAGGGGGTGAAAGCTACTCGCTTAACTCCTTTTTTTCTTTTTTTTTATTTCTGCTACTTTTGCTGCGTAGAGCCAGAATATCAACCTTGTAGGTTACAAGCGTTAAGGAATAACTCTCAGCGCTATTTGCTGGAAGTAGAGAAATCGTTGTAACCTTCGGCGGCCATTTCCTTACTTTGTTGCCTAGCAACATTTCCGTCGGAGTACAAAAACCACCAGAAGTGAAATATGGCTGGAAGTTTTTCGTCGTCCTCATAAACACCAATACTTGCGTTCAAAATATTGATATTTTGTATTTCAAGGCGCCCGGTGGGCTAGGGGGAAAAAAGACGAGATTGTCTTCTGACCTGGTCCTAGCACCTAATTACAACACTGAGTAAAAAAAGAGCAAGGCAAAAAAAAAAAAGAATTAGTCACAAATATCAACGGAACATCAGACATATACTGAAAACTGCGCTTAGACCAACAGTTTGAGGTATACCAACTGCAGATCATGAGACATTAGTAATATATTGTAGAAGGTTTTCTTAATGTCCGTATTTTGCTCATTAATTGAGCCAACTCAGCTGTGATATGCTGTCTGTTTAGTACAACGGCAATGAGATATGGAAGTTTTTTTTGTAAATCATAGATTGTGCGAACTTCGGTTTTTACGTAGTTACTGTATCTTAAATTGTTGTTTCCTAGAGTCTTAGGATACATGCTAAAAAGAAGTGCCATATTCAGCCTACCTTCATTAAAATTGATGACTGATGTTCGCTTTGCTCAACAGTTTATATTCTATAGACACTTTCTCTTGCAAACGCCACCTGGAGGTGCTCCAGTATTTGAAGTCCCAACGAACTTTCCATTCATCAAAAGAATAAACAAAGCCCACCTTAACACCGCTGCTTGAAACGTCGATGAAACATTTAACCACCAATTCTCCAGGCGAACGCCAAAAGAACCAAGAAATGCGAGCTCTGTCCAAGACGTTAAATCGTAGAGCCGAAGGCCCTCGTTAAACCGCCAACTTTGCTGTCCATGCAGCAATTATGCTTTCTAGCACTGGTGACATAAGCAAGCTCGACAGGCTTGCAAAACCAGAGCGACCGCAAGTCGCTTGGGACGCGAGCAGCGGTTCGTGTTTCTAAACAGTAAAAGGGTCTATAGACGAACTACAAGCAAGGCCACTGGCCGCCGCCATGTCTCTGCTCGTGCGCACGAGCCCGTGAAATTTCAAGCTTGCCAAGGCTATGTTCCCGCGCAAGCTGCACGTGCTTGCACTGGAACACCAGTCGGGGCGCCATCCTTGCAATTATCTACTCTTGAAAAAACGGCGTTGAGTGTTGGCAGAGCCGTATATTAGGAGAGTTTGGACAATAGGCGGAGCAAAGGCCGCCGCCAGCGCCGAATATTCCCCCCACGCTTAGAGCGTAAACTAAATTTGTGACACAGCGTCGACCAATCAGGAGACCTCTACTCCATCTCACAAATGTCGACAGTGAAGACAAAGGCACAGGCGCGTGAGCCTAGCTCAGCGAAACGCTATTGTTTGTACGAGACCTCGTGCATAGGAGGCACTTTCCAAAGCCACGCGCTCGTGCCCATGCCTTTGTCTGCACTTCTAGAACAGCGTCCTGAGACTGGCTGAAAGAAAGCAGTGCAAAGGGTGGGGTGCGCGTGCGTCTTGAGACCGGAGTTCCGCTCGAGTGAAGCCAAAGCTAGAAGCGCGAGACCAGCGCTTTTTGCATTTCTCCCCAGCTCGCGCGCTCGAGCAAAGCCTGAACGCACGGAGCTTCCGTGCTCGCGCTTCCAGTTTTGCCTTCGCTCGCACATAAGGTGAAACGAAGTATACACAAATTTAGAGCACGCGACCACCGCTAGGGGCTGTTTCGCGGCCTGTGGTTGGCCCGAGATGCTCGCCTATTCAAACCAATGTATGGCCAAACTCTCTCAATAAACGGCTCTGAGTGTTGGTACCTTTGAAGGTTTCCAATAAATCAAACAGCCTTGTTTGCAAGAAAAATACATTTTTTTGTATTAGTTTGTATTGATGTCTTCCATACATGATACAATAATAAATACAATATTTTTAGCTTATTGGTGCAAAAACAACACGCATTCTAAAATGCACTGATCGCACGTCGCTGATCATCATTTTATGACTGGTATAGTAACTATGCCACATACTTGCTATGAATGTAAAAGCGAAAGTCTTCGATAACACTAATTTGCTGCCCATGAGCCATCAAAAAAAGATCTAACCGTTTAAGGAACAAAACAAAGAGGAGTTCGTTTCCTTTGTTCGCTACCGCCGCATTTGCAAAAACGTATAATAATGTTCGCCGCTGCTTGCACCTCGCTGCGCGATTTCTTTTTATCTTCTCTATTCAACTCTATTCATTTTCTTCCCATAAAAAAAAACGGCTCGGCCCATTTGCTGGAAAACCATTACCTTTCTTCTGGGCAGAAAATCTTATGCGTCGCAATCGCGCCCGTGCCGAACATATACCGGTATAGATGGGCCGGTTTAATCTTATATAAATAGGGGTCAATTTATTACGCCCAAAGCATGTTTAAAAAAAAAATAAGACGAAAACTAAGAATGAAGACCACGAAACTATCCATACATTGTAAATGGAACACATATAAACGCACCAGAAATGTCGACCGAAAACAGTTGCCAGACTTTCAGCGGATACCGTGTTTTGCAATTCACGGAAGGAAGCTATAGGACGTCTTTGACAAAATGGTAAACGAAGTTTTTATGTTCTTTCTTTTTTTTTACAAAATTATTTTTAAGCATTAAAATATCAAGAGAAACGAAACGGTTTGCATATCCTTGTCGTCTTCGTCACATGACGAATGATCCTGCAACACTAACTTAACTCAGAGAAAGCAGCCGAGTGATTCTTGTAGAATGTTCTCCCATACGAAGCGAAACTGAGGGAGAGTAGAAAATGTGAGAGTACCGAGTCCAGGCAATGTTTTGAAGGATTGTAGAGGGTGCACGCAAAGCCCCCTAGCGTCCGTTTTCTCTACTCACCGTCGTGTGCTCTTCGTGCGGGCTTTCGCGTTTGAACGCATTCGAACTGCGATATTTTCACTCGAATTTGGTTAATATTTTGCAAAACAAGATACATGCATACTTCAGTATAGATTGAACTAATACCTGTAAGTCTGACCAACTTAAGAATGGCTGTTCCCACCAAAAATACAATACGAGTCGTCTTTTCGGGCTCTCTCTGTGCATTTTCAAATGTGCAGACTTTAAAACAAATCGCAAGCCTGATACAAACTATCGTGCCCTATAGTCGGTTACAAGTCAAGAAGGTAGGAGAAGCTCCTCCCACAAGCGTGATGCGCCCGTTTCAAATCTCTACGCAGTCGAAAGAAGAGTTCACTGGAAACGCTCTATGTTCCGCTTCAATGGAAAGATATTGGCTACAGAGTGATGCCAACTTGTCTGCTATCCCACTTTTTCAGAAAGCGACCTTTGTATTCATCGGAGGGGGAACCGACCCACTGGAAGCAGCCTTTGTAACCATCGGAGGGGGAAGCTAATCCCCGAAAGTCGTATTTGTTTCCATCGGAGGGGGAAAACTCTAATCTCCCTCTCGTGGTTTCCACAATGCTAAGTCAAAGTCGAAAGATAAAGCAAATATGTACTGAAAGGCAAGACCCTCCTCGCGCGTTGGCCGCGACGTCGCGGAAATGATGGGACGCTATTGGATGCGGAGGTGGCGGAGGGATATATGATTCCCTTTGAGGGGCATTTGCCGCTACCTTCTAGACTATACTTTGTATCATCCTACGATGGACGAAGGGCCAAATCCATGGGCCGCCAGGTCCAATCACGTTCCACGCTACGCTATGACATGCCTAGCGTTGATTAGGGGTGGACGAATAATGCTCCGAACCCAAAAACGCATCATTTCTATAGCTTCGACACTGCAAACAGCCTCTTTTTAGCGAGGTAAAATTGTTGAGTCACTCAGTGCTATTTCGATTCGAACCACTGTCCGCCCATCGCCATCAGTGATCCGAGACGCGGGCACTGATACCAGCATCAAAGCGCAATACGCGATTTCTAAGCGGCTCGTGATTGGATCTGGCGGTCCGTAGCTTTTGCCTTTAGTCCATCGTAGGGTGAGACGAAGTATAGTAACCTACTATACTTCGTTTCACCTTCGGTCCGAGCGCGGCCGATGTTATCAGCCCAAGGGCCAATCAAACAGCGCAAAAAGCGCAACGTCATGGCGTGCCCTCTGCGCTTGATAGGACTAGCCGGCGTAGGAGCACGCATAGAGAGACGGTGAATACCCGCTAGTCCTATCAACTGCAGAGAGCACGCCATGACGTTGTGCCTCTTCGCTGTTTGATTGGCCCTTCGGCTCATAACATTGGCCGCGCTCCGACCGAAGCTGAAATGAAGTATATAGACATACGCAGTTTTAGCATTTTGTTTTTCAGAAACCGAACAACCTCCTCCTCCCTCACCCCTTGCACAGAATAGCCAACCAGGACAGTGGACCTGGATAGATGAATGAATGGGTGGAACGGTGGGGTTGAATCCTTGTGATTGGTCGGCGACTCGCGCCACCGAGCCAGAGCTCTAAATCCAACAATTAACTTATCTCCAATTATTTTCTCGGTTAATGGAGACGACTTCTTTCGAGCAACGAGCGCCGTTTGGGGGAAAGGGGGGGGGGGGGGTGCAAACTACGGATGAATGGCAGCCCAACATGTTTCCGCACCTCAGAAAACATTTATATCGTGCCCATTGTATCGGTTTTCGTTGCTTTTTATACCCCGTACTATACTAATGCCCAAAAAATGGATCGTCAGAAAAGACGAAATACGCGAGAAGATAGGTGCTAAAATTGTTGCTCGTGCTGAAAGGAACCCTCCAAAAATGGTGACGGCGGGGAACAGTGGGTAAGGGAACAAGACGTACGAACGCGCAGACGCTTACTGGCAATGGTCCATTCCCCAGGTTAACCTCTTCATCTTCCTGTCCTCTCCTTCCTACCTTCCTTCAACCGCGTAACGCGTGACGGGAACTCACGCAAAAGTTAACGCATCCCCTAGTTGGTCCAGCGGCGCAATCAGGATACAATATGATCTATATGTTACAATATACTACAGAAAAAAAAGAAGCTATAATCAATCCTCGCATGCCTTCCCCGGTGGAAGAGTCTCGCAGTATGCATATTACAGGGTAACCGAATCTGGGGAAAAGCGAATGCGGATTTCGCCATCATTGCATCCATCCGCGGTAACACAACGCCGCCGACCGAGAACACGATCCGTGGACGGTTATATGTCCAAGATTGCAATAATCGAGCCGCGATCTATCTGCTTTTGCAAACAGATAATGCCGGGCCACGCCCAAGTCCGCCGATATTGCGACGCGACTCAGATTACCTGTGTCCGCAAGCGCCGCGTGCATGCTCACCATCAACAACGTTACTAGGTTACCTCAGTTGTGGAACTTCCTTTGTGTGTGTGTGTGTGTGGGTGGGGGGGGGGGGGGGGGGTACTTTTTTCCCTCCACTTCCCCTCACGCCCTTCAAGTCCGCGTCCCGTCGTTTGAAAAGCCGTCTATATTTTCGTCTCAAAACTGCGTGTTTCATAGTGTACGGTGAAACGCCATCTAGACGCTGTGCTTCAAAACGTATACGCATTCCATAGACTACACTGTAATTACCCTAGCAGCCGTCCGGCGCGTCTAACGACGACGGGGGGCGAGCGAGCGAGGGCGAGCCGTGGGGGGGAGAGGGGGATACTGCTCGTGCAAGCAGTGTCTATAAGCAGTTCCCTTACTGAGCTAGTCTAATAACGTTGGCCATCGGCAAGATGGCCACCGTCCTATTGGCGACGTGCGTGGCCAATCGTCGCTGTGGTCGGTTTTTCCATGATTGAGCATCGTCACACTATTAATTTTGCCGTTGTCGGTTTGAAAACGCGATGGTTCCTAACTTTCACTGTGCTTTTTAAACGTATCATCGAACTTGTTGCTTGCAACTAATGATAAGTAGCTAGGGTCACAGCTGCTGACGTCCCGGCCAGGCAAATCCTGGCCGTGACGTCACGAATGGAAACCTTAAGATGGCACCACCGAAACAGCTCGGCTACGGCGCCTACATGTCCGTCGGTCGCTGGGTGAAGACATCCTTTGCTGCACTGAGCGTGCCAGTGCGTGATGCGCTGCCGCAGTCAGTGCGTGACTTGTGCGGTAAAATGACGTCTAACCATTAGCCAAGGCTACGCGTCGACCTGAGTCACATCGGTTTGCGTGCACCTCAAAAGACAAAAAAAAATAGATTGCGAATTGCTTTGCCATTGTGTTGCTATTTCAAACGCTTTTGGTTTAGCTGTAGTGGCGCTAAACCACTAGCGCTAAACCAGGTGTTCTTTGGAGTCAGTGTAGTTAGTGTTGGTTAGAGTAAGAGTTAGAGTTAGGGTTAGAGTTGGTTAGAGTTATAGTTAGAGTTAGAGTTGGTTAGGGTGAGAGTTAGTAAGACATAGAGTTAGAGCTAGAGCTAGAGTTAGAGTTAGTGCTAGTTAGAGTTAGTGGAGTTGGTTGTGGTAACTCTACTAACTTGCGGTTACGCTTTTTAGGGGTTCACTTAATCTGAAAACCTAGCCTAAAAACGTTTCACGTCAAAAAACAAAGAACGATTGAGCGGAAAAATGGATGAGATGTCACCACTCAAGCGAAAGCGCGTGTCTGTATGAATGCACTCTAATCTCGGCGCTAATAATACGGCGCCTGTAACGTGTCCCCGACACAAATGACGTCACAAAAACCAGAGTGTCACGCTGTTGGATGTCGTAATCCTGGGGCCCCTAACGCTCGGCGGAAAAGTCGACGAGAGATCCGGCGGCCGTGATTGGCTGGCACCGCGCCTGCCCTTGGCGCCGGCCAATCACGGCCGCCGGATTTCTCGCCGACTTTTTCGCCCAGTGTCCACATTTACGTCCTTCGGTTGTTGATCGTACAAGTTGCGGCAAAAAAAAAAAAAAAAGCAGGAGCAAACGCGAGTGTCGCTGTCTTCGCGGCGTCCTACATTCCTGGCTGCCGAACCTTCCGCGGACTGTCGAGCTCGAGAGCGACCCGCAGCGAACCAGCTGCGTCTGCCGCGTCCACCACCGCTGCCCTGGCACCGCCAGGATCGCGGCTGCGGAAATCGAGAGACCGCTCTTCTGGACGCGGTAAAAACACCAGTCAAAGACGCGTTCTAGGCACGGTACAACGTTACTAAAACACACCGTTGGGAAACACACCATTGAAACCCCGGGCCGCTCGCGTCCACCGAGACCGAACTAAATACGATAACAGCGCCGCCCTTTAGCGACGAGTCAAAACATGAAAGCTCATTTACATAGCTACTGCGAAATGGCACTGCGAGATGGCGCCACCGGCCCTTGCGTGCACTTCCCGGAGTGGCCGCTGCGAGAGGAATGGCGGCGTTGCGATCGCCTCGAGTTCGGTTTTCGAGTACGGATTGGAGCCACTCCTACAAAGCAGGCTCTATGGCAGTTTTCGAACTGAGCTAGTCTAATAACGTTGGCCATCGGCAAGATGGCCACCGTCCTATTGGCGACGTGCGTGGCCAATCGTCGCTGTGGTCGGTTTTCCATGATTGAGCATCGTCACACTATTAATTTTGCCGTTGTCGGTTTGAAAACGCGATGGTTCCTAACTTTCACTGTGCTTTTTAAACGTATCATCGAACTTGTTGCTTGCAACTAATGATAAGTAGCTAGGGTCACAGCTGCTGACGTCCCGGCCAGGCAAATCCTGGCCGTGACGTCACGGATGGAAACCTTAAGATGGCACCACCGAAACAGCTTGGCTACGGCGCCTACATGTCCGTCGGTCTCAGGGTGAAGACATCCTTTGCTGCACTGAGTGTGCCAGTGCGTGATGCGCTGCCGCAGTCAGTGCGTGACTTGTGCGGTAAAATGACGTCTAACCATTAGCCAAGGCTACGCGTCGACCTGAGTCACATCGGTTTGCGTGCACCTCAAAAGACAAAAAAATAGATTGCGAATTGCTTTGCCATTGTGTTGCTATTTCAAACGCTTTTGGTTTAGCTGTAGTGGCGCTAAACCACTAGCGCTAAACCAGGTGTTCATTGGAGTCAGTGTAGTTAGTGTTGGTTAGAGTAAGAGCTGTAGAGTTAGGGTTAGAGTTGGTTAGAGTTATAGTTAGAGTTAGAGTTGGTTAGAGGTGAGAGTTAGTAAGACATAGAGTTAGAGCTAGAGCTAGAGTTAGAGTTAGTGCCAGTTAGAGTTAGTGGAGTTGGTTGTGGTAACTCTACTAACTTGCGGTTACGCTTTTTAGGGGTTCACTTAATCTGAAAACCTAGCCTAAAAACGTTTCACGTCAAAAAACAAAGAACGATTAAGCGGAAAAATGGATGAGATGTCACCACTCAAGCGAAAGCGCGTGTCTGTATGAATGCACTCTAATCTCGGCGCTAATAATACGGCGCCTGTAACGTGTCCCCGACACAAATGACGTCACAAAAACCAGAGTGTCACGCTGTTGGATGTCGTAATCCTGGGGCCCCTAACGCTCGGCGGAAAAGTCGACGAGAGATCCGGCGGCCGTGATTGGCTGGCACCGCGCCTGCCCTTGGCGCCGGCCAATCACGGCCGCCGGATTTCTCGCCGACTTTTTCGCCCAGTGTCCACATTTACGGCCTTCGGTGGTTAATCGTACAAGTTGCGGCAAAAAAAAAAAAAAAGCACGAGCAAACGCGAGTGTCGCTGTCTTCGCGGCGTCCTACATTCCTGGCTGCCGGAACCTTCCGCGGACTGTGGAGCTCGAGAGCGACCCGCAGCGAACCAGCTGCGTCTGCCGCGTCCACCACCGCTGCCCTGGCACCGCCAGGATCGCGGCCGCGGAAATCAAGAGACCGCTCTTCTGGACGCGGTAAAAACACCAGTCGAAGACGCGTCCTAGGCACGGTACAACGTTACTAAATCACACCGTTGGGAAACACACCATTGAAACCCCGGGCCGCTCGCGTCCACCGAGACCGAACTAAATACGATAACAGCGCCGCCCTTTAGCGACGAGTCAAAACATGAAAGCTCATTTACATAGCTACTGCGAAATGGCACTGCGAGATGGCGCCACCGGCCCTTGCGTGCACTTCCCGGAGTGGCCGCTGCGAGAGGAATGGCGGCGTTGCGATCGCCTCGAGTTCGGTTTTCGAGTACGGATTGGAGCCACTCCTACAAAGCAGGCTCTATGGCAGTTTTCGAGTTCTGGACTGTGATTTAACACGTGTGGACTGTGATTTTTGTAAACAGTGGAAACGTCTATACTTCGTTTCACCTTATGTTGTACCGCAGCGAAGGCTAGAAGCGCGAGCTCATGGCGTTGGCAGCTGCTCTTAAGTCACGAGAGCTTGTGCCGCCGAGATGTGTCCCAGAGTAAGGAGCTCGCGTTTGTAGCCTTTCCTGCGGTACATCATAAGGTGGAACAGAGTATAGTAACGTTGGCACGGTACTAACTCGAGACCATTCCACTTTTTGCTGGCGATGATCTTTGTCTGCTGGGGCTGTGGAACGCGTTTTGAGCATGCGAAGTTGCTCACGTTTTTTGCGGAAAATAAGACGTTGCGGACGCGTCCACAGCCCAGTGCCACGGCGTTCTTCGTCCGATGAATCAGAGCTGGAAAAGTGCATTAACGTCGAGATGTTTCATTGGTGCCCCTTTTAAGCCGCACTCAATTTGATCACACATGACGCAAGACACGAAGTTTCTCTGTAGACACGATGACGGAACTATTCGCCGACATGCCTCACGCATGTTCGGAGCATGTTTGCTTCATGTACGCTTGGAACATGTCTGCAGGCAGTTTTTGCATGGCCAACATGACCGTTTTTCAAGGAAGAAACACACCTCAGAGGGTGTCTGCAAACTGCATTAAAGCATGGCTTTTTAACAGTCTGCAGTTTTAACCGTCCGTCCGTCCTTGCATTATCGACTAAATGTAGCGGGGAAATTTATATTAGACTTGTACACAAATTCAGTTTCTCGGCTATATTTAACGGAAAGATTGATGTCGCTTGACCGGACGTCACGGAACACGCAAACCAATTCAGTCTCTTCTCTAAATTTAGCGGGAAAATTGTGACCTTTACACCAATTTAATTCCGCCGCTATATTTGGCGAGAAAGTGGCGTCAGGCTACCTTGGGGAAATCAACGGCGCGTGATCTGTACGTCAACTCCGTTTCCCTGCTAAATTTAGCGGGCCAAAACATTAGTCTAGTTTCCCCATTAAATTTAGTGGGGAAAATCAACGTCGCGCGACCTGACGTCGCCTAACCTACAGAACCATTCAGTTTCCCCACTACATTTAGCGGGAAACTATACGTTGTATTACACCTGAGACTGCGGTGGATGAAAACGGCAGAACTCTGTGTCTGTTCCTTCTACTGAAAGTTCTTCCGTTTTCATCCACCGCAGTCTCAGGTGTAATACAACATGATTAGCTACCACCAGCTCGCCTGCACTCTCACCGTCTTTTAAACTATACGTCACGTGACACACCAATTCCCTCACCAATAGACCCTTTTCAAAAGTCAGAGACACCTTGTGGCAGTCCCAAAAGCTCCAATATTGCCCCTGTAATGGCGGTGATAGGAGACTATGCCCGGCTAAATCAAGCACCCTTGGTGTCGTGAATCGGAGGTGACGTAAAAAAACCAACATCTTTTCTCGTTTCTGCTCTGTGCTTTCGAAGACGTTCGCTTTTTCTGGTGGGGAGAAGCTGTGTAGCGCCGCCATTAGAGCGTCCGGTTTGGCTCTGCACAGGGTGGGCAGACTGACTTTCGGAAAGAGTCTATTCCTTATAATGCATTGTATGCATTATAGGACTTTAAAGCTAAAATTCGCTGCCATTTTTTTTTATTAGTAGTGTGACCGATGTTTTACGGTTTCCGTTCGTAATGTGACAACCATGATTTCCCACGCCATGACGTCACGAGTTGTAATCCTGGCTACTTATCATCCGTTGCGAACGACAAGTTGGATGGAGTCATCGCATTCTTAAACCAACAACGCCGAAGTTGACAGTCCGACATTACTCTTGTTTCAGTCGATGAATGCAAGATTAATTCAAAATAAAGACGTCATTGCGAACGTTTGTCCGATCGCAAATGCCGAGCACAGCAACGCTTTTAGTCGTGCACGCCCCCAATAATCGCTGACTGAAAGGGATTAGACTCGCTAGGGAGGTACTTCATTTTAGACAAAACCCCGAGACTGTGGGGAAGGAAGGACAACATAACACCAAGTTCTGTTGTCCTACCTACCCCTCGGTCTTGGGGTTTGTCTAAAATGTTAAACCTTCACCAGCTTCTTTGCGCCCGAACTTTTTGTTTTGTGAGGTACTGCAGTTGTCCCGCCAGAGCGAGCTTTTTAGCTTCGATGGTGCTTCGGCTTCTCGAGAGCCTCGAGCGCGCACGCGCAGCCAAAGAACAACGGAAGGCACTGAACGCTGCTGACCCGCGGTAGTTCCCATCCGGTTGATCGGGTATAACACCACGTCGTTAGCGGCCCTGGCCAAAAACTCACTAAAAAAATGCTAAAAAAAAATAAAAAAAAGCTGTTGGCACTAACGTTTTACGTTTAGGAACAATGTTATCGCGCCAGCCCCAAGGTGTTTCGGCCACCAAGATGTCCCTGTATGTACGTATACATTCTCGTCAACGTGCCTTAACCGTGCCGTCATCGACCGGTGTCTCGACGGTCTCGACCGTCCTTTGATCCCAATCTTGTTCCTCGGACAAGGCGACATGGTCCAACGGAGGCGACGAGATAAGAAGCCTCCCAAAGTACAGAGCAGCGAAACAAAAAAAAAAACAACGTCTCAACCAAAGAGGCATTGGATCAGCAAGTTCTGCTCATCGTGGTCGTCTGCTAGCGCCAGGAAAAAGCAGCCGATCGATTGGCGGGAAGGCTCGGCCGGAAGTTGACCTGGACCGGAAGTTGTTCTCCGGCGCGCGCCACCTCTCCCTCGCTGTCGCCCTTCTCTGACTTCGATGGAAGTTTGGGAGTTCTGGCGGCGCTTCGGGCGGCGCGTTCCAGACACGTTGTGTACTGGCCCAATCATTACTCAGACTTGTCGTCGGCCCAGCTTCCAGAGTCGAGTTGTTCATCGGCGACAACGTGGGCGGAATGCACTCTTTTCAGTCTGTACGAGTCGTGACCGAACGTTCTTGAACGTCATCATTTTTGCGATGCTCGTCCCCGGAACTAACACGTCGTTCCATGTTACGCACAGTAAGTTTTCCTAACTTGGGGTTACTCGCATAACTTAAATAAACATTGAACTCCCAAAGAACGTTTTAACAAACTGCGTTTAAGGGCTACATTGCGTGCAAAACGCATTACGTTCGAGCGTAGCGAAAAACCGATACACGCAGGCCAAGGCAACCATAGCAGGCAGTGCCTGCGCTTACAAAGCATACTTAGTCAGAACTGACTGTAACAATTCATAATTAAGTAGAGTTAATCGCAATAAGCACGCTTGGCGCCACGAGGGGCGTGGCGAACGGGAGTGCAAGCTTAGCAGCTAGGCTGTGTGACTCACACGGGAGCCTGAGGTGGCGGGCGAACGTCGGCGCGGGCAGCAGCTGGCTTCATTCCTGAATAAATCGAAACTTGGCTCAATCAACTCTGATAAACCCGGAAACTGTTTCGCGCGTGGGACGCGTTCGAAACCCCCTTCACGAGACATTCTGTGTGCCCCGTGTTTACCAGATTTATTAAGCAGTTTAAGTTCCATTTAAAGTGCCTCGATATAGTATTCGTTCGTCATAAAACAAACGCCTCCCCCCTTCCAAAAAAACAACAAAAAACATGCGCGCAATATTTATGTTGCAAGAGGCGTTTGAACGCATCAAGAAATATGCTTATATTTCGGGGTCAACATCCGAAATAGAAAATTATGCTTTGGAATCGCTTACAACTCAAGATCAGTTTTGTGATGGAAATACTTCACTCATGTGTTCTTCTTTTCTCTTTTTTTTTTGTGTGGGGTACACACGTGTTTTGTCACGTCGAACAGATGGCTCTGGTCCGCTTTGCGGAGGAACACCTCTAGGGTCTTTACTTGACGCAAAAAAAAAAAAAAAACATTTTTCTCTCGCTTTTTTTATCAAGGCACCTAACCTATCTTTTAAACGAACTTGTTAGAAATTTAGGAAGCTAACGAAGGAAAGTTAACTAAAATCCTCTTTTTTTGTTGGTAACTTTTTAGCCTAGATAAAGCGCATTGCGCCTTCGATGATATGGGAGATGAGTTATCTTTTTGTTGGTCAGTAACGGTCACGCTCAGTCTTTAATTCAAACGGCCTAAAGAGCCCCTGAAAAGAAAAAAAAAAAGTTTTTTTAACAGTCTGCTCGAAACACGCGTGTCAAAAAAAAAAAAAAAATTTTACACGAAAATATTTTTGGCACAATATTGACGGCGCGAGGCGCGATTTAGTCGGTAGTCACCTCCTTTCCACTTGTTTTTTTTTTTTTCTCGGCATTTCCGGCGCGTGGAGAAGTGGATCGGCTTCACCTTTACGTTGAGGTGGAAAGAGCGAGTTACCATCTCGTTGAGGTGGAAAGAGCGTATGACCAAATACTTTACTAGGAGAAATACATTCCACTCCTCTAAATTACAATGGCCTCTGCGCGGACAGGTTCTCTGGGCTTGGCGAGAGCCATCTATCGTCGGGGAGGTCTCGGCGGTAAATGATAATGAGGACGATGGTTGTTTTACGTACCAAATTTATTGTTGTGGAAGTGCTCGAGACACATGCCGCGCGCCGCTTCTAATGGTCGCGGCACGTGCATCGACGCTGTGCCGCCATGATCTTCCCGAGGGTTGCACGTTGCACGTGCCTCGTGCATCGACGCACCTTGCGCTACTTTTGAAACATGAAGGGGCTTCAGGTGGAATCGGAGACGACACCGCCGCGGCCGCCGCGAACATCCACGTGCACATGCGCGTGGACTGGCGCGGACCTCCACACTCCGTCAGGGCTGGATTCGGCGCTGTAGGCGTTCTGTCTAATGCAAATGAGCGGAGTGGAACGTATTCCCCCTAGAAAAGTATTTGGTATGACCATCTCCTTGAGGTGGAAAGAGCGTGTGACCATTCCGTGACGTCATGGACCTTGCGCGAAAAATTTAAAATAGATCTCGCGCCGTCAATATTGCTCTAAAAATGTTATTTTTCGCATAAAATTAAGTTTTTTGGCACACGTGTCCCAGCAGGCTGTTTAAAAAAAACTTCTTTTTCATGGGCCTTTTAAGCAAAGGCATTTGGGCTTGACTGTATTGATCACGGACTAATAATTTGCGAATCCCTCAAAAACTTCTATTTTTTTTTTATGCACCGCGACATTAGTATTCGTTCGTCATAAAACAAACGCCTCCCCCCTTCCATAAAAACAACAAAAAACATGCGCGCAATATTTATGTTGCAAGAGGCGTTTGAACGCATCAAGAAATATGCTTATATTTCGGGGTCAACATCCGAAATAGAAAATTATGCTTTGGAATCGCTTACAACTCAAGATCAGTTTTGTGGTGGAAATACTTCACTCATGTGTTCTTCTTTTCTCTTTTTTTTTTTTTTTTGTGGGGTACACACGTGTTTTGTCACGTCGAACAGATGGCTCTGGTCCGCTTTGCGGAGGAACACCTCTAGGGTCTTTACTTGACGCAAAAAAAAAAAAAAAAACATTTTTCTCTCGCTCTTTTTATCAAGGCACCTAACCTATCTTTTAAACGAACTTGTTAGAAATTTAGGAAGCTAACGAAGGAAAGTTAACTAAAATCCTCTATTTTTTGTTGGTAACTTTTAGCCTAGATAAAGCGCATTGCGCCTTCGATGATATGGGAGATGAGTTATCTTTTTGTTGGTCAGTAACGGTCACGCTCAGTCTTTAATTCAAACGGCCTAAAGAGCCCCTGAAAAGAAAAAAAAAAGTTTTTTTTAACAGTCTGCTCGAGACACGCGTGTCAAAAAAAAAAAAAAAAAATTTACACGAAAATATTTTTGGTACAATATTGACGGCGCGAGGCGCGATTTAGTCGGTAGTCACCTCCTTTCCACTTGTTTTTTTTTTTTTTTCTCGCATTTCCGGCGCGTGGGAAGAAGTGGATCGGTCACTTTACGTGGGACAGAGCGAGTTACATCCGTTGAGGTGGAAAGAGGTATGACCAAATACTTTACTAGGAGAAATACATTCCACTCCTCTAAATTACAATGGCCTCTGCGCGGACAGGTTCTCTGGGCTTGGCGAGAGCCATCTATCGTCGGGGAGGTCTCGGCGGTAAATGATAATGAGGACGATGGTTGTTTTACGTACCAAATTTATGTTGTGGAAGTGCTCGAGACACATGCCGCGCGCCGCTTCTAATGGTCGCGGCACGTGCATCGACGCTGTGCCGCCATGATCTTCCCAAGGGTTGCACGTTGCACGTGCCT